>OZ023262.1:299405372-301919471 GCA_964006375.1 Tillus elongatus
GAATCCTGCTAGTCGATGAGCGGCGTAGAAATCTTGAGAGCTATAGACAGCGTTCGAACACAGATCCCGGAATGTGTGAATCAAGGTGGCAGACACTTTGAACATTTATGAACGCTTACATTTTCTGTCATCTATTCCCCCCCACACACAACAGCAACGTCCTTGTCGTTGGGTCTGGTTTATGTTAAGAGCAGTTAAAATTAATATTCAAAGTTAATGGTGACATCTGTCGCAAAAGTGGTTCGAATAAAAGTTCTTATTTTTTTACATGTAACATAAATCTGTAATAAAAAAATACAATGTTCCATTTAAAAATCCAATATTAGGGTCAGAACGACCCATCTCCGGTTTGTTCCGGAGGTCGAGTTTATCACCAATCGATAGAGCTTACCCGATTTTGCTATACAAACATATCTTATTTTTTCTTTGGAGCAACCAGTAGGCTTATAAAGGGCTGGTACGGGTGGTCAGATTCACCCTGTATATCAACATATAAAAATTCGAACGGACCTTGGATATTGATTGTTCTAGCAGCCCCAATTCGCGCACATTTGGAAAACTTTTTCGAATGTTTCACCATCGTTACCTCTCTATCAGTGAATTTCTCACAACACTTGAGGAACATACTTAGAAATAAAATCTCTGGACGCAGCAAGTGCGTTATGGTAGCGAATTTTCTTTAAAATATTTTTAATAGCAAATGTCTTTCTTTGGTGAGAGCAGGCATCAAACTTGGTTGCCTATATAGTAGAAACAATGTACCATATTTCATCGAAATAAATTTATTGTTTGAAAATATATAAACATTTTTCAAAAGTGTAGATGCAGCAAATGTGTTATGGAAGTGAATTTTCATAAAAATATCTTTAATAGCAAATGCGAGCAGGCATCAATCTGATTACCGGTATAGCCTATGTAGTAGAAACAATGTACTATATTTTATCAAAATGACTTATGGTTTGAAAATATACAAAAATTTTCCGAAAATAAACTTAAATGTTGGTTTTCTAACCAACACAGCTTACGTTAATAGCAAATTGTGTTATTGAAATTTGAAGAATTTGATGAAAATTCGGTAAATTTGCAGATTAGCTCCTGAACGCTTTTCAACAAATTGTTTTCAGAAACATTACTAGGACCCCACCTGGATGCACAAACCACAAGAAAAATTTCTTGTTCACACCCCCCAAGGAAGTTACGGGACTGTGAGTGAATATGTGTGCTGTGCGGGGTAGGCAGGGTTTAAGGGGGATATGGCTTCAAAATGTGAAAAAGACAGCTTTCAAGCCCGCTTTATTCGAATTTTCTGCTCATATTTCCTTTCTACTACCTACCCCGTCCAGCATCACTACTCACTCCTGGTCCCGTAACTTCCTTGGGGGGTATGAACAAGAAATTTTCCTTGAGGTTTGTGGATCCAGGGGGGGGGGGTCTAGGCAAGTTTCTGAAAACAGTTTTTTGAGAAGCGTTCGGGAGCTAAACTGCAAATTTACCGAAATTTCCATACCAAAACGCACTTACTGCGTCCAGATTTTTTTCTTACAAACGCATCATATTTCGATAAAAAATGCAAAAATGCATTAACGAATTTGTTCTACGAAATTTAGCTAAAAATATTATACACCCCTACTCACTCGTGGTCCCGTAACTTCCTTGGGGGGTGTGAACAAAAAATGTTTCTTGGGGTTTGTGGATTCAAGGGGGGCCCTAGGCAGGTTTCTGAAAACAGTTTTTTGAAAAGCGTTCAGGAGCTAAACTGTAAATTTACCGAAAATTCGCTACACTTACTGCGTCTAGATTTTTTTTCTTACAAACGCATCATATTTCGATAAAAAAATGCAAAAATGCATTAACGAATTTGTTCTACGAAAAAAAATTATACACCCCTACTCACTCCTGGTCCCGTAACTTCCTTGGGGGGGATGTGAACAAGACATTTTTCTTGGGGTTTGTGGATTCAGGGGGGGGGGGCTAGGCAGGTTTCTGAAAACAGTTTTTTGAAAAGTGTTCGGGAGCTAAACTGCAAATTTACCGAAAATTCGCTACCAAAATGCACTTAGTTTTTTTTTTCTTACAAAGGCATCATATTTCGATAAAAAATTCAAAAATGCATTAACGAATTTGTTCTACAAAAATTAGCCAAAAAAAATTCTACTCACTCCTGGTCCCGTAACTTCCTTGGGAAGTGTGAACAAGAAATTTTTCTTCGGGTTTGTGGATCCAGGGGGGTAGGGTGGCTAGGCAGGTTTCTGAAAACAGTGTTTTGAAAAGCGTTCGGGAGCTAAATTTGCCGAAAATTCGCTACCAAAACGCACTTGCTGCGTCTAGATCATTTTCTTACAAACGCATCATATTTCGATAAAGAATTCAAAAATTCATTAACGAATTTGTTCTACGAAAATTAGCTAAAAAAATTATACACCCCTACTCACTCCTGGTCCCCCTTGGGGAGTGTAAACAAGAAATTTTTCTTGGAGTGCGTGGATCCGGGGGGGGGGTCTAGGCAGGTTTGTGAAAACAATTTTTTGAAAAGCGTTCGGGAGCTTAACTGCAATTTTACCGAAAATTCGCTACCAAAACACACTTACTGCTCCAGATTTTTTTTTACAAACGCATCATATTTCGATAAAAAATGCAAAAATGCATTAATGAATTTATTCTACGAAAATTAGCTAAAAAAATTACAGACCGTTAAATCATAAACTTCACTAAACCCGCAGCGAAAGCATCAACTTAACTAAACCGACAGCCAAAGCACCAGAGAAAGGGTCTATTTGAAATGAATTTTCTGTAAATATTTTAGTAAAATGAAGGGCAATGACGGTTGCATCTGAAACTTAAGGGTTTGCAGAACACTCCTCTTGCAACATTTTCTTTTCAAAATCCGTATTTATTTCAAGTTCTTTGCCTAAACATTGCCACAGATCTCCTCATTAGCGAATTTAAAAAAAAATCGCTAAAAGCGAAGAGACATACCAAAGGAGGAACGCTTGTGGAAAACCTGGCCTGACCGATGAACTGCTAAAGCTACAACCAAATTAAAAGAATTGCTCGATTCAGGGCCAGTCATGGTTGTGGCGGCAAGGCGATATCGCCTCTACATGGTGATGGTGGGTGTTCATTGCAAATAATAAAATCTCTGGACGCAGCAAGTGCGTTATAGTAGCGAATTTTCTTTAAAATATTTTTAATAGCAAATGTCTTTCTTTGATGAAAGCAGGCATCAAACTTGGTTGCCTATATAGTAGAAACAATGTACCATATTTGATTGAAATAAATTTATTGTTTGAAAATATATAAACATTTTTCAAAAGTCTAGATGCAGCAAATCTGTTATGGAAGTGAATTTCCATAAAAATGTTTTTAGTAGCAAATGTGAGCAGGCATCAATCTGATTACCGGTATAGCCTATGTAGTAGAAACAATGTACTATATTTTAACAAAATTACTTATGGTTTGAAAATATACAAAAATTTTCCGAAAATAAACTTAACTGTTGGCCGATTTCTGAAAACAGTTTTTTGAAAAACGTTCGGGAGCTAAACTGCAAATTTACCGAAAATTCGCTACCAAAACGCACTTACTGCGTCCAGTTTTTTTCTTACAAACGCATCATATTTCGATAAAAAATGCAAAAATGCATTAACGAATTTGTTCTACGAAAATTAGTTAAACCAAAATTATACCGAAAATTTGCTACCAAAACGCACTTACTGCGTCCAGATTTTTTTCTTACAAACGCATCATATTTCGACAAAAAATGCAAAAATGCATTAACGAATTTGTTCTATGAAATTTAGCCAAAAAAAAATTATGCACCCCTACTCACCCCTGGTCCCGTAACTTCCTTGGGGAGTGTGAACAAGAAATTTTCCTTGGGGTTTGAGGATCCAGGGGGGTGGGGGCCTAGGCAGGTTTCTGAAAACAGTTTTTTGAAAAGCGTTCGGAAGCTAAACTGTAAATTTACCGAAAATTTGCTACCAAAACGCACTTACTGCGTCCAGATTTTTTTCTTACAAACGCATCATATTTCGACAAAAAATGCAAAAATGCATTAACGAATTTGTTCTATGAAATTTAGCTAAAAAAAATAATTATGCACCCCTACTCACTCCTGGTCCCGTAACTTCCTTGGGGGGTGTGAACAAGAAATTTTTCTTGTGGTTTGTGGATTCAGAGGGGCCCTAGGCAGGTTTCTGAAAACATTTTTTTGAAAAGCGTTCGGGAGCTAAACTGCAAATTTACCGAAAATTTGCTACCAAAACGCACTTACTGCGTCCAGATTTTTGTCTTACAAACGCATCATATTTCGACAAAAAATGCAAAAATGCATTAACGAATTTGTTCTATGAAATTTAGCTAAAAAAAAATTATGCACCCCTACTCACCCCTGGTCCCGTAACTTCCTTGGGGAGTGTGAACAAGAAATTTTCCTTGGGGTTTGAGGATCCAGGGGGGTGGGGGCCTAGGCAGGTTTCTGAAAACAGTTTTTTGAAAAGCGTTCGGAAGCTAAACTGTAAATTTACGGAAAATTTGCTACCAAAACGCACTTACTGCGTCCAGATTTTTTTCTTACAAACGCATCATATTTCGACAAAAAATGCAAAAATGTATTAACGAATTTGTTCTATGAAATTTAGCTAAAAAAATAATTATGCACCCCTACTCACCCCTGGTCCCGTGACTTCCTTGGGGAGTGTGAACAAAATAATTTTTTTGGGGTTTATGGATCCAGGGGGGGGCCTAGGTAAGTTTCTTAAAACAGTGTTTGGAAAAGCGTTCGAGAACTAAACTGCAAATTTACCGAAAATTCGCTACCAAAACGCACTTACTGCGTCCAGATTTTTTTCTTATAAACGCATCATATTTCGATAAAAAATGCAAAAATGCATTAATAAATTTGTTCTACGATAATTAGCTAAAAACCATAAACTTCACTAACCCTACAAATAAATATCCGAAAAGCCACCAAACTTAACTAAACTGACAGCTAAAGCATCAGAGAAAGGGTCTATTTGAAATGGATATTCTGTAAACATTTTAGTAAAATGGAGGGCAATGACGGTTGAATCTGAAACTTAATGGTTTGCAGAACATTTTTCTTGCAACATTTTCTTTTCACAAACAGTATTTGTTTTACATTCTTCGCCTAAACATTGCCAATTTTGACGTTTAAAATTGCGAGTTTGACGTTTTGCGGAAAACTCCAAAATTTGTTACTTTAACTGCCCATAACTTCTTTGTCTTTACAGCTAGGGACCTAAATTTTGGTACAGAGTTCACTTAATACAAATACGCGTACCAAATTTGGTTGCCCTTACTTTGTTATTTCCGGAGATATGAATTTTTTTATAAAGAAAATACAAAATTTTCCGGGAAAACCTGGTCCGCTTTTCCTGGCTAACGAACTTATCCAAGCCACTTGCAAAAGGAAGGTACTCTGCAAATTTTATCAAGATCGGTCCTTTATTTTTTGAGTTATCGGTCGGATATATATATATATATATATATATATATATATATATATATATATATATATATATATATATATATATATATATATATATATATATATATATATATATATATATATATATATATATATATAAACACAGATCTCCCCATAAGCGAATTTTTTAAAAAAAATTCGCTAAAAGTAATTTACTTATTTTATTATGTGATATTATCTTTTTCGCAACAAACCAAAAGACGTCATTTTGTAGAGTGACTGCAGATATTACTCCAATACCTACCTACATAATAGATAATTCAGAAACATCATCTCGACAATTACTCAAACAGACAGTTGATGTCCTAAATGGAAATAGAGCCGTAATGGCATTTCCTTGGCGCATTAAGCTCTGCTCCACTCGACTAAGAGAGAAGTGATCTCTCGAATGCATCCTACATTTTCACTGCAGATGATGATAGGCCGGTTCGACTGCGATGGGAACGAGCTTTTAATGCGAAACATAGATTTTTCATTTCCTGGATGAAAAGTGCGGGAGTTAAAGGGTATGTGGGGGTGGGGGCGTGTAGACAGGAGATGGGGGATGATGAGTAAATAGAGCGCGCACGAGCTGACAATTGACGGATCCTTATTGTGGTGTGTGATGATGCCGCGCGTCTCGCTCGGAAAATCAGTGGAAAACTCTCCCGAATAACGACACGGCTCATCTGAATACCGGCTCGAAAAAGTACGCGCTCCATACGCTTGCCTTGCTTGCACTATGCTGCAGGCTTTTGTTTTCGTGAGCTGAAAAAAGAAACAAAGGAAACATTAATTGAGAATTGAAATGGACGGAAGCTGATAACTGTGGATATGATTGTGATCCGTATATTGATGATTGGATAAGGATGAAACCATATCTATTCTATATTTACCTTTTGTGGTTATTGAGACAGTATTATTTTTACGTGTTGGTTTTTGGCATGTTAGTTTTTACAAATTGTTTTTACCAGTCACCGTAAATTTTTTACACTGGCGATGGCGGTCAACCGTAAATAGTGCACCACGCACAGCTGGAAAGCGGAGAGCAAGAGATTTAATTATTTTTCTTTACCTTATGGCATTCGAGTAGTTGTTTCTCCAGTGGCTTTAGTGAATTTTCATTAAGAAAATTCACTAATAGAGAGGTATCTATGGTGAGACTTTCGGAAATTTTCTTCAAATGAGCGTAAATTAGGGCCGCTGCAACCCATTTCCAGGGTCAGTTAAAAAGTTTATATATATATATATATATATATATATATATATATATATATATATATATATATATATATATATATATATATATATATATATTTGTTTTTGTTGTCGTGTAGTGGTTCACATACAACGAAACATTAGAAACGCACAACAACAAACCAGTATTTCCAGGGTAGAAAAGAACAGAACAAGGCTGTACTCCAGACTGAATTTTATTAGGTAAAAGCCCTACGCGTTTCGGCCCATAAATCTGGCCATCATCAGGGGCTTCGTTCTGTTTTTTACATATAACAGCAACTGGACTCTACAAGAAATCTAACATCGTGGCTACTTTCATCGACTGTCGCTTTTGTTTCCTAGCACTATGTGGGTGCAGTAGGGATTAGAAACATTAAAACCTCAAATTAGAGCAATGGACAAACGGCGATACAAATAAAATTTCCCATCTGAAATGGAGGACGGTTAAAAGCCGAATCGTCCAGTACACCACAACAAGAACAAACAGAGTCACAACAAACCCACAGCGTTTTTACCATACATTAGAGGTGTCACCGACAAAATCAGCAGAATTTTTAGAACCCATAGTATCAAAACCGTATTCACAACAGAGCAAAAACTGTCAAATCTAATAAAAAAACTTCCAAGGATACGATTCCAAACTAATCCCACAGAGTTTACGAAATTCCTTGTTCCGACTGTTCCCGAACTTATGTAGGACAAACAAATAGACGCATCCACAATAAAATATACGAACACACCCTCGCAGTTAGAAAATCCGACCCCTCATCGGCGCTGGCCATGCATCATATTCATACAGGGCACAAAATAGACTTCGATAATGCCAAAACAATAGCACCGGTTTACAACTATGAAACGAGAATTATCCGCGAAGCAATCGAGATTGAAAAACGTCCCGATTGTTTAAATAAGAGAGATGATGGTATTCGCCTTCCGACTACTTGGAAACCAATTATATCTTTTTTACAAACACACAAAAAGAAAATAAATTCCACAGACAATTTTATTGCCTCACTATCTGTCTCAACAAATGCCGATGACCCTCTTAATCCTCCTCATCCTCTAAGTACCGTGACCAAAGCCCCCCACTTAATTGACGGTGACCCCACTACTTTTACTGATAACGAAACAGGTAGACGGAACGACATATTAGCATTTTTTTTAAATAAAAAGTCGCTAATATCAGAGAAACTTGATACTCAAAACATAACAAATGTATACATACAACATATAATAACAATGTTCATTATTATTGGCCAAAAACTATTTCTTCTACATCATGCTTTTCGCGCTCAACGCTTTTAGTTTTGATAATCTTCATATATATATATATATATATATATATATATATATATATATATATATATATATATATATATATATATATATATATATATATATAATCAGTTCTAAAACCGTGCTGTGATTGCGGTATTAATGAATTTTCATTAAGAAAATTCACTAATAGAGAGGTATCGATGGTGAGACTTTCGAAAATTTTCTTCAAATGAGCGCGAATTAGGGCCCTGGAACCCATTCCATGGTCAGCTAAAATGTTTATACATATATATATATATATATATATATATATATATATATATATATATATATATATATATATATATATATATATATATATATATATATATATATATATATATATATATATATATATATATATATATATATATATATATATATATATATATATATATATGGATCCAACCGATCTCAAAAAATACATCACTGATTTGGACCATATTTGGGAATTACCCTTATTTTCTTAATGGCTTGGATGAGTTCGTTCATCAGATCTTAACGCCCAATTGTTCTTAACAAATTAAAAAATATTTTTAAAACGCAATATCTCTCAAATTCTTTATGCGGTTGAAACAAAAATTTACAAATTAAAAGAACATAGACAGACATTGTTCTGTACCAATTTTCAAGTCTTTTGATAAAAGAAAAATAATGTCATTCGAAATTAAAATAATCCTCGACATCACTTCAAATTGTGTAATGCAATATATATATATATATATATATATATATATATATATATATATATATATATATATATATATATATATATATATATATATATATATATATATATATAATGTTGGACAAAAACAGATGATCTTACCTATACTGCTATGATATTTAAATAAATGGTCGACAAAAATCTAAACAATGGAAGTTACAAGTATTATTGCTGCAACATGCCAGAATGTAGACAGGGACGCCATCTCGGTGCGGAACCAGGTAGTATGTGGTTTGTACAATCAACTAATAATTTTGTAGATGTCAGACCTGGCCCATTTCTTTTATAAGACCGGGACCATTTTTGCTTTCAAAAGCGCTAAATTTTAGCATACGACAATGTTCTCTGCAAGTATCAAAACCTGCTCAAAAAATGAGAACGATACTGATAGATAAGTTATTAGATCCATCATTTTTATTATCGATGATTTCGCAGGTTAGTTTTTTAGTGAGTTTAGTGAATAGCACTTTCTGTATTCCTCATATTGTACGTTTCAAACAACTACAGTCCCGCTTAAAACTAGACATACCTACGTTTATTTAGCGTCCAAACCTATCGAGTTTAATTTAAAACGTGCTTATTGCTTTCGGTGTCGACAGGATTTCAGTGTAGTCTTGCACACAACCCAGATTCATACACTCCCGAATTGCGAAATAGCCCCGAAACGTATGCCTATTGGTTTATTTAAAATAATATCGTAAAACTGTCGTTTTTTTATTGGATTTTCTAATTTATTTTACTAATTTTTGTGTGCACACAGACACGATCTAAATGGCTTCTGTACTTTTAAGTTTGTGTAGCCCCAATGTTAATTAAGGGCCCCCCTTTATTATACTTACTTATCTTGTGCTTATATATGTAATATAAAAATAAGAAAGGAGTGCAACAGCAATTGAATTTATTTACTGTAGTGCTGTATTCGATATTATCTGAAAAAGACATTATAGGCGACAATGTGGAATGTAATTTCGGTATATTTACAGTTTACTGCAAGGAGGGTTTTTAGATATTTTTTCCAGAAACATGCTGAGAACTCCTCTTGGATGCACAAGCCACAAGACAAATTTGGTGCAAATAACCCCTAAGAAACTCAAGTGACCAAGAATTAATGGGATTGCTGGGTGGGGAGGAAATCTGAGCGGAAAATGCTTAAAAAACATTTAGTCGGGCTTTGGGAAGATGCGTTTTTCACATTTTGCAGCAATACTTCCTTTAAACCCTGTCTGCCCGCACAACACTCATATTCGCCCAGGTCCAGTAACTTTCTTGGGGGTTGCTCCCACGAAATTTTTCTTGTGCTTTATGCTCTGAAGGTAGTTTTATGCATGGACAAGGGGAAGGAGAACCCCCGTGTTTTTGGGTGAGGAGCAGAAGCCCTCTTCGTCCTGGGGGTTGTTATTTCCCTTCTGCATGCATACAATCACCCTCAATGCATGAAACACAAAAATCTTTTTATGTTCCGCTTTACAGTGTTTTTTTTTTTTGTTGAGAATATTTCCTGGTTATCAAGTGTTTTGTTGAGTTTTGTATCCAAATTACTGTATAAATATTTATGTTAGAGGTCATGTTTTTGCTTGCCCTTCTTTACCTTATTTTTTACCGTTCCTAATTAAATAAAGTAAAGTTTTCTAACTTTTAATATAAGGCTTAGGTTGTATATTTGTATATAGGTAACATAATTCTGTCTTCTAGATTATTAAGGTATTTGTATATATTTGTGTATATAAAATAGCAAAAGTCTGTGGCTGGTGGAATTCTGTTCCAAGGTCATAAATACCTCCACCACCAATATAAGGCTAAATCACTATGATATATTATTCTTATGAAAATTGACTACAATAACGCACTTGCTGCGTTCAGAACATTTTTCTATTAATAGCATTTAAAAACTTTACTATTCCTGTATGGTACTGCTTTTTCTATGATTTTTGAATACTTAAATTCAAGATAGGACAATGGTTTTCCAAATTGTTACAGTCTTCCGCCTTCAACACCACAACAACTACAGCAATTTTCAATATGTATGTCAGGGCAATTTCAAGATAAGTTTTATGGGAGCATCATCAAAGCCACACGATTTTTGTTAGGAAGATCATTGATGATTTTAACATTTAGTAACAGGTGTTATTAAATTGTTTTTGAAATATATTTTTCTGCTGTGCAGCTTTTATATACCTTAGTACATTTAAATGCTTTTTAGTGAATTTTCTTTTAAAAAATCACTAATGACGAGAACACGACTTTTTAATTTTGAAAAAATTTCTTCAAATGAGCGCAAAGTAGACCCCCGGCCCTTAAACCCCTAAAACCCACATCCAGGCTTTGTTTCAATATATATATATATATATATATATATATATATATATATATATATATATATATATATATATATATATATATATATATATATATATATATAT
Source organism: Tillus elongatus (assembly GCA_964006375.1). NCBI lineage: Eukaryota > Metazoa > Arthropoda > Insecta > Coleoptera > Cleridae > Tillus > Tillus elongatus. The sequence continues at coordinate 299,416,564 of OZ023262.1, forward strand.
ATATATATATATATATATATATATATATATATATATATATATATATATATATATATATATATATATATATATATATATGTTGTAAAACAATGAAATTGTTCCAGTTTGTATTAGTCATTTGTAATCTGGCTGAAGTCTTGACTGTAGTAGGCCTGATATCTCGTCAAGAGAAGAAGAAGACCACTGGAAAATGACAATTAGGATAATAGAAAATAGTGAGTAAGTGCAACGTGCAACTTTGTAGTATGTAATAAGTAGTAATTAATGTCGATTTAAATATAGCAAGATAAAGTGTCTCTAGTGGTTTCAATAATACCCCAATTTCCAGTAAACTTGTCGAACAACAGGTTATGAGCCCAGACCCGCTGAAAACGAAAGTAGTCGCGAAAAAGTGAGCGTCGGTTATCTGGAAATTGGCGGGACTGTAGAAGTCTTTGTGTAGGGCTGTGTGAAGGTAGAAGGTGTTAATACTCAAGTATTGAGGTTTGAAGGAAAACTAGAGACATGGCAGAACAAGTAAGTTTACAAATTGCTAAGTTGAGTGGAGAGAATTGGATTATATGGAAAATCCAAGTGCATATAGCATTGAGATCAAAGGGCTACTTTGGGATTGTAGAAGGCACTATAGTGAGACCAGTACCCCCGGCCAGTACCGTAGAATGGGACAATAAGGACGCAAAAGCTCAAGAAATTATTGTGTCCAGGTTAAATGAAAAAGTTATAATACATATTTTATCATACAGATCTTCAGCAGAAATGTGGACAAAGCTCAAAAATATATATGAACACCAGTCGCAGGTGAGTGTCCATTTATTAACTCAGAGATTTTTTGCGCTAGAATATACAGAGGGGAATGTGGCAGAATTTATTTCCCAGTTGGAAGAAATAAAGGGTAGTCTGAAATCACTAGGTGAAGAAATTGGTGACAAAATGATAATCACCAAGGTACTTATGTTCCTACCAGAAAGCATGAAGTATTTTGTGTCTGCGTGGGAGTCTACCCCTGAAAGTAAACAAACTCTGACAGATCTTTTATCACGATTGATGCTCGAAGAGGAAAGAAGTAAAGGCTCAGAAAAAGCTTTAGCAGCTGGTTCTAGTAAAGGGAAGTACATGAAGTATAAGAAGGATATAAAATGTTTTCAGTGTAATGGCAACCATATGAAAAGGAACTGCACACAAAGAGTGTGTAACTTTTGTAAAAAGCCAGGTCACTTGATGGAGAAATGTTGGTTTAGGAAACAGAGCAATGGGGACCATAGAAATGAGAAGAAGAACGACAGGGGATCAGCTGATCAAGCACTTATATCAGAATGTGCTGTGGATATAATGGCTATAATTGGGTCTGAGGACATCAATAAGCAAAGTTGGTGGATGGACAGCGGAGCAACCGAACATATGTGCTACGACAAAGACCAGTTTATAGAAGTTGAAAAATTGACAGCAAAAAGACAAGTGAGAGTAGGTGATGGTACACTAGTAGAAGTGAAAGGAGTAGGAAGAGTTCAGCTTCGTGCCTTTAATGGAAATGATTGGGTAAGAACAGACTTGCTTAAAGTATTATTTGTTCCAGGGCTAGCAGTAAACCTTTTTTCATTAGGTACAACATTAGATAAGGGTTTTCAAATCGACTCTGACAAAAACAAGTGTGAATTGGTAGATAGAGAGGGAAAAATAAGGGCAATAGCAAGGAGGCAAGGAAAATTATTTAGAATGGAGTTCAAGACAGAGGGGCAAGAACATAGGTCACAATGTAATGCCGTCATAAGTTTAAACAAAGGTTGGCCCACATACATTTCGATCAGATTAGAAAATTGCTAAAAAGGAAAAATATAAAATTTGAAGATCAGAAGAAACCAGTTTGTAGTGAGTGTTTATCTGGAAAGCAACACAGACTACAATTTCCAGACAGTAATAGCAGAGCTCAGATGACATGTGAGTTAATACATGGTGATTTGTGTGGTCCATTAGAAGTTGAATCTTTAGGAGGGGCAAAATATATGTTCACATTGAAGGATGATTTCTCAAATTTTAGAAGAGTTTATTTTTTGAAAAACAAATCAGAAACTGAAAAGAAGATTGTAAATTTTATAAATTGGGCAGAAAATATGACAGGAAATAAAATCAAGATATTGAGAACAGATAACGGTCTTGAGTTTATCAATGAAAAAGTCCAAGTCATGTGTGATAGTAAGGGAATTGTGCACCAGAAAAGTTGCGCATATAGTCCACAACAAAATGGCCGAGCAGAACGCGAGAATCGCACCATTTTGGAGTTAGTAAGGACACTGTTGCATGGTTCGGGATTGGCTAAGGAGTTTTGGGCAGACGCAGCTAATGCAGCTGTGTATACACTAAATAGAGCAGGAACCAGTCCACAAAAGGATAAAACACCATACGAGTTATGGTTTAATAAAGAGTCAAGAATACAGTTCTTTCATGAGTTTGGGAGTAGAGTAAGCATTCATATTCCAAAACAGAAAAGATTGAAGTTGGATGCTAAAAACTTGTTTAGAATCTTTGTAGGGTATAGTGAAGAAGTAAAAGGTTACAGGGTATATCTGCCAGATAAACAAGGCGTGGAGATACATAGAGATGTAATCTTTATACCAGAGAGCGAAGAAATTCAGTTGAAGGACATTAAAACAAAGAAAGCAGAAAAAGTTATTTATTTAAACGTTCCAAACAAACTACCAAAAGCAAGCCATCATGAAGAAATTGAAGTAGAAAATGAAATATTTGATTATGACAATATAGAAGAATCAGAAACTCAAAATTTAGATAACCAATGCAGTGAGAATGTTTTAGAGGAGATTGGTGCTTTTGGAGATGCACGTGGATCAGATGAATCATTGAATGAATTGGAAATAAGCAGTAGTCTAGAAGACAAAGGACAACAAACACAAAATGTAAGAGGCCAAGGAAAGAGACAAGTTAGACAACCTATATGGATGAAAGACTATGAAATACATGAATGTGACATGTGTTTTTATACAGAAAATGAAGAACCATTGGACCTAAAAGAAGCAATGCTTGGAAAACAAAGTGTGAAGTGGAAATAAGCAATTGAAAAGGAACTGCAAGTGCTTAATGACAATAATACCTGGAAAGAACTGCCATGGCCTAAAAACCAAAAAGTCATTGACAGTAAGTGGGTGCTTAAAATAAAAAGTGATGGACAATTTAAGGCTAGATTGGTGGCACGTGGTTTCCAGCAAGAATTAAGTGAAGAGTTGTACGACTTATATGCACCTGTTGCCAAATTGTGTACATTTCGCATTTTATTGGCAATTGCAAATCATCATGGGATGGTTGTACATCAGATGGACGTTCAAAGTGCGTTCCTGTATGGTGACATAGAAGAGGAGGTGTTTATGACTTTTCCTGGACAAACTGTAAGTGACAGAGTTTATAAACTAAATAAATCTATTTATGGACTTAAAAAATCACCCAAATATTGGAACATTAAGTTTGATAATTTAATGAAACAAGAAATGTTTGCAAGGTCAGAAAATGATTTTTGTTTATATTCTAGAATTTCTAATAATAATAGACTATTTGTTTTACTCTACGTAGATGATGTTTTGATTATAGGATCTGAACTAAAAGAAATTTTAAAGGTAAAGACCATGTTTGAGCAAAATTTTAAAATGAAGGATTTGGGGCAAATTTCTGAGTATTTAGGGATAAGTGTGAGGCAAAATTTGGATCAGGGGACTATGGAGTTAAGTCAAGAAAGTTACTTAAAGCGAGTTTTAAATAGGTTTCAAATGTCAGATTGTAATGATATTAGTACTCCTTTGGACCCAAATTTTGACTTTAAAACATTAAGAGAGGGAAGCTCAGATGAAAATTTGATAAAACTTTGTAGACAAATAGTTGGTAGCTTAATGTATGCTGTCTCAGGAACAAGGCCAGATTTATGTGAAGGCGTCACAATCTTAAGCAGATTTCAGGACAAAACAAATAAAAATGTATTAGTAGCCTTGAAAAGAATTCTAAGATATGTTAAAGGTACTTTAGGGTTAAAGTTAGTATTTACTAAAAATAAGAGTGCAGAAGTGCTTAGCGGTTATGTAGACTCTGACTGGGGGGGGTGACATCTTTGACCGAAAATCGACAACTGGTTTCTTGTTCAAGTTTTATGGCTGTACAGTTAGTTGGGTAAGCAAAAAACAACAAACTGTAGCTATTTCCTCAACAGAGGCAGAATATTGTGCATTGTCAATGGCAGTGGCTGAGGTATGCTGGTTACTTAAATTATTGTCAGACTTAGAGTTAGATGCAATACAGTTACCAATTAAACTTTTTGAAGATAACCAGTCTGCCATAAGAATTGCCAATAGTCCAGAAAATAATCGTAGATTGAAACACATTGACATAAAGTTTAGCTTCATTAAAGAAAAAATAGATAAGGGCATGATTAAAATTGTGAAAATTAAAACAGATGATCAAATTGCAGACATATTAACAAAACCCTTATCTAGAGTTAAATTTGAGAAATTCAGTAAGATGTTAGGTTTAAGTTAGATGTTATTTTCTTATGTAAGCTGTGTACTCAAGAATGTTTGATATTTCATATTGGGAAATAACTTCATTGAGGAGAGGTGTTGTAAAACAATAAAATTGTTCCAGTTTGTATTAGTCATTTGTAATCTGGCTGAAGTCTTGACTTTAGTAGGCCTGATATCTCGTCAAGAGAAGAAGAAGACCACTGGAAAATGACAATTAGGATAATAGAAAATAGTGAGTAAGTGCAACATGCAACTTTGTAGTATGTAATAAGTAGTAAGTAATTAATGTCGATTTAAATATAGCAAGATAAAGTGTCTCTAGTGGTTTCAATAATACCCCAATTTCCAGTAAACTTGTCGAACAAATATATATATATATATATATATATATATATATATATATATATATATATATATATATATATATATATATATATATATATATATATATATATATATTTGTTTAACCCACTATACAGACCCGAATCGATACACACGATTGACGTTGTCAGACCAAAACTGACGTTGCCAGGCCCGCTTTCGGGCTTGACGTTTTAATGCTTTTTTCGTCTCTTTAGGGTGGTATTTGTCGATATCAAGTAATAAGAAAAATTCAATTTTGGGACTGGAAATGCGTCTCGGTATGATATTATATACGAATGTAGTTCTACAAATTGTTCTGTAGAGGGCGTCTTTTATATACTATATACCTTATACAAAACGTTATCAGGCCCACAATATCTAGTCGACGCTACCAGTCCCAATAACTGGCAACACTGTGTATGTATGACTTACTAGATATTGAATGTAATGAAGAGAATGAAAGTAACTTGAACACTGATTTTCTGTCACTAGGTTAAATAATTTGCTTCCCTACATTCGCGCTTTAAGTGTTCCAATGCCCCCTACAAATATTAATTATAAGTTGATAAATCCAATACCAGAGCCAGTATAGCAATTTCTATAACCGCTCAGTTGAAATTATTATTTCTATATTAATCTATACATATTATAAAACAAAGTCCCTCCGCCGCGACTGTCTGTGTGTCTGAACTCGATAAACTCAGAAACTACCGAACGGATTTTCATACGGTTGTCACCAATGGACGGAGTGATTCATAAGGTTTAGGTGTATAATTCATTGAGGTTTTTTGTAAATTGGCTGCAATATGACGATGTTTGTTGACGATGTCGAAAAAAAATCATGCCGCCTGGGAGCTTTATTGCCGCGTTAACCAATAGAGTTATATGAAAATAATGTATAACGGAATTATTCCTCTTAAAAAGGTATATTCAACTGTGGCAACGCTATATATCTATCTTCTAAGATTAACTCACAAGAACGAAAAAATATTGCTAGATAAACTTTTAAACACATCTTTAAATTAAGCGATTTCATTTACGTATCCTTTAAATTAAATTAGACCATCGTTTTCTGCATTTTATCTAGATTGAAACTCTTTATACCAAATATATTATAAAACACCCCCTGCCGCGTCTGTCTGTCTGAAGGTGGTAGAACATTCTGTAAATTGGCTGAAATATGACGATGATTGTTGAAGATGTCGGAAAAAATCATGCCGACTGGGAGCTTTACTGGCGTGCGCCGCGTAAACCAATAGAGTTGTATGAAAACAATGTATTATGAAATTAATCCTCTTAAAAACATCTATTCAACTGTAGCAACGCTATATGTCTACCCGTGCAAAGCCGGGGCGCTTGCTAGTAAATAATAAAATCGCTGTCTTAGTAGCTCAGCGGGTAAAACGTAGAGACGCAGGGCGGTGGTCCCAGTTTCGCATCTCACCGCGGTTACTTTTCCATATTTGTTTTTAACAAATCTAGTACATACTGAAAATATAACTACTAATGACGCCGCAGCATTTATTTAAGCAAGTTGAGTGCCCGCACATGCGATCTTTCGGAGAAGACGTGAAACCCTGGTTCCCTCTCCCATGCAATATTGGGCACGTGAAAGACCTCTACCCTCTTTAGAAGGCAGTGGTTTGGTAAAGCTTGTAAATTCGTGTGGTGAAACTGCCCTATAGCGTCAGTGATTAGCCATAAATGCGTAAACAGACAGACGCTAAATTAACAAAACAATCACAACAAAATATGAAATATGTGATACAAATAAAGAGGATGTGATTTGCAATATTAAATGATTTTCTATACGTACCTCATGAACAACAAAATACAAAGTTATTTTTACTTATACTGAAGTTTTATACCTCTGAAAACCAACGTATTTTGAAGACTACAACAAAACAAATAAATCAGAAGTTGACATATGATTTGTCACTAATTGTATGACAACTATTTATATTTTTTATTTTGAGAAGTTATTATTGCTAACGAAAAAGCAGTCACTCACATTTAATACAATTGTGAAAACCTCTTACTCTTGTCTATTTTCGTTTACTAATGTTTGGGATAAGAAATTTACCTTATGCATCGCCCACAATGATTTCAATTTTCATTTTAAGATGTCAAAGCAACGACACATTTAGTTTTTATATGTTTTATTTCCATAAAAAAAATTCAAAATGAAACTCACAAATACCTGATATTTAATTATTTCTATATGTGTTATAGACTAATATTTTGATGCGATCCCAATCAGCTTCTTTGAAGGAATCACCATAAGTATTGATAAATTTAAGGCATTCTTCCTTTTTTGGAGACCGTTTCTCTTGTATGTTTTTTTCAAAATATTCAACAACCATCTTCTTCTCTCTAGGTGTCCATCGTAAACGCCTTTTTTGGTATCTAGATTTTGCTAATGTAGATGGAGCTTCGATATTTTCGCTTGTTAATTGAGTGCAGGCTGAATTATCTTGACTTTCGTTTAAGTCATTTCTTAAGTTGGAGACCAAATCACAGATTTTTGTATTTTTGGAAATCGAAGTATGCTCTTCAGAAGTTGCAGAAGAATTCAGATTTGTACCTGATTCATCCACGTCAAATTCGACTTCATCTTCTGCAACCTCAATTTCTGCCAAACTTTTTCCTTTCAACTCAGATCCTTTTCCTGCATTTAATAGTAACAGTACCTTTGCCACTTTTGCTGTTTGATATACATCTTCAGTAAGCCTATAACACATAAATAAAAGTTATGTAACGATTTCAATAGGAGTTAAACCTAGGTTCTATAGTTTTCGTACTTCTATATAAGAATGGCGTAAAAGGTAGTATTAGTAGCAGTAGTAGTAGTGATAGTAGTAGTAGTGGTGGTAGTAGTGGTGGTAGTAGTAGTGGTAGTATAAACTACGTGGCGGTGTTGACGGGGGTCGGGGTGGTGATATCGGTGTTGGTTTTTAGTGGTACAAGGTATCGGCAGTGGCAGCAGCAGCATTAGTAGTGAATTATTCATAATGTTTTTTAATTTCTAAATGATATGGCTTTATAAAACCAAAAAAAAAAAATAAACATACACATTATATGACTGCCGCTAAACAACGTGTGTTCTTGCCACCTTTGTACGCGGAGAGTAACGGTAAACCCCCTCACTACACCTTTTCCTAAACCGTGGCAGACGATGCCATAGACTCAACGAAAAGGTGACGTCACCTTCAGGGTGTGATAGTGGCATTTTATATACTTAAGTAACTTGACAATGTATACAATAATACACTCCAGATCTCAAATTATATTGTGTTTTAAAATATTTTAGTAATATTTTAATGAGTGAAAATCGGAACCTGTGGTGAAAACAGATAAGTATGTTTCGGAGAACCCAGCCCACCACAACACGTTTTTTTCAGTCCTGATGATAGTTTCGCAAAGAAAGTTAGCGTCATCAGAGAATGAATAATCAGTTAGGGTCATCCTCTGATGACGCTAACTTTGTTAACGAAACGATCGTAAGGTCTGAAAAAACGTGTTGTGGTGGACTGAGTTCTTCGAAACATACTTAAATGTTTTAATTCTTAATTATAATATAGTATAAGGCGTTCATAAATTTTGCATCATACTAGTTACATTCTTACCAACACAATATTTTCTTACCTGTAAAATTCTCGATGAGTTTTCTCAGTATGGCCCATAAAACGAGCAATCTGTTCCATTTCATCATTTTCAAAATGCATTATTTGGAGAATTGTGGCAATTTGCTTTCTAAATCTAGTGCTTGTTAATAATCCTGGATTTTTAGCTCCACATTTGTAGGCAGATTTACGTAAGACATATGCACCATTCACCCATCGATCTGCTGAACCTGGATTGGCAAAAATATACTTATTTGTTTCTGGAACTATATCGGTGTTTCTTCTAATTTTTATAAGTATATCAATGTAAAGCTGCAGTTTTTTTGTGAAAAGAACTGGAACTGGTTTGCTACCTTTTCCAAATACAACCACACGCTTAAACATATTGCACATTGTTTTTTCAAATTCTGTCAAAACTTCAACACATTCCTCTTGATTTGTTGCGAATAAATCTCTTTCGTAAGTTTTAATATCTAAAAACTGTATTTCACCAATTCGTTTTCTGTTAAATACCACCGCTATCGCCATTGTGCATTCAGTTAAGATCTTATAATTTTCCATAACGTCCTTGTATTGTTTTAAATTTTCATAAGCCTTCTCTGCCAGTTTTACTATATATTTATTGAAAGCATGTATATCTTCAGTTAATGGTAACAATTTAGGTTTTGTCCACTTTTTTTCATTTAGGGATTTGTTTGCTAAACTAGAAATATCATTACACCAATGTTTCTCAATCATTTCTCGCAACTGTGTTAGACTTTCGACTTTTTCCTTTGGGTTCAACATTAGAAATAAAGGATCTCTCGTAATTATTGCTTTTTTTGCTACATCACAAAGGAATTTTAAACTTGTACCCAAATGAAGTGCTAGTGATGATGCTTTGTAAGTCTTTGTTTCTGCATCATAGCCAGATATTATTTTTGATGCAGCTATTATAATGTCGTAATTTTCAGGCTTTAAAAAATCCATCAAGTTTGTTTCTATAGTGGATTTTTGGAGCGTAAGCTTTAATCTGGCTAACTCACGCATTTTATTTGAGACAACAACATTCATTTGCTTTCTTTTGTGTTTACTTAGGTACGATATTCCATACAAACATATTAGAGGGTCACTTTTGGCGGCAAGACTAATAGAATCCGGCCGCATTATACTGAAAACCTCATTTTTGAGGCTACTCTTGGCTAAGTAATTTCCAAGAAGGCCGCTTGTAGCTACAAACGTTTGTGATTCAGACAGATGATGATTTCGATTATACGAATTATTATTTATGGGTTTGCATGTTTTTCTATGTCTCCATAAATACTTTCGTCTGAAAAATCCTAGGCAGTTTACACAAGGAACATATTCTTCTTCCAACTTGCCATTAGTAGTACTGCTTAAAGTTAAACCAACTGGTCGCCTTACAGGTCTTAAATCACCCTTTTCTTGTTTTAAGATGAAGTGGCCCTTTCTTCTTAGCGATATGATTGCCATCCTTCTTTCTTTAGCCTTAAGAGGCATTTTCAAATTTTTTTTTACTAATTCTTCATCAGGATGTACTCTTTGCAAATGTCTCGAAAAATGGGTGACTTCTTGAAAATAGAATGGACACATATCTTTTTCTTGTGTTAAGTTCATATGATGAGGTGGTGTAAGTTTGGCGAATCTGGAGCTCTAAAAAACGATTTTGTTGTATTTCTAAAAAAGTATTCACTAGATATGTAAAATAAAAACACTTCAAAAATATCATAAGCTAACTGAAGTGGTGTGAAAATTGATAAATAAATTATTTTTTGGATGTTTGCCTCTAGCAAAAATGTAAAACAAAGAAAACATATAGGTATTTTAAATGCATTATTAGAAATATTAAATATTTAAATTTTCAGCTAGCACCTTTCCTTTATGCCTTACACCCTAAATTTTTTAAGGTATTTTACAAAATTAGAAAATGATTATGTAGATATAAAGAATGTAAACTCACTTCTGGCTCAACAACTATTTCAGAATTTTCTGTCTTCTGCTTGGGGTGCAATTTTACTGGATGTATACTATTTGAAGAAGAGCTAGAACCTGGGGCCCATTCTTCATCTGACATATCATTTTCACATTCGCTACTTCCCCCAAGGGATAAGCTATTACTTCGATCTGTGTTTTTTTCGTTGATTATTTCTTTATTAGTTTTCAGAAAAGAACTATCTTTGTTCTGAAAATTTAAACTAGCGTTTAAGTCACCATTTTTTAAAGGTAACTGTTTTTCATAACCACAGCTTTTGTTCAATCTTTGGAATCCATTTAAACAAAGTGCAACTTCAGAAGCACTATGAGGGTAACTTGGCTCAGAAGCTTGTAGTCCATTAACGTCTATTTCTTCATTGAAAGGGCATAGATTTTCAAGGTAGTGGTACACTTTATCAGTACCACTTTCCATTGGCATATTTGCAATAACCTCAAAAAATTGCAATGAAAAATTCTAGTGTTCATTAGTTGTAAAAGTTGAAGGCTGATACTAATTAAGTTGTATGTGGACTTATATTTGACTCGACCTTTATCATGTATAAATTAGTATTATATACGTTGAAATAAACCCATTACAAATCTAAAATTTCCCATAATTGTTATATAAGTTTTACTGATTGGACTTCAAATAGTTCATTATATAGAACCTCGGTGGTTCAGGGGTAAGAACGTGTGCCTCTGAACCGAAGGCTACTGGGTTCGATCCCGGGGTACTCCTTTCACTTTTTTAGTACAAACTGTAACATTAACATCAACCGAGGTTCTGGCATTGTATTTGAGCAAGTTGAATGTCTGCACGTTCCGCCTTCCGGAGGCGGCGTAAAGCCGTCGGTGCCATGTCCATGCGATGTTGGGTACGTTAAAGATCCTTACCCTCCTTACAGAAAGGCTGGGGTTCGGCAAAATTTCCAGGATAGTGAGGTGAAACTGCTCCCTGGCGTCGGTGATTGGCCATAGTCGCGGAAATAGGTCGACGTTAAAGAAACAAAACACACACACACAGAGTTCAGTATATCTGTCTGCTCCCACATTTAAGAACTCATCCTTTCTAGTGCTAAGTAGAACTTAGAAAAAAAATTCACACAATACAATTTTATAGATATTTTTATCATTATTTTAATAAGCCGATAACATCTACTTAAATTACAAAAATGCCCACACTAATATATATATATCATGGGCAGAGAAAATTACATCAAACAGAATGTATTCCAAAAATAAATATTAATTGAAATAATATAAACTCAATTATTCCAGTACTACTGTATTAAAATATCTTATATAGCTTATAGTACTTTTCCAATGGGTTTCCCCGGCATGTATCCCATCTAGTATGGCTATCTACAATCTATAATGCTAATTTGTTCTCAACATTACATTTGTAATCCCTTAAAATATTTTCTCAAGTCAGGCTGATACAATTCCATTCATAGCTTCTGGCATTTTTTTGTATTATTTAAATAAAATGAATGACCATTAAAAACAGTTTAAGCCACAAAAGAATCAATATTTAAATGAATACTTTTCCTGTATTACGTTTTGCACTGAGTAGTTTTCGGCTGAATTAAGTTGAGTAGGTACTTCAAAGGAGACCTAAGTATCAATCGCCTTACCATTACAATTTGTTAAATGGAATTAAATAAGTACTTGCCTCATTAACAAACTTTGAAACATCTTTATCAATTTCATTTGATTCTGAACTACTGAAACTAATTTCTTTCGACACTGCAACAAAAAGTACATTACCTTATTTTAACTGCAATGAGTGTAGAATAAATTTTTTCTTACCTTCAAAATTTTGCAAAGCTAGTTTTACCAATTTCTTGCCTCGATCCATTATTACAAATACAAATATATTCAAATGTATGTACTCTCACTCATAACACTGCATAAACTGACTGCTGAATAACGTTAAACGTACTCCGTACCCCACTCTCATATAAGCACTTTAATATGACAACACTGTTGGGACTGATAACGTCAGTAAGACACACAACTTTTATACAACTGGGTCTGAGAAGCCGGTCACATATAAGGGGCTTGGCAACGATTATCAAATATCAAAAAAAAATATTTTTTTTATTTTCTTACCCCTCTAAGGTTGCTCTTAATCGTATGAATGTCTACTACTGTAAAATAGAACATTTACTTATTTAAATCATTTATTTCTATTGGGTCTGTGGTTGTCTGACGAACATGTCGGGACCGGCAGCGTCGGTGTGATATATATATATATATATATATATATATATATATATATATATATATATATATATATATATATATATATATATATATATATATATATATATATATAGGAATATTGCACTACACTGTAATCACTTTTAAATATACACTTTATTTGTTTGCTGTACGTTTGTGATTTCTTATTGGTTTGCGCGGACTGCAGTTTCGAACCGTCCCGGTTCATCATCAGCACGCTACTCTAGTCTACTAGTCTACTCATCAGCACGCTACGCTGACGGTTCGAAACTGCAGTTCGCACAAACCAATAAGAAATCACAACGTACAGCAAACAAATTATATATATATATATATATATATATATATATATATATATATATATATATATATATATATATATATATATATATATGTATGTATGTATCACAGCGATAACTAAAATAATGGGCCGATAAGTTTGTTAGCCAATAAATTCGACGATTTTCCAGGAACATTTTGGGTTTACTTTCGGAAAATTTTAGTATCTGCGGCTATACTAAAGCTATAGCAACAAAATTTGGCACGCTGGTTTCTGTCATAAAGAGTATCCTATGTACACAAATTCAGATTTTTAAGTTGAAAGACAAAAAAGTTATAGGTAAGCCTCTGATTAAAAAAAAAACTTAAAACGTCAAAATTGGTGATTATGGTAGTCGTACTAATGTGAGTTAAAAATACGACACGAAATGACTAACAAGCTCCTAGGGCTGTGTCTAAGACGTTATTCATTATTTCATTCATTTCGTAAAAATGTGAGCAAAAGATCAATTGTAAATAAAAATTGTTTGGTATAAATAATAAAGACGTTAGAAAATTAACATACTAGCGTATATACCTGCTAGTACATACATATGTCACGTCGTCAGTGGTCGAGTCATATAATAAGACGAGTTCTAATCCTAGTTAGTGACTTCACTTTTTATTAATTTTTTTAGTCTCATTTCATTTTACCGTTGTCTGATCAGAGTGTTGTTATTCCGATGAATTTTTTAGCGAGTTTTTGTATACAAAATAATTTAATAAAGAGGAGATGAAATTTTGTAAGACTCAATTTACTTTGAATATCGTATCTGGTTGTTTGTTCTTGCCCTAACTTAGTGAAACCGTTCCATATTTAATGCAGTCGTGGACATTTCCCGTGGCTTCACAAGTGTTTTTTTTTTCTGTAACCGGTTTCAATTTTTAGTGAATTTTCTTTTAAAAATTCACCAATGAGATCGAGACTTTTGAGTTTTAAAAATCTCTTCAAATGAGCGCGTATAGGCCCCCTAGAACACATATCCTGGGCCAGTTTCGGTTTTTATACGTCTACATATATACCGATAACTCAAAAAAGAATGGGCTGATTTTGATTAAATTTGGTGAGTACCTTACTTTTGCAAGTGTTTCGTTAGCCAAGAAAATCAGCTAGTTTTCCTCGAAAATTTTGTGTTTTCTTCGGAAATAACAAAGTTATCGCAACCAAATTTTGTACGCCGGTTTGCGTCATAACAAGTAAATTGCGTACCAAAATTTAGATCTGTGGGTTTAAGGATAAAAGGGTTATACGCATTTAAAGAAAAATTGGGATTTTCCTCTTAAAACGTCAAAGTCGCGATTTGAAACGTCAAAATTGGCAACATTTTGGCAAGGACGGGAAACTAATAGGGGTTATGTAGAGAAAATGTAATAGGAAAAGTGTTTTGTAAACCCTTAAGCTTCAGCGAACTAGCCTCTTTAGAACTTATATCCTTGGGTTAGTTTTCATATATACAGGATGACGCATGCCTACGGTAAAGCTCAATATATACGTTATTATACAAGATACGAGAAAAAATTGTATATGTTATATTCTACATGTTAATTATAGTCTTGAGCTGCATCCTATAAAATTAGTTTTACAATCATAGGTGGCCCATAAGTTGTTGGTGATACAAATTTTCTTTTTTTATCGAATACACCTTATATTATTACATTTTTGCATTTTCCATCGAAATATAATGTATGTTTGTAAGAAAAGAAACTCAGGACCTAGCAAGTACGTTATGGTAGCAAATTTTTATTATATGTTTCAAATTTCAAGAACTCAATTTGGTATTAACTTAACGTTCGTTGGCTTGGAATCAATTTTTCGAGAATATTTTGAGTTTACTTTCGAAAAAAATTTATATTCAAAAGAATATTCGGTAAAGGTTTACTTTCGGGGCGCACGTTCGATTTTTATGAAATTTTGCATATAGACGTATTTTAGGGTGTAGATGACGAAAATCAAAAATGAGGGCAAATGCCAACTAATGGCGTTTTTTGTTGGAAAATTGTAGGTTATACTCACTTTTGCGGTATGTTTTTGTCATATTTTACACATTTTCGGGGGCCGTTCGTTTTATATCAAGCTAAAGAAGGGTGTATTCCATTCTAATTCATTTTCATATAGTTAGTGCACCCCTTTACCTGTTTACGTGCATAAAAGTGATTCTGAATTTGGCTTCTGCTTCAAATCATATTCACGTTTCGCCATCCTTTAGAAACCTATGTAATGTCTTTGATAGCACGTTATAATTCGAACAAATAGATTTCACACACTCAACCACTAACATTTATTGTAAAAACACAGCTCAAACTTAATCATACACAGTTAAACACCAGCAATTGCTAGTGTTAAACGTTCTCGAACGACGTAACATCAGTACTATCCGCCAGGGGCGCTAATATTTTTGAAAAACGAAATCAGCCGGAGTGTCATGTATTGTCATTATATAGTATTTGAAGTTACATTCCACTGGTCGCCTATATTGTCTTTTTCAGATAATATAGAACGCAACACTAAATTTAATCTTTTAGTGAATTTTCGTAGAAAAAATTGGGGAGATCCCGACTTTTGAATTTTGAAAAAAATTTTGCAAATGAGCGCGAACTAGGACCCCTAGAACCCATATCCGGGGTCAGTTTAAATTTTTAGGTTTATATATATATATATATATATATATATATATATATATATATATATATATATATATATATATATATATATATATATATATATATATATATAAACGTATATGTATGTATCACACCGATAACTCAAAAAATAATGGGCAGATTTTGATTATATTAGGCATGTACGTTCCTTTTGTAAATGGCTTGGATAAGTTCGTTAGTCGGGAAAATCGGACAAGAAAAAAAAATCATTTTTCATTCGAAAAAAAATTTTATCTCAAAAAATACAAAAGCTATGATAACCAAATTTGGTAGGTAGGTTTACGATATAAAAAGTAAACTATATACTAAAATTTAGATTTCTATCTTACAAAAAAAAAAAGTTATAATAAAATATTTTGTGCCAGATCATTTCTATGAAAATTCATTACCATAACGCACTTGCTGCGTCCAGGCTTTTTCATCTTTATATTACACATATATATATATATATATATATATATATATATATATATATATATATATATATATATATATATATATATATATATATATATATATATATATATATATATATACGCACAAGACAAGTATAATAATTAAGGGGAGCCCTGAATTAGGTTGGGGATGCACAAACTTAAAAAGTAGAAAAGACGTTCGCAGACACTTAGAGGGCGTTAACATTCATAAACTTGATTTGATCATCATGTCACATTATCACAGTATAGTATTCTGATCTTAAAAAAATACTTCCAACTGTATGCACTTAAATATTTGTCAAATACGTAAATTGTAAAGAGGTTGTGATGAAACGTCAAATTCCACTGTATGACAGCATATTATGGTCCCAATGGACTCACGACATGACGCTATACGCGTGACAGTTCTAAAAATAGGTAATCTCATTATCATATCTCTCGTTATTTGTATCATGACTGCTATGCTTCAGCATTGGTAATATTTGTGGCAAGCACGCTAGCGCCACCTCGCGTGAAGTACTGTCAACTGAGCGGGTAATTTGAATCGTATATTTACCTGAATCTTTTTAATTTAAACAATTGGTTTATTATATGTGAATATAAAAACACGTACATGACAAAACTCTGAAAATTTTCTGATTATATCGTTATAAATGGAATTTGTATCACCAATCAGCTTGAAACCTAAATGAATTCAGCATGAATAATTGTTAAATACACTTGCAGAACCCAAATCACCACAACACATTTTAAAAAGTCCTGACGATTTCACTAACCAAGTTAGCGTCAGCAGATGATGAACTATTCGTTAGAATTTAATGTATATATATATATATATATATATATATATATATATATATATATATATATATATATATATATATATATATATATACATACATACATATAAAAATTGAATCTGACCTAGGATATGCGTTCTAGGGGGCCTGGTTCGCGTTTATTTTAAGACCTTTTTTTAAAATACAAAAGTCGATATCTCCTCGTGAGTGATTTTTCGTAAGAAAATTCACTAAAAAAAAGGATAACAAATTTAAACTATTAGAGAAATGAATAAATATAAAGAAAGATACAATAGCTAGAGAAGCACTACTAGCACAACTTTCAGTTAGTTTTGTTTTACAATTATAGTGAAAATTTGAAGCCTGGAAGGTTCCAGCTGCCAATTTAAGGTGTCAGTTAAGTAAGGCAAAATATATGATTTTGAAAAAACATATTGTCACATAAGGCTCTATGAGAGTAAAGTTTATGCACTCTATGGAGCAGAACACTTCTATGGTCACAGGCAGGTTCTAGAGTGTATTGGTAACAGCGAATACCTAGAATTATATTTCGAGAGGGTACTAGAAATGACAGATATGGAACAATGTAGAAAGGTCTAAAACTACTACTATAGACGGTATAAATAAACGAGTTGTAGATACAGGAGTCAGTAGTACATCAGTGTTGGTGCAGAATAAGCGATAATAGAAGGCGATAAGTGAAATATAGTACTATAGACATTTGTTAATAGAGAGATATTTTAGTTGGTGTGTTTATTGTCAGAAAACAGTTGGTTATAACAATTAGTAGTTTGAAAAACTGTGTTGCTGGTCAACAAATCCAGAACCCCTATGAGCGTAACAATATTTTTTAAAGTAGATTTAAATAATTAAAGACACGGAATATGTAAAAGGCGTGTTCTGCGAAATATGAGCAGCCTTTATTAACAGAGAGCTGTTATTACTATTTAGAGACACATTTATTGTTTGACACAAGCAAGGTATGTCGAAGAATTAGGTATAATTGTTATATTTAAATAATGTAAAATAATATATCCCAAGATATGTTTATATCAAAATAAAGCTGACTTATAATGAACAAATGTGTATAAACCTTTTAAAGAACAGTGACTATAAAAATATCAGATAAGTGAAAGTTTCAACGTGTTTTTAGTGAATTTTTATTTAAAAAAATTTATAGAGAGGTATCGATTGTGAGACTTTGCAAAATTTTTTCAAATGAGCGCGAATTTGGGCCCCTAGAACCCATATCCGGGGTCAGTTTGGATTTTTAGATGTTATTTATATGTTATTTATTTACATATATATATATATATATATATATATATATATATATATATATATATGTATGTATGTATGTATGTATCCAACCGATAACTCAAAAAATAATTAACAGATTTTGAAGAAACTCGGCAAGTGCCTTTCTTTTATTAATATCTTGGATGAGTTCGTTAGCCAGGAAAATCGGACTAGGTTTTTTGGGAAAATTTTGAGTTTTATTTCGAAAAAAAATTTTTCTCCGAAAATTACAAAGGTATTGCGATCCAATTTAGTGTACTTATTGCTTTGGGAAAGACCTATGTGCCTAAATTCAGCTTTCTATGTTAACAGAAAATTGAGATATTCAAATTTGAAACATTTATTTTTAATATCACCGCGTTTCATTGACAATGGCAAACCTGGCTTATATGAGATCTAGTATGTCGTTGCTCGGCAACGGACCATTTGATATTATTGCGTAGGTCTGTTAGACGCGTTAACTGACGTTTATCGTATGGTATTAGATTGTTTATATGTTTATCCGTTTCGGTCGTCAAATTATTTGTGTTATTTGGGAAATTTTTATATACAAGTGCATATTATTCCTTTAATAATGTTAGTGGGTGGACTAAACAGTGTTTGTTATGTTTTATCAACACATATAAAGGATCGAAGTTTTGCAAAAAGGGCTGATATGCAACAGGTTAGTTATTTTCTCTCTGATGCTTTGGCGGTGGTTTTAGTTAAGTTTATATATTATATAATTTTTAGCTAATTTTCGTACAAAAAATTCGTCAATAAGGAGACCGCGACATTAGAATGTTAAAAAAATTTCTTCAAATGAGCACAAACTAGGCCCCCTGGAATCCATATCCGGGTTTACGTTCAGGTTTATGCTTACATATATACAGGGTGACGCATTTCTCCGGTAAAGCTCAATATAATTATTATACAAGAGACGAGAAAAAATGGTATAAGTTAATTACAGGGTGTCTTGAGCTGCATCTTATAAAATTATTTTGGCAATCACCGGCTGGCCCATAAGTCGTTGGTGATCCCTGCAATTTTTTTCGAACAGCCTTAATTTATTGCATTTTTTATCTAAATATGTTTGTAAGAAAAAAAAATCAAGACGCAGTAAGTGCGTTTTGGTAGCAAATTTTCATTAAATGCTTCAAATTTCAATAACTCAATTTGCTATTAACCTAAGGTTTGTTGACTAGGAAACCAACATTTAAAGTTTATTGTTCGAACATTTTTGTACATTTTCAAACAATAAGTTATTTTGATAAAATATGGCACATTGTTTCTACTATATAGGTTATACTGGTAACCAAATTCATGGCTGCTTGCATTAAAAAGACATATTTGATATTCAAAACATTTTTATAAAAATTCACTGCCATCACGCACTTGCTGTGTCCAGACTTTTCTATTTAAAATAAGCATAAAAATAGGGCATAATTCATATAATTAGAAAGCTCAGAAAACATAGAATTAATAGCCAGTAATAAATTTTGGGATTTAGGACGTTTTCCGACAAATTAGCATTACAACTTGTTTCTTCTCTGAAATTTTGTTATGCAATGTGAATTCTCCAAGTCTGTGATGTTCTAAGGGGAGTGCCATTTGAACTGTTCGAAAAAAAAATCTATTTGCAAAGGCCAATCAAAAAAATTTTTCTTTCCATAAATTAACTGAAAAAAGATATGTGAAGATACGTAAGGTTTTAGCCCGCTCCTAAATTTAAAACAGAGGTGCTGGTGCAATCTAGTTTATTTCAAAAAAAAAACAAAAATTGAATAGTGAAGCCGCTAAAGTTGGGAGTATCACATGTTACATAAAAAAAATAAGTGCTCTTTGAGCACTTCCCAGATTTGCAATAAAATGTAGGGTATTCCATTTAAAAAATATACGTTTGATATGCCACTAGAATACGGCACACCACTAATAACAACAAATATTTTAGGAACATGGTGATGGTAATTATGCACAATTTTGCTTGTAGAATTTTTTCGATATTATGGTAGGCTAGCTATGGTCCGATGCATCTTAGTTGCTACACTCTGTATAGTAAATCATGGTGCAACAAGGATTGATCAGAAGGTCTGGAGCAATATCAAACAAGACTAAAGCTATGTGGCAGGTAGTAAGGCAGGTGACTGGATGCTCAGGAGGCCAGAGATTTGATCTAAAAAATTTCACTATAGATGGGGATACGGATCAGGAGCGGTTAAATTACATAAATACATATCTGATCAACGTGTGTAAAAACATCAACACCAACAATGCTCCAGCAACAGATAAAATTAAATATGTTAATGACACAATATTTTTTTACCCCACCCATGAAATTGAAGTGTACAATACAATTTTTGAACTTAGAAACACCAATTCAGTAGGTTTTGACGAGATTCCAGGAAGGCTGCTGAAAGAATATGCTGATGTTTTAGTCAAGCCATTAGCACATATCATTAACTTATGCCTGGCTCAGGGATTGTTTCCGGATGACCTGAAAAACTCACTAGTGATTCTGATACATAAGAGTGGGGATGTATCTCTACTTACCAATTATAGACCTATCTCACTAATTTCGAATATAGCAAAAATAATAGAAAAAATTCTATGTAAGCGAATAGTGGCTTTTTTAGAGAAACACAAAATATTTAGTGAGAATCAAAATGGCTATATTAAGAAAAGGTCAACTAACAGGGCAATACTTCAAGTTATCAACGAAATTACAGAGGGACTAAATAAGCGTGAAAGCACAATGTGTATGATGCTGGATTTATCTAAAGCTTTTGATAGTGTGTCCCACAACACACTGTTAGTTAAGTTGGAATTGCTAGGTTTCAGGGGAGTCTCGCTGAATTTAATGAAGTCATACCTATTAGGCAGGAAACAATGTGTGGCTTTTAATGATTATAGGACAGGGGTATTTCTGGCATCTGAGTGAAAGATTATAGAACGAGGTGTGCCTCAGGGCTCAATCCTTGGGCCAGTCTTGTTCTGACTTTATATTAACGAACTGTCTGAAGTATTGCCCCATAAGACAACCCTGTTTGCTGACGATACATCTTTGGTTTTGCGAGCTCCTTCAGATAGTGATCTAATTTATGAGGCATCACAATCACTGAGAATTCTGGAACAGTGGTACAATAGAATGGACTTACAATTGAATGTGACCAAAACAAATTTAATCTCATTTAACTATTTTAGGGGTAACCAGTTATCGCTGAAATTCAACTCAGAATCGCTGAGCACGCAGGATGATGTTAAGTTTTTGGGCTTGAAGCTTGATTCTCAGTTGAACTGGAGGGCTCATGTTGGCTATCTGCCAAGTAAACTGTCAGCTTTTAGTTATGCTCTGCGTGTTCTGTCCGATTCTAGTAGTATTAGTGCTGGCCTTGAGGCGTACTACGCATTACGCATATGTGAACTCAAGGCTTCGATATGGACTAATGTTCTGGGGAAATTCCATAGAAGCCGGTAGAATCTTTAGGCTCCAAAAGGCATGTATCCGCAGCATATTTAATCTGAATTATAGGGGTTCGTGTAGGAAAACATTCCTCGACAACAGAATACTTACCTTGCCAAGTTTGTATATATTGGAGTGTGCGTGTTTTGTTAGGGAAAACCGGAGTTTGTTATCAGATTGTGAACAACAGCATCAAACCAACACTAGAGCACGTTTAAAGAATTAGTTAATTGCGCCACAAACTACAAAAAGTATTGTTTACAATAGTGCTGTGGTGCAGTCCCTAAAGGTGTACAACAAACTGACGGTGCAGATAAAGGAGCTTCCACCTGCAAAAATGAGAAAGACACTGAAGAATATTCTGGCGGCAAAGGCCTATTATAGTATTGAGGATTTTTTAGCTGACAAGTTGTAGCTGTTGGTAATCAATATCGTGATAGATGTATAGTTTTTTTGAATTGTAATTCCTGTTTTTATGGTTTTTTTTTAAATGTTGACGTGTTCTACACATTTTTTATGTATTGATGGTGCGAATAAATATATTATATTATTATTATTATCCATGTGTGCACATTCGTTAAAATGATGGTCAAACAAGCATCAAGTGTGAACCGAATGTCATAACTTGGGGGCAAGATTTTAATACATTTCATCACTAACAATCGTTTAAGCAGTAGGTGAATTCTCCGTCTTGTATATATGTTTTTGTACATCTTCCCCATTCACTACTTTTATGTTCTCTTTAGTCTCCTGTAACTCCTTCTTTGTATGAATTAGTCTATAACGAAGGCTTTTAACCAAATTTCTTTTAGAATGTTTCTTCTTGAGATGGTCACTTTTGTTAAATTTCATTTTGAAATAGCGAATTGTTTTTTTCGCATTTTGACACAGAAAACAGCAGTTGGTGTTATTGTATAAACTCTCTCTTGTACTTAACCCATATTTGCAGTTCTTATGTCTAACAGTCTTGGAAAATTCATCTCTATAATATCGTGTTCTATGGAAATCTATCCAATCTTCAGTTATGCTAAAACCATAACATATGGGAATTTTATCTAGATCTTTTAAAAAAAATTCAAAATCAACAATAGAATAGATCCTGTTAGCAGAACTTTCAGTTAAATGTTCATACATACGTTGGAAAATGTAAAAATTTAAAGCAGATTTAGAGAGAATAATTTTTTTTGTAATCATTAAATCACCATTTATTGCAACAGTTTCAAAAACTGCAATAATTTCCCTATGAAACTTTATGGTCCAAGATTCAGAGGGTAAAGTAATTGTATTCTTCCACAACCTAGAAAATAATTTCTCTACCCAGGGTTGATTTTCTTCTACCACAATGACTTTGTTACCTAAAATATCAAATTTAGACTTCAGCAAACATTTCAAATACCTACCACTAACTTTCTGTGTCTACATGAATATCTCTATGGCAATTTTGAGAAGTGGAGGCCTCATTTAAAAAAACTGAAAAAAGGTTTTGTTTAAGTATATGAAACTGGGATGAGTTGTGTAGCTATTAAAGAGATTTTGTACCTTTACTTGCCTCTGATGTTTTAAAAACTTTTTTATATTTCGGAAGATATTCATCTAATTCATTGCTTTCCCTTGTTGGCCTTTTAGACACATGCACAGGATAATTGGCCCAAATGGATGGTACTGCATTTTTCACTAATCGAGGTTTTTTAAGTGGATACTATAACAGATTAAAATGAATGAACAAGATTGGGAGTTTTCATCCGTGATGCAAATTGTCACAAAATTCAAATACAAGACTTACAGAATAAGATTCTGTAATAACTTCACGTATTACATCTTCTTTTGAGAAATGTTTTTCACATAAACTGTCCTTAAGTGTTAAATGTCTGTCTGAACGGGGTGTTACTTCGCTCCACTCTTTTAATTGGTTTTGAGGAACTTTAAATAAAGACACTTTTTCTTTATTACTTTTGTAGCCACTGTGGCATCCCGGTGCAAAACAATACATTCGCGCCATAATAGTCGAAAACTTACCACATAATCAAAAAATATACCACTAACAGCACTAAAAACACAACCTAATAATAATTGGTAATCTGTTTATTTATATGCTGTGATCTGTGATTAGATAGGAATCCGAGGTAGGATAATTAAATAATTAATAGTCAGTAGCAGAAGTAGGTTATGTGAGTTATGTGCATGATATATGATATGACTTATTTGTATCATGAGTTATGTGTATGTGCATTGTGCATCTTATCTTATCTATGGTTATGTGCCTGCAGTGTTGCCAACCTTGGAGCATTTTAGTATTTTAATAAAAGACTCATCAAATTATGGTAAAAAGATGATACTTCAAATTCATAATATGATAGAAATTATTGCACACTTTACAAATTTCACGAGCTTGATTAAATTATTTTTTCTTATTGGAACTATTACTGAATTTTTAATACAAAAACAGAATTAACATATTTTAATGACCGAGAACGCCAGCTGCGAGATTAGAGATAAAAGAATGTTTTTAATAATTAATAGAAAGTAAATATTGCTCGGTGACCAAGAATATCGAAATTTTGATGCAGAACTTAAAAACCCTTAGATGCACCAGTAACTGAGTTTATGCGCTTATCTGCTGACTACTGAAACATTTTAGCGGTTGGCATCTGGTGAACCAACAGAAGACGTCAAGCATTATTTTGTGACGTTTGTCTATTTGTCAGTGGGATGAACGCATACGTTGACACAACTATTCAACTTTTGACGCCTGGTGAACTCAGCAGGAAGTCGTTAGTCGGGGTGTCAATAATGTCCAACAAAATTCAAACATTCGTCGATTATCAATCACAAATTACAACCATTTATTGATTACGATCCGATTGTCATTCTAATGACAACTATAAGGCTAGATATATTCTCACCATAATTAGAATCGCAGACCGGTTTCGTAATTAGAGTTTCATCAGTAAGTATACTAATTACAGCGAGAACACACCTATAAAGTAATACGGCTATGGTATAGCCAGCCTCCTAGAACATTGTGAGATATACGACAAGGTCGCCTTCTCAGTGTGGAACCAGGTAGTATGTTGTCACGACCGCTCCAAATAACGCAAAATGTTATGAAATAGAGTCTGTGCACAATCAGCTAACAATTTTGTCAATTGTCAGCTGTGGCCCATAACTAGCGCATAGCTCTCTGTTATTATTTTTGTGGTTTTTGGCGTGATTCTGCTTTTGTTTCAGTTTCCACAGTGTCCAACCTCAGTCTTTTAGTACCAATATTCAATTTTTTAATTCCTAAAAAAGTGACTGAATACAATCAAATAATTGAACTTACAAACGGGCTCTTTTGATGATTTATAGTGTTAATTTGACAAAACTTTTGCAAAAAATCCTTTTGTAATAGACATTATTTGTCGTACTAACTACTGATTAATTTATCGTATTCACCTATAGCTCAGTTAGCCAGGCAATGATCGACGCTGAGTCCATTATTATTAACTTGGAGATGACTCTGGTTCAAACCCATGTGTGTGAATTATCTTTTTTTGCTTGTTTTCTTCTCTGTAACCGGTTTCCATTTCTACAGCATCGTCAGGCAAAAGAAAATAATTATATATATATATATATATATATATATATATATATATATATATATATATATATATATATATATATATATATATATATATATATATATATATTGTTACGTTATACGGAGTTCTGGATGTATTGACGATACTCTATGATCACTTATTCTACACCACACTAACTCTATGTACTGTTACTGTTACTGAACTAACTCACTCTATGTACTGTTAGTCTATTTATACTCTCCATAGAGATTCTAGACCTTCTACACTTTTCTACACCTGTCACTTCTGGTCCCTTCTAGAAATATCATTCCAGAGTGTTCGCTGTTACCAACACACTACAACTGACTACAGAAGTAACTATAAACTTAATTCTCATAGACAAATGTGACAATATATATGTTCAGAAAGATTTCCGCGATCTTTAATGTGAGACATACTTGGTTCTCGGGATGAACCGCGTCCAGAATTTATGAAAAGTCGACGTTTCGGCTCCTGTTTTGGAGCCATTTTCAAGAGTAAAGGAAATATGTAAGGACACTCTAAGGACTCAATCTGCCTACTCCTTAGAGCGGTGGACAAAGGTGGGTTTGATTGTTGTAGCTCGATTACGGGGCCTCAATCTGCCTACTCCCCAAATCTCGCCGGAGATCGTCTGTGAGGTCTCAGATATACAAGATCTTTCTGAGGCCTAGGGTTGAACACACTTGAGACCTCACAGACGATCTCCGGCGAGATTTTGTGAATAGGCAGATTGAGGCCCCGTAATCGAGCTACAACAACTCAACTCACCTTTGTCCACCTCTCTAAGGAGTACGCAGATTGAGGCCTTAGAGTGTCCTTACATATTTCCTTTACCTCTTGAAAACAGCACCAAAACAGGAGCCGAAACGTCGAGTTTTCATAAATTCTGGACGCGGTTCAACCCGAGAACCAAGTATATCTATATATATATATATATATATATATATATATATATATATATATATATATATATATATATATATATATATATATATATAATCGAGCACCCCTTATGTTATTGCATTATTTAAGCATTTTCCATCGAATTGTAATACAATATAGCTTGTGAGGCAAAAAAAAAACGAACGAATGCGTTCCTAGTTTTTGAGTTATTTCAATTGGTTTGCAATTTCGAACACATATTAAAAATTATGATACGGCGTTTTTATCAATAGGCCGGAGTCCCATGAAAATGACGCGATCAGAGAGGTTTATCCGTTTATATTGTCAGTCGAAAAAATCTAGATGCCGTTTACAGCACACTCTCAATAGTGACTGAATTTGGAAAAATTAAAATTGCCGTAACTCAATTTTTCAAATTGAGCAGCTTGTATTTGTGTTTCAGAAGCGGACGGGATCCCTCTGCTTTAGGTTTTTTATACAGACTTTAGTTTTGGATATAGTTACATTTATAATCGTAATCATGTATTATAACCATCACTTATAAATTGTCTTTCAGTTTTTTTTTTGTTGAAAATTTTAATGCACGATTATATCTTGGCAGGTGGGCAAATAGTTTGAAGAGGTTCATTGGCCCGGAAAATCCGACCAGTTTTTGTATTTTTTCAATAAAAGATATTTTGATGAAATATCCCAGCTAACCTTTAATGCTGGCCCAGTATTGGCGTCATGGCCGGTACCCGGCACTTGCATTGCTGGAGAAGTGCTTGAATACAATGTTGGGCCGGTAACTATAGGAAACTCCGGCCAACAGCCGGCCAATGTTAGCCAGCACATACATTACAGGTCGGGCACTTTACCAATGCTGCAGAGTTACTTGATTTCAATATCAAATCTGCATTTCTCAGGCACTTATATCAAGTGCTCAATTTTAGGTGGCCCACTACTCACATTATGAAGGACCAACACTAGGTACTCCGCATTGAAATATTACGTATTGATATATACCTATATATATATATATATATATATATATATATATATATATATATATATATATATATATATATATATATATATATATATATATATATATATATATATATATATATATATATATATAAAGTAGTCCAAAAATCAACATGATTTAGGAATAAGTATACATAAGAAATCTATCAAATTGTTAAACGATATTGGTAATTTATAAATATAACCCATCAATACAGACCATTATTTTCATAGATATTCAATTTCGTAAAGCTAGATTATATTATTGAACAAAATAAACCGGAATATTGAAACATTTCACGGTTTTTATATATTATAGGACATAAAAAAAATGAAATAAAAACCAAGTATTAGACGTTTTAATGTCATAAAAATAAAATAATCACTTGTACAATTAACAATAAATAAAGTACAAATGTGTCAAAATTAACAATGCTAAATAAAATATCAATAAACAAACTCATAAATGAACACTAATCTGAAAATCCATTTAACTAACAATATAAGTGAGTATTTTAATATTTTAGTATGTACCTATATATTTTCATATCGTCTGAATATCCATGTGTACTCAGCACATATGCACTCGCATAAACAAACTTAAAGAGATGAAACACAACCCTTAATACCTAGTATTTATATCTAATAACTGATGAAAATAAAAACGAGTAAATATTTGCGAGTGTGTACACTTGACTGCACGAACAATTCCCTAAGATGACTCTTTCAAGAGACGCTGTGTCCATCTGGTTTGTCCACTAATTATGAGATTTGAAATTGCATCGAAGGTAACTTTTACATTAAGTGAATATTGGAACCTGTGATGAGCACTGATAGGTACACTTTTGGATAACCCAATTCACTATTGCACATTTTTAAAGATTTGACGATCGTTTCACTAACAAGGTTAGCGTTATCAGAGGATGTAATATCTTTTACATCTGTAAATTATTTAAAACATTTCATTTAGCACTTGAGTTATATTTCAGGCTTAGCTTACAATATTTTTCCTAAAACATATTTTTGTCTCCTACATTTTTCACTGTCACCTGCATTACGATGGCAAACTTTATGATGACTGAGTCACCTTTTTGTTGCCTGGCATCTTTACACAAAGGGTTCTTGCTCACTGTTCCTGAAAATTAGACATTATATCAATGAAAAATCGATTTTTCCACACCACAACATTTACAAATAATAAGTTTAATCATCGTGGTCAAGGCTTAGTTATAGTAGCTATATCGAATGAGTCAAATATTGACTCAATCTCAATAATCTTACTTCCTTCCCTTAATTATGGAGGAAGAATGGTGAATAATAGAAGAGCTGACACACAAAATCTATACCTATATTTCGTGATTTAGAAACAAACTATCATTCAGGTGCTCATGATTTGCATGCTATTATAATACTACATTTAATATAATGCGATAAGACTATAAATACATTAAAAAAATGATTAACTTACCTATTGCCTTGCGACAGACAATTTCTTGCATTTCATCATTTTTCCTTTTACTTTTGTTAAGCTTCAAATACACAGCACATTAAACATACGCCATGTTGTTTTAATTCTATGTTTTCTTTTGTGCTAGCGCGATGGTCAGGCGCCAACACTATCGGCTCACGATGACAGACGAGCAGACGAGGACTATTAAGGCTACGATGCACTTCTCCAGCGTCTTGCCGGTACTGTGAAAAAGCGATAATTCTCATCGCATAGCCAACATTGGTTAATTACTGCAGAATACCGTAAATATTATTTGCATTTTGCCAACCCCAGTAACGTAACGGTAAAGCGCCGTTTCGCCGTTACCGTTACTGAACCAGCACAGACGGCATTATCCCGGCAGACGGCCGATGGTTGCGTGTTTGCTGGGATGGTACATTATTGTTTCTACTTAATAGATTATATACATACATACAAAATTTGATGCCTACTTACTACTACTACTAAAAATACATATTTGCTCTATTAAACATATTTTTATGGAAATTCACTACCATAACGCATGAGAACTTCACTGACCAGCGTGATGAAATCAGCTTACTAGGCGAATTATTGACACTGAAACAGAGACAGAACGAGGATGCCTTAGCGTTCAGTAATCGTTGCAGACACATTGAACAATTACTCATCTCTAATTTAATATCTAATGAACGTAACGAGGGAATTTTAGTATTAAAACAAAACATGTACAGACAACAGACACCGAAAGCGTTTATCGGTGGGTTAAAAAATCCCCTTGGTATGGTCGTCAGGTCCACTAGACCAGACAGCATAGAACAAGCGTTAAAATTTATATTTATCATTTTTTATTATTATTCATAAGTATTTTATGTAACCATAATCAATAAATTCTTTTAAAAAGTCAAGTGTGTTAACAAGAAAGTTAACTCGCATTTGCTCCGTCCAGACTCTTTTACCTTTATTAGAAAACTTATTTACTTAATTTAATCTCTCTGGTCGCAGCCATAGAAAAGAAAATAAAACAAACTGATTTGAATTTGACAAATTAAAATCAAATCTTGTGACTAATGGAAATCTTCCAAGGTCAAACTTAAGGGAACACACACACACACACAAAATCAAATCAAATGTTTCATGAGTCACTTAGTATTCATCCCAAAATGAGAGAGCGCTGTTATAGTGTTCAAAACGTTACAGCCTGGTCGTTTCCTTCTATAAATAGGGAGTGTTTTGTGAATGTGCCAAATTCAAATTGCAGTTATTAAAAAGTATTGACAATTTAAGTAAACAGTACTATTTTTATATTCTAATTATTTTCTGTTGGATTTTTAAAAATCTATTAATAGCGAAGCGAACTCAAATATGAACATGAAACTAAAATTAAACTCCCAATTGAAACAGAACGTATCGCAAACAAAATTTTACTATATAAAATATCTCCTGTCATATTAACTATAAATATAAAGTGAATATCGCGGAATATACCTACCTGCTTTCTTTCGTAAATATCTATGATCTACCTCACATACTAACATATTTTATTTCATGTTTTATTAATTACCCTAGGAACTTATTTTTGAGGACTAAACGGTTGGCTACATTCTTAATTCTTATCATATGACGGTTTATCCGAATTTGGCATAATTTGGATATCGGCCGAGTCTATCGGCATTTGTTAGTTTTTGGAGGTTAAAATTTTACTATGGCAGCAAAAATTTTAAAGCATTTGGTAAGTTACACAAAAACAAAACGTTAATTATTGCATAAAATGACTCATTTTAAAACTATAAGCCCATTAAGTGACATAACCTTGTGGACACATATTTACACTTAACATGATTTTCTTATTCTGTAATTATTGTTTAACCATACAAACATGTTAATTAAAAGTTGGGAATTGCATATTACTCAGAATCTCAGGACCTGGATCAATTTGTTAATATTCCTTGGGGTATTGAAAATTTAATTCTGTTATATAACTTGACTTTGACAGTTCTTTATGATTAATATTTAAAGGTTATGCTGCTTTGAAAAATTTGCTACAAAAATTAAAAATTTCAAATATTGATTTAGTTTGTTGTCAACTAAAAAGTTTTTCGTTTCGCCTACATTCTGGAAATCGCTAAAGGACGTCTTAATCTTATAGTAAATTAAACTGTCACCTTGTTCTTTAAATTACTAGGGGTTATCAGATAACTTCCAAATATTAAAATAAAAATTCAAAGAATTATAAATTTGATTACAATAGTGAATCAAAGTTCGTTGCACTTAGCTGACATGCCATCAAAAATAAATTTGATGAAAGGCAGCTATTGATATTCAAATAGTATATATGTCAATTATTTTTATTTGGGTAGTTTGACAAAAATGTTTGATGAAGTTTACTTGCTATTGTATTCTTATTTTAAGCAGTTTTCAAATCATAGTTTTTACCACCGGGCACAAAATTTGCATGATTGAATACTGTTTTCGGTAAATTTGTAGATTAGCTCCCGAACGCTTTTCAAAAAACTGTTTTCACAAACATGCCTAGGGCCCCACTGGATGCACAAACCACAAGAAAAATTTCTTGTTCACACCCCCCAAGAAAGTTACGGGACTGGAGTGAATAGGGGTGCTGGGCGGGGTAGGTAGTAAAAAGGACAGTCTAACCCACGACAGGCAGTATGGATTCCGTCAGCGCAGATCAACTGCCGACCTCCTTTCCTTTGTCACCCATTCTTGGAACAAGTCGATGGAACTACACAGTGAATCACAGATTGTTGCTCTAGACATATCCAAAGCATTCGACCAGGTTTGGCCAGCAGTGCTGCTTAATAAACTTCCGGCCTATGGCCTACCACCAAAACTCTGTCCCTGAAGATCAAATTTCCTCTCCAACCAGAGCATTTCTGTTGTCGTGGATGGCCATTCCTCTAAACTGTATCCAATGAATGCAGGAGTCCTTCAAGGTTCAGCTTTAGTCCCTACTTTATTTTCACATTCTCCACATCAATGACCTCCTCTCTAGCACATCCAACCCAGTTCACAGTTAAGCGGAAGACGCAGCACCCTCCACTCAAATATACAATATTCTAAGCCTGTCTCTTTAGCCCAATTAGATGAGTACCGCAGACTCATGGAGGGTTCTGTCTCTGTGGACCTCCAAAAAATATTAGGCTGGGGAATCTTAGAAATCTTGTACAATTCAACTCCAACAAATCTCAGTCGTGCTTTCTATTCCATGGGAGATACACCAGCCCTAGACCCATCACAATGAACAACCAAGTTATTCAAAGTAATGAGTCCTTTTCACTTGTTGGCATTTCTGTGGTTTGAAATCTCAATTGGCACTAACATGTAACATCAATTGCAGAAGCGGCTGCTAAGAAATTAGGTTTCCTCTTCCAGGCTTGCAAATACTTTTCACCAGCTAATCACTATACCTTATATACTTCACAAATAAGGCCAAACCTCGAATACTGCTCCCACATCTGGGGTGCCGCTGCCGCTTCTACACACACTATCCTAGACTCTATTCAGAGGAGAGCTATACGTCTTATCGGTGACCCTACCCTCACCCAAAGGCTGCACCCTTTAACTGTCCAGGTCACCAGGCATAGAACATCTTGTTATGCCCGCTCTTTTGTCCCGAGGACTTCAAAGTTGTGGAATTCCTTGCCGGCACATGTTTTTCCTTCTCCTTCGAACCTTCAAGTCTAGAATTAACAAGTTGCCTCTTTCCTCCTTGTCGACACCCACGGTACGATAGTATTTAGTCTGCAAGCCCTCGTGGTGTGTTGTTGCAATATATATATATATATATATATATATATATATATATATATATATATATATATATATATATATATATATATATATATATATATATATATATATAAAAGAAAAAAAGGAAATATGGGCAGAAAATGAGAAGAAAACGGGCTTGAAAGCTGTCTTTTTCACATCTTGAAGCCATATCCCCCTTAAACCCTGCCTACTCCGCACAGCACCCCTATTCCCCACATGCCGTAACTTCCTTGGGAGATATGAACAAGACATTTTTCTTGTGGTTTATGCAATGAGGGTGGTTGTATGCACACGAGAGGGGAAGGAAAATCCCCACGACGATGCCCCCCACCCCACGCCACGAGTTAACCGGAGGGGGGGGGGTCTTCGTCGTATGTATTTTCCTTCCCCTCTCGTGTGCATACAACTGCCCTCGTTGCACAAACCACAAGAAAAATTTCTTGTTCATACCCCCCAAGGAGGTTACGGGACCTGGGGCGAATAGGGGTGCTGTGCGGGGTAGGCAGGGTTTTAGACACCTTTCAAGCAGTTTTCTTCGCATTTTCTGATCATATTTCCTTCTTACTACCTAGTTTGCCCAGCACCCCTATTCACTCCTGGTCCCGTAACTTCCTTGGGGAGTGTGAACAAGAAATTTTTCTTGTGGTTTGTGCATACAGGGGGGGGGGGGTCCTAGTAATGTTTTTGAAAACAATTTTTTGAAAAGTGTTCAGGAGCTAATCTGCAAATTTACCTTGTGTGCTAATTAGGTATAATAAAATTTGTGTTTACAGACATTTTTCTAGAATCTCCCCCAAACAGACTTTGACAAAATTATCTAAAAAAGATGATACCTCAAAGTTAAGCTGAGTGTTTCTCATATCTGCTACAGCTGTTTTTTTTTTATACAATTATACACGTTTATCAATTCACCATTGATTCAAAGATCTTCAGTGGTAAGAACGTGTGCCTCTGAACCGAAGGGTACTCGGTTCTATTCACAAGGTCCCTCTTTCACTTTTCCAGTACATCTGTAAAATTAACATCAACTGAGGTTGTGGCATTGTATTTGAGCAACTTGAATGTCTGCACGTTCTACTCTCTGGAGGGGGGTAAAGCCATCAGACCCATTTCCATGCAATGTTGGGCATATTACAGATCCCTATCCTCCTTACAGAAAAGCCTACATCCTGGAGCGATCTTACCCAAAAACAATCCGAACCGTTCATTTATCGGGTGCTAACTGTATAGCAAACTTGAAGACGATATCTCAATTCGTTCTTAAGTTATCGCAGATACAGATCGCAGACAAAAAAAATTTAGTTCCCAAATCATGTTTTCTATATCCTTTGACACTTTTTACGACGTTTAAGCGAAAAAAAAACATTTGAAATTTTTGTCGCCGATGAGATTTTTTTTCTCCCTCAGGGCTCGTCCGCGTCTTCGCCGCCCCGATAACACTGCAGCTTTGGCTTATTGTGTCAAGAGACCTGTTATGTCTCTGAGCTGTCCTCTGCTAAGATTTAGCAGCTCCACAACTCTGTTTGAACTGGGTTCGTCAATTACTGACCTCCTATGTCTGAGCCCTGGATAGTCTGCCCAGTACACCTTGTGTTCGTTTCTAACCCAGGACTTAATGGATCCCCTGGCCGTGTTCTTTGTCACGCCCAAAACCGGTTCTGGTCCCATAAATGGTTCTTCTGACCCAGTATTCGCGAGACTGTCAGCTTGTTCATTGCCTTTGACCCCCGAGTGACCCGGCACACAGATGAGGGTGACCTCATTCTGCCCAGCCAGGTCGCTTGTCTCGTCTCGGCACTCACTTACCAGCCTGGAATTTACCCGTGGGCTACTTAGGGCCTTAAGGGCTGTCTACGATTATGTGGATCCGCTTGTTGGTGTAGCCCCTCCTCTTGTTCTCCCGCACACAGTGCAGAATGGCATACATTTCGGCCTGAAAGACCGTTGCATAGGCTCCGAGGGAAATACTATGACTTACCCTCGGTCCTACTGAATAAACACCATTGGAGGCTAGTCTGTATAGTCCAACCCTGGCCTCCTCCATAATAAGTAAGTGGGGGGGGGGGGGGTGAGCCGATGCCATTCCCCACATATTGACGATGTGGAAGTAATTAAGAAAGGGTTTTCAGAAATTTAGAATTTAAATTCGAATATTTTCTTCGAAATTACAATTTTTAAATTTTTCCCGGCTTCAAAATACTGTATAGACTTCGTTTTTGCACTAAAACATTCTTCATACAAATACCTAAAAAGCAAATTCTGCGATTTTTTCAAATTAGGAGTTGCAACGAATGAAAAAAGGTTTAAAATGGGGTATATTTGACATCTACATTTATTTTCGATCTTCTCAGCCGTGAAATAAGATGTTGACTTTGTTCTTGCACTAAAAGATTCTTCATACATATGCCTAAAAACCAATTTCTACATTTTTTTCAAATTCGACTTCAAGATGATGGAAACAAGGTTAAAACAGGATACATTTGAAATTAACATTTTTTGAATGCCTCTGTCGCCAAATAAACTATCGACTTTGTTTTTGCACTAAAATGTTCTTCATACAAAATAAATAATTGTAATAAAGCTTCTGTTTGTTTGAAATATATCACCATAGAATTAATGTATTAATGATGAACCAATATAACTGCCTTGAATCCAAGAATCCAGCATCCCGATAGGGCGAGTCAGAAGGATAAGTCCTACCATTGTTCAAAATTATCCTAAGAAATCGTTTTTGGGTCTTTTCCAACTTATTGACATGTCTGTTAAGTAAGTACACTTGGAGAAACCCAAATCACCACAACACTTATTTCAAAGACCGTACGATCGTTTCATTGCAATTCTCAGAATTTTTCTTCCTCTGAAGATGTTGACATTGTCAATGAAACGATCGTAAGGTCTCTGAAATAAGTGTTGTGGTGATTTGGGTTTCTCCAAGTGTACTTATTAGTGCTCATCACAGATTCCAGTTTTCACATAATGTCTGTTAAGTATTCCTCCCCACCTTATTATACCATACCTCAAATGTGACTCTACCAATGCCTGACATATAATCTTTAAAGCTCTTACCGACATTGCTTTAGTTAATTAAACGATTATTAGTGTGAAAATGTGAAGTTTTTTAATCATCTATGAAAGTCTATATTATTGAACATATTAGAAATGCACATAAGTTCTAAATTCGGCTATTTTTGACAGCCAGTAACTCTGAGGGAGACACTTACAAAATGGTTAAAACTTAGGGTACAAGGAGTCGATGGCAGTGTAGCCAATTTGAAAGCAGTTAAGTTTTTGAATGCTTATCTTTCCATTCTAATCTCATTTATTAATAAAACAGTAGCTTCTTTTTTCTGTTCATAAATTACTTCATGTCTATAAATATATCTCATATAATAATAATAATAGAGGTCAGGTCATTCCAACAAGAGACTGCTTGAAGTATATGGTTGGAGATAATTCGATCCAAGATGACAAATGTAGATTTTGGTGTCAATCACCAGAGACTATCCAGCATGTCACCAGAGGATGCCAAGCGTTTGCTGCAAAAGACTACAAAAAGAGGCACGATGCAGTTGCGAGAATACTTTGCCAAGAACTGGCTCTGAAAATGGGACTTTCAAATCTTAGTAAGATGCCCGACAATAGGTACACTCCTGAGCCAGTTTTAGATAACTTAGGATACAGGTTGTACTGAGATCGGACCATGCTCACAGACCAATGAATTACCCACAACAGTTCAGATATAATAATAATAATGGATTGCCCACAACAGTCCAGATATAATAATAATAGATAAGTCCTACAAACAAGTGACGCTGATTGATGTAGTTATTCCGAATACCAGTAATCCAGAGATAAAGTACAACAAGAAGATGATTAAGTACAGAGACCTTGAGATGCAAGTAAAGATACAATGGAGGGCAGATAGTGTCAGAGTCATCCTGATAGTCATGTTGTCTACTGGTATGGTTCCTAAGAATCTTCGAGAGAGCATTACGAGACTTTGCCTTGGAGGGCATCTTTATAAGGTTATGCAGAAATGGGTCATACTTGCAATTGCCCACACTGTGTGGAGATTTGTGGGAAGTGATGATGTGTCGTCTTGTCGTTCAGGGCCAGATAACTTGGAAAAGGCTCCATCTGAGCCCACTCCCTTTGGTATCTCAGATAACTGGGATAAGTGAATGTTCCCCATTTGATGGAGTATGAAAGCCCTTCAGTCCCAAGTCATAATAATGGTAATAGGAGCCGATGTGGCTTTGATACTCCAGTTCCCAGATAAAGTTGGCGGCGCAGGGAGGCTAAAATAAATTTGTTCTATCTGCGAATGAATTAAAAATATTGTACCATCTCATAATGTTCAATTATCATTCCCACTAATGACCTAAGTAGTTGGAGCGTGTCATTAAATAAAAATGTTCGGGACGCAGCAAGTGCGTTATGGTAGTGAATTTTCATAACAATAAAATATTATAGTTATTTAGCCTTATATTAAAAAAATTTATAAAACATGACTTTGTTTACTTAGGAACAGTAAAAAATAAGGTAAGGAAAGGCAAGGAAAAACATGATCTCTTATCATAAATATTTATACAGTAATTTGGATACAAAATTCAAACAAAGAAATTGATAAACATGGAATATACTCAACAAAAAATACACTAGAAAGCTGAACATAAAAAAATCCTGTGGTTCATGCTTTGAGAGTGATTGTATGCATGCAGAAGGGGAAGAAAAACCCCCAGGTCGAAGAGGGTTTCTGCCCCATCACCCAAAAATACGGAGGGTTCTCCTTCCCCTTGTGCATTGCATACAAGTATCTGCAAAGCATAAAGCACAAGAAAAATGTCCTGGGAGCAACCCCCAAGAAAGTTACTGGATCTAGGCAAATATGGATGCAACGAATACCCGTCTCTTTCTGTAAGTGCAGACCAGTAAACTAGAATGCAGTATTGTAGTTGAGTCAAAATCAGAGATTCACAAAATAACAGTTTGGTCCCTGGGTCCATCCTTTGCATATATAAAAACCACTTGAAATAAACTCTCTGTATGAGCAGGTTTACATAAGCCTCAAGCCTTAGATCAACATCCATAAATAGTCCAAGGTTTTTACACACATTGGCAGGAGATAGAGGAGTGTCCCTTAAATAAATGACACAATTGTTTTGGTCAAGAATTTCCCTGGCATTCCTCTCAAACAGCACAAATTCTGGTTTTTTTTCCCATTCGGCACTAGTTAATTGGCATCTACAACTGAAGACAATATTTCAAGCTATTTATTACGTCATGCGCATGCAAGAAGCCAATCTTGAGGCGGAAATGAAAGATAAAGCTGTGTATCGTCTGCGAGTATTTTTAAATGTTTTAAGAAAGTATAGAAGTCAGCAGTTTATAAAGTAAAAAAAAGGAGAGGTCTAAGAA
Organism: Tillus elongatus; assembly: GCA_964006375.1. Classification (NCBI taxonomy): domain Eukaryota; kingdom Metazoa; phylum Arthropoda; class Insecta; order Coleoptera; family Cleridae; genus Tillus; species Tillus elongatus. The sequence continues at coordinate 299,454,424 of OZ023262.1, forward strand.
TGCTCTCCTGAGGAACTCCCCGCATCGGCGCACTTAAATTTAACTCCATTCCGCAGCAATCTACACATTGGTGTCTGAAAGAAATTTAATGTTTTAAAAAAATCCAATATTGTATCAACACCAAAATACCTTAATTTGAGTAGCAAAACTTCATTGCTTTGCTGAAATCCAGTAAGATGACAAATGTTAACTTCTTAGACTTTATGCCTTCAAATATATCGTCAGTGACATCCAAAAGGGCAATGACAATGCTGCATTTCTCACGAAATCCAGACTGTGTAGAAGAAAAAATACTTTTAGACCTAATATAAGCCTAATTGACCAGCAACTAAAACGTCTTCCCTAGCGAACAAAAGTAGCCTCTCAACGAACCACCTGTCGCATGTACTATCCTAATGAAAAACATGTTCCGCGTGATTGACATATCTAAAAATGTATCTCCTTTAGACGCTTGGTCACCTTTGGTTATTTCAGACAAATTTATAAGTTAAAAATATTCAGATACTTCATTTTTACTTTTATTTTGTTACACCTGTGATCTTCATTGGACTCTGAAACTTATTTCAAATGCTCATTCGCCTTCTGGCAGCACTGCTTTATTTAGATCAAACAAAAGTTTAACAAGCTTTTGGCGGTGGGCGAAAATAAGCACTCTGATTTTGTATGTTATCTCCTTTATATTTATCCCTATGTACTTTACAATTGTTGCAGGCAAGAACAGCAGTCCCAGGAACTCGTCTATATAGCAGTGAAGTGAAAAAATGCACTATAATCCCAGGAGATGGTATTGGTCCAGAAATCTCAGCTGCCGTTCAGAAAATTTTTACAACTGCCAAAGTGCCTATAGAATGGGAAAGTGTTGATGTAACCCCGGTCAGAGGGCCAGATGGTAAATTTGGTATACCCCAAGATGCAATAGATTCGGTCAACCGTAACAAAATTGGCCTCAAGGGACCATTAATGACTCCCATAGGTAAAGGCCATAGATCTCTTAACTTGGCTCTCCGAAAAGAATTCAACCTATATGCCAATGTCAGACCATGCAGAAGCTTGGAGGGTTACAAAACTCTTTACGACCAAGTAGATGTTGTAACAATCCGTGAAAACACAGAAGGTGAATACTCAGGTATTGAACACGAAATTGTAGAAGGTGTTGTACAGAGTATTAAATTGATTACTGAGGATGCCTCAAGACGAGTGGCAGAGTTTGCCTTTCAATATACAAGAGACAACAAGCGTTCTAAAGTAACAGCAGTACACAAAGCTAATATAATGAGAATGTCAGACGGGTTGTTTTTGAGGTGCTGTCGTGATATGGCTGAGAAATATCCTGATATAAAGTTTGAAGAGAAATATTTGGATACTGTTTGTTTGAATATGGTGCAGGATCCTACACAGTATGATGTCTTGGTTATGCCTAATTTGTATGGTGACATCTTGTCTGATATGTGTGCTGGTCTCGTTGGAGGACTTGGTCTCACACCATCTGGCAACATTGGTCTCAATGGAGCATTGTTCGAATCTGTAAGTACCTGAAATTTTAATTTGTCAAACATTTACCCCATGATCTATGCAAGTGGGTCGCGACCCCCCTCAGGGGTCACTAAAGGATTTACAAAATAACAAATAACGTATTTAGAGCTTTATTTTTATCTTTTGCATCGAAAGTAAAATATAACGTCCTAACAAACTTAATTACTGAATTACCAAGAGGAAAATAGTTATGTGACATGTGGCTGTCTCTCAGACACTAGCAGTTCAAATATGGGTTCTGTATTTGACACAGAGACAATGGTATCATTTTCGAGTTCAAGGCGATTTCTCACTTATTTAACTAGCAGTCGTCAATTAGAAACTTAACTTGCATAAATCTGATGTTGCAAATGGAACCAAACATTTAAGAGCTTCGTTTGCCAGTTCAGGGTACTCTTGTATTCTTTTGATCCAAAAATGATCCAGGTTCTGGAAAAGAAGTTCTAGTTTCAACATTCTATACTTGATATTTCAATGAGTTTTTGTTTCATGTTTGTTGGAATTTTAGCATGTTGAAAGGATTTGTCCAAAAAAGGATTTAGTATCCATTTGTAATTGTCATAACTGGTTTGAATTTCGTTTGAAAAATATTCACGAAGTTGTTGTTTTAAATTGCCCAAAGTTACTTGCATGTCTAAAAAAAACTAGCTACAACGTATATAGTTAAAGTTTTCATAAGTCGATTAATTTTGTCTGTGGCTGTTATTAGATTTGCAAACTACTACGTGTTCGAAGGTACCAGAAAGAAACGCAAGCCAAAACGAATTGAAAAAAAGACTTTCATATATTGATTTCTTATCTTGTAAGTACATCAGAAGTCCTGCTTTTAACTGAAAAAAAAAAACGATTTTTAAAACATTACCTCTCGAAAGCCAGCTGACTTTTGTCTGACAAAGAATATACACGGTTTTTCACGATAGCCGTACATTAGAAGTTTATGACGTTCCCTGCTATCATAAATTTTGAAATTTTGGCAGCGGTCACAATTCGTAGTTTTCTTTTATTCTAAAATATTTTCAAGCTCACATCACTTCCGGTTAAACCGAAAGTAGTCATCAACTTTGCTAATTTAAATAGAATGCCCTATTTTTTATTGCATATTCGAATTCTCCATAATATTTTGTGAAGATTTATATAAGGCTTTCCTATCCCTATCTTCAACTGTTCCAAAGATATTGTGATTTTTTTACATTTTGCGTAACTTCTATCCTCATTTATAACACTTTGAATTTCACATGTTTTTAAAGATAAAAGGCTGGAATTTAGAATACTATAACTTCTAGGATGAAGCCTTCATATTATCTAGCTAAAGTTTACCTGTATCATACAGAGTGTTTTAAATTTAAAGACCAACTTACAGATATTCAATGTTGCAAAAGTCATTTTTTTCAAATGGTGCACCCTGTATATTATTAAAAATTCGAGTTCTAAATTTAATTCTACACCAGTTTCATATACGTTTTCCTATACCTATCTCTTACGAGTAACTTGCTACTAGAGTTTTTAGGTAACAAACTCCTTTTCTAGAGAATATACATCACGCTGAACAATAAAGGCAACTGTGGCTGTCAGAAAACAGAATTTTGACAACACATGAATTCTAAAGCGTCATTTATATTTGAAAGTTAATCTGAGTGTGTTTGTATTACTCACGTTATAGAAATAATAAGCCAATAAAAATGCAGAATAGTGAAGAGTACTCTAATATGGATATTTTACATTTATTTTATATCCATGGGGAATGCAATCGGATTGTAAGCAGAACATGCAGGATGTTTAACGAGAGGTATCCCACGCTATCGGCAATGGCTAGAGGAAAATTCTTAAGGATAGAGGAACGATTTAAATTGACTAGAAGTGTCAAAACTACACGACATGATCCAAAGCCAGTAACTGAAAATGAAGATAATGAGATAAACGTTTTGGCTTATTTTCAAGTTTACCCGCGTAGCTCTATTCCTGCAGCTACTCGAGCTTTGGGAATATCAAGTTCATCTGTGCATAAAATATTGAAATCTCATAAAATGCACCCATATTCAGAAATAGTACTACAAGGACTTCGACCTGGTGACCATTTAAAAAGAGTAGAATTCTGTGAACACATGTTTCTGATTATTCAACAAGATGAGAATTTTCTTTCAAAAATTATCTGGACCGACGAATCGAAATTTAGAAGGAAAGGAATTGTGAATAGGAGAAATGGTCATTTTTGGGCAAGTGAAAACCCTAATATATTTAGAGAAGGACGCTTTCAAACAAATTTTAGTTTTAATGTGCTTTGCATTATTATGGACAATAAGGTCTCTTATGAAATTTACGAAGAAAATTTAAACGGTGAAAAGTATTTGTAACTATTAATGGGATCTGTGCGTAATTTTCTGGCAAGGCCACCACTAGATACAAGGCAAAGCTGCTGGTATCAGCTAGACGGCACGCCTGCCCACTCCACTGGTGAAGTTTACTGCTTAACGCAATTATTTGAAGACAAATGGATTGGGCCCAACAGTCCTTGGAGATGGCCTCCCCGCTCTCCTGCTTTAATGCCTGCCGATTTTTATCTCTGGGGGTGTATAAAAAGTCAAGTCTATGACACAACAGTGCAAAGTAAAGAGGATCTTTTAAATCGTGTAATTAGAGCTTTTAGAGATTTGGATCCAAATGAAATCAAAAGAGCTACTGCGAATGAGATGAACCGTAAAATTTTGCAGTGTCTTGACCAAGATGGTGGTCACATATAACATTTATAGTGATTGTAGCATTTAAATTTGAATTAACTTTTTTTTATTTGTCTTTGTTCAGTTTTTTGTTTATTGTTAATATTTCTTTTAAATTTTATTCATAATTACATTAAATATTTTTATGAAATCATATCACTTTTGTTATCTGACTGACAATCACAGCTGCATTTGTTGTGTAGTCTAACATGTACTCTTTAGAAGGGGAGGTTGTTACCTAAAAATGCTATTAACAAGCAACATATTGAAGATAGGTATAGAAAAACTTATATCAAACCGGTGTAGAATTAAATTTAGAAGTCGAATTTTTAATAATATACAGGGTGTTCTATTGAAAAAAAATATTTTTGCCACGTTGAATATGCCTGTTAGTAACTAAATTTAGAACACTCTGTATGACACAGGTAAACTTAAGACACATACTATGAAAGTTCTCTCCCACAAGTTACAAAATTCTAAATTCAAGCCTTTTATCCTTAAAAACATGTGAAATACAAAGTATTATAAATAAGGTTGCAAAATCACGGATATACAGAGAAATCACAATATCTTTGGAACAGTTGAAGATAGGGATAGGAAAGCTAATATAAATCGTCACAAAATGTTATGGAGAATTCGAATATGCCATAAAAAATAGGGCATTCTATTTAAATTAGCAAAGTTGATGACCACTTCCGGTCTAACCGGAAGTGATGTGACCGTGAAAATAGTTTAGAATAAAAGACAATTACTAATTGTGACCGCTGCCAAAATTTCTAAATTTAGGATATCAGGGAACTTCATAAACTTCTAATGCACGACTATCGTGAAAAACCCTGTATACATATAAAACACCAGTGTCTCCACAAATCTTTCTAAAAATTCGAGTTTTTAATGCTTTCCTTTGATATAATTTATAACTCGGTGCCTGTATATAAGAGTGGTGACAGAGATAAGATAAAGAATTACAGAAGCATCTGTGTCCAATCATCAATTCCAAAAGTGTTCGATGCCCTGGTTTATGACCAGGTCCACAGTTACTAACCTGATTATTCTTCAGTCAACAGTACTGGATGCTTTGGAGTCTGGTAAGCAGGTTGATGCCGTATATACTGACTCATGCTATCTAAATTACACGGGCGTGGCTTCAATGATTGTTTGCTGGCCTGGTTTGAGAGTTTCCTGACTGGTAGAACCCGGAGAGTCAAAGTTGCTGGATTTTATTCAGATGTTCACGTGACATCTGGTGTCCCGCATGGAGGTCACTGTTCACCACTTTTATTCAATCTTTTATTAACGAGGTGGTCCATATCTTTGCTGGTGGTGAGTGTCTGCTGTTTGTCGATGATATGAAGCTGTTTAAGGTGATAACTAGCCTTCAGGATTAGCAGAAGTTGCTGGATGATTTAGAGCGTCTCGCTTTATGGTGCTTTGACAACAAATTAAATCTTAACATCAGCAAATGCTCTCATATCAGCTTTTTCAAAGGAGGGAGGAAGTTCAGGACTCCATATTCGGTAAACGGTGAGCTATTGTCTTATGTTAGCCAGATCAAGGATCTTGGTGTTACAGTGGATGAACAGATGACTTATATACAACACATAAAGAATATTACCATGAAAGCTTCTAAACTTTTGGGTGTTGTGAGAAACTGTAGACTTTTTTCATTGGTACTGTCAGATGTGTTTACTGCTCTATTGTTAGAAGTGTACTCGAGTATGCATTGGTAATATGGTCCCCTTATTATGCTAGCCACCCAGGGGCTGTTGAAAGTGTGCAACATGACTTTCTGCAACACTGCTCTTGTAGACTTGGTTATTCCATACCTGATCATGACTATGGGGAGATACAAAGTTTGTTAACGCTGAGCTCTCTTGAGGCCTGCAGAACAGTGGCTGGACTCTGTTTTATATTCAAAATTGTGAATGGTTTTGTGGACTCCGATGAGATTCTGGGCAGAATCGGCCTGAATGTACCTAACAGAGTGTTAGGTCATATAACTTGTTTTTTGTCCCATTCCACCGCACTAATTATGGACTTAATTCACATATCGATAGATATCTACGTATTATGAATGAGATCACTGAGGTGGACAATTTTGACATCTTTTGTGTTTCACCGCCTGCTTTCAGAAGGCATATGGTTCTGTCTGTTGTTGCAGTGAACTGCTGAACTGACTGTGTATATTTTGTGTGGCAGTTCTGCTGTGATTCTTTGTAGATTTATTTGTGCATATTTGATTTTTTTGTACTTTTACTTGTATTGTAGCACTTAGTGGGTTTTCCCCGTGTAAATAAATAAACTTTAATGACACTTTTCATAACGCAATCCATTTAGGAAGGAAAAGACTTTTACTCAAGAGCTTCTCGGTGTAAAAAGATTGTAGCCATTTATCATTGACATTACTTCTTGTAATCTGAAAATGAGACCAGATCAATGTCCTGTCACAGCCTCGGCACCATCATCACATATAGCAAAGCATATTATCCAGTCAATATCGTATTTAGATGTACATTGCTAAAAGTAGCAAATAATTTAACTCTGGTGGTATTAGTCTCTAATGCCATACAAAATAAAATAGCTTCTGTGATATACTTGCCTGTGTTTTATCTTACAAATGCTATTAACTGGGCACAGCTAGAGACATCTGTAGTATCTGGTAGTAGTACTCCATGGTATCCTTATGTAAGTCATACTTATATATGGAAGACTCATCTATGTTTGGTATGCTGGATATTCATCTTATATCTTTCCTGTTAGTTTAGGTGTACCACAAGATTCTGTGTTGAGACCTTTATTTTTTAATGTTTTTGTTAATGATCTTGATAAAACTATGGATATTCCACGGCTTTTTTACGGTAATGACCTTAAAATTTTCTATTCTGTTGAATCTAATGTAAGTTGCACTATTTAGAAAAATGTTAACAAAATTCTCTCTTGGTACAACTATAATGCAATGTCCCTTAATGCTAGCAAATGTAGCATAACCTTACTACTGCTCATTCACTAATAAGGTTAATTGGATTCAACATACTTACGTTATTGCCGATATGAACTTGGTAGGTGTTGAGTTCCTCTCGGATCTCAGACTCTTGTATGATCCTATCCTCCGTTTTAATCTTTAAGTGGCCGAACTGATAACTTTTATGAAATCACTAAAAATTTGTATCCATGGACACTTTGATTGTTCTTTATAATGCCCTAATATGGTATAAGCTTCAATTTGCCAGTATATGTTGGTTACCTTTTTTATCCATGCCATTCCTGTTGGAATCAGTGCAGCACAGGTTTCTGAAATACTTGGCTTTTAGTGAGTTTTCGTTAAAAAAATTCACTATTGAGGAGATCGCAACATCATACTTCAACCAATTAAGTTGTTTCAATTCATGTCTTTCAGATTTTATTTTTAATTTGGGAAAAAGTCAACATTTTGTGAACCAAATTACTTAAAATTCACAACAGAGGTTACTTCATTTCTAGCAGTTATCGCTTGGATACATATATATATATATATATATATATATATATATATATATATATATATATATATATATATATATATATATATATATATTCTTGGAACAAGTCTATGGAACTACACGGTGAATCCCAGATTGTTGCTCTAGACATATCCAAAGCATTCAACCAGGTCTGGCACGCAGCGCTACTTAATAAACTTCCGGCCTATGGCCTACCACCAAAACTCTGTACCTGAACAGCAAATTTCCTCTCCAACCGGAGCATTTCTGTTGTCGTGAATGGCCATTCCTCTAAACTGTATCCAATTAATGCAGGAGTTCCTCAAGGTTCAGCTTTAGCCCCTACTTTGTTTCTTCTCCACATCAATGACCTCCTCTCTAGCACATCCAACCCAGTTCACAGTTACGCGGACGACAGCACCCTCCACTCAAATATACAATATTCTAAGCCTGTCTCTAGCCCAATTAGATGAGGATCGCAGACTCATGGAGGGTTCTGTCTCTGTGGATCTCCAAAAAATATTAGACTGGGGAAGTAGAAATCTTGTGCAATTCAACCTCACCAAATCTCAGTCTTGCTTTCTTTCTCATAAGAGAGATACACCAGCCCTAGACCCATTAAAATGAACAACCAAGTTATTCAAAGTAATGAGTCCTTTTCTCTTGTTGGCATTTCTGTGGATCGAAATCTCAATTGGCACCAACATGTCACATCAATTGCAGAAGCGGCTGCTAAGAAATTAGGTTTCCTCTTCCGAGCTCGCAAATACTTTTCACCAGCTAATCTCTATACCTTGTATACTTCACAAATAAGGCCAAACCTCGAATACTGCTCCCACATCTGGGGTGCAGTTGCCGCTTCTACACTCGCTATCCTCGACCCCATTAAAAAGAGAGCTATATGTCTCATCGGTGACCCTACCCTCACCCAAAGGCTGCCATCCCTTGCCCACCGACGTGCCGTTGGTGACGTCTCTCTCTTTTATAGATATCTGCACGGGCACTGCTTAGAGGAGCTTTCTTCCATAGTTCCTCCACCTGCTGCCCCCAACAGATCTACCAGGGGAACAGAGCGAATGCACCCTTTTACTGTCCAGGTCACCAGACATAGAACATCTTGTTATGCCCGTTCTTTTGTCCCGATGACTTCCAAGTTGTGGAATTCCTTGCCGGCACATGTTTTTCTTTCTCCTCCGAACCTCCAAACCTACAAGTGCAGAATTAACAAGTTGCCTCTTTCCTTCTTGTCAACACCCACGGTACGATAGTATTTAGGCTGTAAGCCCTCGTGGTGTGTTGTTGAAATAAAAATAAATAAAAAAATACATACATATCAAAATTCAAACGGACGTTGGATATGGGTTTAGGGGCCGTAATTCGCGCTCAATTCAAAAAAATTTCGGAAAGTCTCACCATTGGTACCTCTTTATTAGTGAAGTTTCTTGATGAAAATTCACTAAAAATGTAGTCATTCGATGCTCAAAACAAACTTCATGAAGGTAATAGAAGGGAAGGCTTACTATACCTTAATGAGTACTTAGCTGATAAAACAATACAAGAAGAAAATATGGGAGACAATCAAATTTTAGTACAATGTATTTTATTTATTTTATTTTATTTGAATTTATGTAAAATTTTATTTTGTTACTGTTTTGACAAGTTGCACGCCCATTGCGGGTAATGTATACATGTTGTATGATACAAAAGAAGCATTATTATTATTATTATTCATGGAGAAGTGGGCTGTTCAGAAATCCTTATCCAGCTGCATGCACTGCTATTTTCTTGCCATCCCTGAAACTAATATCCTTCTGAAATCTGACATTTATTTTGTGTTCAGCACTTGCAATAAAATTGGTAGGGATTTATGTTTTTTAATTATCGCTGTGTTGCTTCCTTGAGCCACTCAGCACCTAATTATTCAATGTTGTAATTATTTTATATAATTGTGTGTTTGCTACCTCTATATTTGAGTATTGTTGTTGTTTTTTTTTTTTGTTCCCTCAGGGCTCGTCCGCGGCCTTGCCGCCCCGATAGCACCGCAACCCTTGGTTGATTGTGCCTAAGTATTGTTGTTAGTGATGGGTCGTTATTTAACAGTCTGTTATTTTTTTAAGGGTTGCCGAGTCGCAACAGTAACCACCTTTTATGGATATATAAAAATAACAGTTACAAAATAACGCTTTACACTACACTAGAATTCGGACTCGTATTTGTATCTGTTCAAGTGCAACTAGCTTCGAGCTTCTATGAATAAACATCGGTTTTCATCAGCAACTGTTAAATTTAACGGGATGAATGGACATGAGACTGGGAATGCTAAATATGTATGGGTATACAGTATAGAGCGGACTTTACTTCATAACATAATACTTAACACTTTATACTAGTGTGCTCGCTCTCACTCACAACTTTGGAAACGTAGGATCGTCAGTAAGCGTACTGATAAAGAAAATTGAAAATGTCACTCGAGATCCTTCTAAGAAAGAATAAAAGCATAATGTAATAACAAACCATATGTACAGAATAAAGGCAAATTTCTTTACCGAAATTTTATGAGAGCTGCAGTATGTTGCAGTTCTTAGAATCACTCCCTTTGTAGTGTAGTAGTGTATAAAGCATTTATTTGTTGAAGATGGTGCTGCCTTGCAATAAAAGTTCTAACATCCCAAGACGTGATAATCTTGCTGTGACATTGAAATTTAGGTAAATACCCCTAATAAAATAAATTTGTGAGAAATGACTAGTTTATAATTCCTAAAACATCTAAGTAAGTAAATACTTATAAAAGACTCATTTCTAATTTCTAAAAGTTTCACTTCAGAGTGGCAACAGATTTACGACACGCTTATTATAATTTCTTAGCCCTTTGTTTGATATCGACAAAATTTGAGATTTTAAATTTTAATTTTAGTTTTACTGATGTATCGCTTATACTGACATTATCACGAACAGATTTTATGCTGTATCTGTGAAATAAATATCTATCTATCTATCTATCTATCTATACACTACGTGAAATAACGGGGTAAAAATACAATGCAGCCAGCTTCCGGTTTTGCGGAAACTCCATCATCTTTCATTAATTTTTTAACAAATTATTATTAGTGATGAATACCCAAACAACCCCTTCATCATTTTTTTTTATAAAAAATTTATTAATTGTTTTAAACATAAAATAAAAATATTTTTTATTTTAAACATTATAGCTACATAGTATAGTAAACAGTATAATTATGTTTCAGAGAATTAGAGATATCTACAGTTTTTGCTCTATCCACATTGTTTCATAAGTATTTTTGTCTTTATTCAAATTACTCACCTTCACACCTCAGGCCGGATCAACTGATAGTTACATCGCCTGGGGATTGAACCCGTGTAGCAGCGAATCTCCTTTACCCAACTACACCACCGGACGGGTTTAGCTACTGTTACTACGTCTACGTGGAATTCTTAATAATTCATAGTTCATACATAACAGTAAAATATGCTATCGATCGACTATCCAGTTCAAAATGGGTATCAGATAAATAACGGACCCTGGTATTTTCAACTGTTATTATTAAATAACGTTAACAGGTTCAACTGTTAATAAAAATAACCGTTTTGCCCATCACTAATTGTATGAATAAATAAATATCAACAGATGACATGACAAAACTTTTGTGTTCCATACTACAATAGAAACCATACCTTATTGCGTGTTAAAATTTTTGCAATGGCTTTCAATTTTGTGTATAGCGTATCCTAGTGAGCTATTTTGTAATTTTTTATTGGTAATTTTTTTAGGTCCATGGTACAGCTCCTGATATAGCTGGCCAGGATAAAGCGAACCCTACAGCCTTATTATTATCAGCAGTCATGATGCTAAGATACATGACACTCAACAAACACGCTGATGTTATAGAACAGGCATGTTTCAATACCATTAAAGAAGCTAAATACTTGACTGGAGATTTAGGTGGCAACGCCAAATGTTCAGAATTCACTAACGCAATATGTGAGAAGGTCAGTGCAGCCGTTTAAGAAGTTACATGTCTCAATTCTTGTGCATTTGTGTTGGAAAGAGCAGCGAATACCTAACAATACCCCCCTAGCCTGTACATAGTCACGTAAACTTTCATTTTCAGTATTAGTTGTGTTTCCAGTCACAGTAACAATAATACGTTGTGATTTACCATTGTACTAGTCCTTTGTTTTTAGATAATTTTATTTATTTAATCTTGTTACCGATGCTGTCTTATATTTTTAACTCAATAGTAATTATAGTACTAATGGAAGATCACTAGGAAAATGAATGACAAAATAATTTGCATAAGTTTAAATTTTTTCATGTATAACGTAAGCGAAATTGTTAATTACAAAAGTGTCTGCCAATGTGTGAAGATAGTGTTTTTATCTTTGTTTATTTACTAGATTGGTTTGTAAAAGAATGAAACAAAGTACCTTTTAAATAAATTGGCTCATTGAATAAGAGAAACATAATCTGAAATTTATATTTATTACCTCTAGCACCTTTTACCACACTCAACATATTATATGTAGTTATGTCTCTGGAAGATTTACCCCTTGCAAAAAGTCTTCTGGCATTTTTAAGGTCATGCTAAATATTATATTTTATTTTTTTGCCTAATCATATGTTACTAATCGGTGGGTAGAGAATACTAACCCACCGTTAATACAAGGTACTAACAGTACTTTATACAACGCTAACATGATTATACATCCTCTAAGAAAAGTAATGTTTGTGACAAGGTCTTTGCTTGCAGACCCTTTTTCGGTGCAACCGATTGACGGTTTTAATCTAAGGATCTCGGGCGCCAGATTTTAGAGGGTTTATTTATTTATTTATTTAATACACCATTCAACAACACTAAGCCAATTTAAGGATGGGGACATACATATAAAACAATACATTACACACATCACTAATAATAATAATAATTTATTGTTCCATAATAAACAAATACAGATAAAAAGTTTGAAGATATGAATACAGTAAACTTAACAATGATAACATAGCTGTGGTAAATAAGGATTGTCATTACATTATATATATGATACATTACTTTATGATTTAACACATCTACGCTACCCTACGGCTAAGTACAATATTCATTCATGTTAAACGTTATAGATTATAGAAAGTACGGTAAACCTGTAAGGGGTTTGTTTGTACTAAAGAAGGCGATCAGATGAGTAGTCTATTTATTATGCGTTTCTAAGAAAGTTATATTTCCCGGGGTATGAGCTCCTTACTTCCTTTAGATTGCTGGAAGCGTGTGCGCATACGTCCAGCAATCTACCCTGCACCAGACTCCCCAATTTAGAAGCTGGAAGAAAAGACATACTATGGATAAAACTCTCTCTCAGGGCTGCAACTAAATTCATCTGTTGCATTTATCGGTCACCTTCTGACAACAACTTTGTCCAGCTCTTTGACTACCTTTCTGAAAAAACCGACTATCTGATTTCTGAATATCCTTCCTCCGAGGTCACTATTCTTGGTGACTTCAATGTCCATAATAAGGAATGGCTAGGATCTTCAAAAACCGATCCAAAAGGGAGAGCAGCGGAGGCCTTTGCAATCAGCAATTCTTTAGCCAATATGGTTCAGCAACCTACTTACTTTCCTCGTATCCCAACACACAGCTCAAATCCCTTGGATCTCCTTACTACAAAACCTGAATGCTATAACACATCAGTCACCGCCCCCCTTGGTCGCTCAGACCACGGCATGGTCACTGCTTCCTGCGCAATGCAATCCGACGTCACACAGTCATCACACCCACGTATCGTTTGGCACTACAACTCAGCAAACTGGGACGAAATGCGGGATTACTTTTCCTCATTTCCATGGGAGTCTGTCTGCTTCTCTCATCCTGACCCCTCTGATATCTCACAAAACATCACCGAAATTATCCAAGCTGGCATGGAATTATTTATTACACGTACAAATAAAACCTCTGCAGCCACTTAAAAGCCCTGGTTTTCTAAATCCTGTGACAAGGCCAGACTTGAAAAGATTAAAGCTCACAAAACGCTTCTACACAATCCCAGTCAAGAAAATCGTCAAGCATTTAACGACGCAAGAGACCGCTATGTCCGCATTCTTTCTGAGGCAAAAAACTCGTTTAATAACCACATCAAAAACAAAGTCCTCTCAAGCTCCAACGGCACCAAACCCTTCTGGACTCTTGCTAAATCTATTGGGAATAATTTCTGCAAAAGCACGTTCCCACCTCTTGTCTCAGGGGATGAAATTGTTTTTACCGCCCTGGGCAAGGCTGAACTTTTTGCTTCGTTGTTCGCCAGCAATTCTACTCTCAACCCACCTGCAAATGTTCAACCACCAACAGTGCCCAATGTCGCACATAAAATGACGGATATCATTTTCAAAACTAAAAAGGTACGAAAGATGCCCTTTTCTCTTAATACCAGGAAAGCCTCTGGCCTTGACGAGATCCCAGCAATTGTTCTCAAAAATTGCGCACCAGAACTTGCTCCTGTCCTGACTCGTCTTTCAGATATCTTACAATAAAGGCATATTCCCTAGTAACTGGAAAACTGCTCGAGTACAACCCGTCCCCAAGAAAGGATCCAAAGCGCTTCCCAGCAACTACAGGGCTATTTCTCTCCTTTCAGTCGTCTCTAAAGTGATGGAAAAGTATATAAACACCGAATTACTAAAATTTCTTGAAAAACACAGTCTAATCCACGACAGGCAGTATGGATTCCGTCAGCGCAGATCGACTGCCGACCTCATTTCCTTTGTCACCCATTCTTGGAACAAGTCTATGGAACTACACGGTGAATCTCAGATTGTTGCTCTAGACATATCCAAAGCATTCGACCAGGTCTGGCACGCAGCGCTGCTTAATAAACTTCCGGCCTATGGCCTACCACCAAAACTTTGTACCTGGACAGCAAATTTCCTCTCCAACAGGAACATTTCTGTTGTTGTGGATGGCCATTCCTCTAAACTGTATCCAATTAATGCAGGAGTTCCTCAAGGTTCAGCTTTAGCCCCTACTTTGTTTCTTCTCCACATTAATGACCTCCTCTCTAGCACATCCAACCCAGTTCAAAGTTACGCGGACGACAGCACCCTCCACTCAAATATACAATATTCTAAGCCTGTCTCTTTAGCCCAATTAGATGAGGATCGCAGACTCATGGAGGGTTCTGTCTCCGTGGATCTCCAAAAAATATTAGACTGAGGAAGTAGAAATCTTGTACAATTCAACCCCACCAAATCTCAGTATTGCTTTCTTTCTCATAAGAGATACACCAG
Source organism: Tillus elongatus (assembly GCA_964006375.1). NCBI lineage: Eukaryota > Metazoa > Arthropoda > Insecta > Coleoptera > Cleridae > Tillus > Tillus elongatus. The sequence goes on from OZ023262.1 coordinate 299,469,444, forward strand.
CCCTAGACCCATCACAATGAACAACCAAGTTATTCAAAGTAATGAGTCGTTTTCTCTTGTTGGCATTTCTGTGGATCGAAATCTTAACTGGCACCAACATGTCACATCAATTGCAGAAGCGGCTGCTAAGAAATTAGGTTTCCTCTTCCGGGCTCGCAAATACTTTTCACCAGCTAATCTCTATACCTTATATACTTCACAAATAAGGCCAAACGTCGAATACTGCTCCCACATCTGGGGTGCAGCTGCCGCTTCTACACTCGCTATCCTGGACTCCATTCAAAAGAGAGCTATACGTCTCATCGGTGACCCTACCCTAACCCAAAGGCTGCCATCCCTTGCCCACCGACGTGCCGTTGGTGACCTCTCTCTCTTTTATAGATATCTGCACGGGCACTTCTCAGAGGAGCTTTCCTCCATAGTTCCCCCACCTGCTGCCCCCAACAGATCTACCAGGGGAACAGAGCGAATGCACCCTTTTACTGTCCAGGTCACCAGACATAGAACATCTTGTTATGCCCGCTCTTTTGTCCCGAGGACTTCCAAGTTGTGGAATTCCTTGCCGGCACATGTTTTTCCTTCTGCTCCGAACGTCCAAACCTTCAAGTCCAGAATTAACAAGTTGCCTCTTTCCTCCTTGTCAACACCCATGGTACGATAGTATTTAGGCTGTAAGCCCTCGTGGTGTGTTATTAAAATTTAAAAAAAAATACCATAACAAGGTACGTCTATGGGCAGGTAAGTTATCTTTTTTTAAAGAGAAGGGAATTTGCATTACACCCGTGAGGGCCCAGGTTTTAGTGTAGTAAAGGCGAATATCATGAAAAGTTTCACATTTTGTCACGTTCGGCGTTCAAGTGGAGTCATTTACAATGTCACAAGGTTTAACTAGTTTATGACCTAGAGATAAGGCGGTGTGGTCTAAGTGCAATTCTTCACGATTTATAGATTATATTTAGGAAGGCAGTATTGTCACCCAACCATCCCCTGATAGCTCGTTTGAAAGCTAGTAAAGGCTTTTTGTGAAGATTAACAGGTAGCCGGTTGAAAAGTTTAGGACCATAATAACTTATGTACTGCAAGCACACGGTAAGATTTTTTGAAGGAATTTTCAAATTACCTGCAGAGGATGACCTTGTGTTCTTTTCGTGACTGATTACAACTCTATATTTGCCTGATTTATGCATATATTTGAGTACGGCATAAGCACTTAATTGAGTTATGTTAAATAATTTGGATTCACTGAAAACTAATAACGATGGGTAATACATGTCTTTTTTCAGAATAGTTTTAATAATCCATTTCTGTGTAATGGTTAAGCAATGCAAGCGAGCTGGGTAGGCAAAGCTCCATATTGTTATTCCATAGTTTATTATAGATTCAACGATAGCACGATAGACTATTATCAGATTCTTGAAGTTGAGTATATTCCTAAGTAGTTTAAATTTATAAATTGTTTTTCTAATCTTTTCGTTAATATAATTAATATGTTGGGTCCACTTGAAGCACTGATCGATGAAAATACCCAAATATTTTAGGCAGTCTGTGCGGTTTTTAGTTATCGTGCACGCACAGTTTGGATTCTGTGGACAGTGCCTTGTGTGGATGATGATATTGTTGAAATTAAGGGGCTGAGACTGTTGAGGGCCAAATGCAATAAATTGAGTTTTTGTTACGTTAAGCGTAAGTAGGTTCTCATCTAGCCATGTTTTAACCTTGGTGATGGCCCTAGATGCAGAATTATAAGCCAGTTCCCAAGTCTTCGCCTTAAGAAGTAGCACTGTATCGTCAGCAAAGCAGCAGAATTCCCCACCAATATCTAATTTATGTATATCATTGATATATATGAGAAACAAGACAGGGCCAAGCACAGTTCCCTGTGGCACACCACACTCAATAGGCATATACTGACTAAGAGTAGAATTAATTCTCACCCTTTGTTTTCTTTCAGCAAGGTATGATACAAAAAGATCTAGAGCTAAGCCTCTCACGCCCATTGATTCGGGTTTGTTTATAAGCCTCGAGTGAGGCACTGTATCAAACGCCTTAGCCAAATCAAGAAAGATACCGACAGATTTTTCATGACTGTTAAAGCAGTTGTTCATGAAATCAGTAACAAAAACTAGGGCGTGCTCTGCAGTACATAAGTACAGAAACAATTCTTTATGAGAGAGACAGATCAGCAAAATATATCCAGGTTCTCCTGCAAATTGGAGTAATTTCCACACATACAATAGACTGGAGACAAGCTCAACAGCTCTGTATGTACCGTCAGTAGATAAAACGTGTTGTGATACCATGATTCTATACGTAGAACATTAAATTCTATTGACTCAAGTAGAGAGGGACAATCAAGAGCTGAACTGGCAATTTTAGAAGGAAACTAGAGGTGTGCAAAGCCTCGAAATTTCGAACCGAACCTTAGGTTTGAAGATATGTTCGCACTACCGACTTTGAAGTAGTTCGAAATATGTAATTCTTCAAAATAGTTCGAACTTCGTTGCTCAAAAATACTCATTGAGTCGATGGTTTAACTTCAGGAGATTTCACTCATGCATATTTTTGACAGTAGTTTGGACTCATTGAGACACAACAGAGCCATTGAGCAATCACATAATTATTTTTCTTATATACTAGCCTCGTAACTCCTTTTTTAGTAACATTATGATGGTGGTGTTCGAAGGCGTTCGAGGATAATTGCAGATTGCCTTTGGAAAACACTGGTTTCAACATGCTTTATTTCACAGCAAGCCAAAACAGTTAAGTATTCACAATCAGGAGACAGTTCAAAATTTAAAATATTTTATTTTTGTATTTTTGATTTAACGTTGACCGATCTCCACAACTATCATCACAGGAAGGCATTTTCACCCAGTCAACCTGCAAATTTTGTCGAACCGTTCCTTTTTGTAAAAAGAATGGGAATCTTTTACATATCAAATATTGTATGTTAGAATATTCCTAAATGTTGTATTTAAGGAGATGATATATGAACACTGAAGAATTTTGGGTAGTTCAATATTCGATTTTGAATTTCTAAGAAGTTCGAAGATCAACTGTGAACCTTAGACATACTATTTCAGAGGTTCGAAGTTCGAGGCAACATATTTGCTTGGGTTCGTTCATAGTTCGGCTCGAACAAAACACCTCTAAAGGAAACACAATGCAGCTACACCGCCTCCTGGGTTAGTAGGGTAGTTAGGGTAGCCAAGTTAAAGCACTATAATAAATAACTCTGTGGATAGCCAAAACACGGGTATTGAACATCAATTGAAAAACCAAAGAATTTCAGAAACTTTCTCTGAATATTTTCATGGCTATAAATGTGCACGAAGTATGCCGGAGACCAAACTACCAAAGGATATTCATGGCGGTGCCTCACCAGTACCTTGAAGAGGAGGATCTATGTTTTGTGAGATGTAAAATCCCTCCTACTCCTAATTATAAAGCCCATGGTCTTATACGCAGAGTTTATAATGAAATCATAATGCTGCCGAAATGAGAGCATAGGGTCGAAAATCACTCCAAACTGTGTCAGTATATGCCAAGCCCTGTAATTGGCAATCAAATAAAATTGGCTGTTTATTCTGACTAAACGACGTTATACAGCACTTACCAACATTTAAAGTAATGGGAATTCTCACAGCACCACCCAGAAAACTTCAAAGATTGCTCTGTAGGTGTGTGCGGCTGTCAAACCACTAACTTCTGAATACATTTTGATGTCATTAGCATAAATTAGATACGGCACATCGAATATCTATGACACCTGGTCAATAAAAATATTAAAGAGAAGAGGACCCAAAATGGACACCTGTGGGACTCCAGATGGTGTGTCATAAGGTTTAGATTTAAAGCCTCGAATATGAACAAATTGTTTCCGACCCCTCAAATAAGACCCTAATGTTTTTATCAATTTTTTACTGAAACCAAAGTAATGAAGTCTATTTATAAGAATAGAGTGATTGACTCTATCAAAAGCCTTTGACAGGTCCGTGTATATATAACATCTATCTGTGAAGAGCTCTCAAGTCGATCAGGAACAAACCGGGTAACGGTGGCCAACTTTGTGGGTGTAGATCTACCAGAAATAAAGCCGTGCTGATGCAACGAGAGTTTAGATTTTATATGGAAAATTAATTATATGTTCATACAGGAATGCCTTGAACATCTTACAAACATGACACAGTATAGCAATTGGTCTATAGAAGGATCAGAATTGTCCCCTGATTTGAACACAGGGGCTACACGAGCAATCTCCATTTGTTGGGAAACGTGCCCGTTGTAAGAATCAAGTTTGAAATTTTCGTTAGAGAATGTAAGGCTAAATGATTAAAATGTATGGCTAGGTGCATTCTCACAACAATTAGAACCGGTCTACGGTTCTAATTGTTGCGAGAATGCATCTAGCCATACATTTTAATCATTTGTAAAACTCATGATTTTCCAATAAATGCCACAGAAACAATGTACAGAAATACTATGAACATCAAAGTTTGGCTAAACTGTCAATATTTATATCGTTAAACAAATTTATTGCCGTCCCTTCCAAAGCACTCTTCACAGAAATAATTTTTTCCAAATTTGATAGCAGGTAAGATGTAATGTATCGTGTGATATGTCATTGTAATCACAAATAAAAAGGCTTATAAAATGCAGAAATCCAATATGGCATCCATGAGAAAAATCAAAGTTAAGTATTGTAACTCTTGGATCAAGAACCCCTTGGAAAATATAATGACAGATTTAGACTGCTCATAAAAAGGTGTCCTGACAATGTCATAGTTAAAAAAAGTCTAGTTCATTCGGTATTCGCGTGAAAACAAAAAAACGAAAATTGAAAAGTTCCATTTTTTTTTGAATAATTAAACTTAAAAGTCCGGACGCAGTAAGTGCGTTATGGTAATGAATTTTCATAAAAATGCTTTTAACAGCAAATACGTGTGTTCTCTTTTAAGAAAGCAGGCCTCAAATGGGTTACCAGTGTAACCTATATAGTAAAAACAATGTGCCATGTTTCATCAAATAACTTTATTGTTTGAAAATGTACAAAAATTTGCGAAAGTAAACTTAAAGTGTTCCTGAAAAAACTCGTTTCTTGGTCAACCTTATATGTTAATAGAAAATTCAGCTATTCAAATTTGAAGCATTTAATCAAAATTCGCTACCATAACGCACTTACTGCGTCCAGAATTTCTTTTTTACAAACATGCATTATATTTCGAAGGAAAATGCAAAAAATCAATAACATAAGGCGTGTTCGACTAAAAAAGAAAAAAGAATATTTGTATCATCAATGACTTATGGGCTACCCTGTGATTGTAGAAATATTTTTTAAGATGTAGCTCAAGACACCTTATAATTAATGTATGCAATTTTTTTTTCATATCATACCATATTTCCGCACATATTGACGATGTGGATGTGGATAGTAATAATCAATATTGATAACGATTTTCTTCACTCATAAGAACGAAACTTAAATCCGTTAAACTTGGTATTACATTTTAATCATTTGTGAAACTCACGATTTTCCAAGAAATGCCACAGAAACAATGTATAAAAATACTATAAACATCAAAGTTTGGCTAAACTGTCAATATTTATATCGTTAAACAACTTTACTGCCGTCCCTTCCAAAGCTCTCTTCACAGAAAGGATTTTCTCCAAATTTTGATAGCAGGTAGGTTAGGCTAGGTTTGAATGTGAGTGGGCCATACTGGTCCCTCCACCGCGACCATAAGGTCTATTGTGGCTCACGCCTAATGGTCTATATTTCACCCAACAAAGCCAGCCTCCTACAGAGGTCGATAATCTTTGTGGGCGAAAGTTGATCTAGATCTTCCGGAGCAAGCTTTGTCTTGCCAAAGAGCAGGTATCTAGTCCTGTGCGCCGCCGGACAGGAACACAGTATGGGCTCTGCTGTCTCGTCACTCCATACACAGCCGGCACTCGGTCTCCTGACCAACCCCAATACGGTGCATGTGGTGACGCAAGCAGCAGTGTCCTGTATACAGGCCGACTAGAGTACTCAGTTGTTGTCTGTTTAACTCTAGAAGTTTTTTAGCTCTTGACTCAGACAGGCCATTTATGAAGGCCTTAGAGTGAGCTAATCCTGGCAGATTTTGCCATTGCTGGCTTGTCCTTCTTTATGTCCAGGTCTTTAAGGTGCGTTTTGCTGTGCATGATGTTATCCGCAGCACCGGTTCAGGTCCGATAAAGTCCCTCTGGGCACCACTCCTGGCAAGCGCGTCGGCCGCAACATTGCCATCATGGTCCAAGTGACCCGGTATCCAGACCAGTGACATCTCATTACAGCTGCCCAGTTCGTTGAGGGCAGATTTACAACTCCATACCGTTTTTGAATTGCAACGGTAGGAACCAAGAGCATTTATTGCAGCTTGGCTATCTGTATATATCTTTATCGATTTGTGTGTGCACTGGTTTCCTATACTTTCCCTTGCACGCATCTTCATGGCATACACTTCTGCCTGGTGTATGGTTGCGTACTTGCCGAGGCTAGTTGATAGTCTAGCATCTGTGTTGCCCCCATATGCGCCGGCTCCTACTCCCATATTGGTTTTGGAGCCGTCAGCATACCAGCAGAGATCAGCTCTCAATAGGGTCGTTTGATTTCGTTCCCAGTCCTCACTTTCCGGGAGGACGGTCTTGAAAGACAGATATCTACTGATCTTTGTAGGCATAAAGTCTGAGACCATTCCCAGAATCCCATTACCCTCAATGTCATCAAGGAGTCCGGACCCTCCCAGACTGATTTCCTTCGGCATGCTGTCGGCCGTTTGTTTTAATCTGTACGTTGTCCACCTTGCCACCCTCTCCAGCCATATGTGAAGAGGTGGAATATTAAGGACGACCTCTAGAGCGGCTGATAGTGCGGTGTTTATCGCTCCCGTTATCATCAGACAAGCTTGTCTCTGTAGATGAGCCAGTTTGGCCCTCGCGATACCACGAAGTGTCTTGGGCCACCAAACTATGGCTCCATATGTTATCATTGGTCTGATAACCTCTACATAGAGCCAGTACATCTGTTGGAGGTTTGTCCCCCAGTTATTTCCACAGATTCTCCGGCAGGTCCACAGGGACCTTTTAGCCCAGCGGATTACATTCTCAAACTGTACGTCCCAGTTGAGCTTCTTATCTAAGGTAACCCCCAGATATTTTGCTTGTTCCATAAATGGAATCGTTTCCCCCATAAGAATAGGTGGTTTTAATCTATCCAGCCTTCTTCTGGTAAATGGAACAATGATCGTTTTGCGGGGGTTCACAGACATCTGTTTCCTCCGACACCAATCATTCACTACATTTAGTGCCTCTTGAGTACTTGCTAGTTCCTCCTCATATTTGCCCCTAACCATTATGACTAGATCATCAGCATACGCCTGGACCTCAACCTCCCACAGCCCCAGGATAGCCAGCAAATCGTCTACAAAGAGGGACCACAGCAGGGGGGATAGAACTCCCCCCTGAGGGCACCCCCTCGCAGGCCTGAAGCTGACCACCTCCCCCTGCAGCAAGGTAATAACGGTCCGATTGTGGAGCATGCTTCCGATCCAGCCACAAATGGTAGGTTCCACCCCTCTAGCGATAGTGGCTTCGTAGAGGGAGATGGGTAATACGTTGTTGAATGCTCCTTCAATGTTGAGAAATGCAGCCACCGCCACCTCCCCGTTATCCAGGGAGTGTATGATCTTCTCGACGAGGTTATTGAGTGCTAACTCAGTAGATTTGCCAGTTTGGTAGGCATACTGGTGGGTATTAAGGGGGATAGTAGGTAAGATGTAATGTATCGTGTGATATGTCATTGTAATCACAAATAAGAAGGCTTTATAAAAATGCAGAAATCCAATATGGCGTCCATGAGAAAAATCAAAGTTAAGTATTATAACTCTTGCATCAAGAACCCCTTGGAAGATAAAATGACAGATTTAGACTGCTCATAAAAAAGTCTCCTGACAATGTCATAGTTGAAAAAGTCTAGTTCATTCGGTATTCGCTTGAAAACAAAAATTGAAAAGTCCCTTTTTTTTGAATAATAAAAAAACTAAAACAGTCTGGACGCAGCAAGTGCGTTATGGTAATGAATTTTCATTAAAATGCTTTTAATAGCAAATACGTGTGTTCTCTTTTAAGAAAACAGGCACCAAATTGGTTACCAGTATAACCTATACATAGTAAAAAAAATGTGCCATGTTTCATCAAATAACTTTATTGTTTGAAAATGTACAAAAATTTGCGAAAGTAAACTTAAAGTGTTCCTAAAAAAAATTGGTTCTTGGTCAACTTATACGTTAATAGAAAATGGAGCTATTCAAATTTGAAGCATTTAATCAAAATTCGCTACCATAACGCACTCGCTGCGTCCCGAATTTCTTTTTTTTTACAAAGATGCATTATATTTCGATGGAAAATTCAATAACATAAGGCATGTTCGACTAAAAAAAAAAGAAAATTTGTATCACCACTTATGGGCCACCCTGTGATTGCAGAAATATTTTTTTAAATGCAGCTCAAGATACCCTATAATTAATGTATGCAATTTTTTTTCATATCTTGTATAATAACGGATATATTGAGCTTTATTGATTTTTTACGAAAATTCGACAAAAATTATATACCATTAAACGATAAACTCTATAGTGAAGACTACCACCAAAGCATCAGACAAAGGGTTCCATTTGAAATGAATTTCCTGGAAACATTTTAGTAAAGTGAAGGACAATGATGGTTGAAGCTAAGACTTCAGGATTTGCAAAACATTCTTCTCGAGACATTTTCCTTCCATAGCCCGTATTAGTTTCAAGTTCTTTGCCTAAATGTTGCCAATTTTGACGTTTTAAATCGAGACTTTGACGTTTTGAGGAAAACCCCAATTTATTTTTCTTTAAATGCCTAACTTTTTACCTGCGTACCAAATTTGGTTGTCCTTACTTTGTTATTTCCGAAGATATAATTTTTTTTCGAAAGAAAACACAAAATTTTCCGGGAAAACCTGAGCCGATTTCCCTAGCTAACGAACTTGTCCAAGCCAGTTGCAAAAGGAAGGCACCTACCAGATTTCATCAAAATCGGTCGATTATTTTTTGAGTTATCGGTACGATATATATATATATATATATATATATATATATATATATATATATATATATATATATATATATATATATATATATATATATATATACATACATACACGGATCTCGTCAATAGTTAATTTTTTTAAAAGAAAATTCACTAAAATGACACCTCAAATTTTCTTTCAGATAAGTGATCACCCTAGAAACATGCAACTTTGCCCCAATTTAAGCATCCTCGTATCTCTTACGGTTTACAATGACGATTTCCCAATGATGAGGCTCGAATTTGAACTACCCTATATATATATATATATATATATATATATATATATATATATATATATATATATATATATATATATATATATATATATATATATATATATATATATATATATATATATATATATATATATATATATATATATATATATATATATATATATATATATATATATATATATATATATATATATATATATATATATATATATATATATATATATATATATATATATATATATATATATATATATATATATATATATATATATATATATATATATATATATATATATATATATATATATATATATATATATATATATATATATATATATATATATATATATATATATATATATATATATATATATATACCCTACCCTCACCCTAAGGCTGCCATCGCTTGCCCACCGACGTGCCATTGGTGACCTCTCTCTCTTTTATAGATATCTGCACGGGCACTGCTCAGAGGAGCTTTCTTCCATAGTTCCTCCACCTGCTGGCCCCCAACAGATCTACCAGGGGAACAGAGCGAATGCACCCTTTTACTGTCCAGGTCCACATCTTGTTATGCCCGCTCTTTTGTCCCCAGGACTTCCAAGTTGTGGAATTCCTTGCCGGCACATGTTTTTTCTTCTCCCCCGAATCTCCAAACCTTCAAGTCCAGAATGAACAAGTTGCCTCTTTCCTCCTTGTCGACACCCACGGTACGATAGTATTTAGGCTGTAAGCCCTCGTGGTGTGTTGTTGAATTAAAAAATAATAATTACTGATGTCAATTTGATGTTTATTTTGTAATTTGCTTTGTACTTATAACGTGGGTGTGTGAATAAAGGCAATTATTATTATTATTTATTATTATTATTGTTATTATATTATTATTTGTTTTAAAAACCAAAACGCTATATTAATATACATGGAAATAAAATAGCAGTTAACCAAGTGAAATAAAATTCTACACAAATAAAATAAATTCAGTAAAATATTATATTGTTTTTAAAATAGGAATGAACGTTATAATTACATTTTCAATTAATCCAGTAATATAAGTAAAAATTTTTATACTTAGAATAATGTATAACAAAATATGATACTAATAAATAACAGAATGTATATGTACTAATTTTATAAATCTACAGGTTTAATTTTTTTTGTATTCTATCCTTTCCACTTTGACTTCATCACCAATTAACTGATATACATATGTTACCACAGTTGTGTTCTGGATGTCCATTAATACAAATGATGGTGTTATGGTCCTAAAAGAAACATGAATAAGGTTAAGTTAAATAATAATTATTTCCCTTATCTGTCAATACAAGTCCAAAAATAGCAAGCACAAAACAACAAAAATAAAATATTTACAGTGGTGGCCAAATTATTACAGTAGGTATCATCTGTATTTGTTGATGCAAGCTTGTATATGTTTAAACTTGAAATTTTTGCCAGAAATTTGGGGATTGCTTGTCCGTTAGGTTGGCACCGTTACAGCGAGGGGTGGGAGGCAGACTAGTAATTTGTGATAGTTTGCTTGCTCTCTACGGCTTCTTTATTTATTTATTTAATATGCAAATACACAGTTTATAAAACCATTTATGTATAGCATAACAGGATAAGCTATAACTATGGTGTACCAGGGTTGGCAAGAAACATGTTTTTTTATTTGAAACAAAACAAACTGTTTTTTAAAATTTGAAACCGTTTTTTTTTTTGGTTTTCAACGCGTTTTTTTATACATGGAATAAAAAACATATTTAAAAAAAAAACTAGGAATAAAAACGAAATGTTATTTGAAGTTGGGTATATGCGCTAGTAAGTTTACCAAGCAACAATGGTAAAATAAAGAAGAAGACATACTCTCTTGTGTTTTATGCTTTGCAGGTAGTTGTACAAGGGGAAGGAGAACCCCCCGTGTTTTAGGGTGAGGGGGCAGAAACCCTCTTCGACCTGCGGGTTCTTCTTCCCCTTCTTCTGCATGCATACAATCACCCTCAATGCATGAACCACAATAATTTTTTTATGTTCAGCTTTCTAGTGTATTTTTGTTGAGTATATTTCCTTTTAGTGAATTTTCTTAAAAAAAATTCACTAATGAGGAGATCCCGACTTTCGAATTTTGAAAAAATTTCTTCAAATGAGCGCTAATTAGGACCCCTGGAACCCAAATCCGAGGTCGGTTTCAGACTTTATATGTTTATATATATATATATATATATATATATATATATATATATATATATATATATATATATATATATATATATATATATATATATATATATATCTATATATATTTATGTGTCACACCCATAACTAAAAAAATAATAGACCGATTTTGATAAAACTTGGTGAATACCTTCCTTTCACAAGTGGCTTGGATAAGTTCGTTATCCAGGAAAATCCGCCGAGGTTTTCCCGGAAAATTTTGTGTTTTCTTTTGAAAAAAATCGAAAAAAATTTATTTCTCCGGAATTAACAAAGGGCAACCAAATTTCACACGCGGGTTTATATCATTATGGGTAAAATACCTACCTAGCTCTGTAGGTTAAAGGACAAAAAAGTTACAGGCATTTAAAGAACAATAAATTTGGGTTTTCCTCAAAACGTCAAAATCGCGATTTTAAACGTCAAAATTGGTGAGTACCTTCCTTTCGCAAGTGGCTTCAATAAGTTTGTTAGCCAGGAAAATCCGCCGAGGTTTTCCCGGAAAATTTTATGTTTTCTTTCGAAAAAAAATTATATCTCCAAAATTAACAAAGTAAGGGCAACCAAATTTCATACGCGGGTTTATATCATTATAGGCAAGTTACCTACCAAAATTTAGCTCCGTAGGTTAAAGGACAAAAAAGTTACAGGCATTCAAAGAAAAATACATTTGGCTTTTCCTCAAAACGTCAAAATCGCGATTTTAAACGTCAAAATTGGTAATATTTATGCAATGAACCTGACACTAATATAAGCTATGGAAGGAAAATGTCTCAAGAATAATGTTTTACAAAGCCTGAAGTCTTAGTTTCAATCGTCATTGTCCTTCATTTTACTAAAATATTCCCAGAAAATTCATTTCAAATAGACCCTTTCTCTGATGTTTTGGCTGTCGGTTTAGTTAAGTTGATGCTTTCGCTGTAGGTTTAGTGAAGTTTATGGTTTAACGGTCTATAATTTTTAGCTAATTTTCGTAGAACAAATTCGTTACTGCATTTTAGCATATTTTATCGAAATATGATGCATGTTTGTAAGAAAAAATCTGGACACAGTAAGTGCGTTTTGGTAGCAAATTTTCATTAAGTCCTCCAAATTTCAATAACTCATTTGCTATTAACGTAACTTTTGTTGGTTAGGAAACCAACATTTAACTGTATTTTCGGAATTTTTTTGTATGAACGCAGCAAGGGCGTTTTGGTTGCGAATTTTCATTAAATGTTTCAAATTTCAATAACTCAATTTGCTATTAATCTAAGGTTCATTCGCTAGGAGACCAGTTTTCTCAGAAACATTTAAAGTTTATTTTCCGAAAAGTTTTGTACATTTTCAAATAATTATTTTGATAAAATATGATACACTGTTCCTACTATATAGGTTATACCGGTAACCAAATTGATGCCTGCTCGCATTAGAGCGATATATTTGTAATTAAAAACATTTTTATGAAAATTCACTTCCATAACGCACTTGCTGCGTCCATAGTTTTTTATCAATTTCTTTGTTTCAGTTTTGTATCCAAATTACTGTATCAATATATATGATAGAGATCATGTTTTTGCTTGCCTTTCTTGACCTTACCTTTACTGTTCCTAAGTGAATAAAGTAATGTTTTATAACTTTTATTATAAGGCAAAATCACTATATTATTCTTATGAAAATTCACTACCATAACGCACTTGCTGTGTCCCAAACATTTTTATTATATAAATTTTAAATAAGTTATGTACTATTGTTAAGTTAAAACTCACCTTTTGCCTTGGTTAGGTTATTGGTAATGGTAAATTAGTAAAAAAAATAATCGGGACGCAGCAAGTAGGTTATGGTACTGAATTTTCATTAAATGCTTCAAATTTACACAACCCAATATTCTATAAACCTAGTTGAATTTTGGTACGTAGTAAGATATTTACGAGGGCAACATACCAACCAATTTCATTAAAATAGCTGTGTTATTTTTTAGGAAACAATATTTTTTCTGAAATTTTTTTTTAAAGAAAAACTGGCTGGCTAACAAACTCATCCAAGCCATTAATAAAAGAAAGATTCTTGCTGAGTTTCATCAAAATTAGTTAATAACTTTTTGAGTTATAGTGTGGCTGGCTCCACAGGGTTCCAATCTTGGCCTGCTCCTCTTTTTGTTATTTATCAACGACATAAGCTCTGTAATTTCTGGTAATCATCTATTATTTGCTGATGATCTCAAATTATACTCCAGTGTTCACGATATTGGTGACTGTTCAATACTCCAGGTGGACCTTGACAACTTGCAGCTGTGGTGTGTTAAGAACAGACTTGAATTAAATGTCTCGAAGTGCAAAGTGATGACATACGCTAGAAAAACCAGCCGTATAGCTCTTCCCTACAAAGTGGGTGGTGTACCATTGGCCAGGACTGAAAAGCACAAGGATCTTGGCATTTTATATGATGAACACTTAAGTTTTACTGGACATATCCAAACAATCAGAGCATCCTGTTTGAAGTTGATGGGTTTCATTATGAGGAATAGCAGATCATTTTCCAATTTGGATAGCGTGAAAATTCTCTATTTTGCCTATATTCGATCGAGGCTTGAATATTGTAGCTTGGTTTTTGATCCCTTTTATAGTGTTCATATTGGTGCTCTGGAAGATGTTCAGCGTAAGTTTTTAAAACACCTTGTATATAGTGCATCTGGTACCTACCCACAGAGGGGATGCGATCATGGCCAATTGCTGATGCAAACTGGCATACCCAGTTTGTATTCGCGTAGAAAAGTTGCATCTGTGATGTTCCTGCATAACTTGTTTCATGGTAAAGTTGATTGTCCAGACTTATTGATGCAATTAAATTTCTCAGTTCCACGGGCTGCATCTAGAGTGATGAGAGTGTTTAAGCATCCAATACCAAGGACTAACTCGTATATGAAATCACCTGTGTACACAATGAGCTCTGACTTTAATGATATTGCAAACTTGTGTGACTTCTATTCGGATAAGGCTCCAGTTATTCGTAGGGTGGCTATATCTTACTTTGTCAGTTATTAAGGCCATTTATATGTACTGTTTCTGGAATTTCTGCCTTGTGATGTTTTGCACATTATTTTAGTTTTGTTTTAGAAGTATTTTTTGTTCATATTGTTACATATTGTTATTTTTGTTTGGTGCCCTATTAATGGGATCATCCTGTTGGGCATGTATTCAATAAATAAATAAATAAATAAATAAATAAATATATATATATATATATATATATATATATATATATATATATATATATATATATATATATATATATATATATATAATAATAATAATAATAATAATACCTTTATTATCCATTTTGACAGCATACAAGCTACATTGGATTTGTCAGCCTTTTACAATAATTAATTTTTCACTACATTAAAATATTCATTTAACGTATAAAAACACTGGTCTGATAGAAAAGAAGAAACTTGACTTTTAAACACCTTAATATTTTGGATATTTTTTAAATTATTAGGAAGATGATTAAATATTTTTAATCCAATACAGTCTGGAGAGTCTTTTATCATCTTAGTTCTAGCATACGGAACATAAAAGTTACAAGCCTGTCTGGTACTAAAGGTATGAACATCACTGTTTAGTCTAAATTTATCACTATTTTTAAAAACATATATACACAACTCTAAAATATATAAACATACCACAGTTAAAATTTTATGATCAGAAAAGTAGACCCGGCATGACGTCATCTTTCCTATGTTGAAAATAGAGCGTATTATTCTTTTTTGAGCGATAAAGACATCATGCAGCAAGGTAGAATTACCCCACAGACATATACCGTACCTCAGTCTAGAATCAATATAACTGTAGTATAAAGATATTAGTTGCTTTTCAGTCAAAACATTTCTTATATTAATAAATAAAAAATTAAGAGATGCAAGCCTTGAAACCAATGTCGTACAGTGTAACTTCCAGTTGAGATGTTCATCAACGTGTACTCCAAGGAACTTGTAGTTATTGACACACGTTAGGTAAGTATTGTCAACACCCACACTAAGTATATCAACTTCCCTCTGACGCGGATGAAATCTCACCATCTGTGTCTTCGAAGAATTAAAATATATTAGACACCGAGAGAACCAACTCCTTAAGTTATTAAAAATGTGATTACATTTATTATTCAAAGCATCCTCTGTCTTTTCAGAAACGATTAGAGACGTATCATCCGCATACAGAGTAAAATGCGCATCAGGGGACACTTTATCAAGCTCATTGACGTAAAGGGTAAAAAGAATAGGGCCCAGTACTGAGCCCTGAGGCACACCAGTAGGAACAACAACACGCTCAGAACATACCCTACTTAGTCGTTCTGATGTCTTGAACTTTATCTCAGTATACTGTTCTCTGTTCGTCAGGTAAGAGTCAATCCAGCCAAGCGCATTACCTCTCAAACCATAACAATAAAGCCTGTCACACAGTATCCTATGGTCAACACAATCGAAGGCCCTGCTCAGATCACAAAAAATCCCAACAGGGCACTCACCAGCCTCCAAACAAGTGACTAAGCCCTGATAGAAATCAATGAGAGCCGTTGTAGTGGAGTGACCCTCTCTAAAGCCATGCTGACAGGCAGACAATATACCACACGACTGCAAAAATTGTTCCAAGCGATTTAGATAGCTATATTCAAATACCTTTGAAAAAGTCATAGATAATGTAATCAGCCGATAGTTGTTCAAATTAGTTGGATCATTCTTTTTTATTAAAGGAAAGCCCTTACCAACCTTTAGGTCACTAGGAAAGATACCCGACTCGAATGAAAGATTTACCAAGCAGGTAAGAGGCTTTATAATGTGTCTTAAAACTTTCTTAACTAAAAAAGGTGGAATTTCGTCTCGACCGCACGAAGACTTGTTTTTTATTTTTTTTATTAACAAAATATACAACTCGTCTTCACTAAAAGGTAGTAAATACATGGTTTTGTTATTAGGTTTTGTCGAAACGTTTAAAGGTGGTAAGTCCTTAGGAATGTTTTTGATAATATTTATAGGTGCTTCTACAGAGAACGAATTGAATAAGTTAGCGATTTCCCGTGGATCGGTAACTAGCCTCTCTTCGTGTCGTATTACAATATTGTTATGTTCATTGACCTGCTTGCCATTTAGTTCCGAAATCAGATGCCATGCGGCTTTAGTCGGATTGTCAGAAGCCAGAATCCTATGTTGGCAGAAATTCCTTTTAGTACATCTTACAAGTTTTTTATGAGCAGCCCTTGCAGCCCTGTAAGAATTATCCGCCTGGGGAGAAACACTTCTCAATAAAAATAAATCTTTAAGTCTTGAACTGGAGGCTTTGACCTCAGAAGTAACCCACTCACGGCCCCTTGATTGTTTCCTATATATCTTACGGAGTGGAAAATATAAATGAAAGTAATAAAGAAACAACTCATGAAAATTCTTATACCCCTCATCAATGTTGCTGGCAGCAAAAACATTTTCCCAATTTTCACCAATAAGGGCACTCTCAAAGTCAAAAATAGATTCCTCATCAAAAACTCGCGTCAAAGATACAGCGCTATGATTCGACTCAACTGAAACTGTGTCAAGCTCCAACAACACTGTCATGTGGTCAGAAATATTATTTCCAGTCGCAAGGCAGGCACCCTTGCTAGAAAAATTAATATATATATATATATATATATATATATATATATATATATATATATATATATATATATATATATATATATATATATATATATATATATATTATATACATATAAAAATTAGGCGGACCTTGGTTTCGGGTTCTAGGGGCCCAAATTTGCGCTCATTTAAAAAAAATTTGCAACGTCTCACCATCAATAACTCTCCATTGGCGATTTTAAAAAATAAAAATTCGCTAATATGTTGTATGTTACATGTTACACATACACAAAGATATTGGTTTTGTTATAATATTAACTCTTTCAATTTATTTTATTTAAGTTACTATCAATAATGCTCAAACTCAAATAAAATGCCTCGCTCCTTGTGTTATTTTACTGCTATATTTACCATATTTTTTAAATAAAATTAAAGGAATTTATTGAAAAGAAAGTCATTTATTAAAAAATTATTATTTGCAGAAAACCAAAAAACTCATGAGAAATTGAAACCTCCTTTCAGTCATAAAAAACAGTTATTTATAACAAACCGTTTTAAAACACGTGCTTAAAACTGTTTAAAAGAAATATGTTTGAAACACATTGTTTTAAACATGTTTAAAAACAGGTGTTTAAAACAAATGTTTTTAAACATGCCAACCCTGTGGTGTGCACCTATAATTCAACAATCTCACTTGCTACCCACATTAAATTAAAAACAACATTTCGGTAAGCCTAAATTCCATGTCAAGCTTCACAGGCAGTTCATCAATTGCATAAAATTAAAATCCAATTTAAATTTACTTTATTTATTTTAAATTCATATCTAAATCAGTGCACATAATTTGAACACTCAACAGTTAACAGGAGAACGTCATTAGACATTTATATGTTCAGTCAATATATTCTTAAATTCATGGTAAAGATGTCAACATGCTTACACAGTTTGTTATAACTTGAGCACATTCTATAAATCTGAGAACTGAACAGACTACTCGTCCTGTATCTTGGTATACAAAATAGTTGCTCTAGACTACTTATCCGTTTGATGAACCCTGAACTGAATCCTGTCCAAAAATTCGGAAAAATTTACTCAGTTCCTCACTATTCTTAACAAAAACACTAGATCAGCAACTATGCGCCTGCTTTGACGACTGGATCATATTAAACGCAGCAATCAAACTCCAGTAAGGTGTAAAATTGGGAGAAGATCTATTTACAAGATTCTCTAACTTTAACTTAACACCTATAATTTCCACAGATGATTCCCCAAAGTCAAGTCTATTAACGATATAGTTAGTTTTCACTGCTATAAGTACATGAGCCCCACAGTCATTACAGTCTTGCCTAAACACGTTATATCTACTATCTAACATTTGCGAATCAAATAATTCCGCGTCCAACCACGTCTCACTTATAGCTATTACATCATAGACATTAGACAAGACACCTGAATAAAATTCATGACTTTTCGTACCAAAACCAATCACATTTTTTTTTAAATTTCAACAACACACCACGAGGGCTTACAGCCTAAATACTATCATACCGTGGGTGTTGACAAGAAGGAAAGAGGCAGCTTGTTAATTCTGGACTTGAAGGTTTGGGGGTTCGGGGGAGAAGGAAAAACATGTGCCGGCAAGGAATTCCACAACTTGGAAGTCCTCGGGACAAAAGAGCAGGCATAACAAGATGTTCTATGTCTGGTGACCTGGGCAGTAAAAGGGTGCATTCGCTCTGTTCCCCTGGTAGATCTGTTGGGGGCAGCAGGTGGGGGAACTATGGAGGAAAGCTCCTCTGAGCAGTGTCCGTGCAGATATCTATAAAAGAGAGAGAGGTCACCAACGACACGTTGGTCGGCAAGGGATGGCAGCCTTTGGGCGAGGGTAGGGTTACCGATGAGACATATAGCTTTCTTTTGAATGGAGTCTAGGATAGCGAGTGTAGAAGCGGCAACTGCACCCCAGATGTGGTGGGAGCAGTATTCGAGGTTTGGCCTTATTTGTGAAGTATATAAGGTATAGAGATTAGCTGGGGAAAAGTATTTGCGAGCCCGGAAGAGGAAACCTAATTTCTTAGCAGCCGCTTATGCAATTGATGTGACATGTTGGTGCCAATTAAGATTTCGATCCACAGAAATGCCAACAAGAGAAAAGGACTCATTACTTTGAATAACTTGGTTGTTCATTGTGATGGGTCTAGGGCTGGTGTATCTCTTGTGAGAAAGAAAGCAAGACTTAGTTTTGGTGGGGTTGAAATGTACAAGATTTCTACTTCCCCAATCTAATATTTTTTGGAGATCCACGGAGACAGAACCCTCCATGAGTCTGCGATCCTCATCTAATTGGGTTAAAGAGAGAGGCTTAGAATATTGTATATTTGAGTGGAGGGTGCTGTCGGTCACGTAACTGTGAACTGGGTTGGATGTGCTAGAGAGGAGGTCATTGATGTGGAGAAGAAACAAAGTAGGGGGTAAGGCTGAACCTTGAAGAACTCCTGCATTAAATGGATACAGTTTAGAGGAATGGCCATCCACAACAACAGATATGGTCCTGTTGGAGAGGAAATTTGCTGTCCAGGTACAAAGTTTTGGTGGTAGGCTATAGGCCGGAAGTTTATTAAGCAGCGCTGCGTGCCAGAGCTGGTCGAATGCTTTGGATATGCCTAGAGCAACAATCTGGGATTCACTGTGTTGTTCCATAGACTTGTTCCAAGAATGGGTGACAAAGGAAAGGAGGTCGGCAGTCGATCTGCGCTGACGGAATCCATACTGCCTGTCGTGGATTAGACTGTGTTTTTCAAGAAATTTTACGTATCATTTTGGTAAAAAACATTAATTGTCTTGTTCATGGATATATTTGTGTGTGCAGTGTATTTCAAAATCCAATAGAACAAATTAATGCAATCTCATTAATAAACTACCTGAAATAAACAATCACAAATGTTAATTAGCCGATAGTTGACTACAATATCTATCAATATGAACTTGGATTATATAAACTAAAACAGATTAAGATAATGGCAACAAACTAAATTAAAGAGATTATATTGACAAACAAATCAGCTTCGTCCAATCTTTACAGTCTTAACTAATAATCAAACACTAATGCTTCCCATAACAATAAAATATAAACAGTAATAAGAAGCAACAAAAACAATTGATAAATCCCGCAAATTATGAAATACAAAAAAAAAACATACACACATATACAACAAATTCTACTGAATATGTCTGTAGGAAATTATTACAATTACTTTGTTAGTTAGAATGTTTTAATTGAAATATACGTAATTTAAAAATTGATAGAATAAAAGATGAAAATTCCGTCGTACATTTCACAATGTTCTAGGAGGCTGGCTACCATAGCTGTTTCACTTTATAGGTGTGTTCTGTAATTAGTATACCATACTGATGAGCTCTAATTAGAGCAAAACGGGTCTGTGGTATGGTGAGAATAATACATCTAGCCTTACATACATTGTCCCTATGTTAGGGAAGAAATGAGCCAGGGCTGACAATTTACAAAATTGTTACTTGGTTGTACACAGTCTTTATTTTATAACATTTTGTGTTATTTGGAGCTGCCGTGACAACATACCACCTAGTTCCGCACAGATCCCCCCATTAGTGAATTTTTCGTTCTACGAAATAGTGTCAACATGCATGTAAGATGTCAAACTTTATCTATCAGGAATTGTTTTATCTAAAACTACCCAAGAGGTAAACTGCAAATTTTCAAATTCGCTGCATAATTAACTAAAAATAGAATAATATTATTTCTTACGTGTCTAATGCATTGTATGCTCCAGTTGCAGTTCCAGGATTAATATAAAACTTATTTTCATGTTCATAAGCTTCAAACTTGTGAGTATGGCCGGAAATTAGAATGTCTACATCTAGTTGCCTTTGGATTAAGGCTAAAGATTCTGGATCACCCCATGGCACTACTTGGTGGCCATGTGAAAGGCCGATTCGAAACTGACCAACAGTAACAACTTTTTGCTCAGGGTAGTTCAGGTTCTAAAATATTTAGTTTTGGATAGACTTCTGGTACATTATAAAGTACCATACATCATATTAATGCAAATAAAACACTTACGTCATCAAAATCGCCCCTAACAACATGAACATCACTTGCTAACGTTTTCAGATAGTCATAGGATTCTTTAGTGCATAAATTTCCAGTGCAAAGTATATGCTGAATTCTGCCTGGTACAAGAAGCTTTTTAAACTTTCCTGGTAAACTACTACATCTATGTGGTATATGTAGATCGCCCAAAACTAAAACCAGCTACAAACCTTAAAGTTAGAGAGATGTAATGATAGCCAATAAAATATCTTTACCATTTTTTATAATGAACGCGACAGGTTTTGCCTGCAAATCTTTTGTAGCATAAATAGATACCGTCAGTATGGAGTAGTGGTAGAATTTGTTAACAATTCCTGTTAATTATTAACTTCTAATTCTAATAAACAAATAGGTTAACAACACTGACATTAATGACAGCTAATCGAAGGTCGAAGGGGAGGTAAAATGGCATAACCAATGACAGAGTATGTCATTGGCCATAAAATATATCACCACTGTCATATGTCAAATGCAATTGACTCTAACATGGTGTGAGTTAATGGAATTAACATTTGGGCCATAGAGAATGTTCTAGATACACCTAAGAAGGTGTAGCCCAAATAAGAAAACCACCACTGACTGGAGAGCCTATGCAGCTAAGGCTAATACAAACCAGAACATTGAACATTGAATTGACTCTAACATTAGTTTACTAATCATATGAGACACAGAACAACTTAATTTGAAGTCAATTTGATTTGAAGCCCCCTGTGGCGAGACACTCGTTAAGTTTTTTAATTTTTGATATTAACTCTCACATCAATTTTGGCATTATATCTACTTTCTATTTTACGTTCTCTGTTGTAATTATTATTATTATTACTATTATTATTACCTACTGATATTTTCCCACGTTTTATAAGCGGGAGAAACAAATGCGATGGGCAAGAAACAAAAATAAATTCTAGTAAATAAATGTGGCAACCATGCAAGCAATTTAACGGTTGAAATTTGCATTTCGTAACTGTCACTATTCTCTGTACCTTATATTCAACGTTTACCTATTTAGCTGTCATGGCAAAAACCCGAATCATTGTCTGTGATTGGTCGTCTAAAGTCTTGATTAACTACCCGTTAAATATTTAATCGAGCGACAAGTGTCTCGTATACACAAACTGCTGGAGATCACAATGCGATTTTGAGTATATAAAGGAAAATTAAACTTAATCAAAGACCAAGAAGAAGAAATGACAAAAATTGGAATGACATTGACATTACACGTCACCCTGTCATCATCTTATCAAATTAAAAATCAAAATTGTAGTGTCAAATAAAATAATACCTAAATAATAAATAATCTAAATAAAAAAATAAACATTAAACTTTAAAACCGCAGTGACCGCAATCACCAGATCTCGCCTCCTAGCACTAGAAACAATGTCTGGATTTACGAATTATGGAGATGGGAATAATGTGTATTGGAATCCTCAAGATCCCACAAACACCTCTTTCTATGAAGCCGACTACAATAGCCAGTTTCAAAATCAACAACTAGGTTCGTATTATTTTATCACAGTGGGATGGTAGAAATTTCGTACATTTTCTGTTCTTGTATTGAATGTTCATAATCATAGTCTAAAGGCCATGTCATATTGTCCTTGCAACTATGACTGTCTCCAGCGGTTCTCTTCATTTCATTGTAGCTTTCGCACTTAGTTAATCGGATCTAGTTTTCCAGATATTTTCGCCTTCGTCTACGTCATCCCCTTTTTTCAAGTATCTGTCCTTAAAAAATCATTAAATCTCAAGAATACGTCCAACAAAGTGTGCCTTCAATTTGTTTCACCCTTTATAGTACACTCTTATTCGGCTTTCGGTAATCCTGTGTTTAAAGTGCCTCTTTAGTAAACATACAATTCGGGCGAGATCGGAACGTGAACTGGACGCGGGACGATGTGCACTGTTGCCAGATGAGTATAAGCAAGGGTCATTTTAAATATAGAAGGCAATCAAGGGGTGAACAAATGTTTTCATAATGTAAATAAATGATAGTATTGCGTCATGTACATAGATCGATATTTGACATATTTTACGTAAAGCAGTAGGAAAACGGAAATGTAAACAGTTAATTTTCAGCAATTGTGGTCTAGTGGGAAAAACGTGATATAGAAGGAAATCAAGGGGTCAAAAAATGTTTTTATAATTTTAATAAATTAAAATATGGCGTAATCTACATAAATCGATATTTGACATATTTTGCGGAAAGCAGTAGGAAAACGTAAATGTAAACAGTTAATTTTCAGCCTCAGGGGGGAAAACGTGTGCCTCTCCACCCTTTTTTGGTACATCAGTAACATCAACAGAGGTTGTGCCATTGTGATTGAGCAAGGTAATCTGCACATTCCACCATTCCCAGGGGGCGTAAAGCCGTCGGTCCCTTGCCCCATGCGATGTTGGGCACGTTATAGACCCAAATTCCCCGGACAGTGAGGTGAATGAATGACACTTTAGTAAAGTCAATGAAGCAATTTCCGTTGCGAATTGCCGATGATAAATACAACTGTATATGCTAATATCAAACGGTAACCAGTATATTATTTCGAAAAATCGCAATGTAATCGCATGGTAATGAAGCAATTTCCACCGACAACTGTCGATGATAAACAAAACCGAGAAAATGGCTCAAAATATGGGCTTACCTTCGGAGTGTCCGTTTATATTTTACTTTCCAACCTTAAATGAGTAAGAAAAGTCAATGAAGCAATTTCCGTTGCGAATTGCCGATGATAAATACAACTGTATATGCTAATATCCAACGGTAACCAGTATATTATTTTGAAAAATGGCAATGTAATCGCATGGTAATGAAGCAATTTCTACCGACAACTGTCGATGATAAACAAAACCGAGAAAATGGCTCAAAATGGGCTTACCTTCGGAGTGTCCGTTTATATTTTACTTTCCAACCTTAAATGAGTCAGAAAAGTCAATGAAGCAATTTCTACCGACAACTGTCGATCATAAACAAAACCGAAAAATGGCTCAAAATGGGCTTACCTTCAGAGTGTCCGTTTATATTTTACTTTCTAACCTAAAATTTACTAATGGGGAGACCCCGACTTTTGATTTATGAAAAAGTTTTTGCATATAAGCGCGAACTATGGCCCCAAGAACCCATATCCGGGGTCAGTTTCCATTTTTTATATGTATGTATACACACACACACACACACACAAACACACACACACACACACACACACACACACACACACACACACACACACACACACACACACACACACACACACACACACACACACACACAAATATATATATATATATATATATATATATATATATATATATATATATATATATATATATATATATATATATATATATATATGTGTGTGTGTGTGTGTGTGTATGTATGAATCACACCGCGAACAAAAAAATTATTGTGCCGATTTAGAAAAAGTTTGTACCATCCTCTTCTATATGGCTTGGATAAGATCGTCAGTCAGGATAATCGGACGAGGTTTTCCGAAAGGATTGTAACTTTTCATTAGGAAAACATTGTAATGTGTTTTTTAAAATATTAAGGCAAGTTAATGTCTCAGTGTGTGTATATATGCCTGCATGCATACTGCTTTGTAATTCTTAAGATATCTTTCATATTTAGCCAGGCGAAAATGCAAAATGCGTCCCTTCATCTGAAACAAAATAAAACATTTCGAAGGTAAGCCCATTTTGAGCCATTTTCTCGGTTTTCTTTATCATAGACAGTTGTCGGTAGAAATTGCTTCATTACCATGCGATTACATTGCGATTTTTCGAAATAATATACTGGTTACCGTTTGATATTAGCATATACAGTTGTATTTATCATCGGCAATTCGCAACGGAAATTGCTTCATTGACTTTTCATACTCATTTGAGGTTGGAAAGTAAAATATAAACGGACACTCCGAAGGTAAGCCCATTTTGAGCCATTTTCTCGGTTTTGTTTATCATCGACAGTTGTCGGTGGAAATTGCTTCATTACCATGCGATTACATTGCGATTTTTCGAAATAATATACTGGTTACAGTTAGATATTAGCATATACAGTTGTATTTCTAATCGGCAATTCGCAACGGAAATTGCTTCATTGACTTTACTAAAGTGTCATTCATTCACCTCACTGTCCGGGGAATTTGGGTCTATAACGTGCCCAACATCGCATGGGGCACGGGACCGACGGCTTTACGCCCCCTGGGCATGGTGGAATGTGCAGATTACCTTGCTCAATCACAATGGCACAACCTCTGTTGATGTTACTGATGTACCAAAAAAGGGTGGAGAGGCACACGTTTTCCCCCCTGAGGCTGAAAATTAACTGTTTACATTTACGTTTTCCTACTGCTTTCCGCAAAATATGTCAAATATCGATTTATGTAGATTACGCCATATTTTAATTTATTAAAATTATAAAAACATTTTTTGACCCCTTGATTTCCTTCTATATCACGTTTTTCCCACTAGACCACAATTGCTGAAAATTAACTGTTTACATTTCCGTTTTCCTACTGCTTTACGTAAAATATGTCAAATATCGATCTATGTACATGACGCAATACTATCATTTATTTACATTATGAAAACATTTGTTCACCCCTTGATTGCCTTCTATATTTAAAATGACCCTTGCTTATACTCATCTGGCAACAGTGCACATCGTCCCGCGTCTAGTTCACGTTCCGATCTCGCCCGAATTGTATGTTTACTAAAAAGGCACTTTAAACACAGGATTACCCGGCTTTCTATCGGTAATCCTTGTCTTGGAGGTGTATTGTGCCTATTAAATCCTTGCTTTGTCATCGCATTTCTCCTCGGTTCTTTGCTTTATGTACAATCATCGTTAGTAATACTAGATAGATTGATAAAGCGTTTATTTAGCTGTGAGCTATTCGTTACATAATTTACAATGGTAGTTACAACTAATTTGGGTAATCTTTGAATTTAGGGTGTCACACGGTGCATTCTAAACGGGGCAGCCGAGACATGGGACAGAAACGTAAATACCACATCAATTTTGTCGGGTTGTACTTCTTTTCATTGAATACGATGTAATAAATATTTTATACTTTTTAATATATTTTTGCCTGTATCAAATACATCTAAAAATAGATCCTACAGCATCTACAAATAATGTAAAAAAACATAATATTGTTACATTTAAGTGTATATTTGTTAAATTTGCAGAGAACCACCCGAACACTTTTTAGTTAATTTTCTTCGAAAAAATCCACTATTGGGGAGATCCCGAGTTTTGAATTTTATTAAAAAAAATTAAATGAGCGCGAACTAGGACCCCTAGAACCCATATCCAGGGTCAGTTTCAATTTTTATATGTATATATGTATCACAGCGATAAGTCAAAAAATAATACGCTGATTTCGGTACACTTTGGCATGTGCCATCCTTTTGTAAGTGACTTGGATAAGTTCGTTAGCCAGGAAAATGGGAACCGGTATTCCGGAAAAATTTTGTTTTCTATCGAAAAAAATGTTCTCAAAAAATAAAACAGCTGTGGTAACCAAATTTGGTAGGTAGGTTTGTGAGATAAGAAGTAGACTATAAACAAACATTTTTATTTCTATGTTACAAGTAAAAAGTTCAAAAAAATATTTGGTGCCCGATTATTTCTATCAAAATTCACTACCATAACGCATTTGCTGCGTCAAGACTTTTTGAAAAAACTTTTCAGAAACATGATTAGAAAGTTTTTTACACATTACATACTTTAAACAATTTCTCAGCTGCTAATAGATAAAGTTTGGTATTTCGCACGTACGCTGACACTATTCTTACCTTTTGTTCTCTTGCGTTTGCCGAGTTATTTACATGTAAAGTTTTTTACACATTACATACTTTAAACAATTTCTGAAGTTTGATAGAAATACTCTGGCACAAAATATCTTTTTTTGAACTTTTTGCTTGTAACATAGAAATAAAAATGTTAGTTTATAGTCTACTTCTTATCTCACAAACCTACCTACCAAATTTGGTTACCACAGCTGTTTTATTTTTGAGAACATTTTTTTCGATAGAAAACAAAATTTTCCCGGAATACCGGTTCCGATTTTCCTAGCTAACGAATTTATCCAAGTCACTTACAAAAGGAAGGCACATGCCAAACATTATCGAAATCGGCGTATTATTTTTTGACTTATTGCTGTGATACATATATACATATAAAAATTGAAACTGACCCCAGATATGGGTTCTAGGGGTCCTAGTTCGCGCTCATTTAATATTTTTTTTATAAAATTCAAAAGTTGGGATCTCCCCAATGGTGGATTTTTTCGAAGAAAATTCACTAGGAAGCGTTCGGGTGGTTTTCTGCATTTTTTTTTTTTTTTTTTTTTTTTAAATTCAAAAATCCAAGACAGGCCAAAGGCCCAATTACATGGATAAATCTACATCTAACACTAAATAATACAAAATCTAGAAAAATTTAAGAGAGAGTTAACTCTTTAAGCTGCTTTTCGAAGGCTCTTGTACTACCAAAATCCATAAAGACGTCAAGGGGTATTTTATTGTAGTTAGAACACATAAAATAAACTGGAGATTTTACTAGAATATTAGTTCTGGGCGTAGGAAGGGAGAAGGTGTCCGTACAACGGGTATGGTGAGGAAATTGGGGTGCCCGGAAAGGTAACAAAGAAAGAAGCTCCGGAGAGTCAACAAACCCATGAATCAGTTTGTACAAGAATGAGAGTCCCATGATAATTCTTCTTTTATCAAGAGACATAAGGTTGAATCTACTAAGGAGAATTTCTTGGGAGATGCCACGTGGAGGATACTGTCTTTCTTCGAAGTAGACCAGATATTTCAGAAATCTTCGCTGAATAGATTCTAACAAATGCAGTTGACACTCATAAAGTGGAAACCAGCATAAACTTGCAAATTCAAGTCTAGAACGTAATAAAGAATTGTACAGTATAATTAGTGTGTCACTAGTTGAGAACTGTTTGGTGTTAAACAAACATACACTTGAATGTAACAATATTATGTTTTTTTACATTATTTGTAGATGCTGTTGGAACTATTTTTAGATGTATTTGATACAGGCAAAAATATATTAAAAAGTATAAAATATTTATTACATTGTATTCAATGAAAATAACTACAACCTGACAACACTGTATGCGGTATTTACATTTCTGTTCCATGTCTCGGCTGCGCCGTTTAGAATGCGCCGTGTGACTCCCTAAATTCAAAGATTACCCTAATTTGTACTGAAAAACACAACAGGTACGAATTTGCAGACAACTTTTCAAACGCTTTTTTGAAAATTTTCTTGTTCACACCCTCCAAGCAAGTTACGGGACGAGGAGCGAATAGGGATACTGGGCGGGGTAGGTATGAAAAAGGAAATATTAGCAGAAAATGTTAAGCAAACAGCTTAGGGGCAGCCTTTTCACATTTTCAAGCCGTATCCCCCTAAACCCTGCCTACCCTGCACAGCACCCCTATTCGCCCCAGTCCCGCAACTTTCTTAAGCGCTGCTCTCAGTAAAGTTGTTTTGTGGTTTATGCAATGAGGGTGGTTGTATCCATGCAAGAGGGGTAGGAAAATCCTCAGGATGAAACAGCTCCCCCACCCCCCTTTTGTCGCAAGCAGAACGCTAGAGGAAGGAAAACCTGTGTTACAATATAAGTACCCTACAGTTAAAAGAGAACATATGGCAAATACTGTCAAACGATCGAAATTTGAAAAAGAATCATAAATTTACATAACACTTACCTTTTGTATCTCAAGCAAATGAGGTAGGTCCGACCCTTGGTGTAAACAACCTTCTACATCGCATTTTCCTCACAAAAAAAGACACAATTAATCCATGTATTGGCATTGCAAAATTGCGACATGGTAATGCTAATTATATGGACATGATTTTTTGACTTATTTAAGTTTCTTCAAAAAAATTGGCAGATGAGGTGAATTAAAAAAATCTGTACGTATCTCTGCCATTTAGCAACAAACCATTACACAAATTGGTAATATTGTTCTTTCACTGTTTTTAAAAACTTGAAACTACATTAACCCATTCATGCCCACCGAGGACCCAAAAATTGCTTATAGTATTAAAAAAAGGTTTTAGCGTTAATTGAATAAAAATTTATAAAAAATTATTAAAAAAAAACAAACAAAGTGTTTCAGTTTTGTGAGTGAAATATCTTGAAGCATTCCCTCTGCTCGGTGCATAGAGTTACCATACATTTTTCACACATCCACCTAACCCTCATGTGACATTGACGACACCTTCGTGGATTGTAGTTACTGCTGTTTCAGTCGAGAGACCTTGTCTAAATCCATGCTGAGAAGAAGTATTTGATATCTATTTAAAAATATTATTATCTTGCCACATATTATCTTCAATAGTATGCTTAAAACGGATAGAGGCCCATGGTTTTCCAAATTTTCTGGGTCTCCTTTTTTAAAAGCTGGGATTAGTTTTGCAAGTTCGACTTCCCTTGGAAACTGACTCAGTCTCATGTATGCATTTGTTAATTTGTTATCTCAGCTAACGCCTCTGATAATTCACTAGTACATTTTTTTATAAATAAAACTGCCATGTCGTCGAAGCCACACGACTTTTTTTTTTTAGGAAGTTTATTTCTTAAATGGATAACCTCTTTTTTCATTACCCGCAAGATAAAACAAGTTTTATCATTGCAAATTTTCGTCGTGCAGCTTCGCGACGCACCACATCTAAAGTGAGAATTAAATTTTTCTATAACAGTGGTTGTGAAATGTCCAGCAAACCAGTCTGACTTTTCTTTATTGTTCAGGGCGCCCGTGATGTTTGGAAAACCTTTAGCTTTAGTGCGGGAGGTCAAATATCTGGGGGTGATCCTGGACCCCAAACTAACA
Organism: Tillus elongatus; assembly: GCA_964006375.1. Taxonomy (NCBI): domain Eukaryota; kingdom Metazoa; phylum Arthropoda; class Insecta; order Coleoptera; family Cleridae; genus Tillus; species Tillus elongatus. The sequence continues at coordinate 299,499,625 of OZ023262.1, forward strand.
TGGGGGTCGCAAATAGAACGAGTAGTGAGGAAGGGAGTAACGACCCTCTGGCAGCTGCGTCGTGTGATAGGGAGGACCTGGGGACTTAATCCTCGGATCCTTCATTGGATCTACACTGCGATCGTCAGGCCGAGAATCCACTATGGGGCGTCTGGTGGTGTGGTGTGAACCAAACTACCAGCAGGAAGCTGGCCAAACTCCAAAGGCTGGCAATCCTGGGTATCACAGGCGCTATGAGGACGACACCCTCAGCCGCGCTAGAAGTCCTGTTGATGCTGCCACCGCTTCCCATCTGCATCAGAAGGGAAGCTATGGCGTCGTATCTTAGAATGCGAGACTCAGGAAACTGGTGCGGAGAGGGAGCAGTAATAGGGCATGCAAGAGTCGCCAAGGAGGTGGAAAAGGAAATTCCGATTTTCGCCATAAAGGTGCGGGATGCCGAGGACAATATTAGGTTGACTAGGCCATACACCCTCAGGATCCCCAGAAGGGATCAGTGGAGGGAAAATGAGGTTGCATTCCAGCCTGCAAGCCTGGTCTGTTTCACCGACGGATTGCGGCTGGAGGACCAACAATCCTCCGGGGAAGGAATATACATCGAGGGCCTGGGGGTGCGCGAGAGCTATGCTCTTGGCGCATATACCACGGCATTCGAAACAGAGGTGTATGCTATCCTGTCTGTGGCCAATAGACAAAGAGGAGTCCCGAGAAATGTGTGTATATCTGCTCGGATAGCCAGGCGGTCCTCCGGGCAGTCTGCGCGGCCAGAATCAGGTCAACACTGGTTCTGGAGTGCGCTGACGCCCTCAGTGGACTAGCCAGGACGAAGGAGGTGCAACTGGTGTGGGTTCCGGGACACTGTGGCGTAGCGGGGAATGAGGTAGCGAATAATCTCGCAAGACTCGGTTCGCGGTGGCCGTTCTGTGGACCGGAGCCTGCAATAGGCATAAGTAGGAAGACGGTCTCTCTCGCCTTAGACAGGCGGACTGAGGAAGCCATGCAGAGGCACTGGGGGTCGGTTGGTGGCTGCAGGCAGGCGAGGGACTTCGTGGAGGGGCCGGACAGAGATAAAGCTGTCTGGCTACTCGGAAGGAGTCGACCTACGCTTTGCCGCATCCTTGGGGTGCTGACAGGCCACTGCGCCCTTAGAAGACACATCACATTGATAGGCGTAGAGTGGGATCCCATTTGCCAGGAATGCGGCGAGGATGAAGAAATGTCCTACCACTACCTGTGTGAATGCGAGGCGTTCGGGAGTCTTCGAGCAGAATTGTTCGGATCGAGGTCTCTGCAGAGGAATCAGGTAACTACCGTCCAATGGAAGACTGTTACGGCCTTCATCTCGAGGTCGAGGCGGTTTGGCGACGGAACCGAGGAAGAGTAGAGCATGATTGCTGGGGTTGGCAAAAAGGGCCCATTGTGGCCTACTTGTTTGGCGTTGGCCTCCCCACCACTGCTACTACTACTACTTTATTGTCATTTACTAGTTTTTTTTTTTTTTTTTTTGTTCCCTCAGGGCTCGTCCGCGGCCTTGCCGCCCCGATAGCACCGCAATACATTTACTAGTTTATCTCCTACTTTTATCTGACCAATTTCTTTAGCAATCTTGGTCTTACCCGTTTTATCTTCTACAATTACCCAAAGCTTTTTGTTTTTGTCAGCTACATTTTCTACAACATTTGGAAAATGTCCATAGATGGTGTGAGTCAAATATCTTTCCGCCGAACCATTTTTTTAAAGTTTGGAAACAAGAAATAGTCACGATTGTGTTTGTGGTCGATTGTGAGCAAACGCTGCACCCATCTTGCGGATTGCTTTCTCATACCCAAGTGATCATGCAAAATCGAAACCACTGAGTCATGTGATATGCCTATGGCTTCCACAATCTCCCGCACTTTCAATCTCCGATCGGCCAACACCATATCGTTAATTTTTTCAATTGTTTTGGGTGTAGCCACCTCAACTGGGCGTCTAGAACGTTCGGCGTCATTTGTGCTTGTACGGCCGCAACGAAATTTAGTAAACCACTTTCTTACCATGGAAATTGATGGTGCACAGTCCTCATAGTATTTATCAAGCTTATCCTTTGGTTTGAGTGATGTTTTTTTCCGCAAAAAATAATGTTTGATGAGCACACGAAATTCACTTTTTTCCATTTTCGTTATAACTCAAGAGGTTGTCTGCTTTCAATGGCTATCTAACACAAACTAAATGACGCAGCTTGTTCAAAATTTGACACGAGTCAACTGACAGATACTTGTTGACAGGAGCAGTGTTGCCCATCCTGTGAAGAAGCAAGAAATTCAAAAAGTCACGGACTTATTGACCTACGCCTTATCATTTTCAACCTTTCATCACCTGTTATGCTCTTATATTAACAAATTTAATGTTAACTATATAAATTTACATAATCTGTTTTGTAGACTTCCAGACAATAGAAGAATTTGATCAGCAAAAACAATATAGTTCTGGTTATACTCAAATGTACAACCCGGCAGACTTTCCTGCTCCGCAAAACTTGGAAGAAGAAGAAGAAGAACCTCCACTGCTCGAGGAACTCGAAATATATCCTGATAGAATCGTGGAAAAAATGTTAGCGGTATTGAACCCTCTTCGAGCTCACAGTTTAGCTGATGATGCAGAATATCTAAGAAGAGATCCTGACTTGGCTGGCCCAATATGTTTCTGCATTATTCTTGCTGTAAGCTTATTTTTGTCAGGAAGCAAAGCCCATTTTGGATATATCTACGGAATTTCAGTTTTGTCTTGTATAATGATGTATGCCCTGTTGACTCTGATGAGTGTCAACAATGACGTTTTCAGTCTAACAACTGTGGCTAGTATTCTTGGTTATTGTTTGATACCGATAGTTGCACTCTCAGTTTTGGGTGTATTTATAACTATGAAACCAGCATTTGGAATTTTGTTGGCGTTTATTGCTGTAGTTTGGTCGAGTTTATCAGCGTCTAGGTTATTTGTGGCTCTTTCCGGAGATAAAGAGCAGCAGCCACTTATCGCGTATCCTTGTGCTCTCGTGTCGGGGGTATATGCATTGTTAGTTTTATTTTAGATAGATCAAATATTGCAACTAATTAGGTTATGCATGTTTTTAATAAATAATGTTAAAGTAGTGTTTTATTGTTTTTAAAATATTTAACCTGCGTTTAATTTAAATCATAATTCTTTTTTTTTATTGAAACAAAAATAATTAAATTTTTATTTTGGTTAAAATATGTATATAATAAAAGTTAATAATAAAATCGTAGTTTATTTGAGTATCCACTAGCATTTCTAATGTTCATCTATAAAACTGCACTAGAAGTGTGCGAACCCATGTTTTGTTCGAACCGAACTATGAACGAACCCAAGCAAATATGTTGCCTTGAACTCCGACCCTCTGAAATAGTACGTCTAAGGTTCACAGTCGAACTTATGCTGCCTTGAACTTCGAACCTCTGAAATAGTATGTCTAAGGTTCACAGTCGAACTTATGTTGCCTTGAACTTCGAACCTCTGAAATAGTACGTCTAAAGTTCACAGTCGAACTTATGTTGCCTTGAACTTCGAACGTCTGAAATAGTACATCTAAGGTTCACAGTCGAACTTATGTTGCCTTGAACTTCGAACCTCTGAAATAGTACGTCTAAGGTTCACAGTCGAACTTATGTTGCCTTGAACTTCGAACCTCTGAAATAGTACGTCTAAGGTTCACAGTCGAACTTATGTTGCCTAGAACTTCGAACCTCTGAAATAGTACATCTAAGGTTCACAGTCGAACTTATGTTGCCTTGAACTTCGAACCTCTGAAATAGTACGTCTAAGGTTCACAGTCGAACTTCGAACTTATTAGAAATTCAAAATCTAACATCGAACTTATTAGAAATTCAAAATCGAACATCGAACTACCCAACATTTTTGAGTGTTCATATATTATTTCCTTAAATACAAAATTTAGGAATATTGTACCATACAATATTTGATATCTAAAAGATTCTCATTCTTTTTACAAGAAGGAATGGTTTGACAAGTTTGCAGGTTGATTGGGTGAAAATGCCTTCTGGTGCTGATCGTTGTGAAAATGGGCCAATGTTATATCAAAAATAGATAAAACAAAAAATATTTTAAAGTTTTTCGATTTCTAGATCTATAGATAGGCTCAATTATGCCGAGGATGATATTAGGTTGACTAGGCCATACACCCTCAGGATCTCCAGTAGGGATCAGTGGAGGGAAAATGAGGTTGAATTCCAGCCCACAAGCCTAGTCTGTTTCACCGACGGATCGCAGCTGGAGGACCAACAATCCTCCGGTGCAGGAATATACATCGAGGGCCTGGGGGTGCGCGAAAGCTATGCCCTTGGCGCATATACCACGGCATTCGAAACTGAGGTGTATGCTATCCTGTCTGTGGCCAACAAACAGGATGTGAAGAGGAGTCCCGAGAAATGTGTGTACATCTGCTCGGACAGCCGGGCAGTCTGCACGGCTAGAATTAGGTCTACACTGGTTTAGGAGTGCACTGAGGCTCTCAGAGGACTAGCCAGGACAAAGGAGGTACAACTAGTGTGGGTTCCGGGACACTGTGGCCTGGTGGGGAATGAGGTCGCGAATAATCTCGCAAGGCTTGGTTCCCGGCGGCCGTTCTGTGGCCCGGAGCCGGCCATAGGTATAACTAGGAAGTCGGTCTCCTTCGCCTTAGACAGGTGGACCAAGGAAGCAATGAAGAGGCACTGGGGGTCGGTTGGTGGCTGCAGGCAGGCGAGGGACTGCGTGGAGGGGCCGGACAGAGATAAAGCTGTCTGGCTACTTGGAAGGAGTCGACCAACGCTTCGCCGCATCCTTGTGGTGCTCACAGGCCACTGCGCCCTTAGAAGACACCTCACATTGATAGGCGTAGAGAGGGATCTCACTTGCCAGGAATGCGGCGAGGATGAGGAAACGTACTACCACTACCTGTGCGAATGCGAGGCTTTTGGGAGTCTTCGAGCAGAATTGTTCGGATCGAGGACTCTGCAGAGGAATTAGGTAAGTACCGTCCAATTGAAGACCGTCGCGGCCTTCATCTCGAGGTCGAGGCGGTGTGGCGACGGTACCGAGGAGGAGTAGAGCATGGTTGCTGGGGTTGGCAAAAAAGGGCCATGGTGGCCTACTTGCTTGGCGTTGGCCTCCACACCACTGCTACTACTACTGCTAGGCTCAATTATAAATATGTTGCTGTTTGGTATTGGCCAGGCAGTTTTAGCCAACAGATAGAGAGGGGTCAAAGTGAGCATGATAGGTATACAATAACCACTTAAAATTTGAACTGTCTCCTGACTGTAAATATTTAACTGTTTTGGCTCATTGTGAAATAAAACATGTTGAAACCAGTGTTTTCTAAAGTCAATCTGCAATTATCAAAAATTCTGAAAATTTATGTTACCGATCGTTTTTGAACACCGCCATCATAATGTTGTTACTGAAAAAGGTGTTGGGAGGCTAGAATATACAAGAAAAATAATTCTGTGATTGCTAAATGGCTCCGTCATATCTCAATGTGTCCCATCAACTGTTAAAAATATGCATGAGTGAAATCTCCTAAAATTACACTATCGACTCAATGAGACCGATGAGTTTAAAGCGCCGCTACCAAGTTAACAGGAACGCAACTTTGCTACCTTTGGCAGCATTCAATGCGTGTAAAGTTAAATTTCGATGTATTTTTAAGCAACGAACTTCGAACCATTTTGGGGATTTACATATTTCGAACTTCGAAATACTTCAACATTGCTAGTGCGAACATATTTTCGACCCAAAGGTTCGGTTCGGGTTCGGTTCGAAATTTCGTAGCTTCGTACACCTCTACTCTGCACCATTTAAGTCGTCCATTATCTACATCACTTGAGGAGCAGACTTTCTAGATGCATTTTGTCCATTACTTGAAATTTCCAACCAAAGATGGCATTGCAAACTACATACACAGAGCTACAATATTATGCTAGAAAGAACGTTCCAAGTGCATTTTATCCTATGCGAAGTAAATGATAAAAATACCTTGGACTTTCTATGTGCTGTATGTCCATTTGCGGTAGACAAACTAACAGAAGTTTGTCGCTGTGCCGTGGACTTACTGCTATTTGTTTGTCATTTCACTTGTTGCTGTGTAAAGTGTTTGTTTTGTGTGCTTCGATTTCTCAGTTTTTTTTAACAATTCAAAATAATGGATGGCACTGTGACAGGGGATCATATGGTTGGCGATACGGACCGTGGTAGAAAGATAAAAAGAAATCTCACTTCTAAAGAGCGTAAAAATAAAATTAGGTAAGTTTTGATGATTTTTAGGTTATATTTGAGGAGCAGACATGCAAAACGCATTTTGTCCAAAAGTTCATAATTTTAACTATAGGTGGCGTTCGCTTATACATATTTCCATCTATTAGGTCTATCTAAGACATTCAAACCGAATTATTTTCCATCTGAAACCCTATTAGAATGTTACTTGGATAAACAAAGCGCATTTTGTCCAACAACAGTAGACAAACAAATCACGTCATGTCCACAAATTGTGGACAAACTGCATTTTGTTTGGGATTTAAAGCAGTAAGCATCTGTTCTTACTTCTTAGCAGGTGTGTAATAATATTGTCAGTGCTATTGTATATGTTGTGCATTATTTTGTTACAATAATGCACGAAATTTCAGGAGAACGTATTGTTGGAGACACTGATCGTGGATGCAGAAAGAGGAAGCTAAATTCTACATCGAGAGAACGCAAAAAAAAAGTGAGGTATGTTTAAGCCATTTTCTAGGTTAAGTACCATCACTATTATTGATTGCTAAACCTTGTAGGTACCTTTATTAATTTTATATAGTACATTGTTTATGGTAAATTGCAGATATTCCAATTTGGATCCCGATTTACTGAATTTCGAAATCAGATGCAACCATAAATAAAGACCAACACTTTAATTGCCACATTAACAAAACCTATTATAATAGGGCTGAGAAATGCATTTTTTTATTGAAAGATGCAAAACGACGCAAGACAACAAATTAGCATCTTTGATGACAATAGACAATCCAAAGCGTTCAGGATGGAGGAAAATCTCACTGTTTTACCGTAAAGTACTATGTAAGACATTTTCATTAAGCATAATAGCAAATAATAAAAATTAGGCATTTTTTTTTAGGTGTTCATTGATAACAAAAAAGTACAGGTTTGTCAGAAGTTGTTTAGAGGTATTTACAACATTGGTCAAAGGAGGCTAAATACAATTTGCAATAAAATAGTACATGGAGAAGCAGTGGAAGAAAAAAGAGGTGGGGACAAACGGTCTTCTAAATTTCATGAAAAATTACTCGCAGTTATGGATTTTATAAACCAGTTGAAAGGCAAAGACAGTCATTATAGTAGAAACAAATCCAATAAGATATACTTGCCTCCCGAGTACAGCATCTCTAAACTTTGTGATCTATACAATGAAAAAGCTACTGATAATCTAAAAGTAAACTACAAATACTTCAGTAGGGTGTTTAATAATAAGTTCAACATAGGATTTGGTAGTCCTGCAACGGATGTGTGCGGGTTCTGTGTTAGAACAGTAACTCAAATAAACAATACAAAAGTTGCAAATAAAATACAAAAGTTGCATACTGAATTGAAAGTGCACCGAATAAAAGCAGCGCAGTTCCACAAAATGATGAAAAAGGATTCGCCCAATACAATATCTTTTTGTTTCGATCTTCAGCAAATCCAAGTACTACCCAAAGTACCAATACAAGATGCATTTTATGCCCAACAGCTTTCCCTATACTTTTTTTGTATCATTAGAACTAATGGCGAAAGTCCAATATTTTACTCGTGGATGGAACATCAAGGTGGTAAAGGGGTTGTGGAAGTGTCGTCTGCTCTTTTACATTTCTTAAATAAAATAGAACTTACTTTCCCCAGATATAAACTGTTTACGACTGTTCGCGGTTCGTTGTGGGGGGCAAAATAAGAACAGCTATGTCATACACATGCTAATGATATGGCTTTATAGATTTGCCTCTGAAACAGTTAGAACTATAGCGTTGACATGTCCCGTTCGTGGGCATTCATACTTACCTGCCGATAAAATTTTTGGCAGGGTCGAAGCAATTTTGAGGCGCCACAGTACTATTAAGACACCTGAGAAATATTATCAACTTTATTCTCAAGTAGGCCAAATACGTCAACTTGGCAATCATTGGTTTTTGCAAGACATTAAAAATGCATCAATATGTTTAAAAAAAGTGACTGGAATAAGTCAATGTACAAGAATTTACATCAAAAGGGGAAACCCTGGTGATAAAATTTTAGTAAAAATAGAAACTTTATACAGGAATCATGACACATCAAAAAAGGCTGAAACCCTTGTAAAACCACGAAAACCTTTAGATCAAATTCAAATCCCTGATATACCTCTGGGTCATAAAATAAAAAAGAAAAAAAATAGACAGCCTCAAAAAGCTGTTGACTTCTTTATCAGGTGAAAACTGGAGCACTGTGGATCCGGAATTGGCTTGGATGGTTCCAATCTTTTCTGAATTCGTCGATGAAGAAAATGATCTGAATGACATGTGAATGTGATGACATTGAAGCAGTAAATTTTGTATAAAAAGTTACTTAATTAATGAGCATAAGAATTAAAAATTGCGTTTTTTCTTTAATATGTGTTAAAAAAAATGTTATGATTTCTTCAATAAAGCACTTGTTAGCTATTATATTGGGTTTTAGAATTATTTTGTCGTTTATACGTACTGATAAAAAATCGAAAGACTTGCAAAAGGCCGTTTCTCCACTATTGACATTTAAATTGCATTTTGTCCTAACAATTTTTTTGTGTTAGTAATCCAGGGGTAAACTTTCTTGTGTTAGTTTTTAAAGCAAATATCTTTGATTTATTTTCTATTTTTAGAAAGAAATCTGATTTAAATAGCATCTATAGTTATGCTACCACAGTTTTTTCTGTTTCCTGTAAATTTACAATATTGGACAAAATCCGTTTTGCATCTCTGCTCCTCATTTTATATTATGCTCTTGTTTAGCTGATAGCATCTAAAGTTCTAAACTTTTAGTATTATTGTCTTTAATGATATTTTAATATTATTTTCTTTTAAAGGCATTCAGATCATATACTAATTTGGAACATTTTGTCGACTTTTCCTGTAGTCACCCTAAACCGCCGCCGATCTAAGATATGACGCAAGTAAAACATTTGTTGACGCGTGCCTAGATAGCACAGGGGCTACCCTGCTTCCCACATAAGCAGAATGTTACGCGATCGAATCCAATTTGATGAATGCATGTTTTTTTATGTTTTATTTTGACATTTGGAGAAACAATAGTGCCCAGGTTTCATACGTTTTGAACAAGATCTCATTTTTGTTTAAAACGACTGAATAACTTTGTCACCTTTGAGTCTATTATTATAATTTTGTTATTGTTGATATTGAAAAAACCAGTTTAATTAGGTTGACTAAAATGAAATCATACTGGCGTTTAATAAGGAAAAATAACTGCTACATTTATAATGTGGCAGATACTTTACTTTTCTAAATATAAATTAAGTTTCCTTCTGGGAATCTTTTGTATAACTTTAATGACATTTGTAATGCAAGTTTCTTTTAAAGAGACTTACACTATCTACAGATATAGCAAAATTTAATTCTTTAGCTTCATAGAATATTGAGTTTTGAGCATTTTTCTCAAAAGGAGTTAGAACTCAAGATTTATTTGATAATAGAGAGATATCGATGGTAACACTTCCCAAATAATTCTTCAAATGTGCGCATGCTAGGACCTCTAAAATCGATATTCAAGGTCTGTGTAAGTTTAAAGTATTAACTTTACTAATATGCTGTATAATAACAGTGTACAATTCTTATGAAAATTCGCTACTATAACGCACTTGCTGCGTCCCGAAATTTTTGTTTTATTCTCATTTAAAGTTTTATTAAATTTTCATTAAGAAAATTCACTAATAGAGAGGTATCGATGGTGAAACTTTCGTAAAATTACTTCAAATGAGCACGAATTAGGGCCTCTGGAACCCATTTCCTTGGTCAGTTGAAATGTTTATATATATATATATATATATATATATATATATATATATATATATATATATATATATATATATATATATATATATATATATATATATGTGTGTGTGTTTGTATCCAACCGATAACTCAAAAAATACTTCGGTGATTTGGACCAAATTTGGGAATTACCCTTATTTTGCTAATGGCTTGGATGAGTTCGTTCATGAAATCTTAGCGGTCAATTTTTCTTAGTAAAATTTAAAAAAATATTTTTTAAAACGCAATATCTTTCAAATTGTCTAAGTGATGGAAAGGAATATTTACAACTTAAAGAACATAGACAGATGTGGTTGTGTACCAATTTTCAAGTCGTTTGATCAAAGGAAAATAAAGTTATTCGAAATTAATAATAAAATAATCTTCGACATCACTTCAGATTCTGTAATGCAATATCTACAATGTTGGACAAAGACAGATGACGTTATATGTATTGCTATGCTTTTTAAATAAATCGTAGATAAAAATCTAAACAATGGAGGTTGTCGCAGGTTATCAGCCTGGACAACGTTGTGAAAGATACGACAGGGACGCCATCTCGGTGCAGGACCAGGTAATGTTGTCACGATAGCTCTAGTTTACACAAAATTTTATAGATAGAGCTGTACAATCAACTAAGAATTGTGTAATGTCAGCCTTGGATCATTTATTTCCTAATACCAGGACAAAGTTTCAAACGGTGTTAATTTTAGCATGCGAATATACTATAAATAAAAAATTTTGGGATGCAGCAAGTGCGTTATAGCAGTGAGTTTACATAAGAATTGTACATTATTGGTAAGATATATTATTAAAACTAATTCTTTAACTTCAAATGGACCCTGGAGATCGGTTTTAGTCTCAGTTAGCGATTATTTGAAAAAAATTATAATTTATATGGAGCTAGAAAATTAAAATTTGGTCTTAGATATAATATGTAAGTACTGCAAGTGCCTTTAAAAAAATTGTGTTACAAATTTCATTAGTTACAAAAGTTTTTCAGAAAAAAATTATTATTTGCAAAGGGAATGTAACTGTCAAATTATAAATATGGCGGGTATTTTTCATTATTAATTGCTTGGATGGTTTTGTTTTAGTCAACCCATTCAGTTTTTGCAAACAATAAAACAAAAGTCTGGACGCAGTAAGTGCGTTATGGTAATGAATTTTCATTAAAATGTTTTTAATAGCAAATGTGTGTTTTTTTTAAAAGCAGGCATCAAATTTGGTTACCAATATAACCAATATAGTAGAAATAAGGTGCCATGTTTCACCAAAATAACTTTGAAAATGTACAAAAATTTCCGAAAGTAAACTTAAAGTGTTCCCGAAAAAACTGGTCTCTTGGTCAACCTTATAGGTTAATAGCAAATTGAGCTATTCAAATTTTAAGCATTTAGAGAACATTCTCTACCATAACGCACTTGCTGCGTCCCGAATTTCTTTTCTGACAAACATGCATTATAATGATATAAACCTGCGAACCAAATTTGGCTGCCCTTACTTTGTTAACTCCAGAGATATAAATTTGTTTAGAAAGAAAACACAAAATTTTCCGGGAAAACCTGCGCCGAAATTCCTGGCTAACGAACTTATCCAAGCCACTTGCAAAAGGAAGGTATTCACCAAAATCGGCCCATTATTTTTTGAGCCACTATCACATATTATATATATATATATATATATATATATATATATATATATATATATATATATATATATATATATATATATATATATATATAAACATATAAAAATTGTGGTAGAAAATTTTCGTAAAAATATTTCAAATCCGATAGCTTAATAAATTTCCCCTTAAGCCAGAATCTTCAATCTTGAACCATAGTAACACCTATGTAACACAATCTTTTTAAAGGCACTTGCAGTACTTACCTATTATATCTAAGACCAATTTTTAATTTTTTAGCCCCATATAAAATATAAATTTTTTCAAATAATCGCTAATTGAGACTCTAAAACCGATCTCCAAGGTCCATTTAAATTTAAAGAATTAGTTTTAATAGTATATCTTACTTATAGTGTACAATTCTTATAAAAATGCACTACTATAACACACTTGCTGCATCCCGAACTTTTTATTAATAATTCAGTTCCAAATATATTCAATATCCACCACCACCTGTTATCAATTCAATTGAATCCTAATTTAGTTACACTTTGTTAATATTTCTTTATGATTGTGTGTGTGTTTTGTTTCTTTAATGTCGGCCTATTTCCGCGACTATGGCTAATCACCGACGACAGGGAGCAGTTTAACTTCACTATCCAGGAAGTTTTGCCGACCCCCTGCCTTTCTGAAAGGAGGGTAGGAATCTTTAATGTACCCAATATCGCATGGACACAGGACCGACGGCTTTACGCCTCCTCCGATGGGCGGAACGTGCAAACATTCAACTTGCTCAAATACAGTGCCACAACCTCGGTTGATGTTAATGTTACAGATTTCACTGAAAAAGTGAAAGGAGAACCTTTGGATCGAACTCAGTACCCTTCGTTTCAGAGGTACACTTTCTTACCACTGAACCACCGACGCTCTATTTTTTTATGACTGTTTTAATGAATAGCTTACACGTCGGCGGTAAGTGCTTTCAAAAGAATTGGAACATCCGTGGTAAGTAGCTCTTTTTATTTCCGTAATGTAGTTTACTTGGTCACTTAGGGGTGTTTTATAATTTGCAGGCATTCCTAGTGACAACTTTTGACTACTTATAAACAAAAATCTAGGTGAGAAGTACGGTGCAATTTCTGGAAAATCTGGGCTAATAGAGGCAGTGCGAAAGTTATAGTGAAATGAGATGACTGATGATATTTACTTTAATTTGAGCAAATAAAATTTGTGTTATTTGGTTTACTATATATTTAATAATAATTTTCAAAACTTTATTAATTCTGTTATCTGTTTTGTGTAACAAGTCCAGCCGGTCCTTTTGCAGGACCCCCTTGTCCTTCTGCTAGTATTTTTAAAGGTAGGAATCCTAATTCTTCTTTGGGAATACCATACTGTTGCAACTTATCTTCATAGGTAAATATAAGATCATCATGAGCTTTGCATACTCTGGCCAGTTCATACTGAAGATCGGCAATTAATGAATTCTTCTTTTCCAACAATTTCTGTAATATAACAATAAATTAATGTGTACATTATTAATAAAACTATTATTCTAAACTAAGAAAAATAACCTATTAATTCTGGTGTTATTTACAGATTGATGTATTATATTTGATAAATAAGACACCCGACAAACAACGAAGGTTTAATTTTTAAACGAATTGATAGAACTTACAAAAAAACTAGTGTGCTGAATTCCCAAAAAAAAGAGCTTTCAAATGATGTAACACTAGACCCATGTTCCCTATTTAAAATATAAGGGTTGTTATCACCACCCTTAAGGGGCTGATGTGACAAAGTTGAGTTTATGTCAAAACATGTCCCCCTCAATATTAAAATTGACGTGTTTCAGCGTTTCTTAACAAAAATATTCTCTGGACGCAAATCGGTCTGTTTCGTTTTCAATGCGCCACCCTATATATATATATATATATATATATATATATATATATATATATATATATATATATATATATATATATATATATATATATATATATATAACCTGTATATATATATATATATATATATATATATATATATATATATATATATATATATATATATATATACAGGTTGTACCAATCTTACGACAACGTTCGATAACTCCCTCTTTATTATAGATATCAAAATTGTTTATTAGCAGATGTGGTACAGGGAGCTAAGATACACAATTTAAAATTATTTGGAATTATACAGGATGATTCATAATTCAGGTACGAATCAAACATGTGTTTTTCTAAATTGTATATTATATTTTCTGATAACTCACATCTTCCCGAATCCTCTATTATAAGTTTTTACTACATTATACGGGGTACTTTAGGAGATATGGATCGTTTTGTGTTAAATTCATACGTCTTTCAACGACCTGTATATGAATACACATTGTAGGAAAAAATGTATTATTGCCTGTTTGAGTTTTGGAGTATATAATATCATCCTCTACCATTATTCGTTCACTGAGTTGTGGTTTGTGTAAAGGGCGATTTAAAACTCGGACCTTTTTTTTTCTTTCTTAATCTATGTAGAACACCCTGTATTTTATATCATAAATGGAATCCTCTATTATTCTCCTTTACTTCTTTTAAACTCAGTAATTGATGAGATGTTTGAAGAATTTTGTTGAAATTCAAATTGTCAGATAAATTTAACATCTCTATAGTAGGCGTTTAGAAAATCTGATAGATGAATCTGTCAGTTTTCACTTTTATTGTTGTATTTGTCGCGTGTTGTTTATTTAAGTTATAAGTAAAACGATTTATTACATGATGAATAGTGAAAATTTTTCTTCTTGAGAATTAACAGACAAGATTTGGATACTAGGAGAATGCAAGAAGAATTGTTTACTTGCCATAAGAGTATATCACGAAATATATCCAGAGCTATGGGAACAAAATAAAATGACTTTTAAAAGATTGATGGACCGTTTTGACCAGACAGGTTCAGTAATATATGAGAAAAAGGAATTAACCAACACTGCAATGACTGAAGAAAACCAATTCAAAGTATTACTGAGCCTTGCTGAGGATCCGCACATACGTATATGAAAAATTACAAATACACCAGAAATATTTCACAGAGTACGACGTTGTATGCTCCGCAGAATACGAAAGTGTATTAAAGTGGAGGCTGGCCATTTTGAACATTTATTGTAGTCAGGTATCATAAAATGTTATAAACTTTTTTATTTGTTGTTAAAATTTGCAGACAATACATCGACATACAAAAATTGAAATATCTCGAAAATAGTGTGTCTGAGAGATTTGGATCAAAGATACATTTTTTGTTTACAATTGATAAGGGCTGCAATGTAGCTATACGGTAGGTTGATATTACTGGGTATCAAAAAATTATAGCCAATTGAATGCAAGCATAGTCTTACAGGTGGCGCCCTCTACCAGCAGTGTTATTAGCAATAACATATTAAAATTTCTTGTCCTCAAAAAACCCCGCATGCCAACTTTCACGCCAACATTTTAATTTGACTTAGACTTATTCGTGAAAAACTAACAAAAACAAATAACTTTAACACGCTGTATATATATATATATATATATATATATATATATATATATATATAAATAAATTGGAACTGACCCCGGATATGTGTTCTAGCGGGCCTAGTTGGCGCTCATTTGAAGAAATTTTTTCAAAATTCAAAAGCCACGATCTCATCAATAGTGAATTAAGGCACAAATTTTATATGTAAGAAATCTTGTAATTGTTTTTCATCATATACAAGCGCTGATACATTCCTGGAGTAGGGTCTAGAAAATATATCTATTTACCTCTAATTTAAGACTGGTAGTCCCAGCAGGTTTACCCAGTTCACTAATTACAACTTCTCTATGCTCAGCAACATCGGTTAAAATTTTGACACGTTTCTGAAGCAAAACATTCTTCAGACAGGTCTTTTGTTGGACCTCCAAAACAGCGTTCATAAATCTTTTGTGTAACTCATCTCTCTCTGCTTGCAGCTGTAAATATTTAATAATGGTAATAATAATAATAGGTATACTACATTAGACACAAAAATTCAACAGTTTCACATAGAGGACACTGAATAGTACACTAAATTAAATGGTGGCGTAGTATATTCGCCCACTCGTATGATAAAGCAGACAATGTGCTACCACATATAAGCAACATTATCACATAAATACATATTATAGTCTAGAGAATCTCAAAAAATGTCTGAACGCAGCAAGTGCGTTATGGTAGTGAATTTTCATTAAAATGTTTTTAATAGCAAATATGTGTTTTTTTAAACGAAGCAGGCATCAAATTTCGTTACCAGTATAATTTATAAAAACAATGTGCCATGTTTCATCAAAATAACTTTATTGTTTGAAAATGTACAAAAATGTCTATAGTAAGTAGAAGTAAACTTAAAATGTTCCCGAAAAAACTAGTTTCTTGGCCAACGAACCTTATAGGTTAATAGCAAATGGAGCTATTCAAATTTGAAGCATTTAATGAAAATTCGCTACCACAACACATTTGCTACGTCCCGAATTTATTTTCTTACAAACATGCATTATATTTCGATGGAACAAAAATGCAATAACATAAGGCGTGTTCGATTAAAAAAAAAAAAGAAAATTTGTATCACCAACGGCGTATGGGGTGTAACATATTGTCCATGAAATAAGCTTTCTTTTTATAGTAATTAAAGTCACTTCTGAACTGTGCTCATATTTTGATTATGTAAATTAAAATGGCTGTGGCTTGAGTTTCTTTAAAACTATGGTTATATTTATTTAATTATTTTGATTTCTTTAATATCTTCCTAAATTCTATTCACTTCAAAAATTTTCTCACATAGGAGTCCTCACATGTTTTTAAATTTATTTTAACCTTAATTTAACAACCTATTACATAATCTAATCAATTTATCACAAAATAGTTCAATTGTTGTTCATACATAATTAATACACTCTATTTCTAAGCTTTTCACTTGGTTACATTGTTGCACTTTTTTTTGATGCAGGAGGGGGAAATGCTCATGCAGACCCCATTCACGGCCCCATAGGTTCCGTGGGATTTTGAGGTACTGTGAGACTGTACTCACTAAAACTCCTTCCCAGGGAGTACCGGACCTTAGTCCATACCTCCGTCGGAAAGAATTACACACAATGACTTTTTTGGGTTTGAATGTTTCCATTCTGTTTTTGCCGCGGGGGCGTTAGAGGGCAAGTATAAGCTTTGGATGCTTATGCTTGTGTGGAAGTTGCTCGTCGTAGTCGGTGGCACTACGAAGAAGAGCATTTGGGTGAGAAGCGGCTTTTGCGAACTGGGTTGTGGATAGTTGAGTTATATAAACTCAAGTATCGAAGGCATTTCCAGATCAGAGTGAATCTGACTGTTTCGGACAAACCATGGCGCTCCGGTAACCATTCTCAGAATTCTGTTCTGGGTTATTTGAAGGGTCTTGATGTGTGTTGCGGCCGCGGTGGCCCATGCAGGTGATGCATAGGTCAAGGCTGGCCGGATGACAACTTTGTACATGAGCAATTTATTGTTCATGGACAATTTGTAATTTCTATTTAGAAGTGGGAACAGCTTCGAGATGAACATCGAGGCTTTTTTTCGAGAGTGATAGACATGGGGGCGTCATGTTAAGTGTTTGTCGAGGAAAACCCCGAGGTATTTGGCGGAATCTTGCCAGGGGATTAGACAGTTGTCTAATGAAACGTGTTCGTGAGGTGTGTGTCTCCTCTTGGAAAATAGGACAGCTGAACATTTATCGGGGTTTATGGCTAGAAGGGATTTCATATACCATGATTGCAGCTCGACTACGGCGATCTGAAGTCGTTCGGTTATTATCCTCGCCTGAGTGGAGCTGCTGAGGATGGTAGTGTCGTCTGCGTACAGTGTGTATGTCACGTTTAGGGGGGCTGTCAGAATGTCTGCGACAAATATATTGTACAGCAAAGGGGAGATAGCAGAACCTTGCGGGAGACCAGCCGTGGCTGGGTACGTTCTAGATCTGGCTCCCAGATGTTCGACTTGGTACTTCCTCTGTTGCAGGTATGACCTGATTAACAGAATCAGAGGGAGAGAATAATTAAATGATAGAAGTTTGTTTAGGAGGCCCGCATGCCAAACCCTATGGAAGGCTTGAGCAATGTCAAGAAATATTGCACCAGTTGACTTGTTTATATTAAATCCTTCGGTGATGTTTTCCACCACACGAAGGACTTGGTCAGTGGTGGAGTGCTGGTGTCTGAAGCCGAATTGCTCATCCGGGAGGATATGATTTTCTGAGGTGAAAGAAGCTAGCCTTTTCTGAATCAGTTTTTCGGCGATTTTGCCGATGACTGGTAGCAGGCTAATGGGCCTGTAGTTCTGAGGGAACAGCGGATCTTTGCTGGGTTTCGGGATATTGATAATGTCGGCAAGTTTCCACATGGAAGGAAAATGTTGAAATCGCAGCATGGCATTCATAATCGTAACTAGGAATACCATGGCTTTGCGGGTGAGGTTTTTCAGGGCTACGTTGGAGATTCCATCGTATCCCTGAGCTTTCCTATTTTTTAATGCTTTGATTATTTGGGAAACTTCTTAGAAAGTTGTGGGCTCGATAGTTGTGTCTGGGGTGGCGCTAAGCGCACTCCTGACGTAACGGTGCGTTCTTGCTACGTGCGACAGATCAACGTTGTTATAATTCGGGCTGAACTGCAACTCCAGATGATCTGCGAATGCAGTAGCTTTCTCCGCATCCGTGTATACGATATCGTTACGGCCGTGAAGCGGGGATGTCGGAAGTTTTTGGGAGCGAAGGGCTTTTGCCATTTGCCAGACGGAATTGTCTTGGGTAGACAGGGTTTGCAGGCGCTCCTCCCAACGATTGTTGCGGAGTTCTTGTAGAGCGGATCGTACTTGTTTGATGAGTCTGTTAGCGTCTCGTTTGTCGGTGGGGTTTCCGGTGCGTTGAGCTAGTTTACGCACGCGGTTCTTATCAAGTATCATTTCCCTGATACTGGACGGAAAAAATTGTTGCACATACCTTTATTTTATTAATTTGGCAAACAATTTATAGCCTCACTAAGTGAGATGTAAGACATGAAGCATGTGCCGCCACCTCGTTGCGGAACCAAGTAGTATGTTGTAACGCCAGCTCCAAATAACACAAAATGTTAAAAACTAGAGACTGTATACAACCAAGTAATAATTTAGAAAATTGTCAGCCCTGCCTCATTTCTACCCTAATATAGGGCCAAAATATATAAGGCTAGATGCATTTTCACCGTGTATTTTTGCTGCAATTAGTATGCCGTACTGACGAGCTCAAATGAGAGCGAAACCGGTCTACGGTTCTAATTGTGGTGAGAATGCATATCTAGCCTAACAATTTATAGCCTCTTGCACCTTAAAATGTTATTTATGTCTATTTTGTATTTACATTCTTCTTTGACATTTAAAGCACTGCATATCTTATCATTTGTGCTAGTTTCTTCTTTTTAATTATATTTCATTTTCCCACAATTATTATTTGCTAAACTATCCCTTAAAACTTTCTATTTATATTTCAAATGTCAAACTTCTCATAACCTATTTGTTTGATGATTAAATCTGGTGATTTCTTTGACACCATCTTTAATTAAACTGTTGAAAATTGGATTGTTTACAATTTTAGCGGGGTTTACTTCTATAATAACTAAATGAACACGTCTGATCATTTAATAACACACACGTTATCACCATTTATTGTTGTATGGTCTGTTTACATTTTTGTGACAAGAATGACACTTAAGGCTAATCACAAGTGTGACTTATATGGTACATGAACAGAATAGCTTGGTAATTGTAACACAGTGGCGCGTATATTTAAAAATGTCATGTTCGTTTCAGATTACCTTCAACATAAACATGGATGTATTAAACCTCTTTTATGCACAAAATATGGAGAATTTTTCCATCTTTCTTTTTTTTTAATATGAACCTTTTCTGAGAAATATCAATCAGTAAGTGAGAAATGGTATGTTTATTGTGAACATGCTACATTTTTTGATTCTTCAATATTTGGTGATTGAATTTGTACTTGTTTTTAAATATTTTCTATTCTTTTTCCAATTTTAACACATTATACCTATTTAGCTGTTCTTATTTGTTATGTATGTGTTATGTAAGCACATTTTTTAATTAAATCATTCAATATACGAGGGCGGGTCAATAAGACCGTGACTTTTTGAATTTCTCGCCTCTTCACAGGAAGGGCAACACTGCTCCTGTCAACAAGCATCTGTCAGTTGACTCCTGTCAAATTTTGAAGAAGCTGCATCATTTAGTTTATGTTAGATATCCATTGAAAGCAGACAACCTCTTGAGTTATAACGAAAATGGAAAAAAGTGAATTTCGTGTGCTCATCAAACATTATTTTTTGAGGAAAAAAACCATCACTCAACCCAAGGCCAAGTTTGATAAATACTATGGGGACTCTGCACTATCAATTTCCATGGTAAAACAGTGGTTTACTGAATTTCGTTACGGGCGTACAAGCACAAATGACGCCGAACGTTCTGGACGCCCAGTTGAGGTCACTACACCCGAAACAATTGAAAAAATTCACTATATGGTGTTGACCGATCGGAGATTGAAAGTGCGGGAGATTGTGGAACCATAGGCATATCACATGGCTCAGTGGTTTCAATTTTGCATGCTCACTTGGGTATGAGAAATCTATTCACAAGATGGGTGCTGCGTTTACTCACAACCACAAACGCAATCGTGTGACTTCGAAGGAGTGTTTGGCGTTGTTCAACCGCAATAGGGAGCAGTTTTTTTGCCGTTTCGTAACCGTGGACGAAACATATGGATTCACCACAACACACCAGAGACCAATCAGCAGTCAAAACACTGGGTTTCTTCGCGAATCGGCGTCGAAGAAGGCCAAGGTGGGTTTGTCAGCCAGTTAAGTCATGGCGACCGTTTTTTGAGATACATGCGGTATAATACACATTGATTGCCTTCAAAAGGGAAGAACAATCAATGGCGAATATAGTATACCAACTTACTGGACCGATTCTAAGACGATTTGAAGCAAAAACGACCGCATTTGGCAAAGAAAAAAGTGATTTTTCACCAAGACAATGCAAGGGTGCACACATGTGTAGTCTCCATGGCGAAATTGCATTAATTGGGCTACGAATTGCTCCTTTATCCGCCCTATTCTCCGGACTTAGCCCCGAGTGACTATTTCTTGTTTCCAAACTTGAAGAAATAGCTCGGCGGAAAGAGATTTGACTCCAATGATGAAATCATCTCACAAAAAAATACCTATTTTGAGGACGTCGACAAATCTTATTTTTGGAAGGGATAAAAAAAATTGGAGAAACGTTGGTCGAAGTGTATAGAGCTCAAAGCAGACTATGTTGAGAAATAAAATGATTTTTTGTCAAAAAACCTGTGTTTTATTCAAGAAGTCAGGGACTTATTGATCTGCACTCGTATATTCACGTTTTATAGTATCCTTTTCTGATATTGTATTAAATGTCTCTGGTTTGGAATTTAATTCATTATTTTTATTTAAAAAATTATCAATATATATTCTTGTGTTGTACTTTTTTAACGTCGGCCTATTTCCGCGACTATGGCCAATCACCGACGCCAGGGAGCAGTTTCGCCTCACCATCCTGGAAATATTGCCGAACCCCTGCCTTTCTGTAAGGAGGGTAGGGATCTATATATATTCTAAATTATACTTTGTATAATTTAAATAACACAACAATATATATATATATATATATATATATATATATATATATATATATATATATATATATATATATATATATATATATAGATTAATTTTAAGATAGGCAACTCCCTCATTTCATGTGCTGTAAAGAGTTTTGGAGTCATAATTGACTATTCTGAAATATTTGCGTTATAACACGTTTTAACATTATAGCTTCAAATATAATTGAAACGACTTAGCTAAGAGATCAAAATATTCATCTGTAATGATTTATAATTACCCTTTCAAAACGAAGTTCTAAAGCTTCATTGGCCCAAGTTAAATCTTCCAACTCTTTCTGTGTGGACGCCAGTTTTGCTTTGGTATTCTGAAAAAGTATATTTCCTAAATTAAAATTTAAAAGATAATCGAAACATTCTTTTTTGCGCTGCATGCATAGATAATCTGCATCTAGGTGATACAAGAAATGAAATGAAATTTTGTAGCTATGAAATCACCACTTATTTTGCATCTTGGTGTATATTTGATAAATTTATACACGCCAACCAAAGGATAGTTATGTGTGGAGAAGGCTGCTCTTTGTTAGCTGCCTGGGTTAATTTCACAGACACTATGATGTCTTTCAAACATGCTACTCAGGATTTCTCTTCTCTGATGCTGTATTTTGATGTTTGCATTCCTGGTCTTTTGATATAAAAGTTTCTTGGGCATTTTTGAAATGTGAAGGATTAAAGATCTACTTTTGATCTTGGTGTATATTTGATAAATTAATACACGCCAACAAAATGATAGTTATATGTGGCGAAGGCTGCTCTATATTGGCTGCTTCAGTCAATTTCATAGACACTATGATGTCTCTCAAACACGCTACTCAGGATTTCCCTTCTCCGATGCTGTATTCTGATGTTTGCAGTCCTGCTCTTTTGATATAAAAGTTTCTTGGGCATTTTTAAAATGTGAAGGATTAACGATCTACTTTTGCATCTTGGTGTATATTTGATAAATTTATACACTCCAACCAAAGGATAGTTATGTGTGGTGAAGGCTGCTATATATTGGCTGCCTGAGTCAAGTTCATAGACACTATGATGTCTTTCAAACACGCTACTCAGGATTTCCCTTCTCCGATGCTGTATTCTGATGTTTTCAGTCCTGGCTTTTGATATAAAAGTTTCTTGGACATTTTCGAATGTGAAGGATTAACGATCTACTTTTGAAGGTCTCTGATGAAGTTTAAGATTACATAAACAAAACGAACGCAGTAGTGCTATTTTAATATGGTAGTAGTAGTAGTTTAGTTATAGAGGACAAGTAACTTACCTTTCCAAGATACCACAAAAAGTTAGAATAAGAAACTGTCAAAGTGACTTTAGGAGGTCACTACTGGTGTGCCTCAAGCAGCAATATTGGGTTCTTTATTATTTATATTATGCTAAATGAGCTGCTAAAAATATACCCAATAATATAACACAACACAATCTCATGCAAATGATACTGTTAGTCTATCGATGGACAATTCTCGGATTAGTGCCCAAGAGAAAAGGAATGAATACGTAGATAAAATTAGCAGCCTGGCTGGCACAAAATAGATTATCATTAAATTTGGATGAAGCTGTATACATGTTACTTTCGGCAATTACTGTAGTAAGGTACCAAATACTTTTAATAATATTAATAACTTAGGAGAATGAACAAATTGATTTACACTATTTTATAGAATGTATATGTACAACTGCTGCAGTTTCGCCGAAGTGCACGGAGTAGGTATTACATTTAAAATCACTTTCATTCTGTATTTGAGAAAGCAGAGCACTTCGGCGAAACTGCAGCAGTTATACATATACATTATAGAAAATAGTGTAAACCAATTTGTTCATTTACCTGAGTTGACAATGTATTTACATCAAGTATCGGCCTCCACAATATCATATAATATTAATATTTTACTCAGCAAAAACCACAATAGCTCACAATTTTGTCAAAAATGGTAGCAAAGTATACAATCCAATAACCTAATGACAAATATATCAACAAACTCTAATTCTCTACATCTTCAATTCTCTATCAACTTTTGTTACATTCAAAGTTTTCAGTTTTTCTGGAAACTAATTGCATGAGTTCTATAATACGAACTATGATTTCGTCTTCCATATCAGCATCAATTACACTGGGTCTTCCTGCATTTATGTTTTTGCAATGAAATGAGTCAGTTTCACATAATATATCGTACAGTGCGTTAAAAGTTTTATGGTTTGGTTGCTTTCTATCAGGATAAAGCTCAAAATAGCGCTGTACTGCTCTCCGCAAACAAAAATTTTCCTGGGCATAAAGACACACCATATCTCGCATTTGTGAATTTGAAAAATCATTATGACGGAGCATTTTAACGCAAATAATAAGAATAAAATGACATATAAAGATAGTTGTTTAATATCAGTCGATTTTGACAAGTTATAGTAAACAAGTTCCTAGTTGCTACCATAACATACTTAGCAACAAAGTAGATACAGATTTTTGGTTTCCACTGAAAAAGTACGTTTATTTGAAAACGTTCAACTTTTGCGACTTCAAAGAAGTGTACCTTTTTTGTGTGAAACTAAATGGGCTTTCTTTATTTTTGTTAGAAAATGTGTATACAGGGTGGAAAAAACACCTTTTTTATATTTTTGACCAGAATGGAATAGTGTTTACAGGTCTGAATTATTTAATTTATACTGTATTCAACACTTTTATCAGAAAATCCATTTAATTAAAACGGTAGATCATATGAACTTGACTCTACTGTAATTTTTTTGTTGATAAAGAACATTCGTTCGCTTATCACGTTAGATTAGATTAGATTGAATGTGAGTGGGCCATTCCAGTCCCTCCAGCGCGACATGAGGTCTATTGTGGCTCACGTCTAAGCGCTTAAATTTCACCCATCAGATCCAACTGCCTGCGGGAGTCGATCTTTTTCTGAGGGTCAAAGTTGGCATGACAGGTGTATTGCTTGTTTCGAAGCTTCTCTCCAAGTTCGTTTGGACCCGACATCCGTCAGTGTTTGACTCGGGGCGGTAACATGAACTCCCTCTCTCGAGCAGCAACCAAGCATGGTCGTTAACCCGTTTCGAAACTCACAGAGGAGGCTTCAATCTTCAGGTGTAATCCACCCCCAGAGATCTCAGCTCTCCTCCGGGTTCGTCTAGACCCGACACCCGCCAGTGTTTGTTTAACTTTTACCCAACAAATTGAGCCTGCCGCAGGAGACGATATTTTTGCGGATGAAAGTTGGTTTGACAGGTGTACCTGTCATCTGAGGGAAGTCTCTTGCCCATTTCGTTAGCCCGTTTAGAAGCTCACAGAAGAGGCCTCAATCTCCAGTTGTAAGCCACCCCTGGAAATCTCAGCTCCCCTCGGGATCCGTCTAGATCCGTCAACCACCAGTGCTAGATTCAAGGCGACATCCTCCCAAACTTCACCCAAGCCCTCTGTCCGTTTCGAAGCACACTGTGGGGGCCTCAAATCTGGGTGTATACTACTCCCCAAAGATTTTAACCCCCTATGGGTTCGTTTGGATTTCCAATACTCGCCAGCGTTTAAACCAAGGCGGTATCATTTGGGACTCCGCTCGCAAGTAACAACCCAGCCAGGTCAACTGTCCATTTCGAAGCCCACAGTGGAGGCCCCAAATCCGAATGTGTATCACTCCCCAGAGATATTCGCCTCCCTCCAGGCTCGTCTGGACCAGACCCCGCCAGTGTTTGACTACAATTAGTGGCCTCTTATGATAGGCGAGAGTTACCTTTGGTCTATTATTTTAGCTTGTCCCCGGACCCATATGACACACGTTATATATAAACATATAAAAATTATAACTGACCTTAAATTTTGGTTTAAAAGTCCTGATTGAATTTCTACAAAAATGGACTTACAAAGGAAATAAACTAAAAAAGAATGTTTTAACTTACAGCTAAAGAAATCTTGTCCTTTTCATAGTTGATGAGTTTCCTTTTGTATTCTGCAGCTTCTTGTTTGGCATTTTCTAGTGGTTCTTTCAGTCTTTTAACCTCAGCTTGCAAATCTTGCACCTGCTTCGTGTAACGTTCATTCTGTTTACGCAGAACTTCCATTTGATCCTAATAAAAATGTACAAATTAAACACACTGTCATATTTAACGATTAATTAAAAAAATAAAGACTCTTCCAGCAGATCAATAAGACATTCAAAATACAACTTAGATTTTTAAATTCCATTTTTCAAGAACTTAACTGCTTAGGGTTATGACGGATCTTAGCAATGATATAACAAAAATTATTACCTTATCTGTGTTTATTTTACACTTAAGTAAAAAGAAGTGTTTCGTTAAAACACAATATATACAGGGTGGCACATTGAAAACGAAACAGACCTATTTGCGTCCAGAGCAATTTTTTTTTAAGAAACGCTGAAACGGCAATTTTAATATTGAGGGGGACATGTTTTGATATAAAAATCAACTTTGTCACATCAGCCCCTTAAGGATGGTCATAACAACCCTTATATTTTAAATAGGGAACATGGATCGAGTGTTACATCATTTGAAAGCGCTTTCCTTTCTGAAATCAGCACACTAATTTCTTTGGAAGTTTTATCAACTCTTTTAAAAATTATTCACAGTTGGAGTTGCAAGAACGTATTTCATTCATTGTGATAAGAAATCCACTAATTAGTCAATTTTTCGTTAAAAAAACTCAAAAACAAAACCAAACGTTCAAAAATGTTTATTCAGTTAAGTAAGTGTTCAAATTGTTGACCACTAGCTTCTATACAAAAGTACAAATTTTGTTCAAAACGAGCTCCGACATTCTGGAGCATTTGTGGAGTTATTAGACGGCATTCTTCAACAATGCGTCGTCGTAATTCTTCCAGGGACTTCGGTTCTGTTGCAAAAATTCTACTGTTTAAATGGCCCCATAGAAAGAAGTCTAAAGGAGTTAAATCCGGTGATCTAGGGGGCCACTCAATAGCACCTCTACGCCCAATCCATTGCTCTGGAAACTGTTTAAAAAATCCCTGGCACGTTGTGAAAAATGCGGAGGAGCTCAGTCTTGTTGAAACACTAATTGATTTTCTTGATAGCGATTATCATTTTCAACAATGTCAATTAGTACAGGGTAAACGATATCTTCTAGTAACTCCAAATACGTTTCGCCACTCAAATTGCCATCAAGAAAAATTAGTCCGATTAAACGGTCTCCAAAAATGCCAGTCCAGACATTCAATTTCTGTGGAGTTTGAGTGTGGACTTCGTGAAAATTTCTTGGATTATTATCTGCCCAATAACGGCAATTATGACGATCGACAGTAGAGTTTAATAAAAACGTATACTCGTCTGAAAAACAGATATTGAACAAAAAGTTCCCGTTATCAGCTATTCGTGCAGTCATAACTTCACAAACTCCAGCCGCGGATCAAAATCATCTTCATTCTGTTGTTGTACAAGATGAATGTTATACGGGTGAAATTTATGATGCTTTTCAATATTCGCTGAATAGTTCGTCTTTTGATGTTTGAAACAGTGGCCAATTTTCAACTTTAATCTCAGTAGTCTCATTTCTAACCGAAAATTCACTTTCAGGATCCCGTTTTTTCTTGGTTACTGAACCACTTTGTCGAAACTTTGCAAGTGACTCCAAAATGTATTTTCTGTTAACATGTCTGTTCGGATGTCGTTCATTAAACAAATTTGCGGTATGGTTGGCACAGTCATCGGTTTTGAAAAAAAAAGTAATTATTTCAACTCTTTCTTCTACAGAATACACCACTGTGGAATTAATTTTCGGTAGTACTATCAAGTATCAAACCGACCGACAAACTGAAATAATAAACCGCATTTCTCTCATTCCGATAAGAAATGTTCTGATAGTCAATTTTTTGTTTACAAACCAACAAAACATTAACTATCAGCACATTTCTTATCGGAATGAGTGAAATGCGTTTTTGCATCTTCAACTGTGAATAAAGTTGATAAAACTTCCAAAAAAATTAGTGTGCTGAATTTAGAAAAGAAAGAGCTTTCAAATAATGTAACACTCGACCCATGTTCCCTATTTAAAATATAAGGGTTGTTATCACCACCCTTAAGGGGTTGATGTTATAAAGTGTAGTTTTATGTCAAAACATGTCCCCCTCAATATTAAAATTGACGTGTTTCAGCGTTTCTTAAAAAAATATATCTGGACGCAAATCGGTCTGTTTCGTTTTCAATGCGCCACCCTATATATTAATATGTGGATGTTAAGAAAGCTCTCACTGGACATCGGACATGTAAACTTTAAAGAAACTAGAATTGCGTAAAATAATTCTGTCCGGTCTTGAAATAAAACCAGATTTGGCACTAACACAAAGTTTTCGATGCTACTGTGATAGAGTTACCATCAGTGAAATGAACACTTTAGAAATTAATGACACAGTAGTCTGATATAATAGATAAGCAGGGCTCGGATTATATGCAATTCGCATATTTCTTGCATAAGTTGCATAGTTTAGTGTATTTTGCCTAAATTCCATATTTCCATATATTTTGCATTATTTGCATATTTTACAATTTTTAGAGGTTTTCGTATATAACAAAAGCCATCTACTTGTTTCAATGTAAGCAACTGCTAAGGTAAATTTATAGGCCGCTCAAATGTAGCTGGTGGAAAGGAGATTCCAAATTCCTGGCATTGTATAGTTCGAGCGCTTCACTCAGATATAAGACAGTGCGCTAGACAGGGTGAGCTACCTCTGGGTTCTTAGAATCTACCACCTCCTAGCTTTGTTCGTGCTATACCTAAATGTAACTAGTAGGTGAGAGTATAAAAACAAATTCTTGGAAGGATTGTCGGTAATGGTACTCTTTTCTTTGTACTTTATATCAACGTGAAATAAATAGCAAAATGCAATTTGTAGGTATTGTATAAATTTGAAATTCGTAATGACCAGGGTTTACGCTCGCCTCTCATAAAAAATGTGTCTGGAATTCCCAATAATAACTGCAGAATGTGTTGAAAGGACTGACCGCCAGGTAATTTTATTTGTATCTTAAGTCGCATAAGAAGATATTAAAGGGGATAAGGGCTGATTTATTTACACGCCAGTAGTGTCTAGAATTGAAATAATTTGTTCCTCTTATTTAGTTTGCTTGTACTGCTTGTGCTTAGTTGCACACACAGTAAATTTACTTCATCTTTAGACAGTGTTAGTGTAGGGTTGTTTTTATTGTTTTATACTGTAAAAAAATGTGCTCCAAATTGCCAAGCTGGATACGGTCACACTCAGGGCTTTCCATAGATGGTAACAACGTTTTTTGTAAACCATGCTGGAAAGTGGTAAGTTACTTTTTATTTTGAGCAACTGATCTATTTTCTTTGTTTTCCTAACCTTCGCCATTAATCAGCCCAGTATCTATTTGCTAAATTTTCCGACACATGATTTTTATAATCGAAAATTATAAAATTCAATCGAAATAAAAAATTAAATAAAGTATTAAAAAATACCTTGCAGTTCTTAAAAAAATACTGAAATACAAATTAAAAATATACTTCTTTATTTTTATTACTTAATATCTAGCCTTTCACGGATATTGTATAAAAACAATATTAAATTCCTATTTATTCAAAAAATAATAATAATGTAGATGCCTGTAGTAGTAGTTTTTTTTTTTCGAACAGATTTCAAGCGCAAGGAAATATCTCATAGACCAACACTGTAAGACACCTCGCTGATACAAGGAACAACAAAATTCAAATAATACATCCCAAGCATTAATACACGAATGTTTGAGAAACCAAACAAAGAAAGCAGAAGAGGATACCTTTAAATTTGACTTATGCAAGGCAATGGTTGCTTCTAACATTCCACTGAATAAATTAAATAACACTGTCTTTAAGTCATGTTTGGAAAAATATTGTAAACAGTCTATACCAGATGAAAGTACTTTAAGAAAAAATATGGTTGAAAAATGCTATTTAGAAACGTTTTCAGATGTAAAAAGTCTTATAAAAAATAATTTTGTTACGCTGTAGTAGATGAAACTCAATATGTTTTTGGTAGATATATTGCTAATTTAATGATAGGCATCTTAACTGAAATTTCTTCATCCAGGCTTTTTTTAATTGCAGCCAAAGAATTAGAAAAAACAAATAATATTATTATAACAAGATTTGTTCAAGAGGGTCTGTCAAACGTGTTTTTACCAAATACTGTACCAGTTGATAAAGTTTTATTACTGCTTACCGATGGTGCTTCATATATTTGTGGTCAAAGTTGGAGTTCATTAAAAAATATTTTATCCCAACTTAATTCGTTGTACGTGCCTGGTTCACGGGCTAAACAGGGTAGCAGAAGAAATTAGACGGCAGTTTGCTTTAGTTAGTGAATTTATTAATAATATGAAAAAAGTGTTCGTCAAAGCTATTTTAATAGTTCAAAGATGTAGAGAAGTTCTGCCTGGGGTACCATTACCTCCTAGACCTGTAATCGCGCGATGGGGAACCTGGATCGAAGCTGCGTTATTTTATTTTGAATATTTTAGAGAAATCACAGAGGTAATGCTTGAATTTGCAGATGAAGCAAGTGCGTTAGTGAAACAAGCAAAAATAATTTTTAAGGAGGCCAAATTGAGCCAGCAATCATGTTTTATAAACAGTAATTATAAAATAGTTACAGAAACTATAACAAAATTTCAGCAGCAAAATGTTTCACTAACTGAATCAGTTAAATTAATACATTTCAAAGAAACTCTTGATAAAGCAAATGGGCTTGTTGCAAAACAAATTACAAAAAAAAATACCAGAAACACTCGCAAAAAATGAGGGTTTTACCAAGTTAACACAGATTGCAAAAGCTCTGAATGGAGATTGTTCAGACGATTTCAACAATGTAGATCCTACCATATTGTCAAGGTTAAAATATGCTCCAATTACCTCAGTCGAGGTAGAACAGTGTTTTTCTTGGTATAAAAACTTACTAACTGAGAGAAGGCAATCTTTCAAAATTGATAATTTAGAGCGCCACTTAATAATATCTGTTAATAGTAATAATTGCAATAATAATATTAATGAATAATTAATTAATAATATAATTATGTGCTATGTGGTATTGATTGTGAATAAAATTAATAACTTAGACCTTTAAAAATTTGTTTTATTGGTATACTATGATTATTTATTCATTGCATATATCGATATTTTTGTGCATATTTTGTTCAAGTTGCTGCATATTTTTTTCAAATTTCCTGCATATATATGCGCATATTTCATCTAAAAAGTTTGCATATAAATCCGAGCCCTGTAGATGAGAAAGCGCCATCAGTGACCCATTGGTAAGACTGTGCGTAAGGGTCATAGGTTCCATTGTAGCACTGTGTTTGACAAATTGCATGTTCAAATGAGCCAGAGGCTAGTAAAGCCGGTTTACCATGCGACGTTGGGCTTGTTAAAGATCCCTAGTATCGTCCTTACAAAAGGGAAGGGGTTCGGCAAAAGATGGTGACTGAAACTGTACCTTGGCGTCGGTAATTATAGACCAATCGGCTACAGTTGTGAAACTATAGACCGACCATAAAGAAATAATATACATTATCTCAAAAACAAACAGCACTGAGAAAAAATGTGTTATTAAACTGTGGTGCTGAAATATTTCTTATTACACTAGGTATATTTCTAATTATGGGAGATTACCGTCAACTTGTGGCAAGAAAACCCATTGCTACCCAATTGGGCAGGTGGTAGTGGACTTTTCCTTTAGGTGATAGTAAAGGATATTTTCACGCCCGAGGAGGTACCACCCTTTACATCAAGGGGCCGGTAAAGTCCCAACGGACGTTTCCGGTTCTGGTGTATGAGTCGGTTTCTCGTATAAACAAAAATGACGATGACTCCTCCTTGTACAATACCCTTCCATTCGGATCTCCGGCAGAGGGGGGTGCAGTGGGCGCCGGTATCAAAATTTAACATATCCTTCTTGAATATATGTGGCCTAAATTCTAACCTGAACTCCGTCCACCATTTCCTCCAGGCTAATAGGCCCCAACTCCTCTTCCTCACCGAAACCCAAATCAGTGCCAAAACACCCACTAATCACCTTAATTTCCCGGGATATGAGCTCCTTAGTTCCTTTAGATTGCTTGGAGGTGTGTCCCCATACGTCCGTAGCAACCTACCCTGCACCAGACTCCCCAATTTAGAAGCTGGAAGAAAAGACATAGTTTGGATGAAACTCTTTCTCAGGGCTGCAACTAATCTCATCTGTTGCATTTTACCGGCCACCTTCTCACAACAACTTTGTCCAGCTCTTCGACCACCTTTCTGATAAAACCGACCATCTGATTTCGGAATATCCTTCCTCCGACGTCACTATTCTTGGTGACCTCAATCTCCATAATAAGGAATGGCTAGGATGTTCAAAAACCGATCCACAAGAGTCCTATCAAGCTCCAACGGCAGCAAACCCTTCTGTACTCTTGCTAAATCTATTGGGAATAATTTCTGCAAGAGCACGTTCCCACCTCTTGTTTCAGGGGATGAAATTGTTTCTACCGCTCTGGGAAAGGCTGAACTTTTTGCCTCGTTGTTCGCCGGTAATTCTACTCTCAACCCACCTCCAAATGTTCAACCACCAGCAGTCCCCAATGTCGCGCATAAAATGACGGATATCATTTTCAAAACTACAAAGGTACGAAAGATGCTTTCTTCTCTTAATACCAGGAAAGCCTCTGGCCTTGACGAGATCCCAGCAATTGTTCTCAAAAAATGCGCACCAGAACTTGCTCTTGTCCTAACTCGTCTGTTTCAGACATCTTACAATAGAGGCATATTCCCTAGTAACTGGAAAACTGCTCGAGTACAACTCGTCCCCAAGAAAGGATCCAAAGCGCTTCCTAGCAACTACAGGCCTCTCCTTTCAGTCGCCACTAAAGTGATGAAAAAAGTATATAAACACCGAATTGCTAAAATTTCTTGAAAAACAGTCTAATCCACGACAGGCAGTATGGATTCCGTCAGCGCAGATAAACTGGCGACCTCCTTTCCTTTGTCACCCATTCTTGGAACTAGTCTATGGAACTACACGGTGAATCCCAGATTGTCGCTCTAGACATATCCAAAGCATTCGACCAGGTCTGGAAGGCAGTGCTGCTTAATAAACTTCCGGCCTATGGCCTACCACCAAAACTCTGTACCTGGACAGCAAATTTCCTCTCCAACCGAAGCATTTCTGTTGTCGTGGATGGCCATTTCTCTAAACTGTATCCAATTAATGCAGAAGTCGCTCAAGGTTCAGCTTTAGCCACTACTTTATTTCTTCTCCACATCAATGACCTCCTCTCTAGCACATCCAACCCAGTTCACAGTTACGCGGACGACAGCACCCTCCACTCAAATATACAATATTCTAAGCCTGTCTCTTTAGCCCAATTAGATGAGGATCGCAGACTCATGGAGGATTGTGTCTCTGTGGATCTCCAAAAAATATTAGACTGGGGAAATAGAAATCTTGTACAATTCAACTCCACCAAGTCTCAGTTTTGCTTTCTATCTCATAAGAGATACACCAGCCCTAGACCTATCACAATGAACAACCAAAAGTTATTCAAAGTAATGAGTCCTATTCACTTGTTGGCATTTCTGTGGATCGAAACCTCAATTGTCATTAACATGTCACATTAATTGCAGAAGCGGCTGCTAAGGAATTAGGTTTCCTCTTCCGGGCTCGCAAATACTTTTCACCAGCTAATCTATATACCTTATATACTTCACAAATAAGGCCAAACCTCGAAGACTGCTCCCACATCTGGGGTGCCGCTGCCGCTTCCACACTCGCTATTCTGGACTACATTCAGAAGAGAGCTATACGTCTCATCGGTGACCCTACCCCCACCCAAAGGCTTCCATCCCTTGCCCATCGACGTGCCGTTGGTGACCTCTCTCTCTCTCTCTCTCTCTGTCTTTTATAGATATGGGCACTGCTCAGAGGAGCTTTCTTCCATAGTTCCTCCACTTGCTGCCCCCAACAGATCTATCAGGGGAACAGAGCAAATACACCCTTTTACTGTCCAGGTCACCAGACATAGAATATCTTGTTAAGTCCGCTCTTTTGTCCCGAGGACTTCCAAGATGTGGAATTCCTTGCAGGCACATGTTTTTCCTCCTCCTAACAAGTTGCCTCTTTCCTCTTTGTCGACACCCAAGGTACGATAGTATTTAGGCTGTAAGCCTTCATGATGTATTGTTGAAATTTAAAAAAAAAGAATAGATCAGGAGCTCCCTTCTATATACAAAAAGCTTTCGGGGTGCTAATACTACTACCAACCACTGTCTATTGATTGGACAGCTGTGGCTAAAGACAGAGCGACGTGTAACCAGTTTGGTCAGCCAGTGACAGCAAATATAGAAGAAACTCAAACAGATGCAGACACTAGCACATGCATTCAAAACGTCTTGCTAATTGCAGGCGAATTAAGTGCCCGGTCTTAGGAAGCGCCATGATAAAGAATAGTTATCTGGCAAAAGTTGGCTGCGAATGAACCACAGGAAACAAATCAAGCTGAAGCAACTTGGCGTGATAAGTGAAGAAGTGCGGAGAAGAGTGCAAAGGGTGGCGAGTGGACAAACTAACGAAGCAATTCCTGAGGGTCAGTGTGTTGATGATAATCGCAACAGAAGAGTTGTTGAGGGTTGTATCAAAAGTGGGACCAAAATATAATCGTGTGAAACAAATGCGTTAGTAATCAATTTATTTGATGAAATACCATCGTCACCTGTTATTAAAACAATTAATTATTCTCGTATTTCTTTCAGATTTTGTAGAAGATTAAAACAAGAAATATGGGGCAATAGTTTGTGATCAAAGTTTCATTTTTCTGATGTGCGCTTATTATATACAATTATTTTAATAACATTATCTACCTATACTTACTTTTAGACTACTTATTAATGCCAAGTTGTTTAGAGTAATATCATTATAATAATTTTTCATATCAGTAAATGCTTGTTCATGATGTTTTGTTAGTTCATTTATTTGTGCATTTTTTCTTTCCTCTATTTCAGAGATTTCCATGCTGAAATTAACAAATAATTAAATAAACAATATCCAAAACAACTATATAACACTATAGCATATATATATATATATATATATATATATATATATATATATATATATATATATATATATATTGTTCATGCTCGTTGTTCTGTCACTTTTAAATTCAAATGTCGCGCGCTACACTGACATAGAGTAAGTGTTACTAATGGTTTCCGCCAGAAGACCAGAGAGGGGGAAGAAGAATGAGAGAAGGGAGAGAAGCTTGCATCCCTCTGCCACTTGTTTTTGAGTCCTTGAAGAGGCAAGAGGTCTCGAGAAAGCGAATTGCTTTCAACCCCTTGAAGAGACACGAGGTCTCTAAATATCCATTTTGTTTGTAAGTCCTTTGGGAGACACGAGGTCCCTAGAGGTGTTGTGTGTGAATACAGAAAAACGAAGCTTATGTTCCTGCATTATTGGAGAATAAAGGTAGGTAACTTTGCTTATTGTCAGTGCCCTATTTGTTCTGTTTTTTTTTGTTATTCATTATAAAATAAATACACGTGGTATTTACATTTGGCCCATCGACCGGATTTTTATAGTTGTTTTGTTTTGTTATTAGTTGATACAGTCCATTTTTTGAAGTAATTTTACTTGTTTCCTTTAGTCTAGTAAATTTGTAATTGTTTATTGCCGTGTTGAGTCATTTAATTTCAAGGTGACGTTATTGCTTGTATATAACTAGGTACATACTCGAATTGCATATTGTTGAAATCACGTTTGCATATTGTTTAAATCGCGTTTAGGAATTTTTTTGCGTTGAACAATGGAGTTGATTCAGCTAAAAAATAAGCGCGAAAGCGTT
Organism: Tillus elongatus; assembly: GCA_964006375.1. Taxonomy (NCBI): domain Eukaryota; kingdom Metazoa; phylum Arthropoda; class Insecta; order Coleoptera; family Cleridae; genus Tillus; species Tillus elongatus. The sequence goes on from OZ023262.1 coordinate 299,534,936, forward strand.
TATAGACGAGTAGAAGCCATATTGCACGTGGCTCAACAGGTCAAAATAGACGCAGTAGTGGATTTAGATAGGTTGAATAGATTTGAGGTTCGTTTTGAGGCGTTGAATGAGTTGGTCAATCTATTTGATTCATTGCATTTGGACATCGTGTCGGTAGTTGATCGATCAGAGTTGGAGAGCGAGCATGAAATGCAGAACAAATTCGATGAACTGCAATACTCTATAAAAACTATCTATCGAGAACTGAGAGGTTATGCAAATAAAGCCGCTGAGAATCAAGCTCGATCCGTTTTTCACGGTAGTTCGAAATCGAGTCGAGCATCGAGTAAGTCGCGGTGTTCTGTCAAATCATCGAACGCTCGATCTCTCAGTGAAAAGGAAGTAACGAACGCAAACGCGATTATGTCAACTTCAAATTTAAACAGACATTTGAGGTTACCGAAAATCGAAATGCCAAAATTCGATGGAAATTGGAAAAACTGGCCAACCTTTTATGATCTGTTTAAAACAATGATTCATGAGAACGAATCATTGTCAGATATTGAAAAGTTCCAATATTTGAGTGCTTCGTTAGTGAAGGATGCAGCTGGCCTAATCAAGAATTTACCGCTAACGGGAAGCAATTATGGGATTGCATTCAAGTCTCTGGTCTCAAGGTATCACAATACCCGGGTTTTGTTGACCAATTATTGGCAGGGTATTGTACAGGCCCCCAAAGCAAATAGTGAATCTGCTTCTTCCCTACGAACGTTGTTGTCTGTATTCAGTGAAAATTTGGAAGCGTTGAAGCAGTTTGAACATGACATGTGGGATTTCACTAAATTCAACATGTTGCTGCAAAAGGTGGATATGAGTCTTAAGCAAAAATTTGAGCTTGAGTTTTGCGAATCGGACATTCCCAGTTTTAGTAGTTTATGTAGATTCTTGGAAAAGCAGTGTAAAGCAATGGAGACAACTGCCTTAACTTCCAATTATGTGACTAATAGAAGGCAGCATGTTTCAGCAACCACTGCTAGGCCCGCTTCGTCCTTTGTTACCAGCACAAAGCTTGTATGTGCTTATTGTAAGGAGGAGCACCCCATGCTCAAGTGTGATGGATTTCTATCTTTATCCTCTCATAAACGGTATACGTTCGCAAAAAAGAATAATCTTTGTTTTAACTGTTTATCAAACTCGCATGCCAGCAGGGAGTGCAAGTCATCAAGTTGTCGTGTATGTAATAAACACCATCATACATTATTGCACTTCCCAAAAGCACCGGCATCGGGAGATGAGAGTGACTCAAACAAGCCACCTGTGGAAGAGCCACAAGGTGCAGAGCAATTGCGTGTGTTGGCAAGTGTGGTAAAAAGGGAACAGTCCGTGTTACTGGCAACTATAATGCTATTAGTACGAGATAAAAATGGAAAGGTTAGGAGATGTCGAGCTCTCCTGGATTGTGCGAGTGAGGCTAATTTCATTTCGCAGCAGTGTGTTGAAAAATTGGGGCTCAACACCTCATCTCGTTCAGTGATGGTTCAAGGCTTGAACCAAATGAGCTCGCTTGCTAGCCAAGGCACTCTCAAATGTCGAGTAGAGTCCATTTATGAGCCAACAAAGTTAGAGTTGGACATGATTGTGATTCCGAACATTTGTTCCAAGATCCCTTCTGCTAAAATTGAGCAGTGCCACTGGCAACATATTCAGAACTTAGAGTTGGCAGATTCAGAGTTTGGTATACCAGGGGACATTGAAATTTTGTTGGGTACTGACGTTTATGCTCATGTGGTTAGACCTGGAATAAAGAGAGGGCCTCGAGGTGCACCAGTGGCCATCAATACTGTTTTTGGTTGGGTGCTTATGGGCAGTGTAGAACAGTCAAAGTCTCATTCTGTTGTGAATAGTTTATGCACGTTGGTCGACTTGGATCATACCTTGAAACAGTTTTGGAGCTTGGAACAGGTACCACAAGGTTTAGTTATGTCTCCGGAAGATAAAAAATGTGAGGAAATCTTCAAGAAGACTCAGCACCGAAATAGTGCTGGGAGATATATTTTAAATATGCCCTTTCGTGAGGGTACTCCGTGTTTGGGAGAATCTTTCAGTGTTGCATTGAGGCGGTTTTACTCCCTGGAAGCACGTCTTAGTAGGGATCCAGCGTTGCACAAGTCCTATTCGGAGTTTATCAGGGATTATTATGAGTCTGGCCATATGTCTCTGGTATCAGATGTAGCTGTGGAACCATCTGATGCATACTATATTCCCCATCATTGTGTGTTGCGTCCTCACAGCCTTTCGACCAAACTGCGGGTGGTATTTGATGCTAGTTCCAAAAGTACGAATGGTGTATCTCTGAACGATACGTTGTTAGTGGGAGCGAAGTTGCAGACAGATATTGCCACTGTGTTGTTGAAATTTCGCTCAAACAAAATTGCATTTACTGCTGACATTCGGCAAATGTATCGACAAATTTTGGTTGTAGATAATCATAGGGATTATCAAAGAATTCTCTGGAGGTTCTCAAAGGGGGAACCTGTACAGAAATATCGCCTTAATACTGTCACATATGGGGTCTCCTCAAGCCCACACATGGCAATCCGAACAATGATGCAGCTTTGTGATGATGAGGAATCATCTTTTCCATTGGCAGCAAAGCTAGTTCGGTCCGATCTCTATGTGGATGATGTAGTCAGCAGCAAAGCTAGTTCGGTCCGATCTCTATGTGGATGATGTAGTCAGTGGAGTCGACTCATTGTCAGAGGTTTTGAATTGAAGAAGTGGGCCAGCAATAATTCGAAACTGTTGTCCACAGTATCAGCTGATAGTCAGCAACCTCGATCGTTAGATTTAAATGATCCATCAGTGTTGAAAATTTTAGGATTGCAGTGGTGTCCCATAGGTGATACATTCTCTTTTAATGTTGAACCTATTGATCGTCCGTGCACAAAACGAAATCTTCTTTCGGAATTGGCAAGAATTTATGACCCCCTGGGTTTTTTGTCTCCTGTTACCCTGTTGGCAAAATATCTTATGCAGTGCTTGTGGGAGCAAAAAGTGGGATGGGATGATAAGCCCTCAAAGGATATTGTTGGTCAGTGGTCTCAGTATAAATCACAACTCAGTGCGCTAGCAGGTTTATCAATTCCCAGAGGCGTAAAACACGATAATATCATCAGTACAGAACTCCATGGGTTCTGTGATGCATCGGAGCGAGGGTATGCTGCAGTTGTTTACTTAAGACAAGTATCAGAGGAGGGTCAAGTTTGGATCAATTTTCTGTGTGCCAAGTCCAAGGTATCACCTTTAAAAAGAATATCGATTCCACGTCTCGAATTGTGTGGGTGTTTATTGTTGGCAAAGCTTCTGGAATTTGTGTGTCGGGTGTATGAAGGTCGTTTTGAGTTTAACTCTATGTATGCTTGGTCAGACTCTATGGTGGCACTTGCCTGGATAAAATCATCTTCCAATAGGTGGAAGACCTTTATTGGGAATCGAGTAGCAAGCATACAAGAGAAGATTCCTCCAGAGTCATGGCATCACGTAAGTGGACAAGAAAACCCAGCTGATTGTGCATCGAGAGGCATGTTACCTTCTGGGTTTTGTGAGCATCCACTATGGTGGGCGGGACCCGCCTGGCTAAAATTGGCAAGAGAAAATTGGCCCAAGTCGTTGCGTTTTGAGCCGCCAGAAGAGTGCCTGGCGGAGCAACGAACTCTCCCCGTACTAGTTACTTTGGCAAATGAGGAGTGGCTCAGTAAACTTTTGAATCGCTTTTCGCATCTACGGAAAATTCAGGGTGTTGTTGTATATTGTCAGCGGCTTGTGCGAAATTGTAGGGTGTCTCCATCTGACCGAACTACTGCATCTCTGACAGCCACCGAATTACAGGAGGCGCTTCATATGCTTATCAAATGTGCTCAAGGTGAAGTATTTCAAAGGGAAATAGCATCCTTGGTTAAAGGTGAGAGGTGTGCGAGGGCAATAAATAAGTTAGCCCCCTTTCTGGATACAGAGGGTATCCTCAGGGTGGGCGGTCGCCTTCGTCAAGCTGATGTTCCAGTTGAAGTGAAACACCCTATATTGTTGCCCCGCTCACATAGTCTCACCGAGTTAATCATTGCACACACACACCATGTCAATCTTCATCCTGGTCCTCGCACATTGCTTCATTTGCTTTCGCAACAGTTTTGGATTTTGTCCCCTCGGAGAGCTATTCATCATGTTTTGTCAAGGTGCTATCGTTGCTTTCGAGTGAATCCTACTCCCATGGCACCGATGATGTCTGATTTGCCAGTTGCCAGGGTTTCTCAGTTGAAGCCGTTTTCACACAGCGGAGTTGATTTTGCAGGTCCAGTTTTTGTGACACAGGGCAGATATCGAGGTGTCCGAAAGGTGAAAGCATATATTTGTTTGTTTGTGTGCATGGCAACGAAGGCCCTCCATTTGGAAGTAGTGTCTGATCTTTCAGCTGAAGCCTTCTTGGCAGCTCTTCGGAGGTTTGTGGCTCGCAGAGGAAGATGTGACAATTTGTATAGCGATAGAGGTACCAACTTCGTCGGCTCAAATAAGCAGCTCTTAAACTATGCAAAGGGGGCAGCAGATGCTTGTACCATTAAGTGGCATTTCAACCCCCCATCAGCTCCGCATTTTGGAGGTCTGTGGGAGGCAGGAGTGCGCTCAGTCAAGACTCATTTGCGAAGGGTGATCGGTTTGCAGATTCTGACCTTTGAGGAAATGTCCACGTTGCTTGCTCAAGTGGAATCAGTTTTGAATTCTCGACCATTGTGTAGTGCGAGTACTGATCCAAATGATCTGTTAGCCCTATCCCCAGGACATTTTCTTACAATGGAACCGTTAGGTGCTCCTCCTGATGCTGATTTGACTTTGTTAAGTATGAATCGCTTGTCACGCTGGCAGCTGGTGCAAAGGATCCACCAGGACTTTTGGCGCCGCTGGAAGAACGAATACCTGCATACACTGCAGCAGCGTGGTAAGTGGGATACTGTGCAAACGTCCCCCCCGATCGGAGCTTTAGTTGTGATTAAAGATGAGACTTCGTCACCTCTTGTTTGGAAGCTCGGACGCATTATGCAACTATACCCAGGCCGTGATGGTATAGCTCGGGTAGCTCAAGTTCGCACTAGTAGTGGCACTTTTGATAGGCCTCTGACGAAGTTATGTCTGTTGCCATCGCAGTAATACGTCTGCCTTGAAATTTTTTGTACAGTTAATTATAAATCCAATAGCTTCAGTTTTTTGTTTTTTGTGCTTATTGTAAATTTTTGTTTTGTTTGTTTATTTGAGAAACAATATAATTGTGAAAATAAATCCTTATTTTGGTGGGCGGAATGTTCATGCTCGTTGTTCTGTCACTTTTAAATTCAAATGTCGCGCGCTACACTGACATAGAGTAAGTGTTACTAATGGTTTCCGCCAGAAGACCAGAGAGGGGGAAGAAGAATGAGAGAAGGGAGAGAAGCTTGCATCCCTCTGCCACTTGTTTTTGAGTCCTTGAAGAGGCAAGAGGTCTCGAGAAAGCGAATTGCTTTCAACCCCTTGAAGAGACACGAGGTCTCTAAATATCCATTTTGTTTGTAAGTCCTTTGGGAGACACGAGGTCCCTAGAGGTGTTGTGTGTGAATACAGAAAAACGAAGCTTATGTTCCTGCATTATTGGAGAATAAAGGTAGGTAACTTTGCTTATTGTCAGTGCCCTATTTGTTCTGTTTTTTTTTGTTATTCATTATAAAATAAATACACGTGGTATTTACATATATATATATATATATATATATATATATATATATATATATATATATATATATTCAGAAAGATTTCCGCGGTCTTTAATGTGAGACATACTTGGTTCTCGGGTTGAACCGCGTCCAGAATTTATGAAAACTCGACGTTTCGGCTCCTGTTTTGGAGCCATTTTCAAGAGGTAAAGGAAATATGTAAGGACACTATAAGGTCTCAATCTGCCTACTCTTTAGAATGGTGGACAAAGGTGGGCAAAGAAAATATGTAAGGACACTCTAAGGCCTCAATCTGCCTACTCCTTAGAGTGGTGGACAAAGGTGGGTAAAGGAAATTTGTAAGGACATTCTAAGGCCTCAATCTGCCTACTCCTTAAGTGGTGGACAAAGGTAGGTAAAGGAAATATGTAAGGACGCTCTAAGGCCTCAATCTGCCTACTCCTTAAGTGGTGGACAAAGGTAGGTAAAGGAAATATGTAAGGACGCTCTAAGGCCTCAATCTGCCTACTCCTTAGAGCGGTGGACAAAGGTGGGTTGGGTTGTTGTAGCTCGATTACGGGATCTCAATCTGCCTACTACCCAAATCTCGCCGGAGATCGTCTGTGAGGTCTCAGTGTGTTCAACCCTAGGCCTCAGAGAGATCTGGCAGTTCGTTGCAAGTCTTGTCTTATATATGTCGTTCCGTCTACCTGCTTCGTTATCAGTGAAAGTAGTGGGGTCACCGTCAATTAAGTGGGGGGCTTTGGACAGGGTACTTAGAGGATGAGGAGGATTAAGAGGGTCACCGGCATTTGTTGAGGCAGATAATGGGGAAATAAAATTGTCTGTGGAATTTATTTTGTTTTTGTGTGTTTGTAAAAAAGATATAATAGGTTTCCAAGTAGACGGAAGGCGAAGACCATCATCTCTCTTATTTAAACAATCGGTACGTTTTTCAATCTCGATTGCCTCGCGGATAATTCTCGTTTTAAAGTTGTAAACCGGTGCTATTGTTTTGGCATTATCGAAGTCTATTTTGTGCCCTGTATGAATATGATGCATGGCCAGCGCCGATGAGGGGTCGGATTTTCTAACTGCGAGGATGTGTTCATATATTCTATTGTGGATGCCTCTATTTGTTTGTCCTACAGAAGTTCGGAAACAGTCGGAACAAAGAATTTCGTAAACTCCGTGGGATTCGTTCGGAATCGTATCCTTGGGAGTTTTTATCAGATTTGACAGTTTTTGCTCTGTTGTGAATACGGTTTTGATACTATGGGTTCTAAAAATTCTGCTGATTTTGTCGGTAAAAACGCTGTGTGTTGTTGTGTGGACTCTGTTTGTTCTTGTTGTGGTGTAGTGGTTTGTTGTTGTGCGTTTCTAATGTTTCGTAGTATGTGATTGTTGTCGTATCCGTCTTGTAGCAATGTCTGTCTTAAAAAGTTTAATTCTGTCTGTTTGTTGTTGTTGTCCGTTAGTCTAAGGGATCGTGTTACTAGTGTTCGAACCATGGCATTTAGTTGCGGTGGGTGATGGTGAGATTGGGCGTTAAGATAACGATTAGCGTGGGTTGGTTTTCGGTACACAGTGTAAGAAAATCCTCTAACTGGGTTTTTAGTGATGCGTACATCTAAGGAAGGAAAAGAAATAGAAAATAATTTATATATATATATATATATATATATATATATATATATATATATATATATATATATATATATATAATAGATACGTTAATACAGTATGTAAAGCAATGCTTACTTATGTTTGATGTTCAATTCTTCTTTGAACTCTTGGAATTTCTTGTCATATTTTCTCTCTATTTCTTTAGCTCTTGTTTCAAACTCAGATCGTATCTTGTTAATCTCCTCACTTTGTTGCTGAAAGTTGAAGTACCAGTTAAAATATAAAAGTCACAACAGACATTTTTCATACATGTAAACCAATAAAAAAAAGTTCGGGACGCAGCAAGTGCGTTATGGTAGCGAATTTTCATTAAATGTTTTAAATTTAAATAACTCCATTTTGTATAAACCCAGAAAGTTGATTTTTGGTATGTAGTAAGGCCTTTCCCTATCAGTGAATTTTCTTAATACAAATTTACTTCAAAAAAATATATACCAAAAACATCTTACCAGTTTTTGAGATCTAATTTGATCCTGATGTGTTACTTCTTGCTCCTTTGCTTGACTTTTTAGGTTTCGCTTATCCTTCAAGAGCTCCTTCTCTTGTTCAATATGATCATCCTGAGCCTGCTTAAGTGAAACGAGTGCTTCAGCTTTGGCTTCAGTTAGATTGTGTTGATGTTCATATTGAAGATGTTTGACTTTTTGTTTATAATATTTTAGTTCTTCTTCGTTCTTCTCTGCTGCTTCTTCCATTTCCCTGTCCTTATTTCTGAAAAGGGCAATTTAAATCTATAACGGATTTGTAAAAGTGAGATATTATAGGTATATTTAACCTCAATTTGGCTCGAGCTTCATCTAATTCGTTTCTTGTGATTTCCCAGAACGTTCTAATTTTGTCACGTTCAAGCTGGAAGAAATTACGTTCTTCCCTTTCTCGTTCATTTTCTTCTTTTATTCTATGACAAAATACTTCCAGCTGTTCTCTGGTCATCTGTGTTGTATCCACCCCATCAATTATATTTCCTAAGCGGTCATAGAAAAAAATGTGTTACATTATTAATAATTGATGAAATCAATTAAATAATCATCGATTGCTTGTTGTTGCCTACTTGATGCATTATTTCCATATTAGAGATTCGGTGGTTAAGTGGTAAGAACGTGTGCCTCTAAACCGAAGGGTATGGACTTTTACTGTACTTTTTTAATAGGTACCTACTGTAAAATTAACATCAACCGAGCTTGTGGCGTTGAATGTCTGCACGTTCCGCCATTCGGAGGGGGCATAAGTCGGCCCCGTGTCCATACGATGTTGGGCACGTTTAAGGATCCCTATTCTCCCTAGAGAAAGGCATGGGTTCGGCAACGTTTTCAGGATAGTGAGATGAAACTGCTCCCTAGCGTCGGTGATTGGCCATAGTCGCGGAAATAGATTGACGTTAAAGAAACAAAAAAACACACACACACACATATTTCCATATTAAATACAGATGTAGAGATTTTTTCTCTGGCTTCCCAAAGCTCTTGTAAACTCAAGAAAGAAAAGCCTCTGGTTCGTGTTTAATAACTCAAATAACATAACAAATTATAGGTAGATATTTCGTTTGGTTATTTGGCAGATGCGAGTACAAGGTCAGCTTTTTGAAAAATGTTTCCAAAAACATGATCAGATTCACCTTCTATGCATAAACCATACAAGAGATAAATGTTGTGGGTTCCACGCCCAAGACAGTTACGAGACGCGGAGCTAATAGAGGCGAGGTAAAAAATTAAAAGAAAATATAAATGCAAAATGTAAAAAGTAATTCGCGGCGCAGCAAGTGTGCTATAGTAGTGCATTTTCATAATAATTTTACAGGGCATACTACTAAAATTAATACCCACTTTAAATTTAAACGAACCTTGGAGATCGGTTCTAGAGGTCCCAATTCCCGCTCATTTAAAGAAATTTTTTGAAAGTATTACCATCGATATCTCTCTATCATCAAACAAAATGTAAGAGCTAACAATTAACTAAATTGTTAGTTAGTTGTATACAGTCTCTATTTCTTTAACACTTTGTGTTATTTGGAGCTGGCGTGACAACATACTACTTGGTTCCGCAACTAGGTGGCGGCACGTCCACCACTCACTTAGTATTGAAAAGCTGGCTACCATAGCCGTATTACTTTATAGGTGTATTTTTGCTGCAATTAGTATGCCGTACTGAAGAACTCTAATGAGAGCGAAACCGGTCTGCGGTTCCAATTGTTGCGAGAATGCATCTAGCTTTACATACTTTGTCCCTATATTAGGGTAGAAATGGGCCAGGGCTAACAATTTACTAAATTGTTAGTTAGTTGTATACAGTCTATAATTCTTTAACACTTTGTGTTATTTGGAGCTGGCGTGACAACATTCTACTTGGTTCCGCAACTAGGTAGCGGCACGTCCACCACTCACTTAGTATTGAAAAGCTGGCTACCACAGCCGTGTTACTTTATAGGTGTATTTTTGCTGCAATTAGTATGCCGTACTGAAGAGCTCTAATGAGAGCGAAACCGGTCTGCGGTTCTAATTGTTGCGAGAATGCATCTAGCTTTACATACTTTGTCCCTATATTAGGGTAGAAATGGGCCAGGGCTAACAATTTACTAAATTGTTAGTTAGTTTTGTATAGTCTCTATTTCTTAACACGTTGTGTTATTTGGAGCTGGCGTGACAACATACTACTTGGTTCCGCAACTAGGTGGCGGCGCGTCCACCACTCACTTAGTATTGAAAAGCTGGCTACCATAGCCGTATTACTTTATAGGTGTATTTTCGCTACAATTAGTATGCCGTACTGAAGAGCTCTAATGAGAGCGAAACCGGTCTGCGGTTCTAATTGTTGCGAGAATGCATCTAGCTTTACATACTTTGTCCCTATATTAGGGTAGAAATGGGCCAGGGCTAACAATTTACTAAATTGTTAGTTAGTTGTATACAGTCTCTATTTCTTTTAGTGGCGTGCGGTCCATGGAAGCAAGGGAAGCATTGCTTCCTTTAAAATAACGACCACATACCTAGTTAAAAATAATTTGTATTAAACCGCATTATTTAAAATCCATTTTGTATTTTAAATATTAAATTTCAAATTCGAAAACTAATTTATCTATTACAATTTTTAATTCGCAATCTCACACATAATTATTTATAATGCATCATACTTTACTTGTATATGCGCTCTTGGCAAGGACGTCGTCCCAGTAAACCGACCGCCAACCAACAGCATGAACCTGATACTACGAGAGTGGATGCAATGACTTCAGTTAAATACACATAGCCAGCAGGCCACATAATGAGAAACCCTTGCTCGACGCAATGTGCGTGTATTTCAACATGTTTAACGTGTTGGAAGACCCGATGCACGTACAACGTGAAGTCGCTGATTATTTCGTAGAAATAAGCAGTTGACTAAGTTAAATACATTGGCATTTTATGATTATTAATATGGCTGCAACTACATCAGCTTTTAACAGTCGGTGGGGGTGGGAATGTACAAACTTTACGAACAAGTGGTAATAATAACTGTGATTGTGTCGTATGTTTTTTGATAACCAAAGGATTTTCAGCTTTATCGTTTGCTGAAAAACTTGCTATTATTAACAAAAATAGGCCGAAACCTACTCTAAAAAACTGAAATACAAGAATTAAAACATGTATTCGACATTTCGACGCGGAAAAACTTATAAACAATATGAATGGTTGGTAACAGGAATAAACTGTTTTGTTGGCCTGGTAGTCTATTTGTGACTGAAGGGGGGGTGGGGGGGGGGTTGAATAAAAGTGAGTTTTCCGACTTGAATAATCTACATAAAGTAGTAAAAAGACATGTTATGTCTAAAGCGCATTTACAGAACATTTTAAAATTAAGTGTCTTTGAAACAAACGCGAATTGAACACGCCGTTGACAAGCAGATAGAAATTAGTCATCGCCAACACAATGAACTGGTTGATAAAAACGGAAACATATTAAAAAGACTTATTCATGTTGTGCGTTTTCTTGGTCAGCATGAATTGGGGTTCAGGGGTCATGACGAAACAACTACATCTGCAAATAGAGGAAACTTTCAAGACCTAGTTTCTTTAATATCCAAATACGACATTTGTTTAAAAAATCACTTGGAACAGTCTAACGTTTTTCGCGGGACATCAAATCGCATTCAGAATGACTTAATTGCGGCTGCTGCCACTATTATTTTGAACAGAATTAAATTTGAAATTAAACAGACTCGTTTCATTGCTATTGTTCTAAATGAAACAACCGACGTAACTAATTTACGTCAACTATCTGTAGTAATACGCTATGTAAAAATGGATGGGAGCAAGAAAGATTTTTAGGCTTTAAAAATGTGACAGAAGATCGCACCGCAAACGCTCTATATAAAATTGTGCTTAATATTATGAAAGATATTGAGGAAACTGATAATAAATTAATTGCCCAAGGCTATGATGGGCCTGCTGTTATAGACGGACATTTAGGAGGTCTTCAAGCTAAAGTGCGGGAAACGTTTTCCAGTGCTCTATTTGTACACTGTAGTGCTCATAAATTAAATTTAATTTTATCCCATAAATCATATTAAAGAATGTAAGGTGTTTTTTGCTACCCTAAGTGGAATGACTGCTTTTTTTCCAAATCTATGAAGCGCACACAAGCCTTAGACTCAATTGTTAAAAAACGTTTACCCAAAGTAGCTGCAACCCGATGGAACTACAACGGCAGACTTGTGTGAACTATATTTGAACACCGTGAATCGTTAATTGAACTTTTTGAAAACCTAATAGAAAATAGCAAAAATTGGGATGCAGAAACAATAAACAGTTTTAGAGGATTTTTGGATGGTTTGAAAAGAGACTTTAATTTTAATTTTTTACTTAATATATTTTCGGAAATATTTCCGTTTTCAGATAATGTATTTAACATATTGCAATGTAAAACAAATGACATTGGTTTTTGCCTGAAAAAAATTAGTGAATTTAAATCCATTATAATTCAAAAAAGGAATGAATTTGATAAGTTCTGGAAAAAACAATGGAATTAGGAAAATTGAGCTACGAAGAAAGCGTCTTCGCACTGATAATGTGGGAGACCTTCAAACTTCTTATCGCCGCCTTTTCCACAAAATCATAGATCAAATTCAGCAGCAAATTAACTGCAGATTTGATCATCTCAGTGACCTGAAATTTATTGAATTGTGTAATTTTGGAGGATTTGTAGGGATACCTTTCCCAGAAGATTCATTATTCCACCACTATGGACATCATTTTGACAAAGCCTTATTACGATCAGAACTTACAGTCATTTATGAAACCGATGTTATTGACCTAAAAACTAACACGAGTGAACCTTTAACTTTCTTAAAAGAATCGAAATTGGAAAATGCATATTCTGAAGCGTTCAAATTATGTGAATTAGTATTAACAATTCCGGCTACTAGTGCGTCTGTAGAACGAAATTGTTCTACATTGAAACGTATCAAGAGTTTTGTTAGGAATTCAACAGGACAGGAAAGACGTTCCCAAATTTCAATTTTGTCAATTGAAAATAACTTCGTCGAGGAAATGTCCCAGAATCCACAGTTTTATGATGACATTATTAACGAATTTGCCAAAAACGACAGAAGAATTGAGTTACACTACAAATAGGTAAGTTTCTGAAAATTGCTTCCCTTATTTAAAATGTCACCGCACGCCCCTGATATATATATATATATATATATATATATATATATATATATATATATATATATATATATATATATATATATATATATATATATATTGAAACTGACCCCGGATATGGGTTGTAGGTGTCCTAGTTCGCGCTCATTTGAATTTTTTAAAATAAAATTCACTAAAAAGCGTTCGGGTGGTTGTCTGCAAATTTACCAAAGATACACTTAAATGTGACAATATTATGTTTTGTGACATTATTTGTAGCTGCTGTAGTACCTATTTTAAATTAGATGTATTTAATACAGGCAAAAATATATTAAAAAGTATATAATATTCGTGAGATCTTATTCAATGAAAGAACTACAACCTGACAACACTGTATTTAAGTTTCTGTTAATTTTCTGGTCTGCGCCGTGTGACACCCTGACACCCTATATTCAAAGATTACCTAATTAAAGCTTAGGGGGCAACCTAATTAGGGTGAGAATACATCCAGCGTTACAAACGGTCCTTTCTTTATGAATATGCCTCGTATTTATACTTTAATAGCGGGCTAAAGATTCATATAGTACTGCCTTGAGGACTGTTTAATTGTGTAGGTATCCTTTTCATTTCCCAAACATTTTTGCAGAATTTTTTTTAGAAAGTAAGTTGGTTTCTTTTATTAAGTTTACTGACTATAACATGCATGAGCTATTATAAAAGAGGTGTTTTAGTGAAAGTGTTTCTCATGATTCATTTGCGATAATTTTGGCGATGTCCAAAAGAATTGTACTACCTTATTTTCAGATATTTTTATTTGATGATAATTATATAATTAAAACGGTATTTTTATTGGCATTTATAATAACAAATAACTTACCCAAGCCCCCCTTTCCTCCTCCTTTCTTTTTTGGCGGCTGAAAATTATAATTTTTATGAGATTTCAACTTATATAAACATGCTAACTTCTACTCACCATTTTTGTGGCTAGTTCTTAAGCAAAAAAGAGGGAAATTCTTAAATTTTATATTTAAGTACTTAAAAATATGTCAGTTGTTAAAATAATGTTGACATTTCTTACAACCTACAATTATCTGAACGCCTGTCACCAAAGAAAGGATTGTTTCCATAACAATATAGATATAAGTAACTGTTGTCTCATAGCAACCAAAATAAATAGACCATTATATGAGTTTAGTTTTAACATTTTAAATTTATTGATTAATTGATGGTGAAACTGTTCCATACTAAATACAGACTTGTTCTGTTGCTTCACAAGTGCTTTTTTAGTGAATTTTTATTTTAAAAAATTCACTACTAGAGAGGTATTTATGGTGATACTTTGCAATTTTTTTTTCAAATGAGCACGAATTTGGGCGCCCAGAACCCATATCCGGGGTCAGTTTCGACCTTTATATGTTTATATATATATATATATATATATATATATATATATATATATATATATATATATATATATATATATATATATGTATGTATCCAACCGATAACTCAAAAAATAATTAACCGGTTTTGATGAAACTCGGCAAGTGCCTTTCTTTTATTAATAGCTTGGAAGAGTTCGTTAGCCAGGAAAATCGGACAAGGTTTTCCGGGAAAATTTTGAGTTTTCTTTCGAAACAATTTTTTTTCTTAGAAAATTACAAAGCTATTTTTATGAAATGTTGTGGACATGTTGCCTTGGGAAAGACCTAACTATGTACTAAAATTCAGCTTTCTAGGTTTACAGAAAATTTATTATTATTATAATTATTTATTCATTGATAAAAATTATACAGTATGCCTATACAATAAGTCTGAGACTTGTGGTGTACATTTGCATAATTTTAAAAGTTATATCTAAAGCAATGTGACAATTATATATCAAATTCAGCAAACTTCAAATTTTGACAAACCAGGTAAAAAAATTTCTTCACTTTTATTTCTTCAATCTAATGCTTCACCCATTGCCTTCATTTATGATAGATCTAAATCACTTCAATACACCATCTTAACTATCATTCTATCTCCACATTCCATATTTTTGCCAAAATTATTAATTTTATATAATTGAGCTATTCAAATCTGAAACATTTATTTTTAATATCACCGCGTTTCATTGACAATGGCAAACACTGGCTTATAGGTATATGAGATCCTGAATGTCTGAGCCGTTACCTAGCAACAGAACATTTGATATTATTGCGCAGGTCAGTTACACGCTGTAACTGACGTTTATCGTATAGTATTAGATTGTTTATCTGTTTTAATTTCAGTTCACAAATTATTTGTGTTATTTGGGAATTTTAATGTACAAGTGGAAATCATTCCTTTACGATTTTATTAATGTTAGTGGGTGGACTAAACAGTGTTTGTTATGTTTTATCAACACATATAAAGGATCGAAGTTTTACAAAAAGGGCTGATATGCAACAGGCTAGTTATTTTCTCTCTGATGCTTTGGCGGTAGTTTTAGTTAAGTTTACCATAATTTTTGTACAAAAAATTCGTCAATGAGGAGACAGCGGCTTTGTAATTTTAAAAAGATTTCTTCAAATGAGCGAAAACTAGGCCCCCTGGAATCCATATCTGGGTTTAGGTTCAGTTTTGATCCGTTTACATATATACAGGGTGACGCATTTCTACGGTAAAGTTGAATATAATTATTATTACTATACAAGAGACGAGAAAAAATTGTATAAGTTAATTATAGGGTGTCTTGAGCGGCATCTTATAAAATTATTTTGACAATCACAAGCCGGCCTATAAGTCGTTGTTGATCCTTACAATTTTTTTTCGAACAGCCTTATTTTATTGCATTTTTTATTGAAATATGTTTGTAAGAAAAAAATCGAGACGCAGTAAGTGCGTTATGGTAGCAAATTTTCATTAAATGCTTCAAATTTCAATAACTCAGTTTGCTATTAACCTAAGGTTTGTTGGCTAGGAAATGAATACTGGCTCTGCCATTTTGTGCTAAGTTTACCATAATCTAATATTTGCAAGGTACGTAACCATTTATGTTTATTCAAAATGTTTGCAAATTAGCTTAATATCCATTTTCAGAGCCCTGTCTTTACTTATTTCCATTAATTAATTGCATTTTTGACCTATTGGTTTTACTTTTATTCGCCAGGATAGTGCTATTTGCTCTTGAAAATGCATTTGCCCCATATATATATATATATATATATATATATATATATATATATATATATATATATATATATATATATATATATATATATATATATTTAGAGTGTCCTTACATATTTCACTTACCTCTTTGAAATGGCTCAAAAACAAGAGCCGAAACGTCGAGTTTTATTAAATTCTGGACGCGGTTCAACCCGAGAACCGCGTCTAATAAAACTCGACGTTTCGGCTCTTGTTTTTGAGCCATTTCAAAGGGGTAAGTGAAATATGTAAGGACACTCTAAGGCCTCAATTTGCCTATTCCTTAGAGGTGGGTTGGGTTGTTGTAGCTCGATCACGGGGCTTCAATCTGCCTACTCCCCAAATCTCGCATGAAAATCGTCTCTAAGGTCTCAGTGTGTTCAAGCCCAGGCCTCAGAGAAGTCTGGCAGTTCGTTGCAAGTCTTGTATTGTATGTATCGTTGCGTCTACCTGCTTCGTTATCAGTGAAAGTATTGTCTATTGAATTTATTTTCTTTTTGTGTGCTTGTAATGAAGATATAATAGGTTTCCAAGTAATCGGAAGGCGAAGACCATCACCGATTACTTCGCGGATAATTCTCGTTTTGAAGTTGTAAACCGGTGCTATTGTTTTGACATTATCGAGGACTATTTTGTGTCCTGTATGAATATGACGCATGGCCAGCGCCGATGAGGGGTCGGATTTTCTAACTGCGAGGGTGTGTTCATATATTCTATTGTGGATGCGTCTATTTGTTTGTCCTACATAAGTTTGGGCACAGTCGGAACAGGGAACTTCGTGAACTCCGTGGGATTCGTTTGGAATCGTATCCTTGGGAGTTTTTATCAGGTTTGACAGTTTTTGCTCTGTTGTGAATACCGTTTTGATATTATGGGTTCTAAAAATTCGGCTGATTTTGTCGGTGACACCTTTGGTGTATGGCAAAAACGCTGTGTGTTGTGCGTTTCTAATGTTTCATAGTATGTGATTGTTGTCGTATCCGTTTTCTAGCAATGTCTGTCTTTAAAAGTTTAATTCTGTCTGTTTATTAGTTGTTGTCCATTAGTCTAAGGGATCGTGTTACTAGTGTTCGAATAACGGAATTTAGTTGCGATGGGTGATGGTGAGATTGTGCATTAAGATAACGATTAGTGTGGGTTGGTTTTCGGTACACAGTGTAAGAAAATCCCCTGGCTGGGTTTTTAGTGATGCATACATCTAAGAAAGGCTGAAAAAATTTTCTATTTCCATGGTGAACTGGATTTGGGGGTTGATATTATTTAGGTAAGAAAGGAATTCTTCTAGAGATTCTTCGCCGTGTGGCCAGACAGCGAAAATATCAACGTATCTTAACCAACAGGTTGGTTTAAGTTGGGATGAATTGAGAGCTTGTGTCTCGAAGTTTTCCATGAAAATGTTAGCCAATGCAGGAAAGAGTGGTGAACCCATTGGAGCACCTCGAACTTGTTTGTAAAATTTGTTTTGAAAAAGGAAATAAGTGTTAGATGTGCAGTGTTCTAGAAGAGCTAAGGTATCGTGTGAAATATTGCGTTTATTTTTGAGAGTGTCAAGGGTTTCAGATAGAGGTGTATTAGTGAATAAGGAAAGTATATCAAAGCTGACCAGCATGTCGTTTTGAGAAATGGTGTTGTTTTCAAGAAGGTCAATGAAATGGGTGGAGTTTTTGACATAGGATGTAGCGTTTTCTACTAATGGTTGGAAAGATTTGGCTAGATGTTTTCAAGTTTTTGTGTGGGTGACCAGTGGACACCATATCAGGCTTATGGATTTTCGGGGGACCGTATTTTATAGGGATGTGAGATGATTTTTCGCGGGGGATTAGTTCTTTTTTGAGGTCAGGACTGAGTTGGGAGTTGTTGATGATAGTTTTGGTTTTCTTTTCAAGATAAGTTGTAGGGTCGTTAGGGATTTGTTTCTAGTCTGTGCTGTTTAGTATATTGTCCATCTTTTGTATGTTGTCTATTTTGCCGAGTATGACTGTAGCGTTACCTTTGTCTGCTGGTAAGATTATAATTTCTGTGTTTCGGTTTAGGTCTCTGATTGACTGTCGTTCGTGAGAGGAAAGGCTGGAAGGTGGAGGTTTGACAGAACGTAATATCCTGGAATGTCCTGTCTCGTAATTTCAGCTTCGTCAGTCGGTAAGTGTGTTATAGCATCTTCTGATTAAGTAATTATAATCTTTTCTATTAGGATGAATTTTGGGGTTGGTGCAAAATTAAAACCTTTGGATAGAACTTTGATGGCGACGTCACTTATGTTGGAATTTGAAAGGTTGTGCTGAAATTACAATTATATATATATATATATATATATATATATATATATATATATATATATATATATATATATATATATATATATACAATCTTAGCTATAGTACTCATAGCTTTTAGTACATTCCTACTTGCATTTACTCTACTTATTGTATCTCTCATCAGATAAAAAAACAAGTTTAAAACATTTAAACTATATATTTACCTAATAAAATCTGAAAAAAACTAACAATATAATATGCAAATCAGTTTTACAAAAATATTTTTTTTCCATGTTTAAAATTTATACCATAATATAATTAACAAGTTAACTATTTGAAGCAATTAAAAACTTGAAAAAATGGGAATGCTCATGATAATCTGTGTGACAAAATTCAAATATTTCAAACATCATAAATTACAATATGAATTGATGTTACTTAATTCAAGCTAATTCTCAATTATCTGGGCAGTTCCTGTATGGGTCGCCGATTTGGAATCTCATCCGTATCTCGTGAAATTGCAGTGTGCAAGCATCTTCTGTAATAACTAAAGTAGTTGATCGGGACAGTAAATAAATACAAAAATAAAATATACAACCAAAAGTTATATCTAGGCGCTGATATTTTTGTGAATTTTAAGTTGTAAATATAATTTTGTTCTCTCTCTCTCTCTCTCTCTCTCTCTCTCTCTCTCTCTCTCTCACCCCCCCCCCTGCATTTCTCTTTCAGATTTACTAAGTAGTACCGCATTATGAGCATACAGTAATACCTTTACCTTAGAAGCATTCATTTTCATGCCTTCCGTATCCAAGCAAATTTCTTCTATCCATTTGTCCATGAATACGTTAAATAACGATGAAGAAATCACACATCCTTGTTTGACGGCCTGTTTAATTCTAAAATAGCCACTGAACATTCCAGTAGGTCTCACACATGCTCTAGTGACACCACATAGCGATTTAATACCTCGAATTAACCAATCATCCACATTATATTCCACAGCTTCTACCTATCTACATTATCATATGCTTTCTTCAAGTCTACAAACGTGGAATATATGTTCTTTCCAACATCCAACCATTTCTCAACCACCTGCTGCATTTAACCAGTTGGTAAGTACAGCCTCTTCCTGTCATGTACCAACATTAAACATCCCAAATATTTCCATCCGTCAGCTGTCTTACTCGATCTATCAACACTCTCCCAAAGAGCTTACCCACAACAAAACAAAATTAACGTTCAGTAATGTTTGCATTCGTTCTTGCTTCCCTTAGTTTTATACAGGGCGCTATGATAGCATCCTTCCACACCATTGGTATTTGACCTACTTATATGCATACGTTAAACAGGTCACGTAGCCACAGTTAAATTAGAGCATCCATACTTTAACATTCCTCCATGAATTTTATCAGCAGTGGCTGCTTTTCTTTTCTTTACTTTCTTGACCACTATTTCAACCTCATGGACTTCAACAGTGTCACATTCTGTCTGACTTGCAGGGGCGGCGTCTCAATAAGTGCGCCCGTGCGCGCACACTGCCGTGGAAAAAACAATATCTATGCTATGCTATATGTTAATAAATTTTTATTTACTTTTTTACCTCCTGCATTCAACAAACAAAATTAGTATATCGAGGATCGCAGAGAGTCGGCAGCCATTAATACAGAATATAGAATAAGTATAGTGTTAATCGTTGCAGACGTTATATACATCCATATCCATATAAAGCAGGTGGGCGGCGGTGTGTATTTTTCGGCGCTCTCACGAAATGTGATACTTCAGTGCGAAATAATCGCCGAATTTTGATGATATTCGTCGAAAACGACCGAATAATCAATCTGTTGTCCGCTATAAAATTACAAACTTCCAGTTTGTACTGGACTTTTGGCAGAGCGTGTGTACCTACTACGTAGTAATTTTCGTCTTCCCGTCGGATAGATTTTTAATTAGATCATTTCGTTGTTGTTTACATGTTTTTACAAGACAATTATTATTATTATTATGATGGTTACTACTTCGAGTTGCTTAATAAGTGGACAAAATAATTGTGATACTGTGATTAATTCAGTGGATATTTTAAATTTAAAGGTTAACTTTTTAAGGGACTTTTTAACTAATATAACGTATAACTAACTAGAGGAAAACTTGGTAAGTAGTTAATAATTATTAAGTAGGTTTCTTTATAATATATTTTCGGGGAAAAAATAGGCGAGCCCTTCATTTTTAGTGAATTTTTATTTGAAAAAAATCACTAATAAAGAGGTATCGATGGAGACTTTGCAAAAATGTTTTCAAATGAGCGCGAACTAGGACCCCTAGAACCCATATCCGGGGCCAGTTTAAATTTTTATATGTTTATATATATATATATATATATATATATATATATATATATATATATATATATATATATATATATATATATATATATATATATATATATATATATATATATATATATATATATATATATATATATATATATATATATATATATATATATATATATATATATACACATGTATCCAACCGATAACTCAAAAAATAAGCAACTGATTTCGATGAAACTCGGCAAGTGCCTTTCTTTGCGGTGCTATTGGGGCGGCAAGGCCGCGGACGAGCCCTGAGGGAACAAAAAAAAAAAAGTGCCTTTCTTTTATTAATGGCTTGGATGAGTTCGTTAGTCAGGAAAATCGGATAAAGTTTTCCGGGAAAGTTTTGAGTTTTGTTTCAAAAAAATCTTTTTCTCCGAAAATTACAAAGGTATTTTAGTGAAATTTGGTGGATATGTTATGTTGCCTTGTAAAAGACCTTACTACACACTAAAATTCAACTTTCTACATTTTTAGAAAATTGAGTTATTCAAATTTTGAGTTTTCTTTTGAAAAAAATTATTTTAATACTGTGATTAATTAAGTGGATATTTTAAATTTAAAGGTTAACTTTTTAAGGGACTTTTTAACTACTATAACATATAACTAACCAGAAGAAAACTCGGTAAGTAGTTAATAATTATTAAGTTTAGTAAGTAGGTTTCTTTATAATACATTTCCGGGGAAAAATAGCTGAGCCCTTCATTTTTAGTGAATTTTTATTTTAAAAAATTTACTAATAAAGAGGTATCGATAGAGACTTTGCAAAAAAATTTTCAAATGAGCGCGAACTAGGACCCCTAGAACCCATATCCGGGGTCAGTTTCATTTTTTATATGTTTATATATATATATATATATATATATATATATATATATATATATATATATATATATATATATATATATATATATATATATATATTGGGGTTAAGGAGTCGCGGGCCAAAGGACTCCAGGGGGCAAGCTGAGGAAGTGGAAATAACAACATAAACTCCCGATGAAGCTTTCCCCAAGACCGTCATGCGCGGTAAAAATCCGCATCCTGCACGAGGTGACCCTGCTAATAACTAAACATGACGGATCTAGACAAGGAGGTCGAACTAAACTCCCCCAATCTACGGTGTCACGTGACCCGTGCCTATGGATGGATGGCACCAGGGCGATGGTGTCGTGAACGGAACCTCTGGAGTACCAGGCAACCCTCCAGAGTAACCCGCCTTGCACCACACAGGGGGTTCTGATGGTGTGGACAGTATTTCCCCCATTCTCGTGGGAACAACATGAAGATTATAAATACATATAAAACCAAAACCAATGAGGCTCGAGGAGTGGCTCCGGCTACAGACTTGAGCCTTGAGTCTATCCCGGAAACGGAGACGAGCCAGGGTGCGGCAGCGGACTCTGGAGGTCCCACGACCGGCGTAGATACGGGGGATCAGGGGGTAGCTTCGGCCAGAGACCTGTCCCCGACACCCAAGCTGGAGGCTGGGTCCCACCGGAGGGCGGCGAGCCCCGCGGACTCCGGGGGCCCCTCCACCAGTGAGGACTCTACTGTTAGAGTAGAGGGACTGCCCCGGCAGTCCAAGCGTCTTTCCGGGGCGCAAAGAAAGAAGCTCCGGAGGGCGCAAAAAATGGCGGCCGGGACCTGGACGGTCGAGAAACCTGTAAAGGCGCAAGAGGGGAGTGCGGGTCAGAAGAGGACGCGCTCGAACTCTAGCACGCCCACTACAGACAGACGTT
This sequence comes from Tillus elongatus, assembly GCA_964006375.1. Taxonomy (NCBI): domain Eukaryota; kingdom Metazoa; phylum Arthropoda; class Insecta; order Coleoptera; family Cleridae; genus Tillus; species Tillus elongatus. Next base: position 299,557,500 of record OZ023262.1, read on the forward strand.
CCAAAAGGGCCAGGGTGCCTGTAAAGGCGCAAGAGGAGAGTGCGAGTCGGAAGACGCCGCGCTCTGGCTCTAGCACGCCTACTACAGACAGACCTCCCAAAGGAACTAAGGCCGGAACACCGGCGCAGACTGGCTCTTACAGGGAGGCTGCGGAGGGCCTCGGGATGGCGGTGATTGACAGACGCCATCCTGAGGTCACGCTAGACCAGGGGAAGGCGGACCTGATCCAGGCTGCGGTGGTAGCTGCAGTGGACTCTCTTCAGGAAGGGGAGAGCCCGCCTCAGTTCCACCGGACGCGCCTGACGGGGGGCATCCTCTGGATAACCTGTGCCGGCCCGCAGTCGCGGGACTGGCTGCGGAAAACGATCGGGGGCCTCGGTCAGATTTGGGAGGGGGCGGACTTGACAGCCGTCGAGCCCAAGGAACTCCCAAAGAGACGCAAGGTCCTCGTACGGATCCCTGACACCGTCCCGCAGGAGACGGTGATCAGCAGACTTAAGATCCAGAACCCTGAACTGGGGACGCAACACTGGTCGGTTCTAAGCAGGAAGGCAGAGGAGAAAGGACAGACGCTCGCCTTCTCGATCGACCCGACATCTTACAGAGCCCTTGAAGGAACCTCCTTCAAGGCATTCTGGGGCATGGGAAGGGTTAGCTTCCGCCCACTGGGGAAGCAATTAAGGGTTAATGGGACTTAGGTTCCTTCAGGTCAACCTCCAACACAGTAGGGCAGCCACGGCCGGACTACTAATGGCTCTGAGGAACACGGATGTGGCCCTCATCCAGGAACCGTACTCCTACAAAGGAGAGATCAAGGGACTCGGCGGAGCTAATGGAAAGCTCATCTACAGCAGGTCCAGCGAGAATCCGAGGGCCTGCATTTTTGTCAGGGAAGGGATAGAGTTTCTCCCTCTAATGAATTTCTGTTCCAGGGACCTGGCAACGATCAAAATCCGATGTGGAGGAGCGGATGGGCTGAGGGACATTACTGTCGCGTCAGCCTATCTGCCAGGGGACAGCACGGACCCTCCTCCACCCAACGAATTGGAGCAGCTGATGGTGGGTAGCAGAGCAGGTGGATGGCAGACCATCATCGGCATGGATGCGAATGCGCACCATGAGTTGTGGGGTAGCTCGGACACAAACTCTAGGGGTGAGGCACTTTTACAATTCTTTATGAAATTTAATTTAGACATATTGAATAGAGGTAATAAACCGACATTCGTCACAACACGGCGTGAGGAAGTTTTAGACCTAACAGTTTCCACCCAGTTTCTGGGTGACTTTGTTAAAAGCTGGGCTGTGTCTGGGGAAGTGAGTAGCTCAGACCACAGATACATCCGGTTTGAAATCGCCAAAGTCGAAAGAGAAACGGTATGGTACCGGGACCCCCGCAAGGCGGACTGGGAAGCCTACAGGGCAGACCTAGCTGTGGAACTGCGGGGGGTTGAGAGGGCCATAAGGGATTCAATAGACCTCGAGATTGCAGCAGTCCAATTGCGAGACGCAATTACCTCGGCCTATAACGCCAACTGCCCCCTGAAAATGAGGGTGTCCACCAGGAACGTCCCATGGTGGAACGAGGACCTCAGGCAAAGGAGGACGCAGGTTCGTAAGCTGTTTAACGCGGCCAAAAGGTCGGGAGCATGGGATGAATATAGACAGGCCCTATCGACCTATAACAAAAGACTGAGGGACGCCAAGAAGGAGTCGTGGAGGAGGCACTGCGAAGAAGTGGAAAACACGTCCGAGAGTGCTCGACTACACAAGATCCTGTCTAAGGGCCCTCAGACTAACATAGGCTCCCTTAGAACACCCACGGGAGGCTTTACAAGCTCGGGGGAGGAAACTATGGAAATTTTACTCCAGACGCACTTCCCCGGCTGTAACATAATAAACCAATCACCTCCGGACTGGGAACACTCAGAAATAGAGGCGCCTTATAGGCGGGCATCTAGAGTAGACTGGACAGTCGCTAAAGAGGTGGTTACCTGGAGCAAAATCAGATGGGCCATTAACAGCTTTAAGCCATACAAATCGCCGGGATTTGATGGAATAATGCCCATCATGCTCCAACAGGGGATAGATATACTGGCGCCGGTGCTTACCCTCATTATGAGGGCCAGCCTGGCTCTGGGGTACATTCCGAGGGCATGGAGACTGGCCAGGGTTGTATTTATTCCTAAACCTGGGCGTCCAACAGACCAGGCAAAGTCCCTGAGGCCAATAAGTCTCATGTCCTTCTTGCTGAAAACAGTGGAAAAACTGCTCGACCGGCACATTAGGGGCGGTGTACTGGAAGCATATCCTCTACACTGCGGACAATATGCATACAGAGCAGGATTCTCAACAGAAACAGCACTGCACCAACTGGTGCTGAAACTGGAGAATACGCTGGAGAACAAGGAGGTGGCGCTGGGGGCCTTCCTAGACATAGAGGGGGCCTTTAGCAACACCTCGTTCGGATCGGTTCTGGCAGCTGCCCGGGAGCGTGGAATAGAGGAGACCTGCTGCAGGTGGATCGGTTCCATGCTCAGGGACAGGGCGGTGTTCACCTCACTCGCGGGAGGGACTCTGCTGGCGGGGGTCGCGGCGGGGTGTCCGCAGGGGAGCGTTCTGTCTCCCTTGCTCTGGTGTCTAGTCGTGGACGGCCTGCTGGGGAGGCTCTCGGGAGGGGGGTATGAGGTACAGGGCTATGCGGACGACATTGTCATCATAGTCCGAGGAAAGGTCACACAGGCAGTGTGGGAGCGTATGCAGACTGCACTGAAAGTGGTGGAAGGGTGGACGGTTGATCAAGGGCTCGGGGTGAGCCCCGAGAAAGCAACCGTCGTGCCGTTTACGAGGAGGAGGAAGTGTGAAAGCCACAGAACTCTCACTCTATACGGTAGGAGCGTTCCAATGGCCAGGGAGGTAAAATATCTTGGGGTCGTATTGGACTCTAAGCTAACCTGGAATGGTCACATTGGAAAAATACTGCGTAAGGCAGTCATGACCTTAGCCGTCACTAGGCGGCTATATGGAAAAACGTGGGGACTAAGACCTAGTATGGCCCACTGGCTGTACACAAGGGTGGTCAGACCATCGTTAACATATGCGGCACTGGTCTGGTGGCCTAAGGTGACACAATCCAGTGCCAAACAAAAACTAGGCAAGATCCAAAGGATGGCTTGCCTAGGCATCACAGGGGCCATGTCTTCAACCCCAACAGCCGCCATGGAGGTGTTGCTGGATCTACCCCCCCTACACTTCGTTATTATGGGAGAGGCCAGGCTAGGACTATACAGACTAGCCTGCAATGGTAGACTGAAGATCAACCCAGGCTTCAGGGGCCACTGCAAAATTCAGGAGATCGTGAAGGAACCCATGCTTGAAATGAGGTCAGACTTCGCGAGCCCGCGAATGTGCAGGGAAAACAACTTCACAGTGGAAATCCCTGATCGCGGGGCATGGCGGGAGGAGACACCGGGCATACCACGGGACGCGCTCGTCTGGTTCACGGACGGATCTGGCGGGGAGCGTGGGACGGGGGCAGGTGTTTACTCGGAAGGACCGAGGGTAAGTCACAGTATTTCCCTCGGAGCCCATGCAACGGTGTTTCAGGCCGAGATGTACGCCATCCTGCACTGTGTGCGGGAGAACAAGAGGAGGGGCTACACCAACAAGCGGATCCTCATAGCCACAGACAGCCAGGCAGCCCTTAAGGCACTAAGTAGCCCACGGGTAAATTCCTGGCTGGTGAGTGAGTGCCGAGACGAGACGAGCGACCTGGCTGGGCAGAATGAGGTGACCCTCATCTGGGTGCCGGGTCACTCGGGGGTCAAAGGCAATGAAGAAGCTGACAGTCTCGCAAAGAGGGGGTCAGCAGAACCATTTATGGGACCAGAACCGGCTCTGGGCGTGTCAAAGAGCACTGCCAGGGGAGCCATTAAGTCCTGGGTCAGAAACCAACACAAGGTGTACTGGGCGGACTGTCCAGGGCTCAGACATGGGAAGTCAATAATTGACGGACCCAGTTCAAAGAGAGCTGTGGAGCTGCTAAACCTTAGCAGAGGACAGCTCAGAAACACAACAGGTCTCTTGACGGGACACATGGCCGTCAAGAAACACCTACATAAAATGGGGCGGTTCGAAGGGGACCTCGCATGCAGACTCTGCGGCGAGGGGGAGGAATCAGCCCAGCACATCTTGTGCGAGTGTATAGCTCTGGACCGGAAAAGACAACTGATCTACGGTCACTCTAGACCGGAGACAGAGCAATATAAAACTTCACCCTACCAATCGCTGTGCAGACTAGTTCAAGGCACAGTGATTTTGGAATGGGTGGAGTAAGACTAGGGGTATGCACAATCAACCAAGGGTTGCGGTGCTATCGGGCGGCAAGGCCGCGGACGAGCCCTGAGGGAACAAAAAAAAAAAAAAAATATATATATATATATATATATATATATATATATATATATATATATATATATATATATGTATGTATCCAACCGATAACTCAAAAAATAAGCAACTGATTTCAATGAAACTCGGCAAGTGCCTTTCTTTTATTAATGGCTTGGATGAGTTCGTTAGTCAGGAAAATCGGATAACGTTTTCCGGGAAAATTGAGTTTTGTTTCAAAAAAAAATCTTTCTCTCCAAAAATTACAAAGGTATTTCAATGAAATTTGGTGGGTATGTTGCCTTGTAAAAGACCTTACTACACACTAAAATTCAACGTTCTACATTTTTAGAAAATTATTTTAATATCATGGCGGAGGAGGAATGGTGATTCCAGTCTTTAAATAGGGTGACATAATGGAACCGATTAATTCTAGACCAATCGTGTTGATACCTACTGTGGAAACGGCAATCAAAGTTAGGGTTGTAAATTTTAATGATAAATATGAACTTGTGCCAAGTGCTCAGTTCGGCTTTAGAAAAAACAAAGGTGCTGAAGACAAAATTGAGGCAAGTAAACCAGCATTCTGTATATTCTTTAATTTAGCCAAGGATTTCGATACTGTGTCCCATCGGACGCAGCTGAATAAGCTGGAGAGGCTTGGGTTTAGAGTAAAAGCCTTTAAATTGATTGAAAGTTACATTACAGGTAGAATAAATTGTGTGAGAGTTAATGGTGTTAACAGTTAGTGGTATCTAGTTGAGTAGGGCGTACCACAAGGTTCCATTTTGGGACCTGTACTCTTTACGTTACATATAAATGACCTTCTTGCCTTGCTAGATGACCGGAGTGATAAGCTACGCAGATGAATCGATCTTGTTTTGTGAGGCTGAAACATGTGCATTGATAAGCTGTTTATATATTAATACTAGAAGATCTCCTTCAAACTTATAAATTACCTGTACCAATAGTTGGTAATTATAATCAGAGTTCAGCTAGTCTGGTACTCCAGACTAGGGATGGGCACATTTCTTAAAACATCGAGGTTAACATCGATGTTTAACATCGAAACCTACTATCGATGGTAGGAAAAACATCGGCTGGAAAATATCAATGTTGGGAAACATCGATGTTTTCAAAATAATAGTAAATTTACTAATTCTATGTTCTTTTGAAAAAAAATAGTTTGTAGTTTTGTAGGCATTAGAAAATGGAAACATATTCCGATGCAGATTATGGCAGGTGCAGGTTAAACAGTATAACATATATAGTAAAAATAATGTACCATATTTCATCAAAATAACTTAATTGTTTGAAAATGTACAAAACCTTCCGAAAATAAACTTAATATGTTCCCGAAAAAAACCAGTTTCCTGGCCAACGAACCTTATAGGTTGATAGCAAATTCAGCTATTCAAATTTGAGGCATTTAATAAAAACTCGCTACCATAACGCACTTGCTGAGTCCCGAATTTATTTTCTTACAAACATGCGTTATAAATTCTATACATTTAAGGATGGCTCAGAACTGACACTGATAGGGGGAATCCGTCTGTGTAATTAAAAAAAAAAAACATTGTTTAATCTATTTCAACTAGGCAGATTTTCCTGGTTAACGAACTTATCCAAGCCACTTGCAAAAGGAAGGTACTCACTAAATTTGATCAAAATCGGCCCATTATTTTTTGAGTTATCGGTGTGATACATATATATATATATATATATATATATATATATATATATATATATATATATATATATATATATATATATATATATATATATATATATATATATATATATATATATATATATATATATATATATATATATATATATATATATATAACCCTATAAAATTGAAACCGACCCCGGATATGGGTTCTCGGGGGCCTAATTAGTGCTAATTTGTAGGAATTTTTTCAAAATTCAAAAGTCGAGATCTTCTCATTAGTGAATTTTTTTTAAAGAAAATTCACTATAAACGGCTATTACTGGTTCTGCGTTACTGTCAGAGCCCAGCGCCATCAGTCTCCGAGCCTTAAACGTTCCTGTTTATGATGTTACTGCGTCAATTAATCGGACAGGAGTGCCCATTTAAGCCAGGTAGCCGGAATTTAATACTTACTGCCTTCACGTACATATGTCGCTTAAGTCACAATGTGCAAAGAGTAAATAATCAATTAGTAATTTGTTCAGTAAATTGATGTATTTTTTAGCTACTTAAAGACTTTCGAACTGAAAAATTATAGGACATTTGTGGGATACGTAACGATGTTTCGATGATTACAAATAACATTGATGTTAAAAATATAACATCGAAATTACAACATCGATGTTTTAAACATCGATGTTCAATGGAAAACATCGATATTCCAAAAACATCGATGTTAGGTGCCCATCCCTACTCCAGACAGTCCAATAATTTGCCCCTGTCATGGCATCAACAGAGGCGAACACAAGATTTATGTGCTTACATTGGAATGGATCTGCACACCAAGCTGCCAGCCAGTATAACAACACTTGGCAACAGACAGATCAAGAGATATATAAAAAAAGGTGTTCATATAGCATGTTTTTATAGTGAACAAGAATACGTGACTTATTATTTAGGGAGTAGATGAGCCTATTAGTTTTGTTTGTCATGAAATCTTTGAAATGTCTTGCATTTGTACTGTTTTTGTACATGCAAACACGATATTTATAACATACATATTGACAAGTCTGGATTGTATAAGGGCAACTTAATAAACTAAACTAAACTAGTTGACGTAAACTTTGCAGATAAAAATATCTAGTGTTGTTTACACCCCCAAATGTCAAATGATGTCCATCCTTGTATAGGCAACATAAATTACCACATTTTAGTTAGTTGTATTGGCTTAGCTGTCTCTTTATGTAGTTATCTGTGACCTAAATCAAGCATAGCCATAACCATATCAAATATTTTAATGCAAAACCCTAATAAACCAATAATAAATATTAAGAGTTTTCTTGTATGTCCACCCCTCTTGTGAAGTACCTACCAAACCGTGGTCTAATTCATGTTTGTCTAGTGAGCCATGACGGACCCCCTGGCGCCAAGTGTCCCAGTTTCAATCCCCATGTCTTTTAATTGAAAAAAAAAAAGAATAAAATAAAATAATTGAAAAAAAAGGGAAAAAATAGGAAGAAAAAAAACAAAAAAAAATATTACCAAAAAATGATTATATATATATATATATATATATATATATATATATATATATATATATATATATATATATATATATATATATATATATATATATATATATATATATATATATATATATATATATATATATAATAAAACAATTATCAAAAACATTAGATATATATGTGCGTATATATTTATGTAAAAAAATAACAGTTATGTATTTAGTTATGTAGTAATTACCTGCTGTGCATATGGATGCCATCGTGTTCGAACAGAAACAAAAATTGGCGGGAATGAAACGAGATTTTAATTTACAATTTGTGGCCAATGAGAAACAGTCTCAATGCCAACAACAATACCACTAAGAGTTTTCATTTAGGATACTCTAATAACCCTTTCATCAAATCATTACCAGAAACAATTTTATCACTCAAAATGACAATTCTAGATCCTGTAATATTTTCCAGCAGATTACAAGCTGCAATCTCGGCATACGTAACACCTCCTATAAGATAAACTAACACTGTCCTGTTAATTAATGGATAATTATTCTCGTTCTTAAACACCAAAGGCCCCAGGGCTTCCAGCTTTGATTTAACTTCATTTAAAGGTATCGAATTCAAAAGAAGACTGCATATTTGGGTGATCAATGGAATGTAAGAACCAGCAAATACATAACTTGCACAGGTTGGATGTTTCAAATTAATCTTGCTAGGATCTGGTGGTAATTGTTTTAGACGGTTGGCATTTGCTAGAAAATTGCTTAAATTGAAATGTGGAATTTTCTTAATAGCATTTGGTAGGTTTTGCAAGTTAGGAACTAATAGTTGTTGGCTTTCTTCCAATAAACCAATATTTATTAAATTGTTATATGCTAATCCATTATGAAAGCCAAACTGATGGAGGAATTTCATCCAGAAAGACTCGATCTCACTGTCACTCAATTTCTGAGCAAGAAGCATCAAACAAAACAAACGTAAACTTGAACAAATATCATTCTGAATTGATAGTGAGTCTCCTAAGAATGTAAGATTGATCTTTTTGTTCTTATTCTGTATTATATCTTGTTCTACATTTTGTTGCAGTTCATATCTGGGCCCTATAACATCAATAATACTTTCGGCTGCCATTAGATGATTGGTAATAAATTTTTTTTTCAGCTGAACCGATTTCAATTGGGTCTGGACATACTGCTTCATTTCAGCAACCGAAGCACCATCAGACCTAACTTTTTCATTTTTTAATTCCTTTGTTAGGTCCCCTAATAAGGCAGTAACTTCTGTAAAATATCTATATCTAATATCAGAATAAACAGAATCATGACTGCTTTCTAATTTAAAACTTACAGGGTGCTTTCTGGTAATTAGATTAAATTTGGAATCAGTTTTTTCCACAGTCTCCTCTTTATAATCACATATTCCTACATTTACACCATAAACTTCATTAACCAAACCTGAGTAGGTTCCCGGTGTTAAAAGAGGGCTAGCATAATCTATATTTCGGTCCATCAAAATTAATCCACCAAAATCTGAATTTAACTTATCCGACTCACCAATATCTTCACAGTATGAATCATATTGATTGAGAACAGCATTTGAAAACTGTCCCAAAGCTAACATAAAGTTTGGTTTACCAAAAACAAACGACAGCTGCCACACCACCTTTGATAATATATGCATTACCTCTAAATTTTGATGAACATACAGATTTTCAAATACATAAGGTATTTCAAGGCTAAGAATACCAGTATCGAGATGTAATGGCAACCACTGAAAAGAATATAGCCTCACAATCGAATACAGTCCACAGGCTTCAAGCTCTTCTTCAAAGGAAAATGATATTCTTGGTGTTACAATAATGTGAAATTTATTTTCTTTCACCTGCATATTCTCCATTGTCGTTTTGATGTGTTCCAACAATAACTTGAATGTATCATTTTTTGAAAAAATCATAAAGAAGACAGAGTCGACATCAAAGTTTGCTGGCGAGGATTCAAGTTTGAAGATCTTTTCGACACCATTGCTCCTAGAATATTAGATTAAAGTAAGAAGACACTGTATTTATATAATAATCAACACAAGAAGACTTACTTCAACCACTTTACCCCACAAACACGTTCTAATGGTTTAATGACACTGGGTTCTAACACCAAATGTTTCTTTCCAGATCCAACACAAAATATTTTAGAGAGCTGAGCTTTGGAAATTTCCTCTAAGGATAACAGTTTTCGATACAAATCCATTATATTCCAATATGTAGTTTACCGATAAAAATATATCCTGATATTCATCATCTAGAAAGAGCATGGGATATGAAATATACTTGAAGATTTGTTCTTTATTATTACTAGTTTTACATATCCACCCAAATTTTGGTTAAGATTTTAGTTGTTGCTGTTTTCGAGTTATTAGAGTAATTTCATTTAGCAACATTAACATTAACCATTAACAGAAACCAACTTTATATTTTTGCATTTGGTATTTAGCATTTAGTATTTATATTTTATATGTATTTAGTATTTTGATTTTGGTGATTTTGTATGCTTTTCCTTTCACAATATTATCACATTTCACTTTGAAATCTAATTCTACTCTCTACTCTACTTCAACCATAGAGCAATTATCTATGACTCTGATATTGTGGAGGCCAATGACATTATATATATCAACGGTGGAGGCCAATACAGACACTTTCATTGCAGACGTTGATGTTTTCTTCCACGGTGATTTTCCGAAGTACCAGGTTACTGAAAGTCAAGATTTATAAAACATATATATATATATATATATATATATATATATATATATATATATATATATATATATATATATATATATATATATATATATATATATATATATATATATATATATATATATATATATATATATATATAAAAATCTTTCGATGAATAGAGTAGGTCCGGTTCTATGTAGTCCATTGTTCGAGCAGTTTTCTAAATGATCAGTGTGTCCTTCTTAGAAGGAATATTTGATAACGACACACAGTATTGCAAAAGCGGGTATGCAGTTTTAATTACAAGGATTTAAGACTCAACAGTGGGGGTTTGTCTGTATACCTTCGTAAAGGACGTTGTTCGCAACTGATTGGCAACTAACATATCAATAGTAGTTCTAATCTTTATTCGCTAAGTTTAATTCCTCTGATGACGCTAACTTTGTTAGCGAACCGATTTTCAGGTCTAAAAACTGCATTGTGATGAATTGGGTTCTCCAAATTGTACTTATAAACTCTTAGTTACCAAACATTTTGGGTTATGACCATAGACTTATAATAAAAGGAGTCTCGACTATTCATTCTTAATAGCCATTTGTTTTGTAACAACCATTAGCATAAGTGGGAAAGAGATGCAAGAGAGAGAGAGAGAGAGACCACATAACATTCCGACTCTCGACAACGTCGCAAATAATTCCGACTCGTGTTTGTTATGCCACCAGTGAAAAAATGAATCCAATTTTCCACACACCTGACACTGGCGAACCATGTTCTAATGTTTATAGATAAACTTTTCTTTAAATAACACAATTAAACTAAAAAAATCACTAATACAAAAATTCCGACTGCTAGCAACACCGCCTAGAAGAGTTGTAAAATTGGGCGGCCGACGACTAATGACAGAAATGTTGACTGGAAGAAGTGAACAGGGTTGCCGCTTGATATTAAGATTCTAGCATTACCGAATCCTCATAAATTTTATATTTATTATCAAGCATCAGATACAGCAGCTCTATTGATATCCTTAATGTACCTATAGGAGACTGTTATAAATAATAGCTTCACTATGAAATAGGGACAAGACGCTTTTATTATTTAATATTATAAATTAAATTTTGTGTCATAATCTGAAAACATTGGGCGTGAACGAACGTTTGGCAACAGTGTTAGGTAAAGCGTAGTAAAATTATACAGTGTAGCATACAATCGCCCGAATACATTAATATGTTATCAGATCTCTGATTTCTTCAAAATGTAAATAATTGTATCTCTATTCTTTATATATCTATGGTTATGACTATAAACCAGACCACTGTCCAAATCTAACAATTTGTATCAATTATCAACATATCAGCGCTTAAACTCAGCAGTTGGCATCAAATTGACCATTAAAAATTTTAAATTAATTTTATATTTATTGTACATCCATAGAAAATTGAAAATAATCATTGTGTTTATGATTAATTGACATTGACTTTTGGTGTCAATTCAAAAATCAAAACAAATATAATAATAAAAATATAAAATTGTTTTTATTAATTAGTATAGAATCCTTATTGTAAGATCTTTTGTCATTTAATTAATGAGAAAAGCTTAAACAGTCTATTAGATACTATGTGTGATAATTATTTAATAACATATCATAAAACTGATATATTGGAAATATTGGGAGAATCAGATGAAAGCAAACATTTTTCAATAAGTATAAAGTAACCTTTTTTGTAGACTTCTTTCTTTAGATTCTTGAATACTAAATTTACATTTTGTAGCTTCCTAGAGCTATTTGAAAATGATCCGCATTTAGCCAATTTACTGTTGAGTGAACCTGAGGAATCCATACAGGAATGGGATAGGTGTTTGCTTAAAGTTCAGACTCATATTGTGCTGCAGACAGATACAAATGTACAGAATGTTATAGTTAAGTATAGAGTACATTGCCGCATTCATGGACTGCCTGCCTGTCCTGAACTATACAGAGGTCTGTTTCCAAAAAATGATGATGCGGGAAAGTTTTTACAGGTTACTGGTAAGTTCATTCTACAAACAATGATTGTTGATTTCATTAGCATTAGAAACCAATATCAAATTATGGTTTGGTAGTAGCTCTATTATTAATGGGTGGATTATTATTTGCTTGTTATTACAAGCCTACACTAGTTTTTTTTTTTGTACAACATACTGTATAATGTTATGCCATTATGCACAGTATATTACTGTTACAGTCCTTGTGTTTAGAGCCCTGGTAAATAAACACTCATCAAGGTTATGCTATCTCATCAGGAAACATCTACATCTTTGCTATATTAAGCTTTTAAAAGCAGTTCCCATTGGTGAACCCTCTGTGTCTCTCCTACAAATCAGCCACTTGCCTACCTCAGCCTAACCTGGCCTGATTAAGAAGCTAGGAAGGGGAAAATATGGGCAATAATGTAGATATTTGCAGGACAAATGTAAACCTGACGTATGCTGGGGTTCTAAATACAATATTACTATTATAAAATTAAAACAGGGATGGAGGCGATGTGGCTCAGTTTGCAAACTGGCTAATGTCGGGTTGTCAACTTAGATATGTGTGTCCCCAGATAATGTTTGCATCCCAGGCAGGCCAAAATAAATTAGTTCTGTCTGAAAATGAATTAAAAATACCATCTCATACCATATGCATGCTCAGTATTCGAACCAACGATATCGTTGAACAAGCAAACCGAAAACTGGGAAGTGATTGGCAATTGGCGATTAGTGCTCTGGCTGATGAATTTCTGCAAGTTGGATGCACCTCTATCTACACGCTTGTCACAGAAAAGCTTGGATATTACAAATTGTGTACAAGTTGGGTACCAAAAATGCTCACCAACCCACACCAAAGAGCAACAATGTGCAGTGGACGAGCGTTTTTTGATAATTATCGACAAGATGGAGATGATTTGTTTTCCCACATTGTTACGGGTGACGAGACATGGATATCTTATATCAACGCAGAATTGAAACAACAGTCAATTTATTTATTTATTTAGATACACCATCCAACAGCAAAATTGCTATATTAAGGATGGGAAGAAAAACAATATATATATATATATATATATATATATATATATATATATATATATATATATATATATATATATATATATATATATATATATATATATATATAGTGAAATAACATTAATAGAAACAAAAAGGAACAATACATTATTATAAACATTCTAGTTAACAAAGTTCGAACAAACGTTTTATTTCAAACACAACAATTGAAAACATCTAGGCTGTCCTCCAAAGTTGAATATATATTACACATGTTATAAACAGGCGAAGACCACATGCGCTGCATATGAACCGTTAGTGGATAAAAAGTCAATGGATGACGTGATACTAAACGTGGTATATTAAAATTAATCTGTTGCAACACGGGCGGACAATCAACTTGGCAATTAATTAATTTATACAAAACTATCAAAGAGCTACACTGCCTTCTATTCTCCAAAGTCTGCAAGTCCAAACGTCGTAATAAATCACTGTGTGGAAAGCCAATACAAGGGTACTGACCATCCAAACAAGAAACGAGATTACCAATGTGTCTAACATAAAAGGAAGCCTATACCACTCATGCATACTCTAGAGATGACCTGATCAGAGAGCAATACAACAAAATAAATGTATTTGATGAAGCAAAATACCTACTATTTCTAATCAAAAAGCACATTCTCCTGTAGGTTGAACCAGTGGCATGCTGCAAATGTTGCCTGAATGAGACAACAGGGTCAAACACAACACCCAAGATCTTTAACAGCAGATGGCCTTCCTAGTAGCTGACTATTTATGTTGTAAACAAATAGGGTGGGGCACCTCTTACGTTAAAAAGACATGACACAACATTTACCGACATTAAGAGAAAGTCTATTGCCACCACACCAACTATCGAATAGATTTAAACTACTCTGTAACTTAATACAGTGATCAGGATGATTGACCCGCAAGTAAATCTTTATATCGTCTGCATATATTAAGTAAGGCACTTCCAAGATGTTCGATATACCATCAATACAAATATTAAAAAGAACCGGACCAAGGATGGAGCCCTGTGGCATTCCAGAACATATTTCAAAGCTATCTGATTTAAAGCCCTTAATTTCAATAAATTGCTTTCGTCCGCTAAGATACGATTTAAATAACTCGATCAGATTCCCTAAGAAACCAAGACAGTGCAGCCTGTCAATAATGACAGCATGGTTAAGGCGGTCAAAAGCCTATGAAAGGTCTGTATATATATAACATCGACTTGGCTATGATCCTCAAGAGCTGCATCAATAATCTGTGTCATTGTGACTAAATTCATGACTGTAGACGACCTGCCATGAAGCCATGTTGAAAAACAGATAATCTATTCTTTATGTTAAAGGATACATGTTCATATAAAGCAGCTTCAAAAATGTTACAGAAGACACAACAAATTGACACCATGTGATAATTGGAAAAAAGAGTCCTTTCACCTGTCTTAAATATCGGAAAACCACGTGATACTTTCCAAACTTCAGGGAAAGCAGATGATTCAAGTATAAGGTTAAAAATTTTCGTAAGCGGAGCTAGAAAAATACCCAGACAGTCGCTAATAAGAAAAGCAGGTACCAAGTCAGGACCAGATGAAAAATTAGCCTTTATTTTTTTTCGTTGCCCTTACGATATCCATATCATCCAATCTGTTGATAAAAAAAGTATTGACATTATTATTCGTGCTTAAAACAAAACATTGGGAGCCACTAGGAGAAAAATTGTTCCTAAAATGGGAGGCGAAACCATCTACTAGTTCCTGCCCAGAAAGATTATTTGGAAAGAAAGATTTAGTATTTAATTGTGAGAAGTAACTCCACAGCTAACTGGGGTTAAGTTTAAGATCCTGCTCGATCTTCCTCACAAAATTCTGATAAGAAACCTGAATATCCCTCTTGATTTTAATTCGCAAATCTGCAGTGGGGCAAGTTCACCAAAACTGAAGAATTTTAAGCAATCTCTGCACTCGAGCCGAAAATGATGGCGTTATCTGGTTGATTTCATGTAACGTGGGTCAACAATTACAGGTGACAGCGAAACACTAACCAAACTGAGACGTGCCCTCCAAACCCGACAACACAAGAAACTGTCATCTGGCATAATCTTCTCTCCTGGTATAATCCGCAGGCGGCCAACTTCTATACAGATGGATTAAAGAAACTAGTGCAGCATTACGAAAAGTGCTTAGAACTTAATGGCTATTATGAACATATGGTATCACAGTTTGGGGTTCGTCCCTTGAAATGATTAGAATATTTATCCTCCAGAAGAAAGCTGTCAGGGTACTTGCAGGTATCGGGTATTGAGATAGCTGCACGTCTGCGTTCAAGACAATGAGTATACTCACCATACCATCCGAATACATAATGAGTTGTGTTGCTTACGCACATACAAATAAAGAGAAGTTTCTCACTGGACAAGAATTGCATTCTTACCTCACAAGAAAAAAAGATGATTTAATAGTGCTGTTTCACCGACTTAAAGGAACGCAACCTGGAACAAACTATCACTGTGTTAAACTGTACAATAAGGTACCTAATCACCTGAAGTCACTGCACAAAAACTGCTTCAGGAAGGGAATTAGAGATCTGCTGCTGGAACATGCATTTTATTCTGTTGATGAGTTTTTAGAGATGTGACTGTTATTTTAATGTTGATGTTCATTTTATTTACTGTGTGATTTTGTTTGTATGTTTTTGTGTTTTGTGACAAGGTTTATCTACTGAATATATCTATCTATCTGTCTATGTGCAAAAGTGAAGTAGACATGTAGTAAACTAAAACTGTCAATAAAAACCTTTTCTCACGAGTTTTTTTTTTTGACCAAACTGCCCTTACTATATGAATATGCCTTGTAACTTTATCTAAAGTCTCCTTATTTCTAGGGACTGTCGTCAGAATAACAGCATCAAAGTTACTGGAATATCAGAGACAATATATTTGTGCAAAATGTAAATACCAGATGACTGTCAAGGCGGAATATGAAAGAAAAAATATTATTGTTCCCCCTAAAAAATGTACCAACCCCGAAGACTGTCATGGTACCAACATATTAAATTTGGGACAACTAGACTCAGAAAATTGTAAAGACTACCAGGAAATTAAAATACAGGAGCAAGTGTCTAAACTGAATGTGGGTTCAATGCCCAATTCCATGTGGGTTACATTAGAGGATGATCTAGTTGAAATCTGCAAACCAGGTGACAATATTACAGTATGGTAAGATTATCACTACCTAAAAATTGTTAATGTGAATTTTCTTTTATGTTCCACATACTAGAGCCAAGTTGAGTGACTTTGGCCATTTAGCCATTTAAGCTATCAGTGAAAAATAGTGCTATAAATTGAATCATAACTTACACATAGCTGTGATAATTTATTTTCTTCATAAAGACGTTGTCATGGAATGAATTTAGGGCTCATGACTTTACCACAAAGAAATTATTTGTATTCCTGTACCCATAAACTTTTGAATCGTTATATTACTCGAGTTTTATTGAGAGAATGTAAATTTTCACCAAATCATACCTTATTTATCCCCTACCCCCTGAAGCGATCTTACCAAAAAACAATTCGAAACGTTCCTTTGTAGGATGCTAACTGGATACAAAATTTGAAAATGATAGCTCAATTCTCTGAAAGTGATTGTGCCTTATAACAGGCTGACGTACATGCCGACAGACAAACTGACCAACAGACAAAAAAGTTTTTGTTCCAGAATCAAGTTTTCTATATGTTTTGAGCCTTTTTTTTGTTATCAATATTACACCACACACCACCAACCCACCACCCACCACCAGTTGGATCCATACATACATACATGTATATATATATATATATATATATATATATATATATATATATATATATATATATATATATATATAAACATTGAAACTGACCCCGGACATGGGTTCTAAGGGTCCTAGTTTGTGCTCATTTGAAAATTTTTTTGCAAAGTCTCACCATCGATACCTCTCTATTAGTGAATTTTTTAAAATAAAAATTCACTAAAACCAAATGCACTGAGTAATGATACCAAATTGGTGTAATGCTTGAGTTTGAAGAAAACCCACATACTTTGAGTCGACAAGCAGCCCCACCATTGGATCTAAGCCATTCATCGATTATTTGAATATTAAAAGAAAATAAAATGCATCCCTATAAATTTATAGAAACTCAGGAGCTCATGAAACACGATTTTGATAGAAGAACGTCTTTTTGTGAACAAACAATGGAAATGTTAGATAAACAAAGTTATCCAACTAGAACGTGTTTTGTTTTCTAATGAGTGCAGTCTTGCACTTCATGACCATACTAATTGTCAAAGTTGTCGCTACTGGTGTAAAGAAAATCCACACTGGATGAGACAAGAACATACACAGTGCCCTGAAAAGGTTAATGTTTGCACAAGAATTGTTGGAAACCATGTCATTGGTTCTTTTTTCATTGATTGGAATTTGAATGGAGATAATTATTAAGCACTGCTCCAAAATAATGTTGTGCCAACTTTTGCAAACCTATATCCTGATGGAACAAACTCCCAAGTTCTAGCGAATGTGATATGGTTCCAGCAGGACGGAGCACCAGCACATTACCAAATCAATGTCCGGCAGTGCCTTGACTTAATATTTCCAAACCAGTAGACAGCGAAGCGAGGATCGTTAGAATATCCAGCACGATCACCCGATCTTCGACTTCTTCTTATGGGGATAAGTGAAAAGACTGGGATACAAGACTAAATGAATTAACTGACTTAAGAAAAAGCCTCAGATGTTGATTAATGCTAGAACACATTTTAATTTACGATTAGGATGCTGCCAAGACTTCCAAGGTATGAATTTTCAACATCTCCTATATTAAGATTGATGTGTTTTTTTCTTGGTAGGATGTCGCCTTAAACCTAGCACTGGTGGGTGTCGGGTCTAAACGAACCCGGAGCACTAAGATGTCTAGGGGTGGATTACAACTGGAGATTTATGCCTCTTCTGTAAGCTTCAAAACAGGCAAATGAACAGGCTTGGATGCTCGGGTGGAGGACCCATAAGATACCGCATCGAGTCAAACACTGTCGGGCCCGGACGAACTCGGAGAGAGGCTATCTCTCTTTGAAATAGGCAAGGGACTCCACTTAGCTGACAGTACACCTGTCAAACCAACTTTCACCCTAAAAATATCGTCTCCTGTGGAAAACTCGATTAGTTGAGTGACATTTAAGCAAACACTGGCGGTTATGGGGTCTAGACGAACCCGGAGGAGAGCTGAGATCTCTATGGGTGATTACACCTGGAAATTGAGGCCTCCTCCATGAGTTTCGAAACGGGCTAACAATCCCACTTGGAGACTGCTCGAAACCGGGATTTCATGATACCGCCTTGAGTCAAAAACTGACGGATGTTGGGTCCAGACGAACTCTGAGAGAGATTATCTCCCTTCGAGCTTCGAAACGGGTACGCGACTTCTTTCAGATGGCAGTAGACCTGTCAAACCAACTTTCACCCTCAAAGAAAGACCGACTCCAGCAGAGAGCTGGATTTGACAGGTGAAATTTAAGTAAATGGACCTGAGCCACAATAGACCTAATGTTGTGGTGGAGGGACTGGAACATCCCACTCACATTGAGTCTAATCTAATCTACCCAGCACTACACTTACTACAGTCAACATTTACTCACTTAATAACAAATGAACATCACACTTTTAGCGAATTTTTTTTTTAAATTCGCTAATGAGGAGATCTGTATATATATATATATATATATATATATATATATATATATATATATATATATATATATATATATATATATATATATATATATATCTATATATATATATATATATATATATATATATATATATATATATATATATATATATATATATATATATATATATATATATATCCCACTGATAACTCAAAAAATAATGGACCGATCTTGATCAAATTTGGTGAGTACCTTCCTTTTGCAAGAGCTTGGATAAGTTCGTTAGCCAGGAAAATCGGACCAGGTTTTCCCGGAAAATGTTGTGTTTTTTTTCTAAAAAAATTCATATCGTGTTTGTATTATACTTGAACTCTGTACCAAAATTTAGGTCCCTAGCTTTAAAGACAAAGAAATTATGGGCAGTTAAAGAAACAAATTTTGAAGTTTTCCTCAAAACGTCAAACTGGCAATTTTAAACGTCAAAATTGGCAACGTTTAGGGAAATAATGTGAAACAAATACCGATTGTGAAAAGAAAATGTTGCAAGAAGAGTGTTCTGCAAACCCTTAAGTTTCAGATTGCCCTTCATTTTACTAAAATATTCACAGAATATTCATTTCAAATATACTCTTTCTCTGATGCTTTGGCTGTCAGTTTAGTTAAGTTAATGCTTTTTTGGATATTTATTTGTATAGGTTTAGTGAAGTTTATGGTTTAACGGTCTATAATTTTTTAGCTAAATTTCGTAGAACAAATTTGTTAATGCATTTTTGCATTTTTTATCGAAATATGCGTTTATAAGAAAAAAATCTAGACGCAGTAAGTGCGTTTTGGTAGCGAATTTTCGGCAAATTTGCAGATTAGCTCCCGAACGCTTTTCAAAAAACTGTTTTTAGAAACCTGCCTAGCCCCCCCCCCCTAGATCCACAAACCCGAAGAAAAATTTCTTCTTCACACCCCCCAAGGAAGTTACGGGTCCAGGAGTGAATAGGGGTGCTGGGCGGGGTAGGTAGTAAAAAGGAAATATGAGCAGAAAATGCGATTAAAACGGGATTGAAAGTTGTCTTTTTCACATCTTGAAGCCATATCCCCCTTAAACCCTGCCTACCCCGCACAGCACCCCTATTCCCCCAGGTGCCGTAAGTTCCTTGGCGGGTATGAACAAGAAATTTTTCTTGTGGTTTATGCACACGAGGGGGGAAGGAAAATCCCCACGACGAAGCAGCCACCCCAACCCTACCACAAGTCAAGGGGGCGGGGGGGGGACTGCTGCTGCTTCGTCGCAGGCATTTTCCTTCCCCATTTGCTATTAAAAACATTTTTAATGGAAATTCACTTCCATAACACATTTGCTGCATCCAGACTTGTGAAAAATGTTTATATATTTTCAAACAATAAATGTATTTCGATTTAATATGGTACATTGTTTCTACTATATAGGCAACCAAGTTTGATGCCTGCTTTCATCAAAGAAAGACATTTGCTATTAAAAATATTTTAAAGAAAATTCGCTACCATAACGCACTTGCTGCGTCCAGAGATTTTTAATTTATCTATTTATATAATGTAATGATCATACCAATTATTTTCAAAGTGCTACTTATGTGTTATTCAAATTTAAAGTTTTTAATGCTTTTAGTGGTATTGTGAAACATAGATGGAGTTCCTTAACTACTGGTAAAAAAATTGACATAGAACTTGTTCTAAGAGCTAACCATATACAAATAACAAATGCAAACAGTTCAGCAGGCCTTGTTACACCCGAATTGAAACAAATGTTTCAGTCATACTGGGAGAATTACACAAATAGACCTCTAATGGGAAGAGACCTTATTTTGAAATCATTTTGCCCACAGGTGAGAAATTTTAGCTTTAGGTCAGTTTTTTATAGGTAAATTAATGCTTCATATTAGTGAATTTTCTTTAAAAAAATTCCCTAATGAGGAGATCCCGAGTTTTGAATTTTGAAAAAATTTCTTCAATTGAGCGCTAACCAGCCCCCCTAGAACACATATCCGGGGTCAGTTTCAATTTTTATATGTATATATATATATATATATATATATATATATATATATATATATATATATATATATATATATATATATATATATATATATATCACACCGATAACTCAAAAAATAATAGGCCGATTTTGATTAAATTTGGTGAATACCTACCTTTTGCAAGTGGATTGGATAAGTTCGTTAGCTAGGAAAATCGGCCCAGGTTTTCCCGGAAAATTTTGTATTTTCTTTCAAAATAAATTCATATCTGCGGAAATAACAAAGTAAGGACAACCAAATTTGGTACGTGGATATAGCTCTGTAGGTTAAAAGACAAAAAAGTTATACGCATTTAAAGAAAAATAAATCGGGGTTTTCCTCAAAACGTCAAAATCGCGATTTAAAATGTCAAAATTGGCAACATTGAGGCAAAGAACCTGAAACTAATATGAGCTACGGAAAAATAATGTCTCAAGAAGAATGTTTTACAAAGCCTGAAGTCTTAGCTTCAACCGTCATTGTCCTTCATTTTACTAAAATATTTCCAGAAAATTCATTTCAAATAGACCCTTTCTCTGATGCTTTGGCAGTAGTTTTAGCTATAGAGTTTATCGTTTAATGGTATATAATTTTTGTGAAATTTTCGTAAAAAATCAATAAAGCTCAATATATCCGTTATTATACAAGATATGAAAAAAAATGTATACATTAATTATAGGGTGTCTTGAGCTACATCTTAAAAAAATATTTCTATAATCACAAAGTGGCCCATAAGTTGTTGGTGATACAAATTTTCCTTTTTTTTAAAAATCAAACACGCCTTATCTTATCGCATTTTTGCATTTTGCATCGAAATATAATGCATATTTGTAAGAAAAGAAATTTGGGATGCAGCAAGTGTGTTATGGTAGCGAATTTTCATTAATTGCTTTAAATTTAAATAGCTCAATTTGCTATTAACCTATAAGGTTGACCAAGAAACCAGTTTTTTCGGGAACACTAAGTTTACTTTCGTAAATTTTTGTACATTTTCAAACAACAAAGTTATTTTGATGAAACATGGCACATTGGTTCTACTATATAGGTTATACTAGTAACCAAATTTGATGCATGCTTTCTTAAAAAAAAAACAGCCATATTTGCTATTAAAACTATGAACATTCACTACCAAAACGCACTTGCTGCATCCAGACTTTTTGATACTATTAGTTACGTGTGTCATTGTGGTGTAGGCTACGCGAGTACGACAGCAAGTTTTCATAAATAAACTACGTTGGTAGAGGTCATAACTTTTGAACAAATCACTAGAAATAAGCCTAACTTTGAAATATTTGCATGGACGGCAAGTCTGCTGCATTTATTCGAATATAATTACTGCACTCTAGATACAATTATTAAAATAGCTAAAAAAAGTCAAGGTAGCTCGGAAACTTTGGAGAACAGTTGAATTGCGCTCAGTATTCTTTCCCGATTCAGAAAATCTGAAAATATAGAGGGTATTTAAAATTTCGGCATCCAGTATCTAACAATTTCCTTTCTACGTGTCTATGATGTCATTCGAACTTGATCCCTATAACTTGAAAACTGTGACCACCCGAACATGGCCCATACTGATT
Organism: Tillus elongatus; assembly: GCA_964006375.1. Lineage (NCBI taxonomy): Eukaryota > Metazoa > Arthropoda > Insecta > Coleoptera > Cleridae > Tillus > Tillus elongatus. The sequence goes on from OZ023262.1 coordinate 299,580,180, forward strand.
ACTGATTCCGTTAACACTCTGTTTATATACAAGGGGGTAAAACCAAAATGGACGAATTTTAAACCCTTGTCAAATTTTCAGTTTTGATCGGACAGGGTTGAACATAAGCACAATGTGTAGAGAAATTTTGTTGCCAAAAGGAAACGTTGACGGTAGTCAGTCGGAAGGAGCTTTTGAAGCACCAGGAATTCGAAGTGCTTGAGTGTGACGTCAGGTTGATCCGGTTGGACTCTGAATAATAGATGTTCCTACACGATCAATATTTTACAAGGTACCTGACTTGAGTAATTAAGATAAGAAGATCCAACATGTTGACTTCAATAGTAATGACGTACATAATATATGGCAACTAGCGCATGTATGTGTAAACCAATTTTGTTAGTTTTTTGTTTAGAGGTATGAATGAGGTGAAGTATAATTTTACTCGTCTCGATGAGTAAAATCAAATATGACAACTGTAGCATATGCAAACTAACTTTTGACTTAAACTCCAAGTTTGGGGTATCACCGTGCTCGTCTGGATGAATAGTGTAATATGTAGGTAAAAATAGCAGCAAGATACTAGCTGCAAGGGGCTGGCTGGCGGCCCGTTAAAATTAACAGCTTTAAATACAATTAATTTTATTGGGATTAATTTTATTAGGATTAATTTACAAAACTTACATATTAAATTATTACATAATGGCCCTTACGATACCAGTTAAAGGTTTATGTTCTAATACACTATCATGAATATCTAAATAGTAAGCTCTGGTTCTATTCGAAAAATTGTCTCTGCTCATAAACTCCACTTTGATGTCCAGCATGTTTGATGATTTATTTTTAATCCAGTGCCCACTACATAGTATTGTGTGATGATAAAATTTTAAAAATAATGCATAAATGCGTTATTTAATGTTTTCAACGAAAACGCTCGAACAGGTCAATTTTATCTTTTCAATTGCCAACTTATGACGTAAAATTACATTTGTGACGACACCTGTTTCCGAATGGTGACGTCATCATAAGTTTTTTTAAATTGACAACCCTGACCTTTTTTTGCAGTTTTTCCATAGACCTGTTTACTATTTAAATGATGATGAAAAAAATTGGTACCTTACATAACAATTATTTTCAAAAAAAAGCATTATTTACATTAAAAAATGGAAACGTAAGTTTTATGGAATAAATGATTGAATCAAGGAATACAAAGAAAATTTAGCGCAAATGTTCAAATTGTTCTCCAGCTACCATTTGGCACTGATCGATACGAGTGTAAACACTTTGTACACTGCGCTAAAAAATGTCAGGGAGTCAAGTGTGGGGAATGCAGTGGCCACTCAATTGCTCCTCGGCGCCCTATCCATCTTTCAAGAAAGGTGGCATCTAGATATTAACGGACGTCTATACCAAGGCGAGGAAGCGCATCGTCTTGCTGAAACTAAATATCTTGATGGGGCACATCTGCCTCGTGATTATTTGGAAAAATTACTGCCAGAGCTGGCACTAAATCCAATCGCAAGAAATTTAGGTAACACGCTGCTGTAAGATATCCTTGGAAACAGTAAGGCTCTATGAAACACAGTCCGAGTATTCCCATTCATACATTCCCTTTGCCATGACATTGACTGTGGCAGTCTTGAGTCCAATGAGGATTTTCCCGTGACCAATATCTTGAGTTGTGATGATTTACTGTCCCATTCACACAAAAAGTGGCTTCACCAGGAAAGAGAATATTAAGAAAATTTGGATCTTCATCGCAGTGAAACATTAATTGTTCGCAAAACTGTAAACAGCTGTTTGAATCGTCATCTTTTAACTTGTGTATCAATTGCACTTTGTACATCTCTTCTTTGACTAATTTTACCACTGGTCCATGTTGTTATTTAGGGCTAGTTGCCTTGTATAATGGTGAGGATTTTATTGAGATTCAAGCAATATATCCAATCTGACTTCTTCACTTACTTGAGGTCGACTTTGTCGAGGGAAATCTTTTACGTATCCCGTTTCTGTTAATTTGGCAACCAATTTACTTACTGTAGTTCTTGCAGTTCGCAGTCTATCAGGATGTTGTTGGTTAAATAACTTGCATGATTTCTGATGTCGCCATATCTAATCATCATTAATATTTTTATTCTTCCGCTTTCAGTTAAACATGCCATTTTTGCTAAATTCGAATTAGAAATGATTACTTTTAGCACTTTCACCACTAAGACGATTAATTAATTTAAACGGCAGGTAATAATTGAAATGAATTCACGATTTAACATTATTGTCTTTATTCATTGAATCCAAAATCCCTACTGCCATAAAAGTCCGATAACTAAATACTGATAACAGCAAATAATCAATAAATTATCACAATGTGTGTTGTTAAAAAATGTTTTTGCTATACTTTTTGTTTCACCTGTCAAATAGTTACATGACAACGTATCAAAAATCACAAAATCAAGTGTTCATTACTTTATAGTGAGTGAAGGAAAACCTCATTATTCTAAAGAAAACTCGTCCTTAACATAAATGGTGAGAAATATTTATTATTTCTTATTAAATTTACGTCCCATTTTTTAAAGTAAATAATGCAATTAAAAAAAATTGTTATGTAAGGTACCAATTTTTTTTTCATCATCATTTAAGTAGTAAGCACTTCTATGGAAAGACAGGAAAAAATTATGGTTGTCTTTTCAAAAACTTATGATGATGTCATCCTTCAGAAATATGTGACGTCATAAATATAATTTTTACATCGTAAGTTGGCAATTGAAAATATAAAATTGACCTGTCCCAGCTTTTTTCTTGAAAAATTAAATAACACATTTATGAATTATATTCCAAACTTTATCATCACATTGTATATCTAATATCTTAGTGGGAAATGTAAAATTAGACGAAAATTAATTATTTTCAAATAAGTTTCACAAGAAATTCAAATTTAAAGCCCAGAGCTTCTTCTATGGGCTATATGACTGGCTCTTCTTTACATGAAAGGTTTAATGACAGTTATCTTGGATTATTATTTACTTTTATTGATGTTCTAGCTGTTTGGATTATACACTGTAAAACTGGCTGTGGCAGTAGTACTGGCAGGTGGAGTACATGTGCAGCAGGACTCTAACATGGGTTCTACTGGAGTTAGTGTTAGATCAGAGCCACACCTACTTCTAGTAGGCGATCCTGGCACTGGAAAATCGCATTTGCTCAGATTTGCTTCCAAGGTGATACCTAGATCGGTGCTGACGACCGGCGTTGGATCTACTGCTGCTGGATTAACAGTTACTGCTGTCATGGTAAGTACCTGTTGACTGTTGCTTACCGCCTCCTTGAACAATTCTTGTATTAATAAAATATATTATCTATTATTTTCATTTGCCAGCGAGTAACTTCATCTCACCAACCTGGAAATTTGGGAGAACAGTTGTTTTGTTAGAGATAACTTTTACATGTTAAACATCGCCTGGTACACAGAACCAATGGCTTTACATCCCTTCAGAAGGGCTGAGCATACAGACATTAAACTCTTTAGATATACTGCCAAAGCTTTGGTAGTAGTTATATTAGAGTTCTTCTTTTGTGAAAAAGTTGCAGTCACAGCCCTGAACCTGGGCTTAGTGAGCCCATGATAAGCAAGTTAAGCAGCTAAGGCTGTTAGCAGTAGCGGCTCGTGCCTTAATGCATTGGGGGTGCGCAAGAAAAACAAAGTTCGGGACGCAGCAAGTGCGTTATGGTAGTAATTTTTTATTAAATGCTTCAAATTTGAATAACTCAAGTTTCTACGAACTTAGAAAGTTGAATTTTGGTGTATAGCAGGGTCGTATCCAAGGCAACATATCCACCAAATTTCATCAAAATAACTTTGTAATTTTCGGAGAAAAAAATTTTTTTAAGAAGAGAAACTCAAAATTTGAGTAACTCAATTTTCTAAAAACGTAGAAAGTTAAATTTTAATGTGTAGTAAGGTCTTTTACAAGGCAACATATTCACCAAATTTCATTAAAATACCTTTGTAATTTTCGGCGAAAAAGATTTTTTTTGAAACAAAACTCAAAAATTTTCCCAGAAAACGTTATCCGATTTTCCTGACTAACGAACTCATCGAAGCCATTAATCAAAGAAAGGCACTTGCCGAGTTTCATCGAAATCAGTTGCTTATTTTTTGAGTTATCGGTTGGATACTGTTGGAAATTATTGCCGAATACACAGGGTGTTTCATTTGAGCTGGCCACTCACCTACTTCGTTATTTTCAATGGAACACCTGTATATTTTCACATTTTTTGAATCCTCGAGTTATTCTACGTCGAAAATGTATACAGTAGTATGAGCGGAAACCCATCCATTTTTAAGTTATCTCTTCTTTTTCAAAAATAATGGCCTTTGCAGTCTTTATTTTACAAGTCTCTATCTTGGTAAGTGATAGAGAAAGGACCATCATTTTAGAAAAGCAGGTGTGCAAAACTTTTGCGACTATCCTAATGTACACTAAAGCGTGACTAGATATACAGTGCGTTCACAAAAGGGCATCCACTTCTGACAACTTCAACAATCAAAAACTATTTTCTTTCAAATGGAACAGCCTGTATATTATTATATCGTTTAACTCGAAATTTCATTACCTTTTATCCTATGTATGCATACCTATACAGAAACTTAAAACATTTTGAGATATATGATGAAACAACAAGTTTAGAATGAATTATATGGCTGTTTGTGTGTAGAAGCTAAGAAAGACCCAGTATAAGCTAATTAGTTGGACTTTGAATACTTTACAATTCCAAATAAAACCCCTGAAACTTTATTAAGCGGTTTATTGAAAAATAATATCACAAAGCTTAAAGAAAATACGTTAAATAAAGGTTTTGCATAGTACCTATTTGATAACAATAAAAAAATTAACTTAAAAACTTTAGAAACGATTGGAACGATTATAACAAACAATGAGATAACAAATACTAATGAAACTAAACTAAAGAAGATGTTCGAAGTTACGTCCAGTTTCCTGCAGACATATATGCACTGTTCGTCTAAAAGAGTTTCTAACATTTTGCGAAGCTCACAAGACGCTTCTACACAATCCCAGTCAAGAAAACCGTCAAGCATTTAACGACGCAATAAACGGCTACGTCCGCATTCTTTCTGAGGCAAAAAACTCGTTTAATAACCACATCAAAAACAAAGTCCTCTCAAGCTCCAATGGCAGCGAACCGTTCTGGACTCTTGCTAAATCTATTGGGAATAATTTCTGCAAGAGCATGTTCCCACCTCTTGTTTCAGGAGATGTAATTGTTTCTACTGCCCTGGGCAAGGCTGAACTTTTTGCCTCGATGTTCACCAGCAATTCTACTCTCAATCCACCTCCAAATGTTCAACCACCAACAGTCCCCAGTGTCGCGCATAAAATGACGGATATCATTTTCAAAACTAAAAAGGTATGAAAGATGCTCTCTTCTCATAATACCAGGAGAGCCTCTGGCCTTGACGAGATCCCAGCAATTGTTCTCAAAAAATGCACACCAGAACTTGCTCCTGTCCTGACTCGTCTGTTTCAGAAATCTTACAATAGAGGCATATTCCCTAGTAACTGGAAAACTGCTCGAGTACAACCCGTCCCCAAGAAAGGATCCAAAGCGCTTCCTAGCAACTACAGGCCTATTTCTCTCCTTTCAGTCGTCTCTAAAGTGATGGAAAAGTATATAACCCAGTTCAGTTACGCGAACGACAGCACCCTCCACTCAAATATACAATATTCTAAGCCTGTCTCTTTAGTCCAATTAAATAAGGATCGTAGACTCAGGGAGGGTTCTGTCTCTGTGGATCTCCAAAAAATATTGGACTGGGGAAGTAGAAATCTTGTACAATTCAACAAATCTCAGTCTTGCCTTCTATCTCATAAGAGATACACCAGCCCTAGACCCATCACAATGAACAACCAAGGTATTCAAAGTAATGAGTCCTTTTCACTTGTTGTCATTTCTGTGGACCGAAATCTCAATTGGCACCAACATGTCACATCAATTGCAGAAACGGCTGCAAAGAAATTAGGTTTCCTCTTCCGGGCTCACAAATACTTTTCACCAGCTAATCTCTATACCTTATATACTTCACAAATAAGGCCAAACCTCGAATACTGCTCCCACATCTGGGGTGCCGCTGCTGCTTCTACACTCGCTATCTTGGACTCCATTCAGAAGAGAGCTATATGTCTCATCGGTGACCCTACCCTCACCCAAAGGCTGTCATCCCATGCCCACCGACGTGCTGTTGGTGACCTCTCTCTTTTACAGATATCCGCACGGGCACTGCTCGGAGGAGCTTTCTTCCATAGTTCTCCACCTGCTGCCCCCAACAGATCTACCAGGGGAACAGAGTGAATGCACCCTTTTACTATCCAGGTCACCAGACATAGAACATCTTGTTATGCCCGCTCTTTTGTCCCGAGGACTTCCAAGTTGTGGAATTCCTCCTCCGAACCTCCAAACCTTCAAGTCCAGAATTAACAAGTTGTGGAATTCCTCCTCCGAACCTCCAAACCTTCAAGTCCAGAATTAACAAGTTGCCTCTTTCCTCCTTGTCGACACCCACGGTACGATAGTATTTAGGCTGTGAGCCCTCGTGCTGTGTTGTTGAAAGAAAAAAGAAACATGACAGCATAGGCAAACAAAAAACAGCTTATTCTAACAGCTATAAAAAAGAAAACAAGAATCAAGTTATAGAGCCAATTCTAGATCGTTGTAAACAGCGGCTATAAAATTCTTGACGTTACCAGGCATGAGGCTATCAAAACAGATTCTATTGTACTCTCTCATACTTGCATACAAAAGTGATCTTATTAGAACATTTGTTCTAAGAATAGGTAGAGTAGGATAAGATCGTAAACTAGGACCAGGAGATGGGACATAAAAAGGTAACTGTTGTAACAGGTTAGGTAATTCAATGTAGTCATGACTTAATTTATAAATACATGTTATTTTTGCAAAAGATGCTCTGTTAGCTAGTAAAGTCATACTGAAATCTCCCAACAATATATCCTGAGAGTATTCTTGTTCAGGGTAGCTTCCACTTTCACATAAGCCTACATATTTGAGGAATCTACGCTGGACTCATTCCAGCATCAACTCCTAAGAACTACATAAGGGAGACCAGCATATACTTGCGTATTCTAATTTAGGTAGCACAAATACGTTGCAGAGTGAACATATTGTGTCAGTATGTATAAAGCATCTGGAGCTTCGCACTAGAAAGCCAAGGCTTCTCATTGCTGAAGAAACAACATTTGCAATGTGATGGTGGAAGCGCAGATTACTATTAAAGGTCACACCTAAGTCAGTAATTTTAGACACGTTTTCTGTAGGGATGAGAAATATGAAACTTCTCGTTTGAAACGGTCATTACCCTGCATTTTTTAGCGCTAAGCTCGTGTGCATTGGCGAGTCACCATTCTGCGATCTAGTCTAGGCTTTATTGTAATAAAACACAGTCGAGGTTTGATCCAATTGACAAGAAGATTTTTATATCATCTGCATATAAAAGGTGTTGTATGCTGACAGCAGTGCTGAGATCATTGCTGAACAGGTTGAAGAAAAGGGGGCCCAAAACCAAACCTTGAGGAAGCCCAGATAAAAGAGCGTAATAGTATAATGACTGTCCAGCATACCGGACATAATTAAACCGATTAGTAATGTAAGATGGAAAACAATTTAACCAGGTTATTAGAAAATCCAAAGCGTGAAAGTTTTACCATTAGTAATCTATGTGATACACAATCAAAAGCTTTTTTCATGTCCAAGTATACAGCGTCCACCTGTCCACGGCAATACAGAGCTTCAGCAGCATACTTGGTAAAGCAACATACATTTGAGGTCGTTGGTCTTCCCACACAAATGCTGATTTGCGGAGATGTATGGGCGTACATGGGCAAATATAAAACTGACAAGGACATGTTCAAAGACTTTGGCAAAATTAAGAATCAACACAATCTGCTTATAATTTTCAACAACTAGGGTTTTTTCTTTTTTATGTAATGGACAAACCTTTGATATTTTCTAGATATCTGGATAAATGGATGTACTAATAGCAAGTTTTAAAAAAAAGTTCAGCAAATACTGCAGTACAATCCATAATTAGAAAACTGGGATTACTATCAGGTCCCTGGATTTAAATGTTTTAATACTTGCAATAACATCATCTAAGGAGATTTGATTAAGATAAAGTAATGGGCAGTCGTAGGTATCGAAAAGAAGTAACGTGACTGCAGTAGTTGACCCAGCTGAATCTGTGAAGAAGTCCGCAAAAGCGTTAACAATTTGTTCAGAAGACACAAATGTGTTGCCTTTGTAAGTTATCAAGGCGGGAATTCTTGTCTGTTTGGTGTTAGATCATATAAAGGACCAGAAAGAATAAGGATCAGACTGAATATGATAATTTCTATACTAGAAGTGTAATTATTTTTTTTATTTGTTTATTTTTTTATTTTCTTTTCTTTCAACAACACACCACTAGGGCTTACAGCCTAAATACTATCGTACCGTGGGTGTTGACAAGGAGCAAAGAGGCAACTTGTTAATTCTGGACTTGAAGGTTTGGAGATTCGGGGGAGAAGGAAAAACATGTGCCGGCAAGGAATTCCACAACTTGGAAGTCCTCGGGACAAAAGAGCGGGCATAACAAGATGTTCTATGTCTGGCGACCTGGACAGTAAAAGGGTGCATTCGCTCTCTTCCCCTGGTAGATCTGTTGGGGGCAGCGGGTGGAGGAAGTATGGAAGAAAGCTCCTCTGAGCAGTGCCCGTGTAGATATCTATAAAAGAGGCAGTGGGCAAGGGATGTCAGCCTTGGGTGAGGGTACAGTCATCGATGAGACATATAGCTCTTTCTGAATGGAGTCCAGGATAGCGAGTGTAGAAGCGGCAGCGGCACCCCAGATGTGGGAGCAGTATTCGAGGTTTGGTCTTATTTGTGAAGTATATAAGGTATAGAGATTAGCTGGTGAAAAGTATTTGCGAGCCCGGAAGAGGAAACCTAACTTCTTAGCGGCCGCTTCTGCAATTGATGTGACATGTTGGTGCCAATTGAGATTTCGATCCACAGAAATGCCAACAAGTGAAAAGGACTCATTACTTTGAATATCTTGGTTGTTCACTGTGATGGGTCTAGGGCTGGTGTATCTCTTATGAGAAAGAGCGCAAGACTGTGATTTGGTGGGGTTGAATTGTACAAGATTTCGACTTCCCCAGCCTAATATTTTTTGGAGATCCACGGAGACAGATCCCTCCATGAGTCTGCGATCCTCATCTAATTGGGTTAAAGAGGCAGGCTTAGAATATTGTATATTTGAGTGGAGGGTGCTGTCGTCCGCGTAACTGTGAACTGGGTTGGATGTGCTAGAGAGGAGGTCATTGATGTGGAGAAGAAACAAACTAGGGGCTAAAGCTGAACCTTGAGGAACTCCTGCATTAATTGGATACAGTTTAGAGGAATGGCCATCCACGACAACAGAAATGCTCCGGTTGGAGAGGAAATTTGCTGTCCAGGTACAGAGTTTTGGTGGTAGGCCACAGGCCAGAAGTTTATTAAGCAGTGCTGCGTGCCAGACCTGGTCGAATGCTTTGGATATGTCTAGAGCGACAATCTGGGATTCACCGTGTAGTTCCATAGACTTGTTCCAAGAATGGGTGACAAAAGAAAGGAGGTCGGCAGTCGATCTGCTCTGACAGAATCCATACTGCCTGTCGTGGATTAGACTGTGTTTTTCAAGAAATTTTAGTCATTCGGTGTATATATACTTTTCCATCACTTTAGAGACGACTGAAAGGAGAGAAATAGGCCTGGAAATAGGAAGCGCTTTGGATCCTTTCTTGGGGACGGGTTGTACTCGAGCAGTTTTCCTGTTACTAGGGAATATGCCTCTATTGTAAGATGTCTGAAACAGACGAGTCAGGACAGGAGCAAGTTCTGGTGCGCATTTTATAAGAACAATTGCTTGTCAAGGCCAGAGGCTTTCCTGGTATTAAGAGAAGAGAGCATCCTTCGTACCTTTTTAGTTTTGAAAATGATATCAGTCATTTTATGCGCGACATTGGGGACTGTTGGTGGTTGAACATTTGAAGGTGGGTTGAGAGTAGAATTGCTGACGAACATCGAGGCAAAAAGTTCAGCCTTGCCCAGGGCGCTAGAAACAATTTCATCCCCTGAGACAAGAGGTGGAAACGTGCTCTTGCAGAAATTATTCCCAATAGATTTAGCAAGAGTCCAGAAGGGTTTGCTGCCGCTGGAGCTTAAGAGGACTTTGTTTTTGATGTGGTTATTAAACGAGTTTTTTGCCTCAGAAAGAATGCGGACATAGCGGTTTCTTGCGTCGTTAAATGCTTGACGGTTTTCTTGACTGGGATTGTGTAGAAGCGTTTTGTGAGCTTTGACCTTTTCAAGTCTGGCCTTGTCACAGGATTTAGGGAACCAGGGCTTTTGAGTGGCTGCAGAGGTTTTCTGCGTACATGGAATAAATAATTCCATGCCAGCTTGGATAATTTCGGTGACGTTTTGTGAGATATCAGAGGGGTCAGGATGAGAGAAGCAGACAGACGCCCATGGAAATGAGGAAAAGTAATCTCGCATTTCGTCACAGTTCACGGAGTTGTAGTGCCAAATGATACGTGGGTGTGATGGCTGTGTGACCTCGGGTTGCATTGCGCAGGAAGCAGTGACAATGCCGTGGTCTGAGCGACCAAGGGGGGCGGTGACTGATATCTTATAGCAGTCAGGATTTGTAGTAAGACGGAGATCCAAGGGATTTGAGCTGTGTGGTGGGATGCGAGGAAAGTAAGTAGGTTGCTGAACCATATTGGCTAAAGAATTGCTGACTGCAAAGGCCTCCGCTGCTCTTCCTTGTGGATCGGTTTTTGAAGATCCTAGCCATTCCTTAATATGGACATTGAAGTCACCAAGAATAGTGACCTCGGAGGAAGGATATTCAGAAATCAGATGGTCGGTTTTTTCAGAAAGGTAGTCAAAAGGCTAGACAAAGTTGTTGTCAGAAGGTGACCGGTAAATGCAACAGATTAATTTAGTTGCAGCCCTGAGAGAGAGTTTTATCCAGAGTATGTCTTTTCTTCCAGCTTCTAAATTGGGGAGTCTGGTGCAGGGTAGATTGCTACGGATGTAAGTGCACATGCCTCCATGCAATCTAAAGGAAGTAAGGAGCTCATACCCTGGAAAATTAAAGTGATTAGTGGCTGTTTTGGCACTGATTTGAGTTTCGGTGAGGAAGATGAGTTGGGGCCTATTAGTCTGGAGGAAATGGTGGACGGAGTTCAGGTTAGAATTTAGGCCACATATATTCGAGAAGGATATGTTAAATCTTGATGCTGACGCCCCCTGTACACCCCTCTCCCGGAGATCCGAATGGAGGGGTATTTTACCTCCGGAATCTAAATTATTATAAGCATTACTAATGTTTTAATTTTAGCTCTACATCTAGAAAATGCAGTATAGTGGCTTCATCAGCCAGAGTATTTTTATACTTTCTATGAAGAGTATTTTTAAGTTTAAGTTCAGGTATTATATCACCGGTGAACCAGAAAGGGTACCTAGACTTATCAATTTGTTGTTTTGGTACAAATCTGTCAGCTATTGAGTATAACTTGTCATAGAAACTGGCACAAGTCCGGTTTCCACTGTGAGAACTGCTGATAAAGGTCCAACCAATCCCGGATAATGCTCTATACAATCCTAAAATGTCTGCTTTCTTAAAGTTATACGATGCTGTTCAATTATCAAAAATCTCGGGACGCAGCAAGTGCGTTATGGTAGTGAATTTTCATAAAACTATTTTTAATAGCAATAATGTGTGTTGTTTTAAGAAAGCAGGAATCAAATTTGGTTACCAGTATAATCTATATAGTAAAAACAATGTGCCATGTTTCATCAAAATAACTTTATTGTTTGAAAATGTAGAAAAATTTCCGAAAGTAAACTTAAAGTGTTCCCGAAAAAACTCGTTTTTTGGTCAACCTTATAGGTTAATAGCAAATTGAGCTATTCAAATATGAAGCATTTGATCAAAATTCGCTACCATAACGCACTTACTGCGTCCAGAATTTTTGGTCTTACAAACATGCATTATATTTCGATGGAAAGTGCAAAAATACAATAACATAAGGCGTGTTTGATTAAAAAAAAAAAAAGAAAAAGAAAATTTGTATCACTAACGACTTATGGGCCATCCTGTGATTGTAGAAATAATTTTTTAAGATGTAGTTTAAGACACCCTATAATTAATATATACAATTTTTTTTCATATCTGGTATAATAACATATATTGAGCTTTATTGATTTTTTTTACGAAAATTCTACAAAAATTATATACTATTAACGATAAACTCTATAGCTAAGACTACTGCCAAGCATTAGAGAAAGGGTCTATTTGAAATGAATTTTCTGGAAACATTTTATTAAAATGAAGGACAATGGCGGTTGAAACTAAGACTTCAGGGTTTGTAAAACATTCTTCTTGAGACATTTTATTTCCATAGCCTGTATTAGATTCAAGTTCTTTTCCTAAATGTTGCCCATTTTGACGTTTAAATCGCAACTTTGACGTTTTGTGAAAAACCCCAATTTGTTTTTGTTTAAATGCCTATAACTTTTTTGTCTTTTGACCTACAGAGCTAAATTTTGGTAGGTAACTTGCCTATAATGATATAAACCCGCGTATGAAATTTGGTTGCCCTTACTTTGTTAATTTTGGAGATATAAATTTTTTTCGAAAGAAAACACAAAATTTTCCGGGAAAACCTCGTCGGATTTTCCTGGATAACAAACGTATCCAAGCCACTTGCAAAAGGAAGGTACTCACCAATTTTGACGTTTAAAATCGCGATTTTGACGTTTTGAGGAGAACCCAAATTTATTTTTCTTTGAGTGCCTGTAACTTTTTTGGCATTTAACCTACGGAGCTAAATTTTGGTAGGTAACTTGCCTCTAATGATATAAACCCGCGTATGAAATTTGGTTGCCCTTACTTTGTTAATTTTGGAGATATAAATTTTTTTCGATTTTTTTCGAAAGAAAACACAAAATTTTCCGGGAAAACCTCGGCGGATCTTCCTGGCTAACGAACTTATCCAAGCGACTTGCGAAAGGAAGGTATGTGCCAAATTTTATTAAAATCGGTCCATTCTTTTTTAAGTTATAGGTGTGACACACATATATATATATATATATATATATATATATATATATATATATATATATATATATATATATATATATATATATATATATATATATATATATATATATATATATATAAACATATAAAGTCTGAAACTGATCTCGGATTTGGGTTCTGGGGGTCCTAAATAGCGCTCATTTGAAGAAATTTTTTCAAAATTCGAAAGTCGAGATCTCCTCATTAGTGAATTTTTTTTAAGAAAATTCACTAATTGAAAGTTACAATTAGGTGGACCAGATATCTCAACAAGTATTTCTAAGGCTGGATGATACAAATCTTTCGTGAGAAGTGGTGAACTGGTGCTAACATTGCAGGCGTTTAGATTGGAATACATTCTATTCTTTCATTTAGGGAGTTAGTTATTCCACTTCTGATTAATAAGGAGCAGATATTGAACGAGTCGATGGGAACATTCTGTGAAGAGTCCTATCATCAGCGAAGTTGTCGGTCCGACTGTTATTATTTGCATTATATGTGTGATAAAGGTCATATAAGATAAACCGAAATATGCCACATTGTAATGTTGTTTTTCTTTTTCAGGAAGGTGGAGAATGGCAGTTAGAAGGTGGAGCTTTAGTTTTAGCAGATGGTGGTATCTGTTGTATAGATGAATTCAATTCAATGAAAGAACATGATCGTACAAGTATTCATGAAGCAATGGAACAGCAAACAATCAGCGTAGCAAAGGTAGTTAAATTATTAGTGCTCTTCTTTACACCTAGTGTTATTGTTTTTTCTTTCTTTTATGTATTTTGTATGTTTTGACAAATTTACGTTTTAAAAGGTAACTTAAATTCAAGTATTAGATGTTGTTTAGCGATCAAACAACATTGTAAGCGATGATTGCTATGGTCTAAACATGAAAATATTAAAATGTATAAAATATATGACTGTTGTTCCCCTAAAACTTATAAATTATTGCATATTATATTATATTATATTATTATATTTATTTGTTTGGAAATTATGCATTGTGTTATAGAAAAAGCTATGGCCTGTGCAGTTAATGAAAGCTTGGAGAAGCATGGCTATGCTTTGTGCCAATTTATGCCTAATAACCCAAGTGTATTTATTTGATGGTTGTCCACGATTGATATCTCGTCACAGATTTCAACTGGATCTAAATCCGGTCAATAGTGAGGTCATCATCACCTCCCAAACCCTAACCTATTTGCACTTATCTCTCAGATTGATTATTTTCTAAGATACAGAACACACTGTTTGGTTTGAAGATAAAAAGATAATCAAATACTTACTCAGCTTTAATCTTGTTCTGACCAAAGTCCTATATTTGTGAGATCTTCGAGTCAAAACACCGGCACTACGTTAGTTACATAGTTTGTTTGAAGAGATCTAGAAAATAGATGTGAAGAATTTACAGCTGTAGCACCACCATAATTGAGAAAGATTAAATGAGGAATTTGTTATTCAATCAAGACAGATATTAAAAACACAAATATTTAAATTAATTGACATAAATTAATAATGGGAGTTATTTAAATCAGGACTCCTGGTAAATCAAATATAAGTTGTACATTACAAAGAAACAAAATAAATATCAAATGCAAAATTAAAGGTTTTTCTATTAATTCTACCATTGCTCTCAATTTTAATTCGTCAGGAAAATTTCTACTTAATTGTTCTGGCCAGATAATGTTTTATTTTCTTAAAAAGCTTTGTGACAAAAAATCAGATATTGTAAAATTAAGTAATTGTTGACTATTGTTTAAATGAAAGGTTACAAGCTACTTTTTCTACTCTAAAACATTTTAAGGTTTAAAACATTCGTGAGCAAAATGTTAATTAATTAAATATCAAACTAATATTCTTAATTTACATATTTGACAAGATATCAAAAGAAAATACAAAATACATTTATATATCGAAAATTTCACTGACTAAAATTTTGATTTTGACTGATTTAAAATTTATGTTGAAATTTAATGAGAAATTTAAATTATGTAGGAAAGTTTATGTCTGTCTAGTCTTAAAAATTACTCAAAAACTTAAAAATGACTCACGTGTAGTGCACTCACACTTCCAAAGATTCACCAGCTGGTCTGCACCTACACCTGAGGTCCCATAGGTGTTAATTTTCCTGCAGACGGAATGTGGAAACTGCACAGGGTATTTAGCGCTTACCATAGGCGCTTAATTTCCCCAAGAGAGGAGTCAGGAATTGGTGCAAAACGCTTACAGAAGTGGAGATAGGAAGAGAGTGTACGTGCAATGTACAATCAAGAGGCTAGGCAGACACTAAGGTTGAAACTTGATGTACTTGAATCGGAACAGCAAAACTGTATGTTAACGGTAAATTCTGAGACAAAGGTATGTTTGAACGTACACAGAAAAATTGGACATAAAGGCAAATTTGAAACTGGGACTGAAATTGAAAACTTGAACTTGGAAACTAGAAACCGTTTACTTGAAAGTGTTCACTTGAAACTACGCCAAAAACTTGTCACTGCACTAGGACGTTTATTAAAAACTCACGGTTAAATTCATTTTTCTTTCAAGCGGGTTGTTATAATTCACTACACCCAACTGAAATTATTTGCAGCACTTGAACGATAATTATACCAGTCGTATATGACATGCGGAAGTCAACGTTTTACTTCATTGCCTAATAGAAAACTCCTGAACTGAACTCGAGAGGTAGCGCAATTTTTGCTTCTGTAGTGTCTGTTGGCAGACATCCTTTGATCCAGACATTCACACGTTTAAGTACTCGGCTGGGTTTATTCGGTGCGTCGATGTTTCTTGGTGATATTCTCGCTGTCCTGAGTTACCCATCTACCTCCATGTGTGTGAGAGAAATGCAAAGATGCATGAGTTTCGCGCCAGTTTCCGCAGGCCCAAGTCGGAGCTTAGAAGTCCCAACGGGTTATATGCGACCAGTATCTGTCAAATATACTTTAAATTTCAGAAAGAATTGTAGAAGTGCCTCACCCCTAGAGTTTGTGTCCGAGCTTCCCCACAACTCATGGTGCACGTTCGCATCCATGCCGATGATGGTCGGCCATCCACCTGCTCTGCTACCCACCATCAGCTGCTCCAATTCCTTGGGTGGAGGAGGGTCCATGCTGTCCCCTGGCAGATAGGCTGACACGACAGTAATGACCCTCGGCCCATCCGCTCATCCACATCGGATTTTGATCGTTGCCAGGTCCCTTGAACAGAAATTCATTAAAGGCAAAAACTCTATCCCTTCTCTGACAAAAATGCGGGCCCTCGGGTTCTCGCTGGATCCGCTGTAGATGAGCTTTCCAGCAGCTCCGCCGAGTTCCTTGATCTCTCCTTTATAGGAGTACGGTTCCTGGAGGAGGGCCACATCCGTGTTCCTCAGAGCCATCAGTAGTTCGGCTGTGGATCCCCTACTGTGTTGGAGGTTGACTTGAAGGAATCTACGTCCCATTAACCCCTAATTGCTTCCCCAGTGGGCGGAAGCTAAGCATTACCAGGCCCCAGAATGTCTTGAAGGAGGTTCCTTCAAGGGCTCTGTAAGACGCCTGGTCGATCGAGAAGGCGAGAGTCTGTCCTTTCTCCTCTGCCTTCCTGCTTAGAACCGACCAGTGTTGTGTCCCCAGTTCAGGGTTCTGGATCTTCAGTCTACTGATCACCGTCTCCTGCGGGACGGTGTCAGGGATCCATATGAGGATCTTGCGTCTCTTTGGGAGTTCCTTGGCTTCGACGGCTGTCAAATCCTCCCCCTCCCAAATCTGACCGAGGCCCCCGATCGTTTTCCGCAGCCAGTCCCGCGACTGCGGGCCGGCACAGGTTATCCAGAGGATGCCCCCCGCCAGGCACGCCCGATGGAACTGAGGCGGGCTCTCCCCTTCCTGAAGAGAGTCCACCGCAGCTACCACCGCAGCCTGGATCAGGTCCGCCTTCCCCTGGTCTAGCGTGAGCTCGGGATGGCGGTGATTTGCAGACGACATCCCGAGGCCCTCCGCAGCCTCCCTATACGAACCAGTCTGCGCCGGTGTTCCGGCCATGGTCCTTTTGGGACGTCTGTCTGTAGTAGGCGTGCTATAACCCGAGCGCGGCGTCTTCTGACTCGCACTCCCCTCTTGCGCCTTTACAGGTGGCCTGGCCCTTTTGGGACGTCTGTCTGTAGTAGGCGTGCTAGAGTCCGAGCGCGTCCTCTTCTGACTCGCACTCCCCTCTTGCGCCTTTACAGGTTTCTCGATCGTCCACGTCCCGGTCGCCATTTTCTGCGCCCTCCGGAACTTCTTTTTTTGCGCTCCGGAAAGACGCTTGGACTGCCGGGGCAGTCCCTCTACCCCTACAGTAGGGTCATCACTGGCGGAGGGGCCCCCAGAGTCCGCGGACCTCGCCGCCCTCCGGTGGGACCCAGCCTTCAGCTTGGGTGTCGGGGACAGGTCTGTGGCCGAAGCTACCCCCTGATCCCCCGTATCTACGTCGGTCGTGAGACCGCCAGAGTCCGCTGCCGCCCCCTGGCTCGTCTCCGTTTCCGGAATAGACTCAAGGCACGAGTTTGTAGCCGGAGCCACTCCTCGAGCCTCATTGGTTTTGGTTCCATATATATTTATGATTTTCATGTTGTTCCCACGAGAATGGGGGAACTACTGTCCACACCATCAGAACCCCCTGTGTGGTGCAAGGCGGGTTACTCTGGAGGGTTGCCCGGTACTCCAGAGGTTCCGTTGACGACACCATCGCCCTGGTGCCATACATCCCTAGGCATGGGTCACGTGACACCGTAGATTGGAGGAGTTTAGTTCGACCTCCTTGTCTAGATCGGTCATGTTTAGTTATTAGCAGGGTCACCTCGTGCAGGATGCGGCTTTTCACCTCGCATGACGGTCTTGGGGAAAGCTTCATCGAAAGTTTATTTTGTTGTTTTCACTTCCTCAGCTTGCCCCTGGAGTCCTTTGGCCCGTGACTCGACCCCCCAACAAACCTTAGGTTAATAGCAAATCAAGTTATTGAAATTTGAAGGATATAATGAAAATTCGCTACCAAAACGCACTTACTGCGTCTCGATTTTTTTCCTACAAACATGTATCATATTTCGGTAAAAAATGCAAAAATGCAATAATATAAGGCTGTTCGAAAAAAAAAAACAATTGCAGGGATCACCAACGACTTATGGACCACCTGTGATTGCAGATGCAGCTTAAGACACACTATAATATATATATATATATATATATATATATATATATATATATATATATATATATATATATATATATATATATATATCCCACTGATAACTCAAAAAATAATGGACCGAATATATATATATATATATATATATATATATATATATATATATATATATTCGTTTTACGAAAAATTCGCTAAAAACAAAAATGGAGGTGTCCGAGCCTTGCATGTGTTTTCTTTCCATAACAGAGGAAACTCCTGTTAACTTTGCGTTGGGTCACGCTGATGCACTTTTATTGCCTTTCATTAACTACTTACAACAAAACAGCATTAATGTTTTATGCCAAATAGAATGTTGTTTGCTTTTTGTCTGTTTATATTAATTGTTTACAGGCTAGTATTGTTTGCAAATTGAATACAAGATGTTCTGTCTTAGCTGCTTCTAACCCAAAGGGAAATTTGGACCCATCACAGCCATTAAGTATGAACATTGCCCTGGCCAGCCCACTTCTTAGTCGCTTTGATCTTATACTCCTGCTCAGGGATACTGTTCAGGAAGATTGGGACACTTTGGTAGCAGATTACATACTAGATGGAAAACACAGTTATTCCAAGCTTACAGATACTGTTCTGTGGAACTTAGAAATGCTACAGGTAAATTGCTTCACTGATAATGTCTCTGGTCTGTAATATGTTTTTTGTTTGTTAGGTATATTTTGCAATTATTAAGAAAATCAACCCCACATTGTCTTCCGATGCACACAGAATATTAACTAGTTATTATCAAGTTCAAAGGAGAACTAATTATATGAATAAGTCCCGTACAACTGTGAGGTTACTGGATAGTCTAATTAGGTGAGCTTTAAGTAATCAAAGTATGGTACTGCTACTACTACTATCCATCACGTCATTTCCATTAAGGGATAGACACACCACGAAGCCTATGGTATTCCCGAATAATATTTATCCATGCACTACATCTCCACATACATGCTCTCCTATTACAAAACTTCTGGCCTTTTTCTTTAATATGTAACCCACAACATCCGACCAAGCTTTCCTGGGTCTTCCACAGTCTCTATTACCATTCACATGCTCCCTATAAATTATTCTTGTCCTATCATTATCCATTTGTTCCATGTGGCCAAACCATCTAAGCATGCTGCTCCCATAATAACTTTCAGTAGACTTTTTCACATTACATTAGTTCCAAACCCATTCATTTCTGACTTTACCTATTCTTGTTTTACCTTTTTTTATGAGGACGTAGTTGGCGCAAACCAAACAAGTGACCCACCTGAAACGCCACAGCCTAGGATACGCTTTCACATTACTTAGAGGCATTGGCTGTCTTCAATTTAATATAATATATACACACATAAAGAAAAGCGCAACAACACAACATATTACAACCACATGCACACATTGAATATCACAGTCAATAAACAAAACTATTAGCCAAAAAAGTCTGGACGCAGCAAGTGCGTTATGAAAGTAAATTTTCATAAAAATGTTTTTAATAGCAAATATGACTCTCTAATGCAAGCAGGCATCAATCTGCTTACCGGTTTAGCCTATATAGTAGAAACAATGTACCATATTTTAGCAAAATTACTTATTGTTTGAAAATGTACACAAATTTTCCGGAAATAAACTTAAAATGTTTCCGAGAAAACTGGTTTCGTAGCCAACAAACCTTAGGTTAATAGCAAATTAAGTTATTGAAATTTAAAGGATATAATGAAAATTCGCTACCAAAACGCGCTTACTGCGTCTCGATTTTTTTTACAAATATGCATCATATTTCGGGAAAAAAAAAGCAAAAATGCAATAATATAAGGCTGTTCGAAAGAAAACAATTGCAGGGATCACCAGCGACTTATGGATCATCCTGTGATTGTCCAAATATTTTTATAAGATGCAGCTTAAGACATCCTATAATTAACGTATACAATTTTTTCTCGTGTCTTGTATAATAACAATTATATTGAGCTTTACCGTATAAATGCGTCACCTTGTATATATGCAAAAGTGAATGAAATAAAAACAAACCCGGATATGGATTCTAGGGGGCCTAGTTTGGCTCATTTGAAGAAATCTTTTTAAATTTCAAAAGTCGCGGTCTCATTAACGAATTTTTTCTACGAAAATTAGCTAAAAATGAAACCATGAATTTAACTAAACCTACAACCAAAGCATCAACTTAACTAAACCTACAGCCAAGGCATTAGAGAAAGGGTGTATTTGAAATGCATTTTCTGTAAACATTTTAGTAAAATGAAGGACGATGATGGTTGAAGCTGAAACTTAAGGGTTTGCAGAACACTCTTTTTGCGACATTTTCTTTACATAATCCGTATTTGTTTCAGGTTCTTTGCCTAAATGTTGCGAATTTTGACGTTTCAAATCGTGATTTTGACGTTTTGACGAACACCCCAAATTTTTTCTTTAAATACCTATGACTAACTTACAAACCTAAATTTTGGTACGTATGTCACAAGCACAAGTGCCAAATTTGGTTGCCCTTACTTTGTTATTTCCGGGGATATAAATTTTTTTTGAAATAAAACACAAAATTTTCCGGAAAAACCTGGGCTGATGTTCCTGGCTAACGAACTTATCCATACAAAACATACAAAAATTGGAACTGACCACGGATATGGGTTCTAAGATAAAATAATATGTTTAATAAAAATTAACTAAAATCCTAATGTAACGTTCAATTACTTACATTACCTTTGTAGTTACTTTTTTGGGAACTGAAAACTGGAGTTCAATATTCAGTATGAATGTATGAACGCATCTCTATACATACATCTGTTTGATCATAGAGTAATATATGTTTTACATTGACATTAATATGTGAGCTGTCAGCTCAAACCTGACAGGGAATCAATCCTACTGTCTAATTAGAAGAGTGTCTCGCGAATGAGTTTTTTGTTGTTTAAACAAAATAAAAGACCTCCCTGACGTGCTGTTTACACACAATCCTACCAACTGACCTCCCTGACCTGCCCTGACATCAGTTTGCCTAATTAAAAGCTAAAAGGAGAAGGAAAATCAACCCTGCCATATATCAGGGTCATGTGAGCATAATGTACTTTTCCTTCCCCTTTTAAATTCTTATAGCTTTTGATTAGGCAAACTGATGTCAGGGCTGGCCAGGAAGGTCAGTTGAGAGGATGTGTAAACAGCACGTCAGGGAGGTCTTTTATTTAGTTAAAACGACAAAAAACTCATCCAAGTTTTTACTGTCGCGAGAACAAAGAAAGGTTTAATCTATTTGTAACACATATTATACATACAGTTTATCTTTCTGCTCTCCTTGTTTATCTAAACTTTAACTATGCCAAATCTCACACTGCTTCGTGCACACAATGTGCTTAACAAGGGGTAGGTGCAAAGTTTTTCTTCATGGATTATAACCCTATAGTTTAAACCACAGCTAAAGCATCAGGGAAAGGGTCTATTTGAAATGAATTTTCTGGAAATATTTAAGTAAAATGAAGGACAGTGATGGCTGAAGCTGCAACTTAAGGCTTTATAGAACACACTTCTTATAAAATTTCTGCTACATCGCCCGTCATGTTAGTTTCAAGTTCTTTATTTAGAACATGTCAATTTTGACGTTTTGGATCGCGGTTTTTTGACGTTTTGTATCGCGATTTTTTGACGTTTTGTATCGCGATTTTTTGACGTTTTAAGAAGAAAAACTGTCAGGCCATACATCCTCAGGATCCCCAGTAGGGATCAGTGGAGGGAAAATGCGGTTGCATTCCAGCCCGCAAGCCTGGTCTGTTTCACCGACGCATCGCAGCTGGAGGACCAACAATCCCCCGGTGCAGGAATATACATCGAGGGTCTGGGGGTGCGCGAGAGCTATGCTCTTGGCGCATATACCATGGCATTCGAAACAGAGGTGTATGCTATCCTGTCTGTGGCCAATAGACAGGATGTGAAGAGGAGTCCCGAGAAGTGTGTGTATATCTGCTCGGATAGCCAGGCGGTCCTGCGGGCGGTCTGCGCGGCCAGAATCAGGTCAACACTGGATCAGGAGTGCGCGGACGCCCTCAGAGCACTAGCCAGGACAAAGGAGGTGCAACTGGTGTGGGTTCCGGGACACTGTGGCGTAGCGGGCAATGAGGTGGCGAATAATATCGCAAGGCTAAGTTCCCGGCGGCCGTTCTGTGGCCCGGAACCTGCGATAGGCATAAGTAGGAAGACAGTCTCTGTCGCCTTAGACAGGTGGATCGAGGAAGCAATGTAGAGGCACTGGGGGTCGGTTGGTGGCTGCAGGCAGGAGAGCGACTTCGTGGAGGGGCCGGACAGAGATAAAGCTGTCTGGCTACTCAGAAGGAGTCGACCTACGCTTCGCCGCATCCTTGGGGTGCTGACAGGCCACTGCGCCCTTAGAAGAGACCTCACATTGATAGGCGTAGAGAGGGATCCCATTTGCCAGGAATGTGGCGAGGATGAAGAAACGTCCTACCACTACCTGTGTGAGTCTTCGAACAGAACTGTTCGGATCGAGGACTCTGCAGAGGAATCAGGTAAATACTGTACAATTGAAGACCGTCACGGCCTTTATCTCGAGGTCGAGGCGGTTTGGCGACGGAACCGAAGAAGAGTAGAGCATGGTTGCTGGAGTTGGCAAAAAGGGTCCATTGTGGCCTACTTGCTTGGCGTTGGCCTCCCCACCACTGCTACTACTACTACTACGGTAAAGCTTAATATAATTGTTATTATACAAGATGCGAGAAAAAGTTGTATACATTAATTATGGCTTGTCTTGAGCTCCATCCCATAAAATTAGTTTGACAATCACAGGCTGGCTCATAAGTTGTTTTTGATACCTACAATATTTTTCGAACACCCTTATATTATTGCATTCTTGCATTCTTTATCGAAAAACAATGCATGTAAGAAAAAAATCCAGATGCAGTAAGTGCGTTTTGATGGCGAATTTTCATTAAATGCTTCAAATTTCAATAACTTAATTTAACCTAAGCTTTGTTGGCTAGGAAACCAGTTTTCATGGATACATTTTAAGTTTATTTCAGGAAAATTTTTGTACATTTTCAAACAATAAGGTATTTTGATAAAACATGGTATATTGTTTCTACTATATAGGTTATACCGGTAACCAGATTGATGCCTGCTTGCATTAGAGAGACATATTTGCTATTAAAAACATTTTAATGTAAATTCTCTTCCATAATGCACTTGCTGCGTCCAGACTTTTTTGGTCATTTGTTTCAGCTTTTGAGGCGCCAATGTCCTATGCTGTAGCCACACCCTAGCTTATTATTTTATGTACCTACTTGTGTATCAGTTTCTTCCATGTAATTGCCATGTTGACTATTTCGGTGGTTATAATAAAATTTAAATAAAATGTCATATACAGTGTGTCCACATTTCGATGCTTACCATGGGTATATGGGTTATTATAAGAGATAAAGCAACAGTCAAATAGAATAGAATGTTTTGCGAAATTCAATGCTCGCAACAAATATTTCAAATTCATCCTGACTTTCTTCGATTTTGAAATATTTCGAAAATACTAACATCTGCTGATTTCATTCTTCTTCAATAACTCAATAACGCCTTATGCGACCGCTTTTGAACTTTCACTTGTTTAGACACTTTTTTATGACAAATTCATGGGTGTTAAGACAAACTTCTGATTTTCATTTGTTTTCAAGTTGTCAGCACTATGTTTTGTTCTTCTTATGCCGGTCATTTTTAATTTTTGGTTAGTAAGATAGCTCTCGAAAATAATTTTCCAATGAAGTATGACATAGCTGAAAAATCTTGATTTATTTATATATTTTTTATTTTTTATTTCAACAACACACCACGAGGGCTTACAGTCTAAATACTATCGTACCGTGGGTGTCGACAAGGAGGAAAGAGGCAACATGTTAGTTCTGGACTGAAGGTTTGGAGGTTTGGAGGAGAAGGAAAAACATGTGACGGCAAGGAATTCCACAACTTGGAAGTCCTCGGGACAAAAGAGCGGGCATAACAAGATGTTCTATGTCTGGTGACCTGGACAGTAAAAGGGTGCATTTACTCTGTTCCCCTGGTAGATCTGTTGGGGGCAGCAGTTGGAGGAACTATGGAAGAAAGATCCTCTGTGCAGTGCCCGTGCAGATATCTATAAAAAAGAGAGAGGTCACCAACGGCACGTCGGTGGGCAAGGGATGGCAGCCTTTGGGTGAGGGTAGGATCACCAATGAGACGTATCTCTTCTGAATGGAGTCCAGGATAGCGAGTGTAGAAGCGGCAGCGGCACCCCAGATGTGGGAGCAGTATTCGAGGTTTGGCCTTATTTGTGAAGTATATAAGGTATAGAGATTACCTGGTGAAAAGTATTTGCGAGCCTGGAAGAGGAAACCTAATTTCTTAGCAGCCGCTTCTGCAATTGATGTGACATGTTGGTGCCAATTGAGATTTCGATCCACAGAAATGCCAACAAGTGAAAAGGACTCGTTACTTTGAATAAATTGGCTGTTCATTGTGATGGGTCTAAGGCCGGTGTATCTCTTATGAGAAATAAGGCAAGACTGAGATTTGGTGGGGTTGAATTGTACAAGATTTCTACTTCCCCAGTCTAATATTTTTTGGAGATCCACGGAGACAGAACCCTCCATGAGTCTGCGATCCTCATCTAATTGGGCTAAAGAGACAGGCTTAGAATATTGTATATTTGAGTGGAGGGTGCTGTCGTCCGCGTAACTGTGAACTGGGTTGGATGTGCTAGAGAGGAGGTCATTGATGTGGAGAAGAAATAAAGTAGGGGCTAAAGCTGAACCTTGAGGAACTCCTGCATTAATTGGATACAGTTTAGAGGAATGGCCATCCACGACAACAGAAATGCTCCGGATGGAGAGGAAATTTGCTGTCCAGGTACAGAGTTTTGGTGGTAGGCCATAGGCCGGAAGTTTATTAAGCAGCTCTGCGTACCAGACCTGGTCGGATGCTTTGGATATGTCTAGAGCGACAATCTGGGATTCACCGTGTAGTTCCATTCCATATGGGTGACAAAGGAAAGGAGGTCGGCATTTGATCTGCGCTGAAGGAATCCATACTGCCCGTCGTGGATTAGACTGTGTTTTTCATGAAATTTTAGTAATTCAGTGTTTATATACTTTTCCATCACTTTAGAGATGACTGTAAGTACAGAAATAGGCCTGTAGTTGCTGGGAAGCGCTTTGGATCCTCCCCTTTACATGAGGGCTATTAACAGAAAATAAATTTGACTCCGGTAGGCTATGAAATGAAACGAGAGTCTGACATAAATGGTGAGCTGTCATTATTGACATGTAAAAGTGGAATTGGTGAGTTAGTCAGAACCTTGTGTGCTGGTCATTGGTGGGTAATCACCATTAAGCGTTGATATTAAAGTATTGATAATGGCATATAAATTTACAAATGAAGAAAAGGTTGATATGTTGGAAGTGTATTTCAAAGCAAATTGAACCTCTGAAAATGCTTGCACGAGTTATGTTCAGCGTTTTCTGTAAAGATCACAACCACACCAGACAATTTTGAACAGAATAATCAGAAATTTAGTGCACTTTTAAAGTTTTGAACAAAAGAGACGTAAGTACCAGGTTAACAATTACGTGAAAATATTTGTTTTGCAAAATGCTGCGAACAATCAAAGTACCTCAGTTCGTTAAGTGGCTCAGGAAACTGGTATTCTGAAATACAGTGTTCATAAGACATTAAAGAAAAACAAATATCCCCATAAAAACCAACAATAGACAATGTGAATGGATGTTCAATTAAATGAATTTAACATTTACCTAATGGTTTTTTCATAATAAAAACATTATTACATGCATGAAAATACCAAAATAACATATGTAGTGGACAGAAAAAGATTTTTAAAATAAATAAAAATTCGAATTATTATCATGTGACCGCGAACGTTCTGTTATTGGTCGTGACGTACTTGGACAGTGAATAAATGA
This sequence comes from Tillus elongatus, assembly GCA_964006375.1. Classification (NCBI taxonomy): domain Eukaryota; kingdom Metazoa; phylum Arthropoda; class Insecta; order Coleoptera; family Cleridae; genus Tillus; species Tillus elongatus. Next base: position 299,606,493 of record OZ023262.1, read on the forward strand.
CGTGTTTATATTTCCCTTATCAATAGCTTGCAACACTGGATGTAAACACAGAGAAGCAAGCTCATTGTCAATTGTGACATTACCATCCAGTGACGTCACAGGTCATACCAGCACAATAGTTGTGTTTGAAATCAATTATGAAATGCGCATTTTCAAATATTTTTGCATCGTTATTTTTGTCGTATGTGTATATAATATTTCAACAACACACCACGAGGGCTAACAGCCTAAGTACTATCGTACCGTGGGTGTAGACAAGGAGGAAAGAGGCAACTTGTTAATTATGGACTTGAAAGGTTTGGAGGTTCGTAGGAGGAGGAAAAATATGTGCCGGCAAGGAATTCCACAACTTGGAAGTCCTCGGGACAAAAGAGCGGGCATAACATGATGTTCTATGTCTGGTGACTGGACAGTAAAAGGGTGCATCCACTCTGTTCCCCCTGGTAGATCTGTTGGGGGCAGCAGGTGGAGGAACTATGAAGAAAGCTCCTCTGAGCAGTGCCTGTGCAGATATCTATAAAAGAGAGAGGTCGCCAACGGCACGTCGGTGGGCAAGGGATGGCAGCCTTCGGGTCACCGATGAGACGTATAGCTCTCTTCTGAATGGAGTCGAGGATAGCGAGTGTAGAGCGGCAGCAGCACCCCAGATGTGGGAGCAGTATTCGAGGTTTGGCCTTATTTGTGAAGTATATAAGGTATAGAGATTACCTGGTGAAAAGTATTTGCGAGCCTGGAAGAGGAAACCTAATTTCTTAGCAGCCGCTTCTGCAATTGATGTGACATGTTTGGTGCCAATTAAGATTTCGATCCACAGAAATGTCAACAAGTGAAAAGGAACTCGTTACTTTGAATAAATTGGCTGTTCATTGTGATGGGTCTAAGGCTGGTGTATCTCTTATGAGAAATAAGGCAAGACTGAGATTTGGTGGAGTTGAATTGTACAAGAATTTCTACTTCCCCAGTCTAATATTTTTTGGAGATCCACGGAGACAGAACCCTCAATGAGTCTGCGATCCTCATCTAATTGGGCTAAACAGACAGGGCTTAGAATATTGTATATTTGAGTGGAGGGTGCTGTTGTCCGCGTAACTGTGAACTGGGTTGATGTGCTAGAGAGGAGGTCATTGATGTGGAGAAGAAATAAAGTAGGGGCTAAAGCTGAACCTTGAGGAACTCCTGCATTAATTGGATACAGTTTAGAGGAATGGCCATCCACGACAACAGAAATGCTCCGGATGGAGAGGAAATTTGCTGTCCAGGTACAGAGTTTTGGTGGTAGGCCATAGGCCGGAAGTTTATTAAGCAGCTCTGCGTACCAGACCTGGTCGGATGCTTTGGATATGTCTAAAGCGACAATCTGGGATTCACCGTGTAGTTCCATAGACTTGTTCCAAGAATGGGTGAACAAGAAAAGGATGTCGGCAGTTGATCTGCGCTGACAGTATCCATACTGCCTGTCGTGGATTAGACTGTGTTTTTTAAGAAATTTTAGTGCTTTGGGACGGGTTGTACTCGAGCAGTTTTCCAGTTACTAGGGAATATGCCTCTATTGTAAGATGTCTGAAACAGACAAGTCAGGACAGGAGCAAGTTCTGGTGCACATTTTTGGAGAACAATTGCTGGGATCTCGGGAAAACACCCAACTGTAGTGACAAATTAAAGATCTTCATCATTGGTCTACTGAAAATCCACATTCGGTAAATCAAATAAGATTTCAAATTTGATTTGGTTTTAATATCTGGTGTGGTTTGAAATGTATTTTCGTACATTTTTGAAGAGAAAACTTTAACAAACTTTAATGAATTATTTCAAATACCAGTACACTGGCTTGCGATATCACGCGACCTTACCCCCTTTGACTTTTATCTGTGGGTGCCACTAAAAACGAGGTACTCAATTTTGAACCACGAGAGACTGGAAATTTTAGAACAAAGAGTGTTGGATGTGCTAAGATAATTAAATAGAAACACATTACGTAGAGTTTGTAATTATGGTAAAACAAGGTGCCAAAGGTATGTGGAGCAAAATGGTGGCCATATCGAACAGTTTGTTTAAGTGAAGTTGAACTTTTAACTTTGAATTGGAGTTTAATACATTTTTTTGTTCAAGTATATTACCATTGTTACATATGTTAGCCTTGTTAACTTGGTACTTATATCTGTTTTGTTTAAAGCTTCCAAAGTTCACCAAATTTCTGATTATTCTGTTAAAATTGTCACACTGTCGTTTTATTTCATAGCCTCCCAGAGTCAAATTTATTTTCTGTTAATATCTCTCGTATAAATAAAGATTTTTCAGACACATCATACTTCATTGGAAAACTCTTTTTAATGGCTACCGAACCAATCAAAAGTTAAAAATGGCCACCATAAGAAAAACAAAAGATAGTGCTAATAACCTGAAAACAAATGACAATTGGGGGTTTCTGTTAACACCAATGAATTTGTCGTAAAAAAGTGTCTCAACAATGTGAAAGTTCAAAAGCGGTTGCATAAAGCGTTATTGAGTTATAGAACAAAAGTGAAATTGGCAAATTTTAGTTTTTTCAAAATATCTCAAAATTAAAGAAAGTCAGGTTGAATCAGAGTGGCTCCAAACAAAGCCAGTGGCCACCTGTGGCTGCGTCAACCAACTGGGTAATTTGCGCATTTTTGATCTAGCGAGTCTATTCCTCCTTTTGTCTGGTTGTACCTGTCTATTATTAAATGATATTTGTTGCGAGCATTGAATTCCGCAAAACATTCCCCAAGACCTGACCTGACTGTTGCTTTGTCTCTTATAATAACCAATATACCAATGGTGAGCATCGAAATGTGGACACACTGTATCTATTTTATACTTTATATTGAATATTTTTAGGTTGTCCCAGGGCCATGCGAGGTTAATGTTTCACCAAGAAGTAAAAGTCATAGATGCATTGTTCGCAATTTTACTGATAGAAGCTGCCATGGAACAAGGAACATCTTTGATGGAGGTTGGCTTAGATAGTCACGGGATGTTTCCTGAAAATCCAACTGATCACTATAAAAAGTTGGTAGGCAACATCCTTACAAAATTAAATTTGCCTGACTTATTAGAAAAAGAAATCCAAAGTATAATAGATTCAGGTGTTAACATTTCCAGTACTGCTGATAATGTAGCTTCTAACAAAATTGAGTCGAGGTTTTTCGTTAACAAGAAGCATCCTGTAGATAAAAGCAATGGAATCCCGAACTATATATCTTGTAAAGATACAGATAATCCAACTGAAAATGAAAATAGTGCCTCTGGTACAGATACTGTGTTAGAAGACAGTAATATAAAAGTAGGAACAACTGCAAATATACCAAGAGAACAAAATAGAGATAAAGGCCAAAAAGTTACCAGAAAAGGAAAGGCATTGTGTACAAGTGTTGATAAGAGGAATGACAATAATAATACAAAGATACTAGAAGGTTGTTCTACGTTGCATGAAACAAGTAGCAAGAAAAGGCAAAAGAAAGATAATAATCATAAAACAGCCAATAAAAGGTTAAAGAAATTATTAGATCCAGTAGAAAATGATTTACAACTTCTGAATATGATCCCAAGTGTCAATGATGGCCTTGATTTGGTGAATTTCGATTTGGATTATGATAGTGGAGAAACAAGTAATAGTGAAAAGATTGCTAGAGAAACAAAAAGTACAGACAAATATAAAAATATTAAGAATATCATCAGCAAGGAAAATAATTCTAAAAGTATGATCCCGAGTGTCAGTGACGGCCTTGATTTGGTGAACTTCGATTTGGATTATGATAATGGAGAAACAATTAATAGTGAAAATATTGCTAGAGACACGAAAAGTACAGACAAATATAAAAATATTAAGAATATCATCAGTAAGGAGAATAATTCTAAAAGTATAAACAAAAAGGTAGAAGAAAAGAATGATAGCGGTCTGGTAGAAAACTCTAATATAGAAGAAGACTACAATATAAGTGATATAATGAAATTAACACAAAATTCAAAGTTGAAGATGCTTAGGGAAAAATTTAAATTTAAACCAAAGAAGACAATGTTACCGAAGCAAAATAGTGTAGATAGTGGTTTGGGTAGGAGTATTAGTGAACAATCTAGAACATCTAGTTCAAACTCTATCCAAATATTTCAGAGTCAGCCGGAAGAAATTGATGATTTAAATTTGGATATATAATTTTTTTTTGCATATAATGAAAATCAATTTATTATTATAATGTTTACATCACTTTATAAATCCAGATATGCATGAGTTTTTTTATTTCTAGTTTTTTGTTGTTGTGATATGTCTTAACAGTAAGTCATATAAGTTTCCCCACTGCGGGGCATGGCGGGGGGAGATGCCGGGCCTACTACGGGACGCGCTCATCTGGTTCACGGACGGATCCGGCGCGGAGCGTCGGACGGGGGCAGGCGTTTATTCGGAAGGACCGAGGGTATGTCACAGTATTTCCTTCGGGGCTCATGCAACGGTCTTACAGGGCAAAATGTACGTAATCTTGCACTGCCTGCGAGAGAACTAGAGGAGGGGCTACACCAACAAGCGGATCCTCATAGCCACAGACAGCCAGGCAGCCCTATGTAGCCCACAGGTAAATTCCAGGCTGGTTAGTGAATGCCGAGACGAGACGAGCGACCTGGATGGGCAGAATGAGGTCACCCCCATCTGGGTGCCGGGTCACTCGGGGGTCAAAGGCAATTAATAAGCTGACAGTCTCGTGAAGAGAGGATCAGCAGAACCATTTATGGAACCAGAACCGGTCCTGGACGTATCGAACGGCACAGCCAGAGGAACCGTCAAGTCCTGGGTCAGAGACCAGCATAAGGCATACTGGGCAGATTGTCCAGGGCTTAGGCATGGGAAGACACTAATTGGTGATTCCAGTTCAAAGAGAGCTGTGGACCTGCTAAATCTCAGCAGAGGACAGCTCAGGAACAGGACTCTTGACGGGACACATGGCTATCAAGAAACACCTGTATAAAATCGGGCGGTTCGAGGGGGACCTGTCATGCAGACTCTGCAGCGAGGGGGAGGGATCAGTCCAGCACATCTTGTGCGAGTGTAAAGCTCTGGATCGCAAAAGACAACTGATCTACGGACTGGCTAGACCGGAGACAGAGCAATATAAAACTTCACCCTACCAATTGCTGTGCAGACTAGTTCAAGGCACAGTGATGTTGGAATGAGTGGAGTAGAAAAACAAAGGGCATGCACAATAAGCCAAAGGCTGCGGTCGTATGGGGGCGGCAAAGACGCGGACGAGTCCTAAGGGAAAAAGAAGGAATACAAGTAGTTGAGACCTCAAACTATCTTAAATGCGACACTACAGAGCGAGGATTTGTGCCGACATAAGTTAAAAGTCAACTGATTTATACTTGCTTTAAAATTCGACTAGACATAATACCTGTCAGATTTTTAGAGTACCTGTATAGTGTGTAGGAGGTAAGTGCCAAAATTTCTTTGCTTGACTATGAACGAAATGACATAGATACAATTAAATTTTATTTTTCGATATAGTCAATTAATTAAAAAATGTTTACCTAAACGAACCGGTTTGGGAAGAATTAATTAAAGACATTTAAAAACATAAACATAGCGTTAATTTGACCTGTTAGGGCTAGTTTTTAGCAAAGAGAAATGACCATAATGCTTACTAAGCTTAGTACGTACTACAACAAATTCCTAAGCCTTTGGGATTATTCCATTTTTAACCATATTTACAAGGGTGATCTTAAAACACCAATTAATTAATAATGCAATAGTTATTGAATTTTTGTGCATAGTTCTGGTTACAGTTATAGCTACTTATTATGATATGAAAGTTATCCCAAATTGAAAGCAATAGCGCTATTAAAGATATAGTCATGGCCACACTCAGTTTAATTAATAAGTGCAATTGAAAATAAATCCTATGTAAAATAAAAGTAAAGTTTTATACAGACCTTAAGCTAAACAGAAATTAAACAGTTTACAAAATTTATATTATTCTGTTTGATTTTAGTTTCTCAAACCCAGATTGTTTACTACTAAAGCGAAGAAACGAGCTTAAGATTGTATTCTTTTAGAATCCCCAAATTAGTGTCCTCTTTTGAGTGTAGTGTCTATAGGTTGTTGACTGTGACCCCGTTAGATCACGGTGTCGAGGTATCGGTCAGGTTTGACTAATATTTTAATTCCCAAGTCCGAATCTAGCCTTGTCAGCATGCAGTTAAGGCTCAACGATAGAGTTAAACTGATATCTGATTATTGAACCAGCCATGCCCTAAATTTTTAGCTCAGATACGAACTTTTTAAGCCATATACCAACTCCCTATCAAGAAATCCAAGCCAATTTAACAATGATCGGTGAGATAGAAACTAGCTTTATATACTTACCCTTGTTCCAAAGGGGACATATAAGTAATTACCTGATGACAAGGTTTTATTAATTTACACTAATGCATTATTACTTAACTGACGATAATGTACTGGGCTAGATAACAACACGTTAATCGTCCGCTGACAGTAGGGAGAGCACCATTCAATATGTTGCTTGCTGAGCTAACGTTTTGCACGTGGCAGCTAGGAGTCCCAGACGACCGGCGCTTCGATTGAAACCACTCTTTCGTATTGTGTACCTAGGTTCACAAGGTGTGCGAAGCTTCGAAAATTCGAACTGAACCCGAACTTGAACCGAACCTTCGGTTTGAAGAAGTGTACGCACCGGCGATGTTTTTTTTCTCCCTCAGGGCTCGTCCGCGACGTTGCCGCCCCAATAGCACTGCACCCTTTGACTTATTGTGCATGCCCTTAGTCTTTACTCCACACATTCCAAAATCACTGTGCCAGTCTGCACAGCAATTGGTAGAGTGAAGTTTTATAATGCTGTCTCCGGTCTAGACTGACCGTAGATCAGTTGTCTTTTGTGGTGCAGAGCTTTAGACTCCCACAAGATGTGCTGGGCTGATTCCTCCCCCTCGCCGCAGAGTCTGCATTCGAGGTCCCCCTCGAAACGCCCCATTTTATGCAGGTGTTTCTTGATGGCCATGTGTCCCATCAAGAGACCTGTTATGTTTCTGAGCTGTCCTCTGCTAAGATTTAGTAGCTCCACAGCTCTCTTTGAACTGGGTTCATCAATTATTGACTTCCCATGTCTGAGCCCTGGACAGTCTGCCCAGTACACCTTGTGTTGGTTTCTGACCCAGGACTCAATGGCTCCCCTGGCAGTGCTCTTTGTCACGCCTGCTCCCATAAATGGTTCTGCTGACCCTCTCTTTGCGAGACTGTCAGCTTCCTCAGGGCCTTTGACCACCGAGTGACCCGGCACCCAGATGAGGGTGACCTCATTCTGCCCAGCCAGGCCGCTCGTCTCGTCTCGGAACTCACTCACCAGTCAGGAATTTACCCGTGGGCTACTTAGGGCCTTAAGGGCTGCTGGCTGTCTGTGGCTATGAGGATCCGCTTGTCGGTGTAGCCCCTCCTCTTGTTATTCCGCACACAGTGCAGGATGGCATACATTTCGGCCTGAAAGACTGTTGCATGGGCTCCGAGGGAAATACTATGACTTACCCTCGGTCCTTCCGAATAAACACCTGCCCCCGTCTCACGCTCCCCGCCGGATCCGTCCGGGAACCAGACGAGCGCGTCCCGTGGTATGCCCGGCGTCTCCTCCCGCAATGCCTCACGGTCGGGGATTTCCACTGTAAAGTTGTTTTCACTGCAGATTTGCGAGCTCGCGCAGTCTGACCTCATTTCAAGCATGGGCTCCTTCACGATCTCCTGAATTTTGTAGTGGCCCCTGAAGCCTGGGTTAATCTTCAGTATACCATTGCAGGCTAGTCTGTATAGTCATAGCTTAGCCTCCCCCATAATAACTAAGTGTAGGGGGACAGATCCAGCAACACCTACATGGCGGCTGTTGGGGCCGAAGACATGGCCCCTGTGATGCCTAGGCCAGCCTTCTTTTGGATCTTGCCTAGTTTTTGTTTGGCACTGGATTGTGTCATCTTAGGCCACCAGACCAGTGCCGCGTATGTTAACGATGTTCTGACCAACCTTGTGTACAGCCAGTGGGCCATACTAGGTCTTAGTCCCCACGTTTTTCCATATAGCCGCCTAGTGATGGCTAAGGTGATGACTGCCTTACGCAGTATTTTTTCAACGTGACGATTCCAGGTTAGCTTAGAGTCCAATACGACCCCAAGATATTTTACTTCCCTGGCCATTGGAATGTTCCTACCTTATAGAGTGAGAGTTCTGTGGCCTCCCACTTCCTCCTCCTCGTAAACGGTATGACGGTTGCTTTCTCAGGGCTCACCCCCAGCCCTTGACCAACCATCCACCCTTCCACCACTTTCAGTGCTGTCTGCATACGCTCCCCCACTGACTGTGTAATCTTTCCTCGGACTATGATGACAATGTCGTCCGCATAGTCCTGTACCTCATACCCCCCTCCCGAGAGCCTTCCCAGCAGGCCGTCCACGACTAGGCACCAGAACAAGGGAGACAGAACGCTTCCCTGCGGACACCCCGCTGCGACACCCGCCAGCAGAGCCCCGCGAGTGAGGTGAACCCCGCTCTGTCCCTGAGCATGGAATCGATCCACCTGCAGCAGGTCTCCTCTATTCCACGCTTTCTGACAGCTGCCAGAACCGATCCCAATGAGGTGTTGCTAAAGGCGCCCCCTATGTCTAGGAAGGCCCCCTGCGCCCCCTCCCTGTTCTCCAGCGTATTCTCCAGTTTCAGCACCAGTTGATGCAGTGCTGTTTCTGTTGAGACTGCTGCTCTGTATGCATATTGTCCGAAGTGTAGGGGATATGCTTCCAGTACACCGTCCCTAATGTGCCGGTCGAGCAGTTTTTCCACTGTTTTTAGCAAGAAGGCCATGAGACTTATTGGCCTCAGGAACTTTGCCTAGTCTGTTGGACGCCCAGGTTTAGGAATGAATACAACCCCGGCTAGTCTCCATGCCCTCGGAATGTACCCCGAAGCCAGGCTGGCCCTCATAATGAGGGTAAGCACCGGCGCCAGTATATCTATCCCCTGTTGGAGCATGATGGGCATTATTCCATCAATCCCGGGGATTTGTATAGCTTAAAGCTGTTAATGGCCCATCTGATTTTGCTCCAAGTAACCACCTCTTTAGCGACTGTCCAGTCTACTCTAGATGCCCGCCTATAAGGCGCTTCTATTTCTGAGTGTTCCCAGTCCGGAGGTGAATGGTGTATTATGTTACAGCCAGGGAAGTGCGCCTGGAGTATTTTCATAGTTTCCTCCCCCGAGCTTGTAAAGCCTCTCGTGGATGTTCTAAGGGAGCCTATGTTGGTCTGAGTGTCCTTGGACAGGATCTTGTGTAGTTGAGCACTTTCGGATGTGTTCTCCACTTCGTCGCAGTGCGTCCTCCACGACTCCTTCTTGGCGTCCCTCAGTCTTTTGTTATAGGTCGTTATGGCCTGTCTATATTCATTCCATGCTCCCGACCTTTTGGCAGCGTTAAACAGCTTACGAACCTGCGTCCTCCTTTGCCTGAGGTCCTCGTTCCATCACGGGAGGTTCCTGGTGGACACCCTCGTTTTCAGGGGGCAGTTGGCGTTATAGGCCGAGGTGATTGCGTCTCACACATCTAGAAACCTTTTTTCGCAGTTGTTTAATAAAAATGAAATCGACCTCCTAAACAAGGGGTTAAAATTCGGTCTACAGTCAAAAAAAAAAACGATATAGTAGAAATCATTGCTAGTATTGAAACAGGAATTAAAAAAATATCTGAATCTTCAAAAAATGTTATTAGAGAAGCATGTAAAAATAAAATTTCAAAAAACTTGAAAAAAAAAGTCCAGTAAAAACGAAAATTTTAATCAAATGAAAATAGTTAAGCGATTGCAAGAGAAAGATTCTTTTCATGTTAAAGCAGATAAAGGTAATAAGGTTGTTATTTTGGACAAAAAGAGTACAAAGATAGAGTTTATAATGCCATAGAGACAGGGCCATATAAAAAACGAAATAAAAACCTGCTACCAAAAATGATTTAGGACGTTAAAAATAGGCTAAAGAATTGTCACAACCTTATATCGAAAGACTTAGGAAGAAAGTTACAAGTTGCAAATCCTAAAGTCAGGTTTCCCAAAAATTCGTAAACCAAGAAAATCATTGAGACTTATTGTTTCGGCTATAGATTCCCCGGCATACAATTTAGCAAAGTGGTTGAAAAATGAGTTTAAAAATTTGGTCGTTAAACAAAAAAGTTTTTCAGTAAAAAATTTACTTGAATCTATTAATAAAACTAAAGAGGTTAAATTGATTGAAGGCGAGGTTCGATTTGATTTGATGTAACTTCATTGTTTCCTAGCGTTCCCATGAAGCAAACCTTAAAGTAGTTAGAAGAGTTGTTAAAAATGAATAACTTAAAAGAAAAGGTCTGCAAATAATATTTAACTTTAACAAACCTTTGTATTAAACAAAATATTTTTCAAATTAACAATGAGTTTTTTAAACAAATCCAAGGCAGGGCAATGGGCAACCCGTTATTGTCAATTATTGCAGACCTTTTCATGAGTAGATTTGAAACAGGTCTTGAAAGTGAAAGTGAAAGTGAGTATTTTACTAGAGTGTACTTTCGTTACGTGGATGATAGTTTTGCAGTGTTTAACACAAACATTTGCAGAATAGAAGATTTTATTGCCAAATTAAACAATAAATTTGATTATATGACTCACATCGTACGTACACACAAAAATGTCCAGTCTGAATTGTTTAGTAAACAGGTTAATTAATATTCCTTTAAGTAAAAGTATATATACCAAAGATTTAAAGTATATTAGGAATGTGGCCGAATATAACGGGTACACTGCTTGCCTAGTGGAGAAATCAATTAACAAACAAAAAACAAAGAAAATCTTAGCGGAATCAATGACTTTTAGAAGAGAGAAAGTCGTAAAAAACTTTGTTTGGTTTCCATTTGAACCTTGAATCACGAGGATCTAGATAACCTTAAAAAATCCAATTTGCAACTAACATTTTTGACAAAAAATACTTTAAAAAACTTGTTAGGTAACCCAAAAGACAAGGATAGCACGACCAAAATGTCGGGAATTTGTGAAATAAGTTGAAGAGATTGTGATCTTAAATACGTCGGACAAACAAAAAGATCTATTGGAATTAGATTCAAAGAACACCTAGCACAATTAAGATACGGTACTATAGATAGATCTTCCGTCGCCCGACATATTAAGGACAATAATCATCACGCTAATGAGAGGAATCTAAACTTAATAAAAAATGTTAGACAGCCCGAACCAAACCAGAACGCCTTTTTAAATGATATAATTTGCTAAATATAGTAATAATAAAAATGTATGAATTTCGCTGCGCCGCCTATGAGCAGTGTCCTAATAGATTGCTTTGTAAAATAAATACAGAAGCACGTTCGATAGATAAGAAAAGAATAGAGATATTTCCGCCAAACGAAATATGTTAATTTTCGTGTCATTGAACCTCCCTAAATCGTTAGTGACCGACTATCTGTAGAGGAATAGAAATAGAGCTGTAATAAAAGATATTTAGAATTATTCATCCTCTGATGACGCTAACTTGGCTGGTGAAACGATCGTCAGGTTTTTAAAAATGTGTTTTGGTGATTTGGGTTCTACAAGTGTGCTTAAATAAGGCCCGTTTGTGAATGAGAGGAAGAAAGACACGATTGCCGCAGTGCGCATGCATTTCTACTCCCAGCATGCTTTGCGTGCGTTTAGATGCCATTTGCAGCCGCATGGTCTATCTGTGTGCTGAGCTGTAGAAGTTTATGAGGTTTAAGAAAATTGAGTCGCCTGCCGTCTGTTAAATACGATCTGTAATTCGATTCTTGTATGTAAGAAAGTAAAGACAGTAAAGTTCGAAGGTGGGTGAGAAAACGGGCGGGTTAATGTGCATGATGAGCCACGCCCTGGACGACCTTTTCCAATATCTAAAGATTTTGTTCATGACGTGGACAACAAAATTCGAGAGGACCGACGATACACAATTTCACAGTTATCAATTGATTTTCCACAGAGTCAAGGTCAGTTTTGTACACCATTGTGTCGCAGAAATTGAATTATCGAAAATTGTGTTCTCGGTGGGTTCCAAGACTGCTTTCTGACAATCACAAAACAAAAAGATTGGGCTGTGCTTTATCGTTTTTGATTCAAAACTACCGAGAAAGAGATGAACTTTTGGACCACATTATTACAGGCGATTTAGTAGCAGTGGTGGGGAGGCTAACGCCAAGCAAGGAGGCCACAATGGGCCCTTTTTGCCAACCCCAGCAACCATGCTCTACTCTTCCTCGGTTCCGTCACCAAACGCCTCGACCTCGAAATGAAAGCGGTGACGGTCTTCAATTGGACGGTACTTATCTGATTCCTCTGCAGAGTCCTCGAGATCCGAACAATTCTGCTCGAAGACTCCCAAAAGCCTCGCATTCACACAGGTAGTGGTAAGACGTTTCCTCATCTTCGCCGCATTCCTGGCAAGTCGGATCCCTCTCTACGCCTATCAATGTGAGGTGTCTTCTAAGGGCGCAGTGACCTGTCAGCACCCCAAGGATGCGGCGAAGCGTAGGACGACTCCTTCCTAGTAGCCAGACAGCTTTATCTCTGTCCGGCCCCTCCACGAAGTCCCTCGCCTGCCTGCAGTCACCAACCGGCCCCCAGTGCCTCGCCATTGCTTCCTCGGTCCACCTGTCTAAGGCGACAGAGACCGTCTTCCTACTTATGTCTATCGCAGGCTCCGGCCCACAGAACGGCCGCCGGGTTCCAGGCCTTGCGATATTGTTCGCCACCTCATTCGCCGCTACGCCACAGCGTCCCGGAACCCACACCAGTTGTACCTCCTTTGTCCTGGCTAGTCCTCTGAGGGCGTCAGCGCACTCCTGAACCAGTGTTGACCTGATTCTGGCCGCGCAGACTGCCTGGAGGACCGCCTGGCTGTCCGAGCAGATGTACACATTTCTCGGGACTCCTCTTCACCTCCTGTCTATTGGCCACATACAGGTTAGTATACACCTCTCTTTCGAATGCCGTGGTATATGCGTCAAGAGCATAGCTCTCGCCAACCCCCAGGCCCTCGATGTATATTCCTACCCCGGAGGATTGTTGGTCCTCCAGCCGCCATCCGTCTGTGAAACAGACCAGGCTTGCGGGCTGGAATGCAACCTCATTTTCCCTCCACTGATCCCTACTGGAGATCCTGAGGGTGTATGGCCTAGTCAACCTAATATTGTCCTCGGCATCTCGCACCTTTATGGCGGAAATCGGAATTTCCTTTTCCACCTCCTTGGCGACTCTAGGATGCCCTATTACTGCTCCCTCTCCGCACCAGTTTCCCGAGTCTCGCATTCTACGATGCGACGCCATAGCCTCCCTTCTGATACATATGGGAAGCGGTGGAAGCATCAACAGGACCTCTAGCGCGGCTGAGGGTGTCGTCCTCATAGCGCCTGTGATACCCAGGATTGCCAGCCTTTGGAGTTTGGCCAGCTTCCTGCTGGTAGTTTGGTTCACACCACACCACCAGACCAACGCTCCATAGAGGATCCTCGGTCTGACGATCGCAGTGTAGATCCAATGAAGGATCCGATAATTAAGTCCCCAGGTCCTCCCTATCACTCGACGCAGCTGCCAGAGGGTCGCTACTCCCTTCCTCACTACTCGTTCTATTTGCGACCCTCATGTTAGTTTGGGGTCCAGGATCACCCCCAGATATTTGACCTCCCGCACTAGAGCTAAAGGTTTTCCAAACATCACGGGCGCCCTAAACTCCTCTACATTCCTCTTCTTGGTGAATAGGATCATCTCCGTCTTCGCCGGGTGTACGGAGAGTCCCAGCTCACCACACCACCTTTCGATTATGCTACAGGCAGCTTGCATGTACTCACAGATGACGCCGAGGAATTTGCCGGTGACTAAGACCAGCCCATCACCAGCGTACGCCTGGGCGTAGAAGCCATTCTCGGAGAGTCACTCCAAGAGACCGTCAATGACCAGGCACCATAGATGGGGCGAAAGGCAGCAGCTTGTCATCCCAACGTCCAGCCCCCGGCCCCTCAAGGTCAGCGAAACTCTCCTGTCCTCCAGCATGCTCCCCACCCAGCTTATTAGGGACCTCGGCGTTCCCCTATCCTGTAGGGCGGTACAGACCGTATCCGCCATTGCCTTATCAAAGGCCCTTTCCACATCGAAGAACGCAGCTAATGTGCTCTCCTCGTAGTGTAGGGCCCTTTCCACCTTCCGTGTCACAGCATGGAGCACCGTTTCCGTCGACTTCCCCCGCTGGTACGCGTGCTGCCTTTAGGATCCCTCCCAACATAAACCTATCTACTATCTTTTCCAGTGCCTTAAGCAGGAATAACGTAAGGCTGATTAGCCTGTACGCCTTGGCCAGCGTGTAGTCCTCCCTCCCCGGCTTGGGAATGAAGACCCCCCCTAATCCGGCGCCAGGCTTTTGGGACGTAGCCTACGCCAGGGTGGCCCGGAAAACCTTTCTTATGTTGGGAAGCAGTATATCCAGGCCCCTCTGGAACAGGGCCGGAAAAATCCCGTCGCAGCCTGCGGACTTGAAAGGAGCGAACTCGTCCACCGCCCAGACTACAGAGCCATCCGTGACCACCCGCCAGCTGCCAGTCCGCGTTAGGGACCGTCCACCGGCCCAGGTCGGCAGCCCCCGTGACGGCTCCACCGCCCGCGAGGTGGACTTCGGCGAGATGACGCAGGGTATCCTCACCGGTGCTTGTCCAGCTCCCGTCCGGTTTCCTTAAGGATCCTACATTACTGCCTACCTCCTGTTTGAGTACCCTTACCAGCCTGGCTGCGTCCGGTAGGGAATTGACTTCCCCGCAGTACGCTCTCCAACCAGCTCGTTTACTCCGCCGCAGTTCCTTCTTAAACTCCTTTCTGGCAGTCATACATTCGTCTCAGGCCGCTGCACTCGATTCTCGGACGGTTCGGTTTAAGGCCCTCCGAGCCGCCCGCGTAGTACGGCCACCATCTGACTTTGATGGACGGTTCCCCCTAAGTGGTGACGCGGCCCCATAGGCTGCCATTATTCTACCTTCTAGGGCATCGCTCTCACTATCTAATTCCTCTGTAGAGAGTCTTCTCCCCTCTGGGCTCCTTGGCGACCTTCCGAGGCCTGTTACGTAGGAATCCCAGTCGGTCTTCCTTGGATTTCTCCTGGGGGGAGTGCTCCCACGGTCCACATCCAATTCAAAGCTGATCATACGATGATCAGAGACATTGATATGTGTTCCGTCACCTTCCAGTTAGATATATACTCCGTTATTCCTCTGCTCGCTAACGTGATGATGTCGATCACTTCCTGCCGGATGCGATTGACAAACGTTGGAGCTGTACCTCTGTTTAATACCTCTAGGTTCGTTGTAGCCAAATACTCTAGTAGAGCCTCACCGCGTGGGTTGGTATTTGTGCAGCCCCACAATCTGTGGTAAGAATTGGCATGGCAGCCTATTATCAGTTGTAACCCATGTTCCCTCGCGAAATCGACGATACGCACAAATTCCTCCGACGGAGGCAGCCCCCGCCGATCGTAGGGAACATAAAGGCTACATATCATAACCTTAAGCTTAATATTACTCACCTTATACTCCAGGACAGCTGCTGTGGCGTCCCTGGACCCGAGCTGCGGCAGCAACATCACATCCAGATCCCTCGACGCCAGTATGCATGTCCTAGGTTGTTCTTCCTCTGCTTCGCCACCAACTAGGATGTTGAAGCCGATTCCTCCAAGCCCTCTCACTTGCTTCCTATACACATAAGGCTCTTGAATCAACATAACGCCGCCTGGGTCGCCCGCGAGGAGCTTTGCCAGCTCCCCAGTCGTATCCCGGCTATGCTGTAGGTCGATCTGGCCCACCCGCAGTAGCCCCGCGAATTTAATCGCGACGCCACCTGGGCGGAGACCTTCTCTGGTCAGAGCCCGTCTGCGCGCCCACCGCGGGCCGGGTGGAGGCGACCACACTCCATGTCTGAACTCTGGTTACACTCAGAGTCACCAACTCGAAATACAGCCGCCAGCCTTGCCCGTCCAGCTCGCGAGCCACCCCGGGCCCCACCGAGAAGACCAGACGCCATGCCCCAGGTCCTCCTGCCGTCTCCAGGTGCCACCATTGCCCAACATTGAGCGAGCGGTTCTGGAGCCCAAGCATCCTGACAACATCCTCAAGGTTCACCTCTTGACTTCTGAGCCGATCCGGACCGGCCATGGGGCACCCCCTGCCCTTACGGCGGTGACGGCGATCTCCCCCACCGCCGTCCCAGACCAGCCGTTGAGAAGCCAACTCAGGGACTCGTCATCCTGGGCGGTCACCAAGAACCACCCCGGATCAACTACCCCCGAGTTACGGAAGCGGAGCTGCAACGCCCCGTCGGATACCGACATGGCGTCCAACATCCCCGCCACCAGACTCCTTCTTACTGGCTCCGCCTCTTCCTCCAGGACTACGCCATTCCCCGGTTGGAGGTGATGACCACCTGCATATCTCTCCTACCCTCCGGACCTGATGTTCCCTAGGGGCCAGGGCCAACTATTTTCCAACACCAGTGTCAACTGAAATATGTCTCTCTATTACTAAAATGTTCATAGAACTATATTCCACTATCCGCCTTCTATGATCGCTTCTTATACACCAACACTTACTACTGACTTGCTTAATACTCTATGCTCACTTACTCTGCACCACACTAATTCAATACTGAACTGCCTCACTCTATGTACCGTTCGTCTATTTATACTCTCCATAGATAATTTAGACCTTCTACACTTTTCTACACCTGTCACTTCTGGTGCCTTTAATAGCCCTGTGCACTGTATTGTTGTACTTGTTAACTAAACTCTGTATATCATCTATCAATCTGTAAGATTTATTAAAACTAAGTTATTTCCACATCAAGTTTTTTAAAGTTATACTAGATCTCTCAACGATATATGCTTTAACTGTGCTATAAGTAGAGTAGTGATTTATGTTGTATTTATTCATTAATCTCTGAAAAGGCTTACAATAAAACTTTCCCATGATCTGTCTGAAGATTTGCACTTGATTGTTTAGATAAAATTTGTTTAATTGCATTGGTCACCTCAAAATCTGATTTGGTCTTAACCGGCAGCGCCCACTTTGAAAAGGCATCGATAACTGTAAGTTGGTATCGGTATCCGTCATTTTCGCTAGAATAATTACACATTTCAATTAAGTCGGCCTGCCAAAGATCGTTAATACCTTTTAATACAACTTTTGACGTTTCGGCGAGCCGATTTGTGTAATTCACTAGATCTCGCTTTCTCATTTCTTAACCAATAAAGTAAGCTATATAATATCTTTTAAATAAACAAGCACTAAGATGTACGCATTCTCTTTTTTTATTTATTAGTGAATTTTCTTAAAAAAAATTCACTAATGAGGAGATCTCGACTTTTGAATTTTGAAAAAATTTCTTCAAATGAGCGCTATTTAGGACCCCTGGAACCCAAATCCGGGGTCGGTTTCAGACTTTATATGATATATATATATATATATATATATATATATATATATATATATATATATATATATATATATATATATATATATATATATATATATATATATATATATATATATATATATATATATATATGTTTATATATTTATGTGTCACACCTATAACTAAAAAAATAATGGACCGATTTTGATAAAATTAGGTGAGTACCTTCCTTTCGCGAGTGGCTTGGATAAGTGAGTTAGCCAGGAAAATCCGCCGAGGTTTTCCCGGAAAATTTTGTGTTTTCCTTCGAAAAAAATCGAAAAAAATTTATATCTCCGGAATTAACAAAGTAAGGGCAACGAAATTTGGTACACGGGTTTATATCATAATAGGTAAACTACCTACTAAAATTTAGCGCTGTAGGTTAAAAAACAAAAAAGTTACAGCCATTTAAAGAAAAATAAATTTGGGTTTTCCTCAAAACGTCAAAGTTGCGATTTTAAACGTCAAAATTGTTAATATTTAGGCAACGAACCTGAAATTAATATTAGCTATGGAAAGAAAATGTCTCAAGAATAATGTTTTACAAAGCCTGAACTCTTAGTTTCAATCGTCATTGTCCTTCATTTTACTAAAATATTCCCAGAAAATTTTCTTCAAATAGACCCTTTCTCTGATGCTTTAGCAGTAGTGTTGGCAATAGAGTTTCTGGTTTAATGGTATATCAGTTTTGTCGAATTTTCGTAAAAAATCATTAAAGCGCAATATATCCGTTATTATGCAAGTTACAAAAAAAAGTTGTATACATTAATTTTGTAGGGTATCTTAAGCTACATCTTAAAAAAGATTTCCACAATTACAGGCTGGCCCATAAGTCGTTGGTGATTCAAATTTTCTTTTTTTTAGTGAATTTTTTTAATCGAACACGCCCTATGTTATTGCATTTTTGTATTTTCCATCGAAATATAATACATCTTTGTAAGAAAAGAAATTCGGGACGCAGCAAGTGCGTTATTGTAGCGAATTTTCATTAAATGCTTCAAATTTTGAATCAATTTGCTATTAACCTATAATGTTGACCAGAAAACCAGTTTTTTCGGGAACAATTTAAGTTTACTTTCGGAAATTTTTGTACATTTTCAAACAATAAAGTTATTTTGATGAAACATGGCACATTGTTTCTAATATATAGATTATACTGGTAACCAAATTTGGTGTCTGCTTTCTTAAAAAAAACATATTTGCTATTTAAAAAAACATTTTAATGAAAATTCACTACCATAACGCACTTGCTGCGTCCATAGTTTTTATTATTGTATTCTAAAGGTGCACGTTTCGCTAACGGACCAGCAGGTAGACTAAATATTGATTTGACTTGTTTGAAAATTCTTTAAATATGGTAGAGATATACCAACAGGCTTTTCGAGTTTTTCTTTGGTTAAAGTATTATTTGATCGAAGTCATTTGAAATTTTGGTGATATGAAATGTCAATTTTCATCAAATACACCCCCCTTTATCCCCTACCCACTGGAGCGATTTTACCCAAAAATAATTCGAAGCGTTTCGTTGTCGGGTGCTAACTGGATTCCGAATTTAAAGATGATATCTTAATTCGTTCGAAAGTTATTGCGCCTACTAACAGACAGACGTACCGACCGACAACCAAATTAAATTTGGTTCCAGAATCAAGTTTTCCATATGTTTTGAGACTTTTTACGCTGTTTTATAAAAAAATCCCCCACACATTCAACCCATAATTTAATTTCAGCACAGTATACCAGATGTTTGGTGAAAATGAACAAAATAAAAAACCCTAAAACGTTATAGTACTCGAGTCTTAACGAAAAAATCTAAATTTACATCAAATCACCCCATTCACCCGCTACCCCTTGGAGCAATTGTCTATCATTTCAACCCCGAATCACGGGAGGTTTAAATAGCAGTTTTAGAAAAGCCAATTTACAGCTAACATTTTTTGTTATCTTTAATGATAAAAGTAAAATAACAGAAATGTCGAGAATCTATGAAACAGGTTGTGAGGATTGTGAACTTAAATACGTTGGGCAAACTAAAAGAGCTATTGAAAAGTTATTGCGCCTACTGACAGACAGACGTACCGACCGACAGCAACAAAATATTGGTTCCAGAATCAAATTTTCCATATGTTTTGAGACTTTTTACGCTGTTTTATGAAAAAATCCCGCACACATTCAACCCATAATTTAATTTCAGCACAGAATACCAGATGTTTGGTGAAAATGAACAAAATAAAAAACCTTAAAACGTTATAGTACTCGAGTTTTAACGAAAAAATCTAAATTTACATCAAATCACCCCATTCACCCGCTACCCCCTGGAGCGATTTTTTTACGCAAAAACAATCTGAACCGTTCATTTGTCGGGTGTTTACTGTATACCAAATTGGAAGACCGTACATCAATTCGTTCCAAAGTTATCGTGGCTACAAACAGATAGACATACAGACCGACAGACAAAAAAAAATCGTTCCCAAATCATGTTTTCTATATGTTTTGACATTTTTACGACGTTTAAGCGCAAAAAAAATTTGAAATTTTTGTCGCCGATGCCGTAATACTTCCACACATATTGACGACGTGGAAGTAATTGTGTTGCGATGAATTGGGTTTAAGTACAATTTGGGGAACCCTATTCATCACAATACAGTTTTTAGACCTGACGATCGTTTCGCTAACAAAGTTAGCGTCATCGGAGGCATGAATTGGGTTCTCCAAATTGTACTTATCAGTGCTCATCACAGGTTTCAAATTTCATTCATGAATTGTAGTTATTTAGTTCTAGGCTTCGTGATTTAATAGCCTATAATTTTCTGCAAATTTTCCTATAAAAATTCGCTATTTTAAGTAAGTGCGTTATGTTAACGAATAAGATACGGACTTGGTTTAAAAATACTGACCCAGCAAGTGTGTTACGGTAACACATAAGATATCAATACGTTGTATGAAAAAAATGCTGACCCAGCAAGGGTGTTACGGTAACGAATGAGGTATCAATATGTGCTATGATATAAATACTGACTCAGCAAGTGCGTTATGGTAACGAAGATGGCAAGGATTAATTCAAAACTAAATAAAAAAAAATACCGTCGCAGCAAGTGTGTTACGGTAACGAATAATATATCAATACGTATTTTGAAAGAAATACTGACGCAGCAAGTATGTTGCGGTACCAAATAACATATCAACACGTATTATGAAAGAAATTCTGACGCAGCAAGTGCGTTATGGTAACGATTTTTTATGAAGGAGGGTAAGAAGTCATATTAAAACAGTGAACTACATATGGTTCACTACCATTTACTTATAATACATATTTTAAGTGGCTAAAGGGAAAGGAAGTGGAAATATCGCATAAACTCGAACACATGAATGCACGTGTGCGCAAGAATCTGACCGGTAAGGAGAGCAAAGCTGTAGGATAACAGAGGTCAGTTCCAACGTTTATTTTATATACAGGGTGTTTGGCGAGTCGCGTTCCTTAGAAGCTTATGCCCTTCGAGTCCGAATTCGAAAGAGAAAATTTGGCTTTGGCCATAAGCGGTTATGCGGAAGCAAAGTAAATTACTTTGAAGTCCGGATAACCGGAAATACCATGTACTATCGTTATTTTACATGGAACACTCTATATATTATTGCAGTTTAAGATTCCGCATCAAATTCGAAAATAAATTTTATAAAGACACCATATGTCAAAAATGTGACGTTTTCAAGTTATTTCCATTTTTTTCAAAAATTTTCAAAATGTCACTACCATGTTTGATAAGACATGTCTCCGCTATTAGACAAGATCGGAGATTCTACCTTAGTGACTGAGCTGTAAAAGTTTAGTTTTAAGGAAGCGGTGGATAATATCTTCCAGAACTTATACATAGCGTTCTATACTAAGCATCCAACTTGAGCAATTTCTTTAATCTCTTTGAAAATTGTAAACACTTCCCTATGCTTATCTCTTACCATTTCTGAGATATTTCGATTTTTCTGTTATACTTTGGTGCCAACATCAAATATCTGGTCATACTTAGTTGCCTATGACTGAAAATGTCAAAAAACAGGGTGAAATTCAACTGACACTTCCTATAGTCGGGTTTCAAAATAAGCGATGTGACTTATGTCTAAAATCGCTCACAATTCTGAAATATAGATGTGTATAATTGCAATAAGTTCGCCGCTACATATCGGCGGAAGAAGTTTGCGCATAGTAGAAATAATGGTATGGACTGTTTAACTCTCAACAAGGTAAAAGTGTTTATAACCGACCTGCAACGGTAAACTACGAACAATGGCTATGAAGCGGTGGCGAAGAAATCTGGCCTTAACATGTACGTAATCTGGCTGACACAGGAGAAAGTAGAGAATCCATTTTAATTCCCATCCCATAGTCGTAGATACCCTACGCTCTTCTGTTTATAAAAATTAGTTCATTTCAATTGAAACACTTTAAACTCTTTAAACACCCCACTGGGGATGCAGTGTAGCTACAGTAGACATCTATCCGCTTTATTCTTTTATAAAACTTATATCTGGGGTTGTATTGCATTTCCACGAAACTGCTAGGTTCGGTTGTGAATAGTGTCAACATTCTCAGAATTTGAACAGCTCTATGAAGGAGCGGGAAGAATAGTATTTGCGCGTGTTCGGATTAAAGAGGTTGTACACTATAACGTCCTATTTTAATTGATAGTAGTTATAAGTGGTGTATGTGAATATATATATATATATATATATATATATATATATATATATATATATATATATATATATATATATATATATATATATATATATATATATATATATATATATATTGGACTTTCGATTTGACAGTAGTAGTAGTGTTAAACGAATTATTTTTGAAAAATTACTAGAGAATATTATATCCCTATAAAAATAAATGTCTCCGCCTATGGAATCCCTTTTATAGCTCGGTTCGGTAGGGATGCATCACTTCTTATATCATGGAACCAGACTTTTCATTGTAGCTGCTTGTTGTCAACGTTTTGAGATATATAGACTTTTCTGTTACATTATGTTAAACCCATCTCACTTATCTAAAATCTTCACCTATCTAAAATCCTCACTTTTTTTAAATCTGGCTTTTTCTTATGCATTAAATTCAACAAATTTTGCTGTGGTTGTAAAATAAATAGGCATTAGTAGTAAAACAAGACGAACAAGAACATTAATTTTATAAACTTTTAACAAAAATAATAAATAGCAAACGTAAAAATAAATCATAGGTAGGTAGAAGCTTATAGGAAACTTTCAACGTGTCTCTCGTTCCTGTCAATACATTTCAAAATTCTCGAATTTACTTCGTGTGAAGTTGCTTTCCTTATTTCGTGTGGATCTAGTCCTTGAAAGGCCTCGACGATCCGTTGAATAAGTTCGTCGCGTGTCCTTACTGGAGTAGCATAGACTTTACTCTTTATCCTGCTCCAGAGATAAAAATCACACGGTGTTAGATCTGGTGATCTTGACGGCCATCTGCAGGGACCGGTGCGGCCTATCTATTAGTCTTCAAACATCCTATTGTATTACTAATATACTTTACTCGAGCAATGAGAGGGAGCCCCGTCTAGTTGATACCAGCAATTAAATAATGTATTGACTGGCATATTTTCAATAAAATCTGTTACCATGTTTCTAAGAATCTCCAACAAATACCTCTGAGAATTTAAGTTTCCGTCATAAATGTAATAACACACAACATTGTCACAAATTAAGGAGAAAACAATGAAACTGAATTTGTTTTGGAAATTTCGATGTCTCGTTAAATGCGGTTTCTCTCAAGCCCAATAGTGCTCGTTCTTGCGATTGACAATACCTTCTCTATCAAACCTAAACTCGTCTGTCCATAATATTTTTTTCAAAAATGAAGGATCTTCTTGAATATTTATTAATAAATCTTCACAGAAGTTTATCCTTTGTTGTTAGTCACTAAGGCAGAGCTCTTGTACGAGCAGAAGAGAGAAATTATGCATATTGTGCTTTCTTAATATTCTGTGTATTACGCAGATAGATAAAGCCAAATCTTGAGACCCACTTCTTAACGAACTTTGTGGATATGCTTCAAAATATGCAAGAACTATAATTTCATTCACTTCATTGTCTTTAATTTTAAAACGTTTAATAACGCGTAGTGTCGGTATTATTCCATGACTTGACAACTTACTTTTAATTCTGCTGAATATTGTTCTACTCATTGGAGCCAAATGAACGAATCTGTTGTTAAATGTTCGAACTGTTCTCTCAACTATTCTGTTACATTCACCATATATTGAAAATAAATTGAAAACATCATCTGCAAAATAACGAAAATAAAAAGTATTCTTATCCATATTATTTTAGCACTTTTGATGACAAAAAATTCACAACAAGCAGCTATAATGAAATTGCCTAGGAAGTGTCAGTTGAATTTCACCATGTTTTTGACATTTTCAGTCAAAGGCAACTACGTATGACCAGATACCTGATGTATGCCCCAAAATATAACAGAAACATCGATATATCTCAGAAATGGCAAGAGATGGGTATAGGTAAGTGTTTACAAATTTCAAACAGATTTAAATGGCCAATAAGATGACGTAAAAAATATAGAGTATTCTATTTGAAATATTCAAGTTATGAATGAAAGAAGTTGTTCAAGTTGGAGGCGTAGTATAGAACGCTATGTATAAGTTCTTGAAGATATTATCCGCCACTTCCTTAGAACTAAGTTTTTTAGCTCACTCGCTCCGGTAGAATCTCCGATCTTATTTAATAGCGGAGATATGTCTTATCAAACATAGTAGTAACATTTTAATTTTATTTGAATAAATCGAAATAACTTGAAAACGTCACATTTTTGACATATGGTGTCTTTACAAAATCTATTCTGGAATTCGATGCGGAATCTAAAACTAGAATAATATATAGGCTGTTCTATTTAAAATAACGATAGTACATAGTACTGCCGGTATAACCCGAAGTACCATGTACTTCAAAGTAATTGATTTTCTTCCGCATAACAGCTTATGTCCAAACACAAATTCTCTGTCGAATTCAGACTAGAAAGTCATAAACTTCATAATCATCGTAATGAACGCAAACCGCCAAACACCCTATATATATATATATATATATATATATATATATATATATATATATATATATATATATATATATATATATATATATATATATATGTAAATACCACGTGTATTTATTTTATAATGAATAACAAAAAAAAACAGAACAAATAGGGCACTGACAATAAGCAAAGTTACCTACCTTTATTCTCCAATAATGCAGGAACATAAGCTTCGTTTTTCTGTATTCACACACAACACCTCTAGGGACCTCGTGTCTCCCAAAGGACTTACAAACAAGTGGATATTTAGAGACCTCGTGTCTCTTCAAGGGGTTGAAAGCAATTCGCTTTCTCGAGACCTCTTGCCTCTTCAAGGACTCAAAAACAAGTGGCAGAGGGATGCAAGCTTCTCTCCCTTCTCTCATTCTTCTTCCCCCTCTCTGGTCTTCTGGCGGAAACCATTAGTAACACTTACTCTATGTCAGTGTAGCGCGCGACATTTGAATTTAAAAGTGACAGAACAACGAGCATGAACATTCCGCCCACCAAAATAAGGATTTATTTTCACAATTATATTGTTTCTCAAATAAACAAACAAAACAAAAATTTACAATAAGCACAAAAAACAAAAAACTGAAGCTATTGGATTTATAATTAACTGTACAAAAAAATTTCAAGGCAGACGTATTACTGCGATGGCAACAGACATAACTTCGTCAGAGGCCTATCAAAAGTGCCACTACTAGTGCGAACTTGAGCTACCCGAGCTATACCATCACGGCCTGGGTATAGTTGCATAATGCGTCCGAGCTTCCAAACAAGAGGTGACGAAGTCTCATCTTTAATCACAACTAAAGCTCCGATCGGGGGGGACGTTTGCACAGTATCCCACTTACCACGCTGCTGCAGTGTATGCAGGTATACGTTCTTCCAGCGGCGCCAAAAGTCCTGGTGGATCCTTTGCACCAGCTGCCAGCGTGACAAGCGATTCATACTTAACAAAGTCAAATCAGCATCAGGAGGAGCACCTAACGGTTCCATTGTAAGAAAATGTCCTGGGGATAGGGCTAACAGATCATTTGGATCAGTACTCGCACTACACAATGGTCGAGAATTCAAAACTGATTCCACTTGAGCAAGCAACGTGGACATTTCCTCAAAGGTCAGAATCTGCAAACCGATCACCCTTCGCAAATGAGTCTTGACTGAGCGCACTCCTGCCTCCCACAGACCTCCAAAATGCGGAGCTGATGGGGGGTTGAAATGCCACTTAATGGTACAAGCATCTGCTGCCCCCTTTGCATAGTTTAAGAGCTGCTTATTTGAGCCGACGAAGTTGGTACCTCTATCGCTATACAAATTGTCACATCTTCCTCTGCGAGCCACAAACCTCCGAAGAGCTGCCAAGAAGGCTTCAGCTGAAAGATCAGACACTACTTCCAAATGGAGGGCCTTCGTTGCCATGCACACAAACAAACAAATATATGCTTTCACCTTTCGGACACCTCGATATCTGCCCTGTGTCACAAAAACTGGACCTGCAAAATCAACTCCGCTGTGTGAAAACGGCTTCAACTGAGAAACCCTGGCAACTGGCAAATCAGACATCATCGGTGCCATGGGAGTAGGATTCACTCGAAAGCAACGATAGCACCTTGACAAAACATGATGAATAGCTCTCCGAGGGGACAAAATCCAAAACTGTTGCGAAAGCAAATGAAGCAATGTGCGAGGACCAGGATGAAGATTGACATGGTGTGTGTGTGCAATGATTAACTCGGTGAGACGATGTGAGCGGGGCAACAATATAGGGTGTTTCACTTCAACTGGAACATCAGCTTGACGAAGGCGACCGCCCACCCTGAGGATACCCTCTGTATCCAGAAAGGGGGCTAACTTATTTATTGCCCTCGCACACCTCTCACCTTTAACCAAGGATGCTATTTCCCTTTGAAATACTTCACCTTGAGCACATTTGATAAGCATATGAAGCGCCTCCTGTAATTCGGTGGCTGTCAGAGATGCAGTAGTTCGGTCAGATGGAGACACCCTACAATTTCGCACAAACCGCTGACAATATACAACAACACCCTGAATTTTCCGTAGATGCGAAAAGCGATTCAAAAGTTTACTGAGCCACTCCTCATTTGCCAAAGTAACTAGTACGGGGAGAGTTCGTTGCTCCGCCAGGCACTCTTCTGGCGGCTCAAAACGCAACGACTTGGGCCAATTTTCTCTTGCCAATTTTAGCCAGGCGGGTCCCGCCCACCATAGTGGATGCTCACAAAACCCAGAAGGTAACATGCCTCTCGATGCACAATCAGCTGGGTTTTCTTGTCCACTTACGTGATGCCATGACTCTGGAGGAATCTTCTCTTGTATGCTTGCTACTCGATTCCCAATAAAGGTCTTCCACCTATTGGAAGATGATTTTATCCAGGCAAGTGCCACCATAGAGTCTGACCAAGCATACATAGAGTTAAACTCAAAACGACCTTCATACACCCGACACACAAATTCCAGAAGCTTTGCCAACAATAAACACCCACACAATTCGAGACGTGGAATCGATATTCTTTTTAAAGGTGATACCTTGGACTTGGCACACAGAAAATTGATCCAAACTTGACCCTCCTCTGATACTTGTCTTAAGTAAACAACTGCAGCATACCCTCGCTCCGATGCATCACAGAACCCATGGAGTTCTGTACTGATGATATTATCGTGTTTTACGCCTCTGGGAATTGATAAACCTGCTAGCGCACTGAGTTGTGATTTATACTGAGACCACTGACCAACAATATCCTTTGAGGGCTTATCATCCCATCCCACTTTTTGCTCCCACAAGCACTGCATAAGATATTTTGCCAACAGGGTAACAGGAGACAAAAAACCCAGGGGGTCATAAATTCTTGCCAATTCCGAAAGAAGATTTCGTTTTGTGCACGGACGATCAATAGGTTCAACATTAAAAGAGAATGTATCACCTATGGGACACCACTGCAATCCTAAAATTTTCAACACTGATGGATCATTTAAATCTAACGATCGAGGTTAGTAGATAGTGCCCCACCTGGGCTCACCCCCTCCACTTTTTACTGCGCATGCGCGAGTCATCATGCGCATGCGCTGACCTGCGCAGACCTGTGACAGTTGACAGCTGACCTGTCAGATTTGACAGGTGTCAAATGTCACTGACCTGACAGCTGTCAACGTCAGCTGTCACCTGACCTGACATGTGTCAACGTCAAATGTCACCTGACCTGTCAGATGACGTCACAAGCATTCCAAGATGGCTGACCTGTCATAGACAGTCGCAAGCCGGGTTCTCTCTATGGAACTAACCTGAGATGACGTCACAAGCATTCCAAGATGGCTGACCTGTAAGAGACATCTGCAACTCCGGGGTTCTCTCTCTATGGAACTAACCTGAGATGACGTCACAAGCATTCCAAGATGTCTGACCTGTGTGTCCATAGATATCTACAAGTCAGGTTAGCTCTCCATGTGTGTTTGTCCGATTGTTTATTAAGGTTATGTATTTGTTTATTAAGGTTATGTTCGCTCACGTGTCATCTGTTTGTTTATTAAGGTTATGTTTGTATTTGTTTATTAAGGTTATGTCATGTGTGTGTGTGTGTTGATTACCATGCATCTGTTTGTTTATTAAGGTTATGTATTTTGTTTATTAAGGTTAGGTGTTCGTAAACACAGCTGTTTGGTTTGTTTATTGTGTTGTTGTTGTTAAGGTGTATTGAAGTTTGTTAGGGTATTTCGTTTTTGGCGGGAAATTTGAATTTGTTTGAAAATTTGTCTGTTGTGTCCAGAGATCTTACTCCTCAAGCTAGAGAACATTCTATTTGTAAAGTTGTAGAGTGTAGAGAATATTCTCTAGCTCGAGGGGAGACATCTGTTGGACACAGTCATTCGGTTTAGTCACACACATACATATATGAGGAAGATATATTGAGCGGGTAATTTGAAATTTTGAATTTAATTTGAAATATGATTTTTGAAAGAAAAGCATTCGCCAGAAATTAGATTTGAACCCCCAACCATACAACTTACTAAGATATGCAAACGCCCCTAAACCGATCATGCTATTCAGACATACGATGAAAGTTTGTTATCAGTGGGTATATATATAAAACAGAAACCTGTTACATAAAACGAGTTTATGAGGCTGCTGAGTTTGTGTGTGTAGGTAGGGGTGGTATCTCTATTACATTCCAATTGAATAATAGGAACTGTAATGTTAAAAACAATTGTTTATTTATAGTAAAAAGAAATTTAAAACACGTACCAATTTACCTATCTAATATCATTTAATAACAAAAACGTTTCAAGTAAACTATATCAATAAGAAAAACGTATTTACATCTAGATATGTTAATGAGTTTATTTTAATAGCCTAATAAAACTCGGGGACTTGGTTTTATTGCCGGCGTGTTTGTTTATGTTAGTGTGTTTGTATTTTGAATGAATGAATCTAAATTTATATAGGGAGTGATCAAAAACACACAGTGTAACAAAACTCGATTTAAAACAACTAAATTAAACTTTGATATACGAGGATTGTTTGATAAGTATTGTTTGTATGTAAACATAAATAATATAATAGTATACTTACATACAGCAAGAGACGTCATACTTGTTTCACGGCTTAACACACACTAACGTATGTTGAGGTCTTGAATGGGGCCCCGTTATAGAAATAACACAGTTGTTTAATGACATCCACTTGAACCAAACAAAACATATAGACGCTGTTGTTGATTGTTAACACACACACACAAGCACTCTATGACTAGAGAGTTATAGATGTACAACGGTCGTCGTACACAAGCCAGTCTTGTGTTTGATTCCGCAAAAACAAGAAACATTTTAGTTCCATACTATGGCGTTCTCAATTGTTGGAGAGTCGACTACAAGAAACAGTCGTTTTAATATTATACAGAACATGGTGCATTTCAAGTTGAATCCACTCAATAGCAGTGGCGTCAATAATCCTGAACAATGGCTTAAGAACGGTATGCAGGAAATTTATAATCGAGTTATTAGAGACTTGAACACCGACACCAAAGTAAGCTTTACATTCTCCGGCTTGGATAGAGACTATCATATGCCGTTTAGGAAGCTGTCGTTGCTGACGTTTGAAGAAGTGTGGTCTGAGCTGTACAAGATGTATCAGAGCAATAAGGGGGCCATTGAAGGTGATGCCTTTACTATAACAGCTACAAGTCTAGGATCATCACAGCACCAGCAAGCAACCACTTCACAAGGTTCTGGTTTGTCGACGCAGCAGCAGCACCAACAGCAGTTTAATGAAATCAATCTACAAGAGAGTAAAGAAGAACACACAGCCGCGAGACCAACAACAACAACACAACCACTAACACAGGATGACAAGCAAGAACTGAATGATGATGGTCTCCGTTGCTGTGTCATTTGTTTTAAACGCTGTCCACCAACAGAGAGAAGCTGTTGTGACAAATGTTTCATTAAAAATGGTCAAAACTTGGGAAAATGGCTACCATACAACGCACACTCATGGGAAAGTTATGAAAATTTCGTAAAATGGCAATACACGTACGACAGGAGGAAGGTTACATGTTTACACTGTAATAAACAAATGTTGAGAACGTCCATTTATAGACACAAACAAATATGTCTAAAGAGAGCTGACGTCGATCCTAGGCCTGTAAACGAGTAAAAAGTATGTCGCTCTGTACACATGTCCATAACAGAATACATAACACAATAAAACAGAGAACAAACAACATGGTTATGACTCATATCCTGTAGAATGACATCATACCATTATTCGTGTTTGAGCTTGTCTGTGTATCTGTTTAATATACGCAAGTGAGAGGCCCTCTTAGGGTAAATAACCTGTCTGTTGATGACCCTGATCTGATAAACCTGTTTGACGTTGTCTTTACAGTTATGATCTAGGGGTTAGTTCTGTTAGGTGGTATCCAGCCATCAGTTGTGTTTGAGCTTGTCTAGAAGCTAGTTTTGTTGGTGTACGTTGAACAAGGTGTAACTAAAAACTAATATGGTGCAGAATACGCGAAAACGAAAATCTCTCAACACAGAAAATACAGGTAGAGGTGCTGGTGGAGGTAAAAAGCTTAAAGTGTTACAAGATGTCTTGCTGGCTAACGCAGTTGAAAGTATTATAACAAAAGAAGAACCAAAGACGTGGGATAATATCATAGGTGAGCTGTACACAAGCTATCCAACAACAACAAACACAAGTGAACCGAATAATCTCTCTGATATTAGTATGAATGCTGCAGATCCTACAAACATACAAACAGTCGAATATCAGCCTACACACGATGAGCTATTCAATGAGAAGTTGGTGCAGATCAATCAGAAAAGTATGGAGAAAAAACTAAAAACACAAGACTGTGAGCTCGTTGGTCAGACAACGTTTGCGCTGTTGGCAAACGGTGAGAAAATACTTACGATCGGAGCTGACCCCATGCTTAACTTTATGCCTCTGGTTAAGGTTTCACAGAAAAATTGTAATATACCTGTGTTTTTCGACATGTGGACATTTGAAGAATTTTTAAACGTGTTACCCACCATAATTTTCAACCTGGAAAACCAATCACAAGGTACAGACAAAAACACCGATTCGTATACACTTACTAAATACTTGGTTCAAACACAACGAAAATCAGTGTTTTTTAAGTTTAGGTTGTGCAGTGATGAATATGTCACTAATTTCAACCTAAGCTTGGAATCATTGAAAATACTAGAAGATGTTGGCTCTGTGGTCAAAGACTTATTATTGGAATTACGTTTTAGGAGTTTCTTTGACCTAAACATGTTTATGGCTGACATTAGATCGGAACTGTCCAAGTTCAGAGACAGGGCAGTTATACCTTGTGCCTTCTTCATTGCCCGCTTAAAATACTCTGAGAATCTGTGTATAGTGTGTGAATTTATTACTAAATATCAACTTGTACTGAAAGATATGCTAACATGTAACAGATTTACCTATAACACTAGTTGATAATAAAATATATGTGTAAAAATCTCTGTGTTTTATTAGCTGTATTTTCTGACAATCATTCTGTTGGCGTGAATGCATAAAGGAAGATTTGAAATAAAAAAATACTTTTAACATGTTTCCTTTATTCATAAC
The DNA here is from genome assembly GCA_964006375.1 of Tillus elongatus. Taxonomy (NCBI): domain Eukaryota; kingdom Metazoa; phylum Arthropoda; class Insecta; order Coleoptera; family Cleridae; genus Tillus; species Tillus elongatus. The sequence goes on from OZ023262.1 coordinate 299,638,244, forward strand.
ATAATACAAGTTATTTAATGTCTTTAGTGTTGACCCAGGAATTATGAGTACGATCAAAACCAAGCCATTTCACGTAAGACTTGGGGCCTTTTTTTCTCAACACTCGTTCGATTAAATACAGGTCAGAAGATAAAGTCTTTTGTAGTTCTTGCTCATAAAACCCTCCACTGATTGGTTTGCCTTGCATGTCTTCTAGTAAATACGTCACTGGGATAGTGGGGTGTACCGTGGCCACCTTAAACAATTCTGTGGACCAACGTGGCGTATAACCTTTTTCAAATAATGTTTTTGCCTTGCTTATACGTACAACATCACTCACTTTAAATTTAGTTTGTACAGATACCGGTACGGTGTTGGAATAGATTTGCTTACGAATAGCTGCCTCGTTTTTCCTAGTGACATCCAAAGGTTTTACACCTGTGGTACGATGAATGGTTGCGTTATATGTAGCTGTGACATTGGGTAGGATATGTAGCCACTTGTAAGAACCAGACAAGTGAAAGTTTTTATATAACTTCTCTTTCAACGTACGTATGACTCGTTCCACCATTGCCGCCTTCTTAACACTATAGGTACTGTAATGATTGATGCTGTATTTGGTCATTAGGGCCTTAAATTTAGCGTTGTAGAACTCCTTGCCAAGATCAGACTGAATGTGAGATGGTGCTGTGCTGTTGGCTAAAACATCGGCCATGGCTTTAGTCACCTCTTCGGCGTTTTTAGATTTAAGCGGACGCGTCCATACATACTTTGAAAAACAATTGATCACCACCAGAATGTACTTGTAACCGGAGTTTTCACGCTGATAGTCTGTAAACTCGGCCAAATCAATTTGCCACAAGTCATTCAAACCTCTAATTATGGTCTGTCTACGTTTAAATTTGATTCTAGCAGGCTTGTACAGCTCGTTTATAATTTGTTTCTTAGCATCAGATGGTTCATCGTTACGTGTTTGTTGTTGCCGGCGACGCTTCATGGTGATGATGGATTTAAAAGTATCCACTTGTCATGCAAATCTTTTAGATTTTTGTCTATTTCACCCAACTTCTTCTTTAGCTTTGGGTTCGTTGACACATCGATATCTTTTAAAACTTGAGCTGATATGGTCTTGGTTAAAGCTTTCAATTTCTGTTCCAATTCGTGCTTCAAATCGTTCAACTCCGGCTTATGCACGGCTTCTAACACAATGGCCACTAGTTTTTGTGTCACTTCATCTTTATTCTTCAGATACTCAGCTTTATGTTTCTGATAGTCACCCACCCAGGCATCAACAAATGATTTAGTTACGCCATCTGTTGAATCGATAGGGTTGGCTACGTTACACAATCTATGGTTTTGTACGTCAAAGTCACCACTTGCAGTTCTAGGGAAAATCTCTCGTTGAACCACGCGATTGTGTAGAGAGCTGTTGCTGTTGAAGTTTGCAGCAGTACGACCAAACTTGTCGATAGACATGATGAAACTGATGGTTGGCTTGTGTTTACGCTTTATATGATGCGAGCCTCCTTCAGCTCCTCTAAGATTGACTGTATCTCATTGTTATGAGCATTATTACCTGCAACTTGGGAAGCCACGAGAAGACGAAGTCTGTCAACCAGTTCGTTCACATCGTCCCAGTATACGTATTCTTTCTGTTGCTTAGTATGTAGCATGTATGGCATACCATGACCTAAAGTAACTGAGGAAGAGCGTGCTCTAGCACCTTCTTGTTTCTCTAAAATTGGTTTTATTACATTTTGATATTTGGTAGAGGTGTTGCGCAGAACGTCTTCTTTAGGATTGTTATCTTTTCTGTGAAGACTCGTAGCTGCCATAATGTCTGCATAGTCACGTAAAGCGTTCTTATTTTTCATAGCACTCATACCTGGTTTTCTCAAAAATATCAATTCCAATAGGTGTTGAGTGCCGTAATATCTTCTGTCACCAACAACAATTTGAAAGCTTTCTCTATTTCTAAAATCTACGTCAGTAACAACAAATTTAACAGACTTATTGCCAAGCATCCAAGTATTGGTGGCTTTATCATAAGTAACACCGTATGTTTGATCACATAGTTGATTATCTGTGAAATATTTATCAACATAATAGCGAACAACTACAGGATACGAACTTAACGTTTGCTCGTAAATAGCTGCCGGTGTATTTGCTGCGGCATCTAGTTTTCTATAAGCTTTGGTAACCCACAATTCAGGTTCAGGTTCAGCTGGTTCTGCTTCCAACTCAAACGTTTCATCATCACTAAGAAATTGAACTTCCTTCTTTGTTGATGTTGGTGGTGGTGGTGGGGGTTTGACATCAAGTTCAGTTTTAGTTGGTTGCTGTTGCTGTAGAGTTGTTTGAGCAGTAGCCAACGCTGTGCTTGCTGTGTTTTTAGATATATCATCCAACGGTTTTAACAGAGGTCTATATAAACGGTGTAACGTTTCATCTGTCTCTGTTTTGCCCAGTTTCAAAGCCAAATATTTGTTTCGAATAATCTTTGATAAATCGGCTATTTTACGTTTGATATTGGGCGGCTGTGTTGATAGTTTTTGTTTGCGCCGAAGACTTTTAGATTTTTTAGCCATGCTCACTGTATGTTGAACACATGAAGACTAACACACACTCACACACAAGTTTAAATATATATAAAATGATCGAAACCTTTGCGATACCGTCCTTGTGCTAAATCACAATCTTTAACAACCACCATCACATCATGCTTGGTCTGCCAACATTCACCACACAGTGTCTTGAACTTTTCAAAAGTCATATCAGTGGTTACATGATCGTCGTACACATGTTTAAGATTGGTTTCGTCTTGTTTGAATAACACAACAACGTTTGCGTTGTCACGTACCAGTTGTTTTGGTACTTTGCTGTATGTCTGACAAAGATAGAAGGAATCAATATTCTTATGTCTGCCCATGCTAAAGTATGCTCTTATTTTATCTTGTTTGTCGCAAGCTACATCATCAAAGATAAACACAGAGTTGTCCAAGGCATCTCCCGGATCTAATATGTCATCGTTTTCTCGATAAGGATAGTAACCAACACCCTTTGTAGCATCCAACACCTCCTTTAACATCTTGTATTTCGGTTGATACAGTGACTTTGAATATACATAAACGTTTTCAAACTTTAAACCGTTTGCTTCAAACAGTAAACTCAGCATGACATTGGTTTTACCACAGCCACTAGGACCACATATCAAACAACGTACCGTGCCGGGTAACAGTAGTCCGTGTCTGTGTTGTGTAACTGTTTCCACTTGCACAACATCGTCCAAGTTTGTAACTGGTAGGGCTGTTGTTGTGTGTTTTACGATACGCATCGTTAACTAGACTAACACCAACCTGCTTGTTGTAAGTATAAATACTGGGTGTTTAATACAGCACCGCTTTAGTATCAATGTTGGTCATTAAGGGTGAAGGCCTTGTTAACACACTCATTAACAAACTGCCTGTTGAGTTACACATACCAGGCTATCAGTTTTGTGGTCCAGGCACTAAACTTAAAGAACGTCTTGCCAGAGGCGATCAAGGTATCAACCCACTAGATCAGGCTTGTCGAGAGCACGACATCGCCTACTCTCAATCCAAACAGTTGAGTGACAGGCATCGTGCCGACAAGGTGTTGGAGCACCGAGCCAAGGAACGAGTCAAGTCAAAGGACGCAAGTTTTGGTGAGAAGGCGGCCGCTTGGAGTGTAGCAAAAACAATGAAAGTTAAACGAAAACTTGGTATGGGTGTGAACAAACTCAGAAAAACTAGTAAGAGAAAAGTCGGTGGTAAGGTACCGTTTAAAAACATACTGGCTTTGATGCGCGGTGCTATCAATGTGGGAGAGGAGGTGCCGTCTGTGAAAAATCTACTGCATGTAGCGAGAAAAGTCATAAAAAACGCAGGTGGTCGAAAGCAAGTTAAGGTACCGAGAGTTATTCCAATACCTAAAAGCGGTGGCTTCCTACCGCTGTTACCTCTTATATTTGGTGGGCTGTCAGCACTAGGAGCTCTGGGTGGCGGTGCTGCAGGTATTGCTAAAGCTGTGAACGATGCCAAGTCTGCGAAACAGAAATTGGAAGAGGCAAAACGTCACAATCAAACAATGGAGGCCATTGCTGTGGGTAAACGAGGGCGTGGTGTTGGTGATGGTTTGTACATGAAGAAACAACGCACCGGCTACGGTTTGTATTTACACAAGACAAAAAACGTGTAATACCTTTACCAGCAAGACCTCTAACAAATGTAGATCTTGTCAAGTTTGCTGGTAAAATGAAAATCCCATATTTTAGAGGTGTATACATGCGAGACGAGCTACCTCGCAATGGACCACGTAAAAATGAATCGTTCATCATGAATTTGCAAACACACAAGGAGCCAGGCAGTCATTGGGTCGCTGTGAGGAAACGCGGTGACATCGTCGAGTACTTTGACTCGTATGGAAACTTGAAGCCTCCTGTAGAGCTGCAACGTTACCTTAAAGACTATTCCATACTGTATAATCATGATGTGTATCAAACATATAACACAATTAATTGTGGTCATTTGTGTTTAAAATTTTTACAATAAAAGACTCAAACAATAACCTGTGTGTATCAGTCATGTCGCTAACGTTCGAGTTGAAAGGTTCCACGTCCTCCCTGTCATTGGATATATTTCCACCGATAGTGTTGGACCCCCGGTTCGATCATTCGGTGGCACTCTCGAATTTTCACACATACAACACCATACCAAATATAGAGACCGGTTGTAATAAGTTGCATTTTAATTTTACACTCGAAGCAGAGCCTAAGAAAGCTGGTGTTATACAAGAAATAATAATTCCCAATGGAGCATATGAAATTAGCGATATGGAACGGTGTATCCAAAATGAAATGGCCCGTATCTATCTCAAGTTGAATAAATTTCCAGAGGGTGCCTCTGTTGACGATGCAAGTAAACTGTTCAGTTTGAAAGCCAACAACAACACTTTGAAGTGTGAGATACAGTGCAAGTATGACATTGATTTGACAAGGGACGCCTCAATAGCTCCTCTCTTGGGTTTTTCCTCAACTAGATCTCTTATTAAGGATGTGTTGCATGCATCCGATTTACCAGTGGAGATTGTTAAAGTGAAAACGATCCGTTTGGAGTGTAACATAGTAAGCGGGTCTTACCACGAAGGCAAACCCTCACACACACTATACGAGTTTGCTCCGATGGTTGATCCTGGCTACGCAATTGACATCAACCCCCACAGTAAACTGTTTCTACCCGTCAACACACGTATCATCGCCCATATAAATGTAAACATCATCGATCAGAATGCAGTGCCTGTGAACTTTCAAGGTGAAGAGATCATCGTTATATTACAGCTGAACAAGACACCGGTGGTATGTTAGTTATAAATACAGGTGCCGACGAGCAACATCGGTCAGTATCGTTGTTGTCTGCATCACAGACGGTTCTATCCGAAGAGAACGTACAGTTTCTACAATCATTGGGTTACGATGTCAAACAAACTACATATCTTCGCAGACCCCGTTCACGACGAATCCATCAAGGGAGAAGAAGTACACACGTACGCCCCGCAAACCAGATCGTTTGATTACAACGACACATGTGAGTTTGCCATCAATCAACAAGATGTGTTTTACGATTGGTCTTCGGCAGCTCTCCTGATCAGCGGTTCCACTGAGACAACAGGTACAACTGGTGATGTGTCGGTAACAGCGAATGCTGCAGCTCATTTGTTCTCCTCTGTGGCTGTTGAGATGTGTAATCAGATTATCGAACATGTTAGAAACCCAGGCATCGTTACAGCAGTACGAACATTATTACAAGCCAACAGCGATGAAGCACGAGCTCTCATTCCTGCCGGCTGGCATCCGAACGAAAGGAACACCATGGTGAAAAACAACAGATTTTGCTATTGCCTACCGCTCAGCTATCTGTGTAATATTTTCAAAGATTACAGAAAAGTACTTTTCAGTCGTTTGTTGGTACGCTTAACACGCGGTCAGAACGATAGAAATTGCTATATTCTGAGCAGTGTAGCAGGCGCTGACAAAGCTATAAAGTTTAATATTGAACATATGGCTTTGCAAGTCAAACACATACACCCCAGCGATGTGATACAACAGCAGCTGTTGCAATCGATCGCTCAAGATAAAAAGATTCTTATACCGTTTAGAAAATGGGAGATGTACGAATTACCGAATGTAAGTAATTCAATCAAAGACTTGTGGTCTGTAAAGACCTCATCAAACACCGAACGACCTCGCTTCGTTATCGTAGTCTTTCAAACGGATCGCCACCACAACCCAGGAAAAGATATTAATCAGTTTGATCATGTGGACGTTCGAGATATAAGACTACATCTGAATTCAAAACAAATACCGACCGAGGGTATGAATCTGAACTTTGGGCAAGCAAATTATCTGGAAGCATATAAAAACATGATTGAATTTCAACGAGCATATCTCGGTAGAGAACCGCAGCCTACGTTGGATTACAAAGCTTTCGCTAAATATCCCATGTTTGTGTTTGATTGTTCAAAGTATACGGATTCCATCAAACCGTCTACTGTCGATATCAAATTGGAAATGGAAAGTAACCAGAACTTTCCCAATAACACTAAATGTTTCTGCATAATTATACATGATTGCATCATCGAATACTCCCCACTCTCTAACGTTGTTCGTTCTATCATCTGAGTATGGCATACAACGCTGTTCCCCCAACTGCTCAACCTAGAGGTGTATATAAGCTGATGCGGAAGTATAGTGAATTGGGGCAGTATCAAGATGAGGTTCGTTGTTGTCGACACTCAGGGTTTCTGTCTCCCCGACTTCACACCCAAAGAACTAGTAATTTATAATGGTTATCAAACTGTACAGTATGTGTTTAAGCCACCACAACCAATGCGTTTTCTATCTGCTGATGTAATCAAACAAGTCAAGTTTCTGCAGGCCCGTCACCACTGTATCGACTATAATTATGGTACTGTTTATTTAGAAGAATTACCAAATATCCTGATGAAACACATCGTCGAACAACAGGTGGACAGAATCTATGTAAAAGGCGAGAATAAACAGAGATTTCTGACACAGATGCTGCTCACTTGTGGCTACCGTGTGGACGTGATCAATTTAGAAACAAACACTGATTGTCCTGCGTTGGTGCCAGACATTCCTAAGTGCATGCATCACTCACCAGGATACACTAGAAGCTGTATATGCAGCATCAATAATTGTATGCTATTATTTTCGTATGTTGTAAACTTGTTACCGAAATAAAAAGTTGTAAATTATATATATGTTTTTCTAGTAACACCCCCTTAGCAAACCTTAAAACTAGTAAATAAAACACAAGTGTTTATTTTATATATTTGTATTAGCAAACAAGTTTGCGATACATGTGCAGATAAGTGCTATATTTGAAACAAAAATACATCAACATGAATATGGTAAGACATGTAAGAAAGCCAGCTGATATAAACACAAAAATATACTTTGAAGTGAACAGTCGGGTGTTAGTCAACACAAGAGTGGTCCAATCAGGTGACTCGCCCCGACTACCATTATCAAACAGAAACATAACTTTGTAACGTATCACATCAGATGACAGGCTTTTGGCTGACATGTTGTATGTTGCAAGTGGGGTTAGGTCGTCGTTGTGTAGATATGTTGTTGTTGTAAGAGCTGACCATATCATGCAGTCATCGATGTCGAAACAAATTCGTACTTCTGTTACATTGGGTGGCTTATGAATATACAACACATTCTGACACAGTGCTGATAGAACGATGAAACTTGATTTAAAAAGAACCATGGCGAATGTTGTGGATGTCTGTCAATACTTGTTCTTGAGCGTAGTGCAAACACTCCAACATGTAATATTTAAATGCTGGTGTTACAGTGTTGAGTAACGTTTTTATAGTTTGTATGATTTGCGGTACACTGGCATCCCATCTACTCAGATCGTTTAATATTTCCACTATGTTTTCCATAAAACACGTGTAAGTCCAGGTAAATTGAGATTCTTTCAGATAGTTCAGTCTTGCTTTAACCAACACCTCAAGTCTCAGTAGCTGTTCTACACACTCTTCGTTTAAGAATAGATGCATAGATGTGAAACCGTTATCGATACACAAGGCTTTTTCACTTAGCACCTTTGAATAGGTTATGCGGCAGTAATTAAGATGATGCACTATAAAGCTATTTGACTCGTCTTCACCTTTAAGATATTTCCTATACAGCTCACGTATGTTGTCTAGGAAATCGTAAAAATCCCATTCTTCCAATGCCAAATATTGGTTTTCTTCATTCAGAGCCAACGGATTGACAAATTTCACAACATTTGTAAAGTCGTTTCTTGCACTGATGCCTGTAATCAATTTCAAGGATCGTCGAACACTAAAAGTGGTTTCCATCAATAGCCTGTCGTCAGCTTGATACTTGTTAAATAAGACTCGTCGTGTTCGGTGTTCTGTGAAATCAGGGCCATCGTTTTCATCAACGGCATAATCGTTATCGTTGTTATCACTCTCAGACACCGACATATTCATGTTAATACAATCGCAAGACATGTTTACACAAACTCGTTTAAGTTTAGACTGAAGATTGCTGACCATGTTAAGTAGGTTTTGTTGTTCCCCCACCACAAACGTCTGTTGAATGGTTCTGAGTGGTTTCCTGGTAAATTTTACAAATCTATTGCGATCACTAAATACTTTAACATATTTCGTGCTACACTGCATGATCATCCAGATATTTCTGCCAGACTTTAACAAACTTGTCTACAGCAACACAATCTTTGTTCTCATATCTATCCCAATCAGCATTGGTTGGAAGACTGTCGAAATATTCGTTACAAATTGTATATAACATGTCTGTGGCGTCTGTACGGTGAAGTTTTCGTGTTAGAAAATTAATGGATTTAGTACGTTCAGCATCATCATCATTTAAATTAGAACTGTGCTTTAATATATCGTTTAGATGGTCTGCAACCTTGTGGATGTCATCACAGCTTGAAAACTCAAATTCTTTATTAAACCCTTCTCTCATCGTTTCGAGTGTTTCTTGTTTGAGTTCTTCCTCGCTGGGCGGTTCAATTTCAATGTTCGTTGTTTCGAGTGTGACTTCATCAGCATCATAATAATATTTGTATTGATTTTTTGCTTCTTTAGGTAAATATTTAAAAAATGGTTCACTTAACAGGGCCCCCGGTTGGTGTTGAATGAGTGCCACAGCAAAATATTGTGTTGAACAAAATCCACTTAAATATAAGTCACACAACTCTACCATATGTCTACTTTCATATTCTTCGGCTTCGGACTTACGCCCGTCTCGATAAGCTTGTTTTTGTATCTGTAACACTAACAGTCTAACTTTTGTGGTGTCGTTCTCACTATTCATTCTTGTTTCATCTGTATACCACGGGCTGTTGTATAAACTAAATAGCCTCTGTGTGGACGGTTTGTTTATCGTAATAACGTATGTATTGATGTTTTGCTTCTTCGGGTAAATACTTGAAAAACGGTTCACTTAACTGAGCTCCTGTACAGTATCGAATGAGTGCCAAAGCAAAAAATTGTGTAGAGCAGAACCCACTTAAATATATGTCACACAACTCGACTATATGTCCGGCTTCATAATTTTCTCCTTCAGAATCGCGTTCGTCGATAAAGGCTTCTTCTTGTATCTTTAACACCAACTGTTTTAATTCAAATTCACAGTCTTCTTCAAACAATCTATTTTTGTGTCCATACCATAAGACACTGTTAAACGACATGGTACAACAACAACTAATAATATAACCGAACTTACTCACTTATTTATATATTAGGCTAAAATACATGGATGATGTCATCCTCTCGGTTTGTACTAGACAAGCTCAAACACGAATAATGGGGTGATTGAACAGATATAACACAAGGTCATCAACTGACAGGTTGTTTACCTTTAAGAGGGCCTCTCTCTTGCGTATATTGAACAGATACACAGACAAGTTCAAACACGAATAATGGGGTGATGTCATTCAACGTAAATTACAACAGAACAGGTGTGTGGATGATGTCATACTTTTAACGACTGTATTCTAGACAAGTCCAAACACGAATACCGTTTGCTCATCAAGGGGGCCCCTACAACAGTGTTATTTAACTCATATATTGAACTGCTGTTCAGTGTGCTCTAGACAGTCTTAAACAGAACAGTGGTCTTGTTGAGAAGGAATAAAAACACATACACATGCTGGTAAATATTTTTATTTCATACATTAATATGTTAAGCTAAGTGTCTGCTGTTTGATCTGTTAAACAAATATTTTGTACAAGTTAAACACTATATATAATCATTATAGTCTTCAATATTTGCTGGTTGTTGGTGGTCAGTGTTATCCTTTGTATAGCTGAGAATCTTTTGTAATAGCAGACTGAGTTGCTCATATAGACTGCGGGTAGGGCATTGAATACCAAACATAGATAAATCTTTACGGCCTATTGTAACGACCTGATTGGTAAACTCATCAAATTCGTAATATTTATTTTTACGAAATATGTATATCCGTCCATTGGTGTACCGGAATGCACCATCAATGTTAGCTGGAAATTCTGGAGAAAATTTGTCTATATAACCTGCTTCTAGTCTATAGAAATTAGCTCCCTTCTCACCGATGATTTCATACATGTTGTCCGAATGAAATATAATGGTTTTTCCTGTATATGTGTTTACCATTGCATTTATCCGGTCAAACCTCAAAGTATTCAGATATGTGAGATTATTGAAGGGGGCTACAAATGTAGCTTGTATGCTAGGAAACGCAACAATGCTTAATGTTTCGTCATTTGTAAACATGACCACTTCACCACCAGGTCTCTGATATATATGTTTAATTTCTTTTAAATTTTTCAAATGTGGCAACCAATCTGTCACAAGTTTTGCCTCCGGATAGGGCCCCTTCATATTGTTCAACGGGACAACCCACACCCATTTCTTATAAAACAGATACATGTTGTGGTTTATAATGACTAACGGTTTGATCTTGTCTATATAATTACACAAGTCCATAGTGTTTTTGGTTTCAAGTTTTACAGCGACAGCCTTTGGTTTTATCGAAGGTTTCGTTGTAGTCTTTGTTGTAGTCTTTGTTGTAGTCTTTGTTGTAGTCTTTGATGTCTTGGTTGATGTAGGCTGTGTTGTTGTTGTTGTTGTTGTTGATGTTGTTGTTATTGCTGTTGTAGAGCGTTGCCCATACAGTTCCTGCATTCGTTGAATATCTTCGTCAGATATACCGGCCCCAGCATGTGGATACATAAGAGAGTTTTTATTGTTGGAGTGTTTGAGTCCTAAACCGTGTCCCAGTTCGTGTAGAATAACCATATAGTAGGATGAGCCATTTGATGCGTGTAGTTGAAGGTTCCACGTGAGATTATTGCTTATGTGGATCTCTATGGGTGTATTGGCAACATTTGGAAAATAAGCGTGTCCTAAAACATCACCACCAATTGGGTATGTACACGGTTTCCCACCTCTCAAGTAAAAATGTTGGTCATCACAAAAACTTATAAGTATGTCGGCTTCCGCATAGTTGTTTGTTCTCACTAAATTCAAATTAATATGTTGTTCCCATTGTTTGAATGCTTTTTGTGTTAGCAATAGTACTGTAGGATCTGAATAATGTATGTACCATTTCAAAGTTTTCTTTTTCCATATAGGTTTTACTGTTAATAATGAACTCTGTGAAAAATCTTCATCACCACATCGTTTACGTTTCATCAGTTCAATGTCTCTACTAGTCAAATTGTTACTTTCGGGTAAACTGAAAAACGTTTGAAACATGTTTAAAGCCTCTGTGAAAGCTTCTGTCTTCTCTAACATCGTTAGCTGGTCATTGTTAGTGATATTACTGCTTAAATAACCATATTTGATGAGATAATCGTTGGCCAGTTGTCTGTCTGTTTCACTTACATCCTCTCCACAGGAGGCACTTAGACAAAGAACACAGATACTCAAGAGTAGCTTGAACATGACTGCTCTCCACGTTAACCAGCGTTATACTGTTCAACTCTCGCTCTAGCTGTTGTTAAATAGTCGTATGTCTGTCGGTGTGTTATTACATACATCTGTCTGTCAGTCTAAGCAAAGCCTTCGTGTTGGCATGACCTATGCGAGTGTGTGTGTGTGTTATATCCTTTCAAACAACATATACAAGCTTTAACAAGATTCTATATGATACTTGTTGACAATCAATGGTCTGTCTGTCTGTTTTTGTTGTGTATTACCAGTGTTACTCACTCTAGCTGTTGTTAAACAGCTGTGTTATTACACATGCATCTGTCAGTTTAGGCAAAGACATCGAACTGTCATGACGTGTGTTATATCCTTTCAAACAACATATACAAGCTTTAACAATGGCAATCAGTTGTCTGTCTGTATCCTCAACACAGAAGACACCTGTTCAGTAGTGTGTGTATTAAGCTGTGAAAGAAGGCTGACGTCTCTTGTTGTATGTAAGTACAATCTTGTATTATCTCTGTTTGCATTCAAATAACAAATACATAACCTTAACAAACAATCATATGACTGGTAATCAACACGTGTGTGAACATAACCTTAATAAACAAATACAAACATAACCTTAATAAACAATCAAAATGGCTTGGTAATCAGTCTGTATACGAACACCTAACCTTAATAAACAAAATACATAACCTTAATAAACAAACAGATGCATGGTAATCAACACACACACACACATGACATAACCTTAATAAACAAATACAAACATAACCTTAATAAACAAACAGATGACACGTGAGCGAACATAACCTTAATAAACAAATACATAACCTTAATAAACAATCGGACAAACACACATGGAGAGCTAACCTGACTTGTAGATATCTATGGACACACAGGTCAGACATCTTGGAATGCTTGTGACGTCATCTCAGGTTAGTTCCATAGAGAGAGAACCCCGGAGTTGCAGATGTCTCTTACAGGTCAGCCATCTTGGAATGCTTGTGACGTCATCTCAGGTTAGTTCCATAGAGAGAACCCGGCTTGCGACTGTCTATGACAGGTCAGCCATCTTGGAATGCTTGTGACGTCATCTGACAGGTCAGGTGACATTTGACGTTGACACATGTCAGGTCAGGTGACAGCTGACGTTGACAGCTGTCAGGTCAGTGACATTTGACACCTGTCAAATCTGACAGGTCAGCTGTCAACTGTCACAGGTCTGCGCAGGTCAGCGCATGCGCATGATGACTCGCGCATGCGCAGTAAAAAGTGGAGGGGGTGAGCCCAGGTGGGGCACTATCTACTGAGGTTGCTGACTATCAGCTGATACTGTGGACAACAGTTTCGAATTATTGCTGGCCCACTTCTTCAATTCAAAACCCCCTTTAGCAAACAACCCAATCAATTGCCGTTGCAACTCAAAAGCCTCTGACAATGAGTCGACTCCACTGACTACATCATCCACATAGAGATCGGACCGAACTAGCTTTGCTGCCAATGGAAAAGATGATTCCTCATCATCACAAAGCTGCATCATTGTTCGGATTGCCATGTGTGGGCTTGAGGAGACCCCATATGTGACAGTATTAAGGTGATATTGATAATCCCTATGATTATCTACAACCAAAATTTGTCGATACATTTGCCGAATGTCAGCAGTAAATGCAATTTTGTTTGAGCGAAATTTCAACAACACAGTGGCAATATCTGTCTGCAACTTCGCTCCCACTAACAACGTATCGTTCAGAGATACACCATTCGTACTTTTGGAACCAGCATCAAATACCACCCGCAGTTTGGTCGAAAGGCTGTGAGGACGCAACACACAATGATGGGGAATATAGTATGCATCAGATGGTTCCACAGCTACATCTGATACCAGAGACATATGGCCAGACTCATAATAATCCCTGATAAACTCCGAATAGGACTTGTGCAACGCTGGATCCCTACTAAGACGTGCTTCCAGGGAGTAAAACCGCCTCAATGTAACACTGAAAGATTCTCCCAAACACGGAGTACCCTCACGAAAGGGCATATTTAAAATATATCTCCCAGCACTATTTCGGTGCTGAGTCTTCTTGAAGATTTCCTCACATTTTTTATCTTCCGGAGACATAACTAAACCTTGTGGTACCTGTTCCAAGCTCCAAAACTGTTTCAAGGTATGATCCAAGTCGACCAACGTGCATAAACTATTCACAACAGAATGAGACTTTGACTGTTCTACACTGCCCATAAGCACCCAACCAAAAACAGTATTGATGGCCACTGGTGCACCTCGAGGCCCTCTCTTTATTCCAGGTCTAACCACATGAGCATAAACGTCAGTACCCAACAAAATTTCAATGTCCCCTGGTATACCAAACTCTGAATCTGCCAACTCTAAGTTCTGAATATGTTGCCAGTGGCACTGCTCAATTTTAGCAGAAGGGATCTTGGAACAAATGTTCGGAATCACAATCATGTCCAACTTTGTTGGCTCATAAATGGACTCTACTCGACATTTGAGAGTGCCTTGGCTAGCAAGCGAGCTCATTTGGTTCAAGCCTTGAACCATCACTGAACGAGATGAGGTGTTGAGCCCCAATTTTTCAACACACCGCTGCGAAATGAAATTAGCCTCACTCGCACAATCCAGGAGAGCTCGACATCTCCTAACCTTTCCATTTTTATCTCGTACTAATAGCATTATAGTTGCCAGTAACACGGACTGTTCCCTTTTTACCACACTTGCCAACACACGCAATTGCTCTGCACCTTGTGGCTCTTCCACAGGTGGCTTGTTTGAGTCACTCTCATCTCCCGATGCCGGTGCTTTTGGGAAGTGCAATAATGTATGATGGTGTTTATTACATACACGACAACTTGATGACTTGCACTCCCTGCTGGCATGCGAGTTTGATAAACAGTTAAAACAAAGATTATTCCTTTTTGCGAACGTATACCGTTTATGAGAGGATAAAGATAGAAATCCATCACACTTGAGCATGGGGTGCTCCTCCTTACAATAAGCACATACAAGCTTTGTGCTGGTAACAAAGGACGAAGCGGGCCTAGCAGTGGTTGCTGAAACATGCTGCCTTCTATTAGTCACATAATTGGAAGTTAAGGCAGTTGTCTCCATTGCTTTACACTGCTTTTCCAAGAATCTACATAAACTACTAAAACTGGGAATGTCCGATTCGCAAAACTCAAGCTCAAATTTTTGCTTAAGACTCATATCCACCTTTTGCAGCAACATGTTGAATTTAGTGAAATCCCACATGTCATGTTCAAACTGCTTCAACGCTTCCAAATTTTCACTGAATACAGACAACAACGTTCGTAGGGAAGAAGCAGATTCACTATTTGCTTTGGGGGCCTGTACGATACCCTGCCAATAATTGGTCAACAAAACCCGGGTATTGTGATACCTTGAGACCAGAGACTTGAATGCAATCCCATAATTGCTTCCCGTTAGCGGTAAATTCTTGATTAGGCCAGCTGCATCCTTCACTAACGAAGCACTCAAATATTGGAACTTTTCAATATCTGACAATGATTCGTTCTCATGAATCATTGTTTTAAACAGATCATAAAAGGTTGGCCAGTTTTTCCAATTTCCATCGAATTTTGGCATTTCGATTTTCGGTAACCTCAAATGTCTGTTTAAATTTGAAGTTGACATAATCGCGTTTGCGTTCGTTACTTCCTTTTCACTGAGAGATCGAGCGTTCGATGATTTGACAGAACACCGCGACTTACTCGATGCTCGACTCGATTTCGAACTACCGTGAAAAACGGATCGAGCTTGATTCTCAGCGGCTTTATTTGCATAACCTCTCAGTTCTCGATAGATAGTTTTTATAGAGTATTGCAGTTCATCGAATTTGTTCTGCATTTCATGCTCGCTCTCCAATTCTGATCGATCAACTACCGACACGATGTCCAAATGCAATGAATCAAATAGATTGACCAACTCATTCAACGCCTCAAAACGAACCTCAAATCTATTCAACCTATCTAAATCCACTACTGCGTCTATTTTGACCTGTTGAGCCACGTGCAATATGGCTTCTACTCGTCTATAAACGCTTTCGCGCTTATTTTTTAGCTGAATCAACTCCATTGTTCAACGCAAAAAAATTCCTAAACGCGATTTAAACAATATGCAAACGTGATTTCAACAATATGCAATTCGAGTATGTACCTAGTTATATACAAGCAATAACGTCACCTTGAAATTAAATGACTCAACACGGCAATAAACAATTACAAATTTACTAGACTAAAGGAAACAAGTAAAATTACTTCAAAAAATGGACTGTATCAACTAATAACAAAACAAAACAACTATAAAAATCCGGTCGATGGGCCAAATGTAAATACCACGTGTATTTATTTTATAATGAATAACAAAAAAAAAACAGAACAAATAGGGCACTGACAATAAGCAAAGTTACCTACCTTTATTCTCCAATAATGCAGGAACATAAGCTTCGTTTTTCTGTATTCACACACAACACCTCTAGGGACCTCGTGTCTCCCAAAGGACTTACAAACAAGTGGATATTTAGAGACCTCGTGTCTCTTCAAGGGGTTGAAAGCAATTCGCTTTCTCGAGACCTCTTGCCTCTTCAAGGACTCAAAAACAAGTGGCAGAGGGATGCAAGCTTCTCTCCCTTCTCTCATTCTTCTTCCCCCTCTCTGGTCTTCTGGCGGAAACCATTAGTAACACTTACTCTATGTCAGTGTAGCGCGCGACATTTGAATTTAAAAGTGACAGAACAACGAGCATGAACAATATATATATATATATATATATATATATATATATATATATATATATATATATATATATATATATATATATATATATATATATATATATATATATATATACAGGATGGTCCACTTCCCGGAAAAAGTCCAGTTTTCCATATTAAACTCAGTTTTATCAAAAAAATGTCAACTGAAAGTTGTTCCTGTCAATCAGCTACGTAATTAGAAAATTAGAAAATATTCTAATTTACACAGGGTGTTCATTTTCTCCTTGGCAGACCAAACTTACCTTTTTTCAAATAGAACAGCCTGTATTTTATATCATTTTCAAAAAGATGGTATTGCGACAAGCAAACTGATACCCCACATGATGGGTCTAGGCCCAACCGTTTCAGAGTTATTCATTTGTTTATTAAAATATTGGTCTAGTTTGTTGCGTAAATACTTCGATTCTGCACAATGTTTTGGCTGCATATTCACTGGAGCTAATTTTATACATTTCTCACTATAACAAAATGCAACATGGTAATTCTTAATGTAACCTGCCTATACAGAGTGTTAAATTTCGCAAAACTTGAATTTTCTCGAAAATTTCAAATAACGCCCTGTATATTAGAACGTTATTAGATGCGCATTTTCATGGCCTTTTCAGCAATATCACGTTTGCTGGCATTACTTTCAACGGTTGCAAAGATATAAAGCATTAATTACAAAATTTATCATTTTCCAATATTTATGACACTTATCTCAAAATTTAAGGGCGGCTTTGACAACGCCACTTGACATTTGAAAAATTAACTAAATTATTTGACACGTAGCTTTCTTAGTTACCCACTTTTTTCTTGATATCAGCATGTTTTTTACTGTAGAACTTATGTCAATGCTGTACGTGATTGCTGAAAGTGATGGAAATTTTGCGTTAGCAAAGAGAATCTATAGGCAGAAATACCCTAATCGACAACAACCTCACGTGAAAGCATTTAGATTGGTGGAAGCTCGTTTTGATACATACGACAGTGTACAGTATCGGGCTCCCGTAAGAAACAAAACTGTTCTTAATGAAGGTATGTCTGTAAACATCATAGCCTGTCATTGAAAATCCACATATCAGCCAGCGAAAATTAGCTTCGAATTTAAATATCAGTAAAACTTCTGTCCAAATAAGTTTTAAAGTAAACAAATATGACCCATATCATTTTAGAAAAGTTCAAGAGCTGTCTGCAAGCGATAAGCAGCAAAGATTGAATTTTTCTATTTGGGCTCTACAGAAGGACAACCAGGAACCAGGATTTCTTGCAAAGGTGCTATTTACAGATGAAGCAAAATTTTCAAACTGTGGAGGAATTAATATGCACAATTTGTATTATTATACTGATATAAATCCACATATTTCGTGGCCAGTGGATCGTCAGCATAGGTAGTCCATAAATGTGTGGGCTGGAATTTTGGGTCCGTATTTAATCGGACCGTATTTTTTCGATAATGGGACTTTCACTGGTGAGCGATATCTAAATTTCTTGAATAATGATCTGCCAGAGCTGCTCAGAAATTCCTCTACAACTCTGAGGTGAAATGTGGTATCAACATGACGGAGCGCCTCCGCATTAAACAGGAGCTGTTAGAGCATTTTCAAACCATAATTTTGAAGAACTATGGATAGGTCAAGGTGGACCCACCCCTTGACCAGCAAGATCTCCTGATCTTTTCAAAATAGATTTCTTTTTGTGGGGTGACATTAAAGGTAAAGTGTATGCGACTTCACCAACAACCAATGAGGACATGCGCGCAAGGATTTCAGAGGCTTTCAGTTCTGTACGCGAAGCAACATTGTTGAAGGTGCAAAACAATTTAAGACAGAGATTACAAATTTGTAGCGATAAAGACGGCTCCCAACTTCAACATTTGCTGCGTTGCATTTTGGTTGTTTATTTTGTGAATTTCGATTTAGTGTTGTTGAACCTTGTTAATATAAGCATTAAATGTTTTGCTCTTTTACATCACACGCACTTTAGTTTTTTATGCAGTATGAATTAAGGATATCACGTAACCTATTTGCAAATGATATAAAATACAGGGTGTTGCATATTACCGTGAAGTATTTACTTGATGTTATATAAAAATGGCTAGTTCTGTAATTGAACCTTAAAAGCTTTGAAAGCGTTGAAAATAATGTCATCAAACGTGGCATTGCTGAAAAGGCCATGAAAATTTGCATCTAATAACGTTCTAATATACAGGACGTTCCATTTGAAATTTTCGAGAAAATTTAAGCTTTCAGAAATTTAACACCCTGTATAGGCAGGTTATATTACGAATTACCATGTTGCATTTTCTTATAGTGTATAAAATTAACTCCAGTGAATATGCAGCCAAAACATTGTGCAGAATCGAAGTATTTACGCACCAAACTAGACCAATATTTTTAATAAATCAATGAATAACTTTGAAAGAATTGGGCCTAGATACCATCTTTTGAAGGGTTGTTCCATTTAGAAAAAGGTAAGTTTGGTCTGCCACGGAGAAAATGAACACCTGTGTAAATTAGAATATTTTCTAATTACGCAGCTGATTAA
The DNA here is from genome assembly GCA_964006375.1 of Tillus elongatus. NCBI lineage: Eukaryota > Metazoa > Arthropoda > Insecta > Coleoptera > Cleridae > Tillus > Tillus elongatus. The sequence continues at coordinate 299,657,567 of OZ023262.1, forward strand.
TAGGAACAACTCTCAGTTTAAGCTTTTTTGATAAAACTGAGTTTAATATGGAAAACTAGGCTTTTTCGGCAAAGTGGACCACTCTATATATATATATATATATATATATATATATATATATATATATATATATATATATATATATATATATATATATATATATACAGGCTGTTTCAAAAAACATGCACCATCGCTCGTGGGGCAATTCCTTACTAAAAAATAAGAAAAAAAGTTCATGTGCACATGGGCCCGGAAACGCATAGTTTCCAATATACAGGGAGTTGAATTTTAAATTTTTTTTTAAATTTTTTATAAATAATTTCAAAACCACTGGATTGATTTTAATGAAACTTGGAACTTGAAAGTGTATTATGAAAGTGCATATTTTCAAGTGAAAATCTACTTACAACTGCGTCAGTGGCGTGCGTACGGGGTAACTGTAAAAATTCATTTGGGGAAAAATATGTGCGCCACTGTCTTTTTCCAATTTTGATACATCAGTTATGAAGCTTATAACATAAGCCACAAAAGCTAGCTCTTGGTATTTTTTCGTTCAGGGTATCCCTTAGGAGATATGCTTAATTTTATAAAAAGGGGCAAAGTACCGATTCGTTGGAGTAATGAAAACAGTAATCGTAAAGGGCCATGAAACTATAATTTTTGACAGTTCTCTAAATTCTACAATTTTGAAGTGCTTTGTAGGCGTCAAAAGAGTTTTCGTGCTATTCTTTAAATTTTGATACGGTGCAGTATTTTCGTTTTTAGTTATTTGTTGATACTGAGCTGCTCATTAATATTATTTCCTCTTCTCAAGATGGTTTTCATTAAGTACACTTCAGCGGATTTGACTGATATGTTGTTAATTTATGGACAAACAAATCAAAATGCTAGACAAGCTGTGCGAGTTTATCAGGAAACTTATCCGCAAAGAAGAATTCCTGACAAAAATATTTTCCCACGTATTGTAAGACATTTGAGAGAAACTGGTTCTTTAAAACCTTTAAAAGCTGACTCTGGACGCAGAAGATACCGCCGAACTGTACGAGTTGAAGAGGCAATATTAAATAGAGTTGAACGTGATCCTAGTAGAAGTACGAGAATTCTTGCCACCGAACTGGGTAATATTTCGGCATCATCAGTTCACAGAACTCTGAAGGATCAAAGTTTATATCCCTATTATTTTACACGTGTCCAGGAACTTCTACCTAAAGACTTTCAACCAAGGGTAATGTTTTGTCAGTGGTTCTTAAACAAACTTAGGCACGACCAACATTTTTCTAAACGTGTACTATTTACTGATGAGGCGTTATTTACGCGAAATGGTATCGTAAATTTTCACAATTTACATACATGGGCCGATGAAAACCCACACTCTCTAAGAGTTGCAAATTCGCAGTATCAATTTTCCATCAATATTTGGGCTGCTATTATTGAAAATCACATAATTGGTCCTGTTGTTCTACCGAATCGTCTTGACCATCAATCATATTTAAACTTTTTACAAAATGATTTGCCGTTGTTACTACCGCTTTTTATGAGAAATGGTACAATGTGGTTCCAGCATGATGGTGCGCCCGCACATTTTGCAGCAGTTGTAAGAACATATTTAGCCAACACATACGGTCACCGATGGATTGGTCGTGGAGGTCCGGTGTCATGGCCACCTCGATCTCCGGACCTGAATCCTCTCGATTTTTATTTGTGGAGTCATTTAAAAGAAATAGTGTATAAAACACCAGTAAATACACGAGAAGAATTGTTGGGAATAATAGAATATGCATTTGACAGCATTAGAGAAGATCAAAATATTTGCAGAAGAGTAAGAAGATCTTTGCGCAGAAGGTTAAATAATTGTAACGACGCTAATGGTGGTCACTTTCAACATTTTCTTTAGCTTTGTTATTAAAGTCAATTGAGTAATATACAAAAAACAAGAGTTTGGAAAAATCATGGTGTCTTTACGATTACTTTTTTCATTTTTTATTTTTATTTTTTATTTATCATTTTTTATCAATGTTTGTAATATTCATTTCAATGTTTATCACCAATAAGTTTTACGTAGGTTAGTTATTTGCACGTTTATTGCTGTAGTGTTTACTGTTGTGTGTGTGTTTTGTTTCTTTAACGTCGGCCTATTTCCGCGACTATGGCCAATCACCGACGCCAGGGAGCAGTTTCACCTCACTATCCTGGAAATTTTGCCGAACCCCTGTCTTTCTGTAAGGAGGGTAGGGATCTTTAACGTGCCCAACAACGCATGGACACGGGATCGACGGCTTTACGCCCCCTCCGAAGGGCGGAACGTGCAGACATTCAACTTGCTCAAATACAATGCCAGAACCTCGGTTGATGTTAATGTTACAGTTTGTACTGAAAAAGTGAAAGGAGTACGCCGGGATCGAACCCAGTACCCTTCGGTTCAAAGGCACACGTTCTTACCTCTGAACCACCGAGGTTCTTGTAGTGTTTACTGTATGTTTTGTTTTTCATATTCTTAGGGTTGCAGTAAACATATATTATTATTATTATTATTATTATTACGCCGACTAATCGGTACTTTGGCCCTTTTTATAAAATTAATCATATCTCCTAAGGGATACCCTGAACGAAAAAATACCAAGAGGTAGCTTTTGTGGCTTATGTAATAAGCTTCATAACTGATGTATCAAAATTGGAAAAAGACAGTGGCGCACATATTTTTCCCCAAATGAATTTTTACAGTTACCCCGTACGCACGCCACTGACGCAGTTGTAAGTAGATTTTCACTTGAAAATATGCACTTTCATAATACACTTTCAAGTTCCAAGTTTCATTAAAATCAATTCAGTGGTTTTGAAATTATTTATAAAAAATTTAAAAAAACATTAAAATTCAACTCCCTGTATATTGGAAACTATGCGTTTCCGGGCCCATGTGCACATGAACTTTTTTTCTTATTTTTTAGTAAGGAATTGCCCCACGAGCGATGGTGCATATTTTTTGAAACAGCCTGTATATATATATATATATATATATATATATATATATATATATATATACATATATATATATATATATATACATATATATATATATATATATATATATATATATATATATATATATATATATATATATATATATATATATATATATATGTATCATTTTCGTAAAATTGTGTAGATTATTTCTGTGAAAGTTTGCTACGATAACGTACTTGCTGCGTCCAGACTTTTTAGTTTTGTTTTAGCTTTTTCTAAGCTCGAGCAAATTCTGTTTCTTACCACACAGGCAATCTACCTGTTCTCGTGTTTTGAAGCGCCAATTTAATGTGTTCAAGTTGTAACACAATCATAAGAAAAATAAATTAAGCACACGAAATGTTTTTATTCAGTCAAATCGACAGGGCTTCTTAGTCACCATTGTGTTCTCTGAATTGCAAATGTCATGATGAAGCAAAATTTGAAAGTGAAATGCGGCTTTGGCCGAAACTCCCGTGTCTGTCTTGTTTTAACAAGCCAAGTTTGTTTTCTTGATTAAATTGAGAGACAGATTTTCTCCGTCATAAAAGAGTAATAAAGGGCGCACTTTGAAAGGAAACAATGATCGATGCAGCAATTTAAAATGCTGATGTCAAGCTCTGAGAGGATTCTAATTAAATTTTCTACATCGGTGAGCTTATATTGTAACGTAAACTAGGAAGTGGAAACAGGAAGGGCAAATAATGCATGGGGTTTGTAATTTAAGCAGGTTAATATGCTTAAAATTCATTATATGCATCCACTGTGTGAGTTGGGATGCCGTACAACAATGCATTATCTACTTATCAACTGCACTGAAAAAGTCCTTATATAGCTAGCGGAAAATCTGAAAGGAATATTTGCATCTAAAAATAAACCTACTCCCTCAATACAGCCCGGGAAGCCTATTAGAATACGCTGACTTGGAAAACGAGAACTCGCTGATCATAACTTTTCCTCTTATGTAGCTCAAAGACTTGCGAATGCTTTATAAAATTCCGGACAGGTGTCAGAACACATGTTCATTTTATTGGAATATACAGCCTCGTCCAAAAGTCAAAACTAAAAGAGATGCAGGGTGTTAAAGTGATAATTTAATTTCGATTTTCCTCGTGCGTTATGGTAGCGAATTTTCATAGAAATGATCTACGATTTTTTTTTTTGAAAAGTATATATATATATATATATATATATATATATATATATATATATATATATATATATATATATATATATATATACATACAGGGTGGCGCATTGAAAACGAAACAGACCGACTTGCGTCCAGAGAATTTTTTTTAAGAAACGCTGAAACAAGTCAATTTTAATATTGAGTGGGACATGTTTTGACATAAAACTCAACTTTGTCACATCAACCCCTTAATGGTGGTGATAACAAACCTTATATTTTAAATCGGGAACATGGGTCGAGTGTAACATCATTTGAAAGCTCTTTCTTTTCTGAATTCAGCACTCTATTTTTTTTGGAAGTTTAAAAATTATTAAAGATTATTCACAGTTGAAGTTGCAAGAACGTATTTCATTCATTGTGATAAGAAATGCACTAATTAGTCAATTTTTCGTTAAAAAAAACTAAAAAACAAAACAAAACGTTCAAAAATGTTTATTCAGGTAAGTAAGTGCTCAAATTGTTGACCACCAGCTTCCATACAAAAGTACAAATTTTGTTCAAAACGAGCTCTGACATTCTGGAGCATTTGTGGAGTTATTAGACTGCATTCTTCAACAATGCGTCGTCGTAATTCTTCCGGAGACTGCGGTTCTGTTGCGTAAATTCTAGTCTTTAAATCGCCCCATAGAAATAAGTCTAAAGGAGTTAAATCCGGTGATCTAAGGGGCCGCTCAATAGCACCTCTACGCCCAATCCATTGTCCTGGAAACTGCCTGTTCAAAAACTCCCTAACACGTTGTGAAAAATGCGGAGGAGCTCCATCTTGTTGAAACACTAATTGATTTTCTTGATAGCGATCATCATTTTCAACAATGTCAATTAGCAGAGGGTAAACGATATCTTCTAGTAACTTCAAATACGTTTCGCCACTCAAATTGCCATCAAGAAAAATTGGTCCGATTAAACGGTCTTCAAAAATGCCAGTCCAGACATTCAATTTCTGTGGAGTTTGAGTGTGGACTTCGTGAAATTTTCTTGGATTATTATCTGCCCAATAACGACAATTATGACGATTGACTGTAGAGTTTAATAAAAACGTACACTCGTCTGAAAAACAGATATTGAACAGAAAGTCCTCGTTATCAGCTATTCGTGCAGTCATAACATCACAAAACTCCAGCCGCCGATCAAAATCATCTTCATTCAGTTGTTGTACAAGATGAATCTTATACGGGTGAAATTTATGATGCTTCAATATTCGCTGAATAGTTCTTCTTTTGATGTTTAAAACAGTGGCTAATTTTCTCGTGCTCAAAGTTGGGCCTGCTGCAATTTGTCCTAAAACTTCAATCTCAGTAGTCTCATTTCGAACCGGAAATTCACGTTCAGGATCCCGTTTTTTGTTGGCTACTGAACCACTTTGTCGAAACTTTGCAACTAAGTCCATAATGTATTTTCTGTTAACATGTCTGTTCGGATGTCGTTCATTAAACAGATTTGCGGTACGGTTGGCACAGTCATCGTTTTTGAAAAAAAGAGTAATTATTTCAACTCTTTCTTTTACAGAATACACAATTGTGAAATTAATTTTCGGTAGTACTATCAAGTATCAAACCGACCGATAAACTGAAATAATAAACCGCATTTCTCTCATTCCGATAAGAAATGTTCTGATAGTCAATTTTTTTTTTTTTTTTTTTTTGTTCCCTCAGGGCTCGTCCGCGGCCTTGCCGCCCCGATAGCACCGCAACCCTTGGTTGATTGTGCATACCCCTAGTCTTACTCCACCCATTCCAAAATCACTGTGCCTTGAACTAGTCTGCACAGCGATTGGTAGGGTGAAGTTTTATATTGCTCTGTCTCCGGTCTAGAGTGACCGTAGATCAGTTGTCTTTTCCGGTCCAGAGCTATACACTCGCACAAGATGTGCTGGGCTGATTCCCTCGCCGCAGAGTCTGCATGCGAGGTCCCCTTCGAACCGCCCCATTTTATGTAGGTGTTTCTTGACGGCCATGTGTCCCGTCAAGAGACCTGTTGTGTTTCTGAGCTGTCCTCTGCTAAGGTTTAGCAGCTCCACAGCTCTCTTTGAACTGGGTCCGTCAATTATTGACTTCCCATGTCTGAGCCCTGGACAGTCCGCCCAGTACACCTTGTGTGGGTTTCTGACCCAGGACTTAATGGCTCCCCTGGCAGTGCTCTTTGACACGCCCAGAGCCGGTTCTGGTCCCATAAATGGTTCTGCTGACCCCCTCTTTGCGAGACTGTCAGCTTCTTCATTGCCTTTGACCCCCGAGTGACCCGGCACCCAGATGAGGGTCACCTCATTCTGCCCAGCCAGGTCGCTCGTCTCGTCTCGGCACTCACTCACCAGCCAGGAATTTACCCGTGGGCTACTTAGTGCCTTAAGGGCTGCCTGGCTGTCTGTGGCTATGAGGATCCGCTTGTTGGTGTAGCCCCTCCTCTTGTTCTCCCGCACACAGTGCAGGATGGCGTACATCTCGGCCTGAAACACCGTTGCATGGGCTCCGAGGGAAATACTGTGACTTACCCTCGGTCCTTCCGAGTAAACACCTGCCCCCGTCCCACGCTCCCCGCCAGATCCGTCCGTGAACCAGACGAGCGCGTCCCGTGGTATGCCCGGTGTCTCCTCCCGCCATGCCCCACGATCAGGGATTTCCACTGTGAAGTTGTTTTCCCTGCACATTCGCGGGCTCGCGAAGTCTGACCTCATTTCAAGCATGGGTTCCTTCACGATCTCCTGAATTTTGCAGTGGCCCCTGAAGCCTGGGTTGATCTTCAGTCTACCATTGCAGGCTAGTCTGTATAGTCCTAGCCTGGCCTCTCCCATAATAACGAAGTGTAGGGGGGGTAGATCCAGCAACACCTCCATGGCGGCTGTTGGGGTTGAAGACATGGCCCCTGTGATGCCTAGGCAAGCCATCCTTTGGATCTTGCCTAGTTTTTGTTTGGCACTGGATTGTGTCACCTTAGGCCACCAGACCAGTGCCGCATATGTTAACGATGGTCTGACCACCCTTGTGTACAGCCAGTGGGCCATACTAGGTCTTAGTCCCCACGTTTTTCCATATAGCCGCCTAGTGACGGCTAAGGTCATGACTGCCTTACGCAGTATTTTTCCAATGTGACCATTCCAGGTTAGCTTAGAGTCCAATACGACCCCAAGATATTTTACCTCCCTGGCCATTGGAACGCTCCTACCGTATAGAGTGAGAGTTCTGTGGCTTTCACACTTCCTCCTCCTCGTAAACGGCACGACGGTTGCTTTCTCGGGGCTCACCCCGAGCCCTTGATCAACCGTCCACCCTTCCACCACTTTCAGTGCAGTCTGCATACGCTCCCACACTGCCTGTGTGACCTTTCCTCGGACTATGATGACAATGTCGTCCGCATAGCCCTGTACCTCATACCCCCCTCCCGAGAGCCTCCCCAGCAGGCCGTCCACGACTAGACACCAGAGCAAGGGAGACAGAACGCTCCCCTGCGGACACCCCGCCGCGACCCCCGCCAGCAGAGTCCCTCCCGCGAGTGAGGTGAACACCGCCCTGTCCCTGAGCATGGAACCGATCCACCTGCAGCAGGTCTCCTCTATTCCACGCTCCCGGGCAGCTGCCAGAACCGATCCGAACGAGGTGTTGCTAAAGGCCCCCTCTATGTCTAGGAAGGCCCCCAGCGCCACCTCCTTGTTCTCCAGCGTATTCTCCAGTTTCAGCACCAGTTGGTGCAGTGCTGTTTCTGTTGAGAATCCTGCTCTGTATGCATATTGTCCGCAGTGTAGAGGATATGCTTCCAGTACACCGCCCCTAATGTGCCGGTCGAGCAGTTTTTCCACTGTTTTCAGCAAGAAGGACATGAGACTTATTGGCCTCAGCGACTTTGCCTGGTCTGTTGGACGCCCAGGTTTAGGAATAAATACAACCCTGGCCAGTCTCCATGCCCTCGGAATGTACCCCAGAGCCAGGCTGGCCCTCATAATGAGGGTAAGCACCGGCGCCAGTATATCTATCCCCTGTTGGAGCATGATGGGCATTATTCCATCAAATCCCGGCGATTTGTATGGCTTAAAGCTGTTAATGGCCCATCTGATTTTGCTCCAGGTAACCACCTCTTTAGCGACTGTCCAGTCTACTCTAGATGCCCGCCTATAAGGCGCCTCTATTTCTGAGTGTTCCCAGTCCGGAGGTGATTGGTTTATTATGTTACAGCCGGGGAAGTGCGTCTGGAGTAAAATTTCCATAGTTTCCTCCCCCGAGCTTGTAAAGCCTCCCGTGGGTGTTCTAAGGGAGCCTATGTTAGTCTGAGGGCCCTTAGACAGGATCTTGTGTAGTCGAGCACTCTCGGACGTGTTTTCCACTTCTTCGCAGTGCCTCCTCCACGACTCCTTCTTGGCGTCCCTCAGTCTTTTGTTCTAGGTCGATAGGGCCTGTCTATATTCATCCCATGCTCCCGACCTTTTGGCCGCGTTAAACAGCTTACGAACCTGCGTCCTCCTTTGCCTGAGGTCCTCGTTCCACCATGGGACGTTCCTGGTGGACACCCTCATTTTCAGGGGGCAGTTGGCGTTATAGGCCGAGGTAATTGCGTCTCGCAATTGGACTGCTGCAATCTCGAGGTCTATTGAATCCCTTATGGCCCTCTCAACCCCCCGCAGTTCCACAGCTAGGTCTGCCCTGTAGGCTCCCCAGTCCGCCTTGCGGGGGTCCCGGTACCATACCGTTTCTCTTTCGACTTTGGCGATTTCAAACCGGATGTATCTGTGGTCTGAGCTACTCACTTCCCCAGACACAGCCCAGCTTTTAACAAAGTCACCCAGAAACTGGGTGGAAACTGTTAGGTCTAAAACTTCCTCACGCCGTGTTGTGACGAATGTCGGTTTATTACCTCTATTCAATATGTCTAAATTAAATTTCATAAAGAATTGTAAAAGTGCCTCACCCCTAGAGTTTGTGTCCGAGCTACCCCACAACTCATGGTGCGCATTCGCATCCATGCCGATGATGGTCTGCCATCCACCTGCTCTGCTACCCACCATCAGCTGCTCCAATTCGTTGGGTGGAGGAGGGTCCGTGCTGTCCCCTGGCAGATAGGCTGACGCGACAGTAATGTCCCTCAGCCCATCCGCTCCTCCACATCGGATTTTGATCGTTGCTAGGTCCCTGGAACAGAAATTCATTAGAGGGAGAAACTCTATCCCTTCCCTGACACAAATGCAGGCCCTCGGATTCTCGCTGGACCTGCTGTAGATGAGCTTTCCATTAGCTCCGCCGAGTCCCTTGATCTCTCCTTTGTAGGAGTACGGTTCCTGGATGAGGGCCACATCCGTGTTCCTCAGAGCCATTAGTAGTCCGGCCGTGGCTGCCCTACTGTGTTGGAGGTTGACCTGAAGGAACCTAAGTCCCATTAACCCTTAATTGCTTCCCCAGTGGGCGGAAGCTAACCCTTCCCATGCCCCAGAATGCCTTGAAGGAGGTTCCTTCAAGGGCTCTGTAAGATGTCGGGTCGATCGAGAAGGCGAGCGTCTGTCCTTTCTCCTCTGCCTTCCTGCTTAGAACCGACCAGTGTTGCGTCCCCAGTTCAGGGTTCTGGATCTTAAGTCTGCTGATCACCGTCTCCTGCGGGACGGTGTCAGGGATCCGTACGAGGACCTTGCGTCTCTTTGGGAGTTCCTTGGGCTCGACGGCTGTCAAGTCCGCCCCCTCCCAAATCTGACCGAGGCCCCCGATCGTTTTCCGCAGCCAGTCCCGCGACTGCGGCCCGGCACAGGTTATCCAGAGGATGCCCCCCGTCAGGCGCGTCCGGTGGAACTGAGGCGGGCTCTCCCCTTCCTGAAGAGAGTCCACTGCAGCTACCACCGCAGCCTGGATCAGGTCCGCCTTCCCCTGGTCTAGCGTGACCTCAGGATGGCGTCTGTCAATCACCGCCATCCCGAGGCCCTCCGCAGCCTCCCTGTAAGAGCCAGTCTGCGCCGGTGTTCCGGCCTTAGTTCCTTTGGGAGGTCTGTCTGTAGTAGGCGTGCTAGAGCCAGAGCGCGGCGTCTTCCGACTCGCACTCTCCTCTTGCGCCTTTACAGGCACCCTGGCCCTTTTGGAACGTCTGTCTGTAGTGGGCGTGCTAGAGTTCGAGCGCGTCCTCTTCTGACCCGCACTCCCCTCTTGCGCCTTTACAGGTTTCTCGAGCGTCCAGGTCCCGGCCGCCATTTTTTGCGCCCTCCGGAGCTTCTTTCTTTGCGCCCCGGAAAGACGCTTGGACTGCCGGGGCAGTCCCTCTACTCTAACAGTAGAGTCCTCACTGGTGGAGGGGCCCCCGGAGTCCGCGGAGCTCGCCGCCCTCCGGTGGGACCCAGCCTCCAGCTTGGGTGTCGGGGACAGGTCTCTGGCCGAAGCTACCCCCTGATCCCCCGTATCTACGCCGGTCGTGGGACCTCCAGAGTCCGCTGCCGCACCCTGGCTCGTCTCCGTTTCCGGGATAGACTCAAGGCTCAAGTCTGTAGCCGGAGCCACTCCTCGAGCCTCATTGGTTTTGGTTTTATATGTATTTATAATCTTCATGTTGTTCCCACGAGAATGGGGGAAATACTGTCCACACCATCAGAACCCCCTGTGTGGTGCAAGGCGGGTTACTCTGGAGGGTTGCCTGGTACTCCAGAGGTTCCGTTCACGACACCATCGCCCTGGTGCCATCCATCCATAGGCACGGGTCACGTGACACCGTAGATTGGGGGAGTTTAGTTCGACCTCCTTGTCTAGATCCGTCATGTTTAGTTATTAGCAGGGTCACCTCGTGCAGGATGCGGATTTTTACCGCGCATGACGGTCTTGGGGAAAGCTTCATCGGGAGTTTATGTTGTTATTTCCACTTCCTCAGCTTGCCCCCTGGAGTCCTTTGGCCCGCGACTCCTTAACCCCCAATTTTTTGTTTACAAACATTGACTATCAGCACATTTCTTATCGGAATAAGTAAAATGCGTTTTTGCATAAGAAAACTTGCAAAAAAAATTAGTGTGCTGAATTCAGAAAAGAAAGAGCTTTCATGATGTAACACTCGAACCATGTTTCCTATTTAAAATATAAGGGTTGTTATCACCACCCTTAAGAGGTTGATGTGACAAAGTTGAGTTTTATGTCAAAACATGTCCCCCTCAATATTAAAACTGACGTGTTTCAAAGTTTCTTAACAAAAATTTCTTTGTAAGCAAATCGGTCTGTTTCGTTTTTAATGCGCCACCCTATATATATATATATATATATATATATATATATATATATATATATATATATATATATATATATATATATATATATATATATATATATACAGGGTGATTCTCTACGAGTTCCTATTAGACGTTTTGGAAAAACTAGACTGATTTGGATTTAAAAAATTTTTTGCATGAAGTTTTCCAGTGTGACCAATCCACCTAAAATATTTAGAACATCCTGTGACTTCAGGTTATACCGGAAGTGGACACTAACTCGCTTATTTTAGATGTATATGTATCCTATATATTATTACAGATTCAGATAGAGCTGATCTTTGCGATTCTGTCAATATACGATTTTGCTACTTTATACTGAGTGTTTCACGAGATATGACCATTATTACAAAAATATGTCCCTTTCAACGCCCTGTATCTGACTAATTGAGGCAAATTAGGAGTTCTTTGTTATGCATAATTTTTTTCATTATTGTATATTTTAAACTAGTACACACAATCTTCCGACGAATTGATTGTTGTCTACAGGGTGATTAAAAACGCATATGCGTGGATATATATATTTTTTCAAATGGAACATCCTGTATATTTTAATGCCGTTGGCCAGATCTTTTACTACTCTTCGAATTTTATTAATCCTTCCCTATACCCAACCCGTATGGTTTTTGAGATATTCAGCTTCGAAATATGTAATATGGATATGTATTACGATTTCTGTAGAGTGCCATGGAAAATAGCAAACTTGAACAGTAACAAAATTCTGAATTTGACAGTTATGTTTTGAGTTGAGTAATACAACTTTGATCTCAAAAAAGCAATGGCAAGATCTGGATGCTCAAATCAGGATTTCATCAATCTGCTACCAATTCACGGAGAATGGCGACGGATGTCAGCAAGAACGAGTCGTGTATTTTGGGAACAATATCCAGATTTACCTCCACCTTACAAGAACATGGATCATTCACAGCAAAAAATGTCAAAGCAAAACGTGAAGTTGATAATGAAGAGAATGAGGTGAATGTTTTTGCGTTCCTGACTGCATATCCTAATGCATCTATAAGATAATTAAAGCGTCGCTTGTAGCTCTCATTTTCAACGATTCAAAGAATTTTGAAAAAACATAAATGGAGACCTTACTGCTACAGCACAGTATATGCCCTGGTAAGCACTGATTTGGAAAAGAGAGTCAACTTTTGTGAATGGCTTATAATGCAGAAAGATGAGGATGATAATTTTTTCAACAATGTCATTTGGGTTGATGAGGCGAAATTCACGAATAACGGAATGTTTAATAGACACAACTAGGCTTCGGCAAATCCTCATGTAACTTGGTGAAGATGATTTCGAAACAGGTGGTCCTTCAATGTATTCTGTACAATAAAAGATGAACGTTTTATTTCAAACTATTTTCTAACAGATTAAGAGTAAGAAGTACGGCTTACTCCTTTTCTTCAATTCTGATTCCATATTGTGAAATTCAAGGTCACAACCCACTCGTTATTATTACGGTTTGTTATTCTTTCCAGGTGATCGAATTTTATGTGTCCACTTCTATGACTAGATTTTCACTGGGGAAAGTTATTTAGAAATATTGAGGATCGCCATTCAACCACAATTAGCTGGAATGTCAGACGAGAAAAGGAATCAGACATGGTACCAGTAAGATGGCGTGTCCACGCACAGTACCAGAGCTGTTAGTGATGCACTGGAACGAATTTTTTCTGGCAGGCGGATAGCAAATAGATGTCCTTACGTTTGACCCCCACGTTCTCCGGACTTTTCACCCCTAGGCTACTTCATTTGGGGATGCATAAAGAATGTAGTGTATCCAGTTACGACTAAGGAAGATATGATCAGACGAGCTCCAGATGCTTTTGCGCTGCTGAAATCAAACCAGATTGAGCAGGCCATCGCTGAAATAGTTCAGCGAGCAAATAAGTGTTTGCAACAGCAGAGGGATGTCTTAGAGTATTTATTATAATATGTATACATATAATGTTGTCATATTTCAGTGTTCAATTGTGTGGATTTTCTTTTTAATTTGTTTCGTTGGTTAGTTCAGTCAGCTTGTTTGTTTGTTGACTAACTGATTCACAGTGTCGTAAGTTTCTAATAACGGCATCAGTAGTTTCATGGGAAGGCGGAGGGAAGTCTACATATGGTTCTGCAAATACACATGTTCTCGCTAATATTGGTCAGCATTTTCCGTGAATTAGTAGCAGATTCTTAAAATGCTAATTTGAGTACATCAAATTTTTTTTACAGAGAAGTAAAGTCTACTTAGTTATATTACTCACCTAAAAACATAACTGTCAAACTGATAATTTGGTTACTGTTCATGTTTGCTATTTTCCATGTCACTCTACAGCAATCATAATACATACCCACATTGCATATTTCGAAGCTGAAGATCTCAAAAACCGTAGGTCTGGGTATAGGGAACGATTAACAAAATTTGAAGAGTAGTAAAAGGTCTTGCTAATGACATTATAATATACAGGCTGATCCATTTGAAAAAAATGATATATCCGCTCATATGCGTTTTTAATCACCTGTAGACAGCGATCAATTTGTCAGAAGATTGTGTATACTACGTTAAAATATACAATAATAAAAAAATTATGCATAACAAAGAACTTTTAATTTGCATTAATTAATAAAATACAGGGCGTTGAAAAGGACACATCTTTTAAATAAAAATGGCCATATCTTGTGAAGCACTCAGTATAATTTAGCAAAACTGTATATTGAAAAAATCGCCAAGATCAGCTGTATCCGATTATGTAATAATATATAGGGTGTTCTATTTAAAATAAGCGAGTTAGTGTCCACTTCCGGTATAACCGGAAGTCGTAGAATGTTCTAAGTATTTTAGATGAATTGAGAATATTAAAAACCTCACAGCAAAAATTTTAAAAATCCAAATTAGTCTAGTTTGTCCAAAACGTCTAATAGGAACTCGTAAAGAATCACCCTGTATAAATTGACACTAACCCCGGATATGTGTTCTAGGCTGCCCAGTTCGCGCTCATTAGAAGAATTTTTTCAAAATTCAAAAGTCGCGATCTCCTCATCAGTGAATTATTTAAAGAAAATTCACCAAATATTGGAAACTGGAAGAAAAAACATACTTTGAATGAAACTGTCTCTCAGCGCTGCAACTAAATTCATCTGTTGCATTTACCGGTCACCTTCTGACAACAACTTTGTCCAGCTCTTCGACTACCTTTCTGAAAAAACCAATCATTTGATTTCTGAATATCCTTCCCTTGAGGTCACTATTCTTGTGGACTTCAATGTCCATAATAAGGAATGGTTAGGATCATCAAAAACCGATCCACATGGGAGAGCGGCGGAGGCCTTCGCAGTCAGCAGTTCTTTAACCAATATGGTTCAGCAACCTACTTACTTTCCTCGCATCCCAACACACAGCTCAAATCCCTGGGATATCTTTCTTACTACAAAACCTGAATGCTATGACATCAGTCACCACCCTCCCTTGGTCGCTCCGACCACGGCATGGTCACTGCTTCCTGCACAATGCAACCCGAGGTCACACAATCATCACACCCACGTATCGTTTGGCACTACAACTCCGCGAAATGCGGTAATACTTTTCCTCATTTCTATGTGCGTCTGTCTGTTTCTCTCATCCTGACCCCCCTCCAATATCTCACAAAACGTCACCGAAATCATCCATGCTGGCATGGAATTATTTATTCCACGTACACAAAAAACCTCTTTAGTTACTCAAAGGCACTGGTTCTCTAAATCATGTGACAAGGTCAGACCTGAAAAGGTCAAAGCTCACAAAACGCTTCTACACAATCCCAGTCAAGAAAACCGTCAATCATTTAACGACGCAAGAAACGGTAGCAAACCCTTCTGGACTCTTGCTAAATCTATTGGGAATAATTTCTGTAAGAGCACGTTCCCAGCTCTAGTTTCCGGGGATGAAATTGTTTCTACCGCCCTGGGCAAGGCTGAACTTTTGCCTCGTTTTTCGCCGGCAATTCTACTCTCAACCCACCTCCAAATGTTCACCCGCCAACAGTCCCCAATGTCGCGCATAAAATAACAGATATAATTTTCAAAACTAAAAAGGTACGAAAGATGCTATTTTCTCTTCATACCAGGAAAGCCTGTGGCCTTTACGAGATCCCAGCAATTGTTGCCAAAAAATGCGCACCAGAACTTGCTCCTGCCTTGACTCGTCTATTTAAGATATCTTACAATAGAGGCATATTCCCTAGTAACTGGAAAATTGCTCGAGTACAACCCGTTCCCAAGAAAGGATCCAAAGCGCTTCCTAGCAAATACAGGCCTATTTCTCTCTTTTCAGTCGCCTCTAAAGTGACGGAAAAGTATATAAACACCGAATTACTAAAATTTTTTGAAAAACATAGTCTAATCCACGACAGGCAGTATGGATTCCGTCAGCGCAGATCAACTGCCGACCTTCTTTCCTTTGTCACCAATTCTTGGAGCAAGTCTAAGGAACTACACGGTGAATCCCAGATTGTCGCTCTAGACATATCCAAAGCATCCGACCAGGTCTGGCACGCAGTGCTGCTTAATAAAGTTCCGGCCTATGGCCTACCACCAAAACTCTGTACCTGGACATCAAATTTCCTCTCCAACCAGAGCATTTCTGTTGTCTTGGATGGCCATTCTTCTAAACTGTATCCAATTAATGCAGGAGTTCCTCAAGGTTCAGCTTTAACCCCTACTTTGTTTCTTCTCCAGATCAATGACCTATACTCTAGCACATCCAACCCAGTTCACAGTTACGCGGCTGACATCACCCTCCACTCAACTGTACAATATTCTAAGCCTGTCTCTTTAGTCCAATTAGATGAGGATCGCAGACTCATGGAGGGTTCTGTGTCTGAAGATCTCCAAAAAATATTAGATTGGGGAAGTAGAAATCGTCTACAATTCAACTCGACCAAATCTCAGTCTTGCTTTCTATCTCATAAGAGATACACCAGCCCTAGACCCATCACAATGAACAACCAAGTTATTCAAAGTAATGAATCCTTTTCACTTGTTGGCATTTCTGTGGATTGAAATCTCAATTGGCACCAACATGTCACATCAATTGCAGAAGCGGCTGATAATATTTTCTAATTCTAATAAGGTTTCCTCTTCTGGGCTCGCAAATACTTTTCACCAGCTGGTCTCTATACTTTATATACTTCACAAATAAGGCCAAACCTCGAATACTGCTCCCACATCTGGGGTGCCGCTGCCGCTTTTACACTCGCTATCCTGGACTCCATTCAGAAGAGAGCTATACGCCTCATCGGTGACCCCACCCTTATCCATAGGCTGCCATCCCTTGTCTACCGACGTGCTGTTGGTGACCTCTCTCTTATAGATATCTGCACGGGCACTGCTCAGATGAACTTTCTTCCATAGTTCCTCCACCTGCTGCCCCCAGCAGATCTACCACGCGAACAGAGCAAATGCACCCTTTTACTGTCCAGGTCATCAAAAATAGAACGTGTTGGTATGCCCGCTTTTTTATCTTGAGGACTTCCATGTTGTGGAATTCCTTGCCGGAACAGGTTTTTCCTTCTCCTCCGAACCTACAAGTCCAGAATTAACAAGTTGCCCCTTTCCTTCTTGCCGACACCCACGGTACGATAGTATTTGGGCTGTGAGCCGTCGTGGTGTGTTGTTGAAATAAAAAAATATATAAAAAACATTATTTAGTCGATCTAATATAAAATTGGCAGTTCTGAAAGGATCAGGTGATAGTTAGGTTGCCTTCAGCAAACGTTGATTTATGTTTCATTGTTTGGGTATCAGATAGGCCAGATCCGAAAGGTACGCCTAGAATGACATAAAAGTTTGTATGCACCGCTGGTATAAATAAAGGTGTATGCCCTCAAGCAACTTACAAACCCTCGGGCCAGAGGCCCTCGGATTTGTAAAACTGTGGCTCTCAGGGCATAAACATTTATTTATACCCTTGGTACATAAATAACTGTTATAAGCAACATATTTATCTAATAAAGTAGGTAAATAGATAATAAATCGTATTTGTCTGCATCTAAACTATTTACTATAGCGTGCATTGAAATATAAATCTAACTTAAGATATGACGTCATACGATTCGGGATTGAAGTTCCGAGGCAACCTATAATTTTTATAGATCTTGGGTAATCACACCTTCGACCAGAAACATCACCTGTTTTCAAACAGGAGTACTTATTGATGGACCCTCGTATGATGATATAAGATTTAAGAAGAATAGTAAGATAATTTCTCGCAGAAAGTATTGAGCTAAGAGTTGAGAAAATAGAAAACAATATATCGTAGACCGTGTGGGACTTTCAAATTAACGGAATGGATTTCTAATAATAGCAGTTTCAATATCACATAAATCAAATGTTGCAAGGTAAATAAACACATTACCGAGATTGTTCCATATGACGCAGATGACGTCTTACAAGATAACATTTTGCACTGTTGTTACGCGTGTCAAACGAGAAGAGTAGTTACTAAGGGAGCAATCGATTCAAAGAGATAGAGTCTTACATGAGAGATATATCTCATCATGTCAATATATCGGTGGTGAAAGCTACTTAATTTCTCCAGCGTATTGGCTGAAATATTTCCACTCAAGAGGCTATAATCAGCGAATATTAAAGAGTATCATACTTCTAAATTAATACAGTATACATCTGTCCAAATAAAAAGAGTGCCATAATCATATCATATCTATGTACAGGCTGGGTAACTAAGAATGATCCTTGGCTATATCTCAGGAAATGTTCACTGTATGGCCAGTGGCGGCGTAGCATAGGTAGGCGCCCGGGGCGATTTTCTATTGAGCACCCCCAAAATAAAACCACAAATTAAATACTAAACGTGCTTAAGTGAATTTATTTTGCTAAAATATTCGATCACATTATCAAAACCTACTGTCCTGTCCTTTTCAATGGACAATATGGAAAGATTGGTAAGTCGCGCTTGGCTCTCATTGTAGATTTTAAGTAAGATTTATCAATTTTAATTTTTTTGAGAAAATTCTTTCACAAGAAGCCACCAAAACAAATGGTTAAAAAATGTTAGACACAACGCTAAACTCGGAACAGGCTATGGATAGTCCCATTGTACAATGAATTTCAGAAGCTCCAAAGTAATCTATTGTACCGCTTCTTGGAAATAAATGCTGGCAGCTTCCAAGTGGCGCATTACTCGTAAAATCTCCAGAATAATGCCCTCTGCAGAAAATTCATCGTAGATTTTTGTGAGATTTGGAACTATACCACAAAGTTGTTCTTCTGTTGACGTAAGCAGAGTTTTAAGTTGAACAACACCAAATGTTATGAGAATGTCATCCATTGCCTTGTGAGATAAATACTCTATATTGTTCTCCAAATTAAAAGCTAAGGGAAGGGAAAACCATATCACATTGCATTACAGAAGAAAACTAGGACCCAATCTTTGTTTCTCCCCGAAAGATCTCCTTTTCGCCCAATGAGGAGGTTAGGGAAAGGGAATAGAGCAGATGACTTTTAATTTACGACAAAAGATAAAAACAAAAACAGCTTCAGTTGTAACGTATCGTATGCGGCTAAGTTCTTAGTCCGGATCTTGGTATATAACGGATAGCTTTTGCCTCCAGGCAGTTAAAAAGATATTAAGGTTAAGTTATCTATTGACATCTACCTTAATGACGATTCACCGCTTTAATATTTTATCTCAACAACACACCACAAGGGCCTACAGCCTAAATACTATCGTACCGTGGGTGTCGACAAGGAGGAAAGAGGCAACATGTTAATTCTGGACTGAAGGTTTGGAGGTTCGGTGGAAAAGGAAAAACATGTGCCGGCAAGGAATTCCACAACTTGGAAGTCCTCGGGACAAAAGAGCGGGCATAACAAGATGTTCTACGTCTGATGACCTGGACAGTAAAAGGGTGCATTCGCTTTGTTCCCCTGGTAGATCTTTTGGGGGCAGCAGGAGGAGGAACTATGGAAGAAAGCTCCTCTGAGCAGTGCCCGTGCAGATATTTATAAGAGAGAGAGAGAGAGAGAGAGAGAGAGAGAGAGAGAGAGAGAGAGAGAGAGAGAGAGAGAGAGAGAGAGAGAGAGAGAGAGAGAGAGAGAGAGAGGGTCACCAACGGCACGTCGGTGGGAAAGAAATGGCAGCCTTTGGGTGAAAGTAGGGTCATCGATGAGACGTATAGCTCTCTTCTGAATGGAGTCCAGGATAGCGAGTGTAGAAGCGGCAGCAACACCCCAGATGTGGGAGCAGTATTCGAGGTTTGGTCTTATTTGTGAAGTATATAAGGTATAGAGATTAGCTGGCGAAAAGTATTTGCGAGCCCGGAAGAGGAAACCTAATTTCTTTGCAGCCGCTTCTGCAATTGATGTGACATATTGGTGCCAATTGAGATTTTGATCCACAGAAATGCCAATAAGTGAAAATGACTCATTACTTTGAACAACTTGGTTGTTTATTGTGCCGGGCCTAGGGCTGGTGTATCTCTTATGAGAAAGAAAGCAAGACTGTGATTTGGTGGGGTTGAATTCTACAAGATTTCTACTTCCCCAGCCTAATATTTTTTGGAGATCCACGGAGATATAACCCTCCATGAGTCTGCTATCCTCATCTAGTTGGGCTAAAGAGACAGGCTTAGAATATTGTATATTTGAGTGGAGGGTGCTTTCGTCCGCGTAACTGTGAACTGGGTTGTATGTGCTAGAGAGGAGGTCATTGATGTGGAGAAGAAACAAAATAGGGGCTAAAGCTGAACCTTGAGGAACTCCTGCATTAATTGGATACAGTTTAGAGGAATGGCCATCCACTACAACAGAAATCCTCCGGTTGGAGAGGAAATTTGCTGTCCACGTACAGAGTTTTGGTGGTAGGCCATACCTGGTCGAATGCTTTGGATATGTCTAGAGCGACAATCTGGGATTCACCGTGTAGTTCCATAGACTTGTTCCAATAATAGGTGACAAAGGAAAGGAGGTCGGCAGTTGATCTACGCTGAGGGAATCCGTACTGCCTGTAGTGGATTAGACTGTGTTTTTCAAGAAAACTTAGTAATTCGGTGTTTATTATACCTTTCCATCACTTTAGAAACGACTGAAAGGAGAGAAATAGGCCTGTAGTTGCTAGGAAGCGCTTTGGATCCTTTCTTGGGGACGGGTTATACTCGAGCAGTTTTCCAGTTGCTAGGGAATATGCCTCTATTGTAAGATGTCTGAAACAGACGAGTCAGGACAGGAGCAAGTTCTGGTGCGCATTTTCTGAGAACAATTGCTGGGATCTCGTCAAGGCTAGTGGCTTTTCTGGTATTAAGAGAAGAGGGCGTCTTTCGTACCTTTTTAGTATTGAAAATGATATCCGTCATTTTATGCGCGACATTGGAGACTGTTGGTGGTTGAACATTTGGAGGTGGGTTGAGAGTACAATTGCCGGCGAACAACGAGGCAAAAAGTTCAGCCTTGCGCAGGGCGGTAGAAACAATTTCATCCCCTGAGACAAGGGGTGGGAACGTGCTCTTGCCGAAATTATTCTCAATAGATTTAGCAAGAATTCAAAAGGGTTTGATGCCACTGGAGCTTAAGAGGACTTTGTTTTTGATGTAATCGTTCAATATAAAAGTAATCTTGAATAAATAGAGTACTATTCGTCCTCCCGTTGCCTCACTTTGCACTTATGTTAACAAGACAACACCTCAATCAAATAAAATATTGTCTTTAAGACATATTATTGGTTTAACTGCTGTTTTGTACAAAATAAACATTATAATAATGAATCTGTAACTGATTGTGTTGAAAAATTTTATAGCAAGCACATTAAAAGTTACAGAAACTGTTGATAAAAGGTATTTAAAACACCAAAACCCATTCAGAAACTATAGGAGCTTTCTGCACCTGGCCAACATATTGTGACTTAGTGCCCGTCTCTCGCGTCTACCCCCTCTCAAAGCTACCAGGCAATCTAACTAAACTATGAACCCTGAGTGAAGCGCATGTTCTGTCAAACTGTCGGTTGGGAAAATTCCATCCAACGCGTACTACACATAAAATTCAAGGGTAGGTACCTATGCATATGTTTTCATCTGCAATTTGGAAGAAAAACCATTGTTGAATAATTACATGTGTCAGTATGGCGATGGTCAAAGTTTTATGAGATCTTTTAATCATAAATAATAGAAGATCCATCATATCTTATGACTACTTCATGTTTTTTTTAAATTTAGTGGATGTTGATATTTTGGCCCATCATTACAAAATATTTATAAATATGGCAATGTAGCTGATATTTTCATTTTGAGCCACATCTTATGTAGTTTTGACTCGGATGATCATAACCCATAGAGCACAAGATATTCTCAGAACATTCTCACAATGTGAGAACGTTCTCTTTTCAGAATATTTGTTTCGAAATGTTCTAATAACATATATGGAATGTCAATGTGCCTTCTTGAATATTCTGAGTACGTCCATTCAATCACATCCTAAGAACATTCTTCATCGATATACTGAGAATATATTTATAGATCATTACTCAGAATATTCGCTGAGAATGTGCTTGAGATGTCCCTATAATATTATAAATAACTTTAAGATTTAATGAAAAAGATTGATAATAATAATGAGTATGGTAGGTATATAGCGGTAATAATTATTAACTATTTGCATGTTTGATTCCGTTGCCATTATGATTCATTTACGCAATAATGCGCTAATATAATATACTACAATTACGTTTTGAAAATGTAATAATTTATTTTTGTCAATTAGAAATATAATATACTATTTCTTTCATATATAAGTAATAAAGGTACACCTGTATTGACAAACTATAGATGAAAAATTTGCACAATCTACAGTTCGGAATGAAAACTAACCTTTTTACACTCTGCTTTGATGGCTTTGAGGAATGGAAAATGCAAAAATAGAAAATATTTGTATATCCGAGCCAACTGTATTTATATATCCGCGCCACTCCGCATTTGCGCAAAGATTCTTACTGCAAACTTGCCGCCAGACGCATGGCCACAGCAAGTCATGAATGACATAATGACATGACGTGAGAACTAGTTTCGGGTTTTGTTTTAGCGTTTAGTGAGTGATATTCTGTCCTCTGTTCAATTTAGAATATGGCACATTACAACTTATTTGGGTTTGCCTTCAACTTCCACAGAAGTTACGTTACCTAAAAGGTAAGCTTACTGTTTTAGAATTACCAATCGTTTCATAACCTACTATCAATTTCGCTTTTTACAATGCTATTTATAATCATCACTTCTCTTTTTTCTCATACAAAATGTGCGTTTAGATGTTCTCATTAGTCCTATGCTTACATACATGTCAAATTATGTTCTTGCAGCTTCTTTTTACCTTCTAAAAAATATGTATTTTCTACTGTTTCAGCTTACATCAGTTACACCGAAAGTATAAATTGCTGCAATACCTCTACAATGTTGATGCTCATAACCGCTTCTCTGTACATCAGCCCTAAGGATTGTGCTTTGCTTTCGACTTCGACAGAAGATATGTTACCCGAAGCACTGCAGTACGACTCAGCTCCTGTTTTTCTGGGTTTATCGCATGATTACGGTGACTTCACCATGGAGGCGCTTACAGCCACTGATTAATACATGTCACCAGGATTTGGGTTTACTTCCACACAAGTTACGTTACCTAAATGAATTGAGGGATCACTGAGTTGCTCTGTCTTTGCAACTAGGGGACGTTAAGAATGCCTATACCATGGAGGTGCTTACCACCGCTTTTCTATAAACCCGCCAAAAGGTTTTCTGTTTCCTTTCAACTTACATGCATGTTCCGTTACACAATATAGGATGCTAAATAAACTGTAAATGAATTCTCATCTTACCTCAATAACGTTAGTTTTGTGGAAAAATAGTTCCTTCGCCTGTTGTTTTGATTAATGCCATCTTTACCCGTAAATACACGTTGTTTTTTATTTATGTATTAACAAGAAAAAAGGCACTAGTTTCACAAAACTGATAGGTTCCAATAAGCGAGATCAAGGCAGTTATGTGTCAGTGAACATTTGTCTGTTTTCTCTATGTTTCAGCAAATTTATTACCATATTTCATACGAAATATGCACTGCGTCCCATCTCAAATTCCATAATCATGGAAATAGAAACTGCAAATTTTTGAATGCACTATATAATCTGATTAACACACAGCATCACATAGGTGTCACAAGATAGGTCTTTTTTCTTGTTAATATATAGCTATCTCTTGAGGCAAATATTTATGTGCCTTAATTAAGTATCTAGGTGGCCATGAATTCAACTTATTGATTTTAGAGTGTTGTCCACATTTGACCAAATCTGTATATTCAATAGTTTCCGAGATGCCCGTATATGGTGGTCTGTTCATGAAGTGACACCTGGTATTTGGCTATTAAATTTTGTGGCAGTTCCAAGAATTGTTATCTTTATTTTATTTTTATGTTGTTGACGTTTCAAATTGTTTTAATAAATTTTATTCACAGACATTTCTTTGCATTTATAAGTACATACCTAACCTGAATAAATGTGAAATAGTCAAACTCACTTAAGTATCTGAACATGAGTTTACAGGTTGTGTAGCCACTGGAATAATTTGGTAATCTACACAAGGGTGAGTGATTAAAGTTCAAATTCTAACATATATTCGGCTTATATGAAAATATATACAAGGCCAGTTGGATAGAGGAAAATCAGTAAATTTTGCAGATAAATCAAATATTTCGTAGCTTTGCATTTCCTTAATTTCTGTATTATTCAAAAAATGTATACGGGGTGTTTCTCATAAGAACCGAGACAGAGCAGGGGCATGTAGGTAAATCTAAAATAAGGTGATTTAATGCAACCTTTGTTGCACCCCTGAGAAGTAATAAGTGGGGTTTCAAATTACGAAAAAAATTAATGTCTCCATATTACTTTAACTTTGAAAAACGAAATTTAGTACCCGTTCTGAGTGCACCAAAAGTATTAATCAAAGCTAAGTATAGAGTCCAATTGAGGCATTTGAATGGGTTGATTAGGGGTGATGCAGCCTTAAAATGTCAAAATTTTAAACATATTGGTGGATTTAATAAATTATTATTTCATTTTATGACGTTTTAACTTAAACTTTTGTTACTCCTGTTTATTTAAAAAAACTTTGTTTTCAAGAAAAACACGAATAACTAAGAAACATATTTTATCAATATTACTAAAAATCATGAAAAATTCAATATTTGCCGATAAACTTACGTATATGTCAAATTTGACAATGAGGAAAAAAGGGTGAACAAATATAATTTATTAGAAAACGAACAACAAATTTAAAAAAATGCTACCCATAAGTTATAGAAATTTTTCAACATGATAATTTCATAGGCATCTAATGATTTTTGATGATTTTAAGTTTTAAGTAACATTGATGAAATATGTGTCTTCAGTTATTCGGGTTTTCGTGAAAACGACATGAGTTTTTTGAAAAGTAAAAAAATAAAAAGTTTTAGAATTTACTTCCCCATAAAATGAAATATCAATTTTTAATTCTGCCAATAGGTTAAAAAATTCTGTCACATTTTATGGGCGCATCACTCCTATTCAACACTTTGAAATGCTTTAATTTAACCCCACTAATCATCGAATAATGCTCTTGGTACACCCAAAACGTGTACAAAATTTGGTTTTTCTAAGTTGAAGTATTACTGTGATATTGATTTTTTTCGAAATTTAAAACCCCACATTCAAGGCCTATAGCTTCTCAGGGGTGCACCTTAGTATAGGGGTAAGTTGCATTAAATCACCATATTTTAGGTTTCCCTACATGCCCCTGCTCTGTATAGGTTCTAATGCGAAACACCCTGTATATCTTTTTTAAAAACGCAATGTTCCCATGAGTATATGTATAAACATTTTGAGAAGATTCATTGAATGTTCGTGAAACATTTTCAGAACATACTGGGAGCCGCTAAGAATATTATAAATAACATTCTGAAAACCTTATTAGTATGACATAATCTGTCCAATTGTCATGTTCATAGAATGTTCTATGAATATATTTAGTACCTTGTGAGAATGTTCTGGGGATGTTTGAAAATTCTTTCGAAACATTCCTGGTATATTCTCAGAATATGTCTGTGCTGTCTGGGAATATCTCCATCTCGTATGTAGAGCGTTTGTTTTTCGAGATGGAAGAGACATACACTGGCGCAAACAAAATGTTGCTATCTTATATCGTTTTGCCGCCAGAGGGCGTTTTTCAAAATTAGTTGATTTCTTTGATGTCCTAAAACTTTTTTGTTTTCAAAGATAATTGATTAAAAAAAACTTCCCTGCAGCAGTTTCTGATGTAAAGTAAGCTAGTGTGGTTTGTTTTAATACATGGTGATGAAAACTTTTGTTAAAGCAAAAAAATGTTTATGGGATACCCGGTGTATTTTTACATTTTCTCCAAGATAATCTTTTCAAAAATATATAATACTACATATTAAAAAAACCACACATATTTGCTATTAAAAACATTTTTATGAAAATTCACTACCATAACGCACTTGCTAAGTCCAGACTTTTCATTATCGATTCATATTTTACAAGTTCCATATAAGGAATGTTTTTTTGCTCTGGTACTAAATGAAATAAAATTGCTAGTCGGCCCCTGCAACAGAGATTTCGTCCAACATCGAAAATATAGTGTTTAATCAAGTCATCACAACTGTATAGTTTTAATAGGGTAAGTTGAATAAGGTCTGAGCTATGATCCTTTGAAGATTCCTTAAAAAACACAAATCACACTGTATGTGGAACATGGGGAGTCAAAGAACACTTCGTGAACCAACTGAAACACCATGTATAAATGATTTTGTGTTTAAATTTATTACATATCACACCTTGGAGATAAGCTATTGATAATAAAATTATAATCAGTGTTAATATTTAGGCATTGATGTGGATATAACACCTGTGTCTCACAGAATTCTCATTAAATATTAATGTCCTTGGGAAATCTGTCGCCCCTTGTCAAACACGGGATGGAATGGAAACAGGTATTTTACTCTAATCTCGTCATATTTCACTGAAAAAAATCTGATGAAGCCTGATTACGTAAATTTTATGTTCTAGAAAACAAGAATAGATTCCCCTTTTCTTTTATTATTCTTTGGTTTCACTCTTAAATAATCAATACAGCAAACACAGAATAACCAGGATAGGTAGAAAAATTTAAAGCATTTGAAACAACCATTTTCGTATTTAATATTCTATCTTAAGAGGGCAAGGATGCCAATATGGAACAATTTCATTTATAATAGAATATATTGTCATTTTATATACAGGATGACCAATAAGTCATGCGCCACAGTGCAATATTAGCCTCCTCGCAATAAAAGAAATCGACTCAATAAAACTTTTTAAACTTTAGCTCAGACTCTCAGGACACGTTCATGAAAAGTCAACAGCTAGCTGATCCACCTTACGCACAACTATTGGAGAAACAAAACTTCACCACTATTATTTGACGCTTCTTTGGAAATCGAAAATTCTCAATGGTATGCGAAAGAACGCCTTAATTTTAGATTTGATTTCTCTTATAACATACAACTGATAAAACCTCACATTATTATACCCATATTTACTAACATACCAGATATAAATACTTGTGGTCAAAATTTATACTGATGGGTCAAAAATTCAAGATTCAGTGGGATGCGCAGTGTACATCAAACAATTATATTATGTTGAGCTATTTAGTCTGCCAAAGTTCACTTCAATTTATACTGCTGAAGCTGTTGCCATACAAAAAGCGTTAGTACTAGCCTGTAACCAAAATATAAGTAGCTTTGTTGTTTTGACCGATTCCCTTTTACTGTTAAGAACACCATCGAATTTTCAAAATACTATATATCGGTCCAGCATAATATGTGATATGCCTTATCAATTAGAGTTCTTGGAACAACAGCACAAAAGAGTTAATTTTATATGGGTAAAAGGGCACTCAAAGCTTGATGGTAATGAAAAGGCCGACTATTTTGCTAAACAAGCAACGATAACAGGTTGAAAACATGACTTTTACAGTAACAGAAATCTACTTTCGCAAGTAAAACATGTGTGTAATATAAGATGGCAGGATCATTGGAATAAGTTGAAAAGTAGCTGTAACAAGCACTTCAGTAGTATCATCCCTAATCTAAGAAAACAGCCCATTTACAAAGAACTGTTCCTTCCTAGGTACTTGTCTACGACACTTAGCAGAATTATCATGGTAGCCGCGTTCTAGAACATTGTGAGATGTACGACAGGATCGCCATCTCGGTGCGGAACCCGGTACTTTATTGGTGTGTTCTCTCTGTAATTAGTCAACTGTACGGACGGGTTCTAATTAGAGCGAAACCAGTCTGCGGTTCTAATTATAGTGAGAATACATCTAGCCTTACATACATTGTCCCTATATTAGTGAAGAAATGGGCCAGGGCTGACAATTTACAAAATTGTTAGTTGGTTGTGCACAGTCTCTATTTTATAACATTGTGTTTTATTTGGAGCTGTCTTGACAACATACTACCTGGTTTCGCACTGAAATTGCGACCCTGTCTTACATCTCACAATGTTCTAGGAGGCTGGCTACCATAGCCGTATTACTTTATAGGTGTGTTCTCGCTGTAATTACTATACCGTACTGACGAGCTCTAATTGGAGCGAAACGGGTCTGCGGTTTTAAGTATCGTGAGACAAAATCTAGCCTTACGAATATTTCTTTCTTCTAAGCAAAGATACCTCAAATTTGAATATAACCTATATAGTAGGAACAATGTACCATATCTCATCAAAATAACTTTATTGTTTGAAGAAGTAGAAAAATGTTCCGAAAGTCGACTTAAAATATTCTCTAAAAAACTGACCCCATTTTCCTGGACAACGAAACTCTTTAAGCTATTTACCCACCTGCCAACATATAATTATTCACAAAAACCTTTTTGACGAAACGAAAAAAATGCATGAAAATTTGGAAACAATTGTTTTTAAGAAAATCAAAAAAAAAATGGTGTACAATAACTTATTAAATATTTATTATTAACTACAAAATTTCACAAAATTCTTACAAAAAAAAAACGATTTCTACAGCAACACAAACAAATTTCTCCGAAAACTGACTAAGGATTTTCTACACGAAAAATTGCTGGGCTCCTTGGCGACTTACCAAGATCCGTTACGTAGGCACCCCAGTCGGTCTTGCTTGGATTTCTCCTGGGGGAAGACTCTCACGGTCCATCTCCAATTCAAAGCGATCATACGATGATCGGACATTGATATGTGTTCCGTCACCCTCCAGTTAGATATGTCCTCTGTAATTTGTAACCTCCCAAAAATTTTTATGTGTGAGAAAAACAGTAATAATATGTGACGGACCTCAAGTGAACTCAAATCTGCTGGGTAGTGAGGTCACTATTTCCTATAAATCCTACCCTAAAAAAGTTTCTATCTATCAGATTCACAATTAGCAGGATTAGAAATACTTTATAGGGCTGGAAGATCTTAATACTGTTTACTACTTACGCTTTTGTTGTGTTGTTGCACTGCCTGAAGTCTCATATTTGTCAGAGCTCCAAACTAGTGCCTGGTTACGACGATTCTTCTACAAATTTAGTACGATACCTGTAAATGCGATATTTAGAATTTTAAATTGTGCTGTCACAAAAGTTCAAGGAGAAATTATTCTTCAATCAAACATATGTATAGAAACATAAATATTTAAATTTATTGATAAGCATTGCAATTAAAATAAATTTTGTCATACGTTTGGTAAAGTTGAAATAAATATTACAGTAAGGCAAATGAAATAAAGCAATTATTGCATGTCTGAGAAAAGAAATTGGCTATTGCAAACGTCAAGGTTAAAAAGTTAATATCAATTTACATAAACATAAATATTTCATATTGAATGAAACTAAATAAAAACATAAAGTTTTATAAATATGAAAATAAACATTGAATGGTGTAAGTGGTGTTTTTCATTCATTACCCTTGGTATTTTCCAAATTTTACATGAGAGTTAAATGAAATACCCAGATGCTTAATTGGTCAGTTTATTTAATTACTTACTAAAACAAGCAAATTTGAGTTAAGCTAAAAAAAGGAATGTAAAATTAAATTTCTAAATTACAAGTTACAATTTTTTGCTGAATAGATAACTGATAAGCTACATTAATTAATATGAATTTGCAAAGTAACATATCTGAATTTGCATTATTGACAGAATGTTAAGACAGATATTAAATTACAGTTAATTTAAACACACATCTCACTGATATACTGAAAGTTCTAATTTAGTTAGGTTGACTTGAAAGTTTATACTACAAAGATTCGGAAGTTAAATGCCTAACCAAAATTTGATGTTCAGCGCACAGATGAAATTTTAAGAAGAAAGGCACTCACCAAGACTGAGCTGCATGGAGAAATTCGGTACTCCAGAGTTACCTGTTGATTGCCCAATGACATTCCAAGGCAGATAATAACCATCAGTGCTCTTCACAGGTTCAATCTCTTACAGGAGAAAGAAAATCGGGAAGAATGCAGTGCACTTCAATAGATTGAAGGCAGACCAATTGCATATACCAATGCCTCGCTAGATGAACGGCAAAATCGTGTTATAGACAGACAGCTATGGGGATGATGTCACTCCGCAGGCAAATTAATCGAGATTTTCTTTGCAGTTTTAAAATTCAAATGACGGTATCAGATTCAAAACATGTGGTTCAGGACCCGGAAGGTTTAAATCCGCATTTGTGATAACCTTAAGAAACGTTACTATTTCAGAAACAAAAGCGTCACTGTTATTTCACGGTTTTTACTAAAATGCATAATTAATTTAGATTAGGTAGGACTCAAAACACTTTTAACAACCACTAAGATCATAATCAAACGATATTTGAAGCCAGAAATAAGATATTAGAAATTTTTAGTGTAAGTAAAAATGCCTCGATAATTAAAACATGTTGATTGCTCTCCAGTTCACACCAGACTCCCAGATTCAAGTCAAGAACTCTGCCGAATGCTGCACGAAAAATTCTTACCGTGACCGTTAGTGGCTGTGCGCGAGTTCTTTCTAGCTTCCTCTCTTCGAATGAGATAAAACGAGGCATCCAATCGGTGGCGAAGTCACGACGTCTTCTATACACACCTCAACAATAATGGACTCGTCCATCCGTTATTTTATGGTTAATATTGCATGACATCAGCCTCTGCTATTCCGAGAGTTCCAGAACAATTAAGATATTCTTTTTCCTCAACAAACTGCAACGTCTTTTAATATTTGCTTTTCGACGCATATTATAGGGAATTCAGTGCGGGTGTTACGATATAGAATTTCTTAGCGAATTTTGAACGAAAAATTTTGCAATCAAAACATGAATTGCCTTACAGATATTGTCTCTTACTGGTTCATTTTGAATATTTCAAGCAGTAACGAAACGCAATCGTTACAAATTCCCCTGCTCGCCAATGTGATATCAATCACCTCCTGCCGGATACGATTGACGAACGTCGGAGCTGTACCAGATGTACTAACAAGGTGACAGGATTAATTGAATAGATGGCAATTACCTATAATACAAATACCTAAGCAAGTACCTTGCTTACAGGTTTTTGACTTGCGTGACATGCAAGTTTTCTTCTTAGGCTTTCGAGTGATGCCACTGGGCCTAGGTATAGCATCATCTGTCCCTTTTACAACTTTTTCTCTTTCCTCTTCTCTCTGTATTGAAATAATTGACTCTTAAGTCGTCTTTATTTGGAGTCGAAGTGAGTATCTTCGATTGGCCGCATTTTCTTCCATATTGTGCTGTTTTCTTCTTGAGCTCCGGCAGTGGAATTATATTATCTGGACGCAGATTAACATCTGTGTTTTAATCTGATCCCGTTCGTGCGTCAGCTATAAAATCCTACTCTGAAAATACATCGCTTCTGCCGGGATAAATTCCAGTGGCATTGAGACTTCTCTCTCCTGCTTGAACTTTCAAGTAGGCGGTACCGAATAATTCACAGACATAAAAATGACTTACGGCTCGATTATTTTTTCTTATAAACAGTCTACTTCTTTACTGTAGTAAGCTTCAAAGGCACCCGTTAATTTTTTATTCAGTGGTTGCAGTTTGTAGGTCATATGTGGTGGTAGACTCGTTACTGCAAATTCCGGCCATACACGTACCAGCCGGCCTGTCAGTTACGCCTGAACAGTCCACAGGTAATCGGCGGCTGGAACGTGAGTGGGGTGCAGCTATGCTGGCAGTTCCGACTGTTCCGGCAGTCTGTGATCGAAGGAAAATACAATCGTCCGGCCGGTTGGCCTGAAGAGAGTTCAGGCAAGCCGGTACGTGTGTGGGGTGAGACGTCAGGCCGGTGATCACCACCTGAACTGCGTGATAAAAGCGATGGGCGAGTTAACCAGGCACCAGCGGCGGAATTGTCATGTCAAAAATGTCTGGACGCAGCAAGTGCGTTATGGTAGTGAATTTTCTTTAAAATGTTTTTGATAGCGGATATGTCTTGTTTAATGAAAGCAGGCATTAAATTTGGTTACCAGTATACTCGATATAGTAGAAACAATGTACCAACTCGAAAACAAACATGCATTACAATTCGATGGAAAATGCAATAATATAAGGGGTGTCCGATTTAAAAATGAAAATTTATATCGCCAACGACTTATGGGCCACCTGTGATTGTTGAAATAATTTTGTAAGGTGTAGCTCAAGACACTCTATAATTAACGTATACAATTGCTTCTCGTATCTTGTATAATAACAGTATTATAGAGCAACCACTTTTTGCACCACACTGCACGTTTTTTTCTGTTTTTTATTTACCTCTAAAACGACCAATAAAGCGCACAAGCATATTCATCACTGAGGAACATTATTTAAGGTGTACAAATTAAAATAAGTAAATCTCGACTTATAAAACATGCTTGCCACGGCCTGGATTCAACTGATTGTGTCGTAGGGCTTGCCGGTACGTGTATGGAGATTTCAGTTGAACAGGCCACCGGTATCCGGTGAACAGTTCAGGCGTAACTGAAAGGCCGGCCGGTACGTGTATGGCCGACTTAACAAACTTTTCCCCGGCCTTCAGAATGACATCTAAATTTCCTGTATGGGAGTGATGTCGAACTAATTCAACGAGTACTGGGTTTGTGCTGCTTTATGCTTTGAAAGTAGTTGTATGCAAGCACAAGGAGAAGGCGGACCCCCCCCCTGATTTTGGGTGAGGGGGCAGAAACCCTCTTCCTCCCGGGGGTTGTTCTTCCCCTTCTGCAGGCATACAATCATCCACAGTGCATGAACGACGGAATTTTTTTTATGTTCAGCTTTCTCGTGTATTTTTTGTTGAGTATATTTCCTGTTTATCAATTGTTTTGTATCCAAATGACTCTATAAATATTTATGTTAGAGATCATGCTTGCCCTTCTTTACCCTATTTTTACTGTCCCTAATTAAATAAGGTAATGTTTTATAACTTTTAATATAAGGGCAGATCACTATAATATATTATTCTTATGAAAATTCACTACCATAACGTATTTTCTTCGCCCCGAACATTTTTATAACTTGAAATTTTATATCTAATAATTTTTTATTTTGAAATTATCCTTTTAGAAGTGATAATAAACAAATAAATTCCACTTACTAAAAAGAAACATGAAAAATCCGGCTCTTCAAAGTCTGTAAATGTGACATATACCGGATCATTTAACGGCAAGATAGTAAAAATAAAAATACGTGTCTGACAATCCGATTAAATTTAAATAAACGACATAAGCTAAGATCTGAAGCAGGCTCAGAGTTCTGCATCACTTTTGTGGTCCATAATAAATACCAAATCAACAGCGCGGGTACCGTTGTCATGGCAACCATCTCATGCAAACTATAAGAAATCGAAGCAGCATTTGTGTATAAAGGATTCTGGCTCAGTTCCTCGTTGCCAATAGTCTGTGCCCTAAAACACAATACCACAGCATAGTCTTCTTATGCTGTGGTATTACGCTGCGCCTTGGGGCATAATGTATAACATTCAATTCGGGAAACAATGGCTTCCAAATTATACCGTACCATAAAATACTATAAAAGTTATTTATGTACCGCCTGGCTGGGCAGAATGAGGTGTCCCTCATCTGAGTGCCGGGACACTCGGGGGTCAAAGGCAATGAAGAAGCTGACAGTCTCGCGAAGAGAGGGTCAGCAGAACCATTTATGGGACCAGAACCGGCTCTGGGCGTGACAAAGAGCACTGCCAGGGGAGCTATTAAGTCCTGGGTCAGAAACCAACACAAATTGTACTGGGCGGACAGTCCAGGGCTCAGACATGGGAAGTCAATAATTGACGGACCTAGCTCAAAGAGAGCTGTTGAGCTGCTAAATCTTAGCAGAGGACAGCTCAGAAACACAACAGGTCTCTTGACGGGACACATGGCCGTCAAGAAACACCTGCATAAAATGGAGCGGTTCGAAGGGGACCTCGCATGCAGACACTGCGGCGAGGGGGAGGAACCAGCCCAGCACATCTTGTGCGAGTGTAAAGCTCTGGACCGCAAAAGACAACTGATCTACGGTCAGTCTAAACCGGAGACAGAGCAATATAAAACTTCACCCTACAAATCGCTGTGCAGACTAGTTCAAGGCACAGTGATTTTGGAATGGGTGGAGTGAGACTAAGGGTATGCACAATCTACGAAAGGTTGCAGTGCTATCGGGGCGGCAAGGCCGCGGACGAGCCCTGAGCGAAAAAAAAGGGTATAAATAGATGTTTATGCACGAGAGCGACGATTTTACAAATCCGAGGGGTTCCGGCCCGAGGGTTTGTAAATCGCTCGAGGGCATACACCTCTATTTATATCAGCAGTGGTTACAAAATTTTATGTCATACTAGTCATACCTAAACAATGAAACATGAATCACCATTTGCTGAAGGAAACCTAACTATCACCTGATCTTTTCAGAACTGTCAATTCTATGTTAATTAAATATTGACATATTACTTTTATTCCATTATCTGTAATTTCATTAATAAAGGTTATTAAAGGAGTCAAACGAAAATTATTTGTTTTGATGTGCGCGCGGGCCAAAAAGTGTACGTTTTGTCCGCGCTGGGCATAAAGTACACCATTATGTTGTTGGTAACTAATCAATAAAAACACAATAATGAACTAGTATGACATAAAAATACATTATCGACTGCGGCGCAACGTAACTAGACATTTAAATGTGGTTGTACCAAATAAATTTGAAAGAATTAAAAAAATAAAAATTATGGTGGATTTTTAATTAAAAAAATTTACCCAACCAAAAAATACAGGTGAAGCAGCGCTTCACCTGCGTCATCTGACGAGCCGCCACTGCTGGCTTTACAAGTGTGAAGCGAGAGACGTGTCTCTACATCTACATTTACTTTTACACAAATGTGTAGTGATGGGAAAAATGGTTATTTTCTGTTAACAGTTGAAGCCGTTAACGTTATTTAATAATAACCGTTGAAAATAACGGCTTCAGTTATTTTAAACTGGATAGTCGATCGATAGTATCCTACATTCCCAAAGCTGTGAGCGAGAGCGAGCACACTAGTATAAATGCATTGTATTTTTACCCTGTTATTTCACGTAGTGTATAAATCTCAAATTTTGTCGATATGAAAAGGAAACAAAGGGTTAAGAAATTATAATAAGCGTGTCGTAAATCTTTTGCCACTCTGAAGTGAAACTTTTAGAAATCATAAAGGAATTCTTATATTAGTATTTACTTAGATGTTTTAGGAATTATAAACTAGTCATTTCTAACAAATTTATTTTATGAGGGGTCTTTACGTAAATGTCAATGTCACAGCAAGAATCAATAAATATCATTATTTATCACGTCTTGGGACGTTAGACGTTGGAACTTTTATTGCTACAGAGGGAGTGATTCTAAGAACTCCATAACATAACGCAGCTCATAAAATTTCGGTAAAGAAATTTGCTTTTATTCTGTACATATGGTTTGTTATTACATTATGCTTTTATTCTTTCTTAGAAAGATCTCTATCTCTAGTTACATTTTCGGTTCACTGGTCATCTTTATCAGTCCACTTTTAAAAACTGTGCAAACAACAGCCAACAGTATAAAAAATTGAGTTTGAGTTTAAAAAAAATTGGAAGATATATAGGATTAATTGTTTATTTACTTATTTTAATATTCGTTGTTTTAAAATTAGTTTCAAAAACTTCAAAGGGCTGTAACTTGGAGGAGAAGGGGTTTCAAGAAAAACTTAATAAAAAGACACCCTACATTTTTCTCCAAAGAATCACCCTGTAAAATTTTTCGCATCAATTTGGAAACACCTGTATATATATATATATATATATATATATATATATATATATATATATATATATATATATATATATAAATTTAATTTTTTATATTTAAATGTATATAGATATTAAAAAATGTTGTATCATTATATTTTTTTATCAATTTGATAACTATTATCAGACAAACGAAACTGTTAACTGTTTTCTTAGGTAATGTATATAAATTTAAATAAATAAGTACTTTAATTTCACGTGAAATAATCCTATTTTGCGTTGTGTATAGTGAACGTAATAACACGTTTTTACAGAAATTCATCTTTTCACCCAACATTTTTTTATTCTTAAATATTTGGCTTTACATACTAGTGGGAAACTCAACTGTTTCAAAAATAACAGCTTCTCAGTTTAACAGAATAACTCTGTGTAGTAGTGTCCGTATGCCGTATCCCCATCAACAACCGGTTAAAGTTAAAATTAAAATTAAACCGTTTTATTGTACCGAAGATCGTACGTCCCTAAAGCTGTGAGCGAGAGCGAGCACACTAGTATAAATAATAATGTTTTGAAGTACAGTCCGCTCTATACTGTATAACCATACATATTTAGCATTCCCAATCTCAAGGCTATTCATCCCGTTAAATGGTTAAATAACAGTTGCCGATGAAAACCGATGTTTATTCATCGAACTTAGTTGCAGTAGAACTGAACCAGACACGACTCCGAATTCTAGTTTAGTGTAAAAAGCGTTACTTTTTAAGCTGTTATTTTTATAAGGACATAACTGGTGGTTACCGTTACGGCTCGGTAACCGTTTAAAAATAGCTGACAGTTAAATGACGACCCATCAATACAAATTTGTGACAATAATGACGTTCCGCGTGAGAACTTTTATGAAACAGGTTTTGCTTTCTGGAATAAAGTTTCTTACCAGTTTCTGTTTGCACAACCCTGGTTGAAACAACAGCAAGGAGGGCTGATGTATGTTAATTGCACCTTTCCTAGATTCCAAGTCAGATACTCAGCACGAAATATTATACGACACTGGTGTAATTTAAAAGGTTATGTAAACACTCTTAGAATTTAAATGAACCAACAAACATATAATGAAATCAGTTTATAAATTCATATTTGTAGGACTTTGATAAAATCATTTTATTATTTCATAATTCTCATTTAGTTGCAGACTCGTTGAAACTTATATCAACACCAATTAGCGAGAAATCATTTCATTAACTAGCGAATTTCCATAAAAACGTTTTTCGTCAAAAATGGTTACTTAAAATGTGAATACAAATGGAAAATAATTATCTAACCCTATGAGAAAACTACTGGTGACGAAAACGTAAAAATAAATGTAAGAAAATCATGCACTAATGAGGAGATCCTGACTTTTGAATTAAAAAAAAGTTTCGTCAAATGATATATGTACAGGGTGCCGCATTGAAAACGAAACAGACCGATTTGCGTCCAGAGAAATTTTGTTTTCAGAAACGCTGAAACAGGGCAATTTTAATATTGAGGGGGACATGTTTTGACATAAAACTCAACTTTGTCACATCAACCCCTTAAGGGTGGTGACAACAAACCTTATATTTTAAATAGGGAACATGGGTTAAGTGTTACAACATTTGAAAGATCTTTCTTTTCTGAATTCAGCACACTAATTTTTTAGGAAGTTTTATCAACTTGTTTAAAAATTATTCCCAGTTAGATTTGCAAGAACGTATTTCATTCATTGTGATGACGTTGAAAAATGTTTATTCCGTTAAGTAAGTCTTCAAATTGTTGACCATCAGCTTCCATACAAAAGTACAAATTTTTTTTAAAACGAGCTCTGACATTCTGGAGCATTTGTGGAGTTATTAGACGGTATTCTTCAACAATGCGTCGTCGTAATTCTTCCAGAGACTCCGGTTCTGTTGCGTAATATCTACTCTTAAATGGCCCCATAGAAATAAGTCTAAAGGAGTTAAATCCGGTGATCTAGGGGGCCACTCAATAGCACCTCTACGCCCAATCCATTATCCTGGAAATTCTCTGTTCAAAAACTCCCTAACATGTTGTCAAAAATGCGGAGGAGCTCCATCTTGTTGAAATACTAATTGATTTTCTTGTTAGCGATCATCATTTTCAACAATGTCAATTAGTAGATGGTAAACGATATCTTCTAGTAACTCCCAATACGTTTCGCCACTCAAATTGCCATCAAGAAAAATTGGTTCGATTAAACAGTCTCCAAAAATGTCAGTCCAGACATTCAGTTTCTGTGGAGTTTGAGTGTGGACTTTGTGAAAATTTCTTGGATTATTATTTGCCCAATAACGACAATTATGACGATTGACTGTAGAGTTTAATAAAAACGTACACTTTTCTGAAAAACAGATATTGAACAGAAAGTTTCCGTTATCAGCTATCCGTGCAGTCATAACTTCACAAAACTCCAGCCGCCGATCAAAATCATCTTCATTTAGTTGTTGTACAAGAATAATTTTATACGGGTGAAATTTATGATGCTTCAATATTCGCTGAATAGTTCTTCTTTTGATGTTTGAAACAGTGGCCAGTTTTCTCGTGCTCAAAGTTGGGTCTGCAGCAATTTGTCCTAAAACTTCTATCTTAGTAGTCTCATTTCTAACCGGAAATCCACGTTCAGGATTCCGTTTTTTTGTTGGCTACTGAACCACTTTGTCGAAACTTTGCAACTAACTCCAAAATATATTTTCTATTAACATGTCTTTTCGGATGTCGTTCATGAAACGAATTTGCGGTACGGTTGGCAGAGTCATCGTTTTTGAAAAAAAGAGTAATTATTTCAACTCTTTCTTCTACAGAATACACCATTGTGAAATTAATTTTCGGTAGTACTATTAAGTAACATACCGACCGATAAACTGAAATAATAAACTGCATTTCTCTCATTTCGATAAGAAATGTTCGGATAGTCAATTTTTTGTTTACAAACTAACAAAACATTGACTATCAGCACATTTCTTATCGGAATGAGTGAAATGCGTTTTTGCATTTTCAACTGTGAATAATTTTTAAACGAGTTGCTAAAACTTCCAAAAAAATTAGTGTGCTGAATTCAGAAAAGAAAGAGCTTTCAAACGATGTAACACTCGACCCATGTTCCCTATTTAAAATATAATAGTTGTTATCACCACCCTTAAGGGGTTGATGTGACAAAGCTGAGTTTTATGTCAAAACATATCCCCCTCAATATTAAAATTGACGTATTTCAGCGTTTCTTAAAAAAAATTTTCTGGACGCAAATCGGTCTGTTTTGTTTTCAATGCGCCACGCTATATATATATATATATATATATATATATATATATATATATATATATATATATATATATATATATATATATATATATATATATATATATATATATATATATATATATATATATGTATCAAACCGTTAACTCAAAAAATAATAGGCCGATTTTGATCAAATTTGATGAGTACCTTCCTTTTGCTAGTGGCTTGAATACGTTTTTATTAGCCAGAAAAATCTGATCAGTTCAAATAGATTAAAGAGTGCTTGGTTTTAGTTAGTCAGTCGAGTTACCCTAATCTGTGCCAGTTCTGAGCTGACCTTTAATATATCGAAGTTCGACCACATGTCACAGGTGCACTAGTTTATATCTAATAACCAATCAGATTACATGACTAGGTATTTAGCGATATTTAGTGAATTTTCTTTAAAAATAATTCAAAAAATAATGAGCCGATCTTGATTACATTTGATAAGTACCCTTTTTTGCAAGTGGCTTGGATAAGTTCGTTAGCCAGGAAAATGGGCCCTGGGCCCAGGTTTTCCCTGAAAATTTTGTGTTTTCTTTGGGAAGAAAATTATATCTCCGGAAATAACAAAGTAAGGGCAAACAACTTTGGTACGTGTGTTTGTAAAATTTAGGCCTGTTATTTAAAAGACAAAAACGTTATAGGCATTAAAAAAATTGGGGTTTTCCTCAAAACGCCAAAGTTGCGATCTGATACGTCAAAATTCGCAACATTTAGGCAAAGAACCTGAAGAAAATACGGATTACGTAACGAAAAGGTCGCAAGGAGAGTGTTCTGCAAACCCTTAATTTTCGGCTTCAATCATCATTGTCCTTCATTTTACTAAAATATTTACAGAAAATTCATTTCAAATAGACCCTTTCTCTGATGCTTTGCCCGTAGGTTTAGTTCAGTTGTTATCACAGGGTGGTCCATAATATGTTGGTGACCCTACAATTGTTTTTCCGAACACCCTTATATTGCATTTTTGCATTTCTTAACGAAATATGATGCTTGTTTGTAAGAAACAAAAATCGAGACGAAGTAAGTGCGTTTTGGTAGCGAATTTTCATTATCTCCTTCAAGTTTCTATAACTCAATTTTCTATTAACCTAAGGTTTGTTGGCTAGGAAACCAGTTTTCTTGGAAACATTTAAAGTTTATTTTCGAAATTTTTTTGTACATTTTCAAACAGTAACTAATATGGTACCTTGTTTTTACTATATAGGCTATACCGGTAACCAGATTGTTGCCGGCTTGCATTAGAAAGACACAATAGTTGCTATTAAAAACATTTTTATAAAAATTTACTTACATAACGCACTTGATGCGTTCAGACAAGTTGTCAGAGTAATTAAAACCTATTTAATCTGTCAGTTTAACGTTGATCTGACATTTGTTAAGATAATTTCTTAACCCGGCGTCGGCAACGTGAATTTACGTGACATGTTTAGTAACGTGGGGTAAATATAACCCCAATTTTTTTCAGGCCGAAGGGAAGTTCTCTCTCAGTACTGACTCTAATTCCATATATTCTAGTTGTTCATTCACTGCATGAAAGTAAACATGTATTTTCGATACATAATTCGTTTAGATATAAATTACAACGACTCACAAACGAAAACTCATATTTTTCTAAAAACCAACAATATCATCAAATAATTCCATAGTTACAAGAAATTATGACAACAAATCTCAATGAACATAAGAAAATAACGTAATTTCTGAACGAAAAGAAAATAACAAAAAAGAACATATTTCCATCCAGGCTCTTATTACATGGTTCCAAAGTGTGACAAGATGTGCGCCAATGTTTTAACAGTTTTGAAACACTCACCTTACTACATTCTGGGCACTTTATAAGTGCACAGTCGATGCAAATATTTCGATTGCAGATGTTGCAGCTATGCCCGGTTTTGTTGTCTTTTGACCGTGGATATGTAGTAGCAGTAGTAGCAGTGGTGGG
The DNA here is from genome assembly GCA_964006375.1 of Tillus elongatus. Lineage (NCBI taxonomy): Eukaryota > Metazoa > Arthropoda > Insecta > Coleoptera > Cleridae > Tillus > Tillus elongatus. Next base: position 299,698,516 of record OZ023262.1, read on the forward strand.
GAGGCCAACGCCAAGCAAGTAGGCCACCATGGGCCCTTTTTGCCAACCCCAGCAACCCAGCAACCATGCTCTACTCCTCCTCGGTTCCAAACCGCCTCGACCTCGAGATGAAGCCCGTGACGGTCTTCAGTTGGACGGTACTTACCTGATTCCTCTGCAGAGTCCTCGATCCGAACAATTCTGCTCGAAAACTCCCAAAAGCCTCGCATTCGCACAGGTAGTGGTAGGACGTTTCCTCATCCTCGTCGCATTCCTGGCAAATGGGATCCCTCTCTACGCCTAGCAAAGTGAGGTGTCTTCTAAGGGCGCAGTGGCCTGTGAGCACCCCAAGGATGCGGCGAAGAGTAGGTTAACTCCTTCCGAGAAGTCAAACAGCTTTATCTCTGTCCGGCCCCTCCACGAAGTCCCTCGCCTGCCTGCAGACACCAACCGACCCCCAGTGCCTCTTCATTGCTTCATCGGTCCACCTGTCTAAGGCGACGGAGAACGACTTCCTACTTATACCTATGGCCGGCTTCGGGCCACAAAACGGCCGCCGGGAACCAAGCCTTGCGAGATTATTCGCGACCTCATTCCCCGCCACGCCACAGTGTCCCGGAACCCACACAAGTTGTACCTCTTTTGTCCTGACTAGCCCTCTGAGGGCGTCAGCGTACTCCTGAACCAGTGTAGACCTGATTCTGGCCGCGCAGACTGCCAGGAGGACTGCCTGGCTGTCCGAACAGATGTACACACATTTCTCGGGACTCCTCTTCACATCCTGTCTCTTGGCCACAGACAGGATAGCGTACACCTCTGTTTCGAATGCCGTGGTATATGCGCCAAGGGCATAGATCTCGCGCACCCCCAGGCCCTCGATGTATATTGCTGCCCCGGAGGATTGTTGGTCTTCCAGCCGCGATCCGTAGATGAAACAGACCAGTCTTGCGGGCTGGAATTTAACCTCATTTTCTCTCCACTGATTCCTACTGGGCATCCTGAGGGTGTATGGCCTAGTCAACCTAATATCATCCTCGGCAACCCGCACCTTTATGGCGGAAATCGGAATTTCCTTTTTCACCTCCTGGGCGACTCTTGCATGCCCTATTACTGCTCCCTCTCCGCACCAGTTTCCTGCGTCTCGCATTCTGAAATGCGACGCCATCGCTTCCCTCCTGACACAGATGGAAAGCGGTGGCAGCATCAACAGGACCTTTAGCGTGGCTGAGGGTGTCGTGCTCATAGCGCCTATGATGATTGCCAGCCTTTGGAGTTTGGCCAGCTTCCTGCTGGTAGTTTGGTTCACACCGCACCACCAGACCAACGCCCCATAGAGGATTCTCGGCCTGACGATCGCAGTGTAGATCCAGTGAAAGATCCGACGATTAACTCCCCAGGTCCTCCCTATCACTCGACGCAGCTGCCAGAGGGTCTCCACTCTCTTCCTTACAACCCGTTCTATTTGTGACCCCCATGTTAGTTTGGAGTCCAGGATCACCCCCAGATATTTGACCTCCCGCCTTAAAGCTAAAGGTTTTCCAAACATCATGGTCGCCCTAAACCCCTCTACCTTCCTCTTCTTGGTAAATAGAATCATCTCCGTCTTCGTCGGGTTTACGGAGAGTCCCAGCTCACCTCACCACCTTTCGATTATGCCACAGGAAGCTTGCATGCACTCACAGACAACGCCGATGAATTTGCCGGTGACTAAGACCAGCCCATCATCAGCGTACGCCTGGGCGTAGAAGCCGTTCTCGGAGAGCCGCTCCAAGAGGCCGTCCATGACCAGAGACCATACATGGGGCAAAAGGCAGCTGCCCTGCCCGTCACCCCGACGTCCAGCCCCCGGCCCCCCAAGGTCAGCGAAACTCTCCTGCCCTTCAGCATGCTCGCCACCCAGCTTATTAGGGACCTCGGCGTTCCCCTTTCCTGTAGGGCAGTACAAACCGTATCCGTCCTTGCTTTATCAAAGGCGCCCTCCACATCGAAGAACACAGCTAATGTGCTCTCCCAGTAGTGTAGGGCCCTTTCCACCTTCCGCGTCACAACATGGAGCGCCGTTTCCGTCGACTTCCCCCGTTGGTACGCGTGCTAACCTTTATGGAAGGGGTGATCCTTTAGGATCTCTCCCAACATAAACCTATCTACTATCTTTTCTAATGCCTTAAGCAGGAATGATGTAAGGCTGATTAGCCTGTACGCCTTGGCCAGCGTGTAGTCCTCCCTTCCCGGCTTGATAATGAAGACCCCCTTAACCCGGCGCCAGGCCTTTGGGACGTAGCCCCACGCCAGTCTGGCTCGGAATACCTCCCATATGTTCGAAATCAGTCTATCCAGGCACCTCTGGAGCAATGCAGTAAAAAATCTCATCACAGCCTGTGACCGTGGACATACAACACATCTTCCTTGCTTGTTAGGAACCTTGGGAGGCAATGACTTTTCAAAAGGCGAATTTGCAGGACGGTTTTCAAAAACATCATTATTCTTCCTGCGTAGTCCTCTGTTGTTTCTGCGATGATCTCTTCTCCTGTCAATATGCTGACTAATAAGCTGTAATCCTAGATTCTTCAGGAAGTGTCTCCTCTTCATAGAAAAGTCTACGTTATTTTCGCTGTATATAATTTGTGAGTTGATAGCGGCTATGTTCATTAGCGAAAAGAAAATGGTAAGGGGCCATCTCCTGGAATCGCGAGCAACACTGCAGAAAGCTGACTGCGCATCTACTGTATCGACACCACCTTTTGTCATATCATAAAACGATATCAATTCTGGTAGTCTTTTCTCTCTTCTATCTGCATCAATGCAATCATCATGATGCATCGACGAGAGCAAGAAGACGATATTATTATTTTCGGCCTTGTAGGAAACCAACGTGAGATGTTTTTGGAAACCAAAAGTCCTCGAATATAGGTCTCTATTTCTCGAATTAAAAAATTCTGGAGGAAGCTGCTTTTTGATTTTTCTCAAAGTTCCTACTGATGTCAATTTGTGATCCGTCAGAAGATCAGTCATCAATTCGCAGCTGGTATACCACTTATCGAAAGTGATATTGCGGCAGCTTCCTGATATTCCGTTAACCAGTCGCTTCACAACATCTCTTGGTGAATAACTAACGTCCTTAAAGGGGCCTTCAGGCTGCTTTCCTCAAAATACTTCTATATTTATAAGATAGAAGGTTCTGGAACGACTAGGGCATGGATTTTTCCGTACTTAGCAGGTTTGTTAGGCGTATATTGTCGAAAACTGCATCTACCTCTAAAAGGTTCTAATTTCTCTTCAACCGTCAGATACATTCCAGGTGAATACGCATTTTAGCAATTCCCGATTTTTTTTCTCGAATACTCTGAATGCGGCAAATTGATCGATGCGTCGTCTTTCATCTCGATTCACGATATTATCGAATATAATGCACAAGAGTATGAATGAAAGTCTTTTGTACGTCATGGTTGATCTGAAGATGTCAACACCTGACGCATCAGCGTTCAACAGATCCCCCAAATTTTGTTTGCTGGATCTATAATAACCAGCTATATACAACAATCCCAGAACAGCTCGGAATTCAATCAGATCTACCTCATGGACAAATTTGTTTTCTTATAAACTTGTCTCTCAGCTTCACATTTGTGTATCTGATTATGTTTTCCAACATTTTAGTGTCCATAAAGAACTCCCAAAACTCTACCACAGTTTTAGCGTTTTGGCATTTGATTTGACGCAGGGAAGTTTCTAAATTATGTTCTGGGCTCTAGTCCTGACAACTTTTCTTAGCACTTTCTTGAGCCATTTCGTTTGTGTGTCCTTTCCAAGATAATAGCTTCTCCTTCTAGAACTTCCAGACTATGTGCCTTCACCACAACTATTGTTTTCTACAAAATGTCCGTGTTAATTGATGCTCACTGTAATAGCATATTCGCTTTGTTTTGTTTCATTTGCAGTCTCTTGTTGTGTCTGCATTTTCGCTAACATGGTCCGTCTCTGTCGCGTCTTCCGAATCAATGTAATCCTCTATATCATCGGATTTTTGTCACCGTGCAAGTCTCTTTTGCTAAGCTTTGTATGATGACATGACTGTGAATACGACTGATTTAGTTCTCACATACCATATTTTTCAGTGAACAGAACTTACCAGGTATTAGGCCAGAAAAATTACAGGAACGGTAACCTGGGGTAAAAATCACCCGAATGCACTTTAAGTTGAACGTAACCTCACCACGCAAAACACAAACGGATACTGACTATACTGCTCCAGTATGTATTTAGGCTACGTGGCAAAATTCGCAAGTCGCGATCTCCCCATTAGTAATTTTTTTAAAAAGAAAATTCAGTAAAATATAAAAAGTTGAAGTGGTGAAACTTTATACGACCACACTCTAGGTACAACAAAAATACTGGTGAATTTTGTTTATTTAGAGAAAAACCGTAATATTTAGAATATGAAATTACTGCGATAATCAAACCGTTATAACACACAAGAATCGGGGCGATTTAAAATTATTTGGAACTTATCCTGCTGAGGTTAACCTTTGGAACAATAAATATTTAGTCACGCTTTAAAATATAAAGTTTTATTTATTGCTCTTTGACATACACCAACATTACAATCTTAACAACATATTCAGCTCGCTTAATTTTGAAAAGTTCTAGCCAAACTGTTACAGTTAATTCTGTATTGCGTGACCAGTTATCAAGGCGTATGGTTGTCTTCATTACAGTAATAGCACTAAATCAAGACGGATAATAGCGGTCTGCCATTAGAGATTATTTTTGAAGTAACATTAACGCTTAACGAAACGACAGTTCTGTTTCATAAATATTTCTAAATCATGAAATCGAATTAATGGCATCACATTAAGAATTTTTAAACATGAAAGAGAAAAATTATACTGCGGTGAAACATAAAGAAGTAGTTTGTTGGGTAAGTTTGCTGGAATTCTTGTTAAATCGATAAAGTATTATAAGAGAAAAGTAGAGAAGAATGCTCGTAATTTCCTATACATTGAAACAGTTTTTCAAAAAATTAACCATTTACTTTTTTATGAAAACTATCGCATAACAACTTGATTGCAGAATTTGATTTCGTTTTTCCGCAGATTCTGTTTTTGGTGAATTTTTATTATAAAAATTCAATAATAGAGAGGTATCGATGGTAAGACTTTCGGAAAATTTCTTCAAATGAGCGCGAACTAGGGCCCCTGGAACCCATATTCAATGTCTGTTTGGATGTTTATATGTTTATATACACTCAAAGAATTAATGCCCCTAGTTCCTATAATAGAAAACTCGAAAATAACGGACTTATACGGTGTCAAAAAATATTTTTTTTCAAGTTTTTGTCGATAACTTTTTTTGTCGTGTATCGATTCTTTTAAAATTTGGTGCACACGTATATAATATCACTCTGTATTTATGTTGCAAATTTGACATAGATCTATCTAAATTTAAAGGCCGAAGCTGTGCTTGACCAACAGATAAGGACTCATAACTTTTTTAAAGGGAATTATAAAATCTTAAAAAAAGGTCATCTTGCTGCATCACGATAAAACTAACCGTTTTCGAGAAAAATGTTGTTCAAAATTTTTGCTGGTATTCATTGAATACGAAATCACTTCATCCAAATGTCAATGTTAATAGCGTCTGCTTTGGGAAAAAATTATGTCACATGTTTTGACAAATAAAGTGTTATATTTTTATTATTACTACTACTATAAAATTATCAGCAATAACGATTTTACAGGGCCTCATTTTTTTATTGCTTACTAGAACTTGCAACATTTAAACATTATAACACTAATTTATTAAAAATCATAAAAAATAAATATTATAACAAAGTTTCAAAGTTATGTCCTTCCATCTCAAGACATAAATCAATTCTTCTCAGGAAATTCCGATGAACTCTAGCGAATATTCCGTCTTTTTGACTGATTACCTCACAGTTATCAATAATTCTTTGCCTGAGATCTTCAACGTTTTCAATTGGACTCATGTATACAAGATATTTTTTTAGGTAACCCCAAAAGAAAGAATCCACTGGGTTCAAATCAGCCGATCTAGGAGCCCACTGCACGAACCCACCGCGTCCTATCCATCTCTCCGGAAATGTTTCATTAAGAAATTTCCTCACCGCTGTACTAAAATGTGGCGGCGCGCCGTCCTGCAGCAGTCACATTTTTATTCTTGATTGGAGGGGGCATCATCCAATATAGTGGATAATTGGTTTCTCAAAAAATTTAAGTACATCTCACCGTTGAGCCTTTGAGTGAAGAAATGTGGCCCAATTAAGCGGTCTCCTAAAATTCCCGCCCACACATTAACAGAAAACTTATTCTGGAAACCGCTCTCTATCGCCAAGTGAGGATTCTCATTAGACCAATAAGGCTCATTATGAAGGTTGATCAAACCGTCATGTCCAAATCCAGCTTCATCTGTGAAGAGAAGCGATGATATAAAATTGTTATCATTGTTATGTATATTTCGAATTATATTGCACAAATTCACGCGAGCTTCTGGATCTTCAGGAGATAAAGCTTGAACTTTCTGGTAATGGTAAGGATGAAAAGCTGCTCCTTGAGAATTTCATGCACAGAACTTTTCGGGATACTCTCCTGAGTAGAGACTAACCGTACACTTAAGTTGGGATTATTCTCGATTGCATTTCATACACGGACTTCTGCTCCAAGAGTTCGAGTACTTCGCTGATGGCCAACATCTTGAAACGTACTTCTAAATGATCCGAATTCTCCCAGTCTTCGATGGATATTACTGAACATTCGGGATTGTGGCATCCTTCTATTTGGAAATGCTTCAGCATACAAACGTCTTGCAGCAAGGGCATTGCTGCCAGCTATACCATAATAATAATGCATGTCACGTAGTTCAACGTAAGAATAATTATTCTTATTCATCGTATTTTATAATTAATCTCAACTATTTCGCAAGTAAAATCACAACAAACTATTATCTGTCAAAACTAACGCCACATGATCTTGTTGACAGAGAATGTTATCAAAGCTCCGTTAATATTGAAAATGAGATTAGGTGATTTCGTATTCAATCATACCAGTAAATTTTTAAAAACGTTTTTCTCGAAAACGGTTAGTTTTATCGTGATGCAACAAGATGACCTTTTTTTAAGATTTTATAATTCCCTTCAATCATGTATTGTTAGATTTGAGATAAAGATTAAAACAAAAAAGTTATGAGTCCTTATCTGTTGGTCAAGGGCAGCTTCGGCCTTTAAATTTAGATAGATCCATGTCAAATTTGCAACATAAATACAAAGTGATATTATATACGTGTGCACAAAATTTTAAAAGAATCGATACACGACAAAAAAGTTATCGACAAAAATTTGAATTTTTTTTTCACACCCTATAACTCCGTTATTTTCGAGTTTTCGAAAAACTATTATAGGAACTAGGGGCATTAATTCTTTGAGTAGAATAACCCCCTGAATTTTTTGACAATTTCCGGACACCTGTATATAAAACTGTATTACTAATTTAAGGGGTATGAGAGCAATAAGGGCAAAATTTTACAGTAAGATGTTTATTCTTTGTCGCAAATATTTTGTCTTTACTTCAAGACTTCATCAATGCATCAGCTAAAAGACAAAAAATACATGTCAGTTATTAAATGAACGTTATGAGTTTTTTGTTTAAACTCACAATTGATCTACAGGATAAAATAACATACATATCAAACTATTCAGCATGACACTACACCTTGTTGTATGTTAAAAACATAGTTATTCACATAGACATTTAAAATTAATTAAAATTGATTAAAACTTTTTCTAATTAACTCCCGCAAATCAGCAGTAAAGACTATACAACAGAAGGTACGTTTACATTTTTACAAAATGGCTGTATCACTGATAAAACTTCAATAGTTTTTTTTTCACAATTTTTAAATTTCATATTAAAATTTTGACTGTGAGAGAGAAACAATCAATTGAACTGCAATGTGAGAGACAAGGACAACTAAACTGTCACTTTCATCTGTCTTTGAAGATGGCAGGAATAGCAACCCAAAAGACAACAAATATATATATATATATATATATATATATATATATATATATATATATATATATATATATATATATATATATATATATATATATATATATATATATATATATATATATATAAAAAGGGTGAACAATTTACCAAAATCTAGGTCTGTAAGTTTAAAGACAAAAAAGTTAGAGGCATTTAAAAAAAATATTGGGGTTTTCCTCAAAACGTAAAAAGTCGCGATTTGAAAGTAAAAATTGGCAACATTTAGGCAAAGAACCTGAAAGAAATGCGGATTATGTAAAGAGTGTTCTGCAAACTCTTAAGTTTCAGCTTAAACCATCATTGCCCTTCATTTTAATTATATATTTCCAAAAAAAATCATTTCAAATAGACACTTTCTCTGATGCTTTGAAAGTAGTTGTAGTTAAATTTATGGTTTAAAGGTCTATAATTTTCAGCTAATTTTCATAGAAGAGATTCGTTAATGAGGAGACCGCGGCTTTTGAATTCTAAAAAGCTTTCTTCAAATGAGCGTAAACTAGGCCCCCTAGAATCCATATCCGGGTTTACTTTCTGTTTACATATATACAGTGTGACGCATTTCTACGGCAAAGCTCAATATAATTGTTATTATGCAAGATACGAAAAAAAATTGTATACGTTACCTATAGGGTGTTTTGAGCTGTATCTTACAAAATTATTTTGACAACCACAGGATAGCCCATAAGTCGTTGGTGATACCTACATTTTTTTGGAACATTCGTTATTGCATTTTTGCAGTGTTCATCAAAATATGCTGCATGTTTGTAATGATGCATGTTTGTAAAAAATCGAGCCGCAGTAAGTCGTTTTAGTAGCGAATTTTCATTAAACTCTCAAAATTCAATAACGCAATTTACTATTAACCTAAGGTTCGTCAGCTAGGAATCGAGTTTTCTGGGGACATGTTTTAAGTCTATTTTCGGAATTTTTTTGTACATTTTCAAACAAGTTATTATGGTAAAATATGGTACATTGTTCCTACTATATAGGTTATACCGGTGAACAAATTGATTCCTGCTTGCATTAGAGAAACATATTTTCTATTAAAAACATTTTAAGAAAATTCACTTCCATGACGCACTTGCTGCGTCCAGACTTTTTTTATTATCGTACAGTCTAAAATATTCACTGAGTACGGCTATAAAGTTACTGGAATTCGAACTTGAAGGTCTGCAGATTGCAGTGTCAGTGTTTACGTATTTAACTGATAGATGGTTGAATAATTACAAAGAAAATTTGGTGCAAAATCTCTACTGTAACACATATGTTTCGTCTGGAATTTTTAACTTGATTTTTACGATTTATCCAATCATATATTCATTGTTGATAGAAGTGAGTAAATCAGTTTTGATAATTATTATATTCGCTGGGATTGCGCGTAGTTGATTCCCGTAAAATACCAGCATAAATGTCCAATATCATCGACTAACAGCTAAAACAATGTAACTTTGAACCAAATCAGTTCCCACACTCATGTTCATCTTATTCTAATATAACAGAATTATGTAGTTATCCTATTAAATATTAGTTTACATTTAAAACACGCTCTAAGTTTTAGAGCTGGAATCTCGATATGCAAGTACACCGCAAGCGATCGTATAAGTTAGGCAACAACTTGTTGAGTGGGAAAGTTCAGCCTGCTTGCGAATTACGCTTCACTGAAATTGGTATTAATAAATTAATAATTTGTTTTAAACTCTCCAGGATAATCGCTGTTGTAACAATTTACAAGTCCTTTATTTTAAATAGAAATCCTTTTGTGTTTGTATAACTTTTAAACTTGACCACTTCAAGGAGAGAAAAATTGCACTTCTGCTGACTTCTTTATAGTTTTGTGAGGTATATGTGCAGATAGTACAAAACATTAGTCAACAAAATGCTGTATATTACAAAATAAAAGTCTGGATGCAGCAAGTGCGTTCTGGTAGTGAATTTTCATAGAAATGATCTGGCACCAAATATTTTTTTATAACTTTTTTTCCCGTAACATAGAAATCTAAAGTTTCGTAAGTAGTTTCCTTTTAATGTCGTAAACTTTTGTACCAAATTTGATCACCATAGCTTTATTATTTCTGGAGATATAATTTTTTTCGAAAGAAAACGCAAAATTTTCTGCGAAAACCTAGGCCGATTTTTCTGACTAACGAACTTATCCAAGCCACTTGCGAAGGGAACGTACGCACCAAATTTGATCAAAATCGGTTCATTGTTTTCTGAGTTACCGGTGTGATATACCCACGCACATCCAAGACCCCCCCCCATATATATATATATATATATATATATATATATATATATATATATATATATATATATATATATATATATATATATATATATATATATATATATATATATATATATATATATATATATATATATATATATATATATAAGGTTTATAAGGGGGGCAACATGAAATACCTACACGTATACATATAGACTTACACAATTATACACGTAAAATCAACAAAAAGATATAAATACACTCATACGAACCACACAGACACAATGTAGACATTGATGTAAGTAAATGAGTGTTACTTTTTAAGGAATCAAGTGTATATTATAAGGTGCCCATTTAACAAGACTCGATAAGAACGAAAGTAAAATAATGCTGATAATAGTGCATAAGTTAGTTCTGTCAGTTGTAAATTTTAGGTAAAGGTGATTTGATGTTCCATAGAATAAGAGATAGATGTAAGAAATGTTAAACATATGATTAATTGGGAATTGTCAAACAGACAGTGTTTTAGGTTAAGAAAACATGCCAAATAAACAAAACCTAGACACTATGTGAAAAACTGGAACCTGTGATGAGCACTAATAAGTACACTTGGAGAACACCCAAATCACCACAACACATATTTCAGAGACCTTACGATCGTTTCGTTGACAAAGTCAACATCTTCAGAGGAAGAAAAAATTTTCTTCCTCTGAAGATGTTGACTTTGTCAACGAAATGATCGTAAGGTCTCTGAAATATGTGTTGTGGTGATTTGGGTGTTCTCCAAGTGTCCTTAAAACCTAGACAACAATGCTTTTCACATATCCTAAGAGATAAGTAATGGAAAAAGCATTTTTGAGGGAACAACAAGAAATGAAAGAAATTTGATATTTGCAAATACACTTTTAGCGCAGCGTAGATATATTATGCTGTCGCATAATATAATAGAAATGTAGATAAGTCAAGCCAAGTCTCTATAAAAATGATTCTAAAATAGTTTCTTTTAACTTTAAACTCAAACATGAGACGTCATATAAGACCGAAACAGTCGTGGGATGTGTTTCAATGGGAATTCTACTAATTCTGTAATTAGTTGTTACGTATACTTTGAATATAATATCCCGGGCATGAAACCGATCTAATGTATCATGTAAACAAAACGTTAGTTGACGTATGCCTAGATGGCTGAGAGGCATCGCGCTTGTCTCATAAGCAGAAGGTTACGCGATCGAATCCAGCTCGATGAATGTATGATTTTTATGTTTTATTTTGACATTTAGAGAAACAATAGCGCACAGATTTCATACGTTTTGAAGATCTCATTTTTATTTAAAACGCCTGAATAAGTTTGTCACCTTTGAGTCTGAAATTATAATTTTGTTATTTTTGATATTGAAGAAACCGGTTTGATTAGGTTGACTAAAATGAAACCATACTGGCGATGAACAAGGAAAAATAACTGCTACGTTTATAATTTGGCATATACTTGACGTTTCTAAATATGAATTAACTTTCCTTCTGAAAATCTGCTGTATAACTTTAATGAAATTTGTAATACAAGTTTCTTTTAAAGAGACTTACACTATCTACAGATATAGCAAAATTTAGCTTCATAGAAAGTTGAGTTTTGGCATTTCTCTCAAAAGGAGTTAGAACGCAAGATTTATTCGATAATAGAGAGATATCGATGGTAACACTTTCGAAAGAATTTTTCGAATGTGCGCGTACTAGGAGCTCTAAAATCGATCTTCCCGGTTTGTGTAGGCTTAAAGTATTAACTTTACTAATATGCGGTATAATAACAGTGCACAATTCTAATGAAAATTTGCAACTATAACGCACTTGCTGCGTCCTGATTTTTTTTATATTTCACAGGTTGCGATCAGTTTTAGAGCACAGCTACAACAAAATTACAACTAACTATTTTTTACAATTGTCAAAACGTTATATTATCTCATTTCTCTTCCATGGCATACTATTTGTTTTCAGAATTTGAAGATATCAAAGTAGGCTTAGGATTTTAAATTTGTGCATTCCTACTCAGTTTTTCTTTCCGATCGTCTTTTTTTAATAACATTTTTAGTATCTCCTAAATAAAAGGCAGTGTAAAAGATTAGTTTTTGCAAATTTCCAAGATACTTGATTTGTGGAAAGGAAAATTATGACACAAAATATTTTCTATTCAAGCAGGGCCTATTCCCAAAAAATGAAGTTTCAACTGAAAAAATTACAGTCTTTTTCAGGTTAGACGTTTACAGAGAACATGAGATAGGATTATTTTAAAATTTTGGTTTCTTGGGTAGTTCGTTCTGTACCAACTTTCCAAAATATTTTCAGCTCTACGGCGCCGGCGTTGCCGCTGCTATTGAAAAGTAGCAACAAGTTTGATATTTTGAAGGAGACAGCATGTACATTATTACATTTTTCGCTTTACTCATGCTTTCCAAATATTGAAATAGCATACTTACCTATACCTATCTCCAGAGATTTTCGAGAATTTAATAGTTTTCCTTATTTTTGTGTGCAAAACATTGCTTCAATTAAATGTATTTTACTGCGGTATTTGTTATCGTAGAAAGCTGAAATTGTAGGTGTAGTTTACCAATACCCTGTATATTTCTGTTTCTCAGGGAGTTCGTTTTCCATTATACAGGGTCGTTTAAAATTTGTGATCTTATCGATAGATAAAAACATGGTAAAAAGTGCATTTTTTAAATGAAACACGCTGTATGCTATTAAATAATCTGAAAGCCAATTGAAGTTTCTTTTAAATGATGTATCATTTTAGCAAGTTCTAGAGCTGGTCACCTCTTTAATAGATGGTTGGTGTAGTATACTTGCAATATGCTAGGTGGTAGTGGACTTTTCCTTTACGTGATACTAAATGATTTTTTTCACGCCCGAGGTGGTACCACCCCTTACATCAACGGGCCGGTGAAGTCCCAACAGACGTATCCGGTTCTGGTGTATGAGTCGGTTTCCCTTATAAACAAAAATGCTGATGGCTCCTCCTTGTACAAAAGATTCCGGAGTTAAAGTATCGCTCCATTCGGATCTCCGGGAGAGGGGTGTACAGGGGGCGCCAGCATCAAGATTTAACATATCCTTCTCGAATATATGTGGCGTAAATTCTAACCTCAACTCCGTCCACCATTTCCTCCAGGCTAATAGGCCCCAACCCCTCTTCCTCACCGAAACCCAAATCACATCACACACATCAAAAACAAAGCCCTCTTAAGCTCCAGCCGCAGCAAACACTTCTGGACTCTTGCTAAATCCATTGGAAATAATTTCTGTACGAGCAAGTTCCCACCTCTTGTCTCAGAGGATGAAATTGTTTCTACCGCCCTGGGCAAGGCTGAACTTTTTGCCTCGTTGTTCGCCGGCAATTCTGCTCTCAACCCACCTCCAAATGTTCAACCACCAACAGTCCCCAATGTGGCGCATAAAATAGCGGATATCATTTTCAAAACTAAAAAGGTACGAAAGATGCTGTCTTCTCTTAATACCAGGAAAGTCTCTGGCCTTGAAGATATCCCAGCAATTGTTCTCAAGAAATGCGCACCAGAACTTGCTCCTGTCCTGACTCGTCTGTTTCAGACATCTTACAATAGAGGCATATTCTCTAGTAACTAGAAAATTGCTCGAGTACAACCCGTTCCCAAGGAATGATCCAAAGCGCTTCCTAGCAACTACATGCCTATTTCTCTCCTTTCAGTCGTCTCTAAAATGATGGAAAAGTATATAAACACCGAATTACTAAAATTTCTTGAAAAACACAGTCTAATCCACGACAGGCAGTATGGATTCCGTCAGCGCAGATCAACTGCCGGCCTCCTTTCCTTTGTCACTTATTCTTGGAACAAGTCTATGAAACTACACGGTGAATCCCAGATTGTCGCTCTAGACATATCCAAAGCATTCGACCAGGTCTGGCACGCAGCGCTGCTTAATAAACATCCGGCCGATGGCCTACCACCAAAACTCTGTACCTGAAAAGCCAATTTCCTCTCCAACCGGAGCATTACTGTTGTCGTGGATGGCCATTCCTCCAAAGTGTATCCAATTAATGCAGGGGTTCCTCAAGGTTCAGCTTTAGCCCCTACTTCGTTTCTTCTCCACATCAATGACCTCCTCTCTAGCACATCCAACCCAGGTCACAGTTACGCGGACGACAGCACCCTCCACTCATGTATTCAATATTCTAAGCCTGTCTCTTTAGCCCAATTAAATGAGGAGCGCAGACTCATGGAGGATTCTGTCTCCGTGGATCTCCAAAAAATATTAGACTGGGGAAGTAGAAATGTTGTACAATTCAACCCCACCAAACACAGTCTTGCTTTCTTTCTCATAAGAGATACACCAGCCCTAGACCCATCCCATTGAACAACCAAGTTATTCAAAGTAATTAGTCCTTTTCACTTGTTGGTATTTCTGTGGATCGAAATCTCAATTGGCACCAACATGTCACATCAATTGCAGAAGCGGCTGCTAAGAAATTAGGTTTCCTCTTCCGGGTCGCAAATACTTTTTATCAGCTAATCTCTATACCTTATATACTTCACAAATAAGACCAAACCTCGAATACTTCTCCCACATCTGGGGTGCTGCTGCCGCTTCTACACTCGCTATCCTGGACTCCATTCAGAAGAGAGCTATGCGTCTCATAGGTGACCCTACCTTCACCCAAAAACTGCCATCCCTTTCCCACCGAGGTTCCGTTGGTTACCTCTCTCTCTTTTCTAGATACCTTCACGGGCACTGCTCAGAGGAGCTTTCTTCCATAGTTACTCCACCTGCTGCCTCCAACAGATCTACCAGGGGAATATAACGAATGTACCCTTTTACTGTCTAGGTCAGCAGACACAGAACATCTTGTTATGCCCGCTCTTTTGTCCCGAGGACTTCCAAGTTGTGGAATTCCTTGCCGGCACAGGTTTTTCCTTCTTCACCGAACCTACAAACCTTCAAGTCTAGAGTTAACAAGTTGCCTCTTTCCTCCTTGTCGACGCCCACGGTACGGTAGTATTTAGGCTGTAAGCTAGGGATGGGCACCTAACATCGATGTTTTTGGAATATCGATGTTTTCCATTGAACATCGATGTTTAAAACATCGATGTTGTAATTTCGATGTTATATTTTTAATATCGATGTTACTTGTAATCATCGAAACATCGTTACGTATCCCACAAATCCTGTTGCAAATGCATATCGTTTGGAAATTAAAAAAATTGTCTTGCTATTGTTTGACGACAGATATATGGACAGATATGCAATGTAGAAGTTTTATTGGTGTTACTATGCACTTTGTAGATAACAATTCCATAAAATCTGTTGACTTAGGTGTATATCTTTTAGATGAACGGCATACAACCGAATACATTTCAGGAGTGCTAAAACGTATATGTGAGGAATGGGGTATCCTAGAAACTAAAGTTACTACTGTTGTTACGGATGGAGCGGCCAATATGACAAAAGCTATTGAGGAAACGTTTTCCAAAAAAGACACATTCATTGCTTCGCTCATCAAATAAATTTAGTTGCTGACAGAGCTATAAAATCTATTTCGGAATTGTGATCAGTTATATCTAAATTAAAACAATTGTAACGTGGTTTGGGCATTCAGCAGTAGCTGCTGATGATTACGGAAGGCACAAACAAGCGGCCATAAATCTGAAAAAAAATTAATACAAGAGGTGTCCACCCGCTGGAATTCCACATACTACATGATTAATCGTTTTCTTGAACTGCGGGAATACATAAATACCATAGTGAACAGACATCCTTCTGCCCCCACAATGGTTACAGCCAAGGAAGTTCTTGAACTAAATAAAATCATTGACCTTCTAAAGACGTTAGAAGCAGTAACAACAGATATTTGTGGTCAAAAGTATATTAGTTCCAGTCTTGTAATCCCTCTCACGTATAATTTGGAGAAAGAAGTTTCACACATTGAATGTGATGTAAACGACACCTTAGGTATTTCACTAAAAGAAGCACTTCTCCAAGAATGTAGGAAACGATTTTCTGCTGTTGAACAAGTCCAACAATTAGCCGTGGCAATCTTGCTGGATCCGAGGTTCAAAAAGATTTATTTTTAGAGTCCTCATAATGTTGCAGCATCAGTTAATCTAGTACAACAGTTATCACTGTTAGCAGAAACGCAAGGAGATGACCACAATCGCGTAATAATAGAAAGTGAAACGACAAATAATAAACAGGACACGGGTAAGTAGGCTAGATTGTCACAATGATGTTTGGTAAAAATTTTAACATAATTATAGGTACTCCAAAGGGCAATATATGGGCGCATCATTCTCAGTTAGTTCAAAAGAGTGCTTCACAAGAGAAAGAACAATTAAGCGAAATGTCTTTGTATTTAAAGCATCCTCTAATTAATCTTACCGAGAATCCACTGAAATGGTGGTCAGATAATAAAAATGTATATCCCCATTTATACCCTGTCGCGAAAAAATTCTTGTCCATAGTGGCGACTTCTGCACCCGCAGAACGTTTACTTTCCAAAGCTGGACAGACAGCCACGCAAGAAAGAATCCGTTTAACTGGAGAACACTTGGGCAAAATATGATTCCTTCAGTCCATTGACAGAGATTACTGGAGCATATAAAACTGTATGGTGAGATTATCAGTATTATCACTAATATTGGTGAATTATATATATATATATATATATATATATATATATATATATATATATATATATATATATATATATATATATATATATATATATATATATATATATATATATATATATATATATATATATATATATATATATATATATATATATATACAGGGTTATTAACTAACAGTTTAGAATTAAATTTGAAGTTTACTTTTTATTATTTAAGTCATTAGAAGTTAAGTTTTTCTATTTTTGTTTTACACATTCTTTCTTATTTTATTGCAGTACAATAAACATTTATTTATTTTTGTTACCACTTATTTTTTGTATCACTTGCACCTGCCATAATCTGCATCGGAATATGTTTCCATTTTCTAATGCCTACAAAACTACAAACTATTTTTTTTCTCGCAAGAACATAGAATTATAGAATTAGTAAATTCACAATTATTTTGAAAACATCGATGTTTCCCAACATCGATGTTTTCCAGTCGATGTTTTTCCTACCATCGATAGTAGGTTTCGATGTTAAACATCGATGTTAACATCGATGTTTTAATAAATGTGCCCATCCCTACTGTAAGCCCTCGTGGTGTGTTGTTGAAATAAATAAAAAAGATTCAAATAGCAAATTTTCTTTACGATTGAAACATATTTGTTTTTGTTACCTTTTAAAAATAGACAAATCATTTTGGCTCTCACTGTATAAGAGCTGACAGAACCAGCCGCCCGTAATAATTTTAACGAGATCAATTAGCACAGGTAGACGCATACACCATCCCCGTGTTTTTTATATTAATTTGGCCGATGCACTGATTAGGGATGAATATGTAATTTCGTCTGGTCCTAACAATGGCGATATAAGTGCTAATAAACGTAAAACAGGACGTAAAAGCGTGCCTCAATTTGCTGGGAGCTGGATTTCGGGTGTTTAGATCAGCGGGACAGCGCACTGATTCAGTGAGATATGTTTCAGGACTCCAGCACTTTCAGGCTTCAGTCGCCTCGCGGCCGCGCTACGTTTAACATGCCTTCAAGTAGACAGTCCTGTAGCGAGGATGATACGTAGGATAGTTCAGTTACAGGGGCTACCTTAGATATTAGTTTCTAGGGAATCAGCAAGTACTTTAGCTAACAGTGAATATTCTGTAGTGGTAGTGCGCGTTTCAGAGTGTCTAGTGAAAAGAAAAATAGTGTAAATATGAGTTGTTATGCCTGTTTCAAGAAGTGACCACCAGCTCGTTAATATTGAAGCAAGTAAGCCTGAATGTCTTTCGCACGCCTCTCTGTTTCTCAGTAAGTGTTTATTGGTACTTTCTTTTCTACTTCTTTCATATCTTTCGCCTACTTTTAAAATGCGATGTTTGCAAGTTCTTTGTGAAATCTTTAACATAAACCTGCTGGTAATGTGCTTGGAATGAACTCTCTTTTCAGCTTTTTCTATTGTCAAGAACTAATGTGGACAACGACTTTCTTATTTCAGTGTACCGTCTATACTTCTTAATGTTAAATGTGGTAACATATAAGTGATTTCAATAAGCGATACAATATGTAATAAAAAGTCTGGACGCAGCAAGTGCGTCATGGTAGCGAATTTTCGTAAAAACGCTTTTAATGGCAAATATGTCTTGTTTTAAAAAGAAGGACATTCGGTTGGCAGTATAACCTATATAGTAGTAACAATCCACGGTATTTCATTAAGATAGCTTTGTTGTTTCAAAAAGTACAAACATTTTCCGAAAATAAATCTCAAAAGTTCCAGAAAAAAACTGGTCCGATTTTCTTGGCCAAACCTGTTTAATCTGTTTACATACCTGCCAAGATATAATTATTCACAAACAGCTTTAGGACTTAGTACCAAAATTGAAAAAAAATATATGAAAATTTGCAAAAATTTCTTCTACAGAAAAGCACCATTTTTTTTTTACAGAAATTGCCTTCAGTAATGTTACATTAAATTACATTTTTCAAAAAAATTCGACAACTTTTCTTTTACAATAACTTACTAAAGATTTATTATTAATAACCAACATATCAGAAAAATCTTACAAAAATAAATTCCACAGAAACACTAAAAACATTTCTGCGAAAACTTTTAAAATTCAACCACTATTTGAGCGTGCCCATATACAACGGCTTGATTTTTTCGACGAGTAATACAAACAAAAAACTCTCTGAATGCGTTATTTCCATGGTCCTCCGCTATCTATTGTTAAAAACGCCGTTTCACAATTTGTGATATGTGTTTGAAATATGTGCAAAAAAAGTGAAAGGTTGCAAAACAATTGAAATAACTCAAAAACGATGAACGATATCAATTTTGTTCTTACAAACATGCATTATAATTCGCTGAAAAACACAAAAATGCAATAAAATAAGGGGGTGTTTTATTAAAAAATGAAAGTGTTTATCACCAACGACTTATGGGCCACCTGTGATTGTCAAAATACGTTTATAAGATGCAGCTCGATATACCCTATAATTAACGTATATACTTTTTTGTCATATCTTGTATAATAACGCATATATTGAGCTTTACCATAGAAAGGCGTCACCCTGTATATGTGTAAACAGACAAAAACTGAAACCGACCCCCGTATATGGATTTTTGGTGTTCTAGTTTGCGCACATTTGAAAAAATCTTTTTAAAATTCATAAGTCGCGGTCTTCTCAATAACGAATTTTTTCGACGAAAATTTGCTAAAATATAGACTATTAAACCATTAACTCTATAGCTGAAATTACTGCCGAAGCATCAGAAAGAGGGTCTATTTGAAATAGATTTTCTGAAAATATTTAAGTAAATTGAAGAACAATGATGGTTGAAGCTGAATCTTAAGGCTTTGTAAAACATACTTCTTACGACATATCGTCTACATAATCTGTATTTGTTCCAAATTCGTTGTCTGAAAATTGCAAATTTTGACGTTTCAGATCGCGACTTTAACGTTTGAAAAAGAAAAATTATCAAATTTGCAAAATATTT
The DNA here is from genome assembly GCA_964006375.1 of Tillus elongatus. Taxonomy (NCBI): domain Eukaryota; kingdom Metazoa; phylum Arthropoda; class Insecta; order Coleoptera; family Cleridae; genus Tillus; species Tillus elongatus. The sequence goes on from OZ023262.1 coordinate 299,718,417, forward strand.
TTTCTGCTACTTCTTGACGTTTTTGCGTCAAGAAAACTTAACCGTTGGATGTAATATTCAATTGGTTTTGTTAATCACACAAAATATTTTGTTCTTGTGCTTTCTTCTGATCACCAGTGGCACCCAATTGTTTTCTTAAAATGCCTATAACTTTTTTATTTCAACTTAGGGGTCTAAATTTTGGCATGTGGGGTAACTTAGATAGTAGAAACGTATATGCCAAATTTGGTTGTCATAGCTCTGTTATTTTCAGAGATAAGAAAAATTTCCGAAGGAAAACCCAAAATTTTTCCGTAAAAACCGGTTAGATTTTCCCGGCTAAAGAACTTATCCAGGCCACTCACAAAAGGAAGGTATGTACCAAATTTCATCAAAATCGGCCCATTAGTTTTTGAGTTAGCGATACGATATATATATATATATATATATATATATATATATATATATATATATATATATATATATATATATATACAGATCTCCCCATTAGTGAATTTTTCGTAATTAAAATTTAAATGACCTGAGAGACTGGTTTTAAAGGACCTAATTTGCGATTATTGGAAGATTTTTCAATTTTCTTGAACCTATAAAATTAAAACTTGGTAGGTATACGTAAGTACCGCAAGTCTCTTTAAAAAATGTGTGGTACCAATTCAATTAGAGTTACAAAAGATTTCCAGATGAAAATTTTATTATTTACAAAAGGTGTCCCATTTTGGTTGCAATTGTTGGGTATCTTCGTTATTAATAATGATAGAGGCTTGTGGTTTTTGCTAAACTTAGCTACTGTTTGTGAAACGAAGGATGCCGCAAAATTGTCATAGCCCTATTAGTTTCCGAGCAACTGGCGCTGGTGCACGGAAACTAAGAGGACTATATTCCATTTTCAGCACGCCTTGTATTTCAGTTTTCTGTCATCTTGTCAAAAAGGTAAAAACTAATCATCTTAGAGCTTTTTACTTAGAATCTAGTGGCTTTGTTAATTCTTTTTGTAAATATTACTGTTGTTGAAATATGAACCAATGCTTGGTTTTTTAAATGGGACAGCCTGCTTATTTGTCAAGAACTTACTTTTCATTTTCAAAAGCTTCTCAAAAATATAGCATTATGGGTCTATTTTCATAAACAACTAAAAATTATAATTTTCATAATTCGCATCAAAAATTTCGCAGTGGGTCATACAAAAAGTGTTGCTGTTTATTTATTTCCATATGCTAACAATAAATCGACAAAATTATTTATTAATAGCTATATATATATATATATATATATATATATATATATATATATATATATATATATATATATATAGTGTGTCCACAGATTGAGTGTAGGTAAGGTATAAGTGACAAAAATTTTTAGATTATGATATTCTGGGAACCGCTCCTGCTTTGTTTTAAACTAAGATGTTGAGGAAATGAACAAAATCAATTAATATACAGGGTGGTTTAGAACTCATTTAATTAAATGTGTTAAGAGTAAACTACCATCGTTTATAAAGATACCGCAAAAAGTTCTTAACAAAACTTGTTTAGAATTAAAATTTATGACAGGTTCTTAATTTTCAGCCAGATCAGCATACTTTCAATTTTCAAGTAAATTATTAACATTTTCCCCTATCAACATTGAGCTTTTTACCTGTGGTTTTCTGAACGCAGGTGCGCAAAGTAAGTTATCATGAAATGTTAAATAATAATTTATTAATAAAATACAAAACGCTTATTGCTAACAAAAATCAAAACGAACAACGAAAAATAAAGAAATTATTCAAATGTGCTTCCACCAACCGATACACATAACTCAGCCCGTTTAGTAAATGATTTGTAGGCATTTTGAATATGTTGAATTGGAAAACCGTTAATTGCCTCTCTCAACCTCAGTTTCAACAAATCAAGATCGTTGTTTAATGGAGCCGCGTAGACTTTCTGTTTGAGATAGCTCCATAAATAAAAGTCCATTAGGTAAGATAGGGACGTCTGGGAGGCCAAGGTATTGGCCCATATCGACCAATCCACCGCCCAGGAAATTCTCGATCTAACCATTCTCGAACAATTCCTGTTGCATGTGCTGGGTGGCCGTCATGCTGAAAGTATGCTGTTTGTCTATCTTTTCGTGACATGTTATGCAAATGGTCTTGAAGAATATTTTCCAGCATTTCCAGATAACTGTACTGGTTCATATTCCGCTCAAAAAAATATGAAATTATCCCAGTGTGAGAAACAGCACACCACACATTTACTTTTTTATAGCATTGTCTTCTGCAATTAACTCTATAATTTGGATTCTCCATAGACCAATGCCGTGCATTTTGGGAATTTACCACCCCATTAGTGGTGAAAGTGGATTCGTCCGCAAAAATAATACTTCTGCCAAAATTGTGATTTTGTAGATATTGCTCGCCGTACCATAAACAAAAATCTAATCGTTTTGACTCGTCATTTTCTTCCAAGGTGTGTATAAGTTTTGCTTTGAAAGGTTTCACCTTTCACTGTTGGCACGATAAATTTGTTGCAAATGCGATTTGCTAATATTGCTAATTTCTAATGCTCTTCTTCTTAATGATAATTTCTGAAAACGCATAACAGAATCCATAGCTAATGCAGCTGCAGCATTGTCTTTTTCATTTAGACCGGATTTTGTCTTCTTAACCTTTAAAACACTCCCAGTACGCATAAATTTGTAACAATTTTTTACACCAGTAGCGGAAACCGAATAATTTGGCCAACGTTTAAGGAATTTTCTTATCACTCCCTGATAAGAATGTTCTTCACCCAAACCATAGCACTGCACAATAAACACTTTTTGTTCTGTTGTTAACATTTTTAAATACAGAAGCTTGCCGTTCGTGACAAATAAAATTGTCGTTTCAATTTTCCAAATAAGTAGTATCCTGGGAAATGAACAACAAGGCAGAGCTCAAGTAGCCATGCAACTCGCTAATTATTGCTTCGAATGTCCAATTGTGCGTTTACTTTACTTTTTTTATTGGTTGAGATGAAAGCAAACCTACCCCAAGTTTAATTATGGTAGACTTTTTTTAATACAGTTTCAAGTATTTTTTAAAGTACACCTAATCACAGAAGCCGTCTAACGTCATTTAAATAAAGTCGCAGCTAAAAAAAAATCACAGTAGGCTGATCTGTTTGAAAATTGAGAGCCTGTCATAAATTTTAATTCAAAACAATTTTTGTTAATAACTTTTTGCCGTTTCTTCATAAACGAAGGTAGTTTACTTTTAATACATTTCATTACATCAGTTATAAACCACCCTGTATATCAATTGATTTTGTTCATTTTCTTAACATCTAAGTTTAAGAGAAAGCAGGAGCGATTCCCAGAATATCGATAATTCGATTTTTTTTTGTCACTTATACCTTACCCATACTCAATGCGTCTACCTAGATTTATGTAACAAAAGAAACATTAATAAACAATTATTTTTTATAATTATAAATAATTATTATGCAACAAGCCTATCATCAAAAACCAACTTGAAAATCGTAACATAAACACTAATGTAATCTCGTAAATCAAAAGAACTGTTCAAGATTATTTACATTTTGTTGAATACACGCTTCGCATATTTTTCCTATTGGCTTCAAGCAATTAAGCAAAGCAACGGGATGATTTGCGTTTTCTAAATCTTGAATATTATCATAATAAACTATAAATTTTATTCTCTAGATATCCCCATAGAAAGAAATACAATGTAGACAAGTCTGAAGACCTAGCGGACTATCTTGTAGGCTCACTGGTTCCGTTTCATTGATTTGGAAAATTATTCTCCACAGATAACCTAGCAATTTGAGAATTGTTTGCAGAGCTCCGTCCTGTTGAAAACTGATTTCGTTTACATGCGCTAAAGGAACATAATCGAACAATTGAGCTATAGCTGTCTTTAAAATTACAACGTAGGGATTGGATGTTATGTTTCCCTCAAATATATAAAATGTTATCTGTGTTCCTAATATAAAGCAAGACACATTTATACCAAACCTGCCTTGCTGTCTTCTAGAAAATATTTGGTGTTCGTTTTCCTGGGAACAGAATATGATATTGTGCCTATTAAGTATACCAGAATTACTAATATGAGCTTCGTCTGATCGTTTTCATCTTTACTGCAAAATCTCTAACCATACCACATCTTTCCCGATGCCAGCTGTAGAAGACTACCCGACGTTCAGCGTCGCCAGAGTGTAGGTGCTGGACAAGCCTACATTTGTATGTGTGGTATTTGTGTTTTCTTGACATTTTTTGAACTTAGACTTTTGGAATCCCTACGCTAATTTCAATGGCTCTACAGGAATTTGTAGGGTAAGCTTCTACATTATCCAAAACTGTGACATCCTCAACCTCTCGATTTTCTCTATTATATCTTTTTGAACTAGGTTTGTTAAATGATCCGTGACCAAGTAATTTCTTTGTGATTCGATAAAAAGTGTATGTATTGGCATGCCCTTTCTGGAAATCTAAATAAAAATGAAACAATTGTATTTGAACATAACTGACAACCAGCTATTTACCTGTTAGAATACATCGCAAATGTGGCTTCAACAATTCCATTACTTAATATAAAACAAGCTAACATATCATATTTATCAAAATATTCAAAATTTGGTCTACTGTCATAGTCACAAATATACCTTTACCCAATAAATAAATACAAAAAAAAGACAGCCAAATTTGAAACTGAAACACCCAACTTTATATAATTATGACAAGCAGTGACACGGCATAGAACAAATTTTGGGAACTGTTACTTGCTTCCAAGAAAACAATAAACATCAGCATTTTTTGCATAGCATACTGCAAGATTTTTATTGTGAATTATGAAAATTTGTAATTTTTGTTTGTTTGCTAAAATAGACACAAAATGTTATATATTTTTGAGAAGCTTGTGAAAACAGAAATTAATTACTTGACAAATATACAGGGTCTCCCATTGTTTATGAAACAGAAAGCTATCCAGGAGGGTGTTCCTAGGCGCGGAAATATATTTTAACTACAAGAGGAGGACCATCTCCAAGAAATCCGATGGCGCATAGTCACGCATCATTCCATAATAACGAGCCTGACCACCACAGCAACAGTAGCTATAGTAATTATAGCCGTTATCAATACACTACAGATGATTCAGAAGAAAACTAAGAAAAGGTCAGCACTGCCGAAGAAAAGAAGGACTGGTGTCGATAAGGTCTACCCCGATGTCGAACCAATAGAAATGGCAGAGTTGAGCAGATCACAAGAACCAGCTGATGATTCCTATAGCTCATAGCTAGCCAGAGGACGTCGTCCCTTGTTGACTCGGCAGGATGTTCATGGAACAAAAGGTATCCAGGAGGGCGTTACTAGGCGTGGAGATATATTTTAATGTTATTTAAATTTATAACTAAAAACATTTATATGAAAATTCGCTACCGGAAATTAGAGTAATTTTTCATGTAGTCAAGTAGGTCACATAGAAATAGTAATAGTTGATATTGAAATCATTATTTCACATGTTTATGTAAACATTACAAAGTGTGTTGCTTGCAGATTGCAATACCATATGACTTAATTAACTGTATTGAGAAATGCTGACTAATTATGTTTACGAAGTAGGAAGTCTATATAGAGAGGTGTTTGTAAATATTACGAGAGATTTTTTAGATAATTTTTAGAATGGTTTGATAGTTGTTAAGAGAAGTTTTTATTATTCATTTTATTATTAAATTATATCGTTACCATGTCTGTATTATGCAATTTATAAACGTTATCCCAAATTATCCTCCGCTCCTTAAACACCCATTAAAAAAATATTGGTCAGTATTTCAAAAACAGTAATATTTATAAAGAAAACTAACTACGCAACTAGAATCTACGTAAATAATTCTAAAAGGATTCGTTTTTAACTTTTTGATAACTGAAATACAAGGGGTACCTGAAAATGCAATATTTTCAATATTGTTCTGTAGCTTGGAAACTAATAGGTCTATGAAAATTTTGTTTGCGGTATCTTTCGTTTCACATAAAAGTAGCTTAGGTTCGCGAAAACCGCAAGGCTATATCATTACTAATAACCGAAACACCCAGCAATTTCAACCAAAATGGGACACTCTGTACTTGTCAAGTTAAAAACGTGGCAGGTATTTTTCCTTGTTAATCGCTTGGAGGGTTTTGTTTTAGTCAACCCAATCGAACTAGTTTTTGCAACCGAAAATTGAAACTCAGAACTAAACACCAAGAAATTATACTTTTATTTAGGCTCATACCCAAATTCAAGATCCAGAGCCAATAGCACGAACAAATCCCAAAAATTTTTATATTTAGAGTATCCTAACATATAGTAAAAACGCTGCAGCAAAAACAGACAAAAACGTAAAATTGGAAATATCAAAAAATAGATTTCTTCGACTTACTATCACTTAAGATGAGGTTTGTTTTAGACAAAATTCGTAGCCAAAATTTTACTTATTTTATATTGTGAATTCACCCCAGCAAAATATTTACTTCAACTATCGAGGAATTTGAAACATCAGAGCTGAGATTTATAAGTACCTTGTCACTTTGTCGCCGCCAGCTGAATGAACTTTCTTGGCGCTACTTTCCTAGCTCGAATATGTCCCCACTGCCTGAACTTTAAAATACCTAAATCTGATTGGCTGGGCCCAGTGGAAGATTTTAGAAAAACGTTTAACAGACCTTGTAACGAATTTATGATTCTCGGTGTTATAAAAAAAATTTCAAACATAAAGATGTTGAAGACATGTGACTATTCCCTTTGTTCGAAATTGCGTGGTATTTCAGACCTATAATAGATGAATCGTTCTTTGATTTTCAATGAAAAAAAATCTGAAATCTTTCCTTCATTGGAAATTACATTGTAGAGATATATATTTGACTTCATTTCTGAACGTCACACCGTCTGGGATTACCATAATTAAAACGTTGAATGTAGCGGCTTCTCCTCCAGACACTGGAGGAGAATCCGCTACATTCAACGTTTTAATAAATTTGACTAGCTTATTTATCTCTTAAAGAATTTAATTCTTTTCTTATGCTATATTTTATTTTACAATTAATAGTTCTTTGTATTGAAATATGTCTTAGCTATTTCCCTTTTGTCAGGTTTCTTAACAACCTCTAACAAGGAGTCAGAGCGGTGTTTACCACATATCGAATTTTTATAATTTTGTATGACAATATATTCTTCGGCCTTTTCCAATCTAAAAACATTAGCATTAAAAAACATTGCTAACAGTTGGTAAAGCATTTTCTTAGGTTACCAAAATGTAAACTGATGGAAAAGTCAAGCGTAACAATATAGATATATATATATATATATATATATATATATATATATATATATATATATATATATATATATATATATTCTGGTTGAACCGCGTCCAGCATTTATTAAAACTCGACATTTCGGCTCCTGTTTTGGAGCCTTTTTCAGGAGGTAAAGGAAATATGTAAGGACATGAGCTCTAAGGCCTCAATCTGCTTACTCCATGCAAGTAACTACACTGCAACTACAGAAAGCATAAGGTCTAACAAAAGCTAACGTCAAACATAAAAAATGAGCCCTAACTGCCATCCAAAGTTAAACTAGCACAATGTCAGGAGTTAAAATAACGTTTTTTACAAATATACATTTAAAACGGGACTGAAGTTCCACAAAGACAATACTCTGATGGAGTCAAAATACAAGTGTTAAAAGTCAATAAACAATTAGCTAAAAGCAAACAGACAGACACAACATAAAAAGCAAGCAGGCTACACAACCGAGCAGAACCCCTCGAGATCAAGTGAAATTCAGAAAGAAAACGAAAAGAAAGCAGGTGCCAATTGTTACTTACTAATTCCTGTCTTCAGTTACAGAAAATGTGCTGCACGGGATATTGCTAAAGCTGTAGTTTTTCATCTCATGTCTTTAGATTCCCAGACGAAACTGGCATTAAACGAGAAAACATAAATTTCGGGATGTAGCAAGTGCGTTATAGTAGCGAATTTTCATAAGAATTGTACACTATTATTATTATTTTTTCTTTATTAAATCTTTTAACTTCAATTAGTTTTATCATTAAAAATAATTTCTACGAAAATTAATTACCATATAAAAATTACTGCGCTCAGATATTTCATTCACGCAACTTCACTCTTTTCGGAGATACAGAAATATTCCCAAGATAAACTCTTATTTTACCCAGAAAAATTGTTCTCACTAACCAGAGAACTCATCTAAACTAGTCAGTAATGAAACAGTCTTTCCCTTATTTGAAAACAAAACTAAACATCGCAGTCGTACTAAGCGAATATTGGAACCTGTGATGAGCACTGATAAGTACATTTGGAGAAGTCAAATCCCCAAAACACATGTTAAAAAACCTGACGATTGTTTCACTAACCAAGTTAGCGTCATCAGTATTATTCATCCTTTAGTGACGCTAACTTGGTTAGTGAAACGACCGTCAGGTTTCCTAATATGTTGTGGTGATTTGGTAAGTATATTTGGAGAACCCAAATCACCACAACACATTTTAAAAGACCTGACGATCGTTTCACTAACCACGTTAGCGTCACCAGAGGATTAAACATTCTAAATAAAAAAAAACATCAACTTATATACCAGATCTTAGGTAAAGAGATTGAACTGAGATGGGAAACCAGTCGCAGGCAAATTCCTCAGTGTATTGTATTTTTATCGCCGGACAAGGTCTTTGCACTGCTCCTACTACTTTATCTAAAAAGTGTCCATGTGTAATAGTTTTGAGAAGATTCAACGACAGCTAAATTAACATAGATTTCTTTGGCGGCAATATCTGTTTTCTTATGGTATCTTTAGAACGTGCTGAAACGTGGGAATATTATTTAACAAAGCAATCGACCAGGTGACTTGTAATTGGCTGTGGTGAAGCGTTCATACATTTTCTGTTGTAACTATATTTCGCAATATATACGCTTTCGAACGCGTTTAGCTCTCCTGGTTTTCTAACATTTTTTATTATTATTCCAAATATGTCGGGCGACGGAAGACTTATCTACAGTACCGTAACGTAATTGGGATAAGTGTTCTTTGACTCTAATTCCAACCGATCTTTTTGTTTGTCCGACGTATTTAAGATTACAATCTGTACAACTTATTTCATAAATTCCCGACATTTTGTCCGTAATCTTTGTCTTTTGGGTAGCATAGAAAGTTTTTTAACGTATTTGTTTTTGAAAATGTTAGCTCTAAGTTGACTTTTTAGGTAACCCAGAAGACAAGGATACCCAATTACGAGTCACCTGATCTATTGCTTTCTTAAATAAAATTCACACGTTACAGCACGTTCTAAAGATAACATAAGAATACAGATATTGCCGCCAAAGGAATCTATGTTAATTTAGCTGTCGTTGAACCTTCTCAAAACTATTACAGATAGATACTTTTTAGATAAAGTAGTAGGGACAGTGCAAAGACCTTGTCCGGCGATAAAAATACAATAGACTGAGGAACATGTCTACGACTAGTTTCCCATCTCAGTTCGAGCTCTTTACCTAAGATCCGGTATATAAGTTGATGTTAATTTTTTTCAGTATTTAGAATGTTATACTCTGATGACGCTAACGTGGTTAGTGAAACGATCGTCAGGTGTTTTAAAATGTGTTGTGGTGATTTGGGTTTTCCAAGTGTATTTATCAGTGCTTATCACAGGTTCCAATATTCACTTAGTGTGGTGATTTGGATTCTCCAAGTGTGCTTGTCTCAGTTGTAATCTCGTCATAAACGGTTTTTTTCTGCGAAAATATTCTTAACATTTTTTTCAATCTTTAGAAATATGTTTTACAACAAACGATCTTGTTTGTAGATCTTAAAAAAGCAAGAGCAAACATTAAAGGAAGCAATAGTAAACAACTTATTGGAGTAAAAAGAGGCACATGGAAAAGGGCGAGGCTTATTCAATATGAGATTATCAAAGAGCTGGGGATTCCCAGCTCACATTTATACAGTTTCCTTGTTAGAATATGCGATATACCTATAAAATATTCGTTACGGCTGTAGCATTATATATACATTTTATAATGCTGGATTGAGAGGTAGTACAATAGAAACCGTAAGGAACTCTTCGAAATTTTTTATGTGAAGCGCTGTTAAACGTTGTTAGTCTTTGACATCTAGTTAGGCGAGAGACTTTTTAGTAAGCAAAATCGGGTTTAGTTACTATGGTAACAGATATGATGTTTTAGAAACAAGCTGTCAAAGTTTCACATACGAAAATTGAATAATGACAAATTGTTTTAAGAAAATAGGGAAAAGTCTAATTAAAATGTTTAATGAAGTAAACTGGACATCGTAATGGAATGCTAATATATTAAGTATATGTGTAAAGGACCTATTGGAATGCGTCCCCTCTCTAGCCCATCTCGCACTGATAGGCTGCCCTTGTACCCTCCCACCATCAGCTTACATTCGGCCAACCTGACTTTAGAATGTCTAGCGGCGTAACTGTAAAATTCATGTCATCTAAGTTTAAGAAATCACAGTAATACAAACAAAACACTGGTCTTAAAGCAAAATAATCTGCACCATGCACTGGACCTGAATATATCCAGGAAATAGGAAAAACATAAAAATGTACAATTACTATCATTACTACATATTGCTACATACAGTGTGTCCCAAACTGGATGGGAATGTATTGCTATCTCCGTTATTATTAGAGATAGTGAGACGGTTAAATTAGCAATGTTTTGTAGAATTTCATGCTCGTTCCAAATATGACCTGTATTTTGCCCTGCCTTCTTTTGTTTTGGAGTTATTTTGAAAAAACCAAAATTTGTCGATTTCTTTTTTCTTCAATATCTAAGTTAATCTGACATGTCTAAGACTTGCACATTATCAGGACACTTTTTACAGAGTAATTTCTTTGCGCTATTCTCAACTTTGGATTGTCATTCGTTTTTGAGTTACAGGTATCAACGTTTGTTTTTATTATGGCAGCCATATTGCATTTTTTGCTCTTGTGGTAGCCTGTGAAAAGAGATTTCCAATGATGTACAACATTCTTAAGGAATATTGTGATTGCACTGACAATTTTGAGAAAAACCGTTTTGAGGATAGTAGGCTATAAAATCTAATACCAGAAAACAAATGATAAAAAAGAGTGTTCAAAAAGCAGTACGCCATGGAGTCTAACAATAGACTTCTACTTTTAACATAATTTTCTGTAATTATTCAAGATAACAAAATAGGAACTTTAAGCACACCAATGAATCGGCCCATTATTACAAATGATATTTTACATTTCAACATTATCCTAAAAAAATGTTATAATTTAATTAAATAGATAAACCTAATAAATAACTAAATTTACTAACAGAACTCAATAAAAAGCAGATTAATGATTTACGAAGACGCCTTTGAAAATTGTTTGATTTTTAAACGTAAGTTAACTGAAAAACAACAGAAGAAAGGTTGCTATGGATATAACACTATCGCTACAATCAAGAATACTGTCATTCTTAATTATCTATTCCAGCAATGTCACTTGAACATAACAATTTTAAAAATGAATGACCTTTGCTTGATTCCTTTTTGTCTAGAAAAATTTAGTCAGATGAAAACAGTATTAGGAGATTCCTTCAGTTAAAAAGATACTAATTTGTATCTTTTATCTTAATTACCATTTGTTACCAAAATTGAAGCTCGAGATGGAATATCCAGGAACTATATATTTATCTGTCCTCAACACCAAAATTTCAAATCTAAGACACTTTTCCAAAAAATAGTAAACCAGATCCAGAAGTGAGAAATCAAAATACAAGGTTTAAATTGGATGACAAAAAGTTAGTAATTTAACTTAGCAACTAATGCCCGACAATTTAATTTGTAACACTTGCCCAATAATTTTATTTGGCCACCCTTGCGCAACAATTGTATGCGTCAACACTTGCCCAATACCTCTGGATTAAGAGATAATACTCTAAAATTTTTGAAATTCATAAAAATGAACCTTTTATGACTTACCATCATCCCCGATGAGGCTTTATTACAAAGTTCGCAAACAGAAATTTATTAGCCTTTATTGTGACGCTATTACAATATAATGACTGTACCTATTGATTATATAGGAGTTTGAAATCGCTGAGCTAAGAGAGTAGTCACGCTAGATTCTCGTTAGACGAATGAAACACCTTTCGATGATTCTCTACCTACACGAATCATCACAGTGCCTCTTTTTCAAATACGCAGGTTTGATTGGTTGCGTTCAAATATAGATTACGTGGCCGTCTCCAACGACTGATTCTCAGTATTGTAAACAGATGTTTGAATTCTATATTTTCCTCTCTTCCTTCGGACCCTTTCTTGAGTTCCAACATAAAAAATTGAGAAGTCTTTCCTTATTTGAATCTACTTTGTGGAGAAATATATTTGCCTTGCTTATTTATCCTTCAAAAAATTTAAATGTTTTCCTTATGTGACTTTTTACCTCACAATCAATAGTTCTTTGTATTGAAATAGGTATCAGTTAAATCCTCTAACAGTCAGCCAGTAATATTCCTCTTAAAAATCTCTAACAAGAAGGCGGAACGGTGTATACTAAATAGCCAATTTTCATAACTCTATATGATGATAATTTGTTTGCTGATATCCAGTCAAAAACATATAGTAGCCATTACACATTTTCAAACAGTTGGTGAAGCATTTGCTTACATTATTAAAATGTAAGCTGAATTAAAAAATCGAGCATGACAACATTCTCAAAAAGTGCTGTTTCTGAACCATCCATTAATTATGAGCTTGTTCCTGTCACAGAGCTGTACACCATATTAAAACAAACCATCAAAGATAGGTGGGCATCAGGATGGAGACATTACATACTAAATACAGGCTGGCGCATTGAAAACGAAACAGACCGATTTGCATCCAGAGATTTTTTTTTAAAAACGCTGAAACACGTCAATTTTAATATTGAGGGGGACATGTTTTGACATAAAACTCAACTTTGTCACATTAACCCCTTAAGGGTGGTGATAACAACCCTTATATTTTAAATAGGGAACATGGGTCGAGTGCTACATCATTTTAAAGCTTTTTCATTTATGAATTCAGCACACTTTTTTTTTGAAAGTTTTATCAACTCGTTTAAAAATTATTCCCAGTTGAAGTTGCAAGAACGTATTTCATTCATTGTGTTAAGAAATGCACTAACTAATCAATTTTTCGCAAAAAGAACTAAAAAACAAAACCAAGTGTTCAAAAATGTGTATTCGGTTAAGTAAGTGTTCAAATTGTTGACCACCAGCTTCCATACAAAAGTACAAATTTTGTTCAAAACGAGCTCTGACATTCTGGAGCATTTGTGGAATGATTAGACGGTATTCTTCAACAATGCGTCATCGTAATTCTTACAGAGACTCCGGTTCTGTTACGTAAATTCTACTCTTTAAATGGCCCCATAGAAAGAAGTCTAAAGGAGTTAAATCCGGTGATATAGGGGGCCACTCAATAGCACCTCTACGTCTAATCCATTGTCCTCGAAACTCTCTGTTAAAAAACTCCCTAACAAGTTGTGAAAAATGCGAAGGAGCTCCATCTTGTTGAAAGACTAGTTGATTTTCTTGATAGCGATCACCATTTTCAACAATGTCAATTAGTAGAGGATAAACGATATCTTCTAGTAACTCCAAATACGTTTTGCCACTCAAATTGCCACCAAGAAAAATTGGTCCGATTAAACGGTCTCCAAAAATGCCAGTCCAGACATTCAATTTCTGTGGAGTTTGAGTGTGGACATCGTGAAAATTTCTTGGATTATTATCTGCCTAATAACGTCAATTATGACGATTGACTGTAGAGTTTAATAAAAACGTACACTCGTCTGAAAAACAGATATTGAACAGAAAGTTGCCGTTATCAGCTATTCGTGCAGTCATAACTTCACAAAACTCCAGCCGCCGATCAAAACCATCTTCATTCAGTTGTTGTACAAGATGAATTTTAGACGGGTGAAATTTATGATGCTTCAATATTCTCTGAATAGTTCTTCTTTTAATGTTTGAAACAGTGGCCAATTTTCTCGTGCTCAAAGTTGGATCGGCAGCAATTTGTTCTAAAACTTCAATCTCAGTAGTCTCATTTCTAACCGGAAATTCACGATCAGGATCGCGTTTTTTGTTGGCTACTGAACCACTTTGTCGAAACTTTGCAACTAACTCCAAGATGTATTTTCTGTTAACATGTCTGTTCGGATGTCGTTCATTAAACAAATTTGCGGTACATTTCACAGTCATCGTTTTTGAAAAAAAAAGAGTAATTATTTCAACTCTTTCTTCTACAGAATACACCATTGTGAAATTAATTTTCTGTAGTACTATCAAGTTTCAAACCGACCGATAAACTGATATAATAAACCGCGTTTCTCTCATTCCGATAAGAAATATTCTGATAGTCAATTTTTTGTCTACAAACCAACAAAACATTGACTATCAGCACATGTCTTATCTGAATGAGTGAAATGCGTTTTTGCATCTTCAACTGTGAATAATTTTTAAACGAGTTGATAAAACTTCAAAAAAATTGCTGAATTCAGAAAAGAAAGAGCTTTCAAATTATGTAACACTCGACACATGTTCCCTATTTAAAATATAAGGGTTGTTATCACCACCCTTAAGATGTTGACGTGACAAAGTTGAGTTTTATGTCAAAACATGTTCCCCCCTCAATATTAAAATTGACCTGCTTCAGCGTTTAAAATATTTTTTTTCTGGACGCAAATCGGTCTGTCTCGTTTTCAATGCGCCACCCTATATAAATAATCACTACGCATTGATGTACCCCAGATTACCCACTGAAAAAAATGAACACAAAAGCGAGCAAACAGTGACGTTCGGGACAGTGTAAGAATTGAAGATCAAGATGATGGTAATGCATCTTTTTAGTAAATATATTTATCATTTATAAGAATAATTTAAGAAAGATCCAACAGCGATGTTATACCTAAAAACAATAGTATCCATAAATATAAACTGCTTAAAATCCATAGTGAAACTTAACGTGTTTCAGCGTTTCTTAAAAAAAATTTCTCTGGACGCAAATCGGTCTGTTTCGTTTTCAATACGCCACCCTATATAAATAATCACAACGCATTGATATACTCCAGAGTACCCACTGAAAAAAATGATCACAAAGGCGATCGGTCAAGGATCTTCACTAATATACTAACAAGATTAAAAACCAACCATGGTAAATTTCCGGCTCATCTACAACGTATTGTTCTGGTAAACTTAGCAATTTGTGAATGTGACTTTTCCTCTTTTTGCGATGTTAATCATATGGTATTTCAGTGTCATCGGTACAACACGGAGATCAGAACTGCCGAGAATCCACAAGACAAAATCTATTAAGTATTATAGGCAAAATTTAAGTTTTCTTGGAGCATACACAATTATAAAAACTATGTAGATAATTTCTAGGAACATGCATTACCATAACGCACTTGCTGCGTCCAGACTTCTAATATATGCAAGCGGAACATCATTGTCAAAGTTCGAGTAAGCGGCGATAAACACTAAATCCGGTTTGTTACGATATTGTATATTTGTAGAACTAATTTAGTTTATGTGAAGCATTTACACAGTGACACAGTGTAAACATTTGTCAATAAAATTGCACTATGACATATTTCGTGCTCGCTTGTTTGTTATACGCTCAAAATTTAATTTCATTGGGAGAGCTCAAACACTCTCCACCCAACACCCAACGAATAGGATTTGATAGAATACGCATTTCTTTTATTACGGTGTCATTTTAGTTTATACAGGTATTTCATAAGTACGTCATTTTAGGGGCATATTTAGATAATCTTAAGAAGAAACGTTCATATAAACATGTATCATTAGTTGCGTAATTTACGAGATAAGGGGTGTTGAAAAAAAATCTCTTCGTCATAGCTCTGTTGCAGCTACAGCTATTTTCACCAAACTTGGTACACAGGATACCTGTAATAAGTAGTTTTGAAATCCAGTAATATTAAGCTGTTTAGACAGCTAGTGGCGTAATTAATTTTAAAGAAGACATATTTTGACATAAAACTCAACTTTGTCACATTAACCCCTTAAGGATGGTGATAATAACCCTTATATTTTAAATAGGGAACATGGGTCGAGTGTTACATCAGTTGAAAGCTCTTTCTTTTCTGAATTCAACACACTATTTTTTTTGGAAGTTTTATCAACTCGTTTAAAAATTATTCACAGTTGAAGATGCCAAAACGCATTTCACTCATTCCGATAAGAAATGTGCTGATAGTCAATGTTTTGTTGGTTTGTAAGCAAAAAGTGACTATCAGAACATTTCTTATCGGAATGAGAGAAATGTGGTTTATTATTTCAGTTTATCGGTGGGTTTGATACTTTTGATAGTACTACCGAAAATTAATTTCACAATGGTGTATTCTGTAGAAGAAAGAGTTAAAATAATTACTCTTTTTTTCAAAAACCATGACTGTGCCAACCGTAGCGCAAATTAGTTTAATGAACGACATCCGAACAGACATGTTAACAGAAAATACATTTTGGAGTTAGTTGCAAAGTTTCGACAAAGTGGTTCAGTAGCCAACAAAAAACGGGATCCTGAACGTGAATTTCCGATTAGAAATGAGATTACTGAGATTGAAGTTTTATGACAAATTGCTGCAGACCCAACTTTGAGCACGAGAAAATTGGCCACTGTTTCAAACATCAAAAGAAGAAAAGCATCATAAATTTCACCCGTATAAAATTCATCTTGTACAACAACCGAATGAAGATGATTTTGATCGGCGGCTGGAGTTTTGTGAAGTTATGACTGCACGAATAGCTGATAACGGGAACTTTCTGTTCAATATATGTTTTTCAGACGAGTGTACGTTTTATTAAACTCTACAGTCAATCGTCATAATTGTCGTTATTGGGCAGATAATAATCCAAGAAATTTTCACAAAGTCCACACTCAAACTCCACAGAAATTGAATGTCTGACTGGCATTTTTGGAGACCGTTTAATCGGACCAATTTTTCTTGATGGCAATTTGAGTGGCGAAACGTATTTGGAGTTACTAGATGATATCGTTTACCCTCTACTAATTGACATTGTTGAAGATGATGATCGCTATCAAGAAAATCAATTAGTGTTTCAACAAGATGGAGCTCCTCCGCATTTTTCACAACGTGTTAGGGAGTTTTTGAACAGAGAGTTTCCAGAGCAATGGATTGGGCGTAGAGGTACTATTGAGTGGCCCCTAGATCACCGGATTTAACTCCTTTAGACTTTTTTCTATGGGGCCATTTAAAAAGTAGAATTTTCGCAACAGAACTGCAGTCTCTGGAAGAATTACGACGAGGCATTGTTGAAGAATGCCGTCTAATAACTTCACAATTGCTTCCGAATATCAAAGCTCGTTTTGAACAAAATTTGTACTTTTGTATGGAAGCTGGTGGTCAACAATTTGAACACTTACTTAACTGAATACACATTTTTGAACGTTTGTTTTTTTTTTGTTTTTTTTTAATAAAAATTGATTAGTTAGTGCATTTCTTATCACAATTAATGAAATACGTTCTTGCAACTTCAACCGTGAATAATTTTTAAACGAGTTGATAAAACTTCCAAAAAAATTATTGTGCTGAATTCAGAAAAGAAAGAGCTTTCAAATGATGTAGCACTCGACCCATGTTTCCTATTTAAAATATAAGAATTGTTATCACAACCCTTAAGGGGTTGATGTAACAAAGTTGAGTTTTATGTCAAAACATGTCCCCCTTAATATTAAAATTGACGTGTTTCAGCCTTTATTAAAAACAAAATTTCTGTGGACGCAACTCGGCCTGTTTCGTTTTCAATGCGCCATCCTGTATAAAGATTGTAAATATATCATTAGGGACTCAATAAAAAAAGGTTCCAAACCTACAGTTAAGGAGTCAATAACTAAAATAAAAAAAACACATATAAAAACAAACTAATAAAAGGGCATAAAATGCAAAACATTGCGCAAACAAAACAACAATTAACCCACACAACATACGCTTTTATCTATATGTGTTCTAGTTCTAGCTCGAGCTCATTTAACGAATAGTTTTCAAAATTCAAAAGTCGCGATCAGCTCATTAGCGAATATTGTCTAGGAAAATTCCATAAGAAGGTGAGAGGGGGTAAAATTGTATGCAAAACTTAAAAGAATATTCGAAACAAAGGAACAAGTTAAGGTTGCAGTCGGAATGCCGCTGCTAAAATCCAACTTCAAAACACCTTTTCCATTTTAATTATTTCTCAAACACTCCATCTAAATGCCAGTAATTTCTTTTGCAAAGCGCATTTCATAACTTATCTCGAAATAAAGACTTTCCCTTGCCTTGGTTTCATCTACACTGCGGGAGACATTGTGTATACATTTTAAATTCAATGTAAATCATTTTAAACCCTCCATTGTTCTCGCCGCACCGCAAATGACTTGTTTTATGAATTATAAAAATTGTTATTGCATCTTAATCACCGCAATGGACGTTAATAATTAGAACTTCGTTCTCATTACTCTCGACGGACTTGTAGATTTACATGGCTTTTAGAAGTTTGCTGCAGATTTATGCTGTGTCTGCCATAAAGTAACAAGAAGTATGTAACATACATTAATTTAACATTTAGTGGCGGTTAATGTTTGCCGATGGTGCGGAAACTTGTCACTTCAACATTCTTATCAATATTTAGTCTAGTCAAATTGTGCTTTGGTTTTAGTGAAGTTTCATTAAGAAAATTCAGTGATAGAGAGGTATCGATGGAAAGTTTTTTGAAAAACTTCTCTAAAAGAGCGCGAATTAGGGCCCATTATATACACAAGGTGTTCAAATTAGTGCTGGGAAATTTTCCGTTTGTGTATTCGAATATTCGTTCCGAGAGCTTCACGACTATTCGAATTATTGGAGTATTCGAATATTCGTGGAGTATTCGAATATTCAAATATTCGTGGAGTATTCGAATATTCGAATATTCGTCGAGTATTCGAATGTTCGCAGAGTATCGGAATACTCGTACAGTAATAAACACTCCCCTAAGCCCATGAATGTGTCTCGTTATCATTTTTTGAATCTGCCTCTGTTTCCTAGAAAATTAGCTATTTAATTCCTAACTTTCAAATAATTCCGGAAATTTTTCATCGTTTATTTTAGAAAAATTAATGGCGATTATAATGTCGGTTTCATTGTGCTTATCACAACAGCAGTTAGGTTTTTAGTCATATTTACGTTATTTGCAAGTACATATATAAATAAATAAATTTGCATCCTGTGTATTTGCGTTTTAAGCTGATAATGAGCTTAGTTAGAAAAATATGGCTAATGTATAATTTATAGTAGATGTTGTACATATTACATATTAGTAATTTATGATGCCAATAACGACATCCCATTCGCCGCAGTGATCGATATACATTTTATATTTTTTAACAGAACATTCTGTATATTTATGCCTATTTGAATGCAACATTTCCTTCCGAGTTGAACGGTATAGCACAATTGATGCTTAAAAATCATGCGTTGCTGAGTAATTAACCATTTTATCCAAGACATACTCGACAAAATTATATGGTTCTTAGAAATATTTAGTTGAAACCAAGCAAAGAGAGCCTAACAAATTATTCATAATCACTTATTTGAAGGATCTACTTTTTTTCCTAGTGCTCCCTGCGATGAGTGTTTTTAAGAATCTTCTGGGGATCATTCCCAGCCAATATATATATATATATATATATATATATATATATATATATATATATATATATATATATATATATATATATATATATATATATATATATATATATATATATATATATATTCAAATATTCGAATATATTCGAATATATTCGAATATTTGAATACATTCTCGATAAAATAATTCGTATTCGAATACTCGAATATTCGAATATTCGAACTATTCGTATTCGATTCCCAGCCCTAGTTCGAATAAGGACACTGACCGGCTATATCTCGAAAACCGTCACGGTTGCAGCTTTCGGAAAAAAAATGTGTAAGTAAAGTGGCCCTGAGAAAATGCTGGAAATTATTCTCAGCTTTCTAAATCTGTTGCTAGGTGGCGAAAATGCCATGGTTTACCTAAAATCATTAATTTCTCGAAAATCTTGATGCATAACATAAGCTGGGTTTAGGTAATTTGTAATCAATGTTCACTTATCTACAACCTTTGTTAAAAAATGTCCTTATGGACCAATGGCGGAGGTAGGGGGCGAGGATTTCTTTTATAAACAAATGCCTACAATAACATCAGTAGACATAATTTCAAGAATTTTGGCTTATTGGAAAGGGATTTCATAAGAAATTCGACGTATTAGTATTCTAAATCCACAGTCACACATGCAAAAAATACAGAGGGCGTTAGAATAGAGTAGTCTAGTTTTATTAAATTTTATGCAAATATCAACATAGTATTATAATATAACTATCAAAAAGTGGATTAAGCTAGAAAGAAGTCAGTGAAAACCCAAAACGAATATGTTTTTCCGTTTTAGAGAAAACTCGAATTTTATGTATTTTGGTGCCTATCATGCCATTTCTCAGAACTGGATATGAATAGAGTAAAATCTCTGTAGAATATTTGTTTTCACGCATCGTTATATAAATTTATATAGTCACCAATAACAATTATCACATTAATATGAAATTATAACGTAATATAATTACTGAGCCCCGCATTGTGGAGACTATAAAGTCAATTATATTTTAATGTAATAATAACTGTAATAAACATAATGTAATTAAAATTATATCAGGGCTTGGGTTCAGGCACTTGCAGTTGGTGGGTTTTAAGAGGCACAAATAAAATCAGGTCTTATGAATAAAATTAGTTTATTTAAAAAATTATTGACTATATAATGCAGTGGATTGAATTTAATAAATTAGATGAAAGAAAAATATGACTTGATTACTTATAACACTGTAAAAATGAATTGTGGAGCACACTACAGAAGAAAAAGAAAGCCACAGATAAACAGTGTAGTTAACTTTCAGCTTCAAGTTGAGAGGGGTCCTCCTTGGCGATGGTGCTGAAGGAGACTCCTTAATGAAGTTGTTGAGGGGCCTCCTTACTAACAGTGTTGAAGGGCTCTTACTAACGGTGGTGTTGAAGGTTCCTTCCTAACGACCTTGTTGTTGAGGGGTCGTCCCTAGCCATGTGCCATTTAGTGGGGCTCCTTACTAACAGTGTTGAAGAGAGCCACTACCTAACGGTGATGTTGCAGGATGCTTCCTAACTAACGGTGATGTTGCAGGATGCTTCCTAACTAACGGTGATGTTGAGGGGGCCTTGCCCACGGTGGTGTTGAGGGGGACTCTACTTACGGGGGTGTTGAGGGGGCCTTGCCCACGGTGGTGTTGAGGGGGCCTTGCCCACGGTGGTGTTGAGGCGTGTGACATGTCACGCTTATTAAATACACGCGACATGTTACAAAATAAATTTATTACCTCATCATAAAACTAAGTTACAAGATCCAATAATCGAATTTAAGGTTGTATTCATAAATTAAGTGATTATAATATGAAAACGAAACTATATGAATGTAAAAATCCTAAAATTTAACTAACATTTTGTTATTTACAAATGTTCAAACTACTGTTCGTTTTTATGTGTGCATTTAACTAATCTCTGACAAGTAGAGGCTACCGCCGTTTGGACTTCAGCCGTCGATACGCTATTAACAAGAACTTGTATCCTTTCCATCATATTTTCTCTAGTTGTTGGTCGAGTTGGATATACCAAATCTTCCGCTCTCCTTCATAAATAAAAATCTAAGCAAGTCAAATCAGGTGATCTGGGTGGCCATGGAAATAAGCTTCCTCTTCCTATCCACCGATTTGGAAATTGAACATTAAGATATTCGCGTACACGTTGCACGAAATGTGCTGGACACCCTTCATGTTGCAACCACATTATTAATCTTGTTTCTAGGGAAATGTCTTCCAATAAAATGCGTAAGGTTTGATTTAAAACATTTAAATACAGATCTGCGTTACGTGGTCTGTCAAAGAAATATGGTTCAACAATTTTTTCTTCAGCTATACCACACCATACGTTGAGAGCACATCGATTTTTCCGATCAATTTGTCTAATCCAACAGGGATTACTGCCTGACCAATAGTGCAGATTATGGAGATTTACTTTCCCACAATTTGAAAAAGTTGCTTCATCTGTCCATAGTATTTGTAGTAAAAATCGCGGTGTTTCTTCTAGCATGCTCAGAATACAATGGCAGTAATTCAGTTTGTGGTCACAATCAGCTTCATTTAGCGCCTGATGCAATACTATGTGATATGGGTGCATATTATGGTCTTTTAAAATATTGTATACAGATCCCACGGTTAAACCTACGTTTCTAGAAATGTGTTGTACACTAATATGTGGATTAGCAGCAACAAGATCAATCACATTAGTAATGTTTTCTTCACTTCTAATCCTACGAGCTCTGACTTGTCTCCTGGTGCATCATACAGATCCAGTTTATGTTGCAATGCGACGAAAAACCTCTCTTGAGTAATGTTCTAGATGGGGGTACCTTAATGTATATATTCTCGTGATGCGACAACAGGATTCCGAAAACATTGAAAATAAATTTCAAGCATATCAAATGCTTCCTTGTTGGAATAAGACATCCTGAAAACGTAGAACACTAACTATTGATAACAAACACACAGAAACGCTACAAATAATTATTAAGATTATTAATAAATTGAACATAAGCTTTTGGCGTTTATAAAACAAATTGTTTCAATATCCTTACCTTCGTTGACAAAACATGGACTACATTGATTGAAGTACAAAACTGCATATGAATTTCACATGCGTATTAACAAGTGTTTAAATGATTTTTAGTCAACGGTTGCATTTATTACTATTTTAGGATAAATATATGTATGTAATGAATTTTCAAAATAAATACTGAGCATTTTCTCTAAACGCCTAATGAAAAGTGTTTCGTTTCCATATCAATTAATTTTTTCATGACTTCCCTATTACTTCTGTATCATAATTTTATAAGAAAGTAATAAATTTATTTAATTTTAAAGTGATTACTTAAATGCTATTGGTAAGTACGTTAATTTGTATAACGATTGCAATGAAGTTTGAGTTCATTCCGTGTCCGTGTCCCCTTGGCAGTCATGATATTCTAATTTAAAGTAGATACCTTCTAGGACATAATCAAATAATATTTATGGTTTTTGTTTTTAAAGGTTTTTTAAAAGAAATTTGTAGTTATTTTCCAAATTTGTACCTACGCCGCCTTTATATGGGTTTCACTATGTATCAAAACTAAATATTCTAGTTTAATGGGAAATCGAGTTATCACTATTTGAAATATTTAAAAAAAATTCGCTACCATAACGCATTTGTTGCACCTAAAATCTTTTCAACACTTATTTACTATTACGGTCTTTATACTTTTTTAAATAAATTAATATAAACAAGAAAAAATTTTGAAATTAAAATTATAATAATTTACACTGTACGTCTGATTATGTATGTAAGTCACTGCTTTATGATATGTAGTTTCATTTACTACAAATGTTCGATAAAGAGTAAAAGCTAAGAGCAAAGAAAACCATAACTACCTAGGTACCCTAGGTATTATATTCATATTAGTCTACGGTAGGTATATTTGGTAATACAGTACCTACACGCATTGATTAAGAACCTGAATCTGATGTACACAACCACTATCTTATTTGTTTGATTGGATCTTAGAATCATAATATACTACAGTCACAGTCGACGGCCGAAGGCATTTGTTAAAGTTATGCTAAAATTAAAAGTTGGGTTATTATTTACCTACTATTTGTATTGATATTAGAATATAGGTAGTTTTTTATATTGTGAGATTCTAAGGTATTAGCGGAGTCGATTTCGAGGTTATGCGCAGAAAGTATGACGAACAAATGACAAATAGTGGTGTTGTCAGATTAAACTAGATAGATGAAGATGGCTTTTAAATACCGTGAAAATAGGAAGCTTAATATTTATACATAATAAAACGTGGTTCTAGATTGCCGTTAAACAAATTGAATCATTTTCATTAAAAATTCTATTTATTTACATTTTTCTGATATCTACAGATTTAAATGAGAGTTGTCGTAAATGGAAACCCCGCCGATTGTTTATTGTGACATATTTTCGTAGCCTGTCCGTTTAAAACATAATTTGGAGATTTTGTTTGCAATGGCAGCGGAACCCTGATTTATCTGTCTGACCTTGTCTAACATGATAGGCATCCATTTAGAGAGGTAATTTTAGATCATATCGTAGATTATTGTTTTTTTATTTAGCTATAACTCAAGATCTACTGAACCACCTGTGTTCAAATTTGGTAGATAGGACCACTTTTACAATGTGTACGCGCTTATCAAGTTTTAGTTTAGTATATTGAGTAATTAAAAAGATATTGCTTTCAAGCAGTCTTCTGCATTTTCTTGTAAAAGTATTTGAGTGTCAAAACTGTCTAACGAACTCATCCAAGCTATTAATAAAATGAAGGGAACTGCCAAATTTGGTTTCGATTGGTGTAGTATTTTTGTGAGCTATCTGTTGGATATATATATATATATATATATATATATATATATATATATATATATATATATATATATATATATATATATATATATATATATATATATACTTTTTAACTGACCTTGGACTTGGGTTCTAGGGGCCCTATTTCGCGCTCTTTTGAGGAAATTTTCCAAACGTCTCACCATCGATACCTCTCTATTAGTGAATTTTCTTAATAAAAATTCACTACAAACGAATGATAACACCTAAGTTGGTGATGACGCTGGACACCACCAGAAGCTCGCATAAGATTGTCAGAGCTGGTATTAAAATGCAGAAGCTCTTCGCAGTCACCCATATCTGTCATAATTCTGCCATCCATCTTCAGGGTAGAAATCTTTCTGTTGGTCGGACGTTTGCGCAATATTTCTCAAGATGTTTCCATCTTATTATCGGATAAGTAAACGGGCAAAGTAATGTCGCTTTGCTGCAGTTAATACTTTCCTATAAGTATTTTTGTATTTTTTGTAATAATTCAGCAGAGACGCACCTCCACGTAATGAAAGCATAGATAAAATTTTGAGTGTGCGAGACGATTTTTTGCTTATGCGCATGCTTTTCCAGCTATTTAATAACCTCTCCTGGTATAAATGGGAGCCAAGTACCTGGTTTCACATCTTTCTCTTAAAGGTATTACTTATTGATTTAGAATTATTTATTATGTATCAGCTTCACTCACTAAACTCTCCTCTTGTGGTCTTCAGCAACCCCAGGTGCGTGTCCAGCTATAAACGAAAACCTTTCCTTTAAATTTTTAACGTTAGTGAGTTAAACTTTAAACGTCTGAATTTATCGCTTTTTAAGGTGCACGACTAAGTTATTTATGTTGAAAGATTTATTTGGAGCACTATAAAGAGTTAGCAACTAGCTTCTACTTTAATTACAGGTAGTCGCAATATTGATATGAGTCCACTAGAGAAAATCCAGTGGATTTCAAGAGTATGTATACAGCGTTTTTAAAAATGCACTGTCAACCCCCTAAAGGAATCACAGCTAATTTTTAACGAACTCCTAAGTTTGAGTTGGAAAAAAACCGACTGTCCGAATACGGGACTCGAACCCGTAACCTACTAGTCCGATTCTAGAGGTTACTCACTTCGCGAACTGAACTATTCGGCCTGTTGTATATACAGGGTGATTCATAAGTGGTGACCAAAAATGAAACCCCATGTTCTTTGAACAATTTTAGAGAGGGTATGTCCTATAAAATTTTTCCTATAATGCTTCATTAAAAAGATACAGGGTGTTAAATTGAATTTCAAAAAATAAAATTTGCTAATTTTTAAAAAAGTAGCACATATATTTTGCTGAAATTTCGCATGTGTAGGCTGCTATGTAAGGCGCGTATTCTACCATAACAATTGAATCGGCTAATTCAGCAGTGGCGCGCGTACCCACATGTCATTGGTTATCCCTCAAGAAAAAAAACGGGTAGGCCAATGATATTTTTTTATTGTTTATTTTTTGAATCTTACTTTCATTCGTAAACAAAATGACTCTCTTGATAACTTTCTGTACGACGCTTATTTTACGAGTAAGCAATGAATCAGGTAAGTGTTTTAGAGCACAGTTCATGATTTTTAACCAGTCGTTGTTTGGTAGAAAATCGCAATGACACACTTTTATCAGGCTTATAGTAATTTATCTATTACAAATAAATGTTCAAAAATGCCTCCATTGGCCTGAATACACGCACGACATCTTTTTAATATGGAAAATTTAATGTCTTGAGGATTCATTAACATATAAAAATTGAACGTGACCCCAGATATGGGTTCTGGGGGCCTAGTTCGCGTTCATTTGAAACATTTTTGCAAAGTCTCACCATCGATACCACTCTATTAGTGAATATTTAAAAAAAACATCACTAAAAAATCTGTACACGGCAAGTAGGTTATGGTAATGAATCTTCATGAAAATGTTTTTAATAGTAAATATGTTTTTTTTTAAAGAAAAGAGGCATCACATTTGATTACCAGTATTACCTATATAGTAGACATAATGTAATACATTTTATAAAAATAACTTTTATTGTTTGAAATAATACAAATATTTTCCAAAAGTGAACTTGAAATGTTCTTGAAAAACTGGTCCGATTTTCCTGGCCAACGAACCTCTTCAAACTATTCACCCACCTTCCAAGATATAATTATTCACACAAAGCTTTTTGACAAAACTATATATATATATATATATATATATATATATATATATATATATATATATATATATATATATATATATATATATATATATATATTTGTGTGTGTATCTATCACACCGATAACTAAAAAAATAGTAGGCCGATTTTCATTAAATTCGGTGAGTACCTTGACTAAGTTCGTTAGCCAAGAAAATCAGCCAGTGTTTCTAGTTCCCACCGATGCAGGTTTCTCAGATTGATGATACTGCTCTGGTAAATAAAGACCTGCCCTACTGTCATAAAAACCACAAATAAGTGCATATCCGCATACTATTCACTAGAAAATCAGTAAGACGTTTGAAATAATAAGTCAACAACTCGAAACGATGAATATAACTGGTATTCAGATTTCTTATTATTCCAAAAAAAATTCATTTGTTAGGCTGGTAACTTCGGAAGGAACAAAATTCGAAAATTTATTTTTTTCTTGTCTTAGAATTACGTCTACTATATGATCACCAAATTTGAATATAACGATACGGGACACCTGTATATATCCTAGCAGGTGGGTAAATAGCTCGAAGAAGTTGGTTGGCCTGAAAAATCGGACTAGTCTTTTCCAGAACATTTTAAGTTCATTTTCGGAAAAATGTGGTACTTTTTCAAATAATAAGGTTATTTTGATGAAACATGTACCAAAATTTGATACGTTCTATTAAAAACATTTTTATGAGAATTCACTACCATAACGCACTTGCTACGTCCAGACTATTTTATCATTAATTGTTATTTGAAGACAAACACATGTCATTATTATTACCGACTTTAGCCTGAAGGGCTTTCACACCCCCTCAAAGGGGAAGATTCACTCATCCCAGGTATCTCAGATACCAAAGGGACTGAGCTCAGATGAAGCCATTTCCAAGTTATCGGGCCCTGAACAACAACGCGACACATACCTATTTCCCAGGAATCTCCGCACGGCGTGGACAGTTGCAAGTATTACCGCCTTCTGCATAACCTTATCAAGATGCTCTCCAAGGCCCAGTCTCTTCATTATCATTATCGACTCTGGCCTCAAGGGCTTTCACACTCCCTCAAAGGGGAACATTCACTCCTCCCAGGTATCTCAGATACCAAAGGGACCGAGCTCAGATGAAGCTCTTTCCAAGTTATCGGGCCCTGAACAACAACGCGACACATACCTATTTCCCAGGAATCTCCGCACGGCGTGGACAGTTGCAAGTATTACCGCCTTCTGCATAACCTTATCAAGATGCTCTCCAAGGCCCAGTCTCTTCATTATCATTATCGACTCTGGCCTCAAGGGCTTTCACACTCCCTCAAAGGGGAACATTCACTCCTCCCAGGTATCTCAGATACCAAAGGGACCGAGCTCAGATGAAGCTCTTTCCAAGTTATCGGGCCCTGAACAACAACGTGACACATCCCCATTTCCCAGGAATCTCCGCACGGCGTGGACAGTTGCAAGTATTACCGCCTTCTGCATAACCTTATCAAGATGCTCTCCAAGGCCCAATCTCTTCATTATCATTATCGACTCTGACCTCAAGGGCTTTCACACTCCCTCAAAGGGGAACATTCACTCCTCCCAGGTATCTCAGATACCAAAGGGACTGAGCTCAGATGAAGCCATTTCCAAGTTATCGGACCCTGAACAACAACGCGACACATCCCTATTTCCCAGGAATCTCCGCACGGCGTGGACAGTTGCAAGTATTACCGCCTTCTGCATAACCTTATCAAGATGCTCTCCAAGGCCCAGTCTCTTCATTATCATTATCGACTCTGGCCTCAAGGGCTTTCACACTCCCTCAAGGGGGAACATTCACTCCTCCCAGGTATCTCAGATACCAAAGGGACCGAGCTCAGATGGAGCCCTTTCTAAGTTATTGGACCCTGAACGACAACGCGATACATCCTCATTTACCTAGGAATCTCCGAACGGTGTGGGCAGTTGCGAGTAATACAACCTTATGCATAACCCTATCAAGATGCTGTCAAGGCCCAGTCTCTTCATTATTATTATCGACTTTAGCCTGAAGGGCTTTCACACTCCCTCAAAGAGAACATTCACTCATCCCAGGTATATCAGATACCAAAGGGAGGGATCAGATGAAGCCCTTTCCAGGTTATCGGGCCCTAAAGGACAACGCGACACATCCTCATTTCCCAGGAATCTCCGAACGGTATGGGCAGTTGCGAGTAGTGCCGCCTAATGCATAACCTTAGAAAGATGCTCTCCAAAGCCCAGTATCTTAGTGTTCTCTCGAAGATTCTTAGGAACCACACCAGTTGACGACATGACTATTAGAATTACTCGGATACTATCTGTCCTCCACTGTCTCTTTACTTGTATCTCGAGGTCTCTGTACTTAATGATCTTTTCGTTGTACTTTATATCTAGATTATTAGTATTTGGATAGGCCACATCAATCAGCGTCACTTGGTTGCAGGACTCATCCACTATTATTATATCTGGCCTGCTGTGTGCAACTCGTTGATCTGCGAGCACGGTCCGATCCAAGTACAACCTGTATCCCGAGTTCTCTAGAACAGGCTTAAGGGTGTATATATAGTAGGGCTCCTTACTGAGGTTATAAAGTCCCAGTTTTAGAGCCAGTTCTTGACGAAGTATCCTGGAGACTGCGTCGTGCCTCTCTTTATACTCCATTGCAGCAAACATTTGACATCCTCCTGTGATGTGCTGGATAGTCTCTGATGACTGACACCCAAATTTACATTTGTCATCTTGGACCGAATTATCTCCAACTATATATTTCAGGTAGTTCCTTGTTGGGATGACCTGATCTTGTATGGCCAGCGAAAAGCCCTCTGTCCCTGGAAACATCTGTCCAGACACCAACCAGTAGTTCGACGCCAGCTTGTCGACATCTGCCTGGGAGGTCTCATTCAGATGTCGCCCATGGAGAGGCTTCTGCCTGCAAGATTGCAACTTGTCCTGATCAGTCCGATGGTGACTTTGTATTTCACTTTCTTTTAATTGAAGCTGTGTTGAATCACCTGCCTCGCATATGGCACGGTGTAGTTCAGAAGTAAGCGCCCTCTGATGGACGTATGTACGCAGGTTCACTATCTGCTGGTCCAACTGTTTACCACTATCCAACACTTCCCTTCCACCTTGGTATCTAGGTAGGGTTACTCGCTCGATAGCACTACAGGGATGATGCTTTTTGGATTTTGTTAAGATTGTACGCACCTTCCGTCGTAGATTTTTGATGTCGGTTTTACTCCAGTTCACAATCCCAAATGAGTAGGTAAGTGCAGAACGTGCATATGTAGTTAGAGCTTTAGTCAGGTTCTTGCTGTTAAGATGTGATTGCACCACTTGCTTTACTCGTTTAATAAACTCATTTGTCAGATCGTTCTTCATTCATTCATTCATTATTATTACTATTACTATGATTTGCCTCTACATTTATTAATTTGTTTACATTTTGTCTCCCTATCGCAAAATAATAAGTGTAAATTTTTAGAAATTGTTTCTGTAGACGTCAAATAATCGGCCATCGTGAGTACCCTTGTATTTTTTGCATCCGTTAAATGCAGTTACTCATTCTAGCATAACATGGCATTGATTTATTTTAGAAACTGCAGTCGGTTTTTCTTTTGTTTGCCGTTCTGGTAACGAAATACAACTTTTTGTAACTAAAGGAGTTCTACCGATGCTATTCTCAGATACAACGAAACTTTATTTTCCACATAAATTAATTTAATACACTTATTTTACCGGCATGAAATTTCTTGCAAACCTGATGACAGTTAATTAGTTTATAACTTCTTGATTGAATTATGTCCCCAGTTAAAGGCATACCTATTGGGCCTTAAATTTATGCAGGTAGCCAGGAATATCCAAGTTGTTTAAGTGAAACTTTTAATAGAATCCAGTGTGTGTGTGGAAGCAAGTTACGCTAGAAACGAAAGCTCTGTCAATTACCATGTATTGTAATGTGCTTTTGAAGTTTTAAATGCTCTTTTGCTTAAAGGGAGTTGGATATTTTACAGGAACTAGTTTACGCTTACTCTAGGTTGTGTTTAAAGCGCCGTTTTCTCCTTTTTTAGTAGCTTTTAAACAAAGCTTTTTTAGCAGCTGTAGGATAACTTAGTTTCCTTGAAAGGTTGTAGCTATATATTGTCAGTTTAATGTACCGTATGTCGTTTACGTGCATTTACTAATCTAATTTTTAAACGCCATTGCGTCTGGGTTTGACATGCTTAGAAAAGAACAAACTCAAAGGCATTTCTTCCGGAAATTATTTTATTTTTAAGAAATCCTACGCGTTTCGGGTCTTAAGGAATCATCCTCAGTGGGTAAATACCTAGAATATAAAAAGATGGTTGTCATAAACAAGGTTTCTGGTAGGTTTAGCATGTGAGCATTATGCAAGTCAACAAAAGCGACTGGTGGCTACAGAAAGTGCAAAGGTATACAGGTTAAGAATCAACTAACACAACACAAAAAAATTCCGGGACGTAGCAAGTGCGTTGTAGTAGCGAGGTTTCATAAGAATTGTACACTATCATTACACGGCATATTAGTAAAGTTAATACTTTAAACTTACACAGACCTTGAAGATCGATTTTAGAGGTCCTAGTACGCGCACATTTGAAGAATTCTTTCGAAAGTGTTACCATTGATATCTCTCTATTATCAAAAAAAAATCTTGTGTTCTAACTCTTTTTGAGAAAAATGCCGAAAACTTAATTTTATATGAAGCTAAAGATTTAAATTTTGCTATATCTATAGAAAGTGTAAGTCTCTTTAAAAGAGACTTGTATTACAAATTTCATTAAAGTTATACAAAATATTTCCAGAAGGAAACTTAATTCATATTTATAAGAGTAAAGTATCTGCCAAATTATACACGTAGCAGTTATTTTTACTTATTAATCGCCAGTATGATTTCGTTTCAGTTAACCTTTTATATTACCCCCATGCCCACCAATATTAGGTGCATTCAAGCCAATTTGCATCATGCTAAGGCTGCGACATACCTCCTTAGCATGAAATTAAAAGAGGAACAAATAGATATTGCTCTTCTCCAAGAGCCCTGGACCGCCAATTCGGAACGAACTAAATGGCTGGGTAACACTTCTGGTAAGATAGTAGAGGTGGGCACTGATACCAACCCCAGAGCCTGTATCTGGATCAGAAACAACTTGTAGTATTTTACACTTTCAGAATACTGCACCAAGGACATGGCAGCCATCCATCTCGTGATCACATCCTGGGGGACCAGGCTGCAAGTAGTAGCCTGTTCGGCCTATTTTCCTGGAGACAGAGATGCAGAACAACCACCTCCAGCAGAGGTGCGGAAATTGATCGCCTACTGCAAGAGGAACAACTATAACCTTGTAATGGGGTGTGATGCGAACGAAGCAACGAAGCCACGAAGATGTCCGGCCAGCCGAGGGTCCATTTAAACGCCCTCGGAGGGAGGACTGGTGGGTTGCCCGGAGAATAGTTACGACCTCGGCCGTGGAGTGTGCTGTGAAACATTTCCAGCCATTAAAGGCGCCAGGGAGGATGGGGTGGTACCGCTCCTTCTACAAAATGGACTGGAGATTCTCCTACCTTTCCTAATCAGGCTGTATAGAGCCAGTCTGGCTTGGAACTATATTCCATCCAGCTGGACGGTGATTAGAGGGGTTTGCATTCCCAAATTGGGACCTAATGACCTCCTACCCAGATCACTGAGACCTCTCAGTATTACATCATTCCTCTTGAAGGGATTGGAAAAAATACTAGACGGACACATTAGGGGGAGCATCTTAGTCAACAACCCCCTTAATACCCACCTGTATGCCTACCAAACTGGCAAATCTACTCGTCGAGAAGATCACACACTCCCTGGATAACGGGGAGGTGGCGGTGGCTGCATTTCTCGACATTGAAGGAGCATTCAACAATGCATTACCTATCGCCCTCTACAAAGCCACTATAGCTAGAGGGGTGGAACCTTCCATTTGTGGCTGGATCCGAAGCATGCTCTACAATCGGACCGTTATTACCTCGCTGCAGGGGGAGGTGGTCGGCTTCAGGGCTGCGAGGGGTTGCCCTCAGGGGGAGTTCTATCCCCCTGCTGTGGTCTCTCTTTGTGGACGATTTGGTGGCTATCCTCGGGCTGTGGGAGATTGAGGTCCAGGCGTATGCTGATGATCTAGTCATAATGGTTAGGGGCAAATATGAGGAGGAACTAACAAGTACTCTTCAGGAGACACTAAATGTAGTGAATGATTGGTGCCGGAGGGAACAGATGTCTGTGAACCCCCGCAAAATGATCATTGTTCCATTTACCAGAAGAAGAAGGTTGGACAAATTAAAACCACCTATTCTTATGGGGGAAACGATTCTATTCTCGGAACAAGCAAAATATTTATTTATTTATTTAAATTACAACAGCATCCTACAGACAAAATCCAATTATTGGATGCTGGAATACACATAATATTATGATAGTAATTAACAATTCTAAAGGTAGTAGTCAGCAGAACTAAGAATGAAAGAAACTTTAGCGTAACATCAGTTGCTTGACCTCAGCAGCCGTGCAGTGAAAAATGTCAATACTACCACTCAGCTGATTATATAACTACACATTGTATACAGTGGTGAGGACTGTACCACATTGAGCGTTGCAGTGGGTAAGTAGAAAGTCAAAGTGTTTCTAGCATTAAACGTCGGCACTAGAAAATTTAACCTACCCAGGATATCAGAGCAGTCAATCTCATTCGAAATTATTTTATATCAAAACATAATGAAAGTGTAATTACGTCTCTGTTGCAAGCTATTGGCAGAAAATCTTGAGAGTAGGCATGAATGAGAGACATGTTGTGCAGGGTAGATGCCATCCTCCTTAAATACAAGAAATTTTAGGAATCGCCTCTATACTCGCTCCAAACAATCAATGTACACGGAATAGTTTGGGCACCATATGACACAAGCGTATTCTAGTTTCGACCGGACAAATGCATTAAATATAATTACCATGGTTTTGATTGACACAAAGTCTTTTGAAGTTCTTATAAAAAATCCTAACATTCTATAAGCATCCGATGTTATACTCAAAATATGTGGAGCAAACGACAATTTGGAAACAAAAGTAATCCCCAGATCAGTAATCAGCTCCTTTTTTGGTAGATACGAACTATGCATGCTATAACCAAACCGCACCGGAAGTTTCCTCAGAGTGAACGTCATGACATAGCACTTGTGAACATTGAGTGATAGCCGGTTTTCATAACTCCACTTTACGACAGCATCAAGAGCTGCTTGAATTCTATGACAATCAGACAAGTTATTCACTTCCAAAAAATCTTAAGGTCGTCAGCATACAGCAAATAATTGACATCATTGTCCACCACCACATCATTTATGAAAATATTGAATAATAAAGGACCCAAAATAGATCCTTGAGGGACTCCAGATGTAGCCATGAACTCTGACGATGTAACACCTCCCACCGCAACATATTGACTCCTATTACTCAGGTATGATCTAAACAGTTCTATCAAATGATCAGAGAAACCAAAAGATTTAAGCTTATGCAATAGGATGCCATGGTCAAGCCGGTCGAAAGCTTTAGAAATATCCGTGTATATGACATCCACCTGAGATCTATGCTGAAAAGATGTCGAAACGTATTGGGTGAAAGAAAATAAATTTGTTACAGTAGAACGACCAGGTATGAAACCGATAAAGATATATGCAGATAGCCAAGCTGCAATAAAGGCTCTTGGTTCCTACCGGTGTAATTCAAAAACGGTATGGAGTTGTAAATCTGCCCTTAACGAATTGGGCAGCTGTAATGAGGTGTCGCTGGTCTGGATACCGGGTCACTCGGACCATGATGGCAATGTTGCGGCCGACGCGCTTGACAGGAGTGGTGCCCAGAGAGACTTTGTCGGACCAGAACCGGTGTTGGGGATAACATCTTGCACAGCAAAACGCACCTTAAAGACCTGGACAGAAAGAATGAGAATCCAATATTGGCAAAATATTCCAGGATTAGCCCACTCTAAGGCCTTCATAAATGGCCTATCTGAGCCAAGGGCTAAAAAACTTGAGTGACGAGACAGCAGAGCACGTGCTGTGTTCCTGTTCGGCAGCGGACAGGACTAGATACCTGCTCTTTGGCAGGATAAAGCTTGCTCCGGAGGATCTGAATCAACTTTCGCCCACAAAGATTATCGACCTCTGTAGGAGGCTGGCTTTGTTGGGAGAAATTTAGACTTTTAGGCGTGAGCTACAATAGACCATTGGTCGCGGTGGAGGGACCGGTATGGCCCACTTACATACAAACCTAACCTAACCTAGTTAACCTAATTAAACCGGTTTTTTCAATATAAACAATAGCAAAATTATAATTTCATAGTCAAAGGTGACAAACTTATTCAGGTATTTTACACAAAAATGAGATCTTGTTCAAAACGTATGAAATCTGTGCACTATTGTTTCTGCAAATGTCAGAATAAAACATACAAAAATATACATTCATCAAGCTGGATTCAATCGCGTAAACTTCTGCTTAGGAGGCAAGAGCCATGGCCCCCGCGCCATCCAAGTACACTTCAACCAGCGTTTTATTTGCGTGGTACTTTAGATCGGCTTCACGCCCGGTCTATTATATTCAAAGTATACGTAATTATTATAGAATTAGTATAATTACCATTGAAACACATCCCACGACTCTTTCGGTCTTATATGACGTCTTATATATATATATATATATATATATATATATATATATATATATATATATATATATATATATATTCTCTGGCTTCGGACTGGTAACCCAGTTCGTTTAGCCACGGTCCTTTTGTAACATCAGATTCTAAAATAACTCGGGCACAGTAGTATAATAATACACAATTTATACCGCCGCACATGTAAGTAAGCGCTGATATCTCCCGGATTGAGATATTTGCATACAAAATAACAAATATATATATATATATATATATATATATATATATATATATATATATATATATATATATATATATATATGTGGGAATTAATTTTATCTCAACAACTGTGTGCATAAACGTTCTGCCGCTAACGATATGCATAGTTGTCCGGGCGCTACAGAGTGACGCGCGTGTGTCGAGGGACAAGGGAGTTAATAGTGTGTCAGTGTCATTACAATGACGGACGTTGTTAAAAACACTCATGACACATAGAAAGGTGTCAGCACAAAAGTGTCATTCAACACGGTGTTACACATGACTAGTTCGTACGAGACGGTCGGAGTGTGAAGAGAGCTTGAGTGAACATACTGCGCGAGAAGTACGACAGGAGAGTACCTAGAGATGCCGAGGTACTCAACGACGGTGTGCAAGGCCATACATCCACGACGACGACGACGATAACAGATGGATCCCGTAGCTAAAGACGATAGTCTATTACTTGTTATTTGATTACTTCACCATTGTTATGTTTATAGAGTTCTACAATATAGTTATAGTTAATACCGGCATAGTTTCAGTGTTTAAAGCACGCACGACCTAAAACCTTACTTATCTCTAGAAACGGGGACTCATTCCGGGATATACGTGAGTGTTCCAGGGATAAGACACCTTATATATATATATATATATATATATATATATATATATATATATATATATATATATATATATATATATAGAATACAAGCATGTATAGCATACATTTTGACACCCTGCCCTATCCTGGATCTGTCAGGCCGGAAAATTTTGGCGGCTCTTACCTCATTCTGGAAAGCTTCGCGCTGTTTCAACCAAATATGCTACACATATCTGGACAACAAAATATACTTAAGACATCGTTAGCTCCTCTATATTGCGCCAATTGTGTTAACACCGCAGCCAAAATTCCAACATCACACACACAGCTCCCCTATATGAGTTGTGTGGGAAGAAAGATACACATAAAAATACTGATATTAGTGTAGATTCTATAGTTTGCGGCGTCATTGAGGTAAATAGTTTTACATCTGATGCTATTTAAAAATAATCCGAGTTAGGGATACTTGGCATTGTTAGTGATGCCCCGTTTGTGGTTTTCTCCATGATTAATTTTTGTGGAAAACTTTTTTTTTGGTGAATTATCGTAGATATCGTTTTTATGCGAGTTTTCGTTAAAACACTGAGTGAGTGGTGGAGGTACCGCCACCTAGTTGCGGAACCAAGTAGTATGTTGTCACGCCAGCTCCAAATAACACAAGTGTTAAAAAATAGAGACTGTATACAACTAACTAACAATTTAGAAAATTGTCAGCCCTGGCCTATTTCTACCCCAATATAGGGACAAAGTATGTAAGGCTAGATGCATTATCGCAACAATTAGAACCGTAGACCGGTTTCGCTCTCATTAGAGCAATTCAGTACGGCATACTAATTGTAGCAAAAATGCACCAAAAGTAATACGGATATAGTTAGTTGTATACAGTCTATATTTTTTAACATTTGTGTTATTTGGAGCTGGCGTGACAACATACTATTTTTTTAACACTTTGTGTTATTTGGAGCTGGCGTGACAACATACTACTTGGTTCCGCAACTAGGTGGCGGCACATGCACGACTCACTTAGTGATTTATAGCTGGCTATACTATAGCCGTATTACTTTTGGTGCATTTTTGCTACAATTAGTATGCCGTACTGAAGAGCTCTAATGAGAGCGAAACCGGTCTACGGTTCTAATTCTTGCGAGAATGCATCTAGCGTTACATACTTTGTCCCTATATTGGCGTAGAAATGAGTCAGGGCCGTCAAATTTCTAAATTGTTAGTTAGTTGTATACAGTCTCTATTTTTTTAACACTTTGTGTTATTTGGAGCTGGCGTGACAACATACTACTTGGTTCCGCAACTAGGTGGCGGCACGTCTACCACTCACTTAGTGATTTAAGGCTGGCTATACTATAGCCGTATTACTTTTGGTGCATTTTTGCTACTATGAGTATGCCGTACTGAAGAGCTCTAATGAGAGCAAAACCGGTCTACGGTTCTAATTGTTGCAAGAATGCATCTAGTATTTTCGTTAAAAGTTAATATCTGAATTTTCGCGAAATTGTATTTGCTTTTTACATAATTTTTTAAGACCTTATAGCGCATTTTTGTAGACACTCTTTTTTAACGATGAAGTTTAATATAAAAATGTTTTTATGATACAAGAGCTTTTAATATTTTGCTGCCTTTTGGCCTCCTATAGGAAAAAGTATATGCCTTTAATTCAATTTTCTTTAAAAAAATGAAACTGACAATTTCGTATATCCTTATCTCTATAAAAGCAACTTGTGTCAAAAATGTTACTAAAATATCTTTGTTAAGTGGTTTGTTCACACTGCTATTTATAAAATAGAATATATCAACAAAATTTATGATTGTGTCACTTCCTTGAATGAGTTCGCTAGCCAACCTAATCAAACCGTTTTTTTTGCCAAAAAATATTTTTCTCAAACAACGTATTTACCAAACTCATTTATTTTGCTATTTTCCATAATTTAAAATATGTTTATGAAAATCTGCTATCATAACGCACTTTCTGCATACAGACTGTTTTGTTTATTAGAT
The DNA here is from genome assembly GCA_964006375.1 of Tillus elongatus. Taxonomy (NCBI): domain Eukaryota; kingdom Metazoa; phylum Arthropoda; class Insecta; order Coleoptera; family Cleridae; genus Tillus; species Tillus elongatus. The sequence goes on from OZ023262.1 coordinate 299,756,777, forward strand.
TGATCTGTGCGAATATATGCAATATTATTATATCGTTAGTGTTAGACTTTTCAAATTTTTAGACCATCTTCAATTTTCCTTCATCTAAATCGCGCTTCCACCATTTGTTTTACGAAGTAAAGTAATAAAATATTGCGGTAGTTGTACCAATAAATCTTAAAATGACTTTAAGGAAACCGAAAAGCTCTATTTTTTTCGTTTTTCTATTTGAAATTTGGGTGTTTCGAAAATCTGCTATCATAACGCACTTTCTGCATACAGACTGTTTTGTTTATTAGATTGATCTGTGCGAATATATGCAATATTATTATATCGTTAGTGTTAGACTTTTCAAATTTTTAGACCATCTTCAATTTTCCTTCATCTAAATCGCGCTTCCACCATTTGTTTTACGAAGTAAAGTAATAAAATATATTGTACCAATAAATGTTAAAATGACTTTAAGGAAACCGAAAAGCTCTATTTTTTTCGTTTTTCTATTTGAAATTTGGGTGTTTCGACATCTAGGTCATTAGTACTGATGGTACAAATTAGTTACAAAATTAGCCTACATAAATATGCAGTGATACAATAGGATAAATGTAAACGTTATGTCAAAATTTTATTATACAGGTGATCCACAGAACACTTTAGCTAAAAATTCTCCAACTTCTAACTGACATTTTTTTCTGAAAATTTGGATCTAGCCATTATGGCGGAAGTCCTATCCAAATGAAATAATTTTAAAACCGCTGCCCTTTCGGTTATACCGATAGCTGTGATCTACTCTGTTATTTTAAATAGAACACCCTATATATTGTAACATTTTTAAGTCGCACGTAAAATTCTAATCTAAATTCATTTGGGATCTTATTGGTAAAAACTAAAAATTTTTTAGTTATTAAAGTTTCTTCACAAAATTTGACAAATGAGGTCAATTAAAACAAAAGCTGCATCTCGACCATAACCATTACACACGTTCGGACACACAAACATATAGTAGTGTTCTTTCGAGATATTAAATCACAATTTCATTTTTTAACACAGCATGTTCTCAAATTGTACACTGCTTTTAAAAACCTGTAACCACATTAAACTTAAAAAAACACCCTGTATATTATGACTGTTTTCTGGATTGCTAACGATTTACAGTAATATATGAGTTCACTATTATACCCATCTTCCTAGTTTTGATAATATTTAAGATTTTAGCTAAAATTAAATTCACGTAAATGTTTTGCATAGTGGCCTGTTGAAATGACGGCTACTGACATTAGTGTCCACTACAGTTGTTATAATAGCGTACAAAACGTCTGTTAGCGAATTAAAAAAAACCCTTCTGGACGCAGAAAGTGCGTTATGGTAGTGAATTTTCATAAAAATGTTTTAAATAGCAAACATGCTTTTTTAAGAAAGCAGCCATCAATCAATATAGTAGAAACAATGTGCCATGTTTCATCAAAATAACTTTATTGTTTGAACATGTACACAAATTTCCGAAAGTAAACTTAAATTATTTCCGAAAAAACTTGTGTCCTGGTCAACCTTATAGGTTAATAGCAAATTGAGCTATTCAAATTTGAAGCAATTAATGAAAATTCGCTACCATAACGCACTTGCTGCGTCCCGAGTTTCTTTTCTTACAAAGATGTATTATATTTAGATGGAAAATGCAATAACATAAGGCGTGTTCGATTTTAAAAAAATCATAAAAATGTTTTTAATAGCAAACATGTTTTTTAAAGAAAGCAGGCATCGATCTATATAGTAGAAACAATGTGCCATGTTTCATCAAAATAACTTTATTTTTTGAAAATGTATAAACATTTCCGAAAGTAAACTTAAATTGTTCCCGAAAAAACTGGTTTGCTGGTCAACCTTATAGGTTAATAGCAAATTGAGCTATTCAGATTTGAAGCATTTAGTGAAAATTCGCTACCATAACGCACTTGCTGCGTCCCGAATTCATATCTCCGGAAATAACAAAGTAACCGCAACCAAATTAGGTACGCGTATTTGTATTATAAAGAGTGAACTCTGTACCAATTTATATCTCTACCTTTAAAGGCAAAGAAGTTATGGGCAGTTAAAAAACACATTTTGGAGTTTTCCTCAAAACGTCAAACTCGCAATTTTAAACGTCAAAATTGGCAATGCTTAGGCAAAGAACGTTAAACAAATACGGATTTTGAGAAGAAAATGTTTTAGGAAGAGTGTTCCGCAAACCCTTAACTTTTAGATACAATCGCCATTGCCCTTTATTTTACTAAAATGTTTACAGAAAATTCATTTCAAATAGACCCTACCTCTGATGCTTTGGCTGTTGGTTTAGTTAAGTTGTAGGTTTACGGAAGTTTATGGTCTAACGGTCTATAATTTTTTTTAGCTAATTTTCGTAGAACAAATTCGTTAATGCATTTTTGCATTTTTTATCAAAATATGATGCGTTTGTAAGTAAAAAATCTGGACACAGTAAGTGCGTTTGTTAGCGAATTTTCGGTAAATTTGCAGTTTAACTCCCGAACGCTTTTCAAAAAACTGTTTTCAGAAACCTGCCTAGGGCCCCCCTGGATCCACAAACTCTAAGAACAATTTCTTGTTCACACCCCCCAAGGAAGTTACGGGACCAGGAGTGAGTAGGGGTGTATAATTTTTTTTAAGCTAATTTTCGTAGAACAAATTCGTTAATGCGTTTTTGCATGTTTTATCGAAATATGATGCGTTTGTAAGTAAAAAAATCTGGACGCAGTAAGTGCGTTTTGGTAGCGAATTTTCGGTAAATTTGCAGTTTAGCTTCCTAACGTTTCTTAAAAAACTGTTTTCAGAAACCTACCTAGACCCCCCTCCTGGATCCATAAACCCTAACAAAATTTCTTGTTCACACCCCCCAAGGAAGTTACGGGACCAGAAGTGAGTAGGGGTGTATATTTTTTTAAGCTAATTTTCGTTGAACAAATTCGTTAATACGTTTTTGCATTTTTTATCGAAATATGATGCGTTTGTAAGTAAAATATCTGCAATAAGTAAAATATTTGCAGTTTAGCTCCCGAACGCTTTTCAAAAAACTGTTTTCAGAAACCTGCCTAGGGCCCCCCTGGATTAATAAACTCCAATAAAAATTTCTTGTTCACACCCCACAAGGAAGTTACGGGACCAGGAGTGAGTAGGGGTGCTGGGTGGGGTAGGTAGTAAAAAGAAAATATGAGCAGAAAATTAGAATAAAACGGGCTTGAAAGTTGTGTTTTTCACATCTTGAAGCCATATCCTTCTTAAACCCTGCCTACCCCGCACAGCACCCCTATTCCCCCAGGTGCCGTAACTTCCTTGGCGGGTAGGAACAAGACATTTTTCTTGTGGTTTATGCAGCGAGGGTGGTTGTATGCACGCGACGGGGAAGGAAAATCCTCACGACGAAGGGCGCATTTTCTGCTCATATTTCTTTTTTACTACCTACCCCGCCCAGCACCCCCATTCCCTCCCAGTCCCGTTACTTCCTTGGGGGGTGTGAACAAGAAATTTTACTTGTGGTTTGTGCATCCAGGTGGGGTGCTAGTAATGTTTCTGAAAACAATTTTTTGAAAAGCGTTCGGGAGCTAATCTGCAAATTTACCGAATTTTCATTAAATCCTTCAAATTTCGATAACTCAATTTGCTATTAACGTAAGCTTTATTGGTTAGGAAACCAACATTTAAATGTATTTTCGGAAAATTGTTGTATGTTTTCAAACCATAAGTAATTTTGATAAAATATAGTACATTTGTTTCTACTACATAGGCTATACCGGTAATCAGATTGATGCCTGCTCGCATTCGCTATTAAAAACATTTTTGTGGAAATTCACTTCCATATCACACTTTATCCAGACTTTTGAAAAATGTTTATATGTTTTCAAACAATAAAGTTATTTCGATGAAATATGGTACATTGTTTCTACTATATAGGCAACCAAGTGTGATGCCTGCTTTCATCAAAGAAAGACATTTGCTATTAAAAATATGTTTAAAAAAATTCGCCACCATAACGCACTTGCTGCGTCCAGATTTTCTAAAATTATTTTTGGCAGTTATGGATTGTTGCAAAATAAGTACATACCTAGTAAGTACTCTTCAATTCAAATCATGTAAACTATTTAAATACAGATATTGTGAATTTGTTTTATTTGCATGGATATGTTAAGATAGCAGAAAGAACTTGTCGACTATTCAGTTAAACATCTCCTTATTTGTCCCGAATGAACGTAACAAAATATAAAAGAATAGAGTCAAAGTTTATACACTATGGTAAGACAAGCACTGTAAAAATCTACAATAAACCAATTACAGGTAGATAATTCTAAACAAATTAAGGAATTAAAGATTATTATTAACTTACAAATAATTTATTAATAACAACATTATGTGACATCCGTTTCGCTCCAGGCATCTAGTGATTCCTGAAAGAACTCCATTCGCTGTATCGTTCCTAACCTGCGTTCCATCCAGTCCTGCGAAAGCAGTTCTCACTATCTTCAAGAGTTCTATCCTGGTCTGGACTAGGGTAGAATACACTTTATTTTTTAATATAACCCCACAAGTAAAAATCAAGTGGGGTCAGGTCCGGTGATGTTGGGGGCTACGACTATGGACCATTACGTCCAATCTAATGATCATCGAACAACTTGTTACTTCGTAATAAACATTCGAAAGCAGTGTGAAGGGCACCATCGAATTAATACCAGAAATTGCGGTAGAAGTTTAAAGGTAACTCGCCCAAAATTCGGTTAGAACTACTCTTAAAACCCGATTGTGTCTCTCGGACGTTAAGTTTTCATCATACACCGCATAACGTACTCGATTATCCACGACAATAGCAAACAGGTTAAAACTAAAACCTTGAAAATTGGCTTCTGGTTTTCAATGTGGGTTTTCTGCAGCCTAGTAGTGTCAATTTTTTTTTAATGTTTCCTTTCCGGGAAAATTTTCACTGATGGGTCAAGATATTCTCTTATGGAAAATGCGGATCTTCTTGGTTTTGAACCAAAAATCCTTCACAGAAATCAATCCGTCTCATATCATCTCTTTATCGACGTCCTTGAACTGCTGTAAAAGAATAGTTTTAGTAGCATTTTATGATTCGTCAGGAATTTTTTAACCAAGGAAAATGATACTCCTAAGTTCTTGTGAAGCAGGTATTACTGAACTATGAGCATAATCATTATAATAGGCCAGTACACTTGCTTCATTATTTTCTGTACCTGTAATTAGTTTATTGTGGATTTTTACAGTGATTGTCTTTCCATAGCTTAAAAAACTTGACTCCATTCTTTTAAAATTACATTTACTCGGGGCAAATAAGAATATTATTATTATTATTATTATTATTATTTATTCATCGATAAAAATTATACAGTATGCCTATACAATAAGTCTGAGACTTGTGCTGTACATTTGCATAATTTTAAAAGTTATATCTAAAGCAATGTGACAATGATATATCAAATTTAGCAAACTTCAAATGTTGACAAACCAGGTAAAAAATTTTCTTCACTTTTATTTCTTCAATCTAATGCTTCACCCATTGCCTTCATTTATGATAGATCTAAACCACTTCAATACACCATCTTAACTATCACTCTATCTCCACATACCATATTTTTGCACTGGCAAAAGAAAGGTACTGGCCAAATTTGATCAAAATCGGCCTATTATTTTTTGAGTTATCGGTGTGATATATATATATATATATATATATATATATATATATATATATATATTTAATATTAATGAATCGAACCCGGGACCTCTCGCTTAGCAGGCTGGCACCTAGCAACCTGCGCCACGAGGGCGTCGTGTGTATATATATATATATATATATATATATATATATATATATATATATATATATATATAAATTGAAAGTGACCCCGGATATGTGTGCTAATTTGAAGGAATTTTTTCAAAATTCAAAAGTCGTGATCTCCTCATTAGTGATTTAAAAAAAAAATAATTCACTAATATAAGTATTTGAATAGTCTTCATACTTTCCCATGATGCTCAGAATTCAATTGAAGAGTAAGTTCTAGGTATATACTTATTTTGCAACAATGTAAAACGCCAAAAATAATAAAACCAGATAGTCTGTAAACTATTACAACAACTCTAGTGGACACTAATGTCAATAGGCCACTATGCAAAACACTAAAAATATTTACGTGAATTGAATTTTAGTTAAAAACTTCAATATCGTTAAAACTAAAACAGTTTGGTAATGGATTCATATACCACTGGAAAGATTATTCAATCCAGAAGACAATGAGGTCATAACATACATGGTCTTATATTCAAAATTTTTGACTTAATGTGGTTTCAAATTATTAAAAACAGTCTGCGAACAGCCTCTGTCAAGAAATGAAATTCTGATTTGATATCTCGACAGAACACGATTGGCTGGTGGTATGTACCAAATGGCATGTATATATATATATATATATATATATATATATATATATATATATATATATATATATATATATATATATATATAAACATATAAAAACCGGGGCCTAGTTTGCGCTCGTTTATAAATTAAAAAAAAAAATCAAAAGTCGAGATCTCCTCATTAGTGAATCTTTTATAGAAAATTCACTAAAAGAGATTTCTAAAAAATTCCGTGATTTGAAATATTTTTACAAATTTCAAATTACCATAACGCATTAAATGCGTCCAAACTGTTTGCATAGCTTATGTAATATATTTAAATATTAAGATATATATATATATATATATATATATATATATATATATATATATATATATATATATATATATATATACATATATATATATATATATATATATATATATATATATATATATATATATATACAATATATTTCACTTTAAGTGGCGACAATTCATTATTCCATGACGGGTCCTCCGATTTTCAATTTGTATTTAATAAAGTAGTCCAAAAGCTCCACATCATGGTATGGTTTTTCGATATTTCCGTATTTCTTATGAACACCCTGTATAAGATATTCGGATGATATTGTGTGAATTGATACACTAGATGACACTTGACCCATTAAAAATCTAATATCTACAAGATACCCCGTAGCGTTTCTACAGGGCACTTTCAAAATGTCGTTTTTTCGTTTTTTTGCACTCAATTTGTGATAGTTGTTTTTTTTTTTCGGAAAAAATGCCTAATAATCTCTAGCAGTTTTTGGGCCTTATTTGCTATCATAGTAGGCTATGGAAAAAGCGAATCTGAAAATAATGCATACCAGGATGTGGAGGTTTTGGAGTACTTAAAAAAAATTGAAAATCGGCCGACCCGTTTTGAAATAATGAATTGTCGCCACTTGAAGTGAAACACACTGTATGTATATATATATATATATATATATATATATATATATATATATATATATATATATATATATATATATATATATATATATATATATATATTGTAACATTTGTCTATGAGAATTAAGTTTATGGACTTTGTTGTGTTTCTATGGTCAGATGTCGGCTATATATAAGTGTGTTGGTAAGAGCGAACACTCTGGAATCATATTTCTAGAGGGGACCAGAAGTGACAGGTGTAGAGAAGTGTAGAAGATCTGGAATCTCTATAGAGAGTATAAATAGACGAACGGTACATAGAGTGAGTCAGTTCAGTATTGAATTAGTGTGGTGCAGAGTAAGTGATCATAGAGTATTAAGCGAGTCAGCAGTAAGTGTTGGTGTTTCACAAGCGATCATAGAAGGCGAATAGTGGAATATAGTTCTATGGACATTTATTAATAGAGATAAATATTTTAGTTGATACTGATGTTGGAAAATAGTTGCTTATAATAAATTAGTAGTTTGAAAAGCTGTGTTTTGTTAGTCGATGAATCCAGAAGATCGTAGAACGTAACAATATATATATATATATATATATATATATATATATATATATATATATATATAGATAGATAGATAGATAGATAGATAATTTTATTAAAAAGGCACGTACGGCTATGAGTATTTCTTGTTGCATGTTTTTATAGAGCGGTAAATATGTTATCCGTGGCACGGGAAATATTCGCACTAATACAGATACCCCAGTCAATTGTTAAAGGAGTAAGTTTACTTAAAGCTTTCTATATTATATTAATGTACGTTTTATAATAAATGTTATTTGGGTTACAAAGTGTTAACTAACTTATAAAAAGCCACCTCTAAACATTACAGCTTACAAATAATACATTTTAGGGATTATTGTCCTGCATTTGAAATTCAAGCAATAGCTAAATAACAGTTTTCCATGTAACCGTAATGGACTGTTACACACAGTCTTATGTTTTCCTTTTGCTCGATAAGCAGCGCTTTCGGTTCATAATTTGAAAGCTTATTCTATAGAGAAATCATAACAGTTTCCTTCGAAGTTACTCAGAATAATTATTTTCAGTGCTATATTGAATGATTTCTCAATGTCAGAATGACAGGAGATTATTTTTCTACCTCACACGGAGAGGTAAATAATAATGTAAGCTCCTGGGTTTTCTCCGACTAACACTTTCTCTTCTATAATGCATATTATTTTCTGTTATGATGAATTGTCTGTTTTCTCAGGACACAATTCATCAACATAAACAAAGCAAGCGCTCTCGCATGGACGAACTCTAGATCAATGAAAGCACCGTGTAAGGGAACGAGGTGCCTATTCTAGCATGTAGCTCTTTAAACTTTAAAATCACTCATGCATTTTGTGATTAGAAGACTTTGCGTAAGTGGCCTTTGATGACAGTTTTATATGTAGCATTTTATACGTGTCTATATAACTTGACAAAATCACAGCACAATTTCACAATAAGGGCCATTGAAGTGTACAATCTCTTTTATCTAAGAAAATCGAAAGTGCGAACGCAGTAAGTACGTTATGGGAGCAACTTTTCAGTTTCTCCTTAATTTACGAATTTTAAGTGACACGTTTAGCAAGGCCTCCAAAATGACAACCGAATACTGGATTTTATTTTATTTAGATATCTTCAGTGGTTCAGTAGTAAGAACGTGTGCCTCTGAACTGAAGGGTACCGGGTACGATCCCAGCGTTCTCCCTTCGCTTTTACAGTACAAACTGTAACATTAACATCAACCGATGTTCTGGCGTTGTATTTGAGCAAGGTGAATGTCTGCACGTTTCGCCAATCGGAGAGGGCATAAAACCGTCGGTCCCGTGTCCATGCGAAGTTGGACACGTTAAAGATAACTACCCTCCTTACAGAAAGGCAGGGATTCGGCGAAATTTCTAGGCTATAAGGTGAAATCTCTCCCTGGTGTCGGGCCATAGACACCCAAATAGACCGACGTTCAACTTTCAATCTTTTAGTGAATTTTTATTTAAAAAAATCACTAATAGAGAGGTATCGATGGTGTGAGACTTTGCAAAAAGTTTTTCAAATGAGCGCGAACTAGGATCCCTACAACCCATATCCGGGGTCAGTTTCAATTTTTAAATGTTTATATATATATATATATATATATATATATATATATATATATATATATATATATATATATATATATATATATATATATATATATCCAACCGCTAACTCAAAAAATAACTAACCGATTTTGATGAAACTTGGCAAGTGCCTTTCTTTTATTAATGGATTGGATAATAAAATTTGGTGCATATAGACCCTCGGGAAGGCCTTACTACGTACCAAAACTCAACTTTCTTAGTTTATAAAAAATTGAGTAATTTAAATTTGGAGTTTTTTTTTTGAAAAAAAATTTTTCTCCAAAAATTACAAAGCTATTTTAATAAAATTTGGTGAGTATGTGGCCTTGAAAAAGACCTTGCCACGTACCAAAATTCAACTGTCTCACTTTACACACAATTGAGTTATTCGAATTTGAAGGATTTAATAAAATTCCACTATCATAACGCACTTGCTTCGTCTAGAACTTTTTTTAATTATTTAATTTTATATACAGATTATATAATTTGAGTTCTATGTATGTTATTAGCAAATTTTCACGTAAAAAATTTTTAGTCAGGTTTTGAAATAAAATTTTGTAAGAAAAAATGTCGAATTTTTGTGAAAGAAATTGCTTGGAAATCTTCGTGTAAAAAATTGTTTTTAGGAATTTTTGTCATAAAGCTTTTTGTAAATAACTATATTTTAGAAAATGTAGTTTCTCTGTAAATTCTTTCAATAACTTCCTTGGTCAGGAAAATCAAATTAGTGTTTTAGCTGTAAATTTTTGCAGTTTTTCAAACCGTAAAGTTGATTTGATAAAATGTGGTAGATGTCTCCTACTATAAAGGTTATACTATCTACTAAATTTCATGTCTTTATTCAAAACGGACATCCCTGTCATTAAAAATATTTTAATTAAAATTCGCTACCATAACGCACTTGCTGGGTCAAAACGTTCTATTAACTGTTAATTTAACAATAATAAGTTAAACGTTTTTATAGGAGATCGCTACCAAACGCAACTTACTGCATTTTGATTTTTAGAGTAAATCAATCATCCGGGTCAGTAACAGATCAGTACATCTTCACTTATTAGATTATATCACAGGATATGCAATCAGAGTCTGCACCTCCAGGGTTAGATAAATTTACCGGAGCGCTAAAGTATCCTCTGTACGTATAGAATGGCCTGCTGGAAATTCCGTACCTAACACTCGAATAGTATTCAGTAACAGCAAGGACTCCACTTGAGAAGCTTGATCCTTGATTTAAGTGTATTACGTATATTGCGCCTATGGTGTAAACAAGACCGGGTTGAAAATTAACCTAATAAACTATTAAAACTTTGTTATTTTAATAAAATTTCGAGACGCAGCAACAGCGTTATAGTAGCGACTTTTCAGAAGAATTGTATACTATTATTATTCGGCGTATTAGTAAAGTTCATACTTCAAAGTTACACAGACCTTGAAGATCGATTTTAGAGGTCTTAGTACGCGCCATTTGAAGAATTGTTTCGCAAGTGTTACCATCGATATCTCTCTATTATCAAAAAAATCTTGCGTTCAAACTCCTTTTGAGAAAAATGCCCAAAACTCAATTTTCTATGAAGCTAAAGAACAAAGTTTTTCTACATCTGTAGATAAGTGTATGTCTCTTTAAAATAAACTTGTATTGCAAATTTCATTAAAGTTATACAGAAGATTTCCAGAAGGAAACTTAATTCATATTTAGAAAAGTAAAGTATCTGCCAAATTATAAACGTAGCAGTTATTTTTCCTTATTAATCGTCAGTATGATTATGTTTTAGTCAACCTAATGAGACCGGTTTTTTCAATATCAACAATAACAAAATTATAATTTCAGACTCAAATGTGAAACTTTTATTTAGGCGTTTTCAACAAAAATGAGATCTTGTTCAAAACGCATGAAACCTATGCACTATTGTTTCTCCATATGTCAAAATAAAACATAAAAAACATACATTCATCGAGCTGGATTCGATCGCGTAATCTTCTGCTTAGTAGGCAAGCGCGATGCCCCCGGCGCGATCTAGGAATACGCCAACTAACGTTTTTCTTGCGTGATACTTTAGATCGGCTGCATGTCCGGAATATTATATTCAAAGTATACGTAACAATTAATTACACAATTAGCAGAATTACCATTGAAACACATCCCACGACTGTTTTGGTCTTATATGACGTCTTATGTTTAAGTTTAAAGATAAAAGAAACTATTTTAGAATCATTTTTATAGACTTTGCTACTCTGTCTGCTAGGCGTTGGACTTTAAGCATTAAGTCGTCTAAACGCATGTCTTTGGGATTTTATTATTAATTTGGAAACACCTCTAAATATTGTGTACCCAATTACCTAAAAGTCTCAACATATATTTATGTTTACTTTTTCTAGCCACACGTAAAGTCTCATTCCAGTTACTCTGATACTTACAAAAATATAGCGTTTTCAAAAAGTTTTCCCCGATTTTCCACCGGAAAAACTTGAGCGTAAAGGCTGATTAATGAACTCGACCTCGGTTTTTGCCCAAACAAGATTTTTGCCAAGTTTGATTGAAAGTAGTTTAGTAGTTTTTGAGTTATCGCTCGGATACACCCATATATCTAAACATATACAAATTTTAACGGACCTCGATTTTGGGTTCTAGGGACCCAAATTCGCGCTCAATCTGAAGACATTTTTTTCCAAAGATTTTCATCGTGACATCTCTAATAGCGAATTTTTCTTCATGAAAATTTGCTAAGATAAAGTCTGGACGCAGCAAATACGTTATGGTAGAATTTTTTTATAAAAATGAACGACGATTTTTTTTACGAAAATTTTATATGCGTCAAAAAGTTTCTTTCTTTGTTTACCACACACAATGTTTTGGTCTTGTGGAGTGCTCTAACCTATAGCGGAAACTCACTTTTTGGATTAAATGCGGATATATATATATATATATATATATATATATATATATATATATATATATATATATATATATATATATATATATATATATATATATATATATATATGGTCTGGCTTTTTAATTAATGATTTGTTAATTACTAATTAGATGCTGATATTACATTAATTACTTCTAATCATAAATCTAATTTCTAATATATCTTTATATTAATAATTTATACCGTTGGACTCCAGGCAACTCACTGGTTGCCAATATCATTATCTAATATACTTTTAATAAGCCAAAACCGACAAATATTACCCCGTCAATTAGAAGATAATTTATTTTACTCACTTACCGTCTTAATTACTTCTAATTTCTATTTGCTCAGCCCTCTCAGGATTGTAAGGATTCAACATGTTTTTATTTTTATTTTTGGTAATTCTTTTGTATAATTGGTCTTTGCTAATTACTTGGTCTTTTTCTATTTTAATTATGCATTACCACTTCTATTATGAAGGCCAAATAGGAGATTTAAATGAAAATCTAATTATACAAAGTTAGGCATCTTTAATGGTGATTACCCATTGAAATTAAAATTCACAGATATTAAATAACAAATTAAGGGACAAATTAGTTGCATAATATACCATAATAGGTTATTAATAACAGAAACATATTATTCAGTATCAAATCACTTACATTGTTTTATACAAAGTTAGGCATCTTTAATGGTGATTACCCATTGAAATTAAAATTCACAAATATTAAATAACAAATTAAGGGACAAATTAGTTGCATCATATACCATAATAGGTTATTAATAACAGAAACATATTATTCAGTATCAAATCACTTACATTGTTTTATACAAAGTTAGGCATCTTTAATGGTGATTACCCATTGAAATTAAAATTCACAAATATTAAATAACAAATTAAGGGACAAATTAGTTGCATAATATACCATAATAGGTTATTAATAACAGAAACATATTATTCAGTATCAAATCACTTACATTGTTAGAACCAGAGATTTGGCTTGTTAATTATCGGTTACCTTATACATTCCTGTACACCATGTCCACAAAGATGGTATTTGGATTCTTTGATTGCATTGTTAGAACCAGAGATTTGGCTTGTTAATTATCGGTCACCTTACACATTCCTGTACACCATGTCCACAAAGATGGTATTTGGATTTCTTTTATGAAATTCTGTTGTTTTGGTTGATTAGCTTGAACTGTATTATTTATTTTGTCATTATCTTCTTGCTTAACTACCCCTGGCAACTATATTATTACCAGGCACCTCTCCTGTGGACCAGGCACCTTTTACCTGTTCACTTCTCAACGTTCCCCAGCTGACTTCCTATTGGTAATTTTCGATACCGACCTCGAGCCACTACATTTACTTGTTTACTCTCCGACGCTCTCCAACTGAATCCTCATTTTACTGTCTCTCGGCTGTTTTGCCTTCGACCTCCCAACCGGTTCTTCTTGACTATCAATCTCACCACAAGTCTCTTATCACTAGTTAGCAAACCATACAAAAATTGTTTGTTTCACTTTATCTTGCTTTTTATTTAACGATATCTACTGCATTATCAATATATTTTACTTTAACTTAATACTGATTCTTATAAAATAACAACATAAAACCTCTTTAGATTTCCATTTAAATTATATTCCTTTAGCTCTATTGCACTACTAAAATAACTTGACCATTATTTCTTAATATTATTATTCTAATTTCTATCCTATGTCTATACATAGCAATATATATATATATATATATATATATATATATATATATATATATATATATATATATATATATATATATATATATATATATACAGGCGTCCTGCGAACTTGGACCGTTAGCCGTATGTCAGGAAAAACTCTGATTTGAAATCTGAAAATTTCTAGAGGTATGTTTTATGTAATTATCTGTTCAAAGAAAATAGGTATAGCTTCAAGTCGTTTCGGGTTATACCGAAAGTGGACATCAACTTCCTCATTTCAAATAGGACAGCCTATATATTTTTACATTTTTTTAGATTTCTTGTCAAATTCTAATATGACTGTGTGTACCATAGTCAGCATTTATCTCTAGTAGTTTCCAAAATATGGCGACCTGAAGACAAAAATTGACATTAGAAGAGGTTTAATAAAACAGTTTTTGTTATCTCTTCAGTTAAAATTTTCTAACCGCAACACATCTTTTTAAAGACCTGTCGATCGTTTCACTAACAAAGTTAGCGTCATCAAAGGGTGAAAAATTCTAAACTATTTAGACTAAACATCATATTTTATACTAAGTTTTAGGTAAAGACCGATACCGAGAGGGAGACTAAATCTCAGGAAAATTTGCCGAACATTAAACGTGGCTAAATAGAACGGATATATGAATTGCTTAGTGGAAAAATTAATTAATAGACACATAACAAAGAAAATGTCCGCTGACAAAAAAGATAAAATAGGGAAAACAATGTTTGCCCACCTTTTGAATTGCGTATCACAAGGGGTCTAGAGAGCATTTTTAAGAAAGCCGATTTGCGGCTAACTTTTCGACAAAAAATAATTTAAGAAATTTGTTGAGTAATACAAAAGAAAAAGATAAAGCCACTAAATTGTTGGGTTTCTCTGAGATAGGTTGTAAAGATTGTCATCTTAAATACATTGGGCAGACCAAGAAAACCATTGAGACTAGATTTCGTAAACACCTGGCACAGACGATATATGGTAGTGTAGACAAGTCATGCGTGGCACAACATATTTGGGATAATAAGCACCGCATTGAAAAAAAATCTAAAACTTATCAAAAATGTTAGACAGCCAGTGAAGCTAGATGCGTACGAAAGTATTTATATTTTTAAGGCAATAAAAAACAAAAGTTTCTTAAACCGAAGGCCGCCACAGATTTGTAGTCCTTTGTTTACCCCCTGACTCTGATACAGATAAAATATTGCGAAACATGCCAGGTAAAGTTATAAAGGATGTTCAAAAGCCTCGTCCGGCAATAAAAATTAAATACACATAAAATTTTCGTGCGATTTAGACTCCCTCCCGGTATCGGTCTCTACCTAAAACTCAGTTTATAAGGTGATGTCTTGTAGTAAGCAGTTTATAACTTTTCGTCCTCTGATGACGCTATCCTTGTTAGTGAAACGACCGTCAGGTCTCTAAAAAGATGGATTATGGTGATTGGGGTTCTCGAAGTGTACTTACTCTTACAGAGGTTCGGATTTTTTGAAAAGTCAGTATAGTTTCCCAGATGCCGTTTACGAGTTGTCACTCAGTGTTATGGACAGTGGCGATAAATTAAAGGAAATTGGTAATATATCTAACTTTTGAAACACCTTAACAAAATTGGCACATAAAGTATCCCTTTTGGCTTGTTTTTATTATGAACACCTATTATAATGAATTATATGGATGGAAGTAAATTTATGTTCGTAGATGTCCTGATAAACTGGAATTTTACATGAACTCTAGCTTTATTAGTTGTATTTAGTCTATAAATATGTAATCAAGATCATGAGCCATGTACACAAACCACAAAAATAACACAGAATTATTAATAGCGGTCCTGTTTTATAAGGGCTAAAAGATTTATTAAATATTGAAGATGAAAAACTCCTTGCTGTCCTTCATGGGGACCTGTCTTATTAGCACACACACACACAAACTAGATTGTAATAAAAAATAGTTAAACGATTGCGAAAGAAGGAGTTTTTCTATGTTAAAGCAGATAAAGGCAATAAGGTAGTGATTTTGGACAAAAACGAGTATAAAGATAGAGTTTATAACGCCATAGCGACAGGACCGTATTTACATGAACTCTAGCTTTATTAGTTGTATTTAGTCTATAAATATGTAATCAAGATCATGAGCCATGTACACAAACCACAAAAATAACACAGAATTATTAATAGCGGTCCTGTTTTATAAGGGCTAAAAGATTTATTAAATATTGAAGATGAAAAACTCCTTGCTGTCCTTCATGGGGACCTGTCTTATTAGCACACACACACACACACAAACTAAATTGTAATAAAAAATAGTTAAACGATTGCGAAAGAAGGAGTTTTTCTATGTTAAAGCAGATAAAGGCAATAAGGTAGTGATTTTGGACAAAAACGAGTATAAAGATAGAGTTTATAACGCCATAGCGACAGGACCGTATTTACATGAACTCTAGCTTTATTAGTTGTATTTAGTCTATAAATATGTAATCAAGATCATGAGCCATGTACACAAACCACAAAAATAACACAGAATTATTAATAGCGGTCCTGTTTTATAAGGGCTAAAAGATTTATTAAATATTGAAGATGAAAAACTCCTTGCTGTCCTTCATGGGGACCTGTCTTATTAGCACACACACACACACACACACACACACACACACACACACACACACACACAAACTAAATTGTAATAAAAAATAGTTAAACGAATGCGAAAGAAGGAGTTTTTCTATGTTAAAGCAGATAAAGGCAATAAGGTAGTGATTTTGGACAAAAACGAGTATAAAGATAGAGTTTATAACGCCATAGCGACAGGACCGTATATAAAACTAAATAAAAACCCGCTACTAAAAATGATTTCGGACGTTAAAAATGGTCTAAAAAGTTGTCACAACCTCATATCAAAAGACTTAGGAAGAAAGTTACAAGTTTCTTATCCGAAGTCCCCAAGAAGTACAGTCTCCCAAAAATTCATAAATCTGGAAAATCAATTAGACCTATTGTTTCGACTATAGATTCCTCTATATATAATTTAGCAAAATGGTTGACAAATGAGTTTAAAGGCTAGCCCGTCAAACAGAAAAGTTTTCCAGTAACAAATTCACTTGAATTTATTAATAAGATTAAAGAGGTTAAATTGACTGAAGGCGAGGTTTTAATTTCATTCGATGTAACCTCATTGTTTCCTAGCGTTCCCACGGAGCCAACTTTAACGTATTTAGAACAGTTGTTAAAAATCAATAACATAAATGGTGTGTGTGTGTTTTTTTGTTTCTTTTACGTCGGCCTATTTCCGCGACTATGGCCAATCACCGACGCCAGGGAGCAGTTTCACCTCACTATCCTGGAAATTTTGCAGAACCCCTGTCTTTCTGTAAGGAGGGTAGGGATCATTAACGTGCCCAACATCGCATGGACACGAGACCTACGGCTTTACGCCCCCTTCGAAGGGCGGAACGTGCAGGTATTCAACTTGCTCAAATACAATGCCAGAACCTCGGTTGATGTTAATTTTTCAGTTTGTACTAAAAAAGTGAAAGGAGTACCCTGTGATCGAACCCAGTACCCTTTCGTTCAGAGGCACACGTTCTTACCCCTAAACCACCGAGGTTCTTATGACATAAATGGAAATGTCTGCAAATAATATTTAACTTTAACAAACCTTTGTATCAAACAAAATATTTTTCAATTAAACAATGAATTTTTTGAACAAACCCAAGGCACGGCAATGAGCAATCCGCTATCGCTATTTATTGCAGACCTTTTCAGATTTGAAACCGATCTTCAAAGTGAAAGTGGATATTTTCCTAGAGTGTGGTTTCGTTACGTGGATGATATTTTCGCAGTGTTTTACACAAAAAATTTATTGCCAAGTTAAACAAAAAATTAGATTCTATAAAATTTACCCACGAATCATAAATTAATAATAAATTACCCTTTCAAGATGTACTAGTTATCAAGAATAAAGACACTTTAGAACTCGATGCCTGTAGAAAGCAAACCACCACTATAAGCTACATTCCGGACGAGTCACATCATACGACGCCCAAAAAATGGCCAGTCTGAATTTTTTAGTAAATCGGTTAATTAATTTTCCTTTAAACAAAAGTAGATTAACCAAAGAATTAAATTATATTAGGAACGTGGCCGAATATAACGGTTACACTGCTTGCCTGGTGGAAAAAGAGACAGAAAACAAAGAAAATGTTGACGGAATCAACGACGTTTAAAAGAGAGAAATCCGAAAAAAACTTTGTTTGCTTACCATTTGAACCTCAAATCACGAGGGATCTAGAGAGCATTGAAAAAAAAGTCAACTTGCAGCTAACATTTTCGCAAAAAATATCTTAAAAAACTTGCTAGGTAACCCAAAAGACAAGGATAGCACGGACAAAATGTGAGAATTTATGAAATAAGTTGTAAAGATTGTAATCTTAAGTACGTCGGACAAACAAAAAGATCGATTGGAATTAGATTCAAAGAACACTTAGCCCAATTACGTTACGGTACTATAGATAGATCTTCCGTCGCCCGACATATTTGGGATAATAATCATCACGTTAATGAAGATAATCTGAAATTAATAAGAAATGTAAGACAACCAGGACAGCCAAACTCCTTCGAGAATATATATATATATATATATATATATATATATATATATATATATATATATATATATATATATATATATATATATTGCGAAATATAGTTACAACAAAAAATTTATTAACGTTTCACCACCGCCGATTACGAGTCACCTGATCGATTGCTTTGTTAAATAAAATTCCCACGTTTCAACACGCCCCTAAGATAACATAAAAGTACAGATACTTCCGCCAAAGGATACTATGTTAATTTAGTTGTCGTTGAACCTTCTCAAAATTATTAGAGATGGACACTTTTTAGATGTTATTAGGGACAGAATTTGCCTGCGATTAGTTTCCCATCTCAGTTCGGTCTCTCTTTACCTAAGATCCGGTATATAAGGTGATGTTAGTTTTTGAAGTAGTTAGAATTTTTCATCCTCTGATGACGCTAACTTGGTTAGTGAAACGATCGTCAGGTCTTTTAAAATGTGCGGTGGTGATTTGGGTTCTCCAAGTGTACTTATCAGTTTGTATCAAACAGTATGTCGATTTGTAAAACATTTTTTTAATATAGAATATATCAGAAAATACAAGTGCCTTTTACTGACCCTGTCTATATATATATATATATATATATATATATATATATATATATATATATATATATATATATATATATATATATATAACTCATTCATTTCTCCGGAAATAACAAAGTTATGGCAACCAACCTTCATAAAAAGAGAATTATGCGCCAATATTTAGATCTGTAAGTTAAAAGACAAAAAAGTTATAGGCATTTAAAAAAAAAGGGATTTTCCTCTTAGAACGTCAAAGTCGCAATTTTAAATGTCAAAATTGGCAACATGTAGGCAAGGAACCTGTAACGAATACGGGTTACTTAGAAAAAATGTAGCAAGAAGAGCGTTTTATAAACCCTTATGTCATTTTACAAAAATATTTCATAAAAATTCATTTCAAATAGACGCTTGCTCTAATGCTTTGGCAGTAGTCTTAGTTATAGAGTCTATTGTTTAGTGGTCTATCATTTTTAGCGATTTTCCGTAAAAAAGTTCGCTAATGAGGAGACTGCCACTTTTAAATTTTGAAAGATTTCTTCAAATGAACACGATGTAAGCCCCCTAGAAGTCAAATTTGAGGCTACTTTCAGTTTTTATCTATTTTCATATATACAGGGGGATGCATTTTAGGGTAAGGCTCCATATATCCGTTATTATACAAGGTACCAGAAAAAATTGTATACGTTAATTATAGGGTTTCTTGAGCTGCATCTTTCATTAAATTACATTTACAGTCACAGGCTGGCCCGTAAGTCGATGATTATACTTTTTTTTATCGAACACGCCTTATATTATTGCATTTTTGCATTTTCAATCGAAATATAATGCATGGTTGTAAGAAAAGAAATTCGGGACGCAGCAAGTGCGTTATGATATCGAAATTTCATTACATGCTTCAAATTCTAATAACTAAACTTGCTGTTAACTTATGATTCGTTGGCCAGGAAACCAGTTTTTTTTTTGGAAACACTTTAAATTTATTTTCGGAAAATATTTGTACATTTTCAAAAAAAAAGTTTTTTTGATGAAATATGGGACATTTTTTGTACTACATAGGTTATACTGGTCACCAAATTTGATGCCTGCTGTCATTAAAAAAAATACATATTTGCTTCTAAAAATGTTCGGGACGCAGCAAGTGTATTATAGTAGTGAATTTTCATAAGAAATGTACACTATTAGTATGTCATATTATTAAAACTAATTTTTAAATTTAAATGGATCTTGGAGAATGGTTCTAGAGGTCCCAGTAAGCGATTTCTTGAAGAAATTTCTATTTTCTATGGAGCTAGAAAATTAAAATTTGGTACATAAATGTAAATACTCCAAGTCGCTTAAAAAAATTGTGTTACAAATTTCGTTAAAGTTGCAAAAGTTTTTCAGATTTTTTTAAAATTATTTACAAGGGAAATGTACCTGTCAAATTAACAATAAGGCAGGTATTTTTCCTTATTAGTTGCTTGGATGGTTTTTTTTAGTCAAAAACTAGTTTTTGCAAACTAAACAACTAAAAAGCTATTTTACATAAGTTTTACTATGGATCAAGATTGAAGATTATAGCTTAATGGGAAATTGAGTTATCATTATTTGAAATATTTTTATAAAAATTCGTTACCATAACGCGCTTGCTGTACCTAAACTCTTCTTACCACTTATTTAATATTACTGTATCCATACTTTTTGAAAATGTTAAATATAAACAATAAAAAAGTTTAAAATTAAAATTTTAATAATTTACACCGAGCGTATATTTAATTTAAATTGCTTTATGCTATTATGTAGTTTCATTTACTTCTAATGTTCTATAAAGAGTACAACCTAAGAGTAAAGAAAACTATAATTACCTAGATATTATACTTACATTAGTTTGCGGTAGGTAAATTTCTTCTTGAAATAATTTTGTTTCACTTTGGTAATACAGTACCTACATGCATTGATTAACAACCTAAATCTGATGTACACAACTACTTTCTTATTTGTTTGATTGGATGTTAGAACCATAATATACTACAGTCACAGCCGATGGCCGAAGGCATTTGTTAAAGTTATGTTAACATTGAAAGTTGGGTTATTTATTTACCTACCATTTGTATTAACCTTAGAATATAGGTACTTGTTTAATATTCTGAGATTCTAAGGTATTAGCGTAGTCGATTTCGAGGTTATGCACAGGACGTATACGTTTCTCTTATGACTCCAGTCAGTTAACAAATGACAAATAGCGGTGCTGTCAGACTATCTAGATAGACGGAGATGGCTTTTAAATACAGTAAAAATAGGAAGCTTAATATGTACATAATAAAGCGTAGTTATAGATTGCTTTTAAACAAATTGAATCACTTCCATTAATTTTTTTTATTTATTCACATTTTTCTGATATCTACAGATTCAGATTGAGAGTTGTCACAAATGGCAACGCCGCCGATTATTTATTGTGATATATTTTCGTAGCCTGTCCGTTTAAAACTTATTTTTTAAATTTTGTTTGCAATGGCAGCGGGACACTGATTTATCTCTCTGACCTTGTGTAACCTTATAGGCATCCATTTAAAAGTAATTTCAGGTCATATCCTAGATGATTTGTCTTTTATTTAGTTATAACTCAAGATCTACTAAACCAGTTGGGCTCAAATTTGATAGGTCGGACCACTTGTACAATGTGTACGTACTTGAAAAGTTTTAGTTTAATATTTATAGTAGTTCAAAAAAGATTGCCTTTTCTAAAAGTATTCGGTCGTCAAAACTGTCTAATGAACTACTAATCCAAGCTATTAACAAAATGAAGGGAATTGCCAAATTTGGTTTCAATTGGTGAAGTATTTTTTGAGTTATCGGTTGGACATATATATATATATATATATATATATATATATATATATATATATATATATATATATATATATATATATATATATATATACAGGCTGTCCCACGTAAGGCGTGCATTAGAAGTTTTCGAACTAGTACTGGGATTTGGAATCTGAAAATTTGCAACTGCATGTATCACCATCTGCTCATTATAACTAAAATATTTTGGTGACTGTATCACTTCCGGTTGTACCGGAAGTTGCCAACAACTTTCTTAATTTTAATAGAATACCCTATATATTATTACATATTCAGAATGACCATGCAACTTTGAGCAACATGATATGCCACTTGCCTATGCTGGTGTCAGCCGTTCTCAAGATACTCGATTTTATATTGTTTTTCCGTCATAAAGTTGCAAATCTTTGATATGGCAATTCTCAGGCATAAAGTATGTCATGGTTCTGAAACTTTTCACAACCGTAGTCCTAGTGGTCAGAATTCTTCTCATTGCGAGAAAAATTACAAAAATAATACAGGGTGTTGTTTAACGAAGATCAAATATCGATGATTTCAAACACGAAAAAGTATTTCTTTCCAAATGGAACACTGTATATTTTCATCGCATATCATTCGGAATGATATTTTGCTTCGATCTGTATCAGCATTCTCTATACCTATCTCGGGTGATTCCCGAGTTATGATGGGAAATATGTGAATTTTGTATTATCCGAGATAATACTGTTTTCTTTTCTTTGTATTGATAATAATAATAATAATAATTATTATTATTTGTATAATCACAATAGTAATAATAAGAATGATAATAATAATAACTCGTAACTATACAACGGTATCGGGGAATGTTAATAGATACCACTAGTAAGCTTTGGGTATAGGGCAAAAAGAACCCAGAATTTTTCATGTAGGTATTCCATTCATATGCTGGACGAGAAGAATAAAAACCTGTATTAGGTTTTATTATATTAATGTCGCTCTTTAGATTAATTGAATAACTCTGAAGAAGTATCTTTTCCATTTCATTTTTCCATTTCTGTGTGTTAGAATACGTTTTCACTTCTTACCCTTTAAAAAGAAGACATTCCGATTCGACTTGCACTGTTTTACAAATTATAAATCCTCTACTCAATCCAGCATAGTGAGGCATGTTTATGAATCGCCCTGAAACTTAATTACTTAAAATGAAAACAAGTTACAGAGCCATCTATCACTACGAAAATATATCAGTGAGTTTTAATACAGAAAATAATCAACGAAACAGTGATAGAATTAATTTAAAAAATGCGTATGAGTTTGAATACAAAATATACTCTATATGACCACCATTGACTTTAAGACACTTCAATAATCTTCTTTGCAATCCAGAATTAGTGGCCCTTCGGATCATTTCTGGAGCGAGATCATTAAAAGCTTGTCGCACTTTAGCCTCCAGTTCTTCTCTGGAGGTTATTTGGCTGGAATAAACTTCATTTTTAATGTAACCCCATAAGAAGAAGTCAGGTGGAGTCAGGTCTTGTGACCTGGCAGGCCAAAGCCATGGACCGCCGGGTCCTATCCAACGATCCTCAAACATTCTTGTCAACTCCTGGTGTACAGCTGCCGTAGAATGTGCTGGAGCGCAATCTAACTGGTACCAGAATTCTGCATCAGGCAAACCAGTCAAGATACCAGCAACAACTTCACGAAGTATTCTACGATAACTTTCTGAGGTCAACATTTCCTCGTAGATATGGAAAAAAGCTCTTCCATTTCCAATAACAGCGAAAACATTGAAACTGAATTCATACTGGAAATGCGCTTCACGCATAAAGTGAGGATTTTCATCTGCCCAGAAATGACATCGCTTCCGATTGATGATACCTTTTCTTGTGAATTTTGATTCATCCGTCCATAAAATCCTATCTCAGATATCTGGGTCTTCCTGGATCCGTACCATCAACCATTCACAAAATGCAACCCTTCTAATGTGGCCACCCTCCCGTAATCCATGCACTGTCCTTTGGGAATATGCATGCCATCCATACTTAGAAAGAATTCTTTGAATTGATGTTCGAGTTAGTCTTAAATCTTCAACTGCCTGCCTGATGGAGGCATGTGGATAGGCCGTGAAATAACCCAACACATTGATTTTATTTGTTTAATTGCCGGTAATGTTACTGGAAGGATTTCGATTTAAATTACCATTCCAGTTATTCCGAAAATTTGACTCGATTCTGGAAAACTTTGTCCTATTCATAGGTGACAAATATGGAAATCTCTCATTAAACAAGCGGCACGTTCTACTCACGATTCTCCTGCATTCTCCGTGAATGTAAAATAAATTTAGAATGATGTCAGCAGAATATTCTTCAACAATATTTTCCATTGTGTAGCTCACAATACTTTTAAAGAAATAGATCACTCTATTGCGATGACAACTAACGAGACTAATATAATAATACATCTCTTTGACATAAGTTTTCATATTATGTCCAAAGCCTGCTCTCCGACTAGGTAGATTCCTAATTTTGTAGTATATTCCTGTTTTATTCATATTCCTTCTTATAACTCAGAAATAATTCAAGATAGGTATAGGGAATGCTGATACAAATCGAAGAAGAATATCATTCGGAAGAATATGCGATAAAAATATACAGGGTGTTCCATTTGGAAAAAAATACTTTTTCGTGTTTGAAATCATCGATATTTGATCTTTGTTAAACAACACCCTGTATTCTTTTTGTAATTTATCTCACAATGAGAAGAATTATGACCACTAGGACCATAGTTGTGCAAAGTTTCAGAACCATTACATACTTGATGCCTGAGAATTGCCATTTCAAAGATTGGCAACTTTATGACGGAAAAACAATAGAAAAACGATTATCTTGAGAAAGGCTGACGCCAGTATGCACAAGTGGCATATCATTTTCCTCAGAATTGCATGCTCATTCCGAATGTGCAATAATATATAGGGTATTTCATTAAAATTAAGAAAGTTGTTGGCAACTTCCGGTACAACCGGAAGTGATACAGTGACCAAAATATTTTAGTTATAACGAGCAGATGGTGATACATGCAGTTGCAAATTTTCAGATTCCAAATCCCAGTACTAGTTTGAAAACTTCTAATGCACGCCTTACGTGGGACAGCCTGTATATATATATATATATATATATATATATATATATATATATATATATATATATATATATATATATATATATATATATATATGTATATATATATATATATATATATATATATATATATATATATATATATATATATATATATATATATATATGTATATATATATATATATATATATATATATATATATATATATATATATATATATATATATATATATATATATATATATATACTTTTCAACTGACCTTGGATTTGGATTTGGATTCTAGCGGCCCTAATTCGTGCTCATTTGAAGAACCTCATTTGGTAACCAAATTTGAAAATTTGATGCCTGCTTTCATTAAAAAACATACATATTTTCTATAAAAACATTTTTAGTTGCTGCGTCCTAACTTTATTATAATTAAAATTAGGCTTATTTGTGTGGATAATGTTATTTATATACATACTCAAAAATTAAGGTCAAAATTTCATTTGCCCTTCTGTGGACAGAATTCTAAGAATTCGACCATATTAAGGGCATGCAATTCATGTTGACTCAACGAAAAGAAAAAAACAGCTGAAGCATGCCAGTGAATGGGTAATATGAGTTAGTTGTGATTATTTTTTACCTCTAGACTTTATCTTGACACCGTAGAAACGGTTTAGAGCCGCGGGTCACGAGGGTCAGTGCGAGTCACAAATTAACGCTTAACCGCGGTCAAATACGGGCTCTACTTGCACGCAATCTGGCGATTATAGATAAATCCCTTCTTGCATCAATATACATTATCTCATTTTCACAGTGTTGTGAGTTAAACACTATAGCGCTATTAATGGCGAAAATTTAACAGACATGCATTTGTGGCCTGGAAATACAAAGAGTGAATTGCTGGTTATAATTACTGGTTAAGACTAGCCTCAGGAAGTAGATTATCTCTAATCAAAATCATCATCACAGTCTAAAGGTGATGAGGCTTTGTCATTACAACTATAATTTTGTGCCTCCAGCAACTCAGCTCTTCTTAGTGAATTTTCGTAGAAAAAGTGGACATCTCGAATTTGGATTTTAAAAAAAATTCCTTAAGCGCAAACTATGTTCCCTAGCACACATGTCTGGGGTCAGTTTATATCTTCAGTGAATTTTCGTTAAAAAAAATCACTAATGAGGAGATGGCGACTCTTGAATTTTGAAAAGATTTCTTGAAACGAATGCGTCAGTTTACATTTTGATATGTTTATATATATATATATATATATATATATATATATATATATATATATATATAGGGTGGCGCATTGAAAACGAAACAGACCGTTTTGCGTCCAGAGAATTTTTTTTAAGAAACGCTGAAACACGTCAATTTTAATATTGAGGGGGACATGCTATGACATAAAACTCAACTTTTTCACATCAACCCCTCAAGGGTGGTGATAACAACCCTTATATTTTAAATAGGGAACATAGGTGGAGTGTAACACCATTTGAAATCCCTTTCTGTTCTGAATTAAGCACACAAATTTTTTTGGAAGTTTTATTAACTTGTTTAAAAATTATTCACAGTTGAAGATGAAAAAACGCATTTCACTCGTTCCGATAAGAAATGTGCTGATAGTTAATGTTTTGTTGGTTTGTAAACAAAAAATTGACTATCAGAACATTTCTTATCGGAATGAGAGAAATGCGGTTTATTATTTCAGTTTATCCGTCGGTTTAATACTTGATAGTACTACCAAAAATTAATTTCACAATGGTGTATTCTGTAGAAAAAAGAGTTAAAATAATTACTCTTTTCTTCATATACGATGACTGTGCCAACCGTAACCCAAATTTGTTTAATGAACGACATCCGAACAGACATGTTCACAGAAAATACATTTTGGAGTTAGTTGCAAAGTTTCGACAAAATGGTTAAGTAGCCAACAAGAAAAGGGATCCTGAACGTGAATTTCCGGTTAGAAATGATACTACTGAGATTGAAGTTTTAGGACAAATTGCTGCAGTCCCAACTTTGGGCACGAGAAAATTGGCGACTTTCCAAACATCAAAAGAAGAACTATTCAGCGAATATTAAAGCATCATAAATTTCACCCGTATAAAATTCATCTTGTACAACAACTGAATGAAGATGATTTTGATCGGCGGCTGGAGTTTTGTGAAGTTATGACTGCACGAATAGCTGATAACTGAAACTTTCTGTTCAATATCTGTTTTTCAGACGAGTGTACGTTTTTATTAAACTCTACAGTCAATCGTCATAATTGTCGTTATTGGGCAGATAATAATCCAAGAAATTTTCACGAAGTCCACAATCAAACTCTACAGAAATTAAATGTCTGGACTGGCATTTTTGAAGACCGTTTAATCGGACCAATTTTTCTTGATGGCAATTTGAGTGGCCAAATGTATTTGGAGTTACTAGAAGATATCGTTTACCACCTACTAATTGACATTGACAATGATGATCGCTATCAAGAAAATCAATTAGTGTTTCAACAAGATGGAGCTCCTCCGCATTTTTCACAACGTGTTAGGGAGTTTTTGAACAGAGAGTTTCCAGAGCAATGGATTGGGCGTAGAGGTGCTATTGAGTGGCCCCCTAGATCACCGGATTTAACTCCTTTAGATTTCTTTCGATGAGGCCATTTAGAGTGTAGAATTTTCGAAACAGAACCGGCGTCTCTGGAAGGATTACGAGGACGCATTCTTGAAGAATGCCGTATAATAACTCCACAAATGCTCCAGAATGTCAGAGCTCGTTTTAAACAAAATTTGTACTTTTGTATGGAAGCTGGTGATCAACAATTTGAACACTTACTTAACTGAATAAACATTTTTGAACGTTTGGTTTTGTTTTCTAGTTTTTTTAATGAAAAATTCACTAATTAGTGCATTTCTTATCACAATGAATGAAACACACTCTTGCAACTCCAACTGTGTATAATTTTTAAACGAGTTGATAAAACTAAAAAAATAAATATTGTGCTGAATTCAGAAAAGAAAGAGCTTTCAAAAAATGTAACACTCGACTCATGTTCCCTATTTAAAATATAAGGGTTGTTATCACCACCCTTAAGGGGTTAATGTGACAAAGTTGAGTTTTATGTCAAAACATGTCTCCCTCAATATTAAAATTGGCGTGTTTCAGCGTTTCTTAAAAAAAATTTCTCTGGACGCAATCCTGTCTGTTTCATTTTCAATGCGCCACCCTGTATATATATATATATATATATATATATATATATATATATATATATATATATATATATATATATATACATATATATATATATATATATATATATATATATATATATATATATATATATATATATATATATATATATATATATATATATATATATATATATATATATATATATATATGTGTGTGTGTGTGTGTGTGTGTGTGTGTGTGTGTGTGTGTGTGTGTGTGGGGGGTGTTTGTGTTTATGTTTATTACACCGATACCTAAAAAAAGGGCCAATTTTTAGTGGAGTTTAAGTTTTTCTTTGTTATTGCCGGGTTTCGTTATTAAACTGTTTCACAATTACCTAGCATTATCACCTAATTAAGTATTGTAAATTAAATCACAAAAATATTTTTTTGTCGTGGATCATTACGGAAAATTATGTTAAAAGTAGTCTATTGTTAGACTCCATGGCCTGCTGCTTTTTGAACACTTTTTCTTTGTCATTTGTTTTCTGGCATTGGATTTCATAGCCTTCTATCCTCAAAACGGTTTTTCTCAAAATTGTCAGTGCAATTGCAAGATTTCTCAAGAATGTTGTACATCATTGGAAAGCTCTTTTTACAGGCTATCATACGAGCAAAAAATCCAATATGGCTGCCATAATAAAAACAAACGTAGAAACAAATGACAATCCAAAGTTGAGAATAGAACAAAGATTACTCTGTAAAAAGTGTCGTGATAATGTGCAAGTGTAAGACATGTCAGATCAACGCCTACTTAGATATTGAAGAAAATAGAAATGGACAGTTTTTAGTTTTTTCAAAATAACTCGAAAACAAGAAGAGGCAGTGCAAAGCACAAGTCATATTTGGAACGAGCATGAAATTCTACAAAACATTGATAATTTAACCGTCTCCCTATCTCTAATAGTAACGGAGATAGCAATACATTCTTATTGATGCCTGCTCGCATTTAAGGCATATTTGCCAGTAAAAATATTTTAAATAAAATTCGCTTTCATAATGCACTTGCTGCGTCCAGACTTTCTATTTGTTTATATACAGGTGCCCGATTTTCGAGGCCTACTATGGGAAACTTGCGTATCTTATGAGATACGTGGTCGGTTAGATAAGGGAAAAGGTGCGTCATCTGATCCTGATCAGTTTTGAAGAAAGAAAACTGAGTTATATTTTATGGTTTTTGAAATAAATTTAAAAAAAAGAAATTTTCTATTTTCGTATTTTCCAATTTTCGTGAAAGCAATTGAAGCTAGGTATTTACAACAAACACATTATTATGACACTTTTAAATAAGGAATCTTAAAATGTGAATTGTTCCGGTGCGGCACGCACCACAGTCCTACCGCGATTGTCAGGTTTTTTTATGGGCGCCATCTTGGATTTTTACATTTTCGGAAACAGCTTTGTTTTCTGATTACAATAATATATCACATAATATGGTGTGCTCTATTATTTCCTTAATAATATTAGACTTGTTGTATTTGTAAGTGTGATTTGGAGAAAATTCGGTAGTCATCTAAAAACAAAATTATGACAGTTTATTGTTACTTACAATAAGTGTCAAATATTTAACTAAACAAAAAACAAAAAATAACGTAAAACAGAACTTAAAAATGCCATTGTTAAATTGTTCACCATTCACTTACAAACATAGAGGAATTCGTGTTTTTTTAAGTTACTAATTGCCCGTTTTATGTCTCTTTGCCTAATTTCAGCAACTAGATTGCACACCCAGCCCAAGCAAGATTTAAAGTCAAACTCACGTAAAATCGCCCTAACGATGATAGGTCGGCCACCGAATCACCACAGCTTTATTTATTTTATTTCAACAACACACCACGAGGGCTCACAGCCTAAAAACTATCGTACCGTGGGTGTCGACAAGGAGGAAAGAGGCAACTTGTTAATTCTGGACTTGAAGGTTTGGAGGTTCGGATGAGAAGGAAAAACATGTGCCGGCAAGGAATTCCACAACCTGGAAGTCCTCGGGACAAAAAAGCGGGCATAACAAGATGTTCTATGTCTGGTGACCTGGACAGTAAAATGCTGCATTAGCTCTGTTCCCCTGGCAGATCTGTTGGGAACAGCAGGGGGAGGACCTATGGAAGAAAGCTCCTCTGAGCATTGCCCGTGCAGATATCTATAAAAGCAAGCGAGAGAGGCCACCAACGGCATGTCGGTGGGCAAGGGATGGCAGCCTTTGGGTGAGGGGAGGGTCACCGATGAGACGTATAGCTCTCTTTTGAATGGAGTCCAGGATAGCGAGGGTAGAAGCGGCAGCGGCACCCCAGATGTGGGAGCAGTATTCGAGGTTTGGCCTTATTTGTGAGGTATATAAGGTATAGAGTTTAGCTGGTGAAAAGTATTAGCGAACCCGCAAGAGGAAACCTATCTTCTTCGACAATAGGTCCAGCAAGACATTTCGACCACCGTGTTTTAGTTGTATTTAATTGACGTAATTTATTGGTAAATTGGTATTCAATGTTTTACTTGAATCCGAGATCCAGGAGCCGAGTGCCGTGACGTCGTAACAACGACGAACTGCGCATGTGACATTATTCTGTAGGATCTATTGTTATGTATGTATAAACAAATAGTAGATATTAGCAACTAGGTATATCTATAATTGTTAAAAAATCACAACATGTTAAATCATCAAAGTACATACTTAAATATTAAGATCAATGATAAAGGTGATTCGCATTGCATAAAAGAAAAAACCACTGCGGTTATTTTTTTTTCTGTTAACATGATTATGATACATGATATATTGAAAATTAATTTAAATTGTTGAACTTCTGATTTTGACAATTGGTGATGTAAACAACACAAAACTATCGTATGATCATTGTATACGAGCATTATTTTCTTCTTTCGAACTAAAATTTGATTACATGAAATTCGACAAAAAACGGTTTTTAATTTTTCAATACAATCAAGATGGATATCGCAAAAATAGTTTAATATGGCTGCCTTTGTAGCGTTATTGAACTTAAAGTAAATTTTGCTCTATTTTTACATATAAGTCACAATTCCGAATGATAAGGCAAACTAAGTAAACTTTGAAGACATTTTGACCTATTATGAAAATTTCAAGTATACGGTAAACGAATTTTGTTTGAATTTATTAGCAATAACACATTTTTATGTATTGAAATATATAAGACATGTGAACACCAGAGATACATATAGGAATAATTATATATAAACATATGACAGCTGACCGTGTTGCCAATGCTTTACCCCATTGGCATGAAAAGGGACGTATTATATTGAAAAGAGAAACGTGCTGATTTCACATCAGCATGGAATTGAAATTCAGCTTTACTTTTATATAATAGGAGCCGATAAGGTTGTCATACCTTTTTAGGATTTACACAGAGAAGATCATTTAAGAATACAACTTTTATTAGTTAAGTGTATCAACTGAAACACTTTCAAAATTCACGAGTTTATTTTACTGCTGTACAATTTGAACTTTGAGGTCAATTTTTATTTCAAGTCAGATTTTATGGGTATTTTCCACTGCGATATATGCAATTCGACTTCGAAGATCATTTCTCCAGGAATTATGACTGTATGGCCGATCAGAAAGCCATTTTAGGTTGGCTCAGTGCCCAAAATATTTCCTGTGCTGTATTGCAGTTAAATTGGTAATATGTATGGAATCCGGAATTCATAAGAACACCTCCAATTTACTGTAACACATAGACGTATTCCAGGATAACTTTAGGTAATAAATTCCCTTAAAATAGGTACTTCAGGTATCTAGACTTGATAGTCAGTTTTCTATCCAATTTAGGGCGGCACACTTCGACCTAAAAATTACCAATCGTGGAATTGAAACTCAAAATTATATTGAAGTATATTTATAGGTAACATTTTTCACCAAATCTTTCATAATTTTGTTACTTGTAAGTTCCTGACTTCGAAGCAATTTTAACAGTAAAAAACAAGCTAATTGGGAGATGCATCCTAAACTTTGTAGCGATTATGACAATGAAGCCAACATTTTGGTTAATTATGGCTAAATTACAACTTGGTTACGTTATTTGAACTCGAGTGTTGGTTAACATGCCTTAGCTTGTTGCTTGAGAGCCTCTTAGTTCCTTTATGTCGGAGGGCATTGTTTTATAAATTTTGTCTTTCATAGTTCCCCCATAAGAAATAGGCAAACGGTGATAAATCCGGTGCTCACGCCGGCCATTTAGATCACTATTATTAGATATTACTTTATGGGGAAACAACTGCGATAAATAACTTGTAATTATTTTTCATCATGAGGCGGTGCGCTATCCTGTTGGAACCATAAATTAGTAATCCGATTTTGGCACACATTCTCGTCCAAATAATTTGCGAGAAATAATACTAACAAACCAAAATAATTGTTACTGGTTAAATTTTCCTCGCAGACGAATGGGCCTATTATTTTATTACATAGTAAGCCACACCAAACATTGGCTCCGAACCTGAGTTGTGTGCGTCGCCTTTGCCGTGCATGGGGATTCTCTAGAGAGTACATGTTTATTATGGTGACTGAATATACCATAGTTGGTCATCCGTCCAAATATTGTTCTTGTCAAGAAAATTTGGATTATCCTGTATCTTGTTAATAAGAAACTGACAGAAAATCATTCTTCGGTTAGCACCACGAGGAGGCAACATTTTTTTTTATTTTTATTTTATTATTTATTTCAACAACACACCACGAGGGCTCACAGCCTAAATACTATCGCACCGTGGGTGTCGGCAAGGAGGAAGGAGGCAACTTGTTAATTCTGGACTTGAAGGTTTGGAGGTTCGGAAGAGAAGGAAAAACATGTGCCGGCACAACTTAGAGGTCCGCTGGACAAAACAGCGGGCATAACAAGATGTTCTATGTTCGGTGACCTGGACAGCAAAAGTGTGCATTCGCTCTGTTCTTTTGGTAGATTTGTTGGGAGCAGCAGGTGGAGGAACTATGGAAGAAAGCTCCTCTGAGCAGTGCCCGTGCAGATATCTCTAAAAGAGAGAAAGGTCACCAACTGCACGTCGGTGGGCAAAGGATGGCAGCCTTTGGGTGAGGGTAAGGTCACCGATGAGACGTATAGCTCTCTTCTGAATGGAGTCCAGGATAGCGAGTGTAAAGCGGCAGCGGCACCCCAGATGTAGGAGCAGTGATAAGGACTCATTACTTTGAATAACTTGGTTGTTCATTGTGATGGGTCTAGGGCTGGTGTATCTCTTATGAGATAGAAAGCAAGACCGAGATTTGGTGGAGTTGAATTGTACAAGATTTCTACTTCCCCAGTCTAATATTTTTTGGAGATAAACAGAGACAGAAGCCTCCATGAGTCTGGGATCCTTATCTAATTGGGCTAAAGAGACATGCTTAGAATATTGTATATTTGAGTGGAGGGTGCTGTCGTCCGCGTAACTGTGAACTGGGTTGGATGTGCTAGAGAGGAGGCTATTGATGTGAAGAAGAAACAAATTAGAGGCTAAAACTGAACCTTGAGGAGCTCCTGCATTAATTGGATACAGTTTAGAGGAATGACCATCCACGACAACAGAAATGCTCCAGTTGGAGAGGAAATTTGCTGTCCAGGTACATAGTTTTGGTGGTAGGCCATAGGCCGGAAGTTTATTGAGCATCGCTGCGTCCCAGACCTGGTCGAATGCTTTGGATATGTCTAGAGCGACAATCTGGGATTCACCGTGTAGTTCCATACACTTGTTCCAAGAATAGGTGACAAAGGAAAGGACGTCGGCAGTTTATCTGCGCTGACGGAATCCATACTGCCTCTCGTGGATTAGACTGTGTTTTTCAAGAAATTTTAGTAATTCGGTGTTTATATACTTTTCCATCACTTTAGAGAGGACTGAAAGGAGAGAAATAGCCATGTAGTTGCTAGGAAGTGCTTTGAATCCTTTCTTGGGGAAGGGTTGTATTCGAGCAGTTTTTCAGTTACTAGGGAATTTGCCTCTATTGTAAGATGTCTGAAACAGACGAGTCCGGACAGGAGCAAGTTCTGGTGCGCATTTTTTGAGAACAATTGCTGGGATCTCATCAAGGCCAGAGGCTTTCTTGGTATAAAGAGAAGAGATCATCTTTTGTACCTTTTTAGTTTTGAAAATCATATCCGTCATTCTATGCGGAACAGAACATTTGGAGGTGGGTTGAGAGTATAATTGTCGGCGAACAACGAGGCAAAAAGGCCAGCCTTGCCCAGGGCGGTAGAAACAATTTCATCCCCTGAAACATGAGGTGGGAACGTGCTCTTGCAGAAATTATTCCCAATAGATGTAGCAAGAGTTCAGAAGGGTTTGCTCCCGTTGGAGCTTGAGAGGACTTTGTTTTTGATGTTGTTATCAAACGAGTTTTTTGCCTCAGAAAGAATGCGGACATAGCGGTTTCTTGCGTCGTTAAATGCTTGACGGTTTTCTTGATTGGGATTGTGTAGAAGCGTTTTGTGAGCTTTGACCTTTTCAAGTCTGGCGTTGTCACAGAATTTAGAGTCCCAGGGCTTTTGAATGGCTGAAGTGGTTTTCTGTGCACGTGGAATAAATAAGTCCATGCCAGCTTGGATGATTTCGATGACCTTTTATGATATATTAGAGGGGTCAGGATGAGAGAAGCAGACAGACGCCCATGGAAATGAGGAAAAGTAATCACGCATTTCGTCCCAGTTCGCGGAGTTGTAGTGCCAAATGATACGTGGGTGTGATGACCGTGTGACCTTGGGTTGCATTTGTGTGACATGTACTTTGAAAGGGCGATATTTATTTTTCTCAGTACTTTCTATACCGCTTGACTTGAAAGACATTTTTTTAAGTTTCCCCATTTTTTTTAATAAAAAAGGGATATAATTTTGAGTTTGAGAACACGCTCATTCAGTTACTCAATCCTTAAAATATATGTAGAGGGATTTATCCTTGCTCTTCACAATGGCCAAACCTGTGATGTGAATTTTTACCCAACAAGCTCATTATGTTTAGCTTATTTCTTTTAATTGAAATATTCAAAATACTTGCTAACTACTGCGTTGAAGCTGACGGATTTACTTCAACCTACAATTGAAATATCAACACGAACAACTTAAGTAAGTGCACATATGTATGATTTTTATCAGGCACTCGGCAATGTTCCTTCTTTTCAGTTCTTCCATGATTTTGCCCCAGCTAGCAGTGTTGAAAGCATTTTTCACATCGAGAGTGATCAAGGCACACCATTTCCAGTTTGTGTTTTTTTGCGATTCCTGTGACATATCTCGCAGCATGTATTGTGGATCTTCCCGTTCGGGCTCCAAACTGTCGCTCTGAAAATCCCTCTCCTACTTATATTTCCTTCTCTAGCCTTGCTTTGATCAAGTGTTATAGTAGTTTTCCTAGCGTGTCCAGCAGGCATAGAGGTCTGAAGGATGACGTTAGCTCTAAGAACTCACCGTTTTTCCGAAGCAACACAGCCTTTGTTATTTTCCACTCTAGGGGAAACGCTTGTCTCCGGAGTAGTTCATTCGTCACTTTTTGCAGTATCTGTGGAGCTATTTGGGCCAGCTTTTTGATGACCTCTGCTGGTATCCCGTCCAGGCCAGGAACTTTGTAGGATCTCATTTTTTAGCTGCTGCCGACGGTGTGACTGGTAGTAGTAGTAGTAGTAGTAGTATTTTTCACAGAGCAAAAGAAAAAATGAATTTCAAAGTAAAATACATCACCCTGTACCTTGCTTAAAATAATTCGATAAGATGTTTAATCCTAATTTTAAATATTGGTTTTAACTTATTCAGATTTTAATTACCGCCTTCCAATCCAGCAAACTAAACAAATAAACGATTTCTCCAAATAACAGACTTGAATACAAAACGGTCGTCGTAATCATGTACATGAATCTAGGGAGGAATTTGTGACCAACAGCTAAGAAATATTGATGTAGGGCATTATTGGCGTTCAAGGAACTTGGTTCCTCGTGGCGAACAAAATGCTGTTCGATTGTGAATATATCAGCTTGTTGTCTTGCACGTAGAAGCTGACATTAGCATAATAATACAAGGTTCAGCAACTTTACACAAATACTTCTGAGTTTTATTTCGTAC
The DNA here is from genome assembly GCA_964006375.1 of Tillus elongatus. NCBI lineage: Eukaryota > Metazoa > Arthropoda > Insecta > Coleoptera > Cleridae > Tillus > Tillus elongatus. Next base: position 299,793,284 of record OZ023262.1, read on the forward strand.
GAGAAAAAATAAAACCAATACGTTTTTGTACATGACCTGTAATATAAAGACGTTCAAGCTACTGTGCAAAGAATAGTATTTAACGTAGACAAGTTAAAGCTTGAAAGTTAAAAGTACAATTGAAACCACGCATTTTTATGCAGATGTTTTTTTTTAAATAAAAATCTTATTTAAAACAACAGTTTATATACTATATATATTGTGACGTTTTTCGGATTCTAGATTTGTTGACTAACAAAACACAGCTTTTGAAACTACTAATTTATTATAACCAACTGGTCTTCGACCATAAACAGACCAACTAAAATATTCCTCTATTACAAATGTCCATAGATCTATATTTCACTATTTGCCTTCTATGATCACTTCTTCGGCACCAACACTAACTCACTACTGACTGACTCACTCTACCTGCAACTCGTCTATTCATACTCTTCATTGGGATTTTAATCCTTTATACATTGTTCCATACCTGTCACATGTGGTTTCTTCTGGAAATATAATTTCAGAGTGTTCGCTATTACCAACACACTTTACAAGATGCATGTTACCATAGAAGTAACATCCACTTGATTATCATAGAGACGGGTGTGACTCTGCCCCCTTCTAACATTCGACCGCACGGTCGAATTCTGACATTTCTTGGTATGGCGTAAGCCTGTGCATATGGACCATCTTCATCCTGCTCTTTGGGCTTCTCTGAGTGCGATCGAAAACGTAATTGATGCTTTTGACCTCCCTATACGGACCTTCCCGTAATTTGTGTAGTTTGGGTGACGATCCATTGCGCCGTACTGGATTGTAGAACCACACTCGATCTCCTTCTTTAAAACCAGCTGAATTAGCTCCCACGTCATAACGGGTCTTCATGCGATCGCTTTCTACTCGTATATGCATTCTGACAGCAGGATGGATAGCTTCCATTATTTTTCCAAATCGTTGATGTACTCATCAGTTGAACATAAGACATCTATGAGTTTTCCAAGTTTGAGATCAGGAGGAAGTCTTCAGTCTCGCCAGAAAACCACGCTCGCAGGTGTATATCCGGTAGTCTCATGTACTACCGAGCTGCATGCCAGGAGTGGGATGTGTCTGCCTTAATTTGTTTGGCGTTCACTGACAAATATTCTGAAATGGAACTTCAATACAGTGTAGTTCTCATTTTTCTGATTTCTATAAGGTCACAAGTCTTCTGAAATACAGCAGACTCAAAGTTGCGTCCTTGGTCAGAACGGTGCTCTAGTGGTGCGCTAAATCTACAGAAAAACTCATTCACCAATACTTCTGCAACAGTGGTGGCCTCTTGATTCGGGACCGTAAACACTTCTGGCCACTTGCTAAAATAATCCGTGGCTACAAGCATATAGCGTCTATTCTAGGGAAAGGACCAGTTGCGTCTATTGCAATTGTATCGAATGGGGCTTCCACATTGTACTGCTAGATTCGCTCCCTGGTTTTTTATTTAGGCCCCCTACCGGATTCACACTCTTGGCAGGTTTTGCACCATTCCTTCACATCAGCTCTACATTTTAACCAACAAAAACGTTCTCTGACCTTCTCCAAAGTTCTCTTCCCCCTAAATGGCCTCCGCCTACTCCGCCATGAATCTACTCGAATACCTCTGTAATTCTTGCCCGCCAAAGGACTATTTGCTTCAATATGCGGGTTACATCCTCCGACCCTCCTCAATTCCTGACCAACATACCATCTTTTATTTCAATAGAATCGCACTGGACGCAGTAACTTTAGGTGGCAACGCTTTATCACTAACTTCGGACCAAGTATGTCTTTCATGACAAGTTTCCTTCCATCTGTAGACTGGCTGGATATCAGGGTCTTCTTTTTTTGTGCTCCAATAAGCTCGGCGGATTCCATCGGTTAACTGGTTATGGTGTTTTATGTTGAAATTGTACTCTCGAAGGTCTTCAAGCCACCTCACCATCTGTTCCTCTGGATTTTTAAATTGAAGAAGCCAGCATAGGGAAACGTGGTCGGCTCTCAAGAGAAATTCCTGACCATATAGATATTTGTGATAATGCTCCAACGTCTTGATAATTGCTAGAAGTTCTGTGATATATTGCATTAGATTATGTTTCTTTATCTATGTTATGATTTTCTGTACATCATGATGATAAGGATTAATGAAATATTTATAGAGAATAAAGCAGTAAAGTTTCAGCCTCCGTTTAATTTACACCTTATATTTCTGCGATTCAGTTTGTTAATAAAACTAAATCTCAAAATATCTAAAGACATTACCTGGCAACGAGGTTAATACTCATTAAAAACATCCAATTAGTGTGGTCGTACAAGTTAAATAATAAAAATGAGTGCCTTCGGAAAAGTTGAAGAATTTCGAATTCATGTAAAAATTGGATTTCGTATATTGCACGACTCAAACAATTTTTTCTAATATTTTGTGGTATGCAATATTTTCCGTGTCCATTTACTGTTTGTTGTTGTCGTCTGTCAGTCTAAGAGATCATGCTTTTAGTGTTTGAACCACGGAATTCAGTTGCGATTGGTGAGACTGGGCGTTGAGAAAACGGCTAGTGTGGGTTTGTTTTAGTACACAGGGTTGACTGGGTTTTAGTGATGCGTACTTACATCTAACAAAGGCAAAGAAGAATTATTTTCTATTTCCATGGTGAACTGGATTTTGTGGTTGATGTTAAATTAGGTAGGAAAGAAATTCGTCCAGAGATTGTTTAGTCAGATAGCATATACTAAGTGAAGATTGGAACCTGTGATGAGCACTGATAAGTACACTTGGAGAGCCCAAATCACCACAACACATTTTAAAAAAGACCTGACGATCGTTTCACTAACCAAGTTAGCGTCATCAGAGGATGAAACATTCTAAATACTTAAAAAACTAACATCAACTTATATACCGGATCTCAGGTAAAGAGATCGAACCGAGATGAGACACTAGTCGTAGGCAAATTCCACAGTGTATTGTATTTTTGTCGCCTGACCGGGTCTTTGCGCTATCCTTATTGCTTTATCTAAAAGTGTCCATCTGTAATAGTCTTGAGAAAGTTCAACGACCGCTAAATTAACAACGGTTCCTTTGGCGGCAATAACTCTATACTTGTTATCGGTAAAAACGTGGGAATTTTATTTAGCAAAGTAATCTATCAAGTGACTCGTAATTGGAGCTGGTGCACTGTTCATACATTCTTTGTTGCAACTATATTTCGCAATATATACGCTCTCAAACCCATTCAGCTGACCTGGTTTTCTAACATTTTTTATTAATTTCAGATTTTCTTTATCAACGTGATGATTACTATCCCAAATATGTCGGGCGACGGCAGACTTATCTACAGTACCGTAACGTAATTGGGATATGTGTTCTTTGAATCTGATTCCAATCGATCTTTTTGTTTGTCCGACGTATTTAAGATTACAATCTTTACAACTTATTTCATAAATTCCCGACATTTTTTCCGCGCTATCCTTGTCTTTTGGATTACCTAGCAAGTTTTTAAAAGTATTTGTTGTTGAAAATGCTACCTATAAGTTGACTTTTTTTAAAATGTTGTCTAGTCCTCTCGTGATTCTAGGTTCAAATGGTAAGCAAACAAAGTTTTTTTCCGATTTTTCTCTTCTGAACGTCGTTGATTCCGTCACCATTTTCTTTGTTTTCTGTTTGTTGATTAATTTTTCCGCTAAGCCAGCAGTGTATCCGTTATATTCGGCCACGTTCCTAATATAATTTAATTCTTTGGTATATCTACTTTTGTTTAAAGGAAAATTAATTAACCGATTTACTAAAAAATTCAGACTGGCCATTTTTTGTGCGTACGTATGATGTGAGTCGCTCGGGATGTAGCTTAAGGTAGTGGTTTCTTTTCTATAGACATCGAATTCTAAAGTGTCTTTATTCTTGATAACTAGTACATCTAGAAAGGGTAGTTTATTATTAGTTTCTAATTCGTGGGTAAATTTTATAGAATCAAATTTATTGTTTAATTTGGCAATAAAATCTTCTATTCTGCAAATGTTTGTGTCAAACACCGCGAAAATATCATTCACGTAACGACACCACACTCTAGGGAAATAACCACTTTCACTTTCAAGATCCGTTTCAAATCTGCTCATGAAAAGGTCTGCAATAAATGGAGATAGCGTATTTCCCATTGCCGTGCCTTGTGATTGTTGAAACAATTCATTGTTGAATTGAAAAATATTTTGTTTGATGCAAAGGTTTGTTAGAGTTAAATACTCCCTGCAGACATTTTCATTTATGTTATTAATTTTTAGCAACTGCTCTAAATATGTTAGAGTTTGCTCCGTGGGAACGCTAGGAAACAATGAGGTTACATCGAACGAAATTAAAACCTCGCCTTCGGTCAATTTAATCTCTTTGATCTTATCAATAAATTCAAGAGAATTTGTTACTGAAAAACTTTTCTGTTTTACAGGCAAGCCCTTAAACTCATCTGTCAACCACTTAGCTAAATTATAAGTCGGGGAATCTATAGCCGAAACAATAGGTCTAATTGAATTTCCCGGTTTATGAATTTTTGGAAGACCGTACTTCTTGGGAACTTTCGGATTAGAAACTTGTAACTTTCTTCCTAAGTCTTTTGATATGAGATTTTGACAACTTTTTAGACTATTTTTAACGTCCGAAATCATTTTTGATAGCGGGTTTTTATTTAGTTTTTTTTACGGTCCTGTCGCTATGGCGTTATACACTCTATCTTTATAATCGTTTTTGTCCAAAATCACTACCTTATTGCCTTTACCTGCTTTTACATAGAAACAATCTTTCTCTCGCAATCGTTTAACTATTTTCATTTGATTACAATTTAGTTTTTTTGTGGACTTATTTTCTTTCAAGTTTTTTGAAATTTTACTTTTACACGCTTCTCTAATAAAATTTTTTGACGGTTCTGGAAGTTTTCTAATTCCCGTTTCAATACCAGCAACTATTTCTACGATATCTTCTTTTTGTGACTGTATACCGAATTTTAACCCTTTGTTTAGGAGGTCCATCTCCTCTTTATTAAATGATTGTGAAGAAAGATTTTCTACGAGGTCAATTTTCTGAGGAACTGGTTTTTCATTTTTAATTTGACATTTAATCAGTTGTTTAATTTTTTTATTGTGTATATTAATTTTCTTAACCACTTTCGCGTTAATGACTATAAACATTTTCCTCTGAAAATTGCACCATTCTTCATATTCTAAGTTGTCTAACTTAAAGGTTAATTTTTTAAACAAACTATATGCTTCTATTTCTAACATACTACGTTTCGAGTACAGGTATTGCATTTATAGATCCAGCCATTTTTGTTTAGCGAAATTTTCTACCTTTTGCCCTACTTTTGTGTTATTAGAAACTTTTAAATTGAAGTTAATAAAATTTGGAAAAACCGATTTTCTTTTGCAAGATTTTAAAAAAGCAATATCTGTACCTATTAATCTAATTTTACAACTTAACTTACGATATAGATTTAGTTCCGTTGACCTGGAAGCCATAATTCACTAAGTGAAGATTGGAACCTGTGATGAGCACTGATAAGTACACTTGGAGAGCCCAAATCACCACAACACATTTTAAAAAAGACCTGACGATCGTTTCACTAACCAAGTTAGCGTCATCAGAGGATGAAACATTCTAAATACTTAAAAAACTAACATCAACTTATATACCGGATCTCAGGTAAAGAGATCGAACCGAGATGAGACACTAGTCGTAGGCAAATTCCACAGTGTATTGTATTTTTATCGCCTGACCAGGTCTTTGCGCTATCCTTATTGCTTTATCTAAAAGTGTCCATCTGTAATAGTCTTGAGAAAGTTCAACGACCGCTAAATTAACAACGGTTCCTTTGGCGGCAATAACTGTATACTTGTTATCGGTAAAAACGTGCCGAAAACGTGGGAATTTTATTTAGCAAAGTAATCTATCAAGTGACTCGTAATTGGCGCTGGTGCACTGTTCATACATTCTTTGTTGCAACTATATTTCGCAATATATACGCTCTCAAACCCATTCAGCTGACCTGGTTTCCTAACATTTTTTTCAGTAACAAATTCTCTTGAATTTATTGATAAGATCAAAGAGATTAAATTGACCGAAGGCGAGGTTTTAATTTCGTTCGATGTAACCTCATTGTTTCCTAGCGTTCCCACGGAGCAAACTTTAACATATTTAGAGCAGTTGATAAAAATTAATAACATAAATGAAAATGTCTGCAGGGAGTATTTAACTCTAACAAACCTTTGCATCAAACAAAATATTTTTCAATTCAACAATGAATTTTTTCAACAAACACAAGGCACGGCAATGGGAAATCCGCTATCTCCATTTATTGCAGACCTTTTCATGAGCAGATTTGAAACGGATCTTGAAAGTGAAAGTGGTTATTTCCCTAGAGTGTGGTGTCGTTACGTGGATGATATTTTCGCGGTGTTTGACACAAACATTTGCAGAATAGAAGATTTTATTGCCAAATTAAACAATAAATTTGATTCTATAAAATTTACCCACGAATTAGAAACTAATAATAAACTACCCTTTCTAGATGTACTAGTTATCAAGAATAAAGACACTTTAGAATTTGATGTCTATAGAAAAGAAACCACTACCTTAAGCTACATCCCGAGCGACTCACATCATACGTACGCACAAAAAATGGCCAGTCTGAATTTTTTAGTAAATCGGTTAATTAATTTTCCTTTAAACAAAAGTAGATATACCAAAGAATTAAATTATATTAGGAACGTGGCCGAATATAACGGATACACTGCTGGCTTAGTGGAAAAATTAATCAACAAACAGAAAACAAAGAAAATGGTGACGGAATCAACGACGTTCAGAAGAGAAAAATCGGAGAAAAACTTTGTTTGCTTACCATTTGAACCTAGAATCACGAGGGGTCTAGACAACATTTTTAAAAAAGTCGACTTACAGGTAGCATTTTCAACAACAAATACTTTAAAAAACTTGCTAGGTAATCCAAAAGACAAGGATAGCGCGGAAAAAATGTCGGGAATTTATGAAATAAGTTGTAAAGATTGTAATCTTAAATACGTCGGACAAACAAAAAGATCGATTGGAATCAGATTCAAAGAACACATATCCCAATTACGTTACGGTACTGTAGATAAGTCTGCCGTCGCCCGACATATTTGGGATAGTAATCATCATGTTGATAAACAAAATCTGAAATTAATAAAAAATGTTAGAAAACCAGGTCAGCTGAATGGGTTTGAGAGCGTATATATTGCGAAACATAGTTTCAACAAAGAATGTATGAACAGTGGACCAGCGCCAATTACGAGTCACTTGATAGATTACTTTGCTAAATAAAATTCCCACGTTTTCGGCACGTTTTTACCGATAACAAGTATACAGTTATTGCCGCCAAAGGAACCGTTGTTAATTTAGCGGTCGTTGAACTTTCTCAAGACTATTACAGATGGACACTTTTAGATACAGCAATAAGGATAGCGCAAAGACCCGGTCAGGCGATAAAAATACAATACACTGTGGAATTTGCCTACGACTAGTGTCTCATCTCGGTTCGATCTCTTTACCTGAGATCCGGTATATAAGTTGATGTTAGTTTTTTAAGTATTTAGAATGTTTCATCCTCTGATGACGCTAACTTGGTTAGTGAAACGATCGTCAGGTCTTTTTTAAAATGTGTTGTGGTGATTTGGGCTCTCCAAGTGTACTTATCAGATAGCATATATATATATATATATATATATATATATATATATATATATATATATATATATATATATATATATATATATATATATATATATATATATATATATCCGATTTTAAAAATGAGAGAGAAAGATGACTTCTGAAGGATATAATCCCGACAATATAGAGGTCAACAGTAATATTCACTCACCCAAACCCTAGCTTATAATTTATCTCACAAATTTATTAATTTAGAAGGATAAGAAAATAATTGATTAGGTCAGTAAAGAAATGCAGCGAATACTTACTGTCCGTTTGGTTCCTTTTTTCCAGAGTCTAGTATTTATAAGGCCCCCAGTGCAAAACAGTGGAACTGCTCACACCTAGTGTTTCGTTATCTAGATAGCTACCTAATTGTAAAGTTGCTAGGCTTATAAAAACTCGTTAAGGAATCGGTTATTTAATTAAAAAGCAGGAGTAAAACCAAAATATCATATTTTATTATTATAACACATATAGTTGAAAACACATAATGTTAAGGTTATTTGCAGAAATAAGGCGAAAATCGTGAAAGTGAAATGTTATCAACAAATTAGAATAATATGCTTAAACTTAATTAACATCTAAGTTTTCATTATCTTAGTATTTTTTAATATTTCAGTAATTATTTTCTGGCCAGATGTGTTTAGTGACAATTGTTGAAAGCTGCTTGTTTGTTAAAAGAGTTATTCTAATTTTAGCTCAAGGGTCATGTTTGTTGCTTATTTATCTCTGACTTAATTATTGTTAAAAATCATCAGGTAAATAGAGAAAGTTTATATTGACTCAAATTTTATAACACATTCAATAGTTTAACAAAACTCACTTGTCTGTGAGGGACAGATGCAGGTGGTCAAAAGGGATAAGTTAGGCACTTGGGTCAAGCACTGGATCAGTTGGTTGGGTACAAATGAACAAAAATTGGGTGCCACTGGTGATAAAAGGGAAGCACAAGAACAAAATATTTTGTGTGATTAACAAAACCAATTGAATATTACATATAAAGGTTAAGTTTTATTGGCGCAAAAAGAGTAAGAAAGACCACAAAAAACATTTTGAAAATTTTATAATTTTTCTTCTTAAAACGTTAAAGTGCGATTTGAAACGTTAAAATTTCTAATTTTTAGACAAATAACCTCAAAAAAATACGGATTGTGTAGAAAACATTTTGTAATATGTGTATTTTACAAAGCCTTAAGTTTCAGTTACAACCATCATTGTCCTTCATTTTACGAAAATATTTTCGGAAAATCCAGCTCAAATAGACCCTCTTTATGATGCTTTGGCTGTAGTTTGAGCTATAGGTTTTATGGTTTAATAGTCTATAATTTAAGCAAATTTTCGTAGAAAAAATTCGTTACTGATAAGACCGTGACCTTTGAAAAGATTTCGTCAAATGAGCAGAAACTAGAACCCCTAAAACCCATATACGGGGTCAATTTGAATTTTTGTCTGTAAAAACATTTACAGGATGGCGTATTTCTAAGGTAAATCTCAATTTATCAGTTATTATACAAGATATGAGAAAAAAATATATACATTAATCATAGGGTGTCTTGAGCTGCATCTTATAAACCTGTCTTGATAATCACAGGCCCATAAGTCGTTGGTGATACGCACTTTATTTTTTAATAGAACACTCCTTATGTTATTGAATTTTTGCATTTTCATCGAATGATAATGCATGTAAGAAAAAAAAATGACATCATTCATCGTTTTTGAGTTACTTCAATCGCTTTGCAACTTCTTACGTTTTTGGCACATATAACAAACACATATCACAAATTGTGATAGAGCGTTTTTAACAATAGATAACGGAGCCCCATGGAAATGACGCATTCAGAGTGTTTTTTGTTTCTATTACTTGTCGAAAAAAATCGAGCGCCGTATACAGCGCTCTCATTTGAATTTGAAAAGTTTTCGCAGAAATTTTGGTAATTATTTAATAAATGTTTAGTAAGTTATTGTAAAGTGGGTGTCGAATTTTTGTAAAAAATATAATTTAGTTCAGCATTACTGAAGGCAATTACTGTAAAAAAATGCTGAGTTTTTGTAAAAGAAATTAGTTGCAAATTTTCATTTTTTTAAAAATGTATATAATTATACCTTAGCAGGTGTGTAGATAGCTTGAAGAGGCTTCTTGGCCAGGAAAATTGGACCAGTTTTTTCTTATACTTTTAAAGTTTATGTTTGTACTTTTTGAAACAACACAGCCAATTTAATAAAATATGGTACATCGTGTTACTACTATATAGATTATACTGCTAACCAAATGTCCTTCTTTTAAAAATAAGACAGATTTGCCATTAAAGGCATTTTTACGAAAATTCGCTAACAAAGCGCACTTGCTGTGTCCAGAATTTCGAAAAATGATGTCTATTATAATGTTTGCAGGAAAATAGCATATGAGTCAGATCAGAAATTGATTCATTATCACAGGAACATTTTGTACTGGTTTTAATGCTTATTTTGAAGTCTGTGGTTGATAAATGAAAAATTAAAACCATCCCGTGATGCAACACTCACACACACACAATGCTTATTTTATGGAGGTGTGCTGAAAACCCCCCGTGATAAATTTAACAACTGTTAAAAATACTTGAAAATTTGCTACTGTGACCTCTTGTTGCGCATAGACTATTCTATAGTGTGTTGTTATTTTGGAAGCGTATTATAAGTTCGAATATAACAAATTTTCCCACAATGTTGTTAAAGGTAAACTACATTTCCAAGTTAAATACACCATCAAACCGTCCATAGTTCGATCTGGCAATTATCCTCTAAAAATTGGCTATACTGTTTGGAGTTAATCGGATTCTAGTTTCCGCTTTTCGAAACTCCGAACTAAAAATAATTAGTTAAAATGGGAGAACAGAATGGAAAACAATCAGTCAGCTTTCAGGGGATTCCAGAAAACAATTTGCAAACAGCCGTAAAGTAGGCGTAATAACAGTATTCAGAGAACTAATGGTGAAAAAAGTTACTCGGTCCACAGAAATCTATTCAGTACATTTGCTATTATCAGCAGAGGATTAAAATTAATATGGTATTTTAAAAAACAATAATCATAATCAGGGGTTTTAATGCGGTAGTAGGTGAATAATGTAAAGTGCCAACACTACAATTACTAGGAGTCACGGCATTCCAATAAAAGGGTAGGCACACCACAAAGCCTGTGCTATTTACGAGGGCAGGTCAATAAGTCCGTGACTTTTTGAGTTTCTCGCCTCTTCACAGGAAGGGCGACACTGCTCCTATCAACAAGCATCTGTCAGTTGACTCGTGTCAAATTTTGAGCATGCTGCGTCATCTAGTTTGTATTAAATAGCCAATGAAAGCAGACAACCTCTTGAGTTATAACGAAAATGGAAAAAAGTGAATTTCGTGTGCTCATCAAACATTATTTTTTGCGGAAAAAACCATCACTCAAACCAATGCTAAGCTTGATAAATACTATAAGGACTCTTCACCATCAATTTCGATGGTAAAAAAGTGGTTTACTAAATTTCGTTGCGGCCGTACAAGCACAAATGACGCCTAACGTTCTGGACGCCCAGTTGGGGTAGCTACACCCGAAACAATTGAAAGAATTCACGATATGGTGTTGGCCGATCGGAGATTGAAAGTTCGGGAGATTGGGGAAGCTATAGGCATATGACATGGCTCAGTAGTTTCGATTTTGCTGATCACTTGGTTATGAGAAAGCTACCCGCTACCGCGTTTGCTTACAATCGACCACAAATGCAATCGTGTGCAAACTTCGAAGGAGTGTTGGGCGTGGTTCAGCCGCAATAGGGACGAGTTTTTGCGCCGTTTCGTAACCGTGGACGAAGCATGGATTTACCACAACACACCAGAGACCAAGCAGCAGTCAAAACAGTGGGTTTCTCCGTGCGAATCGGCGCCGAAGAAGGTCACGGTTTGTTTGTCGGCCAATAGTCATGGCGACCGTTTTTTGGGATGAACGCGGTATAATCCCCAATGATTACCTCCAAAAGGGAAGAACAATCAATGACGAATATTATACCAACTTATTGGACCGATTCAATGACGATTTGAAGAAAAAACGACGGCATTTGGCCAAGAAAAAAGTTATTTTTCACCAAGCCAATGAAAGAGTGCAAACATGTGTCATTGCGAAATTGCATAAATTGGGCTACAATTGCTCCCTCATCCACCCTATTCTCCAGATTTAGCCCCGAGTGACTATTTCTTGTTTCCAAGCTTAAATAAATGGCTCAGTGGAAAGAGATTTGACTCCAATGATGAAACCATGTCACAAACAATTACCTATTTTGAGGACCTCGACAAATCTTATTTTCTGGAAGGGATACAAAAATTGGAGAAAAGTTGGACGAAGTGTATAGAGCTCAAAGGAGACTATGTTGAGTAATAAAACGATTTTTTGTCAAATAACTTGTGTTTCATTCAAAAAGTCACGGATTTATTGACCTGCTCTCGTATTAACAATGTTTAGAATCTCGGGCTTAATTGGTAAGGATGCGTGCCTCTGAATTGAAGGGTACTGGGTTTGAGTCGCAGGGTTCCCATTCACTTTTTCATTACATACGTTCCGATCTCCACAGGGGGCGTAAAGCCGTCTGTCCCATGTCAATGCGATGTTGGGCACGTAAAAGATCCCTAACCTCCTGACAGAAACGCGGGGGTTCGATAAAAATTTAAGGATAGTGAGGTAAAACTACTCCCTGGCGTCGGTGGTTGGCCCTAATCGGGGAAATAGACAGGCTTAAAAAAATTAACATTACATTAAAATTAATTGTACTTCTGCACTTCTGTCCTGACAAGCTATTTTTACTTCTTCTATATCCACACATCTCTGCATATACACTATTACGTAAACTTCTGATTTCTTTCTTCTTTAGTATATCGCCCACAATATCCAACCAAGTTTTTCTCGGTCTTCCAAGGCTTCTGTTACAACTTACATGTTCCCTATTAATTTCACTTGTCATTCTGTCATTATCCATTCATTATATGTCTCCAAATCATTCAAGCACGCTGCTTTTAAACTTACTTTTCACATACTTTTCTACATTACATTCGCTGAGAACCCATTAAGGTTCAACTTTGTCTTTCTTTGATTTACCCATCACTCGTCTCAGGCAGTCCATTCCAACAGCATTCAATTTTCTTACCTGATCTGCCTGACACACCCAACTTTCAGACCCATACAGAACACTCGATACCAAAACGCTGTTACATACAACCACTTTGGCCTGTTTTGTTTTGCATTCACCCTTAGGTGCCTCGGTTATAGCTCCCAGCACCTTTCTGACAGCATCTATTCTACCTTGTATCTCATTATATTTTCTTTCATCGTTTGGAAACAGTCGTCCTAAATATTTAAATTCCTTTACTTCTCTACTAGATTATTATTTATCAAGAAACTGCAGCTACTCGTGTCACCCTCTTTATCAAACACCATAACCATACTCTTCTCTACATTCACAAGCAGATTAATTTTATTTGTTACTATGATCAGTCTGCTGCATTTTTCCTTCAGATCCACTTAGTAGTAGTGCATCACCAGCGTACAGTAACACTTTCACCTAAGCAGCATTTATTTTAATGCCTTCTGTCTCCGAGTAAAGTTATCTTATACATTTGTCCATGAATATGTTAAATAACCACGGGTACATCATGTTATTATTCAGAGTTGAATAAAACACAGCTTCACATTTGAGTATCAGCATAAGACTACTTTATTAACAACTGTCGATACAAAAATATAATGACGTTACTTACTTACTATATGGGACTATAGATGGCGACACATACACATAATTTTTGGGCCATTGATACTAAATATCAACACCCCCACTTATCAATGTGGACAAAATTTATTAACTATTCCTAACGAATTCAACAATTTATAATGCTTCTCAGATCCCAGTCCCTTTGTCAATATATCTGCAGGCATAACATCTGTAGGCAAGTAATCTAATTTTATTACCCCATTCGAGATTAATTCTCTAATAAAATGATGTCGTACATCAATATGCTTACTTCGTTTGTGATAAACTGCATTAACCGACAAATTAATTGCACTTTGGTTGTCATTAAACAATTTAATACAGCCCACGTTCCCAGTTAACTCCATCAACAAACCTCTCAGATAAACAGCTTCCTTAGCAGCCTCAGATATTGACATGTATTCAGCCTCAGTGCTTGACAGAGCTACTGTTTTCTGCTTTGAGCTTTCCCAAGAGATCACAGATCCACAAAGCTTGAAAGCATAACCCGTATAAGACTTACGGTCTATTTCATTACTGGCCCAATCTGCATCTACAAAACCTTGTAATTCGGAGTCTTCACCTGAGAATCTTAAACAATAATTCATTGTTCCTTTCAAGTATCTCAAAACTCTTTTTGCACACTTCCAATGAGTTTCATCATACCCATTATTAAACTGGCTCAAAAAACTTACACTAAACGATATGTCTGGTCTCGTTAGTACTGACAAATACATGAGAGAACCAATCAACTTTTAATAAGGAATTTGAGTTCCCATGTTATCATCACTATCAATTTTTTCTAACTTCAAGTTACTTTCTATAGGAGTCTTAACAGTTTTGGCATCAAGCATGTTAAATTTCTTTAATAACTGCAAAATATAATTCTTTTGATCCAAAGTTATGACATTATTTACAATATCGTAATCTACCTTCATGCCCAAACATTCCTTAATTCTCCCTAGATATTTAATTTCAAATTTAGAACTAAGTTTCCTCTTTAATCTATTCGTTTCATTTTCATTATTAGAAAATATGAAAAAATCATTTACATACAATGCAATGATCGTAATCCAGCTATTTCCCTTTTTTATATAAATACACGGTTCATAAACTGACTTTTGATAACCTAAATCCTGCAAAACACTATTTACACGATCATTCCAAGCCCTTGAAGACTGTTTAAGCCTATATATGGCCTTATTCAGTTTCAAGCATTTACTTTTATCAGAACATGCAAAACCTTCTGGCATCTGCATATACACATTTTCTTTCAGATTGCCATTTAAGAAAGCAGTTTTTACATCCAAGTGATTTATATCTAATCCTAATTTTACTGAAAGTGAGAGAAGTAATCTCAAACTGGAATGTCTTACCACTGGAGAAAATGTTTCCTCATAATCTATTCCATATTTTTGTAAAAAACCTTTAGCTACCAATCTAGCACGATATTTAATTACACCTTCACTACTACACTTTCTTTTAAACACCCACTTAGATTTCACTACTGCTGCAGACGAATCTTCTGGCCAACTTACAACATTCCAGGCATTTGTTTTGTTCGAAACTCTCCAATTCTTCAGACATTGCCCTTTTCCACATCTCTGCATCTGGCCTTCACACAGCTTCTTCCACAGTGAGCGGGTCATCAATATCTAAATCTTCTACACACATGTGACTTACAAAATCTTGAAAAACTTTGGGTTTTGCATTTCTTTTTGGTCTGGTTACTGACACTGGCACTACCTTTGTTTTACTTACATAATCTTCATCACTTGCATCTTCATTTTCTTCAGGTTCAGTGTCTTTTTCTTCTGTAGAACTATCTACTCTTGCATTCTCTGCTGTTTCTTCCATAGATGTGACGATTTGGTTCTCTAAAATTTCTTCTTTAGCATCCCCCAGTGAATCAGCTATCTCATTCCCATTAATAACCACTAGCACTGGATCTTTGATTTTTTCCATTATCACAACATCCCTACACACTGTGATATTCCTGGTTTCTGGATCATACAGTCTATAGCCTTTACTGGTTTCACTGTAACCCACTAAAATCATTTTTCTTGATTTCTTGTCAAATTTTAACCTGGTGGCTTTGGGAATAAGCACCATTACTTTACTGCCGAATATTCTCAGATTACTAATATCAGGCTTCTTGCCGTACCAAACTTCAAATGGAGTCTTGTTCTCAAGACCTGAAACTGTACTTCTGTTATGAAGATAAACTGCAGTGTTGACTGCCTCTGCCCAAAATTTTTTGTCGAGCCCTGCATCAAACAATAAGCACCTAGCCTTTTCAACAATGGTCCTGTTCAAACGTTCAGCGACTCCGTTTTGTTCCGGTGTATAAGGATTTGACTTTTGATGCAATATACCTGCTTGCTTCAAATATTTCTCACAACTTGTTGAACAGAATTCACCTCCATTATCACTTCTCAGAATTTTTATTTTTCTGTCAGTCTGATTTTCAACAAAATTTCTGAAATCCTTAAAATAATCAAACACCTGATCTTTTGTTTGCATGAGATAAACAAAAGCCATTTTGCTGTAGACATCCTTAAACATAAGAAAATATTTAGCTCCACCTAATGATTTCACCTCTATAGGTCCGCACATATCTGTGTGTATAACCTCTAGTATATCATTTGCTCGAGAACCGATACTTGGAAACGGTAACTTCCCCTCATTACATGTTACACAGTTTTGTTTGCTCACGGTCAGTTCACCTGCACATATCATACCTTCAACTGCCCCTCTTGCTATTTTCCTCAACTCATTTTCATTAATATTCCCCAGCCTGCGATGCCATATATTACCCGACACTGCATTTCCAGCAGCTATAAAACACTGCTCTGCAATTTCTGTGTCTAACTTGTACATACCATTAATCAGTTTGGCAGTACCAATCAGCTGGTTATTTTTATTAAAAATCTGGCAACCATCACTTCCAAATACGACTCTATTACCATTATTAATGAGTTGGCTGACCGACATAAGATTCGTGGCAATATATGCTACGTTTTTAACAATTGCACGAAATTTCTGATCTTCAACAACTGTCGTAATGTTCAAGTTACCAATACATTCTATTAACATTTTCGATTTGTCTGCAAGAATGATTTCAGTTACCCCTTGTGGATTTCTGACATCTGTTATAGTTATGTGAATACTGGCCCCCGAATTCAGGTACCAATCAGTTTTGTTAAAGTGCTGTCCAGTTAAAAATATCGCACTGAACACATTTGCGCTTTCAGAACTGCCTTTATTCTTTCTTAAGTCGGGACATTTGCTCTTGATGTGACCCATTTGTTTACAAGCATAACAACGAACTTGCTTTTTGAAAGATGACACATTTGACTTATTTGACGTATGACATTTGCTGTCACTACCATGACTGTAACTACCATTATTGTGACTAACCTTGGTATTCCTATCACCTGATTTTCTATTCCATGCAGCCTTGCTAATAAAAGCGCTACCTGCATTATCGTCTGCCATTTCCAACAATTTTGTTTTTATCGAGTCCGACGTAATTTGAATCCCACTATGTTCTATGGCCATTATCATGGGTGAATACTTCTCTGGTAGTCCTGCTAGGAGTAGAGATCCTATCCATTCTTTATCTATTTTGAATCCTGTGCCCCTTAGCTTTTGTGACGTTTCCACAATGTGGTTTACATATGACCCCATGCTATCCATGTCTTCCAATCGCGCCGAAATTAACGATCGTAATAAAGCTATTCGTCTAGCAAAACCAGCATCATCATACAAATTCTTTAGTTTCATCCAAAGTTCTTGGGCCGTTTGAGTCTCCTTTATATGAATATATAATGATGGTTCAATTGTCATAATTAATTTGGCTCTTGCCTGAGTGACTTTGCTGGCGTCAGCTTCAGTTCCCTCGATGTACGTTTTCAACCCATCGAGTATCAGGAAATTCTCAGCTGCGAAAGCCCACTCTGCATAATTATCGCAACCTCTCAACTTAGGTATACTCGCGATGAAATTATTATTCGCCATTATGCACTCAAATTACACGAAGCACTGGTCCCATAACCTGTTATTATTCAGAGTTGAATAAAACACAGCTTCACATTTGAGCATCAGCATAAGACTACTTTATTAACAACTGTCGATACAAAAATATAATGACGTTACTTACTTACTATATGGGACTATAGATGGCGACACATACACATAATTTTTGGGCCATTGATACTAAATATCAACACATCACACATCCTTGTTTGACACCCTGTTTAATTCTAAAAGTCACTGAGCATTTCATTAGTTCTTACTACTTACTACTTCTCTACTGCCATCATATAGTGACATACACAAGTTCGGGAAGTCTGAAGGACTACCAACCTGTGATGCCACTGACCGACTCAGGACCTGGTCCAACAAATTAAAGCGACGGATTTGGATCCTGCACATGCCAAACACCAGCTGGTGACCGACATGATCTACCAACTTATATGTGCAGCACCCTTCAGCTCGACCTCCAAGAAACCTTTTAACCGCCTATATCAGGAACAAAAGAAAACAACTATTCATTTGGGCACAAGTTAAAAAGCAACGAATATAAGGTATGAAATAAAATACAAATAAGCCATTAAATATGCGCACCTGTAAAACTTTTTGAAAAGAAGATTGTTTATGTAAATTTTTGGTTCTTTGCTGTTATTAGAAGGAAAAAGAAAAAAGCCTGGACGCAGCAAGTGCGTTATGATAGTGAATTTTCATTTAAATGTTTTAAATCGCAAATATGTGTTTTTTTAAGAAAACAGACATCAAATTTGGTTACCAGTATAACATATATAGTAAAAATAATGTACCATATTTCATCAAAATAACTTTATTGTTTGAAAATGTAAAAAAAAGTTCCAAAATAAGCTTAAAATGTTCCTGAAAAAACTAGTTTCTTGGCCAACGAACCTTATAGGTAAATAGTAAATTGAGCTATTCAAATTTGAGGCATTCAATAAAAACTCGCTACCATAACGCACTTGCTGAGTCCCGAATTTATTTTCTTACAAACATGCATTATAATTTTGTGGTCTAAATTCCATACATGTAAGGCTGGCTCAGAACTGACACTGATAGGGGAAATCCGTCTGTGTAATTAAAAGAAAACATTGTTTAATCTATTTCAACTGAACAGATTTTCCTGGTTAACGAACTTATCCAAGCCACTTGCAAAAGGAAGGTACTCACCAAATTTGATCAAAATCGGCCCATTATTTTTTGAGTTATCGGTGTGATACATATATATATATATATATATATATATATATATATATATATATATATATATATATATATATATATATATATATATATATATATATGTAAACATATAAAAATTGAAACCGACCCCGGATATGTGTTCTCGGGGGCCTTATTAGTGCTAATTTGAAGAAATTTTTTAAAAATTCAAAAGTCGAGATCTCCTCATTAGTGATTTTTTTTAAAGAAAATTCACTAAAAATGTACGGGACGCAGAAAGTACGTTATTGTAGTGAATTTTCATAAGAATAATATATTATAGTGATTTAGCCTTATATTAAAAGTTATGTTATAAAACATTACCTTATTTAGAACCTCGGTGGTTCAGGGGTAAGAACGTGTGCCTCTGAACCTAAGGGTACTGGGTTCAATCCCAAAGTACTCCTTTCACTTTTTCAGTACAAACTGTAAAATTAACATCAACCGAGTTTCCGACATTGTATTTGAGTAAGTTGAATGTCTGCACGTTCCGCCCTTCGAAGGGGGCGTAAAGCCATCGGTCCCGTGTCCATGCGACGTTGGGCACGTTAAAGATCCCTACCCTCCTTACAGAAAGCCAGGGGTTTGGCAAAATTTCCAGGATAGTGAGTTGAAACTGCTCCCTGGCGTCGGTGATAGGCCATAGTCGCGGAAATAGGCCGACGTTTAAGAAACAAAACACACACACATTACTTTATTTAATTAGGAACGGTAACAGATAGGGTAAATAAAGGCAAGCAAAAACATGACCTCTAGCATAAATATTTATACAGTCTCATTTGGAGACAAAACTCCAACAAAGTAGTTGATAAACAGGAAATATAGTCAACAAAAAATACACTAGAGAGCGGAACATAAAAAATTCCTGTGGTTCATGGATTGAAGGTAATTGTATGCATGCAGAGGGGAAGAAGAACCGTCCTGGACGAAGAGGGTTTCTGCCCTCTCACCCAAAAACACGGGGGGTTATCCTTCCTCTTGTGCAGGCATAAAACTACCTTTAAAGCATAAAGCACAAAAAAAAATTCTTGGGAGTAACCCCCAAGAAAGTTACTGGACCTTTGTGAATATGGGCGCTGCGTGGGGCAGACAGGATTTAAAGGAAGTATTGCTGCAAAATGTGAAAAACGTATCTTTTCAAAGTCCGACTAAATGTTTTTTACTAGTTTTCGCTCAGATTTCCTCCCCGCCCAGCGCCCCTATTCACTCTTGGTCCCTTAACTTTCTTGTGGGCTGTTTTAAACAAATTTGCGTTGTGGCTTGTGCATCCAAGGGGGTTCTCAGCATGTTACTAAAAAAATGTAAAAACCGTACTTGCAATAAACTGTAAATTTACCGAATTTACATTACAGATTGTCGCCTATAATATATTTCTCAGATAGTATCGAATACAGCACTAAAATACATAAGTTCACTTGCTGTTTCACTTTTTTTTAATTTTTATGTTACATATATAAGCACAAGATAAGTGAGCATAATAAACGGAGCCCTTAATTCACTTGGGGCTACACAAACTTAAAAGTATAGAAGATATTTTGATCGTGTTAAGAGCCATAATTTTGATTTCATGTCACAGTAGTATTCTGATCATAAAAAATACTTCTCACTGTATGCACACAAAGTTAGTAAAATTCGTTTATAAAATCTAATAAAAAACAACAGTTTATGATGATATTTAAAATAAACCAATAGGAATACGTTTCGCGGCGATTTCGCATTTCGAGAGTGTATTAACCTAGCTATTGTCCAAGACTACACTAAAATCCGGTCAAACGCAAGCAAGCAGCTTGTAAATTAACGTTGATAGGCTTGGACGGTTAACAAAGGTAGGCATGTCTAATTTTAAGCAGCGGACTGTACTGTTTGAAACATACCCAACGAACATAACAAATATTGTCTTCCGCACAAATAGAAACTATAAAAAATGCTGATACTGTTACTATTACTACATAACGCATCAGTTATTTCCCCCGGTTATACAATAATAATAATGTCTATTGGGTCCTGTTTTCGTGGCTGTTAACCGAGTGTTAACGCTGATCTTAGAATATGATTTACTGATATACTGATTTTCTATTTTACGCAAAATTGTATTGGTTTAAGTCATTAACTCACAAATGTCATTAAAACCATCGTCCAATATTTATTTTCAATACATAATATTTATATCGGTATTTTAAATATGTTAGGTTGGTTTAGAGTCATTAACTCACAATTTTCATTAATAACCATCGCCCAATATTTATTTTCAAACTTAATATTAATATCCATATTTTAAATATATTAGGTTTAGGTTAGTTAAAAGTCATTTGTAAACGGTACATAACTAGCGCAAACCACGAAGCGTAGAAATAATGCGATTGTCAAGCTTGTCTCCATCTATAACATTTTGTATTAACTAGAGCAGTTATGACGACATACTACCTGCTTCCGCACCGAGATGGCGTTCCTGTCGTACATTTCACAATATTATCTCTGACATATTGCAATGATGATGATGATGTCACTTCCATTGTTTATATTTTTATCTACCATTTATTTAAATAGCATAGCAGTGCAGGTAACGTCATCTGCCTTTGGTCGTCATTGTAGATATTGCATTACAGGATCTGAAGTGATGTCGATGATTATTTATATTAATTTATAATTATTATATTAATTTCGAATAACTTTATTTTCCCTTGATAAGAAGACTTGAAAATTGGTACACAACCACGTCTGGCTATTTTCTCTTAAGCTGTAAATTTTCGTTTCAATCAATTTGAGAGATATTGCTTTTAAAAAATATTTTTAAATTTTTTTGTTAAGAAAAATTATAAAATTGCCCGTTAATAATGAACGAACTCATCAAAGCAGGCCATTAATAAAATAAGGGTAATTCCCAAATCTAGTCCAAATCAGTGAAGTATTTTTTGAGTTATCGGCTGAATACATACATACATACATATATATATATATATATATATATATATATATATATATATATATATATATATATATATATATATATATATATATATATATATATATATATAAACATTTTAACTGACCATGGAAATGGGTTCCAGAGACCCAAATTCTGGCTCATTTTTTCAAGAAATTATTTGAAAGTCTTACCATCGACACCTCTCTAGTATTGATTTTCTTAATTAAAATTCACTAAAAAAGAAATATATACATATATTTAATCAAAAACAAAACTGCTTATTTTTCCTTCTAAACCCGTCCCCTTTCTTGAAGAAGAAAAGAGAGGGACTACTGTGGAAAATGCGGATACGCAAACCTTTACGTACCTACCCATACTAAGAAAACAAATGAAAATAAATTTAAAAAAATGTATGAATATTCGCTAGTATAGGTATTTAGCAAAAAATATGTTTACACAAAAACAGGGCAATAACGGGTTATCTTTTTAGTGAATAGAGAATTAATGATTTAAAAAAAATGTAAATTTACCCCACGTTGGGCGCCAATTAATTGTGACGAGTTTTCCTGGTATTTGCACAATACCTTGCCCGCATACTTGCCCGTGACAAATTAAAGAAAACAAAAATGAAACATATTGTATCTAAGTGAAAACAAATTACCAGAGATTGAGAATTAATAACGGAGACGGGAACTCAACGTTTAAGTTGGTACTAATATCTGGCGGCAGAAGCTGGTATTACTAACCACGGCAAATTAGAGTTAGATGACAAATATAACTAAGGTGGGGTTAATAAACCAAACCAAGCAATTCCTTAGCGTAATTAACAATCAACTATTTCTAATGAATGCTCTAATGAGGATCAGACATACACACTGTATAAAAGGAAAAATGAATACAATAGATGAGCTCAACTTTAATATATTGTAAATGGTGTTGTTGCCGCAGTGCTATCGGGGCGGCGAGGCCGCGTCGAGCCCTGAGAGAGAGAAAAAAAATGGTGTTGTTTTTGTAGAGAATTAGACTACATGAAAAACCTGGCTAAATATAACGGATTGCTTAGTGGAAAAAATAATCAATAGACACAGAACAAAGTAAATGTTAGCGGAATCCACGACATTTAGGAAATAGAAAATAGAAAAAAAGTTTGTTTGCCTACCATTTGAACCGCGTATCACAAGGGGTCTTGAGACTATTTTTAAGAAAGCTGATTTGCAGCTTACTTTTTCGACAAAAAATAATTTAAAAAATTCATAGGTAGTACGAAAAATACAGATAAATCCCGTGAAATGTCGGGTACCTATGAGTTAGGTTGTAAAGATTGTAATTTTAAATACGCTGGGCAGACTAAAAGAACCATTGAAACCAAATTCAGGGAACATCTGGCACAACTGAGATATGGTAGTGTAGACCAATCATGCGTGGCACATCATAGATAATCACCATATATATATATATATATATATATATATATATATATATATATATATATATATATATATATATATATATATATATATATATATATATATATATATATGAAATCTGCAAGTTATCAAAAATGTTAGACAACCAGCGAAGTTATATTCGTACGAAAGTATTTATATTTCTAAGGCAATAAAAAAATGAAAGTTCTTTAAACCGAGCTCCGCTATTAAAACATAGTCCTTCGTTTGCACTATCTCTTTGACTTAGAACAGATTCCAAAACTCGACAGGTCAAGTTATAACGGAAGTTCACAAACCTCTTCCGACAATTAAAATATAACACACAGAAAATTTCCCTGAAATTTTCTCTCTCTTTATCGGTTTTTTTACCTGAGTCGTAGTGTAATAGCTAATATTTAGTTGCAGGTAGTTTAGAATTTATCCTCCTCTGATGATGCTAACTTTGTTAGTGAAATGATCGTCAGGTCTTTAAAAAGATGTGTTGTGGCGATTTGGATTCTCCAAGTGTACTTATTAGTGCTCATCAAAGGTTCCGATTATCACTTAGTGATAAGAAGAATAAACATAGAGAACCAAAAAGTGAGATAGATAACATTAGCTGCATCCAAGATAAAATGAGACAATCTCTGTATGGAGATTCGTAGGCCCATAGCCCGTCCCAGAAGTGGGTATATTTATATTGTGTTTTAAAATTTATTGCTACAAGAGTATTTATATGCTGTTACATCACTCAATCCAACAGTCCTCTAGATAACTTCTTATGCAAATTTTGACGGTGACTTTAGAGCCGTGAGAAGTAGTGTATAATTCTTACGAAAATTCACTACTATAACGCACTTGCTGCGTCTACACTTATTAGTCTGGTCAATCTAGACCAAAAAATGAGAGTGAAGGTGCATAAAGTCCTACAAGCTGAAAATCAATAAAATTGTTCAAAACATAATTATAAATATAATTTAAAAGTTCCCCATCATTCCCGTGTATGGAATTTTTTTTATTCAAGGTCAAAGGTCAAAAAAATGAGTTTTTCGCGATTTTAAGCAAAACGGTAAGTTTTATCATAAAAGTACTTCAGACAAAAATTATAGACCATAAAATTATCGATAAAAATATATATATATCAATACTTTTTTTCCTACGAGCCACCGTTTCTGAGATAAAACGATTCAAAAAGTTGTAAAAGTTGTCATAATATGCATGAGTCATAATATGCATGAATCATAATATGCATGAGTACGCCACGTATATACATCTCTAGAGTTGTTATATATGTTGAAATATTTTTCTATTGGTCATTGTAACTTATACTTAAAATATAAAATATACATAAGCTATGCATAAGCTATGTATGTTTCGTTAAAAATACTAAAAATAAAAAACAAGTTCAATTAGCTTGTCTTCCTCCAACCTCAATTGCTGCTCACCAACATCTTTTTTGGGTATATTACCAAGTTCAAGTGTGGCTTGGTTATCAGCTAGACCCTACAGCCTGGGGTTGGAAGTTGGTCAACAATATATTAGAGCCAGTTCAAACTTTACTCCCACCTGCGCCGGAAAAACTGCTGAACACAATTTTTTGCAACTGCAAAAAGGGATGCAGTGCTAAATGTCGTTGCTAAAAAGTCGGACTGTATTGTTCTCTGGCATGCACAAATTGTCAAGGCCGGTCGTGCTCTAATGTTGAATCACCAACAGTGGACGATTCGTTTGATTCCAACGAAGTGTCATGCGATACATCGCTATTGACGCAATTTACTTACATCCAAAATGAAGATGAAGAAGAATAAGGAGAAGAAGAACAAGAACAAGAAGAAGATCGAGAAGAAGAACAAGAATTTGAAAGTTACGAATCAGGCGAATGAACTTCACCACTTTTTTTAATTTACATCGCTTTTATAAGACTAGATGCATTCTCGCAACAATTAGAACCGTAGACCGGTTTCGCTCTCATTAGAGCTCTTCAGTACGGCATACTAATTGTAGCAAAAATGCACCAAAAATAACACAGCTATCGTATAGCCAGTCCTAAAACACTAAGTGAGTGGTGAACGTGTCGCCACCTAGTTCGGAACCAAGGTGGCGACACGTTCACCACTCACTTAGTGTTTTAGGACTGGCTATACGATAGCTGTGTTATTTTTGGTGCATTTTTGCTACAATTAGTATGCCGTACTGAAGAGCTCTAATGAGAGCGAAACCGGTCTACGGTTCTAATTGTTGCGAGAATGCATCTATTCTTACATACTTTGTCCCTATATTGGGGTAGAAATGGGCCAGGGCTAACAATTTTTTAAATTGTTAGTTAGTTGTATACCGTCTCTATTTTAAACACTCTGTGTTATTTGGAGCGGGCGTGACAACATAGTACTTGGTTCCGAACTAGGTGGCGACACGTTCACCACTCACTTATCGCTTTTATCTTTTCCAATCTTTGAAAATTTCCGTTATTTTGCAATAGTGTCAAATTAAACAGGATCACAACTGACCCGTGGAGTAGGCCTACTGGGGAAACCACGTTAAAAAAAAACGCGCTAAGTACACTACCTCATAGGTGACGTGGAAACGTGTGCATATTATGACAACTTTTTGAATCATTTTATCTCAGAAACGGTGGCTCGTAGAAAAAAAGTATTGATACATTTTTTATAGATAATTTTATGATCTACAATTTTTGTCTTAAGTACTTTTATGATAAAACTTACCGTTTAGCTGAAAATCGCGAAAAAATCATTTTTTTGACCTTTGACCTTGAATAAAAAATTTTCTATACACGGGAATGATGGGGAACTTTTAAATTATATTTATAATTATATTTTGAAAAATTTTACTGATTTTCAGCTTGTTGCGATTTTATGCACCTTCGAATGTCTAAATTGACCGGACTATATAACCACATATCCGACAGAGATTATCAACCATAGTTTCATGTGGAAATACTGTGCCAAAAGTGTTTAAAAAGTAGAAACAGAACATAAAAGTGAAGAGACTGTAAAGCGATACAGATCGCAGTAAACATCCGAACTTTAGATTTGAAATACATGAATTTTTCTCGTGTTCGCCCTAAGCAACAGCGAATCGATCGCTTTAATTTTAAGGCTGAATTTCTGAGGCGAGTAGAGGCAAATAAAGCAGCAGAGTTCCTAAACCAGATTGAAACGTCACCTAAGAGAGCTAGAGATGTACAATAATGTACTTGAACCTGAACCGATTTAAAGTCAGGTAGATCGAGCAAATGCAGGAATTCTCGATCCTTAATTGCATAAAAAGTGAACAACTTGAAGTATATGCAGAGTTCTCAAAATACTTCTGGCAAAAAATTACCCGTAAAAAATCTGGAAGCAGCAAGTGTGTTATGGTAGCAAATTTTCATAGAACTGTTTTTAATGTTAAATATGTTTCTTTTAAAAAGATTCCAAATTTACTAGATATTATAACCGTTATAGTAAAGACAATCTATCTTTTTGTATGAAAAGTACCCAAATTTCCTGAGCATATATCTAAAATTTTATCCAAAAAAAAAACTGTTGTGACTTTCCCGAACCCCCCCACATTCCTCTTCTTGGTGAATAGAATCATCTCCGTGCCCGCTGGGTTTGCGGAGATGATCCTATTCACCAAGAAGAGGAATGTGGGGGGGTTCAGGGCGCCCGTGATGTTTGGAAAACCTTTAGCTTTAGTGCGGTAGGTCAAATATCTGGGGGTGGTCCTGGACTCCAAACTAGCATGGGGTCGAAAATAGAACTAGTAGTGAGGAAGGGAGTAGATACCCTCTGGCAGCTGCAGGGAGTGATAGGGAGGACCTGGGGACTTAATCCTCGGATCCTAGATTGGATTAACACTGCGATCGTCAGGCCAAAAATCCTCTATGGGGCGTTGGTTTGGTGGTGTGGTGTGAACCAAACTACTACCAAGAAGCTGGCCAACCTCCAAAGGCTGACAATCCAAGGTATCACAGGCGCTATGAGGACGACACCCTCAGCCGCGCTAGAGGTCTTGATGATGCTTCAACCGCTTTCTATATATATCAGAAGGGAGGCTAAGGCGTCGCATCTTAGAATGCGAGACTTCCGGGAAAACCTTGACCGATTTTCCTGGCTAACGAACTTATCCAAGCCACTTACAAAAGGAAGGCATGCACAAAATCGGTACGATATATATATATATATATATATATATATATATATATATATATATATATATATATATATATATATTTATAAACACGGATCTCGTCATTAGTGAATTTTTTCAAGAAAATTCACTGAAAAGCTGAACAAAATGTGAAACTGATCGCTACGTTAATCATGGTATGCGATTATAAAGTATAAATGTCCAAAATTATAGTATTTATATAGGCGGTATAATATAAGAGTGGCAGCAGATTTAAAGCAGACATAATTAACATGAGACTTTCAGGATAAGTGCTAATCAACCGTGACCCCAAGGAACGTCCCCTCCGTAGCATAGCAGTGTTAGTTAGTTAGTCACTTTGTTGTGAGAGATTTCTTTTTGCGCAACCAACTTACAACTGCAACAAAAACATTTCAAAGATCTGATGATCTGATCCGTGTCTGATGGGATACCAAGTTTAATTGGTCTCTTATCAAGGTATTGACTAAATAGTTTCAGGTTATAACCTAAAAAAAGAGGGCTCGCTTCCAGCGTTCCCGCTTTCCGTCGCAATATTAAAAATTGCCCTCTGAGCACGATGGTCAGACAGCGCCGGATCGAACACACTGGCAGTTGCAGAATCATTATTAGTTGTAATGTAACGGATTGATGTCTGCACAAGATTACCTCTGTAATGCGTTCCTAAACATAAATACAAATCCTGGCGCTATACTATTCAGCTGGCAAGCTATATAAATGTGTTTTTATACATATCTATGAGAGCCTCGGTGGCTTTAAGTGATAAGAACGTGTGCCTCTGACCCGAGGAGTACTGGGTTCTATCCCAGCGTTATCCTTTTACTTTTTCAGTACATACTGTAACATTAACATCAACTTAGGTTGTGGCATTGTATATAAGCAAGTTGAATATCTGCACGTTCCGCCCTTCGGAGGTGGCGTAAATCCGTCTTCCCCGTGTCCATGCGATGTTGGCAACGTTAAAGATTCCCAACCTTCCTTATAGAAAAGCAGGGGTGCGGAAAAAATTCCAGGATAGTGAGGTAAAACTGCTCTCTGGCGTCGGTGAAAAGCCATAGTCGCGGAAATAGACCAACGTTAAAAGAATAAAAAATACGTATCTATGAAAATTCACTACAGTGAGGCACGCGCTGCATCCGAAATGTTTGTTGTTGTGTCTATAAAAACAACTTTTTTCGATATAAAGAGCAAGTCGTTAACCTTTATTATGTGCTAATTAATGCAAGGGAAAAACTTAAGCGACTCTTCCGATAAACAAAACTGTTTACCACCCACTCAAAGTTTTAGACCAAACTTAGCACTTTATAAGATAAAGTAGTTTAACTTAAGGAAACTAAAGTATTTTAATGTGTTTGATTTATTAAAAGTTTTCACCCAAGAACGCTTAAGAACCCGCAAAAATTTCTAATGGAGCTTACTTAATCTAGTAGAAGTTGTTTACTATTTAAAAGCTGGGAAACAAACTTCATCATAAAAGTCCGGACGCAGCAAGTTGGTGTTGGATTTAGAGTTAGATTTATTTATTGAGCTAGTCGACAATCAAAAACTGTATAAGAAAAGTCATCAGGAGTATAAAAGGCCAGTCGCACACAATACAATAATCAATAAAACTTACAGAACTAAATTAAAAACAATTAAAAATCAATACAAGCTCAACGAAATGTCGTTGCACTTATCACAAACACAAAAGTTACAAGTTGTAGTAAGTCCTCGATATGAGAAGATACCTGAGCCGTGCCCTAAAATCTCTAATTTTGAATGCTCTAAAATCTGTGGGTAACTTGTTGAAGCATTTAATGGACATATAATATGGACTAGATTTATATGTCGAAGATCTGTGAATTGGATAGTCAAGTTTATTTGTGCTCGTCGTCGAATACCCATGATTACCGCCCAGAAGTGTATAGTCAGACCAGTTGAGTTTTGTGTACAATAAGGTTTTGTATATATAAACTGAAAAAACCGTAATTATGCCAAGTTCAGTAAACCAAGATCGGCAAATTGAATTGTTAGGAAGATTTAATATCAATCTAATAACCCTTATTGTTATTGTATATTGTGATGTGGTTTTCGGTACACAGTGTAAGAAAATCCTCTGACTGGGCTTTTAGTGATGCGTACATCTAAGAAAGACAAAGAAAAATAATTTTCTATTTCAACGATGAACTGGACTTGGGCGTTGATTTTATTTAGGTAAGAAATGAATTCGTCTAGAGATTCTTTACCGTGTGGCCAGACAGCGAAAATATCGTCAACGTATCTTAACCAGCAGGTTGGTTTAAGTTGGGATGAATTGAGGGCTTGTGTCTCGAAGTTTTCCATGAAAATGTTAGCCAATGCAGAAGAGAGTGGTTTACCCAGTGGATCACCTCGAACTTGTTTGTAAAATTTGTTCTGAAAAAGGAAACAAGTGTTAGATGTGCAGTGTTCTAGAAGAGCTAAGGTATCGTGTGAAATATTGTGTTTATTTTTGAGAACGTCAAGGGTTTCAGATAGAGGTATATTAGTGAATAAGGAAACTATATCAAAGCTAACTAGGATGTCGTTATAGAAGTGGTGTTGTTTTGAAGAAGGTCAATGAAATGGGTGGAGTTTTTGACATAGGATGTAGCGTTTTCTACTAATGGTTGGAGAGATTGGCTAGATGTTTTGCAACTTTTTGTGTGGGTGAACGGTGGGCACTTACGATAGGGCAAAGGGGATTCTCCGGAGACCGTATTTTCAGGGATGCGAGATGATTTTTCGCGGGGGATTAGTTCTTTTTTTAGGTAATGACTGAGTTGGGAGTTGATGATACTTTTGGTTTTCTTTTCAAGATAAGTTGTAGGATCGTTAGGGACTGGTTTGTAGTCTGTGCTGTTTAGTATATTGTCCATCTTTTGTACATAGTCTGTTTTGTCGAGTATGACTGTAGCGTTGCCTTTGTCGGGGCGATCGAGCGGGAAGGAGAGACAGGGGGGCACGAAGAAGCAGTTTTTTAGAACGTTCCCGGGAGCGAACAGAAAATGGCAAACTTTAACGAGGAAAAACTTTTTTTGGGGATGTTGGGGTGAAAAAAATGGGAGTAATAAGAGCAAAACTAGATTTTTGACCTAAAAAGGTACTCCAATAAGGGATTTATCTCCTCTGAAGCTACGATATTACGAAACGCGCCATTGCCAAAAACGGCATTTCCAGAAAATTTTACATCGAGTAGGTCAATTTTTATTCTTTTAAAGGCGACCGGACATTTTCTCCTGCAGCTTTCTGTTTGCTCCCGGGAATATGTTCGTGTATATATATATATATATATATATATATATATATATATATATATATATATATATATATATACAGGGTGATTGCTGATAAGTGCTCATTAGAAGTTTATGACCTTCTCATCCGATTTGAGAGCTGAAAATTTGTATTCGGCCATTATACGATATTCGCATTCAGATTAAATTAGTTTCACTACTCCAGCGCTTCCGGTTATACCGGAAGTCGCCACCAACTTTGTTATTTTAAACGAAATACCCTACATGTTTTTGCATTTTCAGAACGGTAATCCTATTTGGGATAGATTTTATGTAGTACTCTCTACACCTAGCCTTATTAGTTTTTGAAATATTTGCGATTTTCGAAAAATATCCGTTATCGCAGCTCTTTTTATAATTTGATGTATTTTTGTGTAAATCTAGAAAATATATTTTTGGACAACAGATTGCTGCTAACTATGTCTTGCAAAATTATTGGAATGAAAATCTATTTTTTATACAGGGTGTGCGTTTATAGTCTGAAAATATATGGAAATTCAAGCGGGTATAACTTGATTTTTTCAAACGGAACACCCTATATATTTCTATTCCAAAGCATTCTACATACATCGCTCTGCAACTTCTATTAACTATGTTCTATACCTAAATACCATAGTTTCGGAGATATTGTTACTTTTCTGAAGTGATATATTTAATATCGCAGCAGAGAATTTTAATTCCAAGGTTTTCATGTCATTGGATGATCCAGTTTCTTTTTATATTCATGATGACACGATGACAATCTGAGAATAATAATAAAAAGTCTGGACGCAGCAAGTGCGTTATGATAGTGATTGTTCATAAAAAATATTTTAAATAGCAAATATGTGTTTTTTTTAAGAAAAGGCATTAAATTTGGTTGCTAGTATGACATATATAGTAGAAACAATATACCGTATATCATCAAAATAACTTTATTGTTTGAAAGTGTACAAAAATGTTTCGAAAATAAACTTAAAATGTTCCCGAAAAAACTAGTTTCCTGTCCAACGAACCTTATTAAAAGCCACCCACCCTTGTGTAATTTGACTTCCCGAGTCCAACGCACTTATCAGATTCGTCTCAGCTCAAACATTAAGCAAGTTATGAGCACCGATGTTAAGAAAAAAGAACGTGAATTAATTATGGCTTTATCATTGTAAAAATGTAATAGCAGAACTATTAAAGTAACATGACAATCATACAGTGACATTGAATGAATTAAATCATTATTTCTAGAGTAGAGTTAAGCTAGATTAGATTATATACAGTGAACAGAGGAAAGACAACAACGTGTGATGCAACTGGAGCTGAAAAATTCAAAGGAATCGTTCAATGTGACTTCCGTTTTGGTTCAAACACTTTGAAATTCTCGAATGTACTCCAGCGGTGGTCGTTCATCGTATCTCCTCTGGACCTAACTCGGTAAAAGCTTGCGTTATGCATATGTTTTCCATTTAATATGATCTCACGCGAGTGAGTTATTTGGGATGACACAGACCGTGTCTGTGTTCGTGCATAATTCTGGAGCAGGTAATACCTTCAGCATTCCTGCTCGTATAATGTTATAGTCTATAGTAAACATACAGCGGTGCTGGGGGTCATCCGCTGTTATTCTTTGTTCTGTGAACGGCTGGTTACCTTGTATGGTCATTGGCGGAAAGACGATCCAATGTCTATGGGTTGGCATGACTGAGTTGGTAGCGCATGTGTACGTGGAGACGCTGGCTGTCCGCTCCGTGGAGCTTCCTTCTTCTGGTTCGAGTGTTTAAGCCGGCAGGTGCTATCGTAGCTGAGGCCATTTGTGGAGTATTGCCGCCACGTTGAACTTATAAATTAAAGTCGTCCTTCAGGGGCAGGCTGGTGCTTACAGCCAGTATAGTACTACATACAGACTTGGAGACTACTTCTCTGGCTTCACTGTTGGTTTTCGTTTTTGTAGGTGATAGTCTCTATGTAGTATGGACCAGTTTCACCAAGTAAGGGCAACAACAATCAATGACCAGTATAGTAATGTTCATATTTTAGGGTAACTGCCATTCTAATGTAGTTGAGAATAAAGAACGTACATGGTCGTTATAGTTGGTAAGCCGCTGCTTGGATGGTACCGAGCGTGCCTTGATGCTCCTCGTCATGTTGCCTGCGCTGGTGAAGCTGCCCCGGTCTCATAGATGAGTATTAACAACAACCACCTCATTGAGGCATTTCAGTTTAGTTGTGTGTTTTAACATTGTGCCATTGCCTACGATAAGATATCCTTTTTTGTGTGCGCTATTTTTTAAATGTCAGTTAAATTTACGTGACATATAGCGACTGTTAACGTCATTGCCCTGCCGATACAGTCGGTGGACTTGGTGGTCGTCACCATACCGTAATCATTTAGTGAATATACTATGTACCATTTGTTGCCAGTAATATACCCTTATTATTTGTTATTATTATTATTTATGACCTGACATGACCTATAGGGTCGTCTAACTGTGATTGTTGGTCATAAGGACATAAACTCCACAAAAAGGCTTCTAATGAAGTTAACCTCACCCAGCCAGTGATTTATTATTGTTAACCTTGTGAGAGGCCCTTTACGCTTCCTAAAATGTTATTCTGGAGGGATAGCTGACTTGTTACGTAGGTAACACTAATTTTGCACGTTCATTTTATGGCTGAAGCCCCGCAGGCAGACCATTTGAACCTGATTAGGTTATTATACCATATGTGAAGGGTTAGTGAGCTCACGGACCAGTGATTGAACAGCTGATGTTAATTAATAGCTGGTGATATTAACTACCAGTGGTTACCCATATGGTAGGTGGACCTAACTGTATTTATATGGGTCCCTATTACCTCACAGCATCTTGTTTTGGCGTACCATAATTCCATGCTACCGCTGTCAATGAATTGTGAATATATGGGTGAATACTATATCTGGCATTATTATTTGCTGACCATACCATTGCTTGTGTTTGTGTCATTCGAGCTCACAATTTGTTGATTACAAAAGTATTATAGTGCTGATAACCCCTCTGGTTATGCAGTACCGTGTTTGATTATTGATCTGGCACCTTGCGTGTTGCGATATTGATTCTAAGTCACAGTGCCATCATAGTTCCCCTCTTAGGTACTAATGACACCCTGAACCCTGTCACAGATTGTGGAATAGTGGCTGGCGTCTATTAAATTAAGTCTCTAAGACTTTATTAAACTCAAAGTGGTAATATAACATTCGAACCCCTCTGTGATGACTCCATGCTCAAGCTTTGCGTAGACCTCCGCTGCTTATTGAGGGAATTGTGGTATTTTCTACCTTTCTGGTACTTAGCAGCGAGTAGTCGCAGCTCGACGTTTCGGCTCCTGTTTTGAAGCCATTTTCAAGAAGTAAAGGAACTATGTAAGGACACTCTAAGGCCCCAATCTGCCTCTTCCTTAGAGTGGTGGACAAAGGTGGGTAAAAGGAAATATGTAAGGACACTCTAAGGCCTCAATCTGCCTACTCCTTAGAGTGGTGAACAAAGGTGGGTAAAGGAAATATGTAAGGATACTCTAAGGCCTCAATTTGCCTACTCCTTAGGGTGGTGGACAAAGGTGGGTAAAGGAAATATGTAAGGATACTCTAAGGCCCCAATCTGCTTACTACTTAGAGTGGTGGACAAAGGTGGGTAAAGGAAATATGTAAGGACACTCTAAGGCCTTAATATGCCTACTCCTTAGAACGGTGGACAAAGGTGGGTTGGGTTGTTGTAGCTCGATTACGCGGCCTCAATCCGTCTACTCCCCAAATCTCGCCGGAGATCGTCTGTGAGGTCTCAGTGTTTTCAACACTAGGCCTCAGAGAGATCTGGCAGTTCGTTGCAAGTCTTGTCTTATATATGTCGTTCCGTCTACCTGCTTCGTTATCAGTGAAAGTAGTGGGGTCACCGTCAATTAAGTGGGGGGCTTTGGTCACGGTACTTAGAGGGTGAGGAGGATTAAGAGGGTCACCGGCATTTTTTGAGGCAGATAATGGGGCAATAAAATTGTCTGTAGAATTTATTTTCCTTTTGTGTCTTTGTAAAGAAGATATAATAGGTTTCCGAATAGTCGGAAGGCGAAGACCATCATCTCTCTTAATTAAACAATCGGGACGTTTTTCAATCTCGATTGCTTCGCGGATAATTCTCGTTTTAAAGTTGTAAACCGGTGCTAGTGTTTTGGCATTATCGAAGTCTATTTTGTGCCCTGTATGAATATGATGCATGGCCAGCGCCGATGAGGGGTCGGATTTTCTAACTGCGAGGGTGTGTTCGTATATTCTATTGTGGCTGCGTCTATTTGTTTGTCCTACATAAGTTCGGGAACAGTCGGAACGAGGAATTTCGTAAACTCCGTGGGATTCGTTTGGAATCGTATCCTTGGGAGTTTTTATCAGATTTGACAGTTTTTGCTCTGTTGTGAATACGGTTTTGATACTTTGGGTTCTAAAAAATCTGCTGATTTTGTCGCTGACACCTTTAATGTATGGTAAAAACGCTGTGTGTTGTTATGTGGACTCTGTTTGTTCTTGTTGTGGTGTAGTGGTTTGTTGTTGTGCGTTTCTAATGTTTCGTAGTATGTGATTGTTGTCGTATCCGTTTTC
Source organism: Tillus elongatus (assembly GCA_964006375.1). NCBI lineage: Eukaryota > Metazoa > Arthropoda > Insecta > Coleoptera > Cleridae > Tillus > Tillus elongatus. The sequence continues at coordinate 299,828,429 of OZ023262.1, forward strand.
TAGCAATGTCTGTCTTAAAAAGTTTAATTCTGTCTGTTTGTTGTTGTTGTCCGTTAGTCTGAGGGATCGTGTTACTAGTGCTCGAACCACGGAACTTAGTTGCGATGGGTTATGGTGAGATTGGGCGTTAAGATAACGATTAGTGTGGGTTGGTTTTCGGTAGACAGTGTAATAAAATCCTCTAACTGGGTTTTTAGTGTTGCGTACATCTAAGAAAGGCAAAGAAAAATTATTTTCTATTGCCATGGTGAACTGGATTTGGGGGTTGATGTTATTTAGGTAAGAAAGGAATTCGTCTAGAGATTCTTTGCCGTGTGGCTAGACAGCGAAAATGTCGTCAACGTATCTTAACCAACAGGTTGGTTTAAGTTGGGATGAATTGAGGGCTTGTGTCTCGAAGTTTTTAATTAAAATGTTAGCCAATGCAGGAGAGAGAGGTGAACCCATTGGCGCACCTCGAACTTGCTTGTAAAATTTGTTTTGAAAAAGGAAAAAAGTGTTAGATTTGCAGTGTTGTACAAGAGCTAAGGTATCGTGGGAAATTTTGTGGTTATTTTTGAGAATGTCAAGGGTTTCATATAGAGGTATACTGGTGAATAGGGAAACTATATCAAAGCTAACTAGGATGTCGTTTTGAAAAATGGTGTTGTTTTGAAGAAGGTCAATGAAATGGGTGGAGTTTTTGACAGAGGATGTACCGTTTTCTACTAAAGGTTGGAGAGTTTTGGCTAGATGTTTTGCAAGTTTTTGTGTGGGTGAACGGTGGGCACTTACGATAGGGCGAAGGGGAATATCAGACTTATGGATTTTCTGAAGACCGTATTTTCTAGGGATGCGTGATGATTTTTCGCGGGGGATTAGTTCTTTTTTGAGGTCAGGACTGAGTTGGGAGTTGTTGATGATAGTTTTGGTTTTCTTTTCAAGATAAGTTGTAGGGTCGTTAGGGATTTGTTTGTAGTCTGTGTTGTTTAGTATATTGTCCATCTTTTGTATATAGTCTGTTTTGTCGAGTATGACTGTAGCGTTGCCTTTGTCTGCTGGTAGGATTATAATTTCTGTGTTTCGGTTTAGGTCTCTGATTGACTGTCGTTCGTGAGAAAAAAGGCTGGAAGGTAGAGGTTTGGTAGAACCTAATATGCTGGCAATGTACTGTCTCGTAATTTTAGGCAGATTAAGGCCTTAGAGTGTCCTTACATATTTCCTTTACCTCTTGAAAATGGCTCCAAAACAGGAGCCGAAACGTCGAGTTTTCATAAATTCTGGACGCGGTTTAACCCGAGAACCAAGTATGTCTTATCTATATATAATATATATATATATATATATATATATATATATATATATATATATATATATATATATATATATATATATATAAACACTCAAACGGACCTTGGATGTGTGTTCTAGACACCCTAATTCGTGCTCACTTGAAGCATTTTTTCCAAAGTTTTACCACTGATTCCCTCTATTAGTTAATCTTTTTAATGATAATTCACTAAAATGACGTCATTGCGTACTTATCTTAAAAATGATATATGCATGTAACATTCGGCTCTGAATTAACAAGCTATTCGTTAGGGAAATCAGTTGTGATTCATGAGCAACCTCATATAACAATACTTGTTTAAAAGATTTATGCTAAATATTTCAGAAAAATCTATAATGAAAGTCTTACGTAAATCTCGCTCTATATTGACATATGGTGCTGAAACTTATTGCCAGACACGCAGCAGCGATACAAATGGAACGCAAAAATATTCAAGAGAGATATTGAAATTTGAATAGGGTTCCTAACTTTCACAAAACTTTTTAATCTACGTACTTTAATTTCTATTTAAAATGTTGCCATAGCAATTACAAGGAAGTTAATGCTGGAGCTCCATCCAGAGTCCTGTTTTAATCTAAGTAGGATTTACCGCGCGTCCACGAATGCTGGTTCCCCTATTTTGATTAAAATGAAGAGAAATACCTGCTTTCTGTAAATACATTACTGCTTTTCTCGGAGATATGAATATTAAGAATCAGATCCAGGTTGAGATGGAATAGATTTAGAATTGGTAGGCATATGAGGAGCCGGGAAGTGCGTGTAGTCCTCCTCTTGCCCCTATTTACTCAGGATTATCCATCAATCTGCTTGGGGAAGCACGAGCCGTCCCAGGGGTTTACCTTCTCCCGGTTTTTGTTCAAGTTTTTGTTCCTCCATCACCGGCGAGAGGATAATATTTTATTGTATGGCTTCACTTTTCAGACGCGAGCTTCTCTTTATAACATAAAAGAAGAGAACCTTTTGTGTTGCTAGATAATCTCTTGTTGACAAATTAACAGCAGAGTGTTTTGTTGGGATGTAAATTATCTTTAATTTGATGAATTATTTTGGTTCAAATGTTTTCTGTATTTATTTAAAGTATTTACTTTAAGGCGTTATTTCGATCAAAATATAATTTTTAATTTACAAGATCATTCTAAATTGGTTTAGTGGCAGCAAGTGCCTTATGGTAGCAAATTTTCATTGAATTATTTCAAATCACAGAAATTTCCTTTTTAATTAGATGCTTTTAATTTTTTTAACTTAGAGATCTAAGTTTTTCGTAACAGTTTACGTTTTATAATAGAAACCTGTCGAGTGAACTTGGTTGCCAAAGCTTTGTGATCTTCAGACACAATTTTTTTTTTCGAATGGAAACCCAAAATTTTCTTGACAAACTGACTGACAAACTGGCTGACAAACATGTTCAGTTCATTCATTAAAGACAGGTAGGTAATAAATAACATTAAAATCAACCCATTATTTTTTGAGTTATACAGTGTGTCCCAAATTGGTGGTTGATGTACTGTGATCTTGAAAACTGTAATACATACAATAATAGTTAAATGGAAAACATTGTAGATAAATTTATGCGGTTATATCTGTTCGAAAGCTGGTTTAGAAATACTTTCAAACCAAGAATATGCATTTTAGCAAAAGGGCTGCAATTTTTCCAATTCAAAATGATTAGCCAATTATTGAGTACATTATTACGGTACTCTCTTTACGGCCAGTTGATTGGTTTCTTGATCTTTCAAATCAGTCTTTTGGTTGTGAGATACCATCATCAACATTTTTCTTATGGCAGCCATTGTATAAAATATAATAAAACTATAATGACAACAAAAAACTTCAAACACGCGTCAGCTAAACTGTATGCCGTTAAAACCAACGAAAGTTGAACATGCTCTTCATAAATGTTTTGAACACACTATAATAACAAAAAACTTTAAATATCTGTCAGTTAAATGTTCTATGCTGATAGAGTTAAAAAGGTCTTTGTGATTTTTCAAATATTATTAGAAAATAACGGTGTGATTGTGTTATACGTAGTAAAGAGAATAATTTTTTAATTTTTTTTGCGCCTATTAGAAAAATGAAAGTATATTTCTGAAAAGAGTAGCCATAGGTAAAAAGATAAAAAGTCAAAAAATTCTATACGTTATAAAATATGATGCTACCAAATTTCTAAATGATTATTGTGATAGAAAAAGTTATTAACAGTTTTCAAAATGAGACTTTTTCAGTTTTTTCAAAATATTTCTGAAATGGCCAAAGTTTTTTGGTTTAGTTATATATTCAAAATGATCGTTAATAGTATTAGTAGTGGTGGGGAGGCTCACGACAGGCAATTAGGCCACAACGGGCCCTTTTTGTAAACACCGCCAACCCAGCAACCATGCCCTACCCTTATTTCGTTCCGTCACCAAACCACATGGACCTTGAAATAAAGACCATGACGGCCTTAAATTGGACGGAACGTACCTGGCTCTCTGCAGAGTCCCTGAGCCGAAAAAAGCCTCACATTCACACAGGTAGTGGTAAGACGTTTCTTCAGTCTCGCCGCATTCCTGGCAAATGGGGCCCCTCTCGTCACCTACCAATGTAAGTTGTCTTCTAAGAGCACAGTGCCCTGTCACCACCCCAATGATGCGGCGAAGCTAGACAGCCTTCTCCCTGTCCGGCCCCTCCACGAAATCCCTTGCCTGCCACCGACCGACCTCCAGTGCCTCTCCACGGTGTCGTCAGTTCACCTATCCAAGGCGTCAGAGACCACCCTCTTGCTTACGCCTATAGCAGGCTCGGGGCCACAGAATGGCCGCCGGAACCAAGCCTTGCAAGATCATTCGCCACTTCATTCCCCGTGACGTCATAGTGTCCTGAAACCCATACAAGTTGCACCTCCTTGGTCCTGGATAGTCCCGTAAGAGCGTCAGCGCACTCCTGGGCCAGAGTTTACCTAATTATGGACGCGCAGATTGTCCGGAGGACCGCCTGACTATCTGAGCAATATATACACATTTCTCAGGGCTCATCCACACATCCTGTCGATCAGCTACATACAGAATAGCGTACATCTCCGTTTCGAATGCCGTGGTATATGCGCCCAGAGCATAACTCTCGCGCACTCCCAGACCATCTTTGTCGTTGAATTGCGCAACTTTTTGTAATTTAATCAACTCCGTTTCGCTTACCATTTACGAAATCCTAATAGTAAACATTAGAAACAGGGATATTATATATATATATATATATATATATATATATATATATATATATATGTATATATATATATATATATATATATATATATATATATATATAGATATTGACCCTACGTACATATTTTCATCAGCGGTCGGTTACTTCTGAACTACCAGGGTGTTCAAATAAGGGCACGGAACGGCTATATCTCGAAAACTGTCACAGCTGCAGCTTTCGCCAAAAAATTAGCATAAGTAAAGTGGCCATGAGAAAATGTTAGAAATTATTTTCAGCTTTCTAAATCTGCAGCTAGGTGGCGAAAATGCCATGGCTTACCTAAAATCTTTAATTTCTTGAAAATCTTGACGCATAGCATAAGCTGGTTTTAGGCAATTTGTAGTCAACGTTCACTTATCTACAACTTCTATTAAAAAAATTCCTTATGTACCAGTGGCGGAGGTAGTGGGCGAGGATTTTTTTATAAACAAGTGTCTATAACTTGATAACCAGTAGACATAATTTCAAGAATTTTGGCTTGTTGGAAAGAGATTTCATAAGAAATTTCCACTTATTGGTATTTTAAATCCACAGTCACACATGCACAAAATACACAGTTTATTTTCAAATTGCCTCTACTCGTCAGAGATTAGTTAAATGTATACATAAAAACGGAGAGCAGTTTTAACATTTGTAAATAATAAAATGTCAGTTAAATTTGAGGGTTTTTACATTCATATAGCTTTGTTTTCATAATAGGTATAATCACTTAATTTACGAATACAACCTTAAATTCGATTCTTGGCTCTTGTATCTTAGTGTTACGAAAAGGTAATAAATTTATTTCATATTAAAGTGATTAATTGTTATTGATAACTATGTTAATTTGTATAGCGCTGCCTGAAAATAAATATTCTATAGAGATTTTGCTATATTCAGATCCAATTTTGAGAAATGGCATAATAGGCAACAAAATACATAAAATTCGAGTTTTCTCTGAAACGGAAAAACATATTCGTTTTGGGTTTTCACTGAGTTCTTTCTAACTTCATGCATTTTTTGATAGTTATATTATAATACTATGCTGCTATTTGAAAATTTTCATAAAAATTAATAAAACTAGACTGCTCTATTCTAACGCCCTCTGTATTTTGTGCATATGTGACTGTGGATTTAAAATACTAATACGTGAAATTTCTTATGAAATCTCTTTCCAACAAGCCAAAGTTCTTGAATTTGTGGCCACTGGTTATCAGGTTATAGGCATTTGTTTATAAAAAAATCCTCGCCCTCTACCTCCGCCACTGGCCCCTAAGGAAATTTTTTTAACAGATGTTGTGGATAAGTGATTACAAATTACCTAAAACCAGCTTATGTTATGCGTCAAGATTTTCGAGAAATTAAAGATATTAGGTAAGCGATGGCATTTTCGCCACCTAGCGGCAGATTTAGAAAGCTGAAAATAATTTATAATATTTTATCATGGCCACTTTACTTATGCAATTTTTTTCCGAAAGCTGCAGCTGTGATGGTTTTCGAGATATAGCCGGTTCGTGTCCTTATTTAAACACCCTATATATATATATATATAACTGAAACTGGCCTCGAAAATAGGTTCCAGGGGTCTTAGTTTCCTCTCATTTGAATAATTTTTTTCAAAATCTACAAATCACAAATTCACACGGAAATCGCGTAGAAAAAATTCACTATAAAGTTATTTGCGGAAGATTCCTAAATTACACAAGTGAACTTTGTAATTATCAAGACTTTTACAATGTGACAATAAGCTGTCACATAATGTAATTTTTACTCTAAGTATCCAGAATTTGTTGAAAACGTATAATCTTTTGAGAAGTATTTTGCCTGTATTAAGACAGATAACTACACAGTGAGAACCTTGGTGGTTCAGGGGTAAGAACGTGTGCCTTTGAACCGAAGGGTACTGGGTTCGATCCCAGGGTACTCCTTTCACTTTTTCAGTAAAAACTGTAAAATTAACATCAACCGAGTTTCTGACATTGTATTTGAGCAAGTTGAATGTCTGCACGTTCCACCCTTCGGAGGGGGCGTAAAGCCGTCGGTCCCGTGTCCATGCGATGTTGGGCACGTTAAAGATCCCTACCCTCCTTACAGACAGACAGGGGTTCCGAAAAATTTCCAGGAAAGTGAGGTGAAACTGCTCCCTGGCGTCGGTGATTGGCCATAGTCGCGGAAATAGGCCGACGTTAAAGAAACAAAACACACACAACTACACAGTGTAGAGCTTTTGACCTATACAAAGTATAAAATTAAATTTGCTTAATGTCCCATCTATTAACACCATTCGTACGTTGATGTGGGTAAATATGAAGCTGTAAACGTATATTTAAATTTATATGTCCCAAGCTACCCATTAGTACAAATTTTGTTCTATTACCCACGAATCGTGATAAGCTTCTTATTGTGCCACGTAAATTGTCGACTATTAAATTTAATTACAACCATATGAACTTATTACCCAATTTGTTTAATACAACCTCTGTTGGTGCGGCTCAAGTTTGCAGATAATACAACCTGTTAGACCAACACGTGTTTCTTGGTTCGAATTGGAAAACTTATATTTGAAATAATTTTTATTAACAAAATGCTTCAGACAAGATACGGTGAATAAATAGAAAGTAAAAAAGACGGGGCTGCCAGTACCTGGACTTCTTCCGATGCGTTGCTTGATTCGCCAACAGTTAACCCAAGTGGAAAGTACGGCATTTAGATTAAATACTCAACCATAGCCTATTTGACGTTATCAGCATAGATAAAGTCATATAATAATGGTAGCATCGGCCTGAGAACAAATTTACACCATCTAGTTACAATGAAAAGATATTTAATAAAACAAATGAATGTCATATTTACACCATATTATTATAAGGTTAATAAATTATTGTTTATGATAATTGAAAAATGGTACAGTGAAAATTAAACCCTCATTTGTTCTAATGAATACCTGCCAATACATTTTAATAAAGAGTCTTCCTTACTCACCTAACTTTTTAGCGATATTTTTAATTCGCTAATGAGGAGATCTGTGTTTATATATATATATATATATATATATATATATATATATATATATATATATATATATATATATATATATATTTATATTTGACCGATAAATCAAAAAATAATGGACCAATCTTGATCAAATTTGGTGAGTACCTTCCCTTTGTAAGTGGCTTGGCTAAGTTTGTTAGCCAGGAAAATTGGACCAGGTTTTCCCGGAAAATTTTGTGTATACTCTCTAAAAAAATTCATATCTCCGGAAATAACAAATTAAGGGCAACCAAATTTGGTACGCGTATTTGTACTAAAGAGTAAACTCTGTACCAAAATGTATCTCTCTAGCTTTAAAGACGAAGAAGTTATGGGCAGTTAAAGAAACAAATTTTGGAGTTTTCCTCAAAACTTAGTAGGTAGTAAAAAGGAAATATGAGCAGAAATTTCGAATAAAACGGGCTTGAAAGCTGTCTTTTTCACATCTTGAAGCCATATGCCCCTTAAACCCTGCCTACCCCGCACAGCACCCCTATCCCTCCAGGTGCCGTAACTTCCTTGGCGGGAAGGAACAAGACATTTCTCTTGTGGTTTATGCAACGAGTGTGGTTGTATGCTCGCGGGGGGAAGGGAAAATCCCCACGACGATGCCAAGTCGAACCTGGGGGGTCTGCTTCGTCGTAGGCATTTTCCTTCCCCCCTCGTGTGCATACAACCACCCTTGTTGCATAAACCACAAGAAAAACTTTTTGTTCATACTAGGGCTGGGAATACGAATAGTTCGAATATTTGAATATTCGAGTATTCGAATACGAATTATTTCAACGAGGGTGTATTAGAATATATATATATATATATATATATATATATATATATATATATATATATATAATGGCTGGGAATGATCCCCAGAAGATTCTTAGAAGCACTCACCACAGGGAGCACTAGGAGAAAATAGTAGAGCCTTCAAATAAGTGATTATGAATAATTTGTTAGCTTTGCACTGTATAGGCTTGGTTTCAACTGAATATTTCTAAGAACCATATATATAATTTTATCGAGTATTTCTATGAATCTTTCCTTTTCTTTACGCCTTCATGAGCCAATAAAAATCGGCAGAGAAACAGCATATTATGTCGGATTACTAAGCGGAAGGTGTCGCAAGACATTTTGAAACACATTCATGGGCTTAGGGGAGTGTTTTTTACTGTGCGAATATTCTAATACTCTGCGAATATTCGAATACTCGACGAATATTCGAACACTCCGCGAATATTCGAATACTCCACGAATATTCGAATACTAGAATAATTTGAATAGTCGTGAAGCTTTCGGAACGAATATTCGAATACACAAACGGATAAATTCCCAGCATTAGTTCATACCCCCCAAGGAAATTACGTGACCTGTGGCAAATAGGGGTGCTGTGCGGGGTAGGCAGAGTTTAATGGGGATATGGCTTAAAATAGACAGCTTTCAAGCAGTAACTTCCTTGGGGGGTGTGAACAAGAAAATTTTCTTGTGGATTGTGCATCCAGGTGGGGTATTAGTAATGTTTCTGAAAATATTTTTTTTTAAAGTGTTCGGGAGCTAATCTGCAAATTTACCGAACTTTCATTAAATCCTTCAAATTTCAATAACTCAATTTCCTATTAAGGTAAGCTTTGTTGGTTAGAAAACCAACATTTAAGTTTATTTTCGAAATTTTTTTGTATATTTTCGAACCATAAGTAATTTTGATAAAATATAGTACATTGTTTCTACTACATAGGCTATACCGGTAATCAGATTTATGCCTGCTTGCATTTGCAATTAAAAACATTTTTATGGAAATTCACTTCCATAACACACTTGCTGCCTCTAGACTATTGACAAATGTTTATATATTTTCAAACAATAAAGTAATGTTGATGAAATATGGTACATTGTTTCTACTATATAGGAAACCAAGTTTGATGCCTGCTTTCATCAAAGAAAGACATTTGCTATTAAAAATATTTAAAAAAAATCGCTACCATAACGCACTTGCTGCGTCCAGACTTTTTTTTATTCGCCATTATTTTGGCTGCGTGCCCTTTCGCCTTGTTTTCTATAACTGCGAGTGTAGGTCCAAATCAGCACAAAGTGCAGTGTCGTATACTCTTGCCAGCCATTTTGTTCTTTACAAATTATTATCGATAATTTTTTGCACCCCCCCCCTCCTTTTTTTGATTCCTTTCACTCCACTGTCACTCTTCTCTCATTCCGTAATCTAATATTCCTAGAGTAAGTACATAGACTCATATACACACACATTCATATCTCATTATGTTATCAGATGGCATAATTTTTCTGCTAGACATTCTTTTATTTTATCTTTTTTATGTTCATTTTTTTAAATTTTGTTTTTTTGTGTATTTTAATATTGTGACTAATTGATGTTTTAACTTTTTTTTCTAACAACATAATATGGGATAGACAATGGACACATAGCTCCATGCATGGCGACTTAAAATAAAAGAATTATGAGTGACAGAATCTCATAGCAGTGACAATAATCGGACGATGATCTTTAGGCTGTGATAGTGGTGATATTTAACGAAAAATGAAAAAATTTGTTATAAAATTAATCTATGCAACACCACAAATGTTAGCTTGTTATAAATTACCAGATAAAATCCGCCAGACAAATGAAAACTCCATGTCATCAAAGCAACTTTTATCTCATCTGACAAATACACATTTTTCCGAACGCTGGCGTCGCAATTAGTTTCATACAGACAATCACATTACGACTCGTTTTATCACTAGGTGTAGTCTGCGCTTCAGATTTTTAAATCATTGTAGCAAATACTTTTTCCAAGTATGCTTAATAGGCAATTACCTTTGAAAGTCGCAGGCTAAACCTTCATACAAGGACGCACATATGTAGGTATCTAGTTCGCTCAGAGCAAATATCGTGAACAAAGCATCTGTGGTTGCCATGAAAACAGATGTAATTCTTGGTACAAGAGACCTAACATCGGTGGATTATGTGAACATTTGATTCTGATATTAAGGCAATTACCATAAAATAGCCGACTATCCTAAAATCGAGGTTATTATTAGATAAATACGAGGGTATATTATACAGGTGTCCCACGACGAACGTCCGTGATCATTTTCTCGAAAACAAATGTACTTAGTGGCCTATGTTAGCTACTCTGAATGATATGTGATCGCTAGACGGGATGGTTAATTACTATGTGAAAACTGGAACCTGTGATGAGCACTAATAAGTACACTTTGAGAAAACCCAAATCACCACAACACTTATTTCAGAGATCTTAGGATCGTTTCGTTGGCAAAGTCATCATCTTCAGGGCAAGATAAATTATAACTTAAACAACTAGCTACATGTATTTATATCGCGTCAAGGTAAACGAACTAGTCCGAAGTAAAATTGTCGTCCAGGAACGATCGTTTGTTTATTGTGTAGTGAAACTACGAGGTCGAAGACCTGCATTTTAATCTTCTGGTCGAAATATTTATGAGCCCTTATCTAATATACGGATAATAGCTTTAAAGGAACCGAGTTATTTAAAGAATCTGCACGTCCCCTTTCGATCTAGAAATTTACTATGTGGATATTGGAACACGCCGACAAACATCTGGCTAGATAAACAACATCAACTCCGCTCATCTTTTTTAAATAGAAAAACTAATACCGGGTGTTTGGCTCAATATGTTAACACTCTAACAAAATATAAATAATTCAACTAAAATACTACATACAAACTGTATTTATATTGATGCTAATTCTTCGTGATAGTATTTATATTAAATTCATAAATACAAACAAAACAAACAGATCTTTAAGTGGAGACAAACGTATAGATTAGTATATGTATAAACCGGCCGAGTTATTGACATAATTTATTATTCTACAGACAAATTCGGAGTTTTTAAGCGGTCAAATGCAAAGTGAAAATAAAGGACTAGAAATTAAAGATGCCGCACGATTCAATGAAGTTTTGTTCTTAATAGACGTTAATATAAAAATACTTTCTAATGAATCAAGCATAGTTTGATGTCTAATGTTTTTGACAAGTTTCAAATTTTCTTTCTCAATGTGGTGATTATTATCCCATATATGTTGTGCCACACATGATTTGTCAACCGTACCATATCGTAACTGTGCGAGATGTTCACTAAATCTGGTGGCTATGTTTCTTCTAGTTTGACCCACGTATTTAAGATCGTCATTATTTCCTAGTGTACCCACAAAACAAACGTTGGAATATTTGGAAGAATTGTTAAAAATGAACAATATAAGTAAAGACGTCTGCAAGGAATATTCAACTCTAACTAGCCTTTGTATAAAACAAAATATTTTTCAATTTGACAATGAGTTTTTTGAACAAACTGAAGGCACAGCAATGGGCAATCCATTATCTACTTTTATTGCAGATTTGTTTATGAATAGATTTGAGACGGATTAAAAAAATACAAATGGGTATTTCTCTAGAGTTTGGTTTCGTTATGTCGACGATATTTTTGCAGTGTTTGACACAAATACATGTAAGGTTGAAGAATTTACTGAAAAACTAAATAGTCAATTTTATTCAATAAAATTTACCCACGAAATAGAAATCAACAATAAACTTTCGTTCCTAGATGTACTAGCTATTAAAAATAAAAATAATGGTTTGCTTGAATTCGATGTCTATAGGAAGGAAACGGCTACTATTAGTTATATTCCTAACGACTCACATCATTCGTTTGCACAAAAAACGGCTAGTTTAAATTTCTTAGTAAACAGATTGATTAAATTTCCGTTAAGTAAAAATAGATTTAATACAGAATTAAAATACATAAAAAATGTGGCGAGATATAACGGTCACTCAGATGGTTTAATAGACAAATTTGTTAACAAACACAGAACAAAGAAAATGATACCTGAATGTACGACATTTAGTAAAGATAAAATAGAAAAAAAATTGTGTGTTTACCTTATGAACCACGAATCACAAAGGGTTTGGAAAATAGTTTTAAGAAAGCCGATTTACATTTGACTATTTCGACGAAAAGTAATTTAAAAAATTTGTGGGTAATACGAAAGACAAAGACAACGTCACTGAAATGTCCGGTATTTATGAGATTAGTTGCAAAGATTGCGATCTTAAATACGTGGGTCAAACTAGGAGAAACATAGCCACCAGATTTCGTGAACATCTCGCACAGTTACGATATGGTACGGTGGACAAATCATGTGTGCCACAACATATATGGGATAATAATCAACACATTGACAAAGAAAATTTGAAAAAAATCAAAAACGTTAGACATCAAACTATGCTTGATTCATTAGAAAGTATTTTTATATTAAGGTCTATTAAGAACAAAACTTCATTGAATCGTGCGGCACCTTTAATTTGACATCGCAGTTTCACCACACAATAAACAAACGATCGTTCCTGGACGACAATTTTACTTCGGACTAGTTCGTTTACCTTGACGCGATATAAATACATGTAGCTAGTTGTTTAAGTTATAATATATCTTCCTCTGAAGATGTTGACTTTGTCAACGAAACGATCGTAATGTCTCTGAATTAAGTGTTGTGGTGATTTGGGTTTTCTCAAAGTGTACTTATGGTTAATTAGCTAGAGTGCCCAGCGTAAATAAGTGACTGGTCACGTTTGTTGTCCATATAAGGGAAACGGGAGTACGGATAGTGCTGTTTAAAGGTTTATAGTCAACATTTAGTGTGTCCGGCAACCAGTGCTGTACTCGGTAGCCTATGTTTGGCCTGAGGGACGGATGTCCTTGGGTGAAGTATGGAGCTACTTGGAATGGTACATAACCGCTGGACGGGGCTGTTAATTATACAGGGTGATCGACATAAATAGGGGGACAAGTTTACCTGGTTTCATTAGCTAGCAGGTTATCGTCATATGAGAGTGGAAGCCTTTTGATTGCTCACATAGCAGGGTCGGACTGCAGGGAACCGCGAGAATAATGCCCAAGGGAATATAGAACCTCAGAATGAGGCGATAAATTTACATCCGGGGCAATTTTCCTTTTGATGCATGTGTATGTCGCTTTTCGCTTGCCGTTGCTTTCGTATGCTTTACTAATTGCTCTGCTAATGTTAATATCACGCTTCATGTATTGTAAAAAGCACAAATATTATTTCGATTGAATATTATTGTATTATTTTTAAATATTAACGTATTTGTATCGTTTACCATGTGAAAGAATGTCTTATCAGAGATATTGTTATTTGACCTGACATATAGTTTTCCTTTAATCGCATGAACTGTAGCGAATTTTTAGTTTTTGTTATTTATTGATTTTTATGATTGTAACTTTCGTTTGTAAATATTTTGAATATTATTAGACGGTTTTATGACACTAGTCATTAGATAGTTGCACTAGTGCATGTGTGTTTAAGCTAGAATCCTGTGACGGATTGTAACTAGCGGAGATATATCTTAATTGATATTTGCCTGTTTGTAATATTTCTGCTTCCAACTTTGTAAGCTAGGTAAACTGCCATTATTAGTGAGTAAGTAATTAAAGCCTACTTAACTGCCGAAAACTCTACGGGATATAATAAGTTTTGACCCCTGGCTATAGTTTTTCTTCTCCAGTCAGCTACCCTAGGACAAGCCTGTTATGAAACAGTAACCTGTGGTGTTCTAAGAGGGCATTAGCAGAAGTCCTCACGGGGATCTGACCTCGTCCTATTTAATAGGGAACAAAGATGACGCCCGAGGATATGTTATTTGGAATATTTAGATCACGACCGAAGGACGGATTTTCACCCTATCCGTCGGACCTGTGCTTAGATGGAGTGCATCGTTACAACTGTATACCAAATCTGAAGACGTTATCTCAATTAGTTCTAAAGTTGCCGTGCCTACTATCAAACAGACATACAGATCGACATATCGACAGAAAAAGAAACGTTCCCAAATCGTGTTTTCTATATGTTTTGACACGCTTTAGCACGTTTAAGCAAAACAAATTTTTTTGAAATTTCTGTCACCGATATCATACTTCCACAGGTATTGACGATGTGAAAGTAATAGGAGCTTCCTTTTAAAAGTGAGCAATTTGGCCCAGCCTGTACATAGGAAGATTATAGTTTTCAGCTTGTTGCACTTAGTATTTTATGAAAATTCACTAATATGATGTAAATAAACCTTAAATTCTGTTTTACTTGTTTTAAACCTAAAAATCACAGATAGCTTACAAATTTATTTCGTAGTGAATATGACATGATAGCAGTTACAAGTTTTATGCCACAGGTGTTTTACAAAAATGTGCGGAAATAATATGAATAATCTTTGATTATTGTCAACATATTTTAAATTTGAAATCAGAGTTAACTCTCTGAGCACGACTTGCCGTCAGAATACTTCAGGAACAACAGAACACGGAGTTGAGGTTTAGGAAGTTAAACCAGATGAGATATATGGTCAAAAGGGATTAGAATAACACCCTTAGATAGGAACTTGAGTGGGATCTAAGAAACTTGTTTGGTTTGATGTCACTCTCGTGAAAGTGTACAAAGAGCCATACGAAATGGTGAAAAAATCTAGTGAGAGAGTGTGTGTATGTGTTAGAGAGCGAGAGACATACGAAGACTAAACACTAAAGTTCTATTCTCTCTGTTGTATGTAATTTTTTCGGATTACATATTGCCAGACTGGTATCATAAATTCGTTTAAGTAAAGAAAAAGTTACCAACATCAATTTGCATTGTGGCTACTAGGAGGTTGTCTTATTACAAGCTCTTTTGTGTAAAAAATCAAGAATTTCAGCACTTTAATTTTTTAAATCTAAATTAATTTAAATCGTTGGTTGTTAATAGTTGCGGTACACTTAGTGCTGATAATACATCGAATCATCGACAGTTTACTGTGACATCTCTTCTGTTAAGGTCAGGTCTCAGCCAAAGAATATAACATATAAGTGCTTTAAAAATTTCAGTTATGATGATTTCATTGGTGACTTAGCAGAATGAGCAGAATGTTGATTAAAAGCTTCACATTTTTAATAACTTCCTGATATCTAGTTTTAACAAGCATGTTACTTTTGTTACACGTAGAATAACAAAGCCTAGGGCTAAGCTGATGACACCTACATTGATGTCTGTTATCAAGGAGAAGGATAATGCATTGCAAAAGTATAAGAGAACTGAGTCTATTACGAATTTTGATTATTACAAATAATTAAGAAATATGACTGTTGTTTTGACGCGACTTGATAAAAAACGTTATTTACAAAACATCTGTCAATCAAATTACTCCCGCTCAATGTGGTCAGCATTACGTAATGTACATGTTTATTCCCATAGCCTGGTCGTGCTCTGGTCGTTTTTTTGATTGATCGACGCGTGACTTAGGTACTGGACTCCTAGAGGCTGGCTCCACGTGCCAATAAGGTCTGGTGGCGGGGATGTTGGACGCCATGTCGGTATCCGACGGGGCGTTGCAGTTCCGCTTCCGAAACTCGTAGATTTCCTTCAGCGCAGTAAGGGCAGGGGACGCCCCATGGCCGATTCGGATCGGCTTTTGGCTCAGGAGTCAAGAGGTGGCACTAGAGGATGTGGTCAGGATGCTTGCGCTCCAGAACCGCTCGCTCAATGTTGGGCAATGGCGGCACCTGGAGACGGCAGGGGACCTAGAGCATGGCCTTTGGTCTTCTCGGTGGGGCCCGGGGTGGCTCGCGAGCTGGACGGGCAAAGCTGCCGGATGTTGGTGACGTAACCAGAGTTCCGACATGGAGTGCGGTCGCCTCCGCCCATCCCGGGGCTGGCACGCGGATGGGCTCTGACCAGAGGCGGCCTCCGCCCAGTGGGCGCTGTGACTAAATTCCCGGGGGTACTGCGGGTGGGCCAGAACAACCTCAAGCATAGTCGGTGTGCCACTAGGGAGCTGGCAGAGCTCTTCGCAGGCGGTCCAGGCGGCGTTGTGTTGATCCAAGAGCCTGTGTATAGGAAGCAAGTGAGAGGGCTTGGAGGAATCTGCTTCAACATCTTAGTTGGTGGCGAAGCAAAGGAAGAACAACCTAGGGCATGCATACTGGCGTCGAGGGATCTGGACGTGATGTTGTTGCCGCAGCTCGGGTCCAGTGACGCCACAGCAGCCATCCTAGAATATAAGGTGAGTAGGCTTAAGGTTATAATGTGCAGCCTTTATGTTCCCTACGATCGACGGGGGCTGCCTCCGTCGGAGGAATTGGTCCTAATCGTCGATTTTGCGAGGGAGCATGGGTTACAACATATTATAGGCTGCGAAGCCAATTCTCACCACAGATTGTGGGGCAGCACAAAGACCAACCCACGCGGTGAGGCTCTACCAGAGTATTTGGCTACAACGAACCTAGTGGTATTAAACAGAGGTACAGGTCCGAAGTTTGTCAATCGTATCCGGCAGGAGGTGATCGACATCACGTTAGCGAGCAGAGGAATAACGGAGGATATATCTAGCTGGAGGGTGACGGAACACATATAAATGTCTGATCATCGTATGATCAGCTTTGAATTGGATGTGGACCGTGAGAGTCCTCCCCCTAGGAGAAATCCAAGGAAGACCGACTGGGATCCCTATGTAACAGGCCTCGGTGGGCCGCCAAGGAGCCCAGAGGGGAGAAGACTCTCTATAGAGGCATTCGATAGCGATGTCGAGGCCTTGGAAGGTAAAATAATGGCAGTCTACGAGGCCGCATCACCACTTAGGGGGGAACCGTCCATCAATGGTGGAACAGAGATCTCGCCGCACTACGCAGGCGGACTCGGAGGGCCTTAAACCGAGCCGTCCGAGAATCGAATGAGGCGGCCTGAGACGAGCTGGCGGAGGGGGTGGTCACAGATGGCTCTATAACCTGGGCGGTGAACGAGTTCGCTCCATTCAAGTCCGCAGGCTGTGATGGGATTTTTCCGGCCCTGCTCCATAACGCCTGGATATACTGCTTCCTAACATAAGGGAGGTTTTCCGGGCCAGCCTGGCGTGGGTCTACGTTCCAAAGGCCTGGTGCCGGGATAGGCGGGTCTTCATTCCCAAACCGAGAAGGGAGGACTACACGCTGGCCAAGGCGTACAGGCTAATCAGCCTTACAACCTTCCTGCTTAAGGCACTGTAGAATATAGTTGATAGGTTTATGCTGGGGGGATCCTCAAGGGCCACTCCTTCCATAAAGGCCAGCACGCGTACCAGCGGGGAAATCGACGGAGACGGCGCTCCTCGTTGTGACGCGGAAGGTGGAAAGGCCCCTACATTACGGGGAGAGCACATCAGCTGTGTTCTTCGATGCAGAGGGGGACTTTGATAAGGCAAGGACAGATACGGTCTGTGCCACCCTACAGGATAGGGGAACGCCGAGGTCCCAAATAAGTTGGTTGGCCAGCATGCTAGAGGACAGGAGAGTCTTGCTGACCTTGAGGGGCCGGGGTCTGTACGTTGTGATGATGGGCGGCTGTCCTCAGGGCAGCTGCCTTTCGCCTCATCTATGGTGTCTGGTCATGGACGGCCTCTGGGAGCGACTCTCCGAGAATGGTTTCTACTCTTAGACGTACGCTGATGATGGGCTGGTCCTAGTTACCGGCAAATTCCTCGGCGTCATCTGTGAATGCATGCAAGCCGCCTGTAGCATAATTGAAGGGTGGTGTGGTGAGCTGGGACTCTCCGTAAACCCGGAGAAGACGGAGATGATTCTATTTACCAAGAAGAGGAATGTAGAGGGGTTCAAAGCGCCCGTGATGTTTGGAAAACCTTTAGCTTGATTGCGGGAGGTCAAATATCCAGATATTTGGGTGGTCCTGGACTACAAACTAAAATGGAGGTGGCAAATAGAACGAGTAATGAGGAAGGGATTAGCGACCCTATGACAGCTGCTTCGAGTGATAGGGAGGACCTGGGGACTTAATCCTGGGATCCTTCATTGGATTTGCACTGCGATCGTCAGGCCGAGAGTCCTCCATGGGGCGTTGGTTTGGTGGTGTGGTGTGAACTAAACTATCAGCAGAAATCTCGCCAAATTCCCAAGGCTTGCAATCCTGGGTATCACAAGCGCTATGAGGACGACATCCTTAGCCGCGTTAGAGGTCTTGTTGATGTTGGCATCGCTTCCCATCTGCATCAGAAGGGAGGCTATGGTGTCGCATCTTAGAATGCGAGACTCTGGAAACTGGTGCAGAGAGGGAGCAGTAATAGGGCATGCAAGAGTCGCCAAGGAGGCGGAATAGGAAATTCCGATTTCCGCCATCAAGGTACAGGATGCCGAGGACGATATTAGGTTGACTAGGCCATATACCCCCAGGATCTTCAGTGGGGATCAGTGGAGGGAAAATGAGGTTGCATTCCAGCCCGTAAGCCTGGTCTGTTTCACCGACGAATTGCGGCTGGAGGACCAACAATCCTCCGGGGCAGGAATATACATCGAGGGCCTGGGGGAGCGCGAGAGTTATTCTCTCGGCGCATATACCACGGCATTCGAAACAGAGGTGTACGCTATCCTGTCTGTGGCCAATAGACAGGATGTGAAGAGGAGCCTAGAGATATGTGTGTACATTTGTTCGGATAGCCAGGCAGTCCTCCGGGCAGTCTGAATCAGGTCAACACTGGTTTAGGAAAAAAAATATTTTAGGAAACCCAGACCCTCTTTCTGATGCTTTGGCAGTAGTTTCAGCTAAAGAGTTTATGGTTTAATAGTCTATATTTTAGAAAATTTTAGTAAAAAATATTCGTTATTGAGAATTCATTAGGAATTTCAAAAAGATTTCTTTAATTGGGCGCGAACTATAACCCCTAAAACCCATATACGGGGTCAGTTTAAGTTTTTGTTAACACAGATACAGGGTGACGCCTTTCTACGGTAAAGCTCAATATATCCGTTATTATACAATATATGAGAAAAAATGGTATACGTTAATTACAGGGCGTCTCGAGCTGCATCTTATAAACCTATTTTGACAATCGCAGGGCGGACTATAAATCGCTGGTGATGCATAATTTTTTTAACAACACCCGTCACGTTATTGCATTTTTGTAATTTCCATCAAATTACAATGCATGCCTGTAAGGAAAAAAAATTGATATCATTCATCGTTTTTGAGTTATTTAAATTGTTTTGCAACGTTTTTGGCACAATTACAAACACGTATCACAAATTGTGATACCGCGTTTTTTAGGGGAGCCCCATGGAAATGGCGCAATCAGAGAGCTTATTGTTTGTATTAGTCGTCGAAAAAACCGAGATGCCGTGTACAGGCATTCCCAAATAGTGGATGAATTTGAAAAGTTTTCTCAGAAATGGTTTTAGTGTTTCCGTAAAAATCATTTTTGTAAGCTTTTTGTGATATATTGGTAATTAATAATAAATATCGAATTTTTGTGAACCATATAATTTAGTGTAACATTACTGAAGGCAACTTCTGTAACAAAAAAAAATGAATTTTTGTGAAGAAAATTTTTGCAAATTTTCATATATATATATATATATATATATATATATATATATATATATATATATATATATATATATATATATATATATATATATATATATATATATTCCTAAAGCTGTTTGTGAATAATTATATCTTGGCAGGCGTGTAAATAGCTTAAAGACGTTTGTTGGCCAGGAAAATCACCCCACATTTATCTGGAACATTTAAAGTTTATTTTCAGAATATGTTTGTGTTTTTTGAAGCCACAAAGCTATTTAAATAAAATATGGTACATTATTACTACTATATAGGTTATACTGCCAATCAAATGCCCTTTTTTAAAAACCAGACATATTTGTCATTAAAAACATTTTTACGAAAATTCCCTACCATAACGCACTTGCTGCGTCCTGACTTTTACTTAGTGTGGAGGTTTGGTGAAATAATTACACTGTTACAATAGGTTGCGTTTAACATTTTAAAAGCCCAACATAGTTAATAAAATTAAATAGCGTAGATCATATTACAATACATATCCATTAGATAGAGATTGAAGATTTAATTAAAAGCACTTCCCAGCAAATATGTGTAGTTATTAATCAAAAGTTATGTACATGTATACACAAACTAACTTCGACTTAGCAAATTTGCAAGCGTAGTCTTGTTAGGTGTACCATAGTTCTACATTGTTTGTCCAACAAAATTAATATAAACCTGTTATAATGTAATTTCATATAATTATCGAGTGATGCTATGAGTTGTCATAAAATAGACAATTAGTGCATATTGTTGTTCTTTGATATTGATAATTAGTATAAATTTAATTTGCCAATAATCACGAATGCCAGTTAATTGCGTAAACTATTTACAAAGACTCATGACGTAGCAAATGGCTATGATATGCACATTTTCATAAAATATGATGTTTTGTATAGTAGAGGCTTTTCTGACAAACAGAAAAATAACAAGTTAAATTATGCGTGCCTACGATTAAATGTTTAGGAGAACAATTATTATGAATGTTAGAAGCACATACTGACATATGGATCTGATAGGTAGCTCGAGAGCTCCTTTAGAGGTTATTAAATCTACCGAATTAATGAATTGAGTAATTAGCTACTATTTCTTCTCTCACTTTTCTCAGCAGACTTTTACTCCTACAAAATTTTAAAGGTATACCGTGTATTTGTTATTTTTTTCCGTGTACGTACTTCAAAGGCTTCTATTCTCATGTCCAGTTTAGCGAAAGTGCAGATTTCCTATACACTACGTCACTCCATACATACAACTAGGTGAATCTTTTACTCAGGTCCATGTTAAAATGTCCGACAGTAAGAAAAGTACCTTGTCTATTTATTGTTTGGTTTGCCATCGAGATCCGCTTTCACAGATATTTGTTATACTCATTTTCATCAGTAATAACAACCAAATGTAAAAAAAAAACCATTTCTATTTGTTTAAGTTAGTGGCCGTTTAGCTTTACATCGATTTCAGCAGTCACATCCTTATTTATCTTCATTATCTTTTGTTACGATCGACTCTTTAGGTCGGCTTTAGGACACCAGGCAATCCTGGGTATCCCAGGCGCTATGAAGACGACACCCTCAGCCGCGCTACAGGCCCTGTTGATGCAGTCACCGCTTACCATCTGTGTCAGGAGGGAGGCGATGGCCTCGCATCTCAGAATGCGAGACGGAGGAAACTGGTGAGGAGAGGGAGCAGTAATAGGGCATGCAAGAGTCGCCAAGGAGGTGGAAAAGGAAATTCCGATTTCCGCCATAAAGGTGCGGGATGCCGAGGATGATATTAGGTTGACTAGGCCATACACCCCCAGGATCCCCAGTAGGGATCAGTGGAGAAAAAATGAAAAAATTAGGTTGAATTCCAGCCCGCAAGCCTGGTCTGTTTCACCAACGGATCGCGGCTGGAGGACCAACAATCTTCCGGGGCAGGAATATACATCGAGGGCCTGGGGGCATTCAAAACAAAGGTGTACGCTATCCTGTCTGTGGCCAACAGACAGGATGTGAAGAGGAGTCCCGAGAAATGTGTGTACATCTGCTCGGAGAGCCAGGCAGTCCTCCGGGCAGTCTGCGCGGCGAGAATTAGGTCTACACTGGTTCAGGAGTGCGCTGACTCCCTCAGAGGGCTAGCTAGGACAAAGGAGGTACAACTAGTGTGGGTTCCGGGACACTGTGGCGTGGCGGGGAATGAGGTCGCGAATAATCTCGCAAGGCTTGGTTCCCGGCGGCCGTTCTGTGGCCCGGAGCCGGCCATAGGTATAAGTAGGAAGTCGGTCTCCGTCGCCTTAGACAGGTGGGCCGAGGAAGCAATGAAGAGGCACTGGGGGTTGGTTGGTGGCTGTAGACAGGCGAGGGACTTCCTGGAGGGGCCGGACACAGATAAAGCTGTCTGGCTACTCGGAACGAGTCGACCTACGCTTCGCCGCATCCTTGGGGTGCTCACAGGCCACTGCGCCCTTAGAAGACACCTCACTTTGATAGGCGTAGAGAGGGATCCCATTTGCCAGGAATGCGGCGAGGATGAGGAAACTTCCTACCACTACCTGTGCGAATGCGAGGCTTTTTGGACTCTTCGAGCCGAATTGTTCGGATCGAGGACTCTGCAGAGGAATCAGGTAAGTACCGTCCAATTGAAGACCGTCACGGCCTTCATCTCGAGGTCGAGGTGGTTTGGCAAAAAGGGCTCATGGTGGCCTACTTGCTTGGCATTGGCCTCCTCACCACTGTTACTACTAGGACACCAGGCATATGCATTAACAATTGTTTGCATATCTTTTTAAACTATACTGGTTTTTCCTGCTTTGGATTTGAACGTGTGCAAAATATTGTAGTTAAAATAGGATCCGCAATATTTATGAAAATCCGCTGCAACGTAAACACAGTTTTGACTTTTCGCTAAAATTAAAATAGCTTTAATAATACCAAGCAGTCTAAAATGTAAGATTATATTCTTTTCGCTGGAACCGAATATTTACTAAATAAGAATTTGTTCCACAAGAATATGCATAAATAAAGAGTATTTATGTTCAGAATGACATCATTGAAATGCCGATAAAGAAATCCTTTAGAAAAGGCTTCATAAACATGCTTGATTAATAACATCAAAGAACCCGATTTTTTCGTCAGCAACTAAGACGCTACATGAGCATATGTGTGCGTGCTCCCTTCAATAGAGAGCCTTATGAGTTTTAGATAAGGACACTAAAAAGACTCGCAACGACACAGCACAGGTCTGCTACGATGCAAACGACAGAGCGGCTATATAGGACGGGTGCAGCGGATTACGCCGGCAGAGTCTGCGATGGTAATGGAGCTAGAAAAAATTAAATATAGATCCGTTGCATTTTTAAGTGATGGGTTGTGTAATACATTTGAGCAATATCTATTGTTTAGGTATCTGTGTGCTAAGTTTCGGATAGTTCCTCGTAAAGGGGCTCCGGTTCTGGTTTACGATTCTGGTTTCTGATTCCGGTTCCGGGCGGCTGTCATTCCGTTTCCGGGCGGCTAGCATTCCAGCTGCAGGCTGTTGCTACCGTTTCCGGGATGTTATCATTCCACTCCCAAGCTAGGGCTGTTCCAATTCCAGGTTAGGACTGCTGTCATTCCATGTTCTGACTGCAAGCTATTTTTCAACAAGAGTTACTGTCCCGATATTGCCGCAGAGCCTTACATCTTTTTAGCAGATAGCTGCTGTTAGAGGTCTCCATATTTTGTTATGCAGGCCTTCCATCTGAGGGCATTCACTGTATCCTGCAGCTTGAGTTTTCTTAGCTATCGTATCGACATGTGAGTCCGCTTTTCGGCCGACTGCATATTCAGGCCTTGGACCGCCCCGATAAAATATTAGGATTTTTTAGGTAACCGTAACGGGCACTAGTAGTAGTGGTAGCAATATTTAAGATAAGCCGGCGACCCAATTAATCTAAGCTCAAAATTTATCAAGGATTTAACCGGCCAGAGATGAGACAAATTTTTATGTAAATAACTCAGCAAAGGCAAGCTTAATTTTAGCAATTACGCAAAGAGATATATATATATATATATATATATATATATATATATATATATATATATATATATATATATATATATATTTACGGTGATGTTAGTCTTAATCAAAAATCCCGTAGGACTTCTAGTAGAAGTCGCTGGTTTTCGATTAATGTTTGCTAATGAAGAAATCTAGATAAGTTAAAAAATATTTTCTTCATAATACGAAAATTGCACCTCTGGGAACTTATTTGAGGAACTAATATTAAATCAGATAACCGAAGTAAAATACAAATATACTATTTCTATTAATCATTGATGAATTTGGCATGGCATTGTATGCATTGTTTTATGAAGCTGAAAATAGTAAATTCTATAAAAAAAACAAGGAAATGGACAAGTGAGAAACAATATTGGTGAATCAAAAATGCCTGAACATATTAGCGTGGAGATATTAATTCAAGAAGTAAAGTCAAAACCACTCATTGTGTTTTTGGTGAATTTTTATTTTAAAAAATTCACTAATAGAGAGGTATCGATGGTAAAATTTTAAAATGAGCGCGAACTAGGACCCTTGGAATCCACATCTGGGGTCAGTTTCAATATCTATATGTTATATATATATATATATATATATATATATATATATATATATATTTATATATATATATATATATATATATATATATATATATATATATATATATATATATATATATAAACTCTGTCATTGAGAAAAGTCAATGTAAGTTGTCTCGTTACAAAATTTGTATTTTTGGCAAAAATATGGAGCAGAAAAGAACGATTCTTGTTGTGGAGCATTGCCAAGTAGAAAAGGAAATCAAGCAGTGAAAGTTTTGGAAGCATTTTAAGGATGGAGGGTGGAAACGGAAGATATAAATTCTAGAATTTTGATGTGTCAAAATTTGAAGTATAATGTTTGAAAATAGCTGTCAAAACATTTTTAGGTTGACCTAAATATATTACAAGTCGAAGACTTATCTGTATAGACATGCTGTATGATTGTAGTCAATAAAGATTTTTATTTCGTTTATATATATATATATATATATATATATATATATATATATATATATATATATATATATATATATATATATATATATATATGTATCCAATCGATAACTTAAAAAATAATTTACCGATTTAGATGAAACTCGGCAAGCGCCTTTCTTTTATTAATGGCTTAGATGAGTTCGTTAACCAGAAGGAGGAGTAGAGCATGGTTGCTGGGTTGCTGGGGTTGGAAAAAAGGGCCCATTGTGGCCTTCTTGCTTGGCGTTAGCCTCCCCAATATTGCTACTACTAACCAGGAAAATCGAACAAGGTTTTCCGGGAAAGTTTTGAGTTTTCTTTCGAAAAAAAAAATTTTTTCTCTGAAAATTACAAAGATATTGTATTGACAATTGATGGATATGTTGCCTTGAGAAAGACCTTACTACATACCAAAATTCAATTTTCTAAGGCTATAGAAAAATGAGTTAATTAAATTTTGAATTTTTTGTCGAAAAAAATTTTATTTACCAAAAATTACAAAGTTATTTTAATGAAATTTGGTGAATATGTTGACTTAGGAAAGGCCCTACCACATACCAAAAACCAAAAAGCAAGTTTCTAGAAAATTGAATTATTCAAATTTGAAACATTTAATAAAAAATCACTATCATACACGCACTTGCTGCGCCCCGAACTTTTTTATATATTTCTGATATCCCTAGGTCTGACAAAATATATATATTGATATCACTTATGTATATTTAGAAGCTTTTGCTTGTATCTGCTTCTACTAATATATAGTTCATTAAGAGTTGGTCACAGAAACATTTATGTAATTTGTCCAAAGCAAATTAGATTTAATTAGATATGTGTAAGGCCTAGGTGTAATAACTCTAAAACCTTACGTTCCATCCGTGATAAGATATGGGGAGTAGGCAAAATCAAACTACCACCGACTTGACCTATCCTGACGTCATTCTAGTGAATTTTCGTAGAAAAAATTCACAAATGAGGAGATTGCGACGTTTGAATTTTGAAAAAATTATTACAAATGAGCGCGAGCTAAGCCCCCTAGAACACAGATCCAGGGTCAGTTTCACTTTTATATGTTTATATATATATATATATATATATATATATATATATATATATATATATATATATATATATATATATATATATATATATATATATATATATATATATATATATATATATAATATATATAACATATAATGTAATTTGTCCAAAGCAAATTAGATTTAATTAGTTATGTGTAAGGCCTAGGTGTAATAACTCGAAAACCTTACGTAATATCCGTGATAAGATATATATATATATATATATATATATATATATATATATATATATATATATATATATATATATATATATATATATATATATATATATATATATGTGTGTGTGTGTGTGTGTGTGTGTGTGTGTGTGTGTGTGTGTGTCACACCGATAACTCAAAAAAGAATGGGGAGATTTTGATAAAATTTAGCGAGTACCTTAGCTTTGAAAGAGGCTGGGATAAGTTCATTAGCGAGGAAAATCTGACTAGTTTTTCAGGGAGAATTTAAGGTTTTTTTCGGAAAGGTTTTTAAATGTCCGGAAATAACAAAGCCATGACAACCAAATTGTGTAGTATAAAATGTAAATTTCATGCCAAAATTTAGATTTATACGTTAAAAGGAAAAATAAGTTGTAGGCATTTAAAAAAAAATGGATTCCACTGGTGATCAGAGAAACGCACAAGACCAAAATATTCTGTGGTAAATATAAGCGACTAAATATTACAGACAGAGACTATCTCTTTTTGGCTCAAATATGTCAAGAAATACAAGAAAATGTTTATAGTTTTCCTTTTGAAAATGTGACGATTTAAAATGTCAGAACTCACGAGGTAGAACAAAAAGTCTCGGCATGAAGCATAGAAAATATGCAAAAATATTAAATAACATGTCTTTAACAAAGTCCTAGATTTCTGTTTTAATTGCTCATTTGATAAAAGATGTTGAAAAATCTATTTAAAATAGAAATTATTTGCTATTGTAAACCATAAATTTATGTACCAGCTAATACCTCATTTGGTACAACGAACTGTTACCTGCTTTGTAGCTAAGTCTGTAAAGCGATGGTATTACTTTATAGGTGTATTCGCTACAATTAGTATGCCGCACTGGCAAGCTCTAATGGGAGCGAAACCGGTCTACGGTTCTAATTGTGGTGAGAATCCATCTAGCCTTACATATTTTGTCCCTATATTGGGGAAGAAATGGGCCATGGCTGACAATTAACTAGATTGTTAGTTGGTTGTACACAGTCTCTATTTTTTCAAGACTTTGTGTTATTTGGAACTGCCGTGACAACATACTACTTGGTTCCGCAAAGAGATGGCGGCACGCGTAAAAGCGGGTCTTTTTTTTTTTGTTCCCTCAGGGCTCGTCCGCGGCCTTGCCGCCCCGATAGCACCGCAACCCTTGGTTGAAAAAGCGGGTCTTACATCTCACCTAGTTTTGCAAGGCTAGCTACCATAGCCGTGTTACTTTATATGTGTGTTTTCGCTGCAGTTAGTATGCCGTACTGACCAGCTCTAATAAGAGCGAAACCGGTCTACTGTACTACTTGTGGTGAGAATATATCTAGCCTTACATACTTACATATTAGGGAAGGAATGGGCCAGGGCTGAATTTTTGGCAGACAATTGTATAAGGAAATTTTTATAAAAAATGTTTTTACAATCTTTTACGTACATTTTTTTAACCAATTTTTGTAGAAGTACTATTTTTTGGCAAATTTCCATAGAAACATTTTTAGCGCAATTTTGGAAACAATTTTTTGGCACATTTTGCTGTTTTGTTTAATTTCTATCGAATTTGCATAGAAAAAAATCGCTTATTACGAGATCGAAACTGATACATTTGAAAAATTTCTTCAGTAGTAACCATAAGACAGTAAACTATATATAGTTTACTATCAGAAAATAATATATATTAATACTCTTACAATGGACCAAAATAAGAGCCAAAACGTTAAATCTCGATCATGGTTCACTTGTGGCTATTTAAAGAATATTTTTGAATTTGATAAATCCAGTTCTCTCCAAGAAATTTTTAATAAGTAACTTTTTCTATACGCCTCTTTAATGTATTTGACTTTTAAAAGTAATGTTTATTTTTGACTAATTATTCGTTTTACCAATCTCATAAATTTCGTAGCATGATTTTCTGCCGTCATATAAATACTACTTATGAGAAATATCGAACCCAAACTTTTCGAACGCTTTACGGTTTATAGCTTAAACTCCCAACTAAAGTGAGAAAAGTGAGTGACTGCCAGGAATTTAGACCACATTAATCTCCTCGACTCTTCATAATTCGTAAAACTTTCTAAATGAACAGATGAAAGTGGTAGTGAAAAATCACCTTTTTACATGCTGCAATAAAGAATGGCGAAAACAGTATTAGGCAAACGTCAATCACAACGCTTTTCAAGACGTGATTCCGAAGAAGTTATCAGGGAAACAAGTGAAACTTGGTGAAGTTGTAATCCGGCGTAGATGCGAGCTCTCGAATGATATCGATCAAATAATGTAGTTGGGTCCTCGAGCCACACTTACCAACAGGTGGGACATCAATAATGCACTGAGAGTGTGCCAGAACCCGCCAGCTAGATCACACATATGTTTTAGCTATAGTTTGGGACGTATAACATGCGGATAATATTATGATGCATCATTTCCTAGCTGTAATGTGTCTACAAATACTCATTCTACAATATGTGAACAAGCATAGCAGGTTGCTGCATATGTTCGTAGCGTTTTTAAAGAAAGGGGATTTTATTCCTTCTTAGTAAACAAAATACATGCCAAATATAAACGCAGAGGCTACTTCTCTGGCTTTACAACTGTTTGTATTGTGGCGTTTTCTCCGGGTTCTGGATAAGTGAGACTTTAAATTTTAACAAAACAACTTTATTTACTCTCTAAATATGGATACAATAAAAGTTCTAGAATGTCTCTCTCACAAAACACTTAGTTTATCTGGCTTTACAATCACTAATCTGGAAAAAAGTCACTACACTGGAACTACAGTCGCTACTCTCTAACACTTCACACTGGTTGCTGCTTCTTCGAGTCACTTCAACGTTCTCTAACTGAACTGGACTGAGCTGGCTTGCTTCCGCCTTTATATACCCGTTGTACCTTCCACCTCGTTTTGGTAGTGTTCCATTCCAGAATGTTTCAGGACATTCTTTTGCTAGAAGGTTATGTGAATACAGAACGGATCCGTGTGTATACAGGGGTATGCATATACAGGATGATCCAAATGTGGCCATCACTCCTGTTACACAAGAGGTGTTTCTCGTACTATAAGGGCTCTCTGCGTATACAGGGTGTAAGGGTTCTTTGCGTATACAGGGTGTATATACAGGGTGTTCGGAATGCGCAGATCTGTTATCCATTCCGTCGGGGTACAAGTTGGCAACTTCGTTATTTTTGGCCCTAGATGGTTGAGACTTTGCCTGTGGGGGTCACCCAAGGCACCCCCAAGGTGGTGGGGAGGCGGTGTTGCCAGATTGTGCAAGAATTTCCAGATGTTGGGGATGTTTTGGAGATGTGGCAACACCGCACATACATCTATTGAAGTGATTTGTAACAGTATTATCAATCAATCATCATAACAGTAATAACCGTAACAACAATTATGATAATAAAATAACTAATTAGCAATAAATCAGGTTTTATATAACAAAAATATCAACATAAATCAACCCACTACATTATGACAACTAGTTTGAATATAGTAAGAAGAATTTTAAAAAATCTTATTGATTTAGGGCCATTTTCACAACCACGACTGAAAAATGTAATAGATTTGTGCCAATCTAAGTCTAAACACCAGAGTGTGTTTATGTCATTTTTGTCCGCGATTGATATCTCGTGAGAGATTTCAATTGGATCTAAATCTGGTCAATAGTGAGGCCATAATCACCTTCCAAACCCTAACCTCTTTGCACTTATCTCTCAGATTTATTAGTTTGTAAGATAGATAACACAATATTTGGCTTGAAGATGAAAAGACAATTAAATACTTACTCAGCTTAGTCTTGTTCTAGCAAAAGTCCTGAATTTATGAGATCTTTGAGTCAAAACACCGGCACTACGTTAGTTAGTTTGAAGAGACCTAGATAAAAGATATAAAGAATTTCCAGCTACAGCACCACCAGAATTGAGAAAGGTTAAATGAGGAATTAATTATTTAATCAAAACAGATATTAAAAATACAAATATTTAAATGTATTCATATAAATTAATAATTTGGAGTTATTTAAATCAAGACTCGTGGTAAATCAAACATAAGTTGTACATTTTTTTTCTCCCTCAGGGCTCGTCCGCGGCTTTGCCGCCCCAATAGCACTGCAACCATTGGATTATATGTTCTTAGTCTTTTCACCCCACCCAATCGAAAATCACTGTGCCTTAAACTAGTCTGCACAGCGATTGGTTTTATAATGCTCTGTCTCCGGTCTACACTGACCGTAGATCAGTTGTCTGTTGCGGTCCAGAGCTTTACACTCGCACAAGATGTGCTGGGCTGATTCCTCCCCCCTCGCTGCAGAGTCTGCATGCGAGGTCCCCCTCCCACCGCCCCATTTTATGCAGGTGTTTATTGACGGCCATGTGTCCCGTCAAGGGACGTGTTATGTTTCTGAGCTGTCCTCTGCTAATACTTAGCAGCTCCACAGCTCCCTTTGAACTGGGTTCGTCAATTATTGACTTCCCATGTCTGAGCCCTGGACAGTCTGCCCAGTACACCTTGTGTTGGTTTCTGACCCAGGACTTAATTGCTCCCCTCGCAGTGCTCTTTGCCACTCCCAGAGCCGGTTCTGGTCCCATAAATGACCCTCTCTTTGCGAGATTGTCAGCTTCCTCATTGCCTTTGACCCCCGAGTGACCCGGCACCCAGATGAGGGTGAACTCATTCTGCCCAGCCAGGTCAGGTTAGGTTACTCACTCACCAGCCAGAAATTTACCCGTGGACTACTTAGGGCCTTAAGGGCTGCCTGGCTGTCTGTGGCTATGAGGATCCGCTTGCTGGTGTAGCCCCTCCTCTTGTTCTCCTGCACACAGTGCAGGATAGCGTACATTTCGGCCTGAAAAACCGTTCTGAAATACTATGACTTACCCTCGGTCCTTCCGAATAAACACCTGTCCACGTTCCACGCTCCCCGCCGGATCCGTCCGTGAACCAGAGGAGCGCGTCCCATGGTATGCGCCACGTCTCCTCCCGCAATGCCTCACGGTCGGAATTTCCACTGTAAAGTTGTTTTCCATGCAGAGTCGCGGGCTCGCGAAGTCTGACCTCATTTTAAGCATGGGCTCCTTCACGATCTCCTGAATTTTGCAGTGGCCCCTGAAGCCTGGGTTGATCTTTAGTCTACCATTGCAGGCTAGTCTGTACATTACTAAGAAACAAAATGAATATCAAATGCAAAGTTGAAGGTTTTTCTAGTAAATGTACCAATGCTCTCAATTTTAATTTGTTAGGTGAATTTTTAATTAATTGTCCTGGCCAGAGTATGTTTTGTTCTCTTAAAAAAGTTTGCGAGAAAAATTAAGATATTGTACAATTAAGTAATTGTTAACTATTGTTTAAGTCAAAGGTTATACGCTACTTTGTTATTACTCTCAAACACTTGAAGGTTCGAAAAATTCTTTGGCAAAATGTCAATTAATTAATTATCATATTATTCTCCCCAATTTACAAATTTTGACATTATATAGAAGGAAAATGCAAATTACATTTACATAACGATTAATCTCACTGACTAAGATTGTAATTTTGACTGACTTAAATTTTTTATTGCAATTAGTGAGAAATTTATTGAGAAATTTAATGCATGTAGGAAAGTTTATGTCTGGCTAAATTCTTGAAAATCTCTCAAAAAGGTTGTAGAGGGCTCACATTCAGTGCACTACATTTATTATTACCTCGATTATTAACAAAAAATCTTTCAAAAATAAACACAAAAATGATTTTTTTACACGGAAATTGGCTAAAAAATTCATATTTTCAAATTACACACACACACACACACACACACACACACACACACACACACACACACACACACATATATATATATATATATATATATATATATATATATATATATATATATATATATATATATATATATATATATATATATATATATATATATAAAATATGTATCTAAACTTTAGTGTGTAATTCACATTCTATAATATAAAGCCGCGTACCAAATTTGGTTGCCAAAAATTTGTTATTTTCAGAGGTATAAAAATTTAAGGAAGAAAACCCAAAATTTTCCAGGAGAAACTTGCATGATTTTCCTGACTAACTATTTTGACCAAACCACCTGTAAAAGTAAGGTACTCACTAAATATGATCAAAGTCGGCTTATTCTTTTTTATTTTGTGAGCGTATATATATATATATATATATATATATATATATATATATATATATATATATATATATATATATATATATATATCGAATATCGAACTGCGACTTTGACGTTTTAAGAAAAAAAACTATAATGCTTATAATTTTTTTATCTTTTAACGTAGATATCCAACATTTGGTACGTGGTTTGCTTTTGAAACCCACGTACCAAATTTGGTTGCCATAGCTTTGTTTTCCAGAGATATAAAACTTTCCGAAAGAAAACACAGAATTTTCCGGGAGAACCTAGTTTGATTTTCCTGGATAACTAACTTATCCAAGCGACTTGGGAAAGGAAGGTACCACCAAATTGTAGCAAAATCGGCCCATTTTTTTGAGTTATCAGCGTGATACATAAACATAAATGTGTACACACACACACACACACACACACACACACACATATATATATATATATATATATATATATATATATATATATATATATATATATATATATATATATATATATATATATATATATATATATATATATATATAAACATACAATGTCTGAAACTGACCTCTGATTTGTGTTCCAGGGGTCGTAGTTTGCGCTCATTTTCAGAGATTTTTTCAGAATTCA
This sequence comes from Tillus elongatus, assembly GCA_964006375.1. NCBI lineage: Eukaryota > Metazoa > Arthropoda > Insecta > Coleoptera > Cleridae > Tillus > Tillus elongatus. Next base: position 299,861,508 of record OZ023262.1, read on the forward strand.
AAAGCCGCGATCTCCTCAATAGTGAATTTAAAAAAAAATCACTGAAACACTTTTCCATCATTGAATTCTACGTAAAAAAAAATCTATTAGAATTAGTTTTCACAGTCTTATTATTCCATCAGATCAAGAAAATATTGGTTGTGCTTAAAATTAACACATTTTCAAAATCCGTCTGTAGCTCAAAAACCATGTCCGTTTTGATTTCAGCACCGTTAGTCCCACAAAAAATAGTAGCGGTATTGTGAAAACCGCAACCTTCTATCTCTATTAATAGCCGAGATACTCCAGTAAAGCAGGGAAATGCGGAATGCTGTACACTAACTGGAAATATTAACTTTAACTTTCGGTTATAAAATTATTAGTAAATGGGTTAATATATTTTCCTTTAAGTAAAAATAGATATATCAAATAATTAGACTATATTAAGAACGAGGCTGAATATAACGGATACACTGCTTACCTAGTGAAGAACTTAATTAACGAACATAAAAAAAGAAAATCTTAGCGGAATCAACGACCGTTAGAAAAGAAAAAGCGGAAAAAACTTTGCTTGCCTACCATCTGAACTGCGAATCACAAAGAGGGTCTTCTAGATAGCATTTTTACGAAAGCCAATTTGCAACTAATATTTTCGACAAAAAATACTTTAAAACCTTGCTTGGTAACCCAAAAAACAAGGATAGTACCGCTTAACTTTCGGAGATTTATAAGTTGTAAAGATTGTGACCTTAACTACGCCGGGCAAATAAAAAAAGTCTATTGAAATTAGATTTAAAGAACATTTAGCACAACTAAGATACTATAGATAGATCTTTTGTGGCCAGACAAATTTGGGATAATAATCATATATATATATATATATATATATATATATATATATATATATATATATATATATATATATGTATATATATATATATATATGTATATATATATATATATATATATATATATATATGTATATATATATATATATATATATATATATATATATATATATATATATATACTAAATATAACAATAATAAAAGTTGCATGAATTCCGCATCGCCGCCTATGTCCAGTTTATTGATTGACAATTTTACAAGAGATGCTGACAAAAAGAAGCGTGGAAATGAATGAAAGAGGATATAATTTTTCATCATCTGATTACGCTAACTTTGTTCGTGAAATGATCGCCAGGTTTTAAAAAAATTGTTGTGGTGACTTATGTTTTCCAAGTGTACTTATCAGTGCTCATTACAAGTTCCAAACTTTACGTAGTAACGTTTTATTGTCTACGCCCAACGTTTTAAATCCAGATATTCCGAATTTGTATCCATTCTAGGCTACTGTCAAAGGATGCAACTTGAAAATTATTTTTTTTTTCACGCAATAGCGCTGCGTTGGACGAAGGAAAATCAGAAGATTAAATTTGATGAAAATTGTCGGTTTAAAAAAAATCTTTGTTTGAAGAAGAATCAGTAGTGTAACATTTTTCGTTTGAGAAACATTCAGGGGAAATTAGGCACGTGCGAAAATCGTTGCCTCTCAGAAAACATATCTTACCGCATAGCAGGTATATATCCAATTTCACAAATGGGGTACCAAAGTTATTATAAAAGTAATAATTTTTTTATTGACATTTTACGCCCTCTAGTTTAAAAGTCAACACCTTTAGGACACAAAATCGTATGAGGTTCCTTTCTTCAGATGACCTTGGGTTTTATTCCAGTTTACTGATCATTTTGGAAACACCTGTCAAATACTTGTAATATGAATACAATTATATTTTTTAATAATAAATAGCGAATGAAATTTCATATCGAACTTTTCCTTGAACTTGCTTGGACTAATGTATTCTAGACAGCTCTTAACTGCCAAAGATAAGAACTTTCACCGAACTTTTTTCTTTCAGGCGAAACTCTGAGTAATGCATTTTCTAACTGTGAGGAACGTGAGATGAAATTGTAATTACGAAAGTTTCAGATGCGACAACATAGAAATAAATACTTTTCATTACTCTATATTATCTATCAACTTAGAGTAGCAATAACTCTAGAAACAACTTTACAGAAATCGCTACTTTAATACCTTAAAAAGTTTAATATACGTCTTACAGACAAAAAAAAATCAATAGAAAGGAACAACTATTATTTACCATGGTTAAGTGTGTATTTTTTAGTGAATTTTTTTAAACAAAATTCACTAACGAGACTTTTGAATTTTGAAAAAAATGCTTTAAATGATTATTTTTGCAAGTAGCGTTAGTTAGGAAAATCGGCCTAGGTTTTCCCGGAAAATGTGGTGTTTTCTTTCGAATTTTTTTTATTTCTACAGAAATAACAAAGTAAGAGCAACCAAATTTAGTATGCTGGTTTACATCATAAAGTGTATCCTGTTCACCAAAATTCAGATCTCTATCTTAAAAGACACAAAAGTTAGAGGTAAATTAATTTTTAATTAATTAAATCTGATTCAAGAAATTTAAAACGTCAAAATTGATTGAGTACAAATGGGAGTGAAAAATACTACAAGAAATGATCAGCAAGCTCCTAGATATATGTGTCATTATTTCCTTGATTTCGTTAAAATTTGGGGAAGAATCTATTGTAAACCGAAATTCTTTTGTGTCAATTTTTAAACAATCAAATTCAATTGACTCCTACATGACGAGTTCGAATCCTAGTTAGTGACTTTACTTTATTCAATTTTTTCCCTTTATCGTTACCTAATCAGATTGTTGTTATTTCGATGAATTTTTTAGCGAGTTTGTGTATAAAAAATAATTAGACAAAGAGGAGATGAAAGTTTTAAGACCCACTTCAATTTGAATCGGATATCTGGTTGTTTGTTCTTACCCTAACTTAGTTTCCTCAAAACATAAAAAGTCGCGATTTGAAACGTCAAAATTGGCAACATTTAGGCAAAAAACCTGAAAACCTGAATACGGATGTAAAGAGTGTTCTGCAAACTCTTAATTTTCAGCTTAAACCATCATTGCCCTTCATTTTAATAAAATATTTTCAGAAAACTAATTTCAAATAAACACTTTCTCTGGTGCTTTGGAAGTAGTTCTAGTTAAATTTATGGTTTAACGGTCTATAATTTTTAGCAAATTTTCGTAAAAAAAATCGTTAACGAGGAGACCACGGCTTTTGAATTCTAAAAAGATTTCTTCAAATGAGCGCAAAACTTTTCGGTCATGTTTAACAAATGTGTTTTTTCCAAAACTTTCCAAAAAAATCTGGGTTCTTAAATAGTTTCACCACTTTCTCCCGTAATGGCCAACATTTTCATGCAAACTTTTAAGACTGAAACCTTTAAGCTATTCAAAGTAAAATAAATCTCTGGCTAAGGTACCTTGATGCTTCTTTCACTATCCGACCACATGGTAAATAATTTTTGTATGAGTGACTTTCTCACCTAAATAACATCAACCCTCAAATCTAGTTTACCGTGGCAATAAAAAATATTTTTTTACATTTTAGTGAATTTTCTTAAAAAAAAACCACTATTGAAAATATCCCGACTTTCGAATTTTAAAAAAATTTCTTCAAATGAACGCGAACTAGGCACCCTAGAACCCATATCCAGGGTCAGTTTCAATTTTTATATGTTTATATATATATATATATATATATATATATATATATATATATATATATATATATATATATATATATATATATATATATATATATGTATGTATGTATGTATGTATCACACCGATAAGTCAAACATAATGGGCCGATTTTGATCAAATTTCGTTAGACGCTTAACATGTATTACGAGATATATACCTGCTAGCTGCTTTTATATATATATATATATATATATATATATATATATATATATATATATATATATATATAATATATATATATATATATATATATATATATATATATATATATATATATATATATATATATATATATATATATATATATACAGTTCGGTGAGCCGTGTAAATCAGATGGTCGACTCCGACATGACGAGTTCTAATCCTATTAGTTACTTTACTTTATATCAATGTTTTTTTCATCTCATTTAAATTTACCGCTTTCTAATCATATTGTTGTTATTTCGATGAATTTTTAGCCAGTTTTTGTATAAAAAATAATCTGATAAAGAGGAGATGAAAGTTTTAAGACTTAATTCAATTTGAATAGCCCCTAGAACCCATATCCAGGGTCACATCTCTCTCTCTCTCTCTCTCTCTCTCTCTCTATATATATATATATATATATATATATATATATATATATATATATATATATATATATATATATATATATATATATATATATATATATATATACATACATACATTTATTTAGTCCCTGTCAATCACAGTTAAAATTGCTCCCTTAATTCTTGGATAATCTTTTTATTTTGTCATAAAAAAGGAAACCCAAAGTACACATATTTTCCATAACATTTACACCAAAATCAATTGAATATCAAGTGATATTTCCATACCTTCTTCGTTACCATAACGCACTTGCTGTGTAAATGTTGTTTTTATGAAGGAGCGTCATGAGGTAACTATAAAGCAGCGAACTCTATAAATTTATATGACACAACGCACTTGCTGAGTCCAGGCGTTTTCAGATTGCGTAATATTTTCAATTATCAAATTGTTAGGTATATAATGATGTTATATCGTTAAGTTGTCCGTGTGGGGGAGAAGGTACAGAGTAAATACAAAATGAGCTTACCACACATAGTCTACACAAACGAGATGTGTTTAGGTAAAATGATAGTAGAGGCGAAATACTCTGCAAGAATCGTTTCAGAATTGAACTGTAAATTTCCGACCTGGAGAGTTTTATGTTTTCTTATGATCTGAAATTCACAGCCCACTTATCAATGAATATTAGATAACTTTGTGAACAACGGGAAACTGTGTTCACCTCTTCTTCAATAATGTATTTTGCACGACTGATACATTTCCAACGTTGCTGAATGCAACGCCCAAAGTTTGGTGAAATAATAAACCTTGTTTTGTCAACTTGCAAAACTGAATAATTTTAAATATTTTATTTTACCTGTTATGGAATTTGTGATGGTAATTTAACAAAAGCATTCTGGTAGGCATAATACTTATTTAAATTAGCCCACCGGTGAATTTCACATGAATATGTAAGTTTGCAATTCAAATACATCGTGGGACTGAAATAGAAGTTTGATTTCCTACAATATAGCTCTTAGTGTGAAATCTTCTCATTCTTCTCTTTGATGTTTTAGAGTCAGCTTTCTTTTGGTGTCGCCGATTACGTTGGTAAATATGACTTTATTTACAACTGTTCTACAAATTCAGATTTGGTTGCTCTGGGATCCTTTACGAAGGAGTTCATGTAAGGGAAAGCATATGTGTCTCTAAGATAACATAAACTTGTTTGTTGTGCAACAATATGGATGTGTATTCGTTATTACTCGGTATTTATATCTCTGCAGGAGTATGTCTGCCGTAGGGCATTCTAAAGCTTAGGCTTAGATGTTTCAAAAGCGTGTGCTCTTTGTAAAACGAATTTTCCGATTAAAGGTCGCAAGCGGTGGTACCAGCGAAGCAATTTCCTAGGATCAACGTCGATGATAATATCGATAGGAAAGGAAGGGATCTCAATCGTTTTCCTGTGGTCTAGAGACGTGAGATTTATTGTGGTTGAGAACATTTCTATTTGGGAAACAGATTGCTTCTGAACGGAAGCTGGAAGGCACAAGGCGGGCTTTGGGGAGCACCCCAGATATGAGAACCAAATTTCAACTGTAGATGCCAAAGTTGGAATGACATCATTTTGAAATAGTGCTAAATAATTATCGCCATTAAAATTACCCTCAATGAAAAAGGGACAAATGATATGGTTTCCAACAATCCCTGCCCAAACATTAACCTTCTGAGGGTATTGCGTATGTTGTTCTGTCATCCAGTGAGGATTTGTCGATGCCCAGTAGCGACAATTTTGCCGATTAGCATGACCGTTAAGTGAAAAAGTGCACTCATCAGAAAACATAACGTCTTCTAATTGGATAATATTGTTATCTAACATGTCCATCATTCGCTCACAAAAATAACTTCCATGAGCTCCTGAGTAGGTATCATTTTATAGGGATGCATTTTATTTTCTTTTAATATGTTAACTATCGATTCATGGCTAACATTAAATATAGTGGATGCCTGTCTAGTCGATCTATGTGGGTTTTCCACAAATTCAAGCATCACATCGAATTCGCGTTCATCACTCAGTGCATTGGCTGCTTTTTTTTATCTGCCTTACATGACCAAACTCGCGAAACTGCTTCTCTATTTTACTAATTGTTCCTTGTTATATAGGTGGTAGATTAGGACATTTCTCATAAAATAGGCGAGTTACTTCATGTTGTGTTCGGGTTTTATCTCCGTAACCAATCATTGGTATAACTGTTATTTTATGCATTTCCGTTAATCTACCCATTTTTCAGAATTGAAGTTAACGAAATTCAAACTAAAATTATAATACTCACAATTTAAATGACAACTTATAATTACAAAACAATTTGCTTAGGCGTTTTAAACAAACTAACATTACCTCGGAAACTATTTGATGTATTTTTTAAGGAGACAATGTAAATTTATTACTTTCTTTTCTTCAAAACCTAAACCGGAAATAAGTTTTAAGTATATTAATTACAATATTGTAATAAGTTTTGAGTATTTTATAGCGAATTTCCGTAACCAGATAATTTTATTTTATTATATCTTAATTGTTACAATAAACTTGAAAACGATAAATTTTTTTAATAGAGAATGAACAGACCTTTCAAACCACATATCACAAGCCTATCCTTTAAAAAATTTGGGGTTGTACCTGTCATATGAAGGGGGATGAAGGTAGGGAATGCATTTTCACGTTGAAAAATGTCAATTTATGATTTAAATTTGACGTGTTTCGGGATTTTTTATAAGAATGTACAGTAACCGAAATAATGAATTTATTTCATTTGGCTTTTACACACTGTATAATATTAAGCGGTGTACCTGTTAATATAATCGCAATGATTTCGTCAGCCGGCGGTCGGTCATTTCAGTTTTTAAGTCTGGCTTAGGGAAACTTGTGGAAAATTATAGACCTCTTTCGATACTGTGCAATTTTATAAAATTTTTGAAAGTATTTTGTATACTAAAGTATTCTCACATGTACAGCATCTGATTGTAGATGAACAACATGGATTTCTGCCGCGCAGGTCTACTGCTACCAACCTTGCTCTCTTTACTCAGGTGGCAAGCGTGACAATCAATGCTGGTGGTCAGCTGGACACCATATATGCAGATTTTCAGATCGCATTCGATAAGGTGGACCACAGGGTTCTTTTGAAGAAGCTTTATATGTGTGGGTTTTCTCTAGACCTGATAGAGTTATTTACATCTTATTTGACTGGAAGGGTACAATATGTGGTTTATGGTGGAAGCGAGTCCTCATTGTTTTCGTCACCCTCTGGGGTGCCCCAGGGGTCAAATTTGGGACCTTTATTGTTTTTATTGTTTGTCAATGATCTGCCGAAAAGTATAGCTGACTCACGTTCTTTGTTGTTTGCTGATGATTTAAAGATCTTTCGTGTTATTTCTAGCATTAGTGATTGTGAGGAACTACATAGGAGCATTGATGCACTGTCAGAATGGTGTTTTGAGAATAGAATGTTCCTGAATATTGGGAAATGTTTTGTTTCTACTTTCACGAGACGTGTTGCCCCTGCTGAGTACCAATATACTGTTGGAGGTGACCAACTTTTGCGTAGGACCCAGTTTGGTGACTTAGAAATTGAGTTTGACACTAAATTATCATTTGCGAAGCATGTGGAAAAATTGCTGCCTCGGGGTTGAAAACGTTGGGCTTTATTGTGCGAAACTCGAGAGGATTCAGTAGAGTTGAAACACTTAAAATTCTTTTTAATGCATATATACGTCCAAAAATGGAGTATATGTCGGTGGTGTGGAATCCTTTTTACAAGGTTCATTCTGATGTGGTGGAGAAAGTTCTGCGTAGGTTTGTTCGTTTTCTGCATTTTAAGTTTTTTGGATCTTATCCCAATTTTACACCCTATGTCAGTTTTCTTGCTGTGTTTGACATAACCAGTCTTCAGAGCAGGCGCATAGTTGCTGACCTGGTGTTTTTGTTTAAAATCGTGTGGAACTTTAGGGTTCCTCAGAGGGATAGTAGACTGGAGCAACTGTTTTATATACCGGGGTGCAGAACGAATAGTCTATTCAGATGTCCGATTTATAGAATGTGCACAAGTTATAACAGACTGTGTAAGCATGTTGACATCTTCAACATGAATTTAAGAGCATTTAAGAACGCATTGACTGAACATATACATGCCTGACCACGTTGTCCTGTTGACTTTGTTGGGTCTCCATATTACTTGTACTGACTGAATGATATATGAATTTGGAACAGACAGAATAAATTTGAATTTGATATTAGTTTCGTACAATTGATGGACTGCCTGTGAAGCCTGAAATGGAATCTAAGCTTGCCGAAATGTTGTTTTGTATTGTTATTGATTTGATGTGGGTAATAAGTGAGATTGTAGAATTATAGGTGTACACCATAATTATAGTTTATCTTGTTATGCAATACGTAAATGGTTTATAAACTGTGTATTTCCATATTGAATAAATAAATAAAGAAATAAAGTAATACATATATATACATATATATATATATATATATATATATATATATATATATATATATATATATATATATATATATATATATATATATATACATACATATATATATATATATATATATATATATATATATATATATATATATATATATATATATATATATATATACATACACATATATATATATATATATATATATATATATATATATATAATTGTCGGTTTTTGTATACAATACCGCCGGCGGATATTTAGCCACACCGATTAGTTTTACAAGTTTTACAATCTTAACCCCAGCTTAAGTTTTGATAGCAAAGGTGTATACCAATGTATAATTTCCCCCTGCATCTTTATACTACTTATCTCTTCTGCGAGAAACAAGCGGTTCTCAGCGATAACCATAAACACAAACGAGTGAAGCCAGGTACACTGGAATCAAATTAGCATTGGGTTAGACATGCGTGAGTGCACGTCGAGTGTAATTTCACGTCAATAAACAGCCCTGTTGTGGATTAGGAAACAGTACAGTACAACAGAGATGAGTGCAGATCAAGGTTATCTACCACCCGTAGCAATCTTGTTTACGAGCTTCCAGCAGGAACACAATGATGCCAGTTTCAGGATGTTCTACCTGAAATCAATATTTTAAAGAATTTTAATTAATAGTCTAGACGCAGCAATACTCTACGCTAGCGAATTGCTGAAAAATATTTCAAATTCTAATAGCTAAATTCCCCATTAAGATAAAATCGTTAACTTTATTACACATTAAAGCCTTTATAAAACCAACATTCGCACCAGATTTTATGGAAGTAACATAACTAGTTAAAGATTTATAATTGAAAATCTAGACGTAGCTACTTTTTCCAGTATATCGATTAACAAAATACAGGGTGTTCTATTTAACATACACAAGACAAATCTACTTTCAATGTGTCAATAATTAAACTTGAATATTTCGACACCCTGTAAATTATTGCGATGATTGACTACAGTGGTTGATGGAGTAACAAGTCCATCGTCGCAGGCTGGTAAGTTCTCCTCTCCATAATATTTTACATGAAAGAAGAGATTTTGTCTCAAAAACCTCGTATTCATCGAAAAATCAAGATATCTGACAAATGGAAATTGATAGGTATAGGGATCCTTCATGAAAGTGGGCCTTATTTCTTCCGTAGAGTTCAAAATCGTTATCAAATACATGGTATTCCATAAGAAACAAGAAAACTTTGAGGTGTCACACTTTATTGGACCAGCCTCTACATATTTTTAAATTTTTTTATTTAATATTATTGGCTGCGGCATCTCAGGCCATTAGCACATTCTTTCCCATCATTAATATTATTTACAAATTTCCAGACAAAGTCAACTTGGCTCGCCCGGGAATCGAACCCGGAACCTCTCGCTTTGCAGGCTGGCACCTAGCCACCTGCGCCACGAGGGCGTCTAGCCTCTACATTTGAAATTAATTTTAAATTGTAGCTCCTGTTGACCTATGTAATTGTCCGTCATTTTGAATTAGATATAAAGAAATATATAGACATGAGACTCTGTACTGTTAGTCGTGGGACATGCTATATATATATATATATATATATATATATATATATATATATAATATATATATATATATATATATATATATATATATATATATATATATAATTTTAAATTGTAGCTCCTGTTCACCTAGATAATTGTCCGTCATTTTGAATTAGATATAAAGAAATATATAGACGTGAGACTCTGTACTGTTAGTCGTGGGACATGCTATATATATATATATATATATATATATATATATATATATATATATATATATATATATATATATATATATATATATATATATATATAGGGTGATTCACGGTGAGTGACCTATTAGACGTTTCTGGAGAACTACATCTATTTAAATTCCAATCTGATCTTTCTAACTAAAATATTTTCAATTAGCCTGCACTTCCGGTTATACCGGAAGTCGACACAAACTTTGTTTTTTTAAATAGAACACCCTGTATATTATAAGCTTTTTGAATTACACGTTCAATTTAAGGGTCACTTGATGACAATATATTCGGGCTAGTTCGTACCATTTCGGATTTATTCGTCATTTTCTAGAAAAAATTACGATTGGAGCGCTTTAGAGAAATTCCGATATCTTTAAAGACATGCAAGATAGAAACATGCAGTTTTCACTATTCCATAGAGCGTAAACATTCCTACATACTATTACAAACACAATACGATTTTAAGATAACTGTTATTTATAACATACATTTGAATTTGAAAATTTTCAATCATAGATATATATTTTTTTAATAGAACGGTACCGATATGTCCCCAGCATCTGATTCAGCGTTAAATTCCCTATCTTTTAAGTATACATTACCCCATAACTATCTCATACAGTTTTCTTTGAAAATTGATTTGAAAATATTAATGGTCAGCGGGGTGGCGCCAACTTTTGACTACTTCTGCCTTCAATGAGTGTCTTATTTTAAAAGGGACACACAGTAACTTGCAGTTCGAACAGATTCCTTTTTTGATAACTTTGCGACATATATTGGGTATTTCCTATAGCTAAAAAACTCGGGACGCAGCAAGTGCGTTATGGTAGTGAATTTTTATTAAATGCTTCAAACTCAATTTTCTATAAACTTAGAGAGTTTAATTTTAATACATAGTAAGGTCTATCCTAAGGCAAGGTATCCACAAAATTTCATTAAAATAACTTTGTAATTTTCGGAGAAAAAAAAATTTTTCGAAAGAAAATTTTAAATTTGAATAACTCAATTTTCTCTAAACTTAGAAAGTTTAATTTTGGTACGTAATAAGACCTCTCCTGAGGCAACATATACAGTAAATTTCATTAAAACAGCTTTGTTACTTTTGGAGAAAAAATTTTTTTTCGAAAGAAAACTCAAAATTTTCCCGGAAAATCCCGTCCGATTTTTCTGGCTAACGAACTCGTCCAAGCCATTAATAAAAGAAAGGCACTTGCCAAGTTTCATCGAAATCGGATAATTATTTTTTGAGTTATCAGACGGATACATATATATATATATATATATATATATATATATATATATATATATATATATATATATATATATATATATATATATATATATATACATATACATACTTATATATATATATATATATATATATATATATATATATATATATATATATATATATATATATATATATATATATATATATATAAAAATTGAAACTGACCCGGATATGGGTTCTAGGGGTCCTAGTTCGCACTCATTTGAAAGAATTTTTGCAAAGTCTCACCATCGATACCTCTCTATTAGTGAATTTTTTAAAATAAAAATTCACTAAAAGGACAGTTTTTGAGGTATTTAGAGACATTCAAAAACATAACAAAGCATATTTTTTCCTTATACTATACGTTCACTAAAATCTCCTCTTTAGCAATTTTTTCTGCGAAACTTCACTAAAAAGAAGCAAAATGCAAGCAAATGGATCTAAGTGAAGATTTGAACCTCTGGTGAGCACTGATAAGCACACATGGAGAATCCAAATCACCACGACACATTTCCAAAAACCTGACGATCGTTTCACTAACGAAGTTAGCTTCTTCAGAATTATTCATCCTCTGATGACGCTAACTTGGTTAGTGAAGCGATCTTCAGCTCTTTTAAAATATGATTTGGGTTCTCCAAGTGTTCCTATCAAATGCATCTATTCGATTAGAACTATTTTGTATCATATTTCAAATAAAATTCTTAACAGTATTACAGCAAAAAAAAGACAAATGATACTATCAAAATTGCTTATATATCTAAATTCAGTTACTGATAGGTTTCAATAAACCGGAAAGCCACAATTAATTGGCGAGAAACGTCTTGAGAGTTGAGAGACTAATTTTCTTTTTCAAATAGCGGGTATTTTCAAGTGTTTCTAATTTGCTGACTAACATTTAGGCACGACCCAGTAATATAACGAGTATTGACTGAATGTTCTTGATTGGAATACACGCGAAACCCCATTTAATTCTTCTTAGCTGCCAATTTGTAAGTTCATTAAAGATTCGCTTTGGATATGACACGAACGTGAGTTGAATTATATGGTAACGAAATTGATCAATTTTGTTCTCTGTCAAGAGACTGTTCTTATGTTTGCTTTGCTCGTCTTTCTGTTGACTAAGATGGAATTTCCGCGAAAATTCTATTGAAAATGTGTTACTGCCTTGGTGCAAATGTGAAATGAAGAGGGCGACTTTTATTTGATGTGTTATTGGCTGGCAAATATTTTATGACTTTAGCCTTAGACGTTCTTGTTTATCTCGTGGTGAAGAAAATAAGAAGGTATTTTATTCCTAAATTTTTTGTACCTTCTTCATTAATATCTTTGTCTCCCTACTCACTTTTATTTTATATATCTATTTGAAATCTACCAATGAGAAGGTCTGCAATGAACAGAAAGAAAGAGTTTTCCATTGCCGTGCCTTAGGTTTGTTCAAAAAACTCATGGTTAAATTGAAAGATATTTTGATTAAAAAGTCTACTCAAAAAAGAAGACGATCTTGTTAATAGACTAAAGAGTCAATTTGAGTCAATAAAATTCATACACTAATTAAACATTAATAATAAAGCATCTTTTCTAGATGTATTAGTTATTAAAAAAAGTCTGTACGTAGCAAGTACGTTATGGTAGTGAATTTTCATAAAATGTTTTTAATAGGAAATATGTATTTTTTTAAAAGCAGGCTACTATGAAATTTGACTACCAGTATAATCTCCATAGTAGAAACAATGTATTATATTTCATAAAAATAACTTAATTGTTTAAAAATGTACAAAAATTTTGGGAAAAAAGCCTTAAAATTTTCCTGGACAAACTGAATCCTGGCCAACTAACTTGGGTTAAGAGTAAATTGAGCTATTAAACTTTGAAAAATTTAATGAAAATTCGCTATCATAACGCACTTGCTTTGTTTCGAGTTTCTTTTTTTACACACATGGATTATATTTCGATGGAAAATGCAAAAATGCAATTATATAAGGTAGGTTATATATTAAAGAAAAAAGAAAATTTGTATCACCAAAGACTTTTAGGCCACCCTGTGACTGTCAAAATAATTTTGTAAGATGCAGCTCAAGACATTCTATAATTAACGTATACATTTACAAAAGAAAGGTATTCACCCAATTTGATTCAAATCAAAATATATATATATATATATATATATATATATATATATATATATATATATATATATATATATATATATATATATATATATATAGGGTGGCGCATTGAAAACGAAACAGACCGATTTGCGTCCAGAGAAATTTTTTTAAGGAAACGCTGAAACACGTCAATTTTAATATTGAGGGGGACATGTTTTGACAAAAAACTAAACTTTGTCACATCAACTCCTTAAGGGTGGTGATAACAACCCTTATATTTTAAATAGGGAACATGGGTCGAGTGTTACATCATTTGAAAGCTCTTTCTAGTAATTGGCCACTGTTTCAAACATCAAAAGAAGAACCATTCAGCGAATATTGAAGGATCATAAATTTCACCCGTATAAAATTCATCTTGTACAACAATTGAATGAAGATGATTTTGATCGGCGGCTGGAGTTTTGTGAAGTTATGACTGCACAAATAGGTGATAACGGGAACTTTCTATCCAATATCTGTTTTTCAGACGAGTGTACGTTTTTATTAAACTCTACAGTCAATCGTCATAATCGGGCAGATAATAATCCAAGAAATTTTCACGAAGTCAACACTCAAACTCCACATAAATGCGAATGTCTGGACTGGCATTTATGTAGACCGTTTAATCAGACCAACTTTTCTTGATGGCAATGTGAGTGGCGAAACGTGTTTGGAGTTACTAGAAGATATCGTTTACCCACTACTAATTGACATTGTTGAAAATGATGATCGCTATCAAGAAAATCAATTAGTGCTTCAACAAGATGGAGCTCCTTCGAATTTTTCACAACGTGTTAGGGTGTTTTTGAACAAAGAGTTTCCAGAGCAATGAATTGGGCGTAAAGGTGCTATTATGTGGCCCCCTAGATCACCGGATTTAACTCCTTTAGACTTATTTATATAGGGCCATTTAAAGAGTAGAAGTTACGCAACAGAACAGTTTCTGGAAGAACTACGCCAACGCATTGTTGAAGAATGCCGTCTAATAACTTCACAAATTCTCCAGGATGTCAGAGCTCGTTTTGAACAAAATTTGTACTTTTATATGGAAGCTGGTGGTGAACAATTTGAACAATTACTTAACCAAATAAAGATTTTTGAACGTTTGGTTTTGTTTTTTAGTTTTTTTAACGAAAAATTGACTAATTAGTGCATTTCTTATCACAATGAAATACGTTCTTGCAACTCCAATGAATAATTTTTAAACGAGTTGATAAAACTTCCAAAAAAATTAGTGTGCTGAATTTAGAAAAGAAATAGCTTTCAGATGATGTAATACTCGACCCATGTTCCCTATTTTAAATATAAGGGTTGTTATCACCACCCTTAAGGGGTTGATGTGACAAAGTTGAGTTTTATATCAAAACATGTCCTCCTCAATATTAAAAATGACATGTTTTGGTGTTTCTTAAAAAAAATTCTCTGGACGCAAATCGGTCTGTTTCGTTTTCAATGCGCCACCGTACCCATATATATATATATATATATATATATATATATATATATATATATATATATATATATATATATATATATATATATATATATATATATATATATATATACATATATATATATATATATATATATATATATATATATATATATATATATATATATATATATATATATATATATATATATATATATAACTGGGTTTCGTTTCGTGGAAACTTCTTCATTCATAAACAAAAAATTAGAACAACATTATGGGTTTGTCAAAGACGTTTCTCCACCCCATGCGCGACTTGCTCAGTTTTTCAAATTATTTGTTATATTTATTTTTCCGCTAATATCCTTTTTTACTTAAGAACCGGTTCAAACTTCAATAAAAAGTTAAAAGAATAAAACTTGTTTACATAGCTATATAGTTTCCGCAGAAATTATTTTTTGTAAGATTTTAGTAAAATACTGGTAATTAATAAATGTTTAATAAGTTAGTGCAAAGAAAGTTTTCCAATTTACGTGAAAAAAAAAAGGTTCAGCAAATTTTTGAGCAAAACATATAATTATAGTGTAACATTATCTAAGCCAATTTTTGCTAAAAAAATGCGAAATCTCGTCAAAGGAATTGTTTGCAAATTTTAATAACATTTTTTTAAAATTTTTGTCAAAAGGCTCTTTGTGAAAAATTATAGGTGTGTAAATGAAGAGGTTCGCTGGCCAGGAAAAACGTTTTCAGTTCTTTCAGGAATATTTTAAATTTAGTTTCTAAAAATTTTTGTACTTTTGTTAAAATACTCAGTAAGTGGTGGACGTGCCGCCACCTAGTTGCGGAACCAAGTAGTATGCTGTCACGCCAGCTCCAAATAACACAAAGTGTTAAAAAAATAGAGACTGGATACAGCTAACTAACAATTTAGAAAATTGTCAGCCCTGGCCCATTTCTACCCCAATATAGGGACAAAGTATGCAAGACTCGATGCATTTTCGCAACAATTAGAACCGTAGACCGGTTTCGCTCTCATTAGAGCTCTTCAGTACGGCATACTAATTGTAGCAAAAATGCACCAAAAATAATACGGCTATCGTATAGCATCCAGAAGCTAGCCGGATCAACGCGGATATTTCTCTCCACCATCTCCTAATAAAGCGACTGTTTGGTTGCAGACAAGACCCTGACACGCCTTCTAAGTCCCCTGAATATCTCGTAGTCCGCAGGATGATTTGAACGCTTAAAGCATTTCCAGGCCTAAAATTTTCTTCTTGTATAACTGATGAGTTCAGAGTCAAACCATATATATATATATATATATATATATATATATATATATATATATATATATATATATATATATATATATATATATATATATATATATACAATAGTGAGTAATTCGGACTTAAGAGATTTACAAAACTGTTCACTTAGAAATACTTTTTATTGTTTGACAAGCCCAGCATCGCAGTTTCTTGACCGCTATATCAGGGCTACGATAACAAAAACAAAATCATCAGGACACTTATAACTATACAAAAAGTTACGATCATTAAAATTGCTAAAAAAGGAAACTCTATAAAAGACTTGTAAAAGCCGGATAACAGTTTAAGACTGCAGTCAGCAAATCCCAAAAGACAATAGAAACAAACTCACCATGACAATATGAGGTTATTGTGAAAGTTGTTACATCAATCAACACCTCCTAAATAAGAAGGCCTATAACTGAATTCAAGATGGCCGCCATAGTAGATATAAGAAATTATATTATTTAGAATTAACAGTTGTTATTACTTATTATTTTACTACCAATATTTATTGCAAAATTTGGAAACTCTTTAATTTAGATGATGCAAGTGAATTGAATGACTTTTACAAAATTGAATGATTTGCAATGATTTCTCAATAAGTTTTTGGACAAATTAAATATTCATAATTCTCAAAACACTTTTCAACACGAATAAAACCCATTTGATTGAAATAATAGATTTATTTGAGTTTATTGCAATTAAATTAGTTAGATACATGTACAATAAGATAATGTAACAATAGAATATATTTTATATAAATATGTACATAGAGATTGAAAAAAACATAACATAACCATGCTTTAAGTGATTGAAACTAAAATATACAATTTAAAAGAACATAGACATACGTGCTCGTGTACGAATTTTCAAGTCTTTTGATCAAATTAAAAAAAAAGTTATTCAAAATTAATATCAAAATAATCCTCGACATCACTTCAGATTCTACAATGTTGGACAAAGACAGATGACGTTACCTGTGCTGCTATGCTATTTGAATAAATTGTAGATAAAAATCTAAACAATGGAAGTTACGTTGCAAGACGTCGGAATGTAAAACATTGCGAAATGTACGACAAGGACGCCATCTTGGTGCAGAACCAGGTAGTATGTCGTCACGACACCTCTAGTTAACACAAAATGTTATAGATGGAGACTGTGTACAAACTAAAAATGTAAATTTTTATCCCTTCCCCATTTTTTCCTAATACCGGGACATTATTTGCGTCCAAAAGCGCTAAATACGACTGCAAGTGGTTTGATGTTCTTTGTAAGTATAAAAAAGTGCTTACAAAATCAGAACGGTACTAATAGATAAGTTACTAGATTCATCATTTTTATTATCGATGATTTCGCAGGTTAGTTGGACAATATTTTGTTGTTGCAAAAAGCACTTTAAAGCGCATTTCTGCATTTCTTATACTGTATGTTTCAAACAGGTACAGTCTCCCGTTTTAAATTGGACATACCTATGTTTGTTAACCGTCCAAGTCTATCGAGCTTAATTTACAAGCGGCTTGCTTGCGGTTGACCGGTTTTCAGTGTAGTCTTGGACAAAAGCTAGGTTTATATACGTGAGAATTTCCAAATCGCCGGGAAACGTATTCCTAAAAACTGTTGTTTTTTATTAAATTCTTTAAATGTATTTTACTAATTTTTGTGTGCATACAGTTTGACACGATCTAATTGTAATAGTAATAGTAATAGTAATATTTATTGAGATAGATTATACATTGTAACATTTAACAAATAAGTTGACAACTTGTGCTTGTCCAAGTCACAATTTTGATAGGTTTATCCAAATAGAGTAATCAAAACTTGTAAAGATGACATTGGCTACTAAAATTTTGACATACCAAATAGTTCATTTTGCTTCCTTAATAAATCTGTTCATCGTCAACCCCATTCTGTGCATTTACTTCCCAACGCTCAAAAATCATTTAGTAACACTTTCTGCATTGAATCGTTCTTTTTTGTTCTTGTTATTTGAGAAAATCCAAATGCCAATTTAGAGAAAATTTTAAAACATTGTAGCCTCAATGTTACTTAAGGGCCCCCCTTTATTATACGCACTTAGCATGTGCATATGTAATATTAAAATTTAAAAAAAGAGAACAAGCAAGTGAATTTATTTACTTTAATGCTCTATTCGACATTATCTAAAAAATACATTATAAGCGACGAAGTGGAATGTAATTTGGTCAATTTACAGTTTACTACACGGAAGGTTTTTAGAAATTATTTCTTCAGAAATATGCTTGGAACCCGCCTTGGATGCACAAGCCACAAGGCAAATTTGTTGCAACTAACCCACAAGAAAATTAAGGGACCATGAATGAGTAGAGGAGGAAATATGAGCGGAAAATGCTAAAAACCATTTAGTCTGACCTTGAAAAGATGCCTTTTTCACATTTTGCAGCAATACCTCTTTTAAACCCTGTCTACCGCGGACAATACCCATTTTCGCCCAGGTCCAGTAACTTTCTTTGGGGTTGCTACCAAGAAATGTTTATTGTGCTTTATGCTTTGTAGGTAGTTGAATGCATGCACAAGGAGAAGGAGAACCCCCGTGTTTTTGGGGGAGGGGGCAGAAAAAAGTTTTTCTGGTGGAAAATCGAATGAGACTTTACATGTGAAATAGTGAAAATAAACCTATTTTGTGAATTTTAAGTAATTTGTTACACAATATTTAGAGTTTCTTCCAAATTAAAAATAAAATCCCAAAGACATGCATTGAAACGACTTGGTGGTTAAAGTTTAATGCCTGGGTGACAGAGTAGTTGATTCATACAACAGGTATAAACCATACATCAACGATACCCAAACTAAATCAATACCAGGCTTAAAGCATACTACCAGAACCAACAATCGTAAAATCTCTGCTGCAATTATGGAAAATGACAGACGACATGAAATTAAAAATTTGCCAAGTGATTGTTATTTAACTGGGGAATTAAATCAATTATTAAAATAGACTATATTTGCAGCTTTATGAACGGCCCCAAATACAGTTTAAGCGCAGCGTAGATGGATTATGCTATGAAAGCGTCGTATAATACTGTAGAAATGTAAACAAAATCCAGTCAAGTCTCTAAAAATGATTCTAAAATAGTTTTGGTTATCTTTAAAACTTAAACATAAGACTGAAACAATCATTGAATGTGTTTGAATTGAAATTCTACTAATTCTGCAATTAATCGTTACGTATACTCTTCTTATACTACCCTAGACATGAAGCCTGTGTCAAGTATTATGTAAACAAAACTTTAGGTGACGTATTACGAGATAGCTCAGGCGAAGCGTGCTAGTCTAGTACGAACAAGGATGCATGATCGACTCCAGCTCGATTAATGTATGTTTTTCATGTTTTATTTCGACATTTGGAGAAACAATAGTGCACAGATTTCATACGTGTTAAAGAAGATCTAATTTTTGTTCAAAACGCCTAAATACGTTTGTTACCTTTGAGTGAAATTATCATTTTTAGCAGATATTTTGTAATTGTTGATATTAAAAAAAGAGTTTGAGTTGGTTGGCTAGTAGTAGTAGTAGCAGTGGTGGGGACGCCAACGCCAAGCAAGTAGGCCACCATGGGCTCCTTTTGCCAACCCCAGCAACCCAGCAACCATGCTCTACTCCTCCTAGGTTCCGTCGCCAAACCGCCTCGACCTCGAGATGAAGGCCGTTACGGTCTTCAATTGGACGGTACTTACCTGATTCCTCTGCAGAGTCCCCGATCCGAACAATTCTGCTCGAAGGCTCCCAAAGGCCTCGCATTCGCACAGGTAGTAGTAGGACGTTTCCTCATCCTCCCCGCATTCCTGGCAAATGGGATCCCTCTCTACCCCTATCAATGTGAGGTGTCTTCTAAGGGCGCAGTGGCCTGTGAGCACCACAAGGATGCGGCGAAGCGTAGGTCGACTCCTACTGAGTAACCAGACAGCTTTATCTCTGTCCGGCCCCTCCACGAAGTCCCTCGCTTGCCTGCAGCCACCAACCGACCCCCAGTGCATCTTCATTGCTTCCTCGGTCCACCTGTCTAAGGCGACAGAGAAAGTCTTCCTACTTATACCTATCGCCGGCTCCGGGCCACAGAATGGCCGCCGGGAACCAAGCCTTGCGAGATTATTCGCGACCTCATTCCCCGCCACGCCACAGTGTCCCGGAACCCACACAAGTTGTACCTCCTTTGTCCTGGCTAGTCCTTTGAGGGCGTCAGCGCACTCCTGAACCAGTGTAGACCTGATTCTTGGTTGACTAAAACGGAATCATACTGGTGATTAATAAGGAAAAATAACTGCTACGTTTATAATTTGGCAGATACTTTACTTTTCTAAATATGAATTAAGCTTCCTTCTGGAAATATTTTGTATAACTTTAATCAAATTTATAATACAAGTTTCTTTTAGAGAGACTTACACTGTCTACAGATATATCAAAATTTAATTCTTTAGCTTCATAGAAAATTGAGTTTTGCACGTTTTTCTCAAAAGGAGTTGTAACACAAGATGTTTTTGATAATACAGAGATATCGATGGTAACACTTTCGAAAGAATTCTTCACATGTGCGTGTACTAGGACCTCTAAAATCAATCTTCAAGGTCTGTGTAAGTTTAAAGTATTTACTAATATGCCGTATAATAATTGTGTACAATTCTTATGAAAATTTGCTACTATAACGCACTTTCTGTGTCCAGACAATTTTTCAATTAGATACAATTATTATCTTCCCTTGTATTGCAATTTAAATAGAACGCTCATCCATAGAATATTCCGTATCAATTATGTCTTGTGTATAAAAAGCATATGGAGCGTTGCAAATCGTTTTGTACTACTTCTTTTCAAATACATGAATTGAATAGAGAGAAGTATGTATGCATTTGTCACAAATATGTCTTGCAAAGTGCTTTTATATTTCATTTACATAGAACCTGCAGCTAGAGTGAAACATACAAATCAAATATTAAACCCGTATATGGTGCTGTTCAAATATTATGAGGTATAATATTAAGAGTATATTCATATTTGATTTTCAACTTGATTTCTCCAATATGTAACATCACATATAGGTTTTCTATAGGTCTTATTTTGAAAGCATATCCAACAGAGTTATATTTATTTTCAAAGCACATACTTTGAAAATATGGAGGGCTCAGAACAGTGGTCGCCAACCTTTTCAATGTGTTGAGCTACTTTGATAATTTTGGAATAAACAGTGAGCTACCTAGTCGTAAGCGACGTAACCCAATCTAAATGAAATAATTCACAGTTGCATTCGAAATATATGTATTTAGTTTACTAATTAACTAATACATCCTAATAAAAAGAACTTTGGACGCAGCAAGTGCGTTATGGTAGTGAATTTTCATAAAAATGTGTTTTAAATAGCAAATATGTTTTTTTAAGAAAGCAAGCACCAAATTTGGTTACCAGTATAATCTATATATTAGAAACAATGTGCCATGTTTCATCAAAATAACTTTATTGTTTGAAAATGTACAAAAATTTCCGAAAGTAAACTTAAATTGTTCCCGAAAAAACTGGTTTTCTGGTCAACCTTATAGGTTAATAGCAAATTGATTCAAAATTTGAAGCATTTAATGAAAATTCGCTACCATAACGCACTTGCTGCGTCCCGAATTTCTTTTCTTACAAAGATGTATTATATTTCGATGGAAAATACAAAATGCAATAACATAGGGCGTGTTCGATTAAAAAAATTCACTAAAAAAAAGAAAATTTGAATCACCAACGACTTATGGGCCACCCTGTAATTGTGGAAATATTTTTTAAGATGTAGCTTAAGACACCCTACAATTAATGTATACAACTTTTTTTTGTAACTTGCATAATAACGGATATATTGCGCTTTAATGATTTTTTACGAAAATTCGACAAAACTGATATACCATTAAACGATAAACTCTATAGCCAACACTACTGCTAAAGTATCAGAGAAAGGGTCTATTTGAAATGAATTTTCTGGGAATATTTTAGTAAAATGAAGGACAATGACGATTGAAACTAAGAGTTCAGGCTTTGTAAAACATTATTCTTGAGACAATTTTCTTCCATAGATCATATTAATTTCAGGTTCATTGCCTAAATATGAACAATTTTGACGTTTAAAATCGCGACTTTGACGTTTTGAGGAAAACCCAAATTTATTTTTCTTTAAGTGCCTGTAACTTTTTTGTCTTTTGACCTACATAGCTAAATTTTGGTAGTTGGCTTACCTATAAGGATATTAACTATCGTACCAAATTTGGTTGCCCTTACTTTGTTAATTCCGGAGATATAAATTTTTTTTGAAAGAAAACACAAAATTTTCCGGGAAAACCTGGGCAGATTTTCCTGGCTAACGAACTTATCCAAGCCATTTGCAAAAGGAATTTTTCCACCAAATTTAGTCAAAATCGGCTTATTATTTTTTGAGTTATCGGTGTGATACATATATATATATATATATATATATATATATATATATATATATATATATATATATATATATATATATATATATATATATATATATATATAAAAATTGAAACGGACCCCGGATATGTGTTCTAGGGGGCCTAGTTCGCGGTCATTTGAAGAAATTTTTTCAAAATTCAAAAGTCGGGATCTCCTCATTAGTGAATTTTTTTTAAGAAAATTCACTAAAAGCGAATAACAGAATAACTAAAAAAACTAATACATACTACATAACATTATCCATACCTACCAATCGTAGGTGTTTGAAAAATAAACAATAATTTTATGCAGCCACGTTGTCATGTCACATATGATATAATTAATGTAAATAAAAAAAAGTTCGGGACGCAGCAAGTGCGTTAGAGTAGTGAATTTTCATAAGAATTGTACACTATTAGTAAGATATATTATATCAAAACTAATTCGTTAAATTTAAATGGACCTTGGAGATCGATTTTAGAGTCCCAGTGAACAATTATTTGGAAAAATTTATATTTAATATGGAGCTAAAAAATAAAAAATAGGTCTTAGATATAATATTTAAGTACTGCAAATGTCGTTAAAAAAATTGTGTTGCAAATTTTATTACAGTTAAAAAAAAATTCAGAACAAAATAATTATTTACAAAGGGATTATTATTATTAAAAAATAAGTTAAACGAAATCTATACATTACGGTTAATCCAATAGAAATATAAAAAAATATACCGTTGCGTGCCAGATCTGATCGAATGCTTTGGATATGTCTAGAACGACAATCTGGGATTCACCGTGTAGTTCCATAGACTTGTTATAAGAATAGGTGACAAGGGAAAGGAGGTCGGCAGTTGATCTGCGCTGACGGAATCCATACTGCCTGTCGTGGATTAGATTGTGTTTTTCAAGAAATTTTAGTAATTCGGTGTTTGTATACTTTTCCATCACTTTAGAGAAGACTAAAAGGAGAGAAATAGGCTTGTAGTTGCTAGGAAGCGCTTTGGATCCTTTCTTGGGGACGGGTTGTACTCGAGCAGTTTTCCAGTTACTAGGGAATATGCCTCTATTGTAAGATGTCTGAAACAGACGAGTCAGGACGGGAGCAAGTTCTGGTGCGCATTTTTTGAGAACAATTGCTGGGATCTCGTCAAGGCCAGATGCTTTCCTGGTATTAGGAGAAGAGATCATCTTTCGTACATTTTTAGTTTTGAAAGTGGTATCCATCATTTTATGCGCGACATTGGGGACTGTTGGTGGTTAGACATTTGGAGGTGGGTTGAGAGTAGAATTGCCGGCGAACAACGAGTCAAAAAGTTCAGCCTTGCCCAGGGCGGTAGAAACAATTTGATCCTCTGAGACAAGAGGTGGGAACGTGCTCTTGCAGAAATTATTCCCAAAAGATTTAGCAAGAGTCCAAAAGGGTTTGCTGCCGCTGGAGCTTAAGAGGACTTTGTTTTTAATGTGATTATTTAACGAGCTTTTGCCTCAGAAAGAATGCGGACATAGCGGTTGCTTGCGTCGTTAAATGCTGGAAATTATTCCATGCCAGCTTGGATCATTTCGGTGACGTTTTGTGAGATATCAGAGCGGTCAGGATGACAGAAGCAGACAGACGCCCATGGAATTGGGAGTTTATATAATCCAGACTTATCCGATCTTTCAACTGCTGACTTATTGTTTTTTATGTATTTGCTCAAGTTGTTGTCTGTGACCTGACCTTACCTGACCATGACAACATGCTGGTAAAACCTACGACAAAATTTGACAAGCAATCTAGATCCGTAATAAAAACACCATCTTCCGTTTGAAATAAGAAAGTTGACGTCTATTTCTGGTATAACTGGAAATCTCATACTAACGTCAATATTTTCATTGAACTGGAAATTTCGAGGAACCCACCTGCGTAAATTTTCAGAATTCAATTTTGAGCCGTACTCCAGAAACCGCTAATGGAAGGGCTACGTGGGACACCTGTATATGGATATACTGAAAAGTATAGATCATTTGTATGAAACTTACTATCATAACGCGCTTGCTATGTTCAGACTGTAATCAGAATAGAATACACACAAAGTAAGTGTCTTCTACATAGTCTTCTTTTCCATTTATAATTCTCTTTTATTTCTTTGTTTTTCTAAACACTAAATATGTGTAAATGTTAATCGTCTGTTGCATGACAATCATCCATTCATTCATTATTCCAATATTCTGATAATGTTGTGTGATAAAACAGCGATAATTGTGTTTTCGTAAAGTATTATTGATCTAAGTAAGCTGCCTGTTTGCATGTAAATGTAAAATAGGAGTTCATCAAACACTTTTATGCATGCAAATTGAATTATGGTTTAAATCTCGGCTGAAGACAATCGCTGCGGTTCCACCATTATATTCCATTTAGGGCGAGAATCTCTATCGCTTATATCAATCCATATTCATGGAAAATTTATTAATACTTTCATTGAAAGAACATACCATTAAAAAGTTGTCACGCAGACAATCTGCTGCGGTAGCGAATTTACATAAAAATGTTTCTATATTAATGTCTTCCTCAAAAAATTGTTAGCTGAAAAGAAAAAAAAATACATCCTGTGGTAGCAAAAAAAAAAAAAAGAAATGAAAAAAAAATGTTAAAAAAATCCGGCCGAAATGCTTTGTTGTGGCGAGTTTTTATAAGAATGGATTCACAATGCAATTTGGAGAACCCAATTCATCACAATAGAGTTTTAAGACCTGAAGATCGTTTCCCTAACAATGTTATCGTCATCAGAGCTATGAATAAACAGTTCACTTATCAGTCTGCTGACGATAACTTTGTTAGACAAACGATCGTTAGGTATGAAAACTGTATTGTGATGAATTGGGCTCTCCAAATTGTCATCACAATTTCCAATCTTCACTCAATAAATTTACAACAAAAATTGTTAGTTAAGTGCCTCGTTGTTCGCCGGCAATTCTACCTCAACCACCAACAGTCCCCAATGTCGCGCATAAAATTATGGATATCACTTAATACCAGGAAAGCCGATGGCCTTGACGAGATCCCAGCAATTGTTCTCAAAAATGCGCACCAGAACTTGCTCCTGTCCTGACTCGTCTGTTTCAGACATCTTAGAATAGAGGCATATTCCCTAGTAACTGGAAAACTTCTCGAGTACAACCCGTCCCCAAGAAAGGATCCAAAGCGCTTCCTAGCAACTACAGGCCTACTTCTCCCCTTTCAGTCGCCTCTAAAGTGATGGAAAAGTATCTAAACACCGAATTACTAAAATTTCTTGAAACACACTTTCCAATCAACGACAGGCAGTATAGATTCCGTCAGCGCAGATCAACTGCCGACCTCCTTTCCTTTGTCACCCATTCTTGGAACAAGTCTATGGAACTACACGGTGAATCCCAGATTGTCGCTTTAGATATATCCAAAGCATTCGATCAGGTCTGGCACGCAGCGCTGCTTAATAAACTACCGGCCTATGGCCTACCACCAAAACTCTGTTCATGGACAGCAAATTTCCTCTCCAACCGGAGCATTTCTGTTGTCGTGGTTGGCCATTCCTCTAAACTGTATCCAATTAATGCAGGAGTTCCTCAAGGTTCAGTTTTAGCCCCTACTTTATTTCTTCTCCACATCAATGACCTACTCTGTAGCACATCCAACCGAGTTCACACTTACGCGGACGACAGCGCCCTCCACTCAAATGAACAATATTCTAAGCCTGTCTCTTTAGCCCAATTAGATGAGGATCGCAGACTCATGGATGGTTCTGTCTCCGTGGATCTCCAAAAAATATTAGGCTGGGGAAGTAGAAATCTTGTACAATTCAACCCCACCAAATCACAGTCTTGCTTTCTTTCTCGTAAAAGATACAGCAGCCCTAGACCCATCATAATAAACAACCAAGTTATTCAAGGTAATGAATCCTTTTCACTTGTTGGCATTTCTGTGGATCGAAATCTCAATTGGCACCAACATGATTAGACCAAACCTCGAATACTGCTCCCACATATAGGGTGCTGCTGCCGCTTCTACACTAGCTATCCTGGACTGCATTCAGAAGAGAGCTATACGTGTCATCGTTGACCCTACCCTCACCCAAAGGCTGCCATCCCTTGCCCACCGACGTGCAGTTGGTGACCTCTCCGTCCGGTATAGACATCTGCACGGGCACTGCTCAGAGCAGCTTTCTTCCATAGTTCATACACCTGTGCCCCCAACAGATCTACCAGGGGAACAGAGCGAATGCACCCTTTTACTGTTCAAGTCACCAGACAGAACATCATTTTATGCTCGCTCTTTTGTCCCGAGGACTTCCAAGTTGTGGAATTCCTTGCCGGCACATGTTTTTCCTTCTCGCCCGGACCTCCGAACCTTCAAGTCCTGAATTAACAAGTTGCTTCTTTCCTCCTTGTCAACATCCACGGTATGATAGTATTTAGGCTGTAAGCCCTCGTCGTGTGTTGTTGAAATAAAAAAAGTAATACTAAAACTTGAAAAAAAAAAAGTTTTTATTCAAACAGTAAATATTCATTCATTTATTTATTAGTTTATTTATTTATTTATTTATTTATTTATTTATATTTTTTATGTAAATGCCCAAAAGAAGCGATTTCCTTTTACAGGGCATTAAAAATTACATATTATCTTCAGAATACCAGTATAAAATAATAAATCTGGTTTTATACAAAAGATGCACAGTGATAAAATAACCAAATATAATGTTTACACCCATAGAACTCTAAAAATCTGTATGTGATATAAAAGACAAGATGTAATTCAAAGAGTCCGCGATTATGGCACAGCTTTGGCAGATCCTATTAAAGTTAAAATGAAATACAGGAGAGACCCTATAATTTAATTGAACCTAGTCCGAGGACAGTAAAATAAACAAGAGGAACGAGCATTTTGCTGAGGTACAAGCAAGTTGATCTGGGGTATAATGTTTGGAGAATCCAACCTGTTATGGAGCAGACTGTATAATAACTTTACTGACAGAGTTACTCTCTGACTAAGTAATGTGTGACATCTCATCAAAATAAAATATCAAGTTTTGCTGGTCGACACCTATAGGAGAGTATGAGGCACTAACTGTATAAACAAACCGTAAAAAAAATCGACTTCAAAATAAGCACTAAAAAGCAAAAAATAACTGAATTACAGGTTGAATTCAAAAGAAAAAAATATTTTAAATAAAATATTATTATATGCGCTACCTACTTATCCGTCTGAAGTCCCTAGAATCAATATCCGAGGTCAGTTGAAATTTATATATATATATATATATATATATATATATATATATATATATATATATATATATATATATATATATATGTATATGTATATATATATATATATATATATATATATATATATATATATATATATATATATATATATATATATATATATATATATATATATATATACATATATATGTATCCAACCGACAACACAAAAAGTTCTTGACCAACCTACCTACCAAATTGGTTTAATCTTGAGTTACAACTAATTAAGAAATAAATAATCTTCTATATGACCTGAAATTACCTCTGAATGGATGCCTATAATGTGAGACAAGGTGAAACAGATATATCAGAGTTGCAAAGAAAATCTCCGAATTAAATTTTAAACGGACAGGCTACAAAAATATGTCACAATAAACAATCAGCAGGGTTGTCATTTGCCACAATTATCATCTGAATCTGAAGATATCAGAAAACTGTATAGTAATAAATACAAATTTTAACGAAAGTGGTCCAATTTGTTTAAAAACAATCTAGAACTACGTTTTATTATGTATAAATATTAAGCTTCCCAATCTTCACGGCATTTAAAAGCCATCTCCATCTCTTAGTTTAATCTGACAACACTACCTCTACCTACCAATCTCTTATTTGTTACTCTACTAACTGGAAGCAGTCATGAGAGAAGCGTGTCAGCTCTGCGTATAACCTCAAAGTCCACTTCGCTAATACCTTACAATACAAAACAACTGTCTATATTTTAAGGTTCATACAAATAGTAGGTAAATAAACCCAACTTTTAGTTTTTACCTACCTTTAACAAATGCCTTAGGCCGTCGACCGTAGTATATTATGATTCTAACATACAATGAAAAAAAGTGCATTATGGTATCAAACTTTCGTAAAAGTATTTCAAATAGTGATAACTCAATTGCCCACTAAACTAGAATGTTCAGTTTTGATACATAGTGAAACCTATATAAAAGCAGCGTGGATACTAAATTTAAAAAATAACAAATTGAGCTTCACCGATAACTAAAAATTTGTTTAAAAAAAACTTTTTTCTTATGTTGTTTGCAGAAACTGGTTCCATTGAGTTGACTAAAACGCATCATCCAAGCGATTAAAAAGGAAAAATACCTGCCACATTTGTAATTTAGCAGGTACTAAATGTGAGCGGAATGTGCGGAAAAACAGCTTAGTTAGGCCCCAAATTACTGCCTTTATCCGATTTTCCAGCTATACCTCCTTAAAATCTTGTTTGCCCCGCCCATAATCCATATTTACTGTAGGTACCTAAACTTTCTTGATAGTTGTCCCCAAGAAAATTTTCTTATTTACATTGTTCTTGTTTATGCACTGAGGGTGGTTGCAGACATGCAGGAGGGAAAGGAGAACCCCGCGACGAAGCAGTGGATCAAGATTTTCAATTTATGTTTAAATTGTTACATCATTTTCTTTGTTTCAAATATTTTCCCAAAAATGTATTTGAGGTTGCCTTGTCTTACATAGAGAACTACAATAGTTTATCATTTTCAAAAAGTATCGATACGGCAACAAGTGTTAAAAAGGGTCTAGGGGCAGCAAATATTTCAAACATTTCCTACCAACCTAGAATCTTCGATCTTGAAACATAATAAAACCGACGTAAACTCAGCGTGGGCACTAAATTAAAAAATAACATAATGAGCTTCGCGTATAACTACTAATTTGTTTTAAAAAACTGTTGTTGTTTTTTTTTCTTTCTAAAAACTAGTTCGATTGGATTTACTAAAACAAAACCGTCCAAGCAATTAAGAAGGAAAAATACGAGCCATATTTATAATTTGGCAGGTAAGTACATTTCCTTTGTAAATAATGAATTTTTTTCTCGAAAACCTTTGTAACTCTTATCAAATTTGTAACAATTTTTTTTTTTAAAGAGACTACTTGCAGTACAAATATATATATATATATATATATATATATATATATATATATATATATATATATATATATATATATGTATATATATATATATATATATATATATATATATATATATATATATATATATATATATATATATATATATATATATTGTCTGATGTACCGATGGTAACTCATGTTTTCTGTTTTTAGGAATGTTGGTAAGATATTAAAGATTTTCGGTAGATAATAAGTAAAGTATTTTTGTGTTATTGTTTTATTTGCCCTGGGTATAATACACAATATTTTCAACGCGAGTCATATCCATGCTGAAATATATGTGAAGTATTTCGATTTTTAAAGAATTAGTTCAGCATTTCCACTATATATAACTGCCCAACACTACACATAATTTGTACTCTTCAAAAAGAGTTTTTGAGGGATATCTCATTGGTTTGTTGTAAATTATTTTTATTAACATTGTTTGTATGGTCAGAATTTTACCGATATTTTTATTATATGTACCACCCCCTGCTAGGATAGCGTATTTAATAAGTGACTGAAACAGTGCATAGTAAGCATTTTTGAGAAGTTGTTTATTTAGTATATTCCGTAAAACTTTGAACAGATACAAAAATTTGCACAGTCGTTTGGCTAATCTCTTTATGTACAAATCCCATTTTAAATGATTGTCAATTATTACCCCTAAGTATGTTATATATAACATAATGAGCTTCGCGGATAACTACTAGTTTGTTTTAAAAAACTGTTCTTGTTATTTTTTTATAAAAACTAGTTCCATTGGATTTACTAAAACAAAACCATTCAAGCAGTTAATAAGGAAAAATACGAGCCATATTTATATATAATGAATTTTTTTTCTCGAAAACCTTTGTAACTTTAATCAAATTTATAACACATTGTTTAGAGAGACTTGCAGTACAAATATATATATATATATATATATATATATATATATATATATATATATATATATATATATTGCAATTCTCTCTTCCACCAAATTTAAAGTTTCGAGCTCGAAAGTAGAAAGTTCTTGAATAACGCTAGGACCTCTAAAACCAATCTGCAAGGTTCATTTAAATGTAAAGAATTAGGTATCATAATAGCTATATATATATATATATATATATATATATATATATATATATATATATATATATATATATATATATATATATATATCCTATTAAAAGTAAAATTAAACTAATGTTTGAATGCAGACTATCCATTATAATTTTAACATCTCCGTATAAATCATTTTTCTTGAAATAAATGAGATCTGCTGCGAGATCCTCCACCTAATTCATACAACCTCATTTACGGAAGCAAATTTTTGATATTCGTTCCTAAATGATCCCCTAAAGAGACGGAATTCATACGAGGAATAGTAGCACTTGACATTTCAGCGCAGTGAGATATCTCAGAATGCGAAATTAACATCATCAAGACGTGCCGTGATTTCCAGTCCCATGTTCTGCTGTCATGGCCTGCTAGAAGAGAGAAGCAAAGCAGGTTTACATCTGATCTTCTACTTTATTTGTATACTTCACATTTTGGTTGCCATGAATATTGACTGCCTCACTATATCGATCCTTATTTATGCGAACTCACGGAACTTTCTCAAGATATTCTGAAGCCTGAGTGTCTACTAATACAGAATTATATGAATATGCATTAATGATATTAGAATTTATCGGTACTACATGTCTTAGGTTTCCTGGGATGGGTAAGTGGGAAATATTTTAAAAGTTTACGCTATGCCAAAAGAGTTTTATATATATATATATATATATATATATATATATATATATATATATATATATATATATATATATATATATATATATATATATATATATATATATATATATATATATATATATATATATATATATATATATATATATATATATATATATATATATATATCCCGCAAAAGAATAGCATGGCAGTCTAAGTGAAAAGTTCTTTGGTTATAAGACCTATGAATGGAAAAAAAAGCATACTTGAAAGAGTATTTTATCTGTATAACACAAAACTTTTTATATAAACCCCTGTGAGGTAGAACGTTTTCAGATTAAACACATTTTTGAGGACTCTATTGTCAGTTATTTTATAACTTTATACGAAACTATTTTGACACTGATTTTTTTTAAACTTATGTGTAATTGCATATCAGCTACGCGTAAAAAATAAACCTAGTTCTTGTATAAACTAGATAAAAGAATAGCCTGGAACAATAAATTCAAATCCGAAAGTTAATATGGGTGGCGCATTGAAAACGAAACAGACCGATTTGCGTCCAGAAATTTTTTTTAAGAAACGCTGAAATACGTCAATTTTAATATTGAGGGGGACATGTTTTGACATAAAACTCAACTTTGTCACATCAACCCTTTAAGCGTGGTGATAACAACCCTTATATTTTAAATAAGGAACATGGGTCGAGTGTTACATCATTTGAAAGCTCTTGCTTTTCTGAATTCAGCACACAAATTTTTTTGGAAGTTTTATCAACTCGTTTAAAAATTATTCACAGTTGAAGATGCAAAAATGCATTTCACTTATTCCGATAAGAAATGTGCTGATAGTCAATGTTTTGTTGGTTTGTAAACAAAAAATTGACTACCAGAACATTTCTTATCGGAATGAGAGAAATGCGGTTTATTATTTCGGTTTATCGGTCGGTTTGATAATTGATAGTACTACCGAAAATTAATTTCACAATGGTGTATTCTGTAGAAGATAAAGTTGAAATAATTACTCTTTAAAAAAAAAACGATGACTGTGCCAACCGTACCGCAAATTGGTTTAATGAACGACATCCGAACAGACATGTTAACAGAAAATACATTTTGGAGTTAGTTGCAAAGTTTCGACCAAGTGGTTCAGTAGCCAACAAAAAACGGGATCCTGAACGTGAATTTCCGGTTAGAAATGAGACTATTGAGATTGAAGTTTTAGGACAAATTGCTGTAGGCCCAACTTTGAGCACGAGAAAATTGGCCACTGTTTCAAACACCAAAAGAAGAACTATTCAGCAAATATTGAAGCATCATAAATTTCACTCGTATAAAATTCATCTTGTACAACAACTGAATGAAGATGATTTTGATCGGCGGCTGGAGTTTTGTGAAGTTATGACTGCACGTTTAGCTGATAACGGGAACTTTCTGTTCAATATGTGTTTCTCAGACCAGTGTACGTTTTTATTAAACTCTACAGTCAATCGTCATAATTGTCGTTATTGGGCAGATAATAATCCAATAAATTTTCACGAAGTCCACACTCAAACTCCACAGAAATTGAATGTCTGGAGTGGCATTTTTGGAGACCGTTTAATCGGAACAATTTTTCTTGATGGCAATTTGAGTGGCGAAACATATTTGGAGTTACTAGAAGATATCGTTTACCCTCTACTAATTGACATTGTTGAAAATGATGATCGCTATCAAGAAAATCAATTAGTGTTTCAACAAGATGGAGCTCCTCCGAATTTTTCACAATGTGTTAGGGGGTTTTTGAACAGAGAGTTTCCAGGACAATGGATTGGGCGCAGAGGTGCTATTGAGTGGCCCCCTAGATCACCGGATTTAACTCCTTTGGACTTCTTTCTATGAGGCCATTTAAAGACTGGAATTTACGCCACAGAACCGGAGTCTCTGGAAGAATTACGACGACGCAGTGTTAAATAATGCCGTCTAATAACTCCACAAATGCTCCAGAATGTCAGAGCTCGAACAAAATTTGTACTTTTGTATAGAAGCTGGTGGTCAACAATTTGAACACTTAACTGAATAAATATTTCTGAACGTTTGGTTTTGTTTTTTAGTTTTCTTAACAAAAAAAAGACTAATTAGTACATTTCTTATCACAATGAATGAAATACGTTCTTGCAACTCCAACTGTGAATAATTTTTAAACGAGTTGATAAAACTTCCAAAAAAATTTGTGTGCTAAATTCAGAAAAGAAAGAGCTTACAAATGATGTAACACTCGACCCATGTTCCCTGTTTAAAATATAAGGGTTGTTATCACCACCCTTAAGGGGTTGATGCGACAACGTTGAGTTTTATGTCAAACATGCCCCCTCAATATTAAGCGTTTCAGCGTTTCTTAAAAAAAATCTCTGGACGCAAATAGGTCTGTTTCGTTTTCAATGCGCCACCTGTATAACTTTAATGAACACTACTATAAACTACATAGGCAGTCACTTAGCTAGTAAGATAAACGTACCCAATACATATAATGTAAACAGGTAGTTCAGTAAACAATATATTTTTCGTAAACTGATGATAACAAAAAAAAAAACACTTTTAGGATTTGAACTTCTAAGGCTATTGGAATTGATAGAATTTGTTCTCAGACACTTAATTAACCAGTGGACTTGATTTCGGGGCTGCTGGTATATGTAGTTAACATAATACTGAACCGGAAGTTTTCCCAAGGTGCTAAAGATTGCAGTAATACGTATTTTAAACGAAAGCAAAACTGAGTTGTTGGTATTGGGCAAGCAGATCGATTTAATTACTGGCCATACATCATTCTTACTGGTGCTCAAAGAAAGTGTTACGTCCCGCAGACAGTTGTCGAAGCCTGGGCCTCATCTTGGGCTCTGATTGAAGATTTGGGGGGCACATGAATAAACTCATTATAAACTCGTTTGGCATATTGAAAGCTCTTTATATCCATAAGGACATATTGAACAGTGTCGTGAAGCTCAATTTGTGTGAGTACCATATACTTAACTGCATATCATACTGTGACACAGTTTACTGGCTAGCCATTCTTGCAGCCAATGGGGTCATCCTGCAGAGGCTTCAGAATGCTTGTCTCAGATTCTGCTATAACTTAAGAAAGTTTGATCGCATTTCCTATAGATACAGCTCATCTCGTTGGAAACTTTTGGATGAGAGATACATATTGCATATGACGTGTATGATTTTTAAGTTAACCAGTGTTGGGGTGCTTACTTACTTGCACCAATAAATTGGTTAGATGTTGTGTTAGGCATTCCAGGGTGATTCGTTTTCGTGATATGTATGTAATCCCTAAGCATCGTACGTTCTAACGCTCCAAAGGTGTATAACAGTCTGTCACAGGAAGTGAAATCCGCAACTAGTGTTGAGGTTTTTGAGACAAAACTCAAGACTGTTCAGGTTTGATGTGTTCTGGGTATGGTTTGATTGTTTGGGCGTGCTGCTGGGCTTTCTGTTTTGACCTCATGTTTTTTGTCTTTGTCAGTTTTTATGTTTTGTATCCTTTTGGACTGATTCTTGGATTATTATATGGATATTTCTTTTGGTTTGTATATATTCAGCCCTCATTCATCTTGGCATTTATCTTAGCATTATTTTATTTTAGACTTAGTGCATATTATAGTTATACTTGTGTGTACTCTGGATTTAGTTTTAGTTTAGTTACAAAATGGTTAGATAGAAGAGCATCTTTGCTGAATCTCGGTATTTTTCTTTCTTCCTTAGAGCTAACATCATCCCCATAATTGAAAATTTTGTATGTGATGAATTATTGACGCTATAAACTTGATCTTATTATTATTATTATTATTATCGACTTTAGCCTGAAGGGCTTTCACACTGCCGCAAAGAAGAACATTAACTCATCCCAGGTACCTCAGATTGTTCATAGAACACAAAAAACTATCCAAGAGGGCATTCCTAATCGTGAAAATATATTTAATATTAGTTTTAAGTAAAATTATTTATATGAAAATTGGCTAGCTTAAATCCAAATATCTTTCATATTTAATGTAGGTCGCATAAAAATTATATTTATTGACCTAGAATTGCTTTTGTTACATGTTTATGCAATTAGTAAACATGGTGCAACTGCAGTTTGCGATATTGAGGAATGCTGACTATTGCTGATTGCGCATTGTTACGAATGTGGATCAAGCAAAGTTTTTATATATCAGTGTTTGTTTACATTCAGAGACTTTTGACTTTTAACTTTTGCTTTGAAAATGTAGACGCTAATATCAGAGATTTTCGATTAGATTCTTAAAATGTAAAGACGCGAGACTTTTAATTATGCACAGATTTGGTTTTAAAATTATTCAGTTAAGTTAGTTTTAAAAAGTTGTTAATTCGTTTTATTATTTATTAAATTTTTAATTACAAATTACATCGTTACACATGTCACAATTATCCTAGTTATAAACCATTATCCCCAATTATCCTCCGCTCCTTAAACACAGATACCAAAGGGGCTGGGCTCAGATGGAGCCCATTCCAAGTTATCGAGCCCTGAACGACAACGCGATACATCCTCATTTCCCAGGAATCTCCGCACGACGTGGACAGTTGCAAGTAGTACTGCCTTCTGCATAACCTTATAAAGATGCTCTCCGAGGCCCAGTTTCTTGACGTTCTTTTGAAGATTCTTAGGAACCACACCAGTTGACGACATGACTATTGGAATCACTCGAACAGTATCTGCCCTCCACTGTATCTTTACTTGTTTCTCGAGGTCTCTGTATTTAATGATCTTCTCGTTGTACTTTATCTCTAGATTATTAGTATTTGGAATGGCCACATCAATCAGCGTCACTTGGTTGCAGGACTTGCCCACTATTATTATATCTGGCCTGTTGCGAGCAACTCGTTGGTCTGTGAGTATGGTCCGATCCCAGTACAATCTGTATCCTGAGTTTTCTAGAACAGGAGTGTATCTACAGTATGGCACCTTACTAAGATATAAAAGTCCCATCTTCAGAGACAGTTCTTGATGAAGTATTTTAGCAACTGCGTCATGCCTCTCTTTATACTATGTTGCAGCAAACGCTTGACGTCATCCAGTGACGTGCTGGATAGTCTCTGATGACTGACACCGAAATCTACATTTGTCATCTTGGACCGAATTAT
The DNA here is from genome assembly GCA_964006375.1 of Tillus elongatus. Taxonomy (NCBI): domain Eukaryota; kingdom Metazoa; phylum Arthropoda; class Insecta; order Coleoptera; family Cleridae; genus Tillus; species Tillus elongatus. The sequence goes on from OZ023262.1 coordinate 299,898,631, forward strand.
CTCCAACTATATACTTCAGGTAGTTTCTTGTTGGGATGACCTGATCTTGTATGACCAGAAAAAAAAACCCTCTGTCTCTGAAAACATCTGTCCAGAGACCAACCAGTAGTTCGACGTCAGTTTGCCGACATGTGTCAGGGAGGTCTCATTCAGATGTCGTTCATGGAGAGGCTTCTGCATCCAAGATTGCACCTTGTCCTGACCAGTCCGATGGTGACTTTGTTTTTCACTTTCTTTTAATTGTAGCGGTGTTGAATAATCTGCCTAGCATATGGCACGGTGTAATTTAGAACTAAGCGTTTGCTGATGGAAATATTTACGCAGTTTCACTATCTACTGGTCCAACTGTTTACCAAAATCCAACACTCCTCTTCCACCTTGGTGTCTAGGTAGGGTTACTCTCTCGATAGCACAAAGGGGGTGATGCTTTTTAGATTTTGTTAGGAGTGTTCGCACCTTCCGTTGTAGATCTTTGATGTCGGTTTTACTCCAGTTCACAATCCCAAATGTATAGCTAAGTGCAGAACATGCATATGTATTCAGAGTTTTTGTCAGGTTCTTGCTGTTGAGATGTGATCGCACCACCTGTTTGACTAGTTTCGTAAACTTATTTGTCAGATCGTTCGTCATTACCGAGTGGTTTATTTTCCTCCCTTGATGTATTCTCAGGTATTTGTAACACTCTTTTACATTCATCGACGCAATTTGCTGGCCTTCCTGCATTTCATATACACCTAGTTGTATTTACCCTCTGACTACACATAAGGTGCAACATTTGTCGAGCCCAAATTACATGTCAACATCTCTGGAAAACCCTTCCACGATTTTTAGTCCTTGTTCCAGGTGGTTCTTTGTGGAGGCCATCAGCTTAAGATCATCCATATAGAGCAGATGCTTTTTTATACTGAAGCCATATCTGGTGGAGTTCAGGCGGTTTGATAGCGGATTCAATGCGAGGCAGAACCACAATGGGCTTAGCGAGTCTCCTTGAAATATGCCTCTTCTAATTGGTATCCTGCTGGTTACGATGTTGTCATCCTTTTCTACCCGTAACTGAATATTTGTTCTCTAGGTAGACATTGTGTGTTCAAGGAACCTCAGGATGTAAGTATCGATCTTATAGATCTTCAGCACACTTATGAGCCATTCGTGAGGAACTGAATCAAATGCCTTTGTATAATCCACGTAGGCAGCAAAGATATTTCTTCGTCGATTGTAAGCCTGATTGCACACAACCGAATCAATTATTAGCTGTTCTTTGCATCCCATATATGCTTTGGCACACCCTTTTTGCTGGCTCGTTATTATGTTGCTTGGTTTGCAGTGCGCATATATGCGTTTCTCCAGGTAGGATGTGATCAACTTATATAGGGTCGGAAGACAAGTTATTGGTCGGTATCTGCCGGAATCTGCTGGTCCTTTGGCAGAAGATACGTATCTCCTTGTGTGAAGAACAACGACATCTTCTTTGGGTCAAGTATAACATTTATTAACACCCCCAATAGATGATGTGTACACCCAAATTTCTTCAGCCAAAAGTTTTGGACGCCATCAGGCACAGGTGCCTTCCATTTATGAAGCTCTTTAATCACATCGGAAACTTCATCTGTGGTAAACGGCTCATGATATATCTGTTCATAACTCTGACAAGCTCTGTGCTCTTCGTTAACCCATATGGAGCCTATATTGCAGGAGGCTATTGTGGCTAGTTGACTTTTCCAGAACGCTTTAATTTTTCTTATTTGGAAAAGTATCGGTGGCTGCATTCCTAGCTGAATTAAGCTGACGGTAGAAGGCCCTTTCAGAGCATTCAAACATTGTATTTTTGCACTTTCTATTGTTGCTCGCTTTATATCTCCTCAACCGTTCTGCATATACAGAAAGCTTCTATTGTAAAGTGCCCAAACACTCTCGTGCAGTCTGGTTGACTGGGTCTTGTGCTGAGTGTTGCCGAACTCGGCCTATTATTCCCTCTCTCTTTTCTGCAATTTTCTTGTCTGTACTCCCCCAATGTATTGCGTCAGTTGTCCAATTTATTTTCGAAGTGTTTCCACTCTACTCATCAATCTTTTTCCCACGGGGGCACTTTTTGAGAGGAGTCTCTGTGATTTGACCTTCGATCAGAAATAATAATGCCTAAAGTTTTAATTGCTGCAGTTGCTGCACAGTAAATGAGTGTATGCATGTACTCCAACGTGTTGATCTCTAGAAAGCGCGATAGCAAAATTATTCTGTTCAAAAGTTCCAATATAATTGCTAGCTTTCTGGATGATCTTAGCCTAGGTAATGGTGGTCTAGTAAGAGGATTTGTTTCTTCATACTTCGCGACTCTACGACTCATTTCGGTGAATAATTTGTCGATAATTTGTCGTAATTTTATATTCAACTTCCTGTCTGATGGTATTCAGTCTCATTTGTGGAATAATGTTATTCCTAAGTATGACACGATACTGATCCGCTACTCTGTGTCGAGTCACCTGTATGTGTGGGTAAACTCTGAGAAATTCGGTGTGAAGTTGTTGCCTATATCCGTTCGTCTGTTGTTCGAGTTGTGCCCGAGTAAATGCTCATAATGGCTTCATTCATATCCATAGTCCGTTTCATGCGCCGTCTTCGTAATCAATCCCATCTGGGTGAGCGCTGGCTGGTTTTCCTGCGCAGCAGCCTCAGTGGGTAGAGCTCTTGGTCTTACTACGCTCCCCTGCTGCTGATTTTGGGTTGTAATTTCTTACATGACAGGGACCCGCCTCATCAGGACCCCGCCACCGGCGTCCCGCATGCTGCCATGTCCAGCGTCGGCTTAAGACATGCCCTGGCGGCTTTGGTTTTGCTCCATTTTCATGGGTGTGCCACCAATTAACCCTGGTGGCCCACGTATGGATGAAGGAAGAAGTAAGGAAATATGGCTAAGGAAAAAGAGGATAAATAGGACAGCGGGCGTCGCTGGCTGTACCGTCTACGTCGTTACGAGTAGCGGTGAGCACACTGTTGGAAGCAGTACACCCACCGGCCAGACAGACCTGTGACCCTAGGCAGGTGCCCTTACAGTGTGCTACCGTCCGGGCCAGACGGACCCTGGTTTTTAAACGTGGTTGTTACTCCACCCTTTCCCCCTTTCTCACCCGGGCTTGGGACCGGCGATGGCGGAGTTTTATTATTATTATTATTATTATTATTACTATTATTATTATTTTTATTATTATACAAAAGTGACGACAACCTATATATGCGTAATTACAGACCTATTTCCCTGACTTATGTCCTTGCCAAGCTGGTAGAATCTGTAACTAAAAAAATAATATTGAGGTTTATTAACAGATTTGATATAATCTCAGATCACCAATACGGTTTTAGAGAGGGATGTCCACACATGGCGCAATATCGCGGTTTCACATCTATAAAAAAATCCATAATGGAAAGTCCGCATTTTGAGTCGTTGTGGACCTTGCGAAGGCATTTGTGTGTCATCTCAAAATGTCGGAGACTTTAGTAGTGACCTACGTTTCAGAGGTACTTCAGTATATGTGTTTAAACAATGTGACGAATCTTACGATAGCGGTAGACTACGGTGTTGCAAAAAGAAACTATGTTTGGACCTATATCGTCTATAATTTACATGAACAGCATTGTCTCCTTCCCTCTTGGAAATACATACGTTTTACAGACGACACAGCCATTTTCCTTTATCTTTCAAATATGCCCCCCCCCCCTATTGACTTAATTTACAATGACATCGCCTTGATAAAGAAGTGGTTAGAGTTTCACTTCCTCACAATGAATATGGACAAAACAAATCATATACCGTTTGCCATAAACAAGGCCGTGTTACCCAGCTTGTGCCCATGAATCATTAAACTCGGTAACGAAGAACTTACACTACCGCCTAAAAAGAGGATAAAATATTTCGGAATCACCCTGGACAGTTGTCTAAAGTGGGATGCCCATGTCAATATTGTCGTACAGAAAATACTGGGACTACTGTCAAGGTTTAGATTATAGAGAAATATTTTGGATCAGACTCATCTAATGATTTTATATTATGCTCTTGTAGAGTCATATGAAATATATATATATATATATATATATATATATATATATATATATATATATATATATATATATATATATATATATATATAATCTACTGCATGGGGAGCAGCATTGTACTGCTACCCCTTCCAGTTAGAAGTGATGGAGCGGCAGGTCTTGAGAGTGATACTGAATCAGGAACTAACCTACCCAGAAGATTTATTGTTTAAGGCGACCCAGGTATTATATGATACACAGATTTATTGTGTAATAATACTAATGAATCAGAAAAATACTCAGCGGTAATGAGTCATCAACATGATACCAGATATGGATTAGAGTTCATTACGTACCTTGGGCATATAAAACAATTTTCTTATATTTTGGACATCGTGTGGTTAATATGTTGGCATCAGAAATTAAAACAGCCAACAATTAAGTCATTTAAGGCAAAATTTAAAATTTTTTATTAAAGCATCTGGTAGGTGTAAAGTGCATAATACAATTGACATAAAGAACCCTTATTATATACGCTATGATTTGTTTATCACTTTGCATTTAACTGGAAGGTTGGTCCTTGGTTTCTGTTAGAATGTTGAGTGATACTGGACCCTTGACTTGATTAGGTGCCTTGTATTGTATGTCTTGTTATTTTGCACTGTTAGTAGCAGTAGTAACACTAGTGGGGAGGCCAACGCCAAGCAAGTAGGCCATCATGGGTTCTTTTTGCCAACCCCAGCAACCCAACAACCATGCTCTACTCCTCCTCGGTTCCGTCGCCTAACCGCCTCGACCTCGAGATGAAGGCCGTGAAGGTCTTCAATTGGACAGTACTTACCTGATTCCTCTGCAGAGTCCTTGATCCGAACAATTCTGCTCGAAGACTCCCAAAAGCCTCGCATTCGCAAAGGTAGAGGTAGGACGTTTCCTCATCCTCGCCGCATTCCAGGAAAATGCGATATCTCTCTATGCCTATCAATGTGAGGTGTCTTCTAAGGGCGCAGTGGCCTGTCAGCACCTCAAGGATGCGGCGAAGCGTAGGTCGACTCCTTCCGGGTAGCCGGACAGCTTTATCTCTGTCTGGCCCCTCCACGAAGTTCCTCGCCTGCATGTAGCCACTTCAGTGCCTCTTCCTGGCTTCCTCGGTCCACCTGTCTAACGCGACAGAGGCCGTCTTCCTACTTATACCTATCGCCAGCTCCGGGCCACAGAAACCCGTCGGGAACCGAGCCTTGCGCCACCTCATTCCCCGCTACGCCACAGTGTCCCGGAACCCACACTAGTTGTACCTCCTTTGTCCTGGCTAGTCCTTTGAGGGCGTCAGCGCACTCCTGAACCAGTGTAGACCTGATTCTGGCCGCACAGACTGCCCGGAGGACTGCCTGGCTATCCGGGCAGATGTACACACATTTCTCGGGACTCCTCTTCACATCCTGTCTATTGGTCACAGACAGGATAGCGTACACATCTGTTTCGAATGCCGTGGTGTATGCGCCAAGAGCAGAGCTCTCGCACACCCCCCGGCCCTCGATGTATATTCCTAGCCCGGAGGATTGTTGGTCCAGCCGCGATCCGTCGGTGAAACAGACCAGGCTTGTGGGCTGGAATTCAACCTAATTTTCCCTCCACTGATCCCTAATGGGGATCCTGAGGGTGTATGGCCTAGTCAACCCAATATCATCCTCGGTGTCCCGCACCTTTATGGCGGAAATCGGAATTTCCTTTTCCACCTCCTTGGCGACTCTTGCATGCCCTATTACTGCTTCCTCTCGCACCAGTTTCCTGCGTCTCGCATTCTGAGATGCGACGACATCGCCTCAACAGGACCTCTAGCGCGGCTGAGAGTGTCGTCCTCATAGCGCCTGTGATACCCAGGATTGCCAGCCTTTGGAGTTTGGCCAGCTTCCTGCTGGTAGTTTGGTTCCCACCGCACCACCAGCCAACTGCCAGAGGATCGCTACTCCCTTCCTTACAACCCATCCTATTTGCGACCCCCATGTTAATTTGGAGTCCAGGATCACCCCCAGATATTTTACCTCCCGCCCTAAAGCTAAAGGTTTTCCAAATATCACGGGCGCCCTAAACCCCCTAAGGTGAGCAAAACTCTCCTGTCCTCCAGCATGCGCGCCACCCAGCTTATTAGGGACCTCGGCGTTCCCCTATCCTGTAGGTCGGTATAAACCGTATCCGTCCTTGCCTTATCAAATGCCCCCTCCACATCGAAGAACACGGCTAATGTGCTCTTCCGAGGCCTGTTACATAGGCATCCCAGTCGGTCTTTCTCGGATTTCTCCTGCGGGGAGTGCTCTCACGGTCCACATCCAATTCAAAGCTGATCATACGATGATCAGACATCGATATGTGTTCCGTCACCCTCCAGTTGAATATATGCTCTGTTATTCCTCTGCTCGCTAACGTGATGTCGATCACCTCCTGTCGGACACGATTGACAAACGTTGGAGCTGTACCTCTATTTAATACCTTTAGGTTTGTTGTAGCCAATAACTCTAGTAGAGCCGCACCGCGTGGGTTGGCATCCGTGCTGCCCCACAATCTGTGATGAGAATTGCCATCGCACTCTATTATTAGTTGTAGCCCATACCCCCTCGCGAAATCGACGATACGCACTAATTTCCCCAACGGAGGCAGCCCCCGCCGATCGTAGGGAATTTAAAGGCTGCACATCAGAACCTTAAGCCTAATATTACTCACCTTATACTCCAGGACAGCTGCTGTGGCGTCCCTGGACCCGAGCTGTGGCAGCAACATTACGTCCAGATTCCTCTACGCCAGTATGCATGTCCTTAGTTGTTCTTCATCACCAACAAGGATGTTGAAGCCAATTCCTCCAAGCCCTCTAACTTGCTTCCTAAACAGATAAGGCTCTTGAATCAACACCACGCCGCCTGGACCGCCTGAGAGGAGCTTTGCTAGCTCCCCAGTAGCATCCCGGCTATGCTGAAGGTTTATCCGGCCCACCCGCAGCAGCCCCGCGAATTAAATCTCGACGCCGCTGGGGCCGACACCTCCCCTGGTCGGAGCCCAGCTGACTTGGGCCAGTTTGGAGGCCTCGACCCTGGTAAGCCTAATGGTCCTCCCTGAGTCGGTGGCCGCCAGTCCAGCTTCCGTCCCTGTGGACACGGCTGCGCCTTTAACCTCTTTTTTCCCTGCTTCTTCGCCGAACGCCCGGGGGGCGCCGTAGGGGTAGAACCTTTCAGCCCCTCCCCCACACCTCGACCCTCGCCCGGTCCCGTCGCCAGGACTATCTCTTTCACATTCTTATCTCTCGCCTCACGGTGCCGTCGTTGCACCTGCCGCCGGACCGCCCGATCCGGCAGCCCCCCAACCTTGACGATCCCTGAGGGTTCACCCGGCTCGGAAGCAGCCCGACCGGCGGCAGAGGCGAAGGGGATTTGCGGCGGCCGCCCGTCTTGCGGGGCCACCGCTGCCGAAGCAGCATGCGCCTCTGAGGGGCGAAAACTTCCGTGTCGACGCTGCTGCCTCAGCTACTCTCTCTCTCTCTCTCTCTCGCCTCCTTTTCTGGGCTCGCCACTTCCCTTTTCTTCCGATCTTCCGCTTCCTTCGCGACTCCTCGTCTACGGCCCCACCCATGGACACGTCCATTTACCCGGCCGGACTCGCAGCCGACGAAGTTTGCCCCCCGTCGCTCCCCTTGGTAGCCGCGTCCTTGACGGACACGTACGGTTCCACCCCGGACACCCCGCCGGGAGAGCGGAGGAGCGTTTCTTTCAGTTCCCTGCTGGAACTGCTTGGAGAGACAGGGATCTCTCTACCTTCTGCCCCCTAGCTTATTTTTGGCACCTTACCTTCTTCCAATCTTTCCTCTCCATGGTTGCTTTGTATTTGGTGTGATGGTGTGATTGTGGTTCGGTGAGCGTATAGATACGGGAGAACACCCCACCGCCCCCCGGCGCTTCATCCATGATGAGACTTGATCCCGTTAAGAGTGGCTCTGCGGCCACGCCGTGGTAACCCAAAACGTGCAGCTAACCCCCTGTTCCGGAGCTACCCGGTGCTGCCGGCACGATCGAGCATTTTTCGAATGGATGATAGGGCAGCCCCTACACCGGCCAAGGCAAGGGTGGGCCCCTGTACTGTCCATACGGCGCCAGGTATGCCGGACCTGCTTTGCACAGCCCTGTCAGTTCAGAGCAGGCTCCGCTCAGAGTCCCTCCTCGGAGTCCGCGCCGAAGGCCGTGAAGCCCTAATCCCGATCTATGTGTGTCGTGTCTGCGCTTGTATGCGTGTGTGTGTGTGGTGTGTGTGGTGGGCCCTCCTCCTTTATCCGGGCTTGGGACCGGCATCTGGCAAAACCCAAGGGTCCTGTCTGAAGGCGGACAAATAACCAAATTATGCACTGTATATCAATAAGAATATATGCTGATTCAACACTGAAGGCCGCTGACTAATGTAAAATGTAATAGAAGCAAAGCTGGATGTATTGTCACCACAATTAGACCCGCAGACCGGTTTCCCTATAAATAGAGCTCATCAGTACGGTATACTAATGGCAGCGAGAACACACCTATAAAATAATACGCCTGGGGTAGCCACAGCCTCACAGCACAAAGTGAGATGTATGTCAGGAGTTGCCATCTCGTTACGGAACCAAGTAGTATGTTGTCACGACAGCTCCAAATAGCACAAAATGTATTAAAATAGAGACTATGTACAACCAAGTAACAATTTTCTAAATTGTCAGCCCTAGCCCATTTTTTCCCTAATATAGGGACAATGTATAAGGCTAGAAGTATTCTCACCACAATTTAGAACCGCAGACCGGTTTCGCTCTAGTTAAAGCTTCCCAGTACGGTATACTAATTGCAATTAGTGTGTGTATATGACAGTGGTAACAAAACAACTTCTCTCTTAAAACGTCAGCTAGAGATTTTGAACAAACTTGTAATTACACATATGTTTATTTTATTTACTTTATTTTATTACATTTTTTCTGGTTTATGTAGAAATACTAACTCATCTTAACTCTTCGTAGTGAAACTATCAATATTTGTAGTACATGTATTGCATATGGATATGCGTAGGTCTAAGTAACGCTTACCCCATTGTTTTGATGCTTAGTAAACTCGTTCCGCGTTTTAATAACTACTGAAACATGCACAAAAGTAAGGAACGTGCAACCAGCAATAATTTACAATTCAAATGCACAAGTGTATCTGCTATGACATCAGTTTAGATGTAGCTGTACATACTCATTAAGGTAAAATTTGATCCTACAACATAAATAATGCCTCTTTGTTTACTCAAGAAACAAATGATTACTTGGTAATTTAACACACATTGTACAGTAGTAATTTCAAAGTTTTTACAAACATATCAGATTTCCATGAACTCTCAATACTGCTTCTTATGTAATGAAATTATTCTCCTTGAAGACTAACCTTTGTGGATAATAACGCAAAGTTTTCTTAGAGCTTTTGTGTAAGGAGTTAATTACAGAGATTTCTTTTTAGCTTATGTTCTTATCAGCCTTGGTAATCTGCTTAAACAAGGTTAATTTTCCAAGTAGGGGTAAGAAGGATTCATGTTTACAATGTAATGATCCCTCTGGTTGATTATGCTTAATTACAAGGGAAAATTTAGATGTAAGATGCCTAACCAGAAACGAGAGGCTTTAAAAAATAAACAAAATTTAATTATTTACTATACAGCCTCAGTAGTTCAGTGGTAAGAACGTGTGCCTCTGAATAGAAGGGTACCCGGTTCTAACTCAGCTTCCTCCTTTTACCTTTTTCAGCACATACTGTAAGATCAACATCCACCGAGGTTCTGGCATTATATTTGGGCAAATTGAATGTTTGCACGTTCTGCCCTTCGGAAGGGGCGTGAGGCCTTCGATCCCGTGTCTATGCGATGTTGGACACGTTAAAGGTCCCTACTTTACTTACAGAAAGGCGGGTGCTCGGCAAAATTTCCACGACAGTGAGGTAAAACTGCTCCCTTGCATCGGTGACTGGCTTTAGTCCCGGAAATAGTCCGACGTTTAAACAAACAAAAACGATTTACTATGAACCTCGAACAGTTACCTACTTGGTCTAATACTTCTCCGTTTACGTAGTATCCTCTAAAAAACATTTTTTGGCGGCTCGTCAAAAAAGTTGTACCGTACCTTTGTACTCAGATTTTTATTAATTATAGGTCAGAAGTTTCACTAGTAGATACTTCAATTATAGGACACGTGCCTCGAATTTCCCTTTTAAAATTGTGTCAAGATTAATTGTTCAGGGGAAAAACTTATTAACATTTTAGTTAATAATTTAATGGTGCAGGTTCAAATTGAATAATTTTAAACAAACATTTTGTAGAGGCTTTTTCTGGTGTTACTTACTTTGTTTTTGTTTCTTAATCTGTCTACAAAGTTTAGTTGACCAGCTGGAAATATTAAAAAGTCTGGATTCAGCAAGTGCGTTATGGTAGTGGATGTTCAATAAAATGTTTTTAATAGCAAATATGTCTTTTTTTAATGAAAGCAGGCATCCAATTTGGTTAGCAGTATAAACTATTTAGTAGCAGTAATGTACCATATTTCCTTAAAATAACTTTACTGTTTTAAAAAGTAAAAAAAAGTAAATTTAAAATGTTCCCCATAAAACTGGTTCGATTTTCCTGGCCAACCACCTTCTTTAAGCTTTTCACCCACCTACCAAGATATAATTATCCACAAAAAGCTTTTCGACAAACCTTACAAAAAGATTTTTGTCGTGACAATTTTCGAACAATTTTTTTTTACGAAAATCCGAATACAGTTTTTTTACAATAACTTATTAAACATTTAGTGCTAATTACCAAAATTTTACAAAAATTGTACACACAATGATTTCTACGGAACCAAAAACATTTCATACGGGACTTCGATTTCTTTTCACGAATAGTATAAGGAAAACCCCAATGAATGCGTTATTTTCATAGCTCTGCTATATAGGTAACAACGCCGTATTAAAATTTTTGATATGTGCCAAAAATGCGAAATAACTGAAAAAACTCGAAAATCATGAACACTACCATTTTTTTAACAAACATGCATTATAATTCGATGGAAAATGCAAGGAATAAAAACATGAAATATAATACATTGATTGTTGTTGCCCTTACTTGGTGAAACTGGTCCACACTACATAGAGCCTTGGAGACTACTTCTCTGGTTTAAATGTTGAGTTTCGTCTCTTTAGGTGAAGGACGTAGCCAGCGCGTAAGCTAACAGGAGCAAGCGGCCCTTCTGAATTCTAGATATTCTAGGATGTTCTTCAACGTTTTTGTGACCAGTTTCGCTGCTTGACAGCATCCTTAGACATATAAAAATTGAATTAACACGAGATAATGACAACTATAAATAAGGATCTGTTGCTATGTTATAATGGTTTGATTAAAAAATTAATCAAAATTGAAAATAAAATGGAACACAGGTGACGGATGAGGCTTTCACAATGTCTATGTGATGTATGTCAATATTTATCATAAAAATATAACTAGCCTATAATAGTTATAACTATAATAACAGTTAAAACAATAAAATAACCAAACAATAACAGTAATAAAGCACAACTATACAATGAAAGTGTCGACATACATCAACTCATTATTTTATTGTAACTTTTTTGAAAAAAATGGTTAAATTTATTTTCTTTGGCTTATTTAGTTATGAAAAAGGATATACAAGAAAGGGGAATTGATTAAATCAGTTTGCTCATTTAAAACAAGGCAGCTATTGTCGTATGTGTGCTTTTCGACTTCTAAAGTTAAAAAAAAGTCTAGTTTACGTTTGTCATTATAAAAATGTTGTGGTTGTATGCGGTTATTTACTGTGGATCTATGTTCGGTATCAATAATATGTTTTGCAAATCTAGATTTGTCAGCGTGGTTATTTCTTATTGCAGAAATATGTTCTTTGTATCGGGTGTTAAAAATTATAGAAGCTTGAACTATGTAGATTGGGTTACAAGGCGTACAAGCTAATTTATAAACTCCAGTTTTTGTCAAGAAACAAGACTTTTCTTTCGCATTAAATAACAAATGACGCGTCGTGTTGTGAGATTTACAAGCTACCTTTGTATTTGTACAGGTATTTAAAATTTTTGAAATGTTTTCTGAAATTGTTCCAAAATAAGTTATCGAAACATACCTGTTCTCTTTCTTCTGAAAAAGCACGTTCCCACCTCTTGTCTCAGGGGATGAAATTATTTCTACTGCCCTGGGCAAGGCAGTACTTTTTGCTTCGTTGTTCGCCGCCAATGCTACTCTCAACCCACCTCCAAATGTTCAACAGACCCCAATGTCGCGCATAAAATGACGGATATCATTTTCAAAACTAAAAAGGTACGAAAGATGCTCTCTTCTCTTAATACCAGGAAAGCCTCTGGCCTTGACGAGATCCCAGCAATTGTTCTCAAAAAATGCGCACCAGAGCTTGCTCCTGTCCTGACTCGTCTGTTTCAGATATCTTATAATAAAGGCATATTCCCTAGTAACTGGAAAACTGCTCGAGTACAACCCATCCCCAAGAAAGGATCCAAAGCGCTTCCTAGCAACTACAGGCCTATTTCTTTCCTTTCAGTCGTCTCTAAAGTGATGGAAAAGTATATAAACACCGAATTACTAAAATTTCGTGAAAAACACAGTCTAATACACGACAGGCAGTATGGATTCTGTCAGCGCACATCGACTGCCGACCTCCTTTCCTTTGTCACCCATTCTTGGAACAAGTCTATGGAACAACACGGTGAATCCCAGATTGTTGCTCTAGACATATCCAAAGCATTCGACCAGGTCTAGCACGCAGCGCTGCTTAATAAACTTCCGGCCTATGGCTTACCACCAAAACTTGGTACCTGGACAGCAAATTTTCTCTCCCACAGGACCATATCTGTTGTTGTGGATGGCCATTTCTCTAAACTGTATCCAATTAATGCAAGAGTTCCTCAAGGTTCAGCTTTAGCCCCTACTTTGTTTCTTCTCCACATCAATGACCTCCTCTCTAGCACATCCAACCCAGTTCACAGCTACGCGGACGACAGCACCCTCCATTCAAATATACAATATTCTAAGCCTGTCTCTTTAGCCCAATCAGATGAGGATCGCAGACTCATGGAAGGTTCTGTCTCCGTGGATCTCCAAAAAATATTAGACTGGGGAAGTAGAAATCTTGTACAATTCAACCCCACCAAAACTAAGTCTTGCTTTCTTTCTCACAAGAGAACACCAGCCCTAGACCCATCACAATGAAAAACCAAGTTATTCAAAGTAAGGAGTCCTTTTCTTTTGTTGGCATTTCTGTGGATCGAAATCTTAATTGGCACCAACATGTCACATCAATTGCAGAAGCGACTGCTAAGAAATTAGGTTTCCTCTTCCGGGCTCGCAAATACTTTTCACCAGCTAATCTCTATACCTTATATGCTTCACAAATAAGGCCAAACCTCGAATACTGCTCCCACATCTGGGGTGCCGCTGCCGCTTCTACACTCGCTATCCTGGACTCCATTCAAAAGAGAGCTATACATCTCATCGGTGACCCTACCCTCACCCAAACGCTGCCATCCCTTGCCCACCGACGTGCCGTTGGTGACCTCTCTCTCTCTTTTATAGATATCTGCACGGTCACTGCTCAGAGGAGCTTTCCTCCATAGTTCCCCCACCTGCTGCCCCCAACAGATCTACCAGAGAAACAGGCGACCCTTTTACTGTTCAGGTCACCAGACATAGAACATCTTGTTATGCCCGCTCTTTTGTCCCGAGGACTTCCTTGCAAGCACATGTTTTTCCTTCTCCTCCGAACCTCCAAACCTTCAAGTCCAGAATTAGAAAGCTCCCTATTTCCTCCTTGTCAACACCCACGGTACGATACTATTTAGGCTGTAAGCCCTCGTGGTGTGTTGTTGAAATTAAAAAAAAAAATCTCTAATATCTGAATGAATTAAATTAATCGCTAAGTTTTTTTTTTCTCGATCATTTTATCTATTATTATAGCAGAGTAGCCTTTATTATAATGCTATTTGCTTAATTACTGAAATTTCTTTTTCAAAATTGTTTTGGGACAAGGTATAGAAAATGCACGATTTATCATAGAATGATAGGCTGACAGCTTTTGTGAAAAAGGATGACATGTATCGTATGGTATGGTTGAGTCAGTGTAAGTTGGTTTCCTATATAATGAAAAGTCAAATAAATTATTTTCTAACTTTCTAATCGTTGTCTCAAAAATTTATACAACTATAAGCTTTTTCTTCTAAAGTAAACTTAATATTTGTGCAAAGGTTAATAAAATTTAAAAATTATTTTAATTCTGCATGGCTACCTTGAAAATATGCTAAAATATCAACTACGTATCTGTACCAAAAGATAATATTATGCGAAAGTTCTGATGTTAAAATTTGGTTTTCTAAGTTTTCCATAAATATTTCGGCCAATAAAGGTGACTGGGGGAGAAAGAGCTTGTTTTCTTTTCCCAATGTTGTGCAGGTGGATTGGTCCCACCCTCGCTAATTAATCGGCTTTGCTAATTAGCGTTGGAAGAAGAATATGTTGAAGATGTGGACTGTATGTGGACTGTATTTATAACTCTAGGTGCACTGAATTCTAGAAGATTTCAATAATACACTTTTTTATATTTATATATGTTGTATTGTCACTATATATACTTTGAACTTAACATTTATTTACAATTTGCGGTTTTACACTTGATTTAATGGGTTATTCAGGACATTTCACAATCTTATTAGCTACTTTCTATTGCATTTAACTGCGCGTATACTTTCTAATTTCGAAGAAAACACTGACTTTTCACTGTGATACTGTACGAACAGAATTTCCGTAGGAAGATTGGAGCTTGAACTGAAGTGGCGTAATCACACTAGCGATGTTTAGGTAGGAGATCGGGATCTTAGAAGTCCCAAAAAGCGATGAAGATGAGATTCGTTGTAGAACGGCACCGTAGAATTGAACTGGCTTAAACACACGAGCGATGCTTAAGTCAAAGACTTGAAACTCAGGGTTCCAAGGAGCGAAGAAGATGAGATCTGGCGTAGAACTGACCTGTACCTTGCGAAAAGCTTGCTTTTATCGAGCTTTCGCGTAACGCTAGGTGACGTAGTTGACATAACATAATGTCAGTAATACAGAATGTCCAACTAGCTAGAAGCATTATTTATAGTGAAGAAAATCCACTGGGTGCATCTAAAGAATACGTCAAAGACAGCTCAAGCTATTTACAATAAAGAACCTAACGGTATATAAGTATTCTTTGTACGGCATTGTTCATGCGTAAACCTAATGCGATACAGACGTCTAGAGGATAAGGATTACCAGCAAATTGGAAAAGATTGTGAAATTAAGAGATAAATAATTCCAGGTAGAAACTTATAGGATATTGCAATTGAATGAAAGTAAAGAGACAGGGGCGTATCAATTATGTTTCTCCAACAGTGACAACCCATAGGCAGGCCTTCATTTTGCATACAAATATTATCATTAAGTTTAAAAATAGTTTTGTTTTATACATTCGTTGAAAAGATCATTATTTCCTGCCTTTTTGTCATAACATTTATAATATGCAAAATGAAGGGCTACCTATGGGTAGTCCGTTATCACCTTTATTAGTCAACCTATTTATGGAAAACTTAGAACACCAAATTTTAACCTACAGAAACACAACCCAACAGTGAAGCCAGAGAAGTAGTCTGTAATGTAATAGTTGTGTATAATTTTACATGTACTTCAAAAATAGTCAAAAACACTAGGGTTGCTGCCATTTAAAAAATTATCGATGACCTCATATCTAAAATCTTGAACACACTGTATAATTTAAAATAAAAATTCGGGACGCAGCAAGTGCGTTATGGTAGTGATTTTTTATTAAATGCTTCAATTTTGAATAACTCAATTTTCTATAAACTTAGAAAGTTTAATTTTGGTATGTAGTAAGGTCTTTTCTAAGGTAACATATACAACAAATTTCATTTAAATATCTTTGTAATTTTTGGAAAAAAAAATTCCGAAAAAAAAATCAAAATTTGAATAACTCCATTTTTTATAAACTTAGAAAGTTGAATTTTGATACGTAGTAAGGTCTCTCCCAGGGCAACATATCCTTTAAATTTTCGGGGAAAATTTTTTTCCCGGAAAAGCCTTTCCGATTTGCCTGGCTAACGAACTCATCCAAGCCATTAATAAAAGAAAGGCACTTGCCAAATTTAATCGAAATCGGTTAATTAATTTTTGAGTTATCAGATGGA
The DNA here is from genome assembly GCA_964006375.1 of Tillus elongatus. Taxonomy (NCBI): domain Eukaryota; kingdom Metazoa; phylum Arthropoda; class Insecta; order Coleoptera; family Cleridae; genus Tillus; species Tillus elongatus. The sequence goes on from OZ023262.1 coordinate 299,914,926, forward strand.
TATTTGAAAAAATTTGTGCAAAGTCTCACCATCGATACCTCTCCATTACCGATTTTTTTTAAATAAAAAATTCACTAATATTTTGGTTAAAGGATAAGCAATTTGTTTATTTTTTTGGCAATGCATTTTTAATCCTATAGTGTCGGAAGGGACCTGCTGCACTTAGAATAATATCTTAGGCAGCACACAATACACAACATATAAAAACATTGTGTTCTTTCTTATAAGTGTTGCTCTATGTAATGTGTCGCAGTTTTGACGTCAGTTTACAATGCGAGAAATCATAAAACAACGCAACATATTCATCAAATTTCATCAAAATAGCTATGTAATTTTCAGACAAACATTTTTTCGAAAGGAAACTCAAAATTTTCTAGGAAAACCTTGTCCGATTTTCCTGGCTAACGAACGTAAGCCATGATTAAAAGAAAGATTCTTGCCGAGTTTAATCACAACCAGTTAATAACTTTTTGAGTTATCATGCGGATACATACATACACACACACACACACATATATATATATATATATATATATATATATATATATATATATATATATATATATATATAAACATATAAAAATTGAAACTAACCCCGGATATGGGTTCTCGGAGTCCTAGTTCGCACTCATTTGCAAAAATGTTTGCAAAGTCTCACCATCGATACCTCTCTATTAGCGAATTTTTTTAAATAAAAATTCACTAATAAAACAAACCAAACAGTATATCCCTCGTGCTTTAAGTAATTATTATGACAAGCAGATACACAATTTTAACGTTTTAAATAAAGTGGTTGAAGTATTTTACATAATATGTTGATAATTAATTAATTAACAGAATATAACATGATCATTTTCAAACACTCTCCCAGTATAAAACATAATATTACTCCTCAGTCAATAAATTCACTTTTTTCATTCTGCCTTATCAAAACTACATTTAGTAAATTTTAATTTTACACTTACAATAACGACTTGTTAATGCATTCTCCAGAACACACAGAAGCACAGAAACGAGATAAGGTTATGAGCAAAATATATAGTAGAAACAATATACCATATTTTATCAAAATAACTTATTGTTTAAAAATGTACAAAAAATTTCCGACAATATACCTTAAACGTTGGTTTTCTAACCAACAAATCTTAGGTTAATAGCAAATTGAGTTATTGAAATTTGAAGCATTTAATGAAAATTTGCTACCAAAACGCACTTACTGCGTCTTGATTTTTTTTTACAAACATATTTCGATAAAAAATGCAATAAAATAAGGCTGTTCGAAAAAAATAATTGTAGGGATCACCAACGATCGACTTGTGGGCCAGCCGGTGATTGTCAAAATAATTTGAGAGATGCAGCTCAAGACACCCTATAATTAACTTATACAATTTTTTCTCGTCTCTTGTATAATAATAATTATATTCAGCTTTACCGTAGAAACGCGTCACCCTGTATAATATCAGCCCGTTTGTAAAACTTCGATCCTTTATATTTATTTATTTATTCAATATGCAAATACACAGTTTATAACCCATTTACGTATATATGTGTCGATAAAATATAACAAACACTGTTTAATCCACCCACTAACATTAATAAAGGAATAATTTGCACTTGTATATAAAAATTTCCCAAATCAAACAAATAAAATTCACTAAAAAAACATAATATAAACGATCTCATATCATACAGCGTCTAACAGACCTGCGCAATAATAATCATATGTTACGTTACCATGACAACCACAACTAGATCTCATATAAACTATTCAATGAAAAGCGGTGAAACTTAAACATAAATGTTTCAAATTTGAATAGCTTAATTTTCTGTAACCCTAGAAAGCTGAATTTCGGCACGTAGTTAGGTCTTTCCCAAAGCAATATGCACACCAAATTTTATCGAAATATATTTGTAATTTTCGGAGAAAAAATTTTTTTTCTCAAGAAAACTCAAAATTTTCTCTGAAAACCGTATCAGATTTTTCTGGCTAACGAACTCATCCAAGCTATTAATAAAAGAAAGGCACTTGCCGAGTTTTATCAAAATCGGTTAATTATTTTGTGAGTTAGCGGTTGGATACATACATATATATATATATATATATATATATATATATATATATATATATATATATATATATATATATATATATATATATATATATATATATATATATATATATATATATATATAAATAAACATATAAAGATCGAAACTGACCCCGGATATGGGTTCTAGGGGCCCAAATTCGCGCTCATTTGCAAAAATTTTTGCAAAGTCTCACCATCGATACCTCTCTATTAGTGAATTTTTTAAAATAAAAATTCACTAAAAATTTGAAATACTAATCGACGTGTCCGAGCATTTAAAAAAAAAGGCTGTATTTGATCAACTGAGTTTATTCTAAGTTACAAGCTCTCACTGCATACAGTTTTGTTTGTGCCAGGTAGTTTCTCAGATTTATCAACGAAATAAGCAGATATGGTGAGACATGTTGTCTAGAAAACTATGAAACGTGTTATGCGACTCTCATTTTTAATCTTACAGCAAATTTAACAAAAATAATTTCAATTGTATCAGCTACATTCTCAACCGCAAACGAGTTCAGAATTTCCATTCATTCCTCAGTAACGGTTCGTTTCTTGAACTATTGAACTATGAAAAGGCCGGGCATCGGAGTGCCGGTAAAATCAATCAGTTCTAAAATAGATTCCGTTACAGCTTGACTGGATGACAGGGTTTTGAGATGGGGCGTGATCTTATAAAGCGCACAGCTTGACAGGTTCGACGTTTGAGGTCGGAACTCTCCAAACAAAATTGACCACTGATTAGATGAGGGAGAAAACTATTGGCGATAGAATAACTCTGGGAGTATCGAGAGGCTTTGAGTCCTTGAGTGGCTTTTAAAAGGATTTACTCTGTGGTATCGTTATTGCTGAGTTCCATTTTTGTTACAAGGATGCATTTTTTAATTACACATTAAAACCCCCATCAATAGCTGTGGTTATTAGCGACAATAGTGCATTATTCTAACATGGATAAAATGTAAATCATTAAAATGTAATTGTTTTCATTTTGGTGTAAAATAGGAGACACAGGTCGGTTTCGCCCTCCTTATGGATATTATGTATTATGGACTCCAGTATGCCACACCTGCGCTCCAACAAGTCGGCCTTGAGCCAGGGATTGTCATAATATGCAATATAAAATAGTGGTAAACGCCATCTCTGGTATTGTGGCTGTTCTACGCTTCCACAACAGCTTACACACACACGCGCACACAATCACACACATGCACGCACGCAACCATGCACGCACACACAGAGTACAGTAAGAAGGAAGCTCTGGAAGGAAAATTAGGGAGCGAAAACAACTACTTCCCTGGAAATACCGCGACGGGAATTGAATTACTTCACCAACTAACCACCATTACTTTAGTCCCGTCGGGTCGGCTCGCATTTTTAACACACTAAGCATATGCTTAACAACTGTGTGCATTTTTAGAATGTTACGATTTTTTTTATAGGAGATATGAAACCATGAGGGAATATTGGAACCTGTGCTCAGCACCGATAAGTACAATTTGGAAAACCAAATTCATCACAATACAGTCTTTAGACTAGCAGTTAGCGTCATCAGAGGGACGAATAAACTAAGTGCATAAAGACTAGAACTACCATTTATATATTAGTAGCCAAGCAGGTGCGAACAGCGTCCTCTAGGAAGGTATACATACAGACCCCTACTGTTCAGTCTTAAATCCCTATAATTAAAACTGTATAGCTGGCTTTGTAATACTGTGTCTCGTTATCAAATATTCCTTCCAAGAAGGACACGTTGGTTGTTAGGATAATGCTTCGAACAATGCAATACATAGAACCGTACCTACACTGTTCATCGAAACATGTTTTTTCAAATATCTAACGATATATATATATATATATATATATATATATATATATATATATATATATATATATATATATATATATATATATATATATATATATATATACTTTCGTAAGCATCTAGCTGACGCAAATGCCTGACATTTGTGATTAACTTGAGATTTTCTTTACCAGCATTATGATTATTATCCCAAGCTGAGCAATACATGATCTATCAATAGTGCCATATCTCAGTTGCGCTAAATATATATATATATATATATATATATATATATATATATATATATATATATATATATATATATATATATATATATATATATATATATACTTTATTGGCTGAAATTACACAATACCTCTATACAGTAAGTCCATTTTGACTTGTGTAGTATATAGTGACATAATTTAAACAGTTTATTCTAAAAATACTTGACAGTGCATTATCCAAATATGACATACTTCGAATTTTGACAAACCATGTTAAATAAACTTTTTGTACCATTTTTTCTTCCATCTTACATTTCCAATCACTGCCTTCATTTACTACTAATCTTTACACATCCATCATTACTTTTCCATCATCATTCTTCATTTACTTTCCATGTTTATACCAACTTTATAAAATTTTATGTTCTTTAAATCTCAATAGTTCTTTTAGTTTGCCCAACATATTTTATTTCACAATTCCTACAAACTATTTCATAGATTACCGACACTTCTGTCTGTTTATCTTTATCCTTTTGGTTACCTAGCAAATTTTTTAATGTATTTTTTTGTAGAAAATGTTAGCGGTAAATTGGCTACCTTAAAACTGCTATTGAAACTTCTCACAATTCGCGGTTCAAGTGATAAGCAGACAACGGTTTTGTCTGGTTTATCCTTTCTAAAAGTCGTAGACACCGTATGTTCTCAGATAACCGAGATATGGTAGTTTGTCAAACACGCACCATTTTGGTTTTTCGCGATTATTTCAACAACAAATAAATAATTGATAATTTTTATTGCAACAACACACCACGAGGGATTACAGCCTAAATACTCTCATACCATGGGTGTCGACAATGAGGACAGAGGCAACTTGTTAATTCTGGACTTGAAGGTTTGGAGGTTCGGGGGAGAGGGAAAAACATGTTCCGGCAAGGAATTCCACAACTTGGAAGTCCTCGGAACTAAAAAGCGGACATAACAAGATGTTCTATGTCTGGTGACCTGGACAGTTCCCCTGGTAGATCTGTTGGGGCAGCAGGTGGAGGAACTATGGAACAAAGCTCCTCTGAGCAGTGTCCGTGCAGATATCTATAAAAGAGAGAGAGAGAGAGAGAGGTCACCAACGGCACGTCGGTCGGCAAGGGATAGCAGCCTTTGGGTGAGGGTAGTGTCACCGATGAGACGTATAGCTCTCTTCTGAATGGAGTCCAGGATAGAGAGTGTAGAAGCGGCAGCAGCACCCTAGATGTGGGAGCAGTATTCGAGGTTTGGTCTTATTTGTGAAGTATGTAAGGTATAGAGATTATCTGGTGAAAAGTATTTGCGAGCCCGCAAGTGGAAACCTAATTTCGTAGCAGCCGCTTCTTCAATTGATGTGACATGTTGGTGCCAATTGAGATTTCGATCCACAGAAATGCCAACAAATGAAAAGGACTCATTACTTTGAATAACTTGGTTGTTTATTGTGATGTGTCTAGGGCTGGTGTATCTCTTATGAAAAAGAAAGCAATACTGTGATTTGGTGGTGTTGAATTGTGCAAGATTTCTACTTCCTCAATCTAATATTTTTTGGAGATCCACGGAGACAGAACCCTCCATGAGTCTGCGTTACTCATCTAATTGGGCTAAAGATACAGGCTTAGAATATTGTATATTTAAGTGGAGGGTGCTGTCGTCCGCGTAACTATGAACTGGGTTTGATGTGCTAGAGAGGAGGTCATTTATGTGGAGAAGAAACAAAGTAAGGGCTAAAGCTAAACCTTGAGGAACTGCTGCATTAATTGGATACAGTTTAGAGGAATGGCTATCCACGACAACAGAAATGCTTCGGTTGGAGAGGAAATTTGCTGTCCACGTACAGAGTTTTTGTGGTAGGCCATAGGCCGGTAGTTTATTAAGCAGCGCTGCGTGCTAGACCTGGTGATGGCAGTTATGAAATCTTGATGAAATCATGGAAAACATCACCTGTTTAACCGACTTTGTAGCTCTTATATTAACTGAAATAGCAATACATACAGCACCAACGTGGGGCACACTGTAATAGACATCCTGACATCCAATCGATACAAGATACAAACTACATAATAGCAAGTTACTATTGTATATATACATACTGTATTTATACAGTTAATTTAATTAATTAATTAATGCACTATAACTGCAAGTTGGCAGTTTTAAATTACACAAGAATATTCATACGTATTAGATTGCAAATTTCTCTGGAGCTATTAAACTTTTGTTTATCTTGATGTTTTAGAAACCTAAGCATTACTGTATTTGATGTGCGTAATTATTGACCCATATCAAACCTGTATATATTGTATAGCTGTAAATATTACCGAGTTCTTCTATTAAAATAAGTTTTGTAGTAAACATGTCTTCCTACTAGTAAGGCTAGATGCATTTTCGCAACAATTAGAACCGTAGACCGGTTTCGATCTCATTAGAGCTCTTCAGTACGGCATACTAATTGCAGGAAAAATGCACCAAAAGTAATACGGCTATAGTATAGCCAGCCTATTAACACTAAGTGAGTGGTGGACGTGCCGCCACCTAGTTGCGGAACCAAGTGGTACGTTGTCACGCCAGCTCCAAATAACACAAAGCGTTAAAAAAATAGAGACTCTATACAACTAACTAACAATTTAGTTAAAATTGTCAGCCCTGGCCCATTTCTACCCCAATATAGGGACAAAGTATGTAAGGCTAGATGAATTCTCGCAACAATTAGAACCGTAGATCGGTTTCGCTCTCATTAGAGCTCTTCAGTACGGCATACTAGTTGCAGCAAAATGGGCCAGGGCTGACAATTTTCTAAATTGTTAGTTAGTTGTATACAGTCTCTATTTTTTTAACACTTTGTGTTATTTGGAGCTGGCGTGACAACATACTACTACTTGGTTCCGCAACTAGGTGGCGGCACGTCTACCACTCAGTTAGTGTTGATAGGCTGGCTATCCTATAGCCCCATTACTTTTGGTGCATTTTTGCTGCAATTAGTATGCCGTACTGAAGAGCTCTAATGAGAGCGAAACCGGTCTACGATTCTAATTGTTGCGAGAATGCATCTAGCCTTACATACTTTGTCCCTATATTGGGGTAGAAATGGGCCAGGGCTGACAATTTTCTGAATTGTTAGTTAGTTGTATACAGTCTCTATTGTTATAACACTTTGTGTTATTTGGAGCTGGCGTCACAACATACTACTTGGTTCCGAAACTAGGTGGCGGCACGTCCACTACTCACTTAGTGATGTCTTCTGCTAATGAAAATCGTGTCCTAGTGCAAGCACAAGCTTAGATTTTTTGTATGGCATAATGTATAATTTGAATTAACAATAATAAATAATAATAATAATAATAATAATAATAATAATAATAATAAACAGTGTGGTTACCATATTTAAACCACCTTTACCCATTCACATGTCCTTATTCCTTAAGCATGGTCCTTCGAGGGTTTTAAACCAGTGCTATGACAAACGTGCTCCTTAGACAAAGTAACCAGTGTCGTTGTTCATAGAGTGAGCACTAAAATTAGTTAATTCAAATGTATTATCCTTACTAAAGATCCTTTAATCCATCCAAGCCTCCAAATACCTTTTTTGCGTTTTCAGGTACAATAAAAATGGAAGTAAAAGGCCTATCTATATAAGGTCAAATCAAATAAATGAGGACACAAGCGTACAGAAATATATATTTTTTCGTGCCATTAGGCAAATAGGACCACAAGCGTCCCTAAACAAGTGAAAAGGCATAGACAGGGTCGAGTTAAATAAACAAGGACATAAGAATCTATAAATCGAGCAAGTATCAACCAAATACGGGCACAAGCGCACTCAAATCAAGCAAAGAGGCTTATACAGGGTCAATTCAAGTAAACAGGGACACGTCCAGAAACACGATTTTTTCAGGTACAATAGGGCAAATATAGGGCAGAAGCGCATAGAAATACAAAAGACAGGACGGAAGATTCCACATATTCAAAAACAAGGGCTAATACAGGGTCCTCTAAGAAAAATCTTCAGGGTAAATATGGCTGCAAAGTTCAGACCCCATTAGAATAGAGAAGTCATACGAAGTATTAGAAGAAGAAAAAAGCCAAAGTTAATGGTTTGTCTTCATATACAAGCAAATGTAACTGTTCTAAGTAAAATGTTCTCATCATTTACGAGAATTATCCGTGTTGTAGCATATTGACAGAGAGTTACCCATAATGCTAGAACAGATAACAAGATAGATAGATATCTCAATACGAAAGAGGTAAGTGAAGCCGAAAACAGCATCAGATAAGTGGATCAAGTGTCAGAATTTACAGAAGAAATCAATGAGTTATAAAGAAAGAAACCAGTAAACAAAAAATCAAAATTGCAATTTGCATCCATTTATAGACCAGAAGCGAATACTGACAGCAGGAGGAAAATTGAAGAAGCATAGATACAAATGGAAGTTTAAGTACACGCAGGTGGTATAGTATTAATAAATCATGACAATAACAGTACAGTAATATGGCGGCTGGGTAGGATAGAAAAAACATACCCAGACAAGCAAGGAATACCAAGGGTAGCAGAAATTAGAAAAGCATGGCGTGTAGCAATGGAAAGGCCAATACATAAGCTAATACTATTACCCAATGATAAAAAAACAACAACAGAGCAGCATTAAGTACAGGCAGAGCCGGAGAAACATGAAAAGAAGTCACCCAAGCAAACATGAAAGATAGTTATAATAGCAATATTGTTCATGATGGCTATGGGAAGAACAAAAGCCACAAAGTTGTATCACATGGAGTATCCACAGGCAGGGTTTTACATATTTTACATATTGTACATTTTTTGAGAGGGGAACGGTTCGAATTGAAACAAGGTTCGAAAAGGAAAAACTCGTGAACGACACAATGTCAAAGTTGAAAGAGTTTTGCAAATAAAGCAATTAACTGTGCCTTATTAGTGACACAAATTAAGGTCAAACAGGTTGAACTATCATGGATAAAAGCAGGGTTATATACTGCCATTAGGAAGAGGGAGAAAAGAGGAATCCTTGAACAACTCTTAGCATCCGTATTTGGGTTAAATAATGACGACGTATGCAAGGACATAGATCAATTAGATAAAAATCAACAGGAACTAATTGCAGCAGTAGACAGGAATTCATTAAATTTTCACATACTGAATGTATATCAGATAGCTGATCGATATCTAGATGAACTCACTCATCATTATAGAAGCTTGCTAAACATACATGTGAACCAAGCCAACATTTACGACTTTCTTTCACCAGCGCACATTGATGAAATAATAAGCGCGCATCAATAAAACTACCACAGCATCTAAAGACCATATCCAATACTACGTTTAGAAATCAGTCACAGTGAAAATTATATTCATCTGTACAGTTACTTCACGATGACGGAGGTAACGCAACTGATGTTCATAAAGGTAACTCTGATTCCATATAATGTCGAGAACGAAACATATTTGTCAATGGAAGTACCTAATCAAATTCTAGGAGTGGATTACAACACGCAACGATCCTTTCAAATAGCCGACAATAAACTAAACCATAGCATCCGAGAACCTATAAGTGTGTTCACCAGCCACGGTAGGAAGTATAGGAAACAGCTACAGCTGTACTATAGATGAATATACCAGCGAGAAGACAAAACCACAAGTCCAATCAATCGCCAGGAAGTCAAGTCAACAATCTGGAAGCAACTTTACACGAGAAACTCATGGATGTTTATAAACTCAAGAGAATCTCGAATTGCAATCATATGTAACGGCCAAAGGAAAGAAGCTAAAATAAAGCAGTATGTAATAATATCCATATCCCAAGACTATATAGTTAAGATAAAAACTAAGGTGCTAACTCACAGACAGATAGATGGTGTGCCTATCAAAGGTGGATTCGTGAAACTAGTACCAGCGAATTCAACGTATCAAAGGCACTAACAGCTTGAGTGGGAATTCCCCAAGAAGTAGTGGTCAGACCATATGACGATATAAAGGACATCGTCCAGGAAGAACGACAAGAAGAGGGCCATCTCCAAGAAAACCGATGGCACACGGTCATGCATCATTCAGTAGTAACGTGCCTGACATCCACAGTAGTAGCAGCCATTTTTATCATCGCCGCTATCTATATACTCCCCAGCATTCGAAAGAAATTAAAAAAAGATAGAACTGCCAAAGAAAATAAGAAGCACTAGTGACAAGGCCGATCTAGATGTCGAACCAATAGATGTGACAGAATTAGGCAAGCTAGAAGACGGTACTGATGATCAATTCGACTCGCAGCTAGTAAGGGGGAAGCCATTCTTTTGACTCGGCAGTATGTTCGGGAACAATACCTTACCAAAAAGGCATTCCTAAGATTACATATATGATAATATTATTTAGAATAAAAAGCAGTGAATTTAAATTGATATAGTTGACCTAAGTAGGATATTAATTATGTGTGTCAACCTTCTGAAATGTCACTCTCGCAATGCGCTGTAACTGCAAGTTGGCAGCTTTCAATTAGACAAGAATATTCATACGTATTAGATTGCAAATTTCTCTGGAGCTATTAAACTATTGTTTATCTTCATATTTTAGAAACATAAGCGTTACTGCATTAGATGTGCGAAATTATTGACCTATATCAAACCTGTATATATTGTCTAGTTGTAAATATTACCGAGTTCTATTATTAAATTAAGTTTTGTAGTAAGCACGTCTCTTACTAATTAATATACAGTGTGGTTACATATATATATATATATATATATATATATATATATATATATATATATATATATATATATATATATTTATTTATTTATTTATTTGTTTATTTATGTAAATTATACAGTAAGCTAATACAATAAGTCAACGACTTGTAGTGTACAGTAACGTAATTTAATATAAAATATTATATCCAAAATTGCTTGACAGTAAGAATTCAAATTTCGCACTTCAAATTTTGACATACCAAATCAAATTTCTTTTTGCTTCCAATTTTTTCCATCTGATGCCATAACCATTTCCTTCATTTGCAGCAAATCCTCATATCTACTTTCCATTTACAATTCATCTTAACGTAACCATATTTTTGCCAAAATAGTCAATTTTATTTAAGACCAAAAATCACACTAGAGTTTGTCACATCATTAGTTATATATATATATATATATATATATATATATATATATATATATATATATATATATATATATATATATATATACATATATATATACATATATATATATATATATATATATATATATATATATATATATATATATATATATATATATATATATGTGTGTGTGTGTGTGTGTGTGTGTGTGTTACACCGACAGCTCAAAAAAGAATGGGCCGATTTTGATCAAATTTACTTAGTAACTTCCGTTTGCAAGTGGCTTGGGTCAGTTAGTTAAATTATTCAACGAAGTTTTGACGCAACATTTTTTAAACGAAATTCGTCGAAAATAAGGTTTCAATAGATTTTAGTGCAAACACATTATTTTATTTTCAAATTTAATTACAGATTAGGTATATAATTTGAATTTTTTGTATTGTTTTCTCAAAATTTTGTTTTCGCAGATTTTTTTTTGTGTTTCCATAGAAATAATTTTTTGTAAGATTTTTTTGTAAAATTTTGGTAATAAATGATAAATGTTTAGAGAGATGGTAAAAAAAGTCTTCGGATTCTGTTGAAGACATTGTTTGCAAATTTACATATAATTTTATTATGTTTCGTCGAAAAGCTTTTTGTGAATTATTATAATTCGCTAGGTGGGTAAATAGCTTGAAGAGGTTCGTTGGACAGGAAAATCGTACCAGTTATTTTGGGAACATTTTAAGCTTATTTTCGGAAAGATTTTGTACCTTTTCAAACAATAAAGATATATTGATGAAATACGGCACTTTCTTTCTACCATATAGCTTATATTGGTAACCAAATTTGATGCCTGCTTTAATTAAAAAATCTTACTTGCTATTAAAAACATTTTTATGAAAACTCAGCACAATAACGCACTGGCTGCGTCCAGACTTTTTACTTTATTAGTGAATTTTTATTTAAAAAAATTCACTAATAGAAAGGTATTGATGGTGAGACTTTGCATTTTTTTTCAAATGAGCGCGAATTTCGGCCCCTAGAACCCATATCCGGGATCAGTTTCGACTCGGAAAATCGAACAAGGTTTTTCGGGAAAATTTTGAGTTTCCTTTCGAATTTTTTTTCTTCGAAACCTACAAAGATATTTCGATCAAATTTGGTGTACGTATTTCTTTGGAAAAGACCTAACTACGTGCCAAAATTCAACTTTCTAGGTTTACATAAAATTGAGATTATCAAATTTGAAACATTTATTTTTAATATCACCGCGTTTCATTGACAATGGCAAACCTGGTTTATATGAGATCTAGTATGTCGTTGACCGGCAACGGACCATTTGATAATATTGCGCAGGTCTGTTACACACTTTACCTGACGTTTATCGTATGGTATTAGATTGTTTATATGTATCTATGTTTCGGTCGACAAATTATTAGTGTTATTTGGGAAATTTTTATACACAGGTGCAAATTATTCTTTTATTAGTGTTAGTGTGTGGACTAAACAGTGTTTGTTATGTTTTATCAACATATATAAAGGATCGAAGTTTTGCAAAAAGGGCTGATATGCAACAGGTTAGTTATTTTCTCTCTGATGCTTTGGCGGTAGTTTTAGTTAAGTTTATGGTTTAACGATCCATAATTTTTAGCTAATTTTCGTACAAAAAAATCGTCAATGAGGAGACCGCGACTTTAGGATTTAAAGAAAAATCCTTCAAATGAGCGCAAACTAGGCACCCTGGAATCCATATCCGGGTTTACGTTCAGTTTTTATCTGTTTACATATATACAGGGTGACACGTTTCTACGGTAAACCTCAATATGATTATTATTATACAAGAGACGAGAAAAAATTGGATAAGTTAATCATAGGGTGTCTTGAGCTGCATCTTGTAAAACTAGTTTGGCAATCACCGGCTGGCCCATAAGTCGTTGGTGATCCCTGCAAATTTTTTTTCGAACAGCCTTATTTTATTGCATTTTTTATCGAAATATGTTTGTAAGAAAAAAAAATCAAGACGCAGTAAGTGCGTTTTGGTAGAAAATTTTCATTAAATGCTTCAAATCTCAATAACCTCTATTAACCTAAGGTTTGTTGGCTAGGAGACCAACATTTAAAGTTTATTGTCGAAAATTTTTTGTACATTTTCAAACAAAAAGTTATTTTGATAAAATATGGCACATTGTTTCTACTATATAGGTTATACCGGTAACCAAATTGATGACTGCTTGCATTAAAAAGACATACTTGATATTCAAAGCATTTTTATAAAGATTCACTGCCATAACGCACTTGCTGCTTCCAGACTTTTTTTATTATAGTTTATTTATCGATTCTTATATAGAAAACGTTTCTACGAAAAATAGCAGTTATCACGAATTAGCTGCGTCAGGATTTTTATTTTTACCTTTGCTCAATATGACTGAAAAGAGACAAATACCACATCAAAGGGCAGTTTTTAATATCTCATTAATTGAGATCACACGAATCGCATTCTCCCTATACTTGCTTATGTTTGCTTTAAAATGAAGAGGTAACAAACTTTGTTATGTTCTAATTATCTCTTGTGGGTTTCGTGGAAATGTTTTATAATTTGATATGAGTAGGCTATTAAAGTTTGCTAGTCGGTTCGCAAATAATATTTAAAATAGGTACCTTCTATGTGGCGGTACAGTACCCATGTATAAACCTAAAAATGATCGCCTTGGGAGATATTAGCCATACCGAATTGTGCCTGTGAAACGTAATATACATGCGGTCCTATGTATATTACTATAATTACTTTATAATTGGTTTGTAACTAACTTAATTTATTTATTTCATCTTATTTCTTAATTTGTTACAAAAATTTATACAGTTTTCGTACATAAAAGCTAATTCCTGTGCATGTATTAGACAAAATTTAACTAAACTAGATGATTCAAACCATCAATTGCCTAATATTTCTTTCAAAATGTTACTGAATACCTCACCATCCTTTGTTTTCTCCAATGATTACTTTAAAAAAATTATTAAGTAAAAACCGCATCAGCTTCGAGGACCATTAGCAGGCTAACAGGTGTATTGTAATGGGCGCACTTTGCCCTTATTAAATTTATTTTGATTTAACCAGTCTTAACTGACCTAAGAAAATGGATTATTGGAATGAGTACTGCAGAGCAAGGGGATGTTTGATTTAAAACCCAATTTTACTATACACCTACAGTACCATATACCGTGAGATGACCTTTATGTCGCTCTCGTACGAGGTTGCAATATTACTTGAAATATATGGTGCTGGTTTACTATGTATAGAAATAAAATTCAGTTCTTCGTTTATAAAAATTAATTTAATATAAATTAAATGATTCAATCCTGCCGTATTCTACAAAAAAAAAATATTATAGAGACATTTAAAAGTACAATATTAGTTAATATGACTTTACTCTATTGCGCCCTTGGAAGGAAGCGTCAATTCTTGCGCAAAGGGCGCTTTAAAAGAACAATGGACTTATTTACCCTCGAGTAATTCACAAGGCTCTGCTTGTCTTCAAAATTATGAGCCAAATTAGAACTGATAAAATAGTAACCTATATTTAAGTAAACTACCCACATAAGCCCCTTGTGGTTTACCCCTTCAGAGGTTGTTTTCCTTATCTAGGAGTGCTCTAATTTCTAGATCTCCCCAACTGCTGTACTTATTCCTTAACCCTTGACTAAACTACTATAATTGTCTCTTAAACATAAGTTTACTCCCCCGTGCAGTTAGTTAAAAATAATGTGCAACAATAATTGATAATTTCTGACTTAGTTTAGATTTGATTATGCTTATGATAAAACCCTCCGGTACAACAACCACGTGTGTCCTGTTTTGTTTATTATCCTTGACAAGAAAATAATTATATCTAACACTTACCCCTTGGCCCACGATATTTCAGTAATAAGAAAGAAAATACCGACCTTGTAGGGTACCCCAGTACCTTATCTCTGGTAAGTTTAGATATATAGCGATCGATAACGATTAAGTAATGTACTTCGTAATAATCAAAGATTACCTCCCTTGATAGATCTATAACTCAACACCGTGTATTCACTAGCTCTCTGGCGTTGACCGCCTAATCCCTAGTTCCGCGCTTCACTGCTCTATTAAGCAAAACTGTCTTTTTTCTGACTTGGCAAAGTTAACGCTAGAACTTTAACCCATCAGTCAGCATTTTCGGTCACGGCTCTTCGCAACATGTAAACTTGATCGTGCGCTTTTTGATGACTTCAAAGTATCGTGTTGCAACTTATCTCTGTAAAATATAACGGTCTTTGGCCTGTAATTTGCTGATATTAAAATAACTCAATGTTGCAATGATATAATTGTATTTTCATACATACGGGCATTGTTTTAATTTAACCAAATATTAAGTTAGTTAATTTATGTATTGTATAGTATATAGTCCCTGCATGGACTGTCCCGCAATTACAATTCCCACTTAAAAGACCCCCTATTAAGCGGTGTCTCTGCGCTATATAGACTGGCCCATAATCATAGCTGTCCTCCGGGACACTAGCCTAAAACTTAAGCACGTAGCCCTGCTTACAATATCATAAACTTTTTCTTTTTGATGATGCTGTCAGGCAGCTAAACCGGTTACAGAAATGTTGAGGAATATGCTAGAACGTCTAGAATTCGGAAGGCCCACCTGTTCCAGTTAGCTTACGCGATGTATATTATAATTCAATAATTATCAAGTCGGTGGCAGTGCCGGCGCTGCTTCACATATATCTTTCGGTTAAGCTAAGCTTTTTTATTCAAAATCCGCCATAATTTTAATTTTTTTCGTTCTCTCAAATTCATTTGGTACAACCACATAAAAATGTCCTGTTACGTCGCCCCGCAGTTGATAATGTATATTTATAGTAATTTATGGTACGATATAATTTGCAAGCCCGTCCCTGATAACCCAATCGAATGTATACATGCCGCAACGCGCAGCGCTTACGTATTGCTACAGCCTACTGTAGAGCGTCAAGCAGCTGCGGACTGACTGAGCCAGATTTTTTCGTATACAAACGCTGCGTCTGCTTTGGGACGCGTTCATGAGACGGCTGCCATGGCAATGGCATGCGCAGTGGTAGGTTGGTCCACAAACGTGATGCAGTCTTCTGAGCCTGCTTCAAATTTTAGTTTCCCTCGTTTGTTTAGATTGAGTCGGATCGTCAGAGGCGTATTTTTATTTTTACTATTTTTTTTTAATTTCAACAACACACCACGAGGGATTACAGCCTAAATACTATCGTACCGTGGGTGTCGACAAGGAGGAAAGAACAGCTTGTTAATTCTGGACTTGAAGGTTTGGAGGTTCGGGGGAGAAGGAAAAACGTGTGCCGGCAAGGAGTTCCACAACTTGGAAGTCCTCGGGACAAAAAAGCGGGCATAACAAGATGTTCTATGTCTGGTGACCTGGACAGTAAAAGGGTGCATTCGCTCTATTCCCCTGGTAGATCTCTTGGGGGCAGCAGGTGGAGGAACTATGGAAGAAAGCTCCTCTGAGCAGTGCCCGTGCAGATATCTATAAAAGAGAGAGAGGTCGCCAACGGCACGTCGGTGGGCGAGGGATGGCAGCCTTTGGGTGAGGGCAGGGTCACCGATGAGACGTATAGCTTTCTTCTGAATGGAGTCCAGGATAGCGAGTGTAGAAGCGGCAGCAGCACCCCAGACGTGGGAGCAGTATTCGAGGTTTGGTCTTATTTGTGAAGTATATAAAGTATAAAGATTTGCTGGTTAAAAGTATTTGCGGGGCCGGAAGAGGAAACCTAATTTCCTAGCAGCCGCTTCTGCAATTGATGTGACATGTTGGTGCCAATTGAGATTTCGATCCACAGAGATGCCAACAAGTGAAAAGGACTCATTACTTTGAATAACTTGGTTGTTTATTGTGATGGGTCTAGGTCTGGTGTATCTCTTAGGAGAAACAAAGCAAGACTGTGATTTGGTGGGGTTGAATTGTACAAGATTTCTACTTCCCGAGTCTAATATTTTTTGGAGATCCACGGAGATGGAACCCTCCATGAGTCTGCGATCCTCATCTAGTTGGGCTAAAGAGGCAGGCTTAGAATATTGTATATTGGAGTGGAGGGTGCTGTCGTCCCCGTAACTCTGAACTGGGTTGGATGTGCTAGAGAGGAGGTCATTGATGTGGAAAAGAAACAAAGTAGGGGCTAAAGCTGAACCTGCATTAATTGGATACAGTTTAGAGGAATGGCCATCCACGACAACAGAAATGCTCCGGTTGGAGAAGAAATTTGATGTCCACGTACAGAGTTTTGGTGGTAGGCCATAGGCCGGTAGTTTATTAAGCACGGCTGCGTGCCAGACCTGGTCGAATGCTTTGGATATGTCTAGAGCGACAATCTGGGATTTACCGTGTAGTTCCATAGACTTGTTCCAAGAATGGGTGACAAAGGAAAGGAGGTCGGCAGTTGATCTGCGCTGACGGACTCCATACTGCCTGTCGTGGATTAGACTGTGTTTTTCAAGAAATTTAAGTAATTCGGTGTGTATATATATTTTCCATCACTTTATAGATGACTGAAAGGAGAGAAATAGGCCTGTAGTTGCTAGGAAGCGCTTTCGGTCCTTTCTTGGGGACGGGTTGTACTCGAGCAGTGTTCCAGTTACTTGGGAATATGCCTCTATTGTAAGATGTCTGAAACAGACGAGTCAGGACAGGAGCAAGTTATGGTGCGCATTTTTTGAGAACAATTGCTGGGATCTCGTCAAGGCCAGAGGCTTTTCTAGTTTTGAAAATGATATCCCTCATTTTATGCACGACATTGGGGACTGTTGGTGGTTGAACATTTGGAGGTGGGTTGAGAGTAGAATTGCCGGCGAACAACGAGGCAAAAAGTTTAGCCTTGCCCAGGACGGTAGAAACAATTTCATCCCCTGAGACAAGAGGTGGGAACGTGCTCTTGCAGAAATTATTCCCAATAGATTTAGCAAGAGTACAGAAGGGTTTGCTGCCGCTGGAGCTTAAGAGGACTTTGTTTTTGATGTGGTTATTAAACGAGTTTTTTGCCTCAGAAAGAATGCGGACATAGCGGTTTCTTGCGTCGTTAAATGCTTGACGGTTTTCTTGACTGGGATTGTGTAGATGCTTTTTGTGAGCTTTGACCTTTTCAAGCCTGGCCTTGTCACAGGATTTAGAGAACCATGGCTTTTGAGTGGCTGCAGAGCTTTTCTGTGTACGTGGAATAAATATTTCCATGCCAGCTATAGTGCCGTTAAATAATCTGGTACGTGTCACATTTACAGACCTTGAAAAGCTGGATTTGTCATGTTTCTTTTTGGAAAGTGGAATTGATTTGTTTATTATCACCTGTAAAATAATCATTTTAAAATAATAAAATAATAGATATAAAATTTCAAGTTGTAAAAAAAAGAAGGGCCATGAATTTTAAAACAAATATGCTTGTAGCTCTTCCCTCTATAAACCGATCTTAATAGGTAATACGCGCCATATTATATTACCGTATGCGTGCGTGTACAGCATGTGTACAGTGTCCTCTCATAGAATATTCCTGGCCATTATTCCGAAAATTATTCCTTGTGGAGGTCTATATTTTTGTGCAAATGGATTTTTTATTTAAATACTGAAGTGCCAGGAGAACGCGTGACCCTGAAAATTGAAAAAAAATTGGGAAGGTTCTCGTCTCCCTGGACCCACTTTGGGGTCGCGCGGATTCTGCTCCACCCACTCCCAATTTCACGATCCGCCACTGCTCGGTGGATATCATGACCATATCTGATATTAAATGTCGTATACAAATATGTGGATTACATCAGGTATTCACTCCGACACACACACTCTTACACTAAAATAGAGGAGACAGAGAATTTCGCCACTTATTTTTTTTTGATATATTAAAACAATTAACAAGAAAGTGCACATACAAAAAATATACTAAACATAATGACTGAAAAATAAATTAATGGAAAACGCAGGGTATAATGAAGTCAATAAATAAATAAAATTCTGGACGGAGCAAGTGCGTTATAGAAGTGAATTTTCACAAAAATATTTTTAACAGCAAATATGTCTATTTAATGCAAGCATGCATCAATTTGGTCAGCGGTATAACATATACAGTAGAAAGAGTGAACCGTATTTTATCAAAATAATTTATTGTTTGAAATTGAACAAAAGTTTTCCAAAAATAAACTTAAAATGTTTCCGAAGAAACTGGTTTCCTAGCCAACAAACATTATGTAAATAGCAAATTAACTTATTGAAATTTGAAGGATAAAATGAAAATTCCCTACCAAAACGCACTTACTGCGTCTTGATTTTTTCTTACAAACATGCAACCTATAATAATAATAATCGCCTATATTCACACATCCACTTTACAAGTATAAAGCAAATCAAAAAATAAATAAACATTACATTAAAATCGGTGTGTGAAAGGGCGGAGTTCAGATGAAAGGTGCCATAAAGTGACACCTTCCTCTGCTCTTCCACTCAACCCACTCCGAAATTACACTTAACAATAGACACACTTCTACACAATCAACTGCAGAAAAGTAACAATAACAACTATATGGTATACTAAATACAAGGCACATAATAATACCACTTTAACTTCTCACACTTCCCTCCCCTTCCCAAGTATATGCGGCATAATATACCTAATACATAAATGTACACAATTGAAAACAACTATTCCACCACTCGGCATACTCAGATTTAAGCCACCGACTAAAAAAACGTACTAAACAAATTTTCCTGAATTTTCGTCTGATGTACGCTTTAATTTGATAACCAAATTCGTTGAATACTTTATACACCCTATACGTAAAAGATCTCTTAAAAATAGATAGTTTATGCCTAGGTGCTGTAACCATGTCCTTTCTGCGAATGTTTAGGTTATGTATATCTGTCCTGAAAGTAATTTTATTGTAGAGATAAGCTGGAGTCCTATTAACAATAACCGAGTGATATAACATAGCCTCCCTCATCAAAAACCCCTGTCTCATGCTCAACCACCCAGCGTCCCTCGGCTTATGAGATATATATTGAAATTTTCTTAGACCATAAACAAAGCGTAAACATGAATTCTGCAATACTTGAACACGGTATGACTCATACGAATCCAAACACCTCAGAACAGTGAGTAAGTTAAGAAAGTACCAGAGTGGAACACAACTGTAACTTAATCTCCTGCGGAAGAAACGATCTATGGTGATAATATTTCCTGAGACAATTATATGCTTTCTGTAAATATTTTCAAAGATGTTGTCTTTATCTAAAAGTATTATCTATTGTGAGTCCCAAGTCATTTGCCTCCGCAACAAGAGGTATGCTTTCCCCATTAACTTCGATCCTCACAATATTTCTGACCCTGTCACAGCCAGTACAAGATTTGGTAGGATTCAGATTAAGTGCATGCTGCTTAGCCATAACAAATATGGTATTCAAATCCTCATTAAGTTTTTCCAATGCAGAACTGATGTCTTGTGGACCACATGAGATATAAATCTGCATGTCATCCGCATACATGTGCATTTTTCAATGCTTTACATAAGTTGGAAGATGGTGTGTATAAATCGAAAACAACAGAGCCCAAGAATGGAGCCTTGAGGAACTCCATAAGATAAATTAGCCAAATGTGAGACATTCTCACCTAACTTTACTCTCTCAGACCTATCGCAAAGATAACTCGAAATAAACCCCCGTGATGCCGTGGAAAACCCAATAAAATTCAAGATACTTAGCAAAACCTCATGATCAACGAAATCGAATGCCCTCGAGATGTCCAACAGAACCAACACAGTGAGTTTACTTTCATCTGCTGTGCGAATGATATCATCTGTAACTGTTAGAAGTGCTGTGGTGCAGCTATGACACTTAGGGAAACCCGACTGAATTACTGGCAGTATCGATGATTTGTTAACATACTCACAAAGCTGCATCTATACTATCCTGTCGATAACCTTCGACACCGCAGGTAAAATTCTAACAAGACGCAGATCCTTTAAAGTTGTTACCGTTGACTTCTTGGGAAGCACAACGGCATCTGCTATTTTCCATAGTCTTGGAAAATATGAAGACAGTATACAAGAATTTACTATATGAGTAATATAATCCACAACTTGATCACCACAGTATTTGATCAGATAAATGTTTAAACCATCGTAGCCCATAGCTAAGGAACTTATGGAATTTAGAACATTAACAGCAGTATTTTTATCAGTTAGAGCAATATTGAACTCAGTCTCAAAATCTTGATGTTTATTATTATTATAAAAGAAAATAATGTCGTCTTTTAATGACTCAGTTTCCATTTATAACATTTTTGATATTTCGATAAAAAATGCAATAATATAAGGGTGTTTGAAAAAAAATTGGTAGGTATCACCAACGACTTTTGGGCTGCCTGTGATTTTTAAAATACTTTTATAAGATGCAGCTCAAGACACCCTCTAATTAACGTATACAACTTTTCCTCGAATCTTGTATAACAATTATATTGAGCTTTACCGTAGAAATGCGTCACCCTGTATATACGTAAACAGATAAAAATTGAAATTAAATTTGGATATGGATTCTAGGGGGCCTAGTTTGCATGGATTTTAAGGAATCTTTTTAAAATTCAAAAGTCGCGGTCTCCTTATTAACGAATTTTTTCTCAAAAAATGAGCTAAAAATTATAAACCGTTAAGCCATAAACTTACTATGTAAAAACCAGAACCTGCGATTAGCACTGATAAGTATACTTGCAGAACCCAAATCACCACAACACATATTCCAAAGACCTTACGATCGTTTCGTTGACAACGTCAACGTCATCAGAGGATGAAAATTTCTAAAATTAAACTCAACAGCCACAGTGTATTTATATCGCGCCTAGGAAACGAACTAGGCCAAAGTAAAATTGTAGTCAACGACCCATCGTTTGTCTATGGTGTAGTAAACGTACGAGGTCGAAGACCTGCTTTAATCTTCTGGTTGACAAATTTATGAGCTTTTTTATTTATCTAATGTAAGGATAATGGACCAAAAAGAAAGGTACCGATATATTTAAGGAAGCTACACGTTCCTTTTGATCTAGAAATTTCACTATGGGAATATTGGAGCAAGCCGACAGGCACATCTGGCGAAACAGACATAATAACAGCCGCTCATCTTTTTTAGGAAGACGTTTACAAGTTTCTAATCCTAAAGTCCCCAAAAAATATTGTCTCGCCAAAAATTCATCAAACGGGGAAATTAATGAGGCCTAGTATTTCGGCTATAGATTCTCCAACAAACAATTTGGCAAAGTGGTTGTTAAACGAGTTTAAAAGCCTACCTATTAAAGAGAAAAGCTGTTCGGTGCTAAATTCTTTTGATTTTATTGATAAAATTAAACATGTCAAATTACTGGAAGGTGAGATTTTGATGTCATTTGACGTGGCGTCATTATTTCCTAGTATACCCAGAAAACGAACGTTGGAGTATTTGGAACAATTGTTAAAATTGAACAATATAAGTGAAGACGTCTGCAAAGAATATTTAACTCTAACTAGCCTTTGTATAAAGCTATTATATTTATATTATATGCCTATATAAACGTAAATAACATAAAAACCAGCAGTTTTTAACATATTGGATACTTAACAAAAATTTAAGCTGAAGATGAAGCCTTGATTTGTACAACATAAAATACTGGGTGTTCCATTTGCAAAAATTAATTTTCGGACTTGGAATGTGACCAAGTTTAATCGCTATTTACGAATAGCCTGTATAAGTAAACATATAATTTATATTACAACAATGTGATGTCATCTATGGACAAATAGTATGCCAAGTTGTAGTCTCTACGTTTAATAATTAGCAAGATAACGAGATTTAAAAGCTGCAGGTGAATATTACATAAAATTAAAAAATATAAAAATTCAAAATATCTTTAAAAAAAGCACAATAGCTAAAAATATACATCTAAAAGTAAGACTCAGAATTTAAAAAAAGGGGTCCAAAAATTATATAGTATACAGGGGTGTTCCATTAAAGAAAGTATGTTTGATTTTTTTTTTTGCAACTATGGGACATCTTGTATAATCACAAATAATTTTGGAGCGTGCAGCCTGTGATTCTCTATAATTTCTGTAATTGAATATTTTCTTTTTGTATTGTGTATAATAACATTATTATTGAGCTTTATCGCAGAAATGTGCCTCCCTGTATATATATATATATATATATATATATATATATATATATATATATATATATATATATATATATATTGTTATGGTTTTTATGGGGTCTAATATTGTACTTACGTTTGTTGTTGTCAATTAAATTGGTTTAATGGGTATAAATAGAGTTTTTTATTGTACTAGTTTTAAGGTGTATATTGTATATTATTTGAGTATGTAATTTAATTATATTTTGTGTAATGTGTTTCTAATATTTCTAGAATTTATATATTCCTATTCGTATAACTATTATTGTAACGGGTATTATACTCAAAGCTCAGATTATATCTGCTTATATTGTTGGGCGCCTTTAAATTTATATAGTTATTAATTATGAGGTTCAATATTTTTTTCAACTGATTTGTAACTCAAATTCTGGCACTATTAGAAGACCTGTATATCTGTATGTACTAAGTGAGTGGTGAACGTGTCGCCACCTAGTTCTGAACCAAGTACTATGTTGTCACGCCCGCTCCAAATAATACAGAGTATTAAAAATAGAGACGGTATACAACTAACTAACAATTTAAAAAATTGTTAGCCCTGGCCCATTTCTACACCAATATAGGGACAAAGTATGTAAGACTAGATGCATTCTCGCAACAATTAGAACCGTAGACCGGTTTCGCTCTCATTAGAGCTCTTCAGTACGGCATACTAATTGTAGCAAAAATGCACCAAAAATAACACGGCTATCGTATAGCCAGTCTTAAAACACTAAGTGAGTGGTGAACGTGTCGCCACTTAGTTCGGAATGTTGTCACGCCCGCTCCAAATAATACAGAGTATTAAAAATAGAGACGGTATACAACTAACTAACAATTTAAAAAATTGTTAGCCCTGGCCCATTTCTGCCGTACTGAAGAGCTCTAATGAGAGCGAAACCGGTCTACGGTTCTAATTGTTGCGAGAATGCATCTAGTCTTACATACTTTGTCCCTATATTGGGGTAGAAATGGGCCAGGGCTAACAATTTTTAAATTGTTAGTTAATTGTATAACGTCTCTATTTTTAATACTCTGTATTATTTGGAGCGGGCGTGACAACATAGTACTTGGTTCCGAACTAGGTGGCGACACGTTCACCACTCACTTAGTGTTTTAAGACTGGCTATACGATAGCCGTGTTATTTTTGGTGCATTTTTGCTACAATTAGTATGCCGTACTGAAGAGCTCTAATGAGAGCGAAACCGGTCTACGGTTCTAATTGTTGCGAGAATGCATCTAGTCTTACATACTTTGTCCCTATATTGGGGTAGAAATGGGCCAGGGCTAACAATTTTTTAAATTGTTAGTTAGTTGTATACCGTCTCTATTTTTAATACTCTGTATTATTTGGAGCGGGCGTGACAACATAGTACTTGGTTCCGAACTAGGTGGCGACACGTTCACCACTCACTTAGTGTTTTAAGACTGGCTATACGATAGCCGTGTTATTTTTGGTGCATTTTTGCTACAATTAGTATGCCGTACTGAAGAGCTCTAATGAGAGCGAAACCGGTCTACGGTTCTAATTGTTGCGAGAATGCATCTAGTCTTACATACTTTGTCCCTATATTGGGGTAGAAATGGGCCAGGGCTAACAATTTTTTAAATTGTTAGTTAGTTGTATACCGTCTCTATTTTTAATACTCTGTATTATTTGGAGCGGGCGTGACAACATAGTACTTGGTTCCGAACTAGGAGGCGACACGTTCACCACTCACTTAGTGTTTTAAGACTGGCTATACGATAGCCGTGTTATTTTTGATGCATTTTTGCTACAATTAGTATGCCGTACTGAAGAGCTCTAATGAGAGCGAAACCGGTCTACGGTTCTAATTGTTGCGAGAATGCATCTAGTCTTATCTGTATGTAAGTAAAATTTTGTTATCTTATAAGAATTAAAATCAATATTAAACAAATTTTATATTTATTATTAAATTGAATCAACTTACCTTTTTTTATTGACTTAATTGTTTTCTTCCTTTGATCCTCGGCTTTATGTAGACTCTATTTTCAGCGATTTTGTAGGATTTAGTGAAAATTCCTTACCTTCTGGACCTGTTACCTAATTTCTTTAAAGATTTATTAAAATTATGTAATCTGATATGAATGAAACGACAAGATTTTTCAGGTTAATGCTTAATTTCTATTGACAAAAGTTATCAAGTTAATCAATTTACCAAACAAACAAACCATTTATTTTGCAGTTAACAATTTTAGTTTCTTTTTATGGGTCCCCTAAACTTATTGACCATTTAATTTAAATACTTATTCAAAGTTTTTATTTGCAGTTCGATTCGACTTTAATTTAAAATGTTCTTTCTATATGCTTCTCAAACACTGTGGTCCTGTTACTATGGTAACGAATTCGTTGTTCAAAATGGCCGTTGGTTAAATTATTATAGTCTACAGAGGTTGTCGTTGCGACATCTATTGATACTTATTTAAATCTCCCAATTTATCGGCCGAAATACTCTTTTTTTTATATAAACGTTTGTTTTAATTGACATTTATGTCGGTAAACTCTTCATTGACTTTAGTGTTACTGTGTTGCCGTAAATTTTTTATATATTCGTGAGAAACAGTGTTATATTTTAAACTGTAATAAATACCTTGCTTCCAAGACGGATTTTAGTTCTGATGCATACTGTTTTACACTGAATTCTTTGCTGAATATGTTAATCTTCATTCTAGACACATGTGTGACGATGCTGCCCAACCCCACAGTACCTTTCAAACACGAAGGTTGAACATTTATTACAACTTTTATTTTAAATTTGAAAAATACACAATGGAGTTTTTTAGAAGCGTGGTGTCGTGCTGCTCGTTCTCAACGTTCTCTTCCTTGGTAACGAAGATGCCGGAAACCGTCTCATTCTTCTCATTGAATCTGATTAGGTTAATTCAAAAGTTCGACTGGATTACCTCACCTGATCCAATAACAACGCAGAATATCCACACACTAGTCAAGACAATGACTTCCCCTTGAAGTTCATTTATTTATTAAACACTGCTTGAATCAAAAAGGTGAGTATCATTTTCTTTATTGGCGCTAAGTTCAAAATTTATCCATCACTGTTTATATTATCTTAACCTAAGAAAACATTGTTCACAAGATTTAGTTCATTGTACCTATTGTTTAACACTTGTTACAGTCTGTTTACATTTTTGAAGCTTAATACAAATAATTAATTTTATTATAAATAAATATTTCATTTTGCTTATCGGAAATACATAATCTTAACTTTGCTATTGGTTTTTCAAATTTCTAACTCAATGTCACACTGCTTAAAGCCTTTTATCATAGCAATATATATATATATATATATATATATATATATATATATATATATATATATATAATTCGCTAGAATAATGCGCCAGAACTTCTTTTATTAATGTATTAAAAATTAAAACATACCTATAACCCATAATTTATGTATGTTTTACATGATTCAATAATTAATTCTTTTCAATGCAAAAGGGTGAAAATTTGACAAAACTAAAAGATTTGATGTTTAAAGCTGAAACAACCCTCTAAAATCAGCGATGTATTCTTATGAAAACAAAGAAGGTAGACCTATGGAAACGTCCAAAGCAGGTGCTTTGCTTGCATTAAGCCTTTAGAGATCAAAGTTAAAGGAAAACATCACGCCTAAATTAAAATCCTGTACGCTTTGTTACTTTGAACATGGTAAAGGAATTAAACGATATAAACAACTCCCATTGTGTTTCATTTTAAAATATTTTTTCGGTTAGTGGCTTAAAAAATACCGACCATTAAAGAAAACATGTTTAATACCTCAATAAGATAACTACATAACAAGACTTCAAAAAAATGCAAGATATAATGTGATAAAAATATTGAACACACTGCCTCTGAAAACACCACAACCGCCCACACAGTACTGAGAAAAAATTACAAAAATATCTTTCAGAAAAAGCTGTTTATAACATAAGTGAGTGTGTTGATGCCCTAATGTGTGATGTGATGTTTGAATAATGTTAAGTTTTACAGTATTTCTTCTACTCTTTGGTTTTCGCCATCATTTTAATGTGTTGCGTGAACTTTTGCAGTAGTTTTTACATTGATTGTATTTATATTTTCTATACACCTTTTTATATACTTTATTTATACACACATTTTTATTTGTAAATATATTTGCTTTGTCTTGTTTTATTTATATGTGTGACTGTAAATTGTGTTTTGCATACTGCATTTTTAATTTAAATGTTTTGCTGTTTTTTACACACATTTTATTTATACCTGTCTGTTGTATATATATTTTTTACAATCTTTCTGCTTATACACATATTATTATATACATCAAATTGTTTTGTCTATTCTGTTTATATAGTGTAGTTTTATATTGTGTTTGTTTGCATGTTTATTTTAAAATCAATTATCTCTTTGACTGATTCTATGCTTCGTCTTATTTGATTTTTAAGTGTGATTGTAAATTGTGTTTCAGATACCGCATTTTTAATTTGAACCTTTAGCTGTATTTTATGTACATTTTATTTATACACATCTCTAGTATATTTATATATTTTTACAAACTTTATCTTCATTTTAAAATCAATTATTTCTTTGTCTGATTATATGCCTTCGTAGTATTATGTATTTATTGTAAAAGAATCAATAAACAGATCCATCTATCTATCTACATATTTATTTACATCCCTAACACCGTGAATCACTAAATTTAAAGGATTAAATGTTACAAAGATCGCCAACTAGTCGATCATTTATTCAGCGATTATATGAGCACTCAAGATCAGTACTTGATTTGTCATTTATTAGTTGGCTAAATTACTAATCCATTAAAATTTACATAATTATTTCACTTAACTGGGAAGTAAAGCGATCGTTTAAAATTATAATTTATCACACCCTATTAAGCAAAGAAGTTTAGAAAAACGGTTCATGTAAAAGACCTCTACAAGGCAAAAAACAAATATCGGAAAGTTCTACTGAATATGAAGGTAGTAGTGGACTTTTCATTTACGTGATAGTAAAGGATTTTTTCACTCCCGAGGAGGTACCACCCCTTACATGAAATTAAATCTGGATGCCGGCGCCCCCTGCACACCCACATCCCGGTGATCCTAATGGAGGGGTATTTTTGTCCGGAATCTTTTGTACAAGGAGGAGCCATCATCATTTTTGTTTATAAGGGAAACTGACTCATTCACCATAACCAGAACCGTCTGTTGAGACTTCACCGGTCCCTTGATGTAAGGGGTGGTACCTCCTTGGGCGTGAAAAAATCCTTTACTATCACGTAAAGGAAAAGTCCACTACCACCTGCCCCCGATTGGTCGCCTTTCACGACTGGCAGGAGCTATCATGGGCCTATCCTTTTAGGTAGTCCCCGGACCCATAGGGGACTTGCTTGTGAAGTAATAAAAAGAACGTCAAAACTAACTTACCTTCTGGGATAGTTATCTTACGAAATATTCAGGGAAGCAGCTTACTACGGGTTTATGAAGTCTTGCATCCGATATGGTTTAGTTTGTGAGGTAGATAGTGTCCTCCGAGCACTGAAAAGGCACGAGAATAATTTTCAACTTGAAACTAACTAAAAGCTGCATAAACTATTTTATTATATCCGAGAATATACTCATTGCATATCATCGAATGTATCAAGTTTGTAAAAGAGAATAGTAAACTGTTCGTTTAATATAAACAGCAGCATATACTTACCACTTGCGCAAAAGAAATAAGCTGGTACAACCCTGTCACGTTTGATTAGATTGC
Organism: Tillus elongatus; assembly: GCA_964006375.1. Lineage (NCBI taxonomy): Eukaryota > Metazoa > Arthropoda > Insecta > Coleoptera > Cleridae > Tillus > Tillus elongatus. The sequence continues at coordinate 299,944,104 of OZ023262.1, forward strand.
AAAAGAATGCTAGATATAATGTTATAAACTTATAGACTTGGATTGTTTTTGTTTTGGTTTTTGGTGAACTTCCATTAAGGAAATTCACTAATAGAGACTTTTGGAAAAGTTGACCGAGAATTAGCGCCACTAGAACTCAAATCCAAGGTCAGTTAAAATTATATATATATATATATATATATATATATATATATATATATATATATATATATATATATATATATATATATATATATATGTATATATAATATATATATATATATATATATATATATATATATATATATATATATATATATATATATATATATATATATATATATATATATATATACACCCGATAATTAAAAAAATAAGTTCGTTAGAGAGTTTGGATCATCAACTACATTTAGAAAACAATGCAAAAAACTGCTTGGTAACGCAATATTTTTTAATTATCAGAAATAATTAACTAAAACTTTACAAGCTCGTACACATCGTAAGTGGTTTTACCTACCGAATTTAAACTCAATTGGTTTAGCAGATCTTGAGTTATAACTAAATAAAAAATCAATAATCTACGATTTAACCTGAAATTACCACTAAATGGATGCCTATAATGTTAGACAAGGTCAGGCAGATAAATCAGGGTTTCGCTGCCATTGCAAACAAAATCTCCAAATTAAGTTTTAAACAAAGAGGCTACGAAAGTATGTTACAATAAACAATTAGCGATATTGCCATTTACGACAACCCTACTCTGAATCTGTAGATATCAGAAAAATGTAAATAATCAAAATTTTAAATAAAAGTGATTCAATTTGGTTAAAAGAAATCTAGAACTACGTTTTATTATGTATAAATGTTAAGCTCCCTATTTTCACGGCATTTAAAAGCCATCTTCATCTCTCTAGTCTAATCTGACAACACCACTATTTGTCATTTGTTAAGTGACAGGGGTCATGAGAGAAACGTGATGTTCAGGGTATAACCTCGAAATCGACTCCGCTAATACCTCATAATCTTAGAATGTAAAACAACTACCTATATCCTAAGCTTAATAGAAATAGTCGATAAATAATAACCCAAGTTTTAATTTTAACATAACTTTACCAAATGCCTTTGGCCGTCCACTGTGACTGTAGTATATTATGATTCTAAGATCCAATCAAACAAACAAGAAAGTGATTATGTACATCAGGCTCAGGTTCCTAATCAATGCATGTAGGTATTGTATTACTAAAGTAAAATTAACTAAATTATGAACTAAATTATTTGAAGAAGAAATATACTTACCGCAAACTAATATAAGTACCCAGGTACTTATGGTTTTCTTTACTCTTGGCTTTTACTCTTTATGGAAGATTTGTAGTAAAGGAAACTACATAAAATATCATAAAGCAGATTAAATTACATATAGGTATAATCAGATGTACAGTGTAGATTATTAAGATTTTAATTTAAAATTCTGTAGTCTTTATATTTATTTCATTTTCAAAAAGTATGGATACAGTAAATAGCAAATAAGTGTTGAAAAGAGTTTACGTGCAGCAAGTGCATTATGGTAGCGAATTTTTGTAAAAATCTTTCAGAGAATGATAACTCAGTTTCCCATTAAACTAGAATCTTCAGTTTTGATACATAGTAAAAGCCATATAAAGGCAGCGTGGGTACTAGATTTAAAAAATAACAAAAAATTTATTTTAAAAAACCTTTTTTGTTATTTTGTTTGCAGAAACTGGTTCCATTGAGTTGACTAAAATGGATCGTCCAAGCGATTAATAAGGCAAAATACCACGTTCATAATTTGGCAATTCCTTTTGGAAATAAAAATTAAATTTTCGGTAAATTTGCAGTTTAGCACACGGGAGACTTTTGGAAAAAGATCATAAACGTGCTTAGAACCCTTTCTGAATGCATGTACCACAAGGAAAATTTCATGCAAACCGCCCCTAAGAAACTTACAGGACCAGGAGTGAATAGGGGCGCTGGGCGGAGAAGAAAATAAAAAGGAAATGTGAGCGGAAAGTTAGAAAAAACCAGCTTAGTTGGGCCAATATGAGCTACCTTTTACCCATTTTACAGCTACACTTCCTTAAAATCCTGTTTACTTCGCCCAGAACTTTTATCCACCGCAGGTTCCGCAACTTTCTTGGGGGCTGTTCCGAAGAAATTTTTCTTGTTTATATTGTTATTGTTTATGCATTGAGGGTGGTTGTAGGCATGTAGAAGTGGAAGGACAACTCCCGTGACGAAGCCGAAAACTAAGATTTTTAATTTACGTTTAAGTTGTTATCTCATTTCATTTGTTTAAAATATTTTTCCAAAAATTTATTGGAGCTTGCCTTGTTTGTCAGTCTCACATAGAGAGCTACAATATTTTTTCATTTTAAAAAGTAGTGATACAACAACAGTAACTAAGCGATGAAGAGGTTCTGGGTGCAGCAAGTACGCTGTAGTAGGGAACTCAATTTCCCATTATGCTATAATCTTCAATCTTGAGTAAAACCTATGTAAAATACCTTTCTGGTTGTTTTGTTTGCAAAAAATAGTTCGACTGAATTGACTAAAACAAAACCATCCAAGCAATTAATAAGGGGAAATGCTTGCCATATTGATAATTTGGCAGATAATTTGTAAATAATTAATTTTTTCTGGAAAGCATTTGGCACTTTAATGAAATTTGTAACACAATTTTTTTAAAGCGATTTGTAGTATTTACATATATGTACCAAATTTTAATTTTCTAGCTCAATAGAAAATAGACATTTCTTCAAGTAATCGCTTGGGAATCACTGGGATCTCTAAAACCAATGTCCTAGATCCATTTAAATTGAAATAATTAGTTTTAATAATATACCTTACTAACAGTGAACAATTTTAATGAAAATTCACTACAATAATGCACTATCTGCGCCCCGAACTTTTTTTTTTGTAACTGCATTAACGCTCAAGAACCCACTTTTAATTGTTATTACTTAAGCCACTAAAGTATCGTTATTTATTATTTTTGTGATTGTTGCTGTCAAGATCACATATCAACGCCGTTGAAAATAAGGCTATAATTCTTCAAATATCATTAACACATATTTATAAGGGACTCTGTCATACTCCTGGAGAGAAAATCGTTTTACTGCCTGTTACTAAGGACAAATGGCAGTAAATGGCATCTGAAAATTGGCATTGGCAATTGATACAGCAGTAAAAGCTTGCATCGGTCGTTAACAAGAATGGGTCTTGTTGAGAAATATTTTATCTCAGATCAACAGAACCCTCTCAAGTGTGTTGTAAAATTTATTCTGAATGCGTGGCACCTGGTTTTATTTATACTCCGACACGAAAAAGTAATTCTGGAAGTACGAAGCATTTTACGAATTGTACTGCAGTAGAAAATCGGTAAATAAGACACTGTAAATTTTATTCCCGTGTGAGAATATGATTCTGTGCAAAAAATTTGATATACAGTGTATTTCAGAAGATGCGTCGTTCTCAGTGTTGCGTCAGTTATTACCGAGAGAAAAATAAAAGCCTACCTAACCTCATTAGCAAATTGCAATTGTCGTCAAAAGTTGATTGAAAAGCAGCTTTAGGTGCATATACAGTGAGCTCAAAAAGGATTAAATACATTCATTTAAAATTAATTTTTTATACTAAAAAAGTCTCGACGCAGCAAGTGCGCTGTGGTAGCGCATTTTCATAAAAAATATTTTTAATGACAAAATGCCTTTTTTTAATAAAAATGATCAAATTTGGCTAACAATCGTAAGAATTTACCAGCTTGTGGCAAAATACCTTTATTGTTCAAAAATATACAACGTTTTTTTGAAATTAAATTCAAGATGTTCCGGAAAAAAAACTAGTCCCATTTTCCTTGGCAACGAAACTCTTCAACTTCTGTACACACCTGAAAAGATATAATGTCGAGGATGTTCTCAGGCCCCGTAAGTTAGTTTTCTTAATAGGAGTATTTAGTGTCAAACCAAACCTCGCATTTTCTTTTAGTGAATTTTCTTGAAAAAATTCACTAATGAGAACCTCTCCACTTTTGAATTTTGAAAAAATTTCTTCAAATGAGCGCGAACTAGGCCCTCTAGAACACATATCCAGGGTCTTTCAATTTTTATATGTTTATATATATATATATATATATATATATATATATATATATATATATATATATATATATATATATATATATATATATATATATATGTATGTATGTATCACACCGATAACTCAAAAAACAAAAGGCCGATTTTGATAAAATTTCGTGAGTAAATTCTTCTCGCAAGCGGCTTGGATACGTTCGTTAGCCAAGAAAATCTGACCAGTTTTTCCGGGAAAATTTTAGATTTTCTTCTGGAAATAACAAAGCTATGGTAACCACATTTGGCAGGCTGGTTTAGGTTTTAAAAGCAAACTCTGCACCAAAATTTAGGTCTCTATGTTGAAAGAAAAAAGTTATAGGCTTTTAGTGAAGGAAAATTTTAGTGCCACTAAAAGTCAGAGAAGACGCAATACCAAAATATTGTATGTGTGCAAAAAGTTTAATAAGTACCAGAAAGATTACTTTGAGAATTTTACAATTTTTCTCATGTAAATGTCAAACTAGAGATTTGAAACCTGAAAAGTAGTAGGTATTACTATTCCTGTTTATGTATGGAGAATATTGCATAAAATGTGTATTAGAATGTTCTAGATTCATGCTACTCTTCGCATTTGCCAAAATAACTGCAAAATCTGCCTCTAAAAACTTTACATATTACAAATAAATAACTTAAGACCATTATTGGTTATCTACCTTTCTTCATGGCAGTTTGCCACAAGTCTTACGTGGTGAAGGTTAGGATGTCTGTCTGATGAGCGAAGGGACGCGGGTTCAAATCTCACCGTTGACTGAATTTCCCTTTTAACTTTTTTTAAAAAATTTTCATCTTTGATTCCATTATAATGTTATCTGATCAAATTGTGTAATTCCAATGTATATTTCAGCGACTTTTTGTTGAAAATGTAAGATAAGCACTTTTATGACTTTTAATTCAAGTTTAATAGTAACTGTTGTTGCCCTTAGTTGGTAAAACCGTGCCACAGTTAACATAGACGTAGATATTTGTGACCTGAGAAGAAGTTGTTTTCTTCTCCACAACCGGATTAAATTTTTAGACCATCCACAGGCAAAAGAATTTTCTCTGTGAAGCCACAGAAAAAGTATCTCGTTCTGTATTTAGATCAGATTCTCTATCTTTTTAAGTTTATTTAAAATATTTCTATTACTATTAGTTAATTTTCTTGTACAAAACGTTCTTTCAATAGCGAATTTTCTTCTAAATGAATTGAATAAACTTTCTTTGAAGAAACGTTGTTGCGAATTTTTTTATGAAAAAGTATTCAATTGATGGAACATTTTTTAAACGAAATTCATCAAAAATAAGGTTTTAATAGATTTTCGTGCAAACAAATTATTTTATTTTCAATTTTCATTACAGATGAGGTATATAATTTGAATTTTATGTATTCCGTTTGCAAAATTTTGTGTAAAAGATATTTAGCCAATTTTCGCAGATTTTTTTTGTGCTTCGTAGAAATCATTTTTTGTAAGATGTTTTTGTGGAATTTTCGTAAGTAATGATAAATGTTTAATAAGTTATAAAAAAATATTTACGGATTTTCTTGAAAAATTGTTTGCAAATTTTTTTGAATATTTTCTTGTCTCGTCGAAAAATATTTTGTGAAAAATTATATTTTGGTAGGTGAGTTAATAACTTGAAATGGTTGGTTGGCCAGGAAAATTGCACTAGTTTTTTTATTTATGTAATTTAATTTTATTAGCGAATTTTCTTGTATAAAATGTTCTTTAAATAGGGAATATTTTCATAAATAAATTTAATGAATTTTATTAGAAGAAACATTTGAGAATATTTGTATGAAAAATTACCCAATTGATGGAATATTTTTTAAATCCAATTCGTTGAAAATAAGGTTTTAATAGATTTTCGTAGAACCTCGGTGGTTCAGGGGTAAGAACGTGTGTCTCTGAACCGAAGGGTACTGGGTTCGATCCCAGGGTACTCCTTTAATTTTTTCAGTACAAACTGTAACATTAACATCAACCGAGGTTCTGGCATTGTATTTGAGCAAGTTGAATGTCTGCACGTTCCGCCCTTCGGAGGGGGCGTAAAGCCGTCGGTCCCGTGTCCATGCGATGTTGGGGACGTTAAAGATCCCTACCCTCCTTACAGAAAGGCAGGGGTTCGGCGAAATTTCCGGGATAGTGAGGTGAAACTGCTCCCTGGCGTCGGCGATAGGCCATAGTCGCGGAAATAGGCCGACGTTAAAGAAACAAAACACACACATAGATTTTCGTGCAAACAAATTATTTTATTTTCAATTTTGATTACAGATAAGGTATATAATTTGAATTTTATGTATGCTTCTTTAGCAGAATTTTGTGTAATATATATATATATATATATATATATATATATATATATATATATATATATATATATATATATATATATATATATATATATATATATATATATATATATATATATATATATATATATACATTATTACATTAAAATATATATTTAAAAAAACAAAAATAGAGAAAATATTGTAATACATATTAAAAAAAATCAATCAATAAATATATAAATTATCAGAAGTAATAAATAAAATAGAAAAGTACCAACAAAATATTATAGTATAAATAGTCTTTGGTTGTAAATTAATTCTGGTAAAAACAGCTCCCATTAGCATTAAGAGCAGAAAGCGTCGCCTCTGAAGCCTGAAACGAATAAATATTTGGAAGCATCGGCCGTTTCACAAGAGCATTTTTGATAGACCAGTCACGTAAACTGAAGAAGTCTTCTTCATTTACAGCTTCTGAGTGTTTATGTTTTAATATCCACTCGGTCAAAGGAATTTTATCATATTCGTCAAATTCTGAGTGTGAATAAAATCCAGCATGTTTATAGCAATTAGCTATAGTTTCTTGTGAAACAGGATTCCATGCTATATCTATAATATAGTTAATATACCATCCAATAAAGAAAAGTTAAAATCCTTAGCTACATCCAAACAAGAAATCATCCGACATAAAAACAGTTTTTTATAATGTTGTTTGAGGGAAGCGATAATACTTCGATGAATGGGTTTGAGACGGTTCTAAACCTCTCTTTAAGATTTCTACCAGCTTGTTAACTTCCGGGGTGGAAAAACATAGCAAATATAGGGGCATAATACTCACTTGTGAACACTCTGTAGATAACAGTTTGCATGTTTTGCTTTATAAATAGTTTGTTTGTATTTAACCTTAAGCTACAACAGAAGTGAACGTGTAATTGGTGCATCTCTCAGGTTTTACAAGTGTGCAATACAAACAAACTATTTATAAAGCAAAACATGCAAACTGTTATCTACAGAGTGTTCACAAGTGAGTATTATGCCCCTATATTTGCTATGTTTTTCCACCCCGGAAGTTAACAAGCTGGTAGAAATCTTAAGAGAGGTTTAGAACCGTCTCAGGTTGTAGGGCTGCTGTTGTATTGGGTGGCACAAAAGCTAACTTGATTGCACTTAGGTTTTCAATTGTAGGATAAACTGAAAAATTATCTATGATTAACAGTATCTTTCTATTTGTTTTTGTAGATTGTGGTCCCAGTTTCTTATATCTTTTTCGAAATTCGCTTAAGTTACCCATGCTTCCCTATTAGCGGTATAATTTACAGGCAACGCTTTGGAAGACTTAAAACATAGGGGTGTTTTTTATGAATGTCTAAGTCGTTACTCTTCTTAATTTCGTTAAAATATGAGCAAAAAATCCATCGTAAATCAAAATGGTGTTGTGTAAATTGTAAAACGTTGAACAATTAACATGTATACCTGCTAGTAAATACATGTCGAGCGTAGCTCAGTAGACTAAGACCCTGTACATCGTATAATCGACTCCTATATGACGAGTTCTAATCCTATTTAGTGACTTTAGTTTTAATAAAAACATTTTAGTCGCATTTAGTGGAACCGTTCCATATTTAATGCAGTCGTAGACTTTACCAGTTGGTTCACAAGTAGGCTTGTTTTAGTGAATTTTCTTTAAAAAATCACTAACGAGGAGATCCAGACTTTTGAATATAGAAAAAAATTCTCCAAATGAGCGCGAACTAGGCCCCCTAGAACCTATATCCATGGCAGTATCAATTATATATATATATATATATATATATATATATATATATATATATATATATATATATATATATATATATATATATATAAAGGGTGAACAATTTACCAAAACTTAGGTCTGTAAGTTTAAAGTTAAAAAACCTAGAGGTATTTAAGGAAATAAGAATTCGGATTTTCCTCAAAACGTAAATAGTCGCGATTTGAAACGTCAAAATTGGAAACTTTTAGGCAAAGAACCTGAAAGAAATGCGGATTATGTAAAGAGTGTTCTGCAACCCCTTAAGTTTCAGCTTCAACCACCATTGGCCTTCATTTTAATAAAATATTTCAGGAAAATTCATTTCAAATAGACACTTTCTCTGATGCATGGGAAGTAGTTTTTAATTGAGTTTATGATTTAACGGTCTATAATTTTCGTAGAAAAAATTCGTCAATGAGGAGACAGCGGCTTTTGAATTCTAAAAAGATTTCTTCAAATGAGCGTAAACTAGGCCCCCTAGAATCCCTATCCAGGTTGACTTTCTGTTTACATATATACAGGGTGACGCATTTCTACGGTAAAGCTCAATATAATTATTATGCAAGATACGAGAACATTTTTTATATGTTACCTATAGGGTGTCTTGAGATGCATCTTATAAAATGATTTTGACAATCACAGGATGGCCCATAAGTCGTTGGTGATACCTACAATTTTTTTTTAACATTTTTTATTTCATTTTTGCATTTTTCATCGAGATATGATGCATGTTTGTAAAAAAAATCGAGACGCAGTAACTGCGTTTTGGTAGCGAATTTTCATTAAACGCTTCAAAATTCAATAATGCAATTTGCTATTGACCTAAGTTTCGTCAGCGAGAAAACGTTTTAAGTTTATTTTCGGAATTTTTTTGTATATATTCAAACAAGTTATTTTGATAAAATATGGTACATTGTTCCTGCTATATAGGTTACACCGGTGAAAAAATTCTGGCTTGCTTGCGTTAAGGAGACATATTTGGTATTAAAAACATTTTTATGAAAATACAGTTCCATAACGGACTTTTTATTATTCGCTGATTGATCATATTTTAGTAACTGTCAGAGTTAATTTTTTCTTTTACGGTTATAACTTTAATATTATTGTTACACCACTTGTCAATGGTACGCCCCTGCTAAAACAGTTTTAGTTTAATTGACAGGGCTGGGCAACTATTTCGTGAATGTGTTACATAAAACGAATGGCTCTTTTAGTATGGCCAGGAAATTAGAAACCGGCTGTGAAGACAGAAATATACTACATTTAAACTGTAGTAATTGTGAATTGGTCCGATATTCTCTATATATGTGGCTATTCTCGTATGTATATTCAGCCAGCTCCTGTCTAACTGTTCATATAATGTGACATGTTCTTTCAGCAACATGTGATATCGCGAGCATATTTGAAACTAGTGTCCAAATAATTGAATAGAATTATTGAATAGAACAGCGGTTCGATATCAATATTCTACTTTAGTTTTCAGCATACCATGTTTAGAGCATATTCACAGTATGTTATTTGCGCAACTGACGCTCTACATTGATGAAAATCGAAAGCATTTATAATGGTGCATTCATGACCCCCACATTCCATTGCGGACCCTGGACTTAAGATCAGAGACGGGCCCCTCCCTCCCCCTATTTTACAGTCGCGTGCTACCTTATAATTTGATGGTTATTTCTTATCCATACTCTTTTTAGAATGTAAATCAAACTCAAAATACAGGGTATAACTATGGTAACTACTTTACAAATCCAAACTAAACTTTCTTAGTGAAGTTTCTTAAAAAAAGTTTATAATGAGGAGATCCCGACCCGTTAAATTTTAAGAAAATTTCTTCAAATGAGCGTTAATTAGGTACTCTGGAACACGTATCCGGGGTCAGTTTCAATTTACATACATACATATATATGTATATATATATATATATATATATATATATATATATATATATATATATATATATATATATATATATATATATATATATATATATATATATATACATATATATGTATATATATATATATATATATATATATATATATATATATATATATATATACTATGTGAAAACTGGAACCTGTGATGAGCACTAATAAGTACACTTGGAGAAAACCCAAATAACCACAACACATATTTCAGAGACCTTACGAACGTTTCGTTGACCATGCCAACATCTTCAGAGAAAGAAAAATTCTAACATTAAACTACTAACTACCGTGTATTTATATCGCGTCTAGGTAAACGAACTAGTACGAAGTAAAATTGTCGTCGAAGAACGATCGTTTGTTTATTGTGTAGTGAAACTACGAGGTCGAAGACCTGCTTTAATCTTCTGGTCGACAAATTTATGAGCCCTTATCTAATATAAGTATAATAGGCTTAAAAGGAACGGTACCGAGTTATTGAAGGAATCTGCACGTTCCCTTTCGGTCTAGAAATTTACTATGTGAATATTGGATCAAGCCGAGAAGCACATCTGGCGCGTCAAACAACATCACCTCCGCTCATCTTTTTTAAATAGAAAACTAAACACGGGTGTTTGGCTCAAAATGTTAACTCTAACAAAGGATAAATAATTCAACTAAAATACTACATAAAAACTATATTTATATTGATTTTAATTCTTCGTGACAGTATTTATATTGACTTCATAGATACAAAGATTATTTTGTTCATAAAATAGTATTTAGGTATGTGTGTTTTTTATTTTGAGTATTATGAAAAATGTACTCGCGGGGCCTGGAAAAGTCAGGGAATTTGATTTTTGATTTCTGCTGGGTATCCTGTTTAATGTGTTGGGTCTTCAAGAGACTGTTTTGACTGCTGCTTGGTCTATGGTGCGTTTTGGTAATGCCATGTTTCGTTCTTGGTTACGAAACGGCGCAAAAACTCGTCCCTATTGCGGTTGAACAACGCCAAAACACTCCTGTGAAGTTGTCTCACGATTGCGTTTGTGGTCGGTTCTCATTTGAATATGAAGAACCTATACTCTAGCAAAACAGCTGTCATATAATAAATAATAAAGTGTACATTTTGTATTTTCATTTACCGATCTGGAATTTTTGCTAATTTGTATCTATGAAGTCAATATAAATACTGTCACGATGAATTAAAATCAATATAAATATAGTTTTTATGTAGTATTTTAGTTGAATTATTTACCCTTTGTTAGAGTTAACATTTTGACCCAAACACCCGGGTTTAGTTTTCTATTTAAAAAAGATGAGCGGAGGTGATGTTGTTTGACGCACCAGATGTGCTTGTCGGCTTGATCCAATATCCACATAGTAAATTTTTAGACCGAAAGGGAACGTGCAGATTCCTTAAATAACTTGGCACCGTTCCTTTAAGCCTATGATACTTATATTAGATAAGGGCTCATAAATTTGTCGACCAGAAGATTTAAGCAGGTCTTCGACCTCGTAGTTTCACAACACAATAAACAAACGATCGTTCTTCGACGACAATTTTACTTCGGACTAGTTCGTTTACCTAGACGCGATATAAATACACGGTAGTTAGTAGTTTAATGTTAGAATTTTTCTTCCCCTGAAGATGTTGACATGGTCAATGAAACGATTGTAAGGTCTCTGAAATGTGTGTTGTGGTGATTTGGGTTTTCTCAAAGTGTACATATATATATATATATATATATATATATATATATATATATATATATATATATATATATATATATATATATATATATATATATATATATATATATATATTGTTACGTTTTCTCCGGGTTCTGGATAAGTGAGACTTTTAATTTTAACAAAACAACTTTATTTACACTCTAAATATGGATACAATAAAATTTCTAGAATGTCTCTCTCACAAAACACTTAATTTACTGTCTACAATTACTGATCTCCACACAAGTCTCTACACTGGTACTACAGTAGCTACTCTCTTAACACTTTACACTGCTTCTTCAAGTCACTACCACATTCTCTTACTGAACTGAACTAACTTGGGCTGGCTTGCTTTCGCTTTTATATACTCGCCGTACCTTCCCCTCCTTTCTAGAGCTTTCCATTCCAGAACGTTCCAGAACCTTCTTTTACTAGAAGGTTCTGTGAATACAGATCGGTCCCGTGTGTATACAGGGGGATGTGTATACAGGATGATCCAAATGTGGTCACCACTCCTATGTTACACAAGAGGTGTTTCTCGAACTATAAGATCTCTCTGCGTATACAGGGTGTAAGGGTTCTCTGCGTATACAGGGTGTATATACAGGGTGTTCGGAATGTGCAGACCTCAGTTATCCGTTCCGACGGGGTACAAGTTGGTAACTTCGTTATTTCTGGTCCTAGAGGGTTGAGACTTCGCCTGAGGGGGGTCACCCCAGGCACCCCCAGGGGGGTGGGGAGGCGGTGTTGCCAGATTGTGCAAAAATTCCCAGATGTTGGGGAAATTCTGGAGATGTGGCAACACAGCACCTACGTCTATTGAAGTGCTTTGTAACACTGCCCCCCTCCTTAAGACTGTTCGTCCCGAACAGTATTTACCGGCCGCCAACTTGGGGGTTCGTTGCCCCGATAGGGACTCAACCTCTCTATGTGAACAACTTTGGGTTTAGTTCTTGGAGACAGCTGGATTCTGTAGACTAGGTCGTTAATTTTCTTAGTCACCAACTATGGCCCTTCCCATGGTTTCTGAAGTTTGGGACTGAGGCCCTTTCTCCTTGTTGGTTGGTACAGCCACACTGCATCCCCTTCCTTGAATGTATGGGGTGTTGCTCTGCGATCCAAGCGCATCTTCATCCGGTCACTGCTTAAGAGGAGCCTATCTCTGACACATCTGTGTATAGTGCGCAGTTTTCCTTCTAGGTCGGCGACATACTCAGGTAACGTAGCTAGGTCCGCTATGTCCTCGTTCGGTGGTGGTCTCGTCATGTCGATTGGTAGCCGCATCTCTCTGCCGGTCAACATCATGGATGGAGTGTAGCCGGTAGATTCATGCTGAGAGCTTCTGTAAGCTAGGAGGAACAGAGGTATCAGCTTGTCCCAGGTTCTCTGATTCTCGTCAACAAACATAGCAAGATACTGATTGATGGTCCTGTTATGCCGTTCTACCATGCCGTCTGATTGAGGGTGGAGTGGCGTTGTTCTCGTTTTCTTTATGCCTAGCAAGTCCATTAGGCTCTTCCAGACCTCTGATTCGAAATTCCGGCCCTGGTCGGTGTGAATCTCCAAGGGTACGCCATGCCGTGATATGACATTTTCCATCAGGGCTTCTGCCACGGTCGTTGCCTCTTGGTTGGGGATCGGCGCAACTTCAGGCCATTTCGAGAAGTAGTCCATCGCCACCATTATGTATCTGTTCCCAGACTCTGTGATGGGAAAAGGTCCTGCGATGTCTACGGCAACTCTCTCCCACGGTGTACCTGAGATGTACTGCATCATTTTTCCTCTGGATCGGGTCTTTGGTCCTTTCTTTGAAGCACATTGGTCACACCTTTTGCACCATTCTTCCACGCTTCTTCGGCAGTTTATCCAATAGAAGCGGTCTCTCACTCTGGCAAGAGTCCTGTTGACCCCAAAGTGGCCTCCACTTCTACTATTGTGTAACTCTTGAAGAACACTGTCTATGCACTCACTTGGCACAACGGTCTGGTATATACAGTCTCTACCATCGGCAGTTTCCCATTTTCGAGTGATCATGTCATTCTTTAGACACAATGAGTCCCATTGTAGCCAGTAGCCTTTAACCTCCGCCCCAAACCGGGACACATCGTGCCACTCAGGTCTTTTCCCCTTTTGTAGCCATTCTCTAATATTTTTCAAGTCTGGATCTGTCTTCTGTGCGTCTCTGATGTATTCAAGATTTACGTCTAGATCGGTGTTATTCTCCTGTCCTGCCACCAGTTGTTTGATCTGATGAGTTACTTTGTCGATCTCTTTGTTCTCTTGTCGCTCGCAAAATTTACATTCATGCACTGAACATGGTCTTCTTGACAGGCTGTCTGCATTGGCGTGACTTCTTCCTCTTCGATGTTCAATCCGGAAGTCGTAGCTCTGCAGTTTCTCTATCCATCGTGCTATCTGTCCTTCGGGATTTCTAAAGTTCAGAAGCCATTGCAGAGCAGAGTGATCTGACCTCACGCGGAATGTTCTTCCGTACAGGAAGCTGTGGAAATGTTCGATGGATCTTACAACTGCCAGCAGTTCTTTCCGGGTTACACAGTAATTTCTTTCTGCTTTTCCGAACGTTTTGCTGAAGTAGCCTATCACAACTTCTTCTCCGGCTTGGAGCTGTGAGAGTACTGCCCCAATGCCATACTGGGAAGCATCGGTGTCCAGTATAAACAGTCCTTCGTCCTGAGGATAAGCCAGCACAGGAGCAGTGAGAAGACGATGTTTGAGCTCTCTAAAAGACTCTTGGCAATCTGGTGACCAGATGAACTCGGCCTTATTTTCAGTCAGGCTATGCAGAGGTTTCGCAATGCTGCTGAAGTACTTCACAAAGCGTCGGTAGTAGCTGCAAAGTCCCAGAAAACTTCTGACCTCATGTTTGTTCTTCGGCACAGGCCAGTCTCTTACTGTCTTTATTTTCTCTGGATCAGTTTCTATCCCTTTCTCAGAAACGACATGTCCGAGGAAACTCACTTTCTTCTGGAAGAGGACGCATTTCTTGGGATTGAGTTGCAGATTGGCACCTCTCAGCCTGGAGAAAACCTGCTTCAGATTCGACAGGTGTTCATCGAAAGTCCTTCCAATCACCATGACATCGTCGAGATACACCAGGCATGTTTCCCATGTAAGTCCTCTCAGCACTAACTCCATTAGTCGCTCGAAGGTGGCAGGAGCATTACATAAGCCGAATGGCATGACCTTGAATTGGTACAACCCATTCCCGGTTGAAAAAGCAGTCTTCTCCTTATCGTCTTTATGGAGTTCTACTTGCCAGTAACCACTTTTCAGGTCTAATGTAGAGAACCACTTTGATCCGGCCAAAGTATTCAAAGTGTCGTCGATCCGGGGCAGGGGATAACTGTCTTTCTTGGTGACATCATTCAGCTTCCTATAGTCCACGCAAAATCTCATAGTGCCGTCTTTCTTGGTGACCAAAACTACTGGGGACGACCAAGGACTATTAGACTCCTCGATCACACCATCTTCCAGCATTTCGTTAACCATCGCCTTGATTTCTGATTGCTTGGCAAAAGGCAGTCTTCTCGGCGGCTGTCTAATTGATCTTGCGTCGCCAGTATTAATTCTGTGTTGCACTAGACTCGTACGACCTGTGATTTTATCTTGAGCGAAGATATCAGCCTCCTCCAATACGAACTTCAGGGCCATCTCCATCTCCATATTGTTCAATTGGCCCCATGAATTCTTGAACCGCTCTACTATTTCTACTGGCAGTCTTCTGTCTAATGCAGTGGGTGTCACGTTTTTGGACAACATCACTCGGTCAATGGGTTCGCAAGTGGCGATAACCTTACCTTTCTTCAATGTGACCCTGTTAGTTTGTACGTTAGCCACTCTTATGGGTATTGTATTCTTCGGGTCTACTAAGCATCGCGCGACGAGGGCACCATCACGTCTATCTTTTAGGGGCTCCGCTATGAGAGCCGACATACAATCAAGTTTCTTCTCTAGTCTGGCTCTGACAATCTTCTCACTGTTACCAGCAATCCGTGTATCCTCGTCGACAATAAGTCTCACCCTGGGATTAGCTTCGACTGCTGTTGGAGATAAATACAACTCTTCGTTACCGATTTTCAAGATCTTATTCTGGAAGTCTACTGATAGGACATCTAAATCTTCCATTAAATCCAGGCCCAGAATAAATTCGTCGACGATTTCTGCGACGACAGCCCTTACCTGTAGCTCAGTACTGCCCAGCCTAATGTAAACAGTGGCCTCTCCATGCACGGGTATTCTATCTCCTTTTGCCGTCTCCAACACAGGCTGTTTGTTGGTAGTGAGTGCTGACTTGTTTGGCAACATGTCTGGACGTACAACGGATCTAGTGGCACCAGTATCGATGGTGAAACTGCATTGTCTTCCGTCTATGCTGCCAGGTATAACGAGGCTCTCGTGGTAGCGTCGGATAGTGGAGACCTTAACTTTGGGGCCTTGGGACTCGAACGCCAGCTGCCGCCCCCTTACACTGGCGTCAGGTCGTTTCCCTGACGCCGCTCACTGTTGGTGTATTCTTGTCTTCTGCGAGCCACCTGTTGGGTTTGTGAGCACTGTCTACTTATGTGCCCTTTCCTACCACACTTGTAACATTCTATGTCTGACCAATCTGCTTTCGTCCTACGTGCCCCAACCGGTACAGTGAGCTTGCTTATGGCTTCTTTTATCATTTTCATTTCTTGCCTTAGTTCCGCTGTCGTGTCTGCAAAGTCCTCTATCTCCTTCACTTCGCGCAGCCTGTTGCGGCGAGGTTGAGATGCATTCTTCGCTGCTTCAAATTCCAAGCCATAAATTACGCAGTCCGTAAGTGTTTTGAACCTTCCCAGCCTTAAAGCTTGTTGCATTTCATTATCAAGTACCCCATCGATGAAGGTCTGGACGGTTATCTGGTTGACAAATTCTTCTGGGGCTTGGGGATATGCCAGTCGCACAAGTTTCTCCACTTCGGCACTAAATTCTTGCAGCGTCTCATTTGGCTTCTGGACCCTTGACTTTAGTTGTGTCTGGTAGACCTGGCTCATGTACTTGTTACCATATCTCAAATCTAGGGCCTGTATCACTGTTAAGTAGTTTTGCTGTTTCGACTCCGGGATGTTCTGGAGGATTTCTAGGGCTTTACCTCGAAGCGAGAGAATTAGAGCAGTTGCTGCCTGTTGTTCGCTCCACCCATTGCTGAGAGCTGCCGCCTCAAACTGCCTCCTGTACATGGGCCACGATGTTTCTCCGTCAAAAGTCGGCGGCTTCAAGGTTCCATGAGGCTGCTGCACGATTGGCATATCTTCTTCCGGCCGATTTTGAACTGGGGACATTCCAGTAACTCCTCTTGGTTGAGTTCTGTCAGTCTGGCCCATCACCTGCTCTGTCAGTTCTCTATGTGTGATTTCTGTGCCTTTCATGATCATCTTAATTTGTTCTTTCAACCCTTCAACTTCTTCCCATCGTTTGTTCCAATCCTTTACATTTTCTGTTACATTTTCTACTTTACTGTTCACATTTTCTACTTTCTTGTCCACACTTTCTATTTTATTGTCCACATTTTCTACTTTCTTGTCCACATTTTCTATTTGTTCGTTGATCTGTTCAATTTCTTCTTTTACATCAACTCTCATATTGTGGAACATACTTCGGAGGTCTTCTTTGTCTTCTTCGCGTTGCTTCTTGAGTTCTTCTTTATCTTCAAGACGCCTCTGTTCCTCCTCTTGTCGTCTTCTCTCGTCTTCTTCACGCCGTCTTCTTTCATCTTCTTGTCGCCGTTGTTCGTCTTCTTCGCGTTGCCTCTTGAGGTCTTCTTTATCTTCTTGCCGCCGTCGTTCGTCTTCTTCGCGCCGTCTTCTTTCTTCTTCTTGTCGTCGTTGTTCGTCTTCTTCGCGTTGCCTCTTGAGGTCTTCTTTATCTTCTTGCCGCTGTCGTTCGTCTTCTTCGCGCCGTCTTCTTTCTTCTTCTTGTCGTCGTTGTTCGTCTTCTTCGCGCTGCCTCTTGAGGTCTTCTTTATCTTCTTGCCGCTGTCGTTCGTCTTCTTCGCGCCGTCTTCTTTCTTCTTCTTGTCGTCGTTGTTCGTCTTCTTCGCGTTGCTTTTTCAGTAAGTCCATCAACTCTTTGATTTCAGCCATCTTGTCGTAGTCAGTCGATCTAGTGTTTACCATTTACAGCTAGCTTAGTTGTCCACTTCTTCACTCACTTATCCCACTTCTGACACCAAATTGTTACGTTTTCTCCGGGTTCTGGATAAGTGAGACTTTTAATTTTAACAAAACAACTTTATTTACACTCTAAATATGGATACAATAAAATTTCTAGAATGTCTCTCTCACAAAACACTTAATTTACTGTCTACAATTACTGATCTCCACACAAGTCTCTACACTGGTACTACAGTAGCTACTCTCTTAACACTTTACACTGCTTCTTCAAGTCACTACCACATTCTCTTACTGAACTGAACTAACTTGGGCTGGCTTGCTTTCGCTTTTATATACTCGCCGTACCTTCCCCTCCTTTCTAGAGCTTTCCATTCCAGAACGTTCCAGAACCTTCTTTTACTAGAAGGTTCTGTGAATACAGATCGGTCCCGTGTGTATACAGGGGGATGTGCATACAGGATGATCCAAATGTGGTCACCACTCCTATGTTACACAAGAGGTGTTTCTCGAACTATAAGATCTCTCTGCGTATACAGGGTGTAAGGGTTCTCTGCGTATACAGGGTGTATATACAGGGTGTTCGGAATGTGCAGACCTCAGTTATCCGTTCCGACGGGGTACAAGTTGGTAACTTCGTTATTTCTGGTCCTAGAGGGTTGAGACTTCGCCTGAGGGGGGTCACCCCAGGCACCCCCAGGGGGGTGGGGAGGCGGTGTTGCCAGATTGTGCAAAAATTCCCAGATGTTGGGGAAATTCTGGAGATGTGGCAACACAGCACCTACGTCTATTGAAGTGCTTTGTAACAATATATATATATATATATATATATATATATATATATATATATATATATATATATATATATATATATATATATATATATATCACACCGATAACTCAAAAAATAATGGGCGCGTTTTGATCAAATTTGGTGAGTACCTTCCTTTTGCAACTGGCTTCAATAAGTTCGTTAGCCAGGAAATGTGCCCAGGTTTTCCCGAAAAATGTTGTGTTTTCTTTCGAAAAAAATTCTCCGGAAATAACAAAGTACAGGCAACCAAATTTGGTATGCGTGTATGTATTATAAAGAATAAACCACGTAAGTTTAAAGACAGAAAGTTATGGGCAGTTAAAGAAAACAAATTTGGAGTTTTCCTCAAGACGTCAACGTCGAGATTTGAAACGACAAAATTGGCAATATTTAGGCAAAGAGCCTGAAACAAATGCGGACCATGAAAAGGAAATGTTGCAGGAATAGTGTTCTGCAAATCCTTAAGTTTCAGTTTAAACCGTCATTTTCCTTCATTTTACTAAAATGTTTACAGAAAATTGATTTCAAATACAGTAAGTCGTCGCATAACGTCGTACCATTTAACTTTGTTTCACTATAGCGTCGCAGTTTGTTGTAGGCAAATGTATCGTTTAACGTTGAAACTGATTCGGTATAAGGTTGTTATTCTAAAAAATATTAGGTAAAAAAGGAGTACATAAGAGAATGTGTAGGCATGTACACAATACATACGTAAATGAATACTATTTTTTAATCATTTTGCAATCACAAATGTGTACATACTACGTAAGTACATTATATTTATTCCAAATTATTCGTTTTACGTCGCGATTGGTAGATCCCTAACTAAGACGTTAAGCGGGGACTTGCTGTACACCCTTTCGCTGATGCTTTGGCGGTAGTTTTAGTTAAGTTTATGGTTTATATATAGCGTTTAACGGTCTATGATTTTTAACTAATTTTTCTAGAAAATATTCGTTAATGAGGATACCGCGGCTTTTGAATTTTAAAAAGATTTCTTCAAATGAGCGCAAACTAGGCTCTCTAGAATCCATATCCGGATTTACATTCAGTTTTTATCTGTTGACATAGATACAGGGTGACGTATTTCTACGGCAAAGCTCAGTATAATTGTTATTATACAAGATACGAGAAAAAATTTTATACGTTAATTATAGGGTGTCTTGAGCTTTAGAGGGACATATTTGCTATGAAAAACATTTTTATGAAAATTCACTTCCATAACGCACTTGCTACGTCCAGACTTTATTTATAAAATTATTTCACTTAACCCTGCATCACTCGCGCGGTGAGCGTTTATTTAACGCTCTTATTATTTATATAACTTTTTAAAACGTGATCACGAAATAAGGATATTTGTCATAAAAATGCTGAGAACATATATTTGAGAATATAGTTAGATACTTTGGAAACTTATGTGGTATAATTTTATTTTGACCTAAGTATAAAACACATATTTCTGAAACACCCATAAGCGGGAATCTCATTGCTTAAATTTGACATTAATAATATTTAACTTTCTTTAAAACACAAAATTTCATAAATAAATTCAGAGCTATTCAAGACAAATAAACATTGAAATAATGACATATAAGAATATATATATATATATATATATATATATATATATATATATATATATATATATATATATATTCAACCCTAAAAATATGGTTAGAAATCCCAAATTTATGGTGACATATTATCTTTGTATTTTTTTGAGAGACGGCATTAAAATAAGAAGGGTTTTACGCCAAATGCAAGTGAAATAATATGGATCCAATAGAAATATTAGCAAAGATGATTAGAATGTTTTTCTACTTGAAATTTTAAAGAAAATTTGGAAGTGACAGTTTAACAGGTTTTTGACATTTTTATTTGGACATTTGAATAAAAATTGTATTATTTACATGCACAAGCAATGCTTCTATGTAAGATATATTGTATAATTAATTTGCAAAAATATATTACTATTACTATTACTATATGTATATCTATGTATATAGGTATATAGATAAAATTGCAAGAATGGATGCCGCTCATACGGGAAACATGAAAGGAATCAGTAAGATAAAAATAAAGTGAAAAGAGGTAGGTAAATTATAATATATATATATATATATATATATATATATATATATATATATATATATATATATATATATATATATATATATATATTAAAATTTCCATTATTATATATTAACTTTTTAACTGACCCTGCATGTGCGTTAGGGGCCCTAATTCGAACTCATTTGAAGAAGTTTTCCGAAAGCCTTACCATCGGTACCTCTCTATTAATGAATTTTGAGCTATTCGCAAACGATAAAAAAAACCTATTTAATTATTTCGGCAAATCTTGAATACAAGATAGATCGTTATTCTACCCACCTGTGTCAAACGCTGTTTTGCAGGAATAATCTTGTTTCTTTTAGAAATATATTTCTTCCCTGTGTCTCTCTCAAAGCTTTACGTTCTACGCATTTCCACTCTGATACAGTAACTTCCCTTCCGCATTTTATTAACTGTTTTTAAAGCACCAGGAGACAAAACAACGCTTCTGAGGACTTTGCTAGCAACATACGTCGTTGTTCCCTGGTAGTTAAGTTTTAGAAATAAGTTATGATGCCACCTCTTGTGATAGAATGAAAAATACAACGTTAGCACGTTTCTAGTAATATATATATATATATATATATATATATATATATATATATATATATATATATATATATATATATATATATATATATATATATATATATATATATATATATAATTTAAAAACACACCACGAGGGCTCACAGCCTAAATACTATTGTACCGTGGGTGTCTACAATGAGGAAAGACGCAACTTTTGTTATGTTTATGTAGTAGGTTGGTAAGTTAAGATTAAAATACACACACATATATATATATATATATATATATATATATATATATATATATATATATATATATATAATTTAAAGACACACCACGAGGGCTCACAGCCTAAATACTATTGTACCGTGGGTGTCTACAATGAGGAAAGACGCAACTTTTGTTATGTTTATGTAGTAGGTTGGTAAGTTAAGATTAAAATACACTAAAAGACAGGTCATTCTACGAGAAATTATTTGAGCTAAATGGGATTTGGAAATATGTTAGAAAAGTTGAATAATTAAAGAAATAGAAACATAGTTTCAAAGGAAATCCGAGATACGGTGATTTTAATTTGCATAATTAAAATTTTAAAGGACATAAGAAGTGACTGTAATTGATATTGGGAGAAAGCTTATTTCATAACGAACATGCTACATATATTTAGAAATCAAATAGAGTTAAAATTAAGCGACATTTAGTAACTTTAATAAAATATATATAAATACTTAAATCCATCTGTAAAAATAATTTATTTGACGTTTCTGAGTTTTGACGAAGAATTTTATAGTGTGTGGTAGGGAAGTTCGTCAACTGGATGAGTTTCTTTTACTGTTAAGTTATGCCATATTTTTAAAACGATAGCCTTTTTCAATCGAAAATGTAAAGATCTTTCAACATGGCTGCCACGAGCCCCTCTCCTACTCATTGAAAAAGTTGGGAGTTATGCAACTGTCACTCGAGGGGTGTTGAACCTAGGGGTGATGTTTTGACGTTGAAGAAAGTCATGTTTTAATCTAAAATTGACGTGTCTTAGGTAAAGAGACCGAACTGAGATGGGAAACTAGTCGCAGGCAAATTCCACAGTGTATTTTATCGCCGGACAAGGTCTTTGCACTATCCCTACTACTTTATCTAAAAAGTGTCTATCTGTAATAGTTTTGAGAAGGTTCAACGACAGCTAAATTAACATAGATTCCTTTGACGGCAATATCTGTATACTTATGTTATCTTTAGAACGTGCTGAAACGTGGGAATTTTATTTAACAAAGTAATCGATTAGGTGACTCGTAATTGGCGGTGGCGAAGCGTTTATACTTGTTTTGTTGTAACTATATTTCGCAATATATACGCTTTAGAACGCGTTTAGCTGTCCTGGTTGTCTAACATTTTTTATTAATTTCAGATTATCTTTATCAACGTGATGATTATTATCCCAAATGTGTCCCACGAATTAGAAATTAATAATAAATTACCCTTTCTAGATGTACTAGTTATTAAGAATAAAGACACTTTAGAATTCGATGTATATAGAAAGGAAACCACTACTCTAAGCTACATCCCGAACGACTCACATCATACGTACGCACAAAAAATAGCCAGTCTGAATATTTTAGTAAATAGGTTAATTTTCCTTTAAACAAAAGTAGATATGCCAAAGAATTTAATTATATTAAGAACGTGGCCGAATATAACGGATACACTGCTTGCCTAGTGAAAAAATTAATCAACAAACAGAAAACAAAGAAAATGCTGACGGAATCAACGACGTTCAGAAGAGAAAAATCAGAAAAAAAAACTTTGTTTGCTTACCATTTGAAGCTAGAATCACAAGGGGTCCAGACAGCATTTTTAAAAAAGTCAACTTACAGCTAACATTTTCAACAACAAATACCTTAAAAAACTTGCTAGGTAACCCAAAAGACAAGGATAGCACAGAGAAAATGTCGGGAATGTATGAAATAAGTTGCAAAGATTGTAATCTTAAATATGTCGGATTGGAATTAGATTCAAAGAACACTTTTTCCAATTACGTTACGGTACTGTAGATAAGTCTTCAGTCGCCCGACACATTTGGGATAATAATCATCACGTTGATAAAGATAATCTGAAATTAATAAAAAAATGTTAGACAACCAGGACAGCTAAACCCGTTCGAAAGCGTATATTGTACGACTACACATTGTAGATCTAATTTCATTTATACAGGTTGGCTATATTCAGAGTGTTGCACCAAACTTTTATTTTTTAGAATAGGATAACCTGTATTTTGTTGATAATTTGGATTCTTCTCGTTTCATAAATTACCTGAGTGAAGTTTCAGCCCTTTATATAGGGTACTTTTTAAGATATGGCCATTTGTTTCTTTGAATCGACATGTATTGATTACCTGGTTTTTCCAAAGAACTAACGTAACCAATTATTTTTTATGGCAATATACTTTCGACAGGTGGTTTATTTTATTTTCGTACCGAGAAGTATCCGTCAAATTGGAAATCATATACAGTATGACCCAAAACGAGAATCGAAGACTTTCTTGAAATTTACAAATGGAACACCCTATATTTAATATCCCTATCGGGGAGCTTATTTATTACTCCTCTATTAATTTTATTAAGCTTCCCCTATACTCAAAACGACTCGTTTTAAAGCTATCCTAGGTGTTATCAGAAAATATCCTTATTGCGTCACCTATTTTCATTAATCATGTTGGCTTTGCATATACCTCGCCCACTAATTAGCTACTAACTAACTAACTAGTAATATTTTGATTTTGTTGGATGCCAAATTTTATCAGCTTTTTTTATGATAAAATTTTTTAACCAGTTAAATTAAATACAAAAGGAGGTGCAGACGTTCAAACTTTTTATTTGTGCACAGTAGAACTCTTATTTTATGGTAATAGATGGAAGCATTAATAAATCAAACATTAGGTTCACAAATTTATTAAAACTCTTAAAACATGTTCAACAATGTTTTCCATTTTCCTGAATGCAAATTCGGAGTCGTCTTTCAAATGTTTCTTTGACTCTGTTCAACATGAGGGGGCTAATACTTCTAAAATCTGATTTTATTCAATTTTTCATATCATCTGCAGTTATAGGCAAATTTTCATATACTTTTTGCTTCACATATCCCCAGAGGAAAAAGTCTATTGGGGTTAGGTCGGGAGATCTTGCTGGCCATCAAATGTTCCCTCCTCGACCGATCCATCGGTTTCCTAACCAATGGTTTAAGTATTGTTTTACGTCTCGGTGAAAATGTGGAGGTGCACCATTATGCTCAAAATACATAATTCGACGTGCTTCAAGGTCTACATCATCCATTAAATTCGGCAAATCATCCTCCAGAAATCTGGCGTTCTTCATGAAGTCGATCTTCAAAATAGAATGGACCGATAACTTTATCGCCTATAAGTCTCCCCTCACACATTCAAGGACCATTGATGTTGAAAATCCACTTGACGTACCCAGAGTGGATTTTGCGTAATAATGCATATTGTATTTGTTTACTACGCCAATATTGTTAACAGTTGCTTCGTCGCCAAAGATAACCGTATTGTAAAAGTTTGGAATTTCATCGGTCATATTTGACAAAATATTACAGAAATTGATTCGATTTACTTGATCTTCAGCAGTAATTGAGTGATGAAGACATAGAGTTATATGGAAGAAATTTGTCCTTTTTTATTTATCCTGTTGAGTGAAGATTTGCTGATATCCTGAAATAATGCACTTTGCCTCGTACTTATCTGTGGATTCTCCTCGAACGATAACAAAACCTGGAGTTCTGCATTTTCATTGGTTGTATGACGATTTTCATATGATTCTATTTTGTATTTGGCGCTATATGTTTCCTCGAGGCGTGTTCTAACTTTCTCAAATACTGGACGCCAGACGACAGTTTCAATCTGCCTGTCCTAAAGCGTACACCATGTTAGCTAACTCCTCATTAGTAAAATGCATCTTTAAATGTAACGTTAAAAATATTAGACTGGGGAAGTAGAAATCTTGTACAATTCAACCCCACCAAATCACAGTCTTGCTTTCTTTCTCATAAGAGATACACCAGCCCTAGACCCATCACAATAAACAACCAAGTTATCCAAAGTAATGAGTCCTTTTCACTTGTTGGCATCTCTGTGGATCGAAATCTCAATTGGCACCAACATGTCACATCAATTGCAGAAGAGGCTGCTGAGAAATTAGGTTTCCTCTTCCGGGCTCGCAAATACTTTTCACCAGCTAATCTCTATACTTTATATACTTCACAAATAAGACCAAACCTCGAATACTGCTCCCACATCTGGAGTGCTGCTGCCGCTTCTACACTCGCTATCCTGGACTCCATTCAGAAGAGAGCTATACGTCTCATCGGTGACCCTACCCTCACCCAAAGGCTGCCATCCCTTGCCCACCGACGTGCCGTTGGTGACCTCTCTTTCTTTTATAGATATCTGCACGGGCACTGCTCAGAGGAGCTTTCTTCCATAGTTCCTCCACCTGCTGCCCCCAACAGATCTACCAGGGGAACAGAGCAAATGCACCCTTTTACTGTCCAGGTCACCAGACATAGAACATCTTGTTATGCTCGCTCTTTTGTCCCGAGGACTTTCAAGTTGTGGAATTCCTTGCGGCACATGTTTTTCCTTCTCCCCCGAACCTCCAAACCTACAAGTCCAGAATTAACAAGTTGCCTCTTTCCTCCTTGTCGACACCCACGGTACGATAGTATTTAGGCTGTAAGCCCTCGTGGCGTGTTGTTGAAATTAAAAAAAAACAAATAAACACAGAACAAGGAACAACAAAGAAGAAACAACAATTAATAAACAGGCAACAATGATTAACACTAAAGGCGAACATAATACAAAAATTAGCAAGCACTTGGTAAACGTCAGTTGTACCATGTGTCGGATATTTATTTTATTGTGTTGCTTATGTTTCAACTAATCTCCAAGACTACCATTATTTAGACGATGGTATGAACGATATTAAACACATTTCAATAAAAATAAGACTTGGAACCGGTATATCTCCTTTTGTATTTGATTTAACTTATAAAAATTTGGTATCATAAGAAGGTTTATGAAATTTTGTATTCATCAAAATTATAAAAATATACAGGATGTTGCATTTAGAAAAAAATTTATATCTTATATAACCCAATTTAAGCTGAATTATAATTTGTTAATTACTAGCTTAACGAATCAGCTTATATTGTTCTCATGCTGGTCTAAATAATTATTTAGAAGAATTAGCTGGTTAATGGGCGAGGCATATCCAAAGCCAACATGATCAATGATAATAAGTTACGAAATAAGGGTATCTTACCTAGGATAACAGCACCCCCCACTCAAATATACAATATTCTAAGCCTGTCTCTTTAGCCCAATTAGATGAGGATCGCAGACTCATGGAGGGTTCTGTCTCCGTGGATCTCCAAAAAATATTAGACTGGGGAAGTAGAAATCTTGTACAATTCAACCCCACCAAAACTAAGTCTTGCTTTCTTTCTCACAAGAGATACACCAGCACTAGACCCATCACAATGAACAACCAAGTTATTCAAAGTAATGAGTCCTTTTCTCTTGTTGGCATTTCTGTGGATCGATATCTTAATTGGCACCAACATGTCACATCAATTGCAGAAGCGGCTGCTAAGAAATTTGGTTTCCTCTTCCGGGCTCACAAATACTTTTCACCACCTAATTTCTATACCTTATATACTTCACAAATAAGGCCAAACCTCGAATACTGCTCCCACATCTGGGGCGCAGCTGCCGTTTCTACACTCGATATCCTGGACGCCATTCAAAAAAGAGCTATACGTCTCATCGGTGACCCTACCCTCACCCAAAGGCTGCCATCCCTTGCCCACCGACGTGCCGTTGGTGACCTCTTTCTCTTTTATAGATATGTGCACGGGCACTGCTCAGAGGAGCTTTCCTCCATAATTCCCCCAACCTGCTGCCCCCAACAGATCTACTAGGGGAACAGAGCGAATGCACCCTTTTACTGTCCAGGTCACCAGACATAGAACATCTTGTTATGCCCGCTCTTTTGTCCCGAGGACTTCCAAGTTGTGGAATTCCTTGCCGGCACATGTTTTTCCTTCTCCCCCGAACCTCCAAACCTTCAAGTCCAGAATTAACAAACTGCCTCTTTCCTCCTTGTCAACACCCACGGTACGATAGTGTTTAGGCTGTAAGCCCTCGTGGTGTGTTGTTGACATTAAAAAAAAAACTTTATATAAAACGAGTCCATTTGAGTAGAAGGAGGGCTTGATAAAATTAATAGAGGAGTAAATAAGCTATCCGATGACGGTATAAAATATAGGGTGCTCTGTTTGAAATTTGAGAAAGTCTTAGATTTTTGTTTTGGGTCATACTGTATATGATTTCCAATTTGGCAGATACTTCTCGGTACGAAAATAAAACAAACCACATGTCGAAAGTATATCGCCATAAAAAAAATTGGTTACGTTAGTTCTTGGGAGATACCAGGTCAATACATGTCGATTCAGAGAAACAAATGGCCATATCTCTAAAAGTACCCTGTGTAGACTGCTGAAACTACAGTTAGGTAATGCATGAAGCGAGGAGAATTCAAGTCTGCAATAAAATACAGCGTGTTTTATTAACAAAAATATAAGTTTGATGAAACACTCTGTATATAGCCACCCTGTTTAAATGAAATCAATTTCAAAATGTGCACTCGTAGAACATCTAACGCCTTGAGTAAACGTCTTTTTAAAATATATCCCGTCCGTCCCCAGACCGTTGGAACACCCTATATATATATATATATATATATATATATATATATATATATATATATATATATATATATATATATATATATATATATATATATATATATATATATATATATATATATATATATATATATATATATATATATATATATATATATATATATATATATATATATATATATATATATATATAATTGATACTGCCATGGATATAGGTTCTAGGGGGCCTAGTTCGCGCTCATTTGGAGAAATTTTTTCTATATTCAAAAGCTGGGCTCTTCTCGTTATTGATTTTTTTAAAGGAAATTCACTAAAACAAGCCTACTTTTTAAATGAAATCAATTTCAAAATGTGCACTCGTAGAACATCTAACGCCTTGAGTAAACGTCTTTTAAAAATATATCCCGTCCGTCCCCAGACCGTTGGAACACCCTATATATATATATATATATATATATATATATATATATATATATATATATATATATATATATATATATATATATATATATATATATATATATATATATAGAGAGAGAGAGAGAGAGAGTTAAGCATGTCTCTTAAGGTACTAAGCGACGGTCGACGGTACGAGACATGTGGCTCTGTATGACAAATAAAGTTGTTTTTTATTTGTAATTTAAAATTTCATAATTTATAAACTATTTTTTAAATTAGTTTGTATCACAGATTTTTACAATAGAAGTGCTGCATGTGTAGTTTGGTTTCAATATCTGTTTGTTCAAAAAAGTTATTAAAAATGTCGTTTTCAAAGTCAAGTTATGATGGATAAGGTTCGAAAAAATTTAAATACCATCGTGTACCTTTAGAGAGCGGGGCCATTTTAAAAGCGAAGTCTTATCTATATTTTATTAATTTGCCTATAAACGAAGGCGCAGCGGGAAATGATGGCGCACCTTTTCCAATATTCAATTTCACGCTGTCATCTCAACTTATCTCAATTGTAAAGAAGTTGATCGTGACATTCTATTCCTGGTGTACGTTTCTTGTAATTTTTGATAAGGGAGCGTTCCTCCTAATTGAATTTACGGTCCACATTTTGTTTCATGAATATTTAAAAACGAATTAAAATCAAAAGACCGTGTTACATTTTTTTAAACAAACTGTATAAGTAGAAGGTAATATATGCAGGCTCTCAAGAAGCTCTTCTTCCAAACTGAAACTTTAGGTACTAAAAGTGATGATTTTATGTCGATTTAACCCAAATTATTTCCATCCAAAAACGCTTCCTAAAAAAGCTAGACCCCTTTGAAGATGGTGCTGTTAACTCAGTTTTTAAGACACCTTAAAATGCCTCTCCCTAAAAATTTTATGAATAAACTTTTAATGACAAATCGCACAGCCTAAATAAAATTCCCCCATTGAAATCACAAACGTCTCGTTTGAAGGCCAAAGAATATTTTGAATTATATCGTTAGTTAACTTTGTAGAAAAAATTCAGTAATTAACAAATCCAAAGTTTTGACTCTTAAATAAGTATATATGTATATATATATATATATATATATATATATATATATATATATATATATATATATATATATATATATATATATATTGTAGTGTTATCCAGGCTCACGTACAAGAGAAGGTGCAGCAAATTGTACTTATCAGTGGCCATCACAGGTTCCAATCTTCCCTCATCAAAGTATGTGCCATGTACCGAGATTATGTACATTTTATAAACAAAATTCTGGACGCAGAAAATGCGTTATGGTAGTGAATTTTCATAAAAATGTTTTTAATAACAAATATGTCTCTTTTGTAATAAAGCAGGCATGAAATTTGGTTACCAGTGTAACCTATATAGTAAAAATACTGTACCATATTTCATCAAAATGACTTTACAAAAATTTTCCGAAAACAAACTTAAAATGTTCCCAAAAACACTGATTCCTGGACAACGCACGTTAGGTTAATAGCAAAGTGAGCTATTGGAATTTGAAACTTTAATGAAAATTGGCTACCATAATGCACTTGCTGGGTCCAGGATAAATTAAAACGGTTGCAGAAAAGAACAAGCCCTTAAATCCACGGGAAAGTCTACAGCTGTATTAAGTATTTAATGGTTTCACTAAGTTAGGGCAATAACAAACAACCAGATGTATTCAAATTTAATTAACTCTTAAAAGTATTCATCTCGTCCTAATTGCATTTGTTATACAAAAACTCACTCAGAATTCATCGGAATCAGACATTCTGATCAGCTAACTGTAAAATGAAATAAAAGACTCAAACAAAAAGAAAAAAAAGTGAAGTCCCAACTGGGATTAGAACGCGTGTTCTAGGGGTCCTCTATTAAATTTACTCTGCTTCGTCCACCGCTCGGTCATTCCCGACATGACAGATCTATATACTAACAGGTATATACCCTAGTATATTAATTCGCTGATGTATTGATTATTTACACCATACAATTTTTGTGTAAAATGGATTTTTTTCTCACATTTTAACGAAATGAAGGAAAATGACGGCAGAGACACAGATCCAGGTGTTTGCTAGTCATTTCGAGCCATATTTTTAACTCACACGGCGCTAATGCGCTACCAGAACGACTACCAGAATTATCAATGTTGACGTTTCAACCTTTTTTTAATCAGAGGCTTGTAATTTCTTTGTCTTTTAACCTAAAGATCTAAATTTTTATACAAAGAATACCCTTTACGACAGAAACCAACGTACCAAATTTGGTTACCATAGCTTTTTAATTTTCCGAGATCCAATTTTTTTCGAAAGAAAACCAAAAATGTTTCCGGAAAACCTCGTCCGATTTTCCTGGCGAACGAACTTGTCCAAGCCATTTACAAAAAGAAGGTACTCGTCAGAATCTGATCAAAACCGGCCTATTATTTTTTGATATATATATATATATATATATATATATATATATATTAAAATTGAAGCCGACCTCGGATATGTGTTCTAAGGGTTCTAATTAGCGCTCCTTTGAAGAAGTTTTTCAAAATTCAAAAGTCGGGGTCTCCTCATTAGTGAGATATTTTAAAGAAAATTCACTAATAAAACGCAAATTCAATAAAACACAACATGTACTCAAATATCCAATGATACATGTGTAAATAATTAAGGTATTTAGACAAGGCCAGGTGCATTCCGACTATAATTGGAAACGCATACCGGTTTTGATCTCATTGGAGCTCATCCGTGCGCTATACCAAATTACAGCCGGGATAAACACTTGTCACTTGTCTTGACTTCATGATGAACCAGGAGAGCTCTCGTTTTCGTTGTCCTGAGCCGATGGAATAGACTTTTGATGGTAGGTTGTTTTTAGTCGGTCAAGTCGTCTTTGTTAGTGTTTGAAAATTTGTGTGGGTCTCATGATTTTGGAGGGGTAGTCGTAGTCATAGTTGAGGGCCTCTGGACTTATTTTGTTCGTGTGTGCGGAGGCATTTATCAGTGTGTTGGTTAGCAGTTCGTATGTTTTGTCCTTTTTTTTTGTCATTTTGCTGTCTTAGTATATTTGTTGGTTTCTGGCGAACCAGGGAATGTCAAGTGCATGTCGTAAGTATTTGTTTGCCAGGATAAACTCAACAGCAAGTTCGGCTATAGGTAGCCATCCTCGTAGAACATTTTTTTAATTTTTATATTTTAACAACACACCACGAGGGCTTACAACCTAAATACTATCATACCGTGGGTGTCGACAAGGAGGAAAGAGGCAACTTGTTAATTCTGGACTTGAAGGTTTGGAGGTTCGGAGGAGAAGGAAAAACATGTGCCGGCAAGGAATTCCACAACTTGGAAGTCCTCGGGACAAAAGAGCGGACATAACAAGATGTTCTATGTCTGGTGACCTGGAGAGTAAAAGGGTGCATTCGCTTTGTACCCCTGGTAGATCTGTTGGGGGCAGCAGGTGGAAGAACTATGGAAGAAAGCTCCTCTGAGCAGTGCCCGTGCAGATAACTATAAAATAGAGAGAGAGAGAGGTCACCAATGGCACATCGGTGGGCAAGGGATTGCAGCCTTTGGCTGAGGGTAGGGTCACCGATGAGACGCATAGCTCTCTTCTGAATAGAG
This sequence comes from Tillus elongatus, assembly GCA_964006375.1. Lineage (NCBI taxonomy): Eukaryota > Metazoa > Arthropoda > Insecta > Coleoptera > Cleridae > Tillus > Tillus elongatus. Next base: position 299,976,384 of record OZ023262.1, read on the forward strand.
TACAGTTTAGAGGAATGGCCAACCACGACAACAGAAATGCCCCGGATGGAGAGGAAATTTGCTCTCCAGGAGTTTTGGTGGTAGGCCATAGGCCGGAAGTTTATTAAGCAGCGCTACGTGCCAGACCTGCTCCAATGCTTTCGATATGTCTGTGATTCACCGTGTAGTTCCATAGACTTTTTCAAAGAACTGGTGACACAGGAAAAGAGGTCGGCAGTTGATCTGCGCTGACGGAATCCATACTGCCTGTCGTGAATTAGACTGTGTTTTTCAAGAAATTTTAGTAATTCGGTGTTTATGTACTTTTCCATCACTATAGAGCCGACTGAAAGGAGAGAAATAGGTCTGTAGTTGCTAGGAAGCGCTTTGGATCCTTTCTTGGGGACGGGTTGTACTCAAGCAGTTTTCCAGTTACTGGGGAATATGCCTCTATTGTAAGATGCCAGACTGTTTAGGACTCAGACATGGGAGGTCAGTAATTGACGAACCCAGTTCAAAGAGAGCTGTGGAGCTACTAAATCTTAGCAGAGGACATCTCAGAAACATAACACGTCTCTTGACGAATGACATGGCCGTCAAGAAGCACCTGCATAAAATGGGGCGGTTCGAGATGGACCTCGCATGCAGACTCTGCGGCCAGGGGGAGGAATCAGCCCAGCACATCTTGTGCGAGTGTAAAGCTCTATACCGCAAAAGGCAACGGTCAGTATAGACCGGAGACAGAGCAATACAAAACTTCACCCTACCAATCGCTGTGCAGACTAGTTCCAGGCACAGTAATTGTAAAATGGGTGGAGTAGAAAGACTAAGGGCATGCACAATACGCCAAATGCTGCAGTGCTATCGGGGAGCAAAGACGCCGACGAGCCTCCAGGGAGAAAAAAAAAAAAACAGATGTTTGATGAAATTAGAAGTTTTCTAATAAATAAACACTAAAACGTTATAATACTCGAGTTTTAACAAAAAAATGTCAATTTTTACCAAATCACCCCGCATTCATCCCCTACCCTCTCAAGAGATTTTACCCGCAAATATTTCGAACCGTTAGTTTGTCGGATGCTAACTGTGTATCAAATTTGAAGACGTTATCTCATTTCGTTCTAAAGTTATCGTGGCTACAAACAGACAGGCATACAGACCGACAGACCTACAAACCGACAGATCGACAGACCAAAAAAAATTTCGTTCCCAATTGATGTTTTCTATATGTTTTGACCCTTTTTACGACGTTTAAGCGAAATTTTTTTTTTTTTTAAATTTGTCTCGCCAATGCGATATTTCAACACGTTCTGACGATGTGCAAGTAATATTACTAATGTTTTGTATAATTTTTGCACCACCTAATTGCCATATGCCACAGAAATTGGCCATAAATTTGCCGTATCTTGAACTATCTTAAAGTGATATTAAATTTGAATTAACCCTAAACGTTTTCTTGTGCTGTCTATCTTAACGTGATCTAATTTGAATTGCCAGTAGGAATTTCAAGACTCAAGCTTGGGTAAGTGCAGGACGACCGACTCTGGATGTTAGTGGTCGTGTCCATATTACGATAGTGACAGAATTGATTACTTGTGTTCCAGCCTGTTGAGCTCCGGGCAAGATTCTCATAAGGACACAAATCCCTTGAGCGCCCAGCTATCCCAAATATCCCACTAAATATAATTACGATCCTAACAAGCCAGATATACCCAGAACATAATAAAATGTTTTTGTTTAACTTGACTTTATTCCACAGGCTCTTTCCTTGCCACACCTGGATTTAAATTAAATTGCTTTCGAATTGAGCTTGACGCTATACAAAACTGACATCTATAAAAAGTCAAAGGAATAGGGTGAGAGCGTTTCTGTTATATAGGTTTCCAAAATCAAATTTGCAAAAGACAAACGTTGATGCCTGAAACGTCTAAAATCTCAATTGTTATTTACTTGTCGTTTTATATGTTTTCCTGTAAGTTTCTAACCCGCCGAACTCGTAAAAATGTAACCAATAGAAGACAATAAGCGAACAGAACTATGTAGCGAAGATTCTGCTAATCATAATAACAAATAAAATTTCGAGACGCAGCAAGTGCGTTATAGTAGCGAATTTTCATAGAATTGTACACTATTACTATACGGCATATTGGAAAAGTTAATACTTTAAACTTACACAGACCTTAAAGATTGATTTTAGAGGTCCCAGTACGCGTACATTTGAAGAATTCTTTCGAGAGCGTTACCATCTCTATTATCAAAAAAATCTTGTACTTTTGAGGAAAATGCTCAAAACTCAATTTTCTATGAAGCTATAAAATTAAATTTTGCTATATCTGTAGACAGTGTAAGTCTCTTTAAAAGCAAATTGTATTAAAAATTTCATCAAAGTTATAAAAAAGATTTCCAGAAGGAAACTTAATTCATATTTAGAACAGTAAAGCATCTGCCAAGCATAGCAGTTATTTTTCCTTATTAATCGCCAGTATGGCTTTGTTTTAGTCAACCTAACCAAACCGTTTTTTTTTCAGTATCAACAATAACAAATTTATAATTTAGACAAGGTGACAAACTTCTTTAGCCGTTTTAAACAAAAATGAGCTCTTGTTCAGAACGTATGAAATCCCTGCACTATTGTTTTTTCAAATATCAAAACAAAACATAAAAAACAAACATTCATCGAGCTGGATTCTATCGCATAATCTACTGCTTATAAGGCAAGCGCCACGCCTCTTAGCCATCTAGAAATACATCAAGTAACGTTTTATTTACATGATACATTATATCGGCTTCATGCCCGGGATATTATATTCAAAGTATACGTAACAATTAATTACAGAATTAGTAGAATTACCATTGAAACACATCGTACGACTATTTCGGTATTATATGACGTCTTATGCTTAAGTTCAAAGATAGAAGCAACTATTTTACAATCAATTTTATAGAGACTTGGCTTGATTTTGCTTGCGTGTCTACTATATTACGCGACAGCATAATATATCTAGGCTGCGCTAAAACTGTATTTTAGGCCGTTCATAAAGCTACAAATATAGCGTTTTTTAATAATTGATTGAATAATAATCACTTGGCAAATTTTGAATTTCATGTCGTCTTGTCATTTTCCATAATTGCGGCTGAGATTTCGCGATTGATGGTTCGGGTAGTATGTTTTATGCCTGGTATATATTTAGTTCGGTTACCGTTGATGTATGGTTTATACCTGTTGTATGAATCAATCTACGCGTGGCAGTTATTACACTGTCTGTCAGGCACTGGACTTTAACCGCTAAGTGGTCTCAACGGATGTATTTGGGATTTTATTTTTAATTTGTAAAAACTCTAAATATTGTGTACCAAATTACCTAAAATCACAACATAGGTAGATTTGCAGTATTTCTAGCATTCATTAGAAGTTTATGACCTTCTATTCCGAATTCGAAAGAGAAAATTTGGGTTTGGCCATAAGCGGCTATATGGAAGCAAAGTAAATTACTTTAAAGGACATTGTATTTCCAGTTATACCGGAAGTACCATGTACTATCGTTATTTTAAATGGAACACCCTATATATCACTACAGTTTTAGATTCCGCATCGAATTATAGAATAAATTTTATAAAGGCATTATATGTCAAAAATGTGACGTTTTCAAGTTATTTCGATTTTTTCGAAAATTTTTAAAATATCACTACCATGTTTGATAAGACATATCTCCGCTATTAGACAAGATCGGAGATTCTACCGTAGCGAGTGAGCTAAAAAAGCTTAGTTCTAAGGAAGTGGCGGATAATATCGTCAAGACCTTATACATAGCGTTCTATACTACGCCTCCAACTTGAACTACTTCTTTCATTCATAACTTGAATATTTCAAATAGAACACCCCATATTTTTACGTCATCTTATTGGCTATTTAAATCTCTTTGAAAATTGTTAACACTTCCCAATACCTATCTTTTACTATTCCTGAGATATATCGATTTTTCTGTTATATTTTGGCGCATACATCAGATATCTGGTCATACGTAGTTGCCTTTGACTGAAAATGTCAAAAACAGAGTGAAATTCAACTGAAACTTCCTAGGCCATTTCAATGTTGCATGCTTGTTGTTAATTTTTTGTTATCAGAAGTGCTAAAATAATACGGATAAAAATACTTTTTATTTTCGTTATTCTGCAGATGATGTTTTCAATTTGTTTTCAATATATGGTCAATGTAACAAAATAGTTGAGAGAACAGTTTGAACATTTAACAACAGATCCCCTCATTTGGCTCCAATGAATTGAACAAAATTTAGCAGAATTATAAGCAAGTGGTCAAGTCATGGAATAATATCGACACGACGCGTTGTTAACCATTACAAAATTGAATACAATGAAATGAATAAAATTATAGTTCATGCATATTTTGAAGCATATCCACAAAGTTCGTTAAGAAGTGGGTCTCAAGATTTGGGTTTATCTATCTGGGCAATACACAAAATATTGAGAAAACACAATATGCATAATTTACCACTTCAGCTCGTACAAGAACTCCTTAATTTGTGACAATGTTGTGTGTTATTAAATTTATGACGGAAACTTAAATTCTCACAGGTATTTGTTGGAGATTCTTAGAAACATAGTAACAGATTTTATTGAAAATCTGCCAGTCAATACATTATTTAGTTGCTGGTATCAACTAGACGGGGCTCCCTCTCATTACTCGAGGATAGTATATCAGGAACTAAATACGATGTTTGAAGACCGATGGATAGGCCGCAACGGTCCCTACAGATGGCCGTCTAGATCACCAGATCTAACACCGTGTGATTTTTATCTCTGGGGCAGGATAAAGAGTAAAGTCTATGCTACTCCAGTGAGGACACGCGATAAACTTATTCAACGGATCGTCGGGGCATTTCAAGGACTAGATCCACACGAAATAAGCAAAGCAACTCAACACGAAGTAAATTAGAGAATTTTGAAATGTCTCGACAGGAACTGGAGACACATTAAAAATTTCTTATAAGCTGCTACCTACCTATGATTTATTTTTACGTTTGCTATTTATTATTTTTGTTAAAAGTTTATAAAATTAATCTTCTTGTTCGTGTTGTTTTTTTTTACTAATGCCTATTTATTTTACAACCACAGCAAAATTTGTTGAATTTAATGTATAAGACAAAGCCAGATTAAAAAAAAGTGAGGATTTTAGATAATTGAAGATTCTAGATAGGTGCGATAGGTTTAACATAATGTAACAGAAAAATTTATACATCTCAAAACGTTGAGAACAAGCAGCTACAATGAAAGTCTGGTTCCAAGATATAAGAAGTCACGCATCCCTACCGAAGCCAGCTATAAAGGGATTCCATAGGCGGAGACATTTATTTTTATTAGGATATAATATTCTCCACTAATTTTTAAAAGATAATTCGTTCAACACTACTACTACTGTCTAATCTAAAGTCCAATATATATATATATATATATATATATATATATATATATATATATATATATATATATATATATATATTCACATACGCCACTTATAACTAATATCAATTAAAATAGAACGCTATACGGTACAACCGTTTTAATCCGAACACGCGAAAATACTAGACCCCCGCTCCTTCATAGAGCAGTTCAAATTCTGAGAATGTCGACATCATTCACGACCGAACCTAGCAGTTTCGTGGAAATACAATACAACCCCAGATATATGTTTCATAAAATAATAAAGAGGATAGATGTCGACTGTAGCTAGACTGCAGCCCCATTCAAATGTTTAAAGAGTTTAAAGTGTTTCAATTGAAATGGACTATTTTTTATAAACAAAAGAGCGAAGGATATCTGCGCCTATGGGATGGGAATTAAAATGGATTCTATACTTTCTCCTCTGTCAGCGAAGTTACGTACATGTTAAGGCCAGATTTCTTCGTCACCGCTTCATAGCCATTGTTCGTAATTTACCGTTGCAGCTCGGTATACACACTTTTACCTTGTTGAGAGTTAAATAGTCAATATCATTATTTCTACTATGCGCAAACTTCTTCTGCCGATATGTAGCGGCAAATTTATTGCAATTATACACAACGTTATTTCAGAATTGTGAGCGAGTTTAGACACAAGTCACATCGTTTATTTTAGAACCCGACTATAGGAAGTGTCAGTTGAATTTCACCCTGTTTTTGACATTTTCAGTCATAGGCAACTAAGTATGACCAGCTATCTGATGTCTGCATCAAAATATAACAGAGAAATCGACATATCTCAGAAATGGTAAGAGATAGGTATAGGAAAGTGTTAACAATTTTCAAAGAGATTTAAATGAGCAATAAGATTAAGTAAAAAATATAGGGTGTTCTATTTAAACTTATCAAGTTATGAATGAACGAAATTGTTCAAGTTAGACGCTTAGTATAGAGCGCTATGTATAAGCTCTTAAAGCTATTATCCACTGCGTCCTTAGAACTAAGCTTTCTTATCTCACTCACTAAGGCAGAATCTCCGATCTTGTCTAATAGCGGAGATATGTCTTATCAAACATGGTGGTGACATTTTAGAAATTTTCGAAAAAATCGAAATAACTTGCAGACATGCCTTTATATCATTTATTCTGAAATTGGATACTGAATCTAAAACTGCAATAGTATATAGGGTGTTTCATTTAAAATACCGATAGTACATGATACTCTCGGTATAACCAGAAGTACCATGTACTTCAAAGTAATTTACTTTGCTTCTGCATAGCCGCTTATGGCCAAACCCAAATTTTCTCTTTCGAATTCGGACTAGAAGGTCATATACTTCTAATGAACGCGACTCGCTAAACACCCTATATATATATATATATATATATATATATATATATATATATATATATATATATATATATATATATATATATATTCAACCCTAAAAATATGGTTAGAAATCCCAAATTTATGGTGACATATTATCTTTGTATTTTTTTGAGAGACGGCATTAAAATATATATATATATAAACATATAAAAACTTTAACGGACTTTGGTTTTGGGATATAGGGACCCAAGAAGTAGAAAAGCTATTCTAACGCATAAAACAATACTAAGTGAGATATAAGACACGAAGCACGTGCCGCCACCTCGTTGCGGAACCAAGTAGTATGTTGTCGCGGCAGCTCCAAATAACACAAAGTGTTGAAAATAGAGACTGTATACAATTAACTAACAATTTAGTAAATTGTCAGCCCGGGCCCACTTATACCCTAATATAGGGACAAAGTATGTAAGGCCAGATGCATTCTCACCACAATTAGAACCGTAGACCGGTTTCGCTCTAATTATTTTTAACACTGTGTTATTTGGAGCTGCCGTGACAATATACTACTTGGTTCCTCAACTAGGTGGCGGCACGTGCTTCGTGTCTTATATCTCACTTAGTGTTGGAAGGCTGGCTACCATAGTCATATTACTTTATAGGTGTATTTTCGCTACAATTAGTATGCCGTACTGACGAGCTTTAATTAGAGCGAAACCGGTCTACGGTTCTAATTATGGTGAGAATGCATCTAGCCTTACATAAACAATAATAAAAAGAGGTTTGATAACAATAGATATACATATATTGTTGTTGTAGACTTGGAAAAAGTGTTGCATAATGCGGATTGGAAAATATTGTTTTGTGTAATGAAGCTAACAGGATTGGATTTTAAGATGGGCGCATTATTTTCAATCCTTACACTAATGGTACCATAAAAAATGTTAACGGATATTATGATTTGTTGTGTTTTCACACACACACGATCGATTGGAAATGCTTGGTTGGGAGTTTTACAACAAAGAGTCTCTATGTCAACGATATATCGCAGAATACGCGCTTTTGGGCGTATAGACATTTTTATGTCTACCACTGACACCTCAACATAATGCTGCTTAACTTAAGTGTTTTAACGCCGCATCAAATTGGGATGATGAATGGAATCGTGAAGGGTGATTTTGTAAAAATTTACACTTTTTCGTTAAAGCCCGAGTATTATAACGTTTCAGAAGTTTATTGGTACAGGAATACGAATATTTTCTCTATGGTCAAGTCATGGACACTAAATTCATTTCATGAGAATGCCTTTCTGAGGATAGTAGATTATCACAGCAATGTGGAAGTTATGATTCAATTTTCCGCACAATTTTTAAGTTTAGTTAGAGAAACATTATACGTATATGTTATTAAAGTTGACCGACTCTTACTGGGTTTTCGGATTTGTATGTTTCTTTTATTTATTTTATTAGGTACCCCGTATGGATGCCACTAATCTCTTTAGGAAAACTGACAACAACTATTCGGTAAAGGATATAAAAAGGCCTACATGTATTAAATTTCACAGCGTCACCTACTGTGACTATCAGTTTAAAGCCAAATTATGTTTTTTCTACCACTCTTAAACGTCCTGAAAATACGATGATTGTTTAGAAGAGAAACTGCCCTTATTTTTCAATAAACTATATGCTGTTGAGGTACTGCTGTTATAAAGTATACCGCAATGTATATTTGATGTATTATCTAAACAAATGTATGGTTGGCTCGCCCTGATAATATATAACACGTGCAGAACTTGAACTACTTTTAAAGTCCTGTTGACGTGAGCCATGTGAGGGGTGTTGCTTGTATGGTGGATTTGCTTGGTTTGATGCTGGATTTCTGTGAGAGCGCACAGTGGGTTAGAGGTGGAAAAAATATTTATTATATATGTCATATAAACTATATTATTTTCTTTTTGTGTTCTTAGATAGTGAATGTGATTTATTTTAGCTATTATAATCGAATTCACTTTCAGTTGACATAACTTTATGTTTTCAAAGTTACCTAAAAATCGCATTTAAAAAAATCTGGAAAAGTGCTTTCAAGTTCAGCGTTTTAATTTTTGTATAGGAAATGGCTTAATGGATTTCAGTATTTTTTCTGAGTAAGTAGGGACTTTACTTCATATATATATAATAAATTATAAAAAGTTATATAAAAGACAGCCAAATTTTGCAAGGTTCTACTATGAAACTTTTTTCAGGTCTCATAAAGTCTTAGAATTTTAACTACTAGCTACATGTACCTACATGTTCTGACCAGTTTAATGATTTTATCTGTACTTTGACCTAAGTGATAAGGCCGAAATCAATGCGGATATCTGCGGATAAATACATAGTCGGCAGTGCTTCTTGTTGCTGTGGCAGCGGGCGTTATAACCAAATCATAATTGACTTGGTATTTCACCCTGTATAACAATACGCATGGCAATTTGACTTATCCTGTATACAGAACTTTAAAAGGATCAAGTGATTGTTCTGTGAGAAAAAACAATTGATAAAGTTTTTAAATGTCAATTTAGATCGCTTATAAGGAGATCTGAATTGAGGATGGTCTAGTACTTGGTATTTCTTTTTTCTTAACATTTTTAGATGGTAGATTTAAAATATATAGTATGCTAAAATATACGTACTACTATTACCATTTGCAAAAACCAACAACATATAAATGAAATATTCGAACATTTTGTGATTTTATCCGAAAAATGCTGATTCTGACCCACTGTAGAGCGTGGTATATATTTTCTTGGTGAAAATTCCACCTGGATTGTCTGTTGGTGTGCTTGAGGACTTTTCGATGCTGTGGTTTCCTTACCCAGTTTATATGAGAAAAAATATTGTTTTTGAGTGATTTCAACTTCACCTTCAACAGTAATTTTGTGGATGCGTGGAATGGTGGCGTTCTCAGTGGTGGAAAAATTAATCAACAAACAGAAAACAACGAAAATGTTGACGGAAACAACAACGTTTAGAAGAGAGGAATCGGAAAAAACTTTGTTTGCTTACCATTTGAACCTGGGATTACGAGAAGTCTAGATAGCATTTTCAAAAAGCCAATTTGCAGCTAACATTTTAAACAAAAAATACCTTAAAAAACTTGCTATGTAACCCAAAAGACAGGGATAGCATGGCCAAAATATCGGGAATTTATGAAATAAGTTGTAATAATAATATTGTAATCTTAAGTACGTCGGACAAACAAAAAGATGGATTGGAATTAGATTCAAAGAACACTTAGCCCAATTACGATACGGTACTATAGACAGATATTCCGTCGCCCGACATATTTTGGATAATGATCATCACGTAAATGAAGATAATCTAAATTAATAAAAAATGTTTGACGACTAGGACAGCAAAACGCGTTCAAGGGTATATATATATATATATATATATATATATATATATATATATATATATATATATATATATATATATATATATATATGTATGTATGTATGTACGTATGTATACGGGACTTATATGGACAGCTTCAGCGACACCCTGACGACAGTCAGCTTCAAAGACATTTTAACAGTTATAGAAATAGGTTGAACGACATAATAAGAGCAAGAAAAAGGGACTTTTACCGTGAAACACTACATCATAGCAAGGGAACCACAAAAGATGTCTGGAAGTTTATCGATTCTATAGGCCAGAAGGAAGAGAAAAAAGAGTTGCGAGAGATCAAAAGTGATAATATGGCCATAAAAGTTAAAAAAATAATTGCCTGCAAATTCAATGAATACTTTGCCCAGGTGGGTAAGAGATTGGCAGAAAAAAAAGGAGGAAACCATGAAAAGAGAAAAACATCGGAGCATCTATAATACTGTTTTTTGGAGATACGACAAAAGAGGAGGTTGAAGGGATTATTAAAACACTAAACCTGGGGACCTCTCCTAGGTTGGACGGCATAGGAGGTTTCGCTTTGAGGGCTATTTCAAACAGCATTTCAGCCCCGCTATCGTATTTAATAAATATGTCCTTTCGTAATGGATGTTTCCCAGAGGTACTGAAGATGTCTGCTATTGTTCCCATACACAAAGGTGGTGATGAAACTTTAATGGAAAACTATAGGCCCATATCCCTGATTTCCAACATTGCAAAGATTTTTGAGAAGATTATAAAGCTTAGGATGACCAACTATTTAAGATAATTTAAGTTGCTGTCGGAGAGACAGTATGGATTTCGTGATGGTAAGTCCGCGCAGGATGCCATAGCGTACGTTATTGAGAAAGTTATTGCCGAAATGGACAACGGATCTCCAAGCATGTGCATTTTTATTGATCTCGCGGAAGCCTTCGACATCGTGGACCATAGAAAGCTGTTTGATGTTTTGGAATCTGTCGGGTTTAGAGGTAACATACACAGGTTGCTAAAGAATTACCTCCTGGGAAGAAGACAATGTGTAAAGATAGGTGAAGACATTAGTGAGCAAAAAATAATGGAATATGGGGTTCCACAGGGCACAGTCATCGGCCCCATAATGTTCGACATATACATTAACGAATTGTTTTCACAGTCGACTCAGGATACTGTCGTGGCTTCGCTGATGATACAGCCATATTCTTCAGGGGAGAAACGTTGGAAGAGCTGAAAAGTAAAGCCAGAGGTGACTTCAAAAACATCACAACCTGGTTTGAATCCAGATTACTCACAATTAACTTCAACAAGACTAATTGTTTGCCTTTTTGTGGCTACGCTAGCGGCTTGCCGTTATACGCGGCTTTGGAGATTAAAGATGGAGATTGTCGTGCGGATAGATGCCGTGAGGACGGTAAAATACTTGGGGGTGACAGTGGACTGTCATCTGAGATGGGATAAGCACATAAACAATCAGTTGTGCAAAATACGATTTTTGAGCACCAGGTTTAAAATGTACCGAGATATGTTTGACCAAAAGCATCTAAAGATCATATACAAGTCTCTGGTTGAGATACATCTGCTGTACGGTAATCTCATCTGGGGAGAAGCTGCAAGATGTTATATGAAAAGACTGGAAATCGCTCAGAAGTGGATTTTAAAAATTATTGGGAACAGATGTTATACTTACTCAAGTGATGACCTTTATGCGGAAATGCGTGTCCCGGATCTCTCTCAGATTTACCTTGGGTCTGTGGGTATCTGGCAACAAAATAATAGAAGAAGACCCACTGAAGCATCCCATGGCTATCAGACTCGATAGGTTGGGAGTGCCAGCATGATCCCGAAGTTTAATAAGTCTCAGACACGGCGATGCCATGTTCAAATTGGACCAAGACTACACAACTTCTTGCCACCGAAAGTACAGTCCATGTGACATGGGATTGTTTAAGGTGCTGTTGAAGGCTTGGATACTCGACTGGTCAAGACTGAATGCTCGTAGGATAGATAATTCATGGCTAACTATTGATTTATTGTTGCTCCGATAATTTTTCTGATTCTGTCGCTTTGTGTTGAATGCCTGTTTTGTTGAAGCTGTGTGATATGAATATATGTTTTATGTAAGAAAGTGAGTGAGGAATGAGCGGGTGAGTCATTGAGTGAGTGAGCGAGTGAGTAAGTGAGTGAGCAAGTATGTGTGAGTGTGATAATTTGTAATTTTGTACTGTTTTTTATTTGCTTTGTCTTGGATCTTAAATTCTGACCATTTTGTGTGGCTTATTTGTTACAATAGTTAGGATTATTTAGTTTTGTAAGTAATGTTTGTATAGTGTAAATGAAGTATGTCTTGTAATTTTTCTTGTAGACATGCGCTGTCCGCCTTTTTAAGATTGCGATGTTGCGCTGGATTGGAGATTGTTATGTACAACATTTATATTTCAGACCCACGCACAAGTCTTTGACATTTGTAGGATAGTTTGGATTTATTGTCCCTCTGTTGACATTTTTGTGGAATCATTGTAAGTGTCTATTTGTATGAATAAATATATATTATTATTATATGTATTGCGAAATATAATTACAACAAAAAATGTATAAACGTTTCTCCACCGCCGATTACAAGTCACCTGATCGATTGCTTTGCAAAATAAATTTGCACGTTTCAACACGTTCTAGAGATAACATAATAATACAGATATTTTCGCCAAACGAAACTATGTCAATTTAGTTGTCGTTGATCCTTCCCAAAATTATTAGAGGTCGGCACTTTTTAGATAAACTAATAAAGACAGTTCAAAAACCGCGTCCGGCGATAAAAATACAATACACTACAGAATTTGCCTGCGACTAGTTCCCTTCTCGGTTCCGTAGATGGAATTTTTCATCCTCTGATGACGCTCACTTGGTTAGTGAAACGACCGTTAGGTCTTTTAAAATGTGTTGTGGTGATTTGGGTTCTCCCAGTCTACATATCAGTACTCATCACAGGTTCCACTCTTCACTTAATAAATTTGTCCTGTTCCAACATATACTTATTTCTGCTTACCAAGGGCAACCAGTTCCACAAGTTGTTTTTAGGAATGAAGTCACTGTTAATTGGCTAGTAATTTTTAACCTCGTGACCCAATTTACTCAAAAATCTACTAGGAATTCTAAATCATTTCTAGTAAAATTACTCCAGCAAGACACAAATAAGTTTGTTTTGTAAGGTGTCCAACGTTAATTAGTCCATAACTCAGCGTCTCTCTAGATTTCTGCAGAATTAAGTTAACATTTCTCGCATAAGAACTGCGTAATTGGATTCATTAGGCTTACACCATAACAAATTCTCTTAAATCATAGACACGCAGACTAAGAAAGAGGGGAGGAGGAATAACCCAGACAACGGAATCCACTTCCAATAACTCTCAACGTGCCGCGATCTATTTTCTCGTGTTTGGGATACAGGGAGCCCGACCGCATCAACTTCAATTTCATTAATGAAACAAGCAGATCTCCTACCGGAGATGGGAATATACCGAGGTTACACACAGAACCTCCTTTAATTACAATAAGGCAGCTATAACCTGTCACACAGCAGCCACCTGGTATTGATTGCGTAAATTACTCCTCAGCACGACTATTAACCAGATCAGAGGAACATGATGATGGTAATGCAGTTGAAGTGTAATTTCATACTGGAGTCGAAATTAATATTTTCAGCTCTCGGCTAAAAATGTTTAGCGTGTCTAAAATCGAAAGCTCGCCTGTGAATTTTAAGCGCACACACAGTCCTTGGAGCTATTCACCAGTGCTTTTGTTGTAAAAAGCTAATTGCTGAGTGAGAAGAGCGTGTTTGAACTCTATTAGTCAGATGACCTCTATTCTCTCTAGCCAATTATTTCCATAGACCATATTTCTGATTTAGTGTAACAACTAACTGTTTCACTACAGTTGTAAACATTAGTTTTGGGCCGCTGAGTAGACTCTTTAAAGAGGTCCATCTAATGTCTCTTTATTTATGTTTTAGCGAATTTTCATTAAGAAAAATTTGCTAATAGAGAGGTCACGAATGAAAAACTTTTGAAAAAAATTCTTCAGATGAGCGCGAATTTGGCTCCTTAGAACCCAAAGCCAAGGTCCGTTAAAATTTTTAAATGTTTAGATATATATACATACATACATACATATATATATATATATATATATATATATATATATATATATATATATATATATATATATATATATATATATATATATATATATATATATATATATATATATATATATATATATATATATATATATGTATATATATATATATATATATATATATATATATATATATATATATATATATATATATCTTAGTTTAAGACAAAGCAGGAGCGATTCCCAGAATATAATAATCTAATTCAAAAATTACGGATATATATAGTGTGTCCACGGATTGAGTGTGAGTGAGGTATAAGTGACAAAAATTTTTTGAATTAGATTATTATAGTCTGGGAATCGCTCCTGTTTTGTCTTAAACTAAGATGTTGAGAAAATGAACAAAATCAATTAATATAGAAGGTGGTTTAGAACTGATTGAATTAAATGTGTTAAGAGTAAGCTACCTTCGTTTATAAAGATACCGCAAAAAGTTATTAACAAAACTTGTTAAGACTTAAAATTTATGACAGGCTCTCAATTTGCAGCCAGACCAGCCTACTTTGAATTTTCAAGTAAATTATTAACATTTTGTCCCTATCAACATGGAGCTTTTTACCTGTGGTTTTCTGAACGCAGGTGCGCAAAGTAAGCAACCATGCAATGTTAAATAATAATTTATTAGTAAAATACAAAACGCTTATTGCTAACAAAAATCAAAACGAACAACGAAAAATTAAGAAATTATTCAAATGTGCTGCCACCAACCGAGACACAACTCAGCCCGTTTAGTAAATGCTTTGTAGGCATTTTGAATATGTTGAATTGGAATACGGTCAATTGCCTCTCTCAAGCCCAGTTTCAACAAATCAAGATTGTGGTTTAATGGAGCTGCGTAGACTTTCTGTTTGAGATAGCCCCATAAATTAAAGTCCATTAAGGTAAGATCGGGACTTCTGGAAGGCCAAGGTATTGGCCCATATCGAGCAATCCACCGCCCAGGAAATTCGCGATCTAACCATTTTCGAACGATTTCTGTTGCATGTGCTGGGTGGCCGTCATGCTGAAAGTATGCTGTTTGTCTATATTCTAGTGACATGTTATGCAAATGGTCTTGAAGAATATTTTCCAGCATTTTCAGATAACTGTACTAGTCCATATTCCGCTCAAAAAATATGGCCCAATTATCCCAGTGTAAGAAACAGCACACCACACATTTACTTTTTTATGGCATTGTCTTCTGCAATTAACTCTATAATTTGGATTCTCCATAGGCCAATGCCGTGCATGTTGGGAATTTACCACCCCATTAGTGGTGAAAGTGGATTCGTCCGAAAAAATAATACTTCTGCCAAAATTGTGATTTTGTAGATATTGCTCGCCGTACCATAAACAAAAATCTAATCGTTTTGACTCGTCATTTTCTTCCAAAGTGTGTATAAATTTTGCTTTGAAAGGTTTCACCTTGTTGGTACGATAAATTTGTTGCAAATGCGATTTGCTAATATTGCCAATTTCTAATGCCCTTCTTCTTAATGATAATTTTGGAAAACGCCTAACAGAATCCATAGATAATGCAGCTGCAGCATTGTCTTCTCCATTTAGGTCGAATTTTGTCTTCTTAACATTTAAAACACTCCCATGACGCATAAATTTTGTAACAACTTTTTTTACATCACTAGCGAAAACCGAATAATTTGTCCAGCGTTCAAGGAATTTTCTTATCACTCCCTGATAAGAATGTTCTTCACCCAAACCATAGCGCTGCACAATAAACACTTTTTGTTCTGTTGTTAACATTTTTAAATACAGAAGCTTGCTGTTCGTGACAAAGAATATTGACGTTTCAATTTTCCAAATAAGTAGTATCCCGGGAAACGAACAACAAGGCAGAGCTCAAGTAGCCATGCAACTCGCCAATTATTGCTTCAAATGTCCAATTGTGCATTTACTTTATTTATTTTTATTGGTTGAGATGAAAGCAAACCTACCCCACGTTTAATTATCGTAAATACTTTTTTAATACAGTTTCAAGTATTTTTTAAAGAACACCTAATCACAGAAGCCGCCGAACGTCATTTAAATAAAGTCGCAGCTAAAAAAAATTCATAGTAGGCTGATCCGTTTGAAAATTGAGAGCCTGTAATAAATTTTAATTTTAAATAGTTTTTGTTAATAACTTTTTGCGGTATCTTCATAAACGAAGGTAGTTCACTCTTAATACATTCCATTATATCAGTTATAAACCACGCTGTATATTAATTGATTTTGTTCATTTTCTCAGTTTAAGACAAAGCAGGAGCGATTACCAGAATATCAGATTCTAATTCGAATTTTTTTTTGTCACTTATACCTTACCCACACTCAATCCGTGGACACACTATATATATATATATATATATATATATATATATATATATATATATATATATATATATATATATATATATATATATATATAGGACCTTGGGACACAAAAATTCAAATGCTTATAAAAAAATTTGATTTTTCATTTAAATTAACTTATATTACATAGAAAAATTTAAGCATTAAATATATCTTTAATGATAGGAAAAAAATTAACGAAACTCTAACAACAAAAAAAATGAAGGTTTCAGAACAAAATAAAAATTGTCCCAAGGTACAATAATTAAGTGTATTTTGGGACACATATTAGTGTACCTTGAGACGCGTGAACATAATATTTATTTGACATTATAATATGTGAAGTCGACGTGGACAACCATCTCTCGGCGTTTTCTTTCAGTGCCTTCGATAAAGGAAGGGCATGGCAACTTCATAATGACTTCGGAAGCTTGTAATTCATATTCAGTTTCATCGCTGCATATGAATTTATTTATTCCAATTTGTTTTGAGATATTTGACTTCTAATATTTCTCCCATTTGCATAATTTGAGCTACGTAAAATTTGTATCACTTCTTCCCGGCTAAACGAACCAAGATGAAATCATTAACACTTAATTCATTACTAATGTGTTTTACTGAATCTTCTGCAATATCAAACTCAACATCTTGTAAACTATCATCCGAGTCAACATTTTCTTCTTCATCCTCATCTGAACTACTAGTCACTATTTGCCTTTTAATTTTTTGTATTTTCTTTGGCATTATCTTTTGCTTTCTGAGTTGTACTTGCTGTTCAATTTCTGTCTTTTCCAGTGTATCGGTTAATATTCTACACCCAGCTGGTTTTCTACCACCACGTTTGGAATTCTTTCTAGCCTCTGTTTTAAGGAAGGGTCGTATTTGCTCAGGACTTACAAATACAGAAGCAGCAGACTTATTTAAATATGTTCCAGAAAGTTCAGCTTGATGTGAATCTTTTGAAGTGGATGGTCGTGCATCTGCTGTTAGACTTGTCTCCGTGTACTTGCGCTGGAGTATAATTTTCAACGTGAGATGGTTCTTCAAGAGGCCTAGCTGTTACATAAGAGCTTAAAAATTCGTGATCTGCAAAAATGTTTCTATTGGATGGATGAATCCCTGTGACTTCTAAACCTGACTGAATATTTTGTGAGGTAAAAGCTTTAGGGTATGCTTTGCCCACACATCATATATGGTCATTGGTTTGGCGGTATTACTAAGAAACCACTCATTGCATGCAGTATTATAGTACTTCTTAAAGGGGCCAAATACAGTGCGGTCTAATGGCTGTAATTTATGGCTCGTATGTGGGGGTAAGGTCAGCATTACGATTCCCATACCCATTGCATAAATCAGACTTTCCACTGACATGTAGCTTTCGTGATTATCCATCACAAGCAATATTTTGTTGGTATTACTTGAGCATAAAAATGTCTGAAGTCGACCATCCACTTGGATTTGCTGTTCCTACACTACCAACGGGAGCACATTTAACATATTTTCAAAATTAACGCGGGGATGAACGAAAACAGGGGGTACGCAATTTCCAATTGCATTGATAGCTGATATTCATGTGACATTTATTCCCCTTTCAGCGGAAGTAAAACTTCCAAGTTGTTTTGTACCTTTGGTAGCTAATATACGAACCGGAGTATGGACTGTTGAGATTCCGGTTTCGTCCATATTGAAGATATTTTGTGGCATAAAACTGAATCTTTTCATCACATCTTCTAGTTTATCAATAATATATTTACATTATATTTGTTGAATGCTGTCGATCTGGCAATGCTTGTTGCTTGTGGTTTTCGTTAACCAATACCTGCTTTTTGATTCGAAAAAATATTTAGCCAGTCTATGCCTGCCATTTTATGGTCTTTCCAACTACCTATCTGGATATTTTATATTGTTAGCAATAGCATAACTGTATGCCAACTTTCTAGTTTCAATGGCTGATAAGTCGTAATACATGCTTGAACATTGCTTCAAATATGAAGTTCGCTTCTTGGCTACCTGTGAAAACTTGGTTTACAGCGATAGAAGCAGCATAAGCAAATTGCCCTTTATTATCTCGGTTCTGTGTTTTCAACATAGGTCTGGAAATTCTATATTCAATTGCGGCTTGTCTAAATGACAATTCTCCGCTAAGAGCTTTTTCTGCAGCCGCTACAACATTTTGGGAATCTGGCTTTATTCTTTTTATATTCTGTTTACTTCTAGGCAACAAAAAATAAAAATTAAAAATATATATAACCAGGGATTAAAAAAAATGCTTTTACTGTGAGTACCTTGGGACACGTCTCAAGGTACACTTTTATCTGTGTCCCGAGGTACACAAAAACGTCTCGTTCATTGTAAATACAATTATTTTTTTAGGTTATGTCAGGATGTAAAATACAAACTAGGTACTCGAAAATCTCTACAACATGATAGCATAATCTGTAATAATTTGAATTTCATACCTTGATATATATATGCAGATGGTTGCTGATGGATATTATTTTACACTATGTTGATATAAGCACGAAATTTCTCCTTCCACAAACAGTTGTGATGCTTAGGCAAACATAATACATGTGTGGCTCTGTCCCAAGGTCGGCCGATTTTGATCAAATTTCTTTCTTTTGCCAGTAGCTTGGATAGATTCGTTAGACAGGAAAATCTGCTCAGTTGAAATACATTAAACAATGATTTGTTTCAATTAGACAGACGGATTCCCCCGGTCAGTATCAGTTCTGAGCTGACTTTAAATGTATGGAATTTCGACCACGAAATTATAATGCATGTATGTAAGAAAATAGATTCGGGACTCAGCAAGTGCGTTATGGTAGCGAATTTTTATTGAACGCCTTAAATTTGAATAACTCAATTTGCTATTAACCTATAAGGTTCGTTGGTCAGGAAACTAGTTTTTTTCGGGAATATTTTAAGTTTATTTTCGACAAATTTGTGTACATTTTCAAACAATAAAGGTATTTTAATGAAACATGGCACATTGTTTCTACTATATAGGTTATATTGGTAACCAAATTTGATGTCTGCTTTCTTAAAAAAAAACACATATTTGCTATTTGAAACATTTTCATGAAAATACACTATCATAACACCCTTGCTGCGTCCAGATTTTTGACGATTTTTTTTTTAATTCGCTAATGAGGAGATCTGTGTTTATATATATATATATATATATATATATATATATATATATATATATATATATATATATATATATATATATATATATATATATATATCCGACCGATAACTCAAAAAATGACGGACCAATCTTAATAAAATTTGGTGAGTACCTTCCTTTTGCAAGTGGCTTGGATAAGTTCGTTAGCCAGGCAAATCGGACCAGGTTTTCTTTCTAAAAAAATTCATATCTTCGGAAATAACAAAGCAAGCGCAACCAAATTTGGTACGCGTGTTAGTATTATAGTAAAATTTAGGTCTCTAGCTTTAAAGACAAAGAAGTTATGGGCAGTTAAACAAACAAATTTTGGAGTTTTCCTCAAAACGTCAAACTCGCAATTTTAAAGTCAAAATTGGCAATGTTTAGGCAAAGAACGTGAAATAAATACGGATTTTAAAAAGAAAATGTTGCAAGAAGAGTGTTCTGCAAACCCTTAAGTTTCAGATTCAACCGTCATTGCCCTTCATTTTACTAAAATATTTACAGAAAATTCATTTCAAATAGAACCTTTCTCTGATGCTTTGGCTGTCGGTTTAGTTAAGTTGATGCTTTCGCTGTAGGTTTAGTGAAGTTTCTGGTTTAACGGTCTATAATTTTTTTGTTGCAAATTTTCGTTAATGCATTTTTGCATTTTTTATCGAAATATGATGAGTTTGTAAGAAAAAAATCTAGACACAGTAAGTGCGTTTTGGTAGCGAATTTTCGGTAAATTTGCAGTTTAGCTCCAGAACGCTTTTCAGAAACCTGCCTAGCCCCCCCCTGGATCCACAAACCCCAAGAAAAATTTCTTGTTCACACTCCCCAAGGAAGTTACGGGACAAGGAGTGAGTAGAGGTGTATAATTTTTTTTAGCTAATTTTTGTAGAACAAATTCGTTAATGCATTTTTAATTTTTTTATCGGAATATGATGCGTTTGTAAGAAAAAAAAACTGGACGCAGTAAAAACTGTTTTCAGAAACCTGCCTAGCCCCCCCCCCCCCCCCTGAATCCACAAACCCCAAGAAAAATTTCTTGTTCACACCCACCAAGGAAGCTACGGGACCAGGAGTGTGTATAATTTTTTTTTAGCTAAATTTCGTAGAACAAATTCGTTAATACATTTTACATTTTTTATCGAAATATGGACGCAGTAAGTGCGTTTTGGTAGCGAATTTTCGGTAAATTTGCAGTTTATCTTCCAAACGCTTTTCAAAAAACCGTTTTCAGAAACCTGCCTAGGCCCCCCGCTTGGATCCACAAACCCAAAGGAAAATTTCTTGTTCACACTCCCTAAGGAAGTTACGGGACTAGGAGTGAGTACATATGCAGGGCGGGATAGGTAGTAAAAAGGAAATATGAGCAGAAAATTCGAATGAAGCGGGTTTGAAAGCTGTCTTTTTCACATCTTGAAGCCATATCCCCCTTAAGCCCTGCCTACCCCACACAACACCCCTATTCACTCCCAGTCCCGTAACTTCCTTGGGGGCTGTGAACAAGAAATTTTTCTTGTGGTTTGTGCATCCAGGTTGGGCCCTAGTAATGTTTCTGAAAACAATTGTTGAACAGCGTTCGGGAGCTAATCTGCAAATTTACCGAATTTTCATTAAATCCTTCAAATTTCAATAACTCAATTTGCTATTTACGTAAGCTTTGTTGGTTAGAAAACCAACATTTAAGTTTATTTTCGGAAAATGTTTGTATATTTTCAAACCATAAGTGTTTTGATAAAATATAGTACATTGTTTATACTACATAGGCTATACCGGTAATCAGATTGATGCCTGCTCGCATTTGCTATTAAAAACATTTTCATGGAAATTCACTTCCATAACACATTTGCTGCATCTAGATATTTGAAAAATGTTTATATATTTTCAAACAATAAATTTATTTCGATGAAATATGGTACATTGTTTCTACTATACAGGCAACCAAGTTTGATGCCTTCTTTCATCAAAGAAAGACTTCTGTTAAAAATATTGTAAAGAATATTCGCTACCATAACGCACTTGCTGCGTCCAGAGATTTTTATAATACTTACATCTCTTAATGTTAAAGTACTGTATTAAAACAAAACAAGTTTACTCAACCAACATGTTAAGTTTTTTTATTGTGTATATTTAAATTTAAATTCATATTGTTGTTAAATAAAACGTTGGAAATGCGTTTTTTAGAACACAATAGAGCCAAAACTTGATAAGGTGTATGAGCAAAAAAGGACGCACTGAGATAAACTGTCTCTTATCTCTGTTATGTGTAAGTAACCACAAAAAACAATTCACATTTAATTCTACCTCACTATCTGGATACCTGTGACTAATTAGATTCATTTTCAATTTTGTGTCGTCGTGCGTTGCGAGAACATCTTCTAGAATTTTAAACTTCATTCAAATCAATTAATTTACTTATTATATTTTGAATTTGATTTACTTTGTTATTTTGATTCGCGGTCGTGACGCGTCGGTTTTTCGCGGCGGTCGTTCATTACGCGGTTAGCTATTTTTCAAAAATATTGTTGGCCATTTCAGTTTAGCGGAAATTCCTTTAACATTAGTGCCAACAAATTTGAAAATAGCTAGCATTCGAATGTTTGAGCGCGTTCCCATTTTACTTTAATATTAAAATAGAGTGAAGTAATAACTAAATAAGGTGATTTTCTTCGTTTAATTAAGAGTGAGTGCCAGTGGTTCCAGGTTCCTGTCCCCTTGGAAGGTCGGCGCAGAAAGCAGCAGGGCTTTTTACTACGTTGTGAGTTGTCTTTTTAGGTTAATTATTATAATTTTTTAGTCTTTAATTTTATTACTTTTTTTCTATAATGTATTTGTAACTATCACTTATGAACTCAAATCTACATAAAATGGATT
The DNA here is from genome assembly GCA_964006375.1 of Tillus elongatus. NCBI lineage: Eukaryota > Metazoa > Arthropoda > Insecta > Coleoptera > Cleridae > Tillus > Tillus elongatus. The sequence continues at coordinate 299,999,105 of OZ023262.1, forward strand.
TGTTAACAATAATTTATAATTTAAACAGTAATGGCGTCTGTAGGTTTAAGAAATGTAGTCCAGGCCACCTTAGGATCTGGACATAGCCTACTGTGCACCGAAATAGGTACATTTTAGTGAATTTTCTTAAAAAAATTCACTAATGAGGAGATCTCGACTTTTGAATTTTGAAAAAATTTCTTCAAATGAGCGCTAATTAGGCCCCCCAGAACACATATCCGGGGTCAGTTTGAATTTTTATATGTTTATATATATATATATATATATATATATATATATATATATATATATATATATATATATATATATATATATATATATATATTTATATATATGTATCACACCGATAACTCAAAAAATAATGGGCCGATTTTAATTAAATTTGGTGAATAAATTCCTTTTGCAAATGGCTTGGATAAGTTCGTTAGCCAGGAAAATCTGCTTCGATTTTCCCGGAAAATTTTGTGTTTTCTTTCGAAAAAAATTTATATCTCCCGAATTAACAAAGTAAGGGCAACCAAATTTGGTACGCGGGTTTATGTCCTTATATGTAAATTACCTACCAAAATTTAGCTTTGTGTGTCAAAAGAGAAAAAAGTTATAGGCATTTAAAGAAAAATAAATTAAGGTTTTCCTCAAAACGTCAAAGTTGCGACTTAAAACGTCAAAATCGGCAACATTTTGGCAAACTTGAAACTAATACGGGCTATGGAAATCAAATGTCTCAAGAAGGATGTTTTACAAACACTGAAGTCTTAGTTTCAACCGTCATTGTCCTTCATTTTACTAAAATGTTTCCAGAAAATTCATTTGAAATAGACGCTTTCCCTGATGCTTGGCAGTAGTCTTAGCTATAGAGTTTATATTTAATGGTATATAATTTTTGTCGAATTTTCGTAAAAAATCAATGAAGCTCAATATATCCGTTATTATACATGATTTGAAAAAAAATTGTATATATTAATTATAGGGTGTCTTGAGCTACATCTTAAAAAATATTTCTACAATCACAGGGTGGCCCATAAGTCATTGGTGATACAAATTTTCTTTTTTTTTAATCAAACACGCCTTATGTTATTGCATTTTCCATCGAAATATAATGCATGTTTGTAAGAAAAGAAATTCTGGATGCAGCAAGTGCGTTATGGTAGCGAACTTTGATCAAATGCTTCATATTTGAATAGCCCAATTTGCTATTAACCTATAAGGTTGACCAAGAAACCAGTTTTTCCGGGAACACTTTAAGTCTACTTTTGGAAATCTTGGTACATTTTCACACAATAAAGTTATTTTTATGAAACATGGCACATTGCTTTTACTATATAGGTTATACTGGTAACCAAAATTGATGCCTGCTTTCTTAAAAAGAAAACACACATATTTGCAATAAAAACATTTTTATGAAAATTCACTACCATAACGCACTTGCTGCGTCCAGAGTTTTTTTAAACTTTGGCGGGTGACTTGTTCAGAAACTATTGAAATTGTAGGTAATACTCAAGTTTATTTTACATTCGTTTTAGCTAGAAATTCGATTTACAGTCTTAAATTATTTTGCATGACAAAATGTTGCTGGGATGGTTAATAAGAAAAAATAATATGCACAATTAAACAAAACGCAGCATTTTAATTAAAAAGACTGTAGTGTTTCATTTCCTCTTATTTATTCAAAAACTTTCATAAATTACGCCCAGGCGATTTCATTCAAAGAAATTATATCAGTATAGACATTTGTTGTATAAACGCTTAAAACTTAAGACTTTACAGCACTTTATTATTTTTAAGAAACTTTGTACCTGTGAGAACTTGTTGATGAGAAATAGTTGATACAGATTCTGGCAACAGGAAGTCAAATACGTTTAATTAATTAATTAATTCAGTGCTGATTTACCATAAAGTGTAGCTAAAATGGATCTGAAAATTACTAAATTAATACACAAGCTTTACAAAAAATCAGTAGGAAAATTGTTAACTTTTAGTGATTTTCTTTAAAAAAATTCACTTATGAGGAGATCCCGACTTTAGAATTTTTAAAAATTTAGAATTTTGAAAAAATTCCTTCAAAGCGCACTAATTAGGTTCCCGAGGACACATATCCGGGGTCAGTTTCGAATTTTATATGTTTTTATACATACATACATACACACATATATATATATATATATATATATATATATATATATATATATATATATATATATATATATATATATATATATATATGTATGTATGTATGTATGTATGTATGTATGTATCACACCGATAACTCAAAAAATAATGGGCCGATTTTGATCAAATTTGGTGAGTATCTTCCTTTTGCCAGTGGCTTGGATAAGTTCGTTAGCCAGGAAAAACTGCTCAGTTGAAATGGATTAAACAGTGATTTGTTTTAATTTGACAGACGGATTCCCCCGGTCAGTACCAGTTCTGAGCTGACCTTAAATGTATGAAATTTCGACCACGAAATTATAATGCATGTTTGTAAGAAAATTAATTCGGGACTCAGTAAGTGCGTTATGGTAGCGAATTTTTATTGAATGCTTCAAATTTGAATAGTTCAATCTGCTATTAACCTATAAGGTTCGTTGGCCAGAAAGCTAGTTTTTCGGGAATATCTTAAGTTTATTTTTGCAATTTTTTAGTACATTTTCAAACAGTAAAGTTATTTTCGTGAAATATGGTACATTTTTTCTACTATATATGTTATACTGGTAACCAAATTTGATGTCTGCCTTCTTTAAAAAAACACTATTTGCTATTTAAAACATTTTGATGAAAATTCACTATCATAACGCACTTGCTGCCTCCAGACATTTATTAAGTTATTTAGTATTTCAGTTGTTATATTAAAATTTCTAACCTCTCATCTACTACGAACAATTGAATATAGATAAATCTCGGTGCAAATTATAATTTTTACCTTGGTTATTTTCATGTCGTGTATATGTGTATTTTTTTCCGTGGCGCTACAATGTTATATGTAATTTTCATTTCACTTACATGCAAGGTTCAGCTTTGGTAAGATAGATATACTTAAGATTCTTCAGATGTAGTTAAACTATATGAATATTGTATTTTATGTACTATTGTTACTAAAAGAACTAAAGTTTGTATTATTATTATTATCATCAATGAGTACCATTTCTCCAACTTGGTACTTAGTAAAAGGCATCCATTAGAGACCATTAACTTGTGATACCGTCGACCAAAACAACTGACTCCGAAGTTGTAAATGGAAATGGGAACGTTATCACAGTCTGCAAACAGACACAGCGTCAACCGGTGTTAACTGTCACGCATTTGTTGATCTGTTGCGAGATCTGTGTGTATAGAGAACGATGACAGTCATGAATCTGGTCATACAAAACAAGTGGCTATAGCACAGGAAAGCTCCGACGGAGTTTACAGATACAAGTGTCCTACCAGGAATTTTGCAACTTTTTTGGTTAAATCTAAAAAATATATCTTTTTAACTGGTGTATAAAGTTACTCTCACATTGCGTACAAAAACTTTTACTATTTTATCCAGTGATATCTATCGCCAATTTTTGCCTAGTTTTAATACTGGGTGCTTTTGATGAAAAAGATATGAAATAATAATTATTTATAACGCATCCTCTGATATATATATATATATATATATATATATATATATATATATATATATATATATATATATATATATATATATATATATATATATATATATATATATATATATATACAGGTTGATTCTTTAATGTTGCGAAAAATTTCAAGGAGCGATTCCTTGTCAAAAACGAAAGGGTGTTTTTCATATAAAATTATTTCCAAAAACGTCTCTATTCGGAGTTACACCCCTTTAAAAATGTAAGATAAAATGAGGTTTTTATTGAATTTATCAAATTTGAAAAAACATAAAATAATAAATATTTGCACATAACTTAACCTTATCAAAGCCTTTCCTACTCCAAAATTCTCATTAGTCACCCTGAGAAGGGGTTGGAAATTTCAACATCTAATGACTTACTCATTGTATATTATTGAGGGGTTTCAAAATTGCAGTTTCAAAAACTCCCTTTTACAGCCTGACTAATTTCGGACCATTCTAGTCTCTTATATTTTTTTCGTGAAATGTACCATTTTTGAGCAAGTAAATAAAATACAAGTCGTGCAATTAAAAAAAAAATCAGGACGAAGCAAGTGCATTTTATTAGCGAATTTTCATAAGAATTGTACACTATTATTATACGGCATATTAGTAAAGTTAATATTTTAAACTTACACAGACCTTGAAGATCGATTTTAGAGTTACTAGTACGCGCACATTTGATGAATTGTTTCGAAAGTGTGACCATCGATATCTCTCTATTATCGAAAAAACGTGTGTTCTAACTCCTATTGATAAACATCTACAACTTGTTAATAGACCTGATAAAAGAAATTAGGGTTAAAATATAAAATTTTCTGCATTGTATTAGAAATAAGAAATAACAATGTGTAATATATCTGTGTATATAACTTTAAAAGATTAAACTTAAGTCTTTCTGTCTACCCAACTGTGATTATACCTGTAAATCCGTGGTCCGTCTTGTGTGTCTAGATGTGGCCATGACACACCTCTTGGTCCAAGTGTCTCCCCGTTTATAATCCCTGGTAGATACACTACTTAAAAAAAAACTAAATTTTTTATGAAGCTAAAGAATTAAGTTTTGCTATATCTGTGGTTAGTGTAAGTCTCTTTAAAGAAACTTGTATTACAAATTTCTTTAAAGTTATGCAAAAGATTTCCAGAAGGAAACTTAATTCATATTTAGAAAAGTAAAGTACCTGCGAAATTATAAACGTGGCAGTTATTTTTCCTTATTAATCGCCAGTATGATTTTGTTTAAGTCAATATAATCAAACCGGTTTTTTCAATCTCAACAATAACAAAATGACAAAATGTCTGCTGAAAATTAGAATTTCAGGCTCAAAGGTGACAAACTCATTCAGGAGTTTTAAACAAAAATTAGATCTTGTTCAAAACGTATGAAATCTGTGCACTATTGTTTCTCCAAATGTCAAAATAAAACATAAAAAACATACATTCATCAAGCTGAATTCGATCGCGTAACCTTCTGCTTAGGAGGCAAAGGCGATATCCCCGGCGCCATCTGAGTATACTTCAACTAACGTTTTATTTTCGTGATACTTTAGCTCGGCTTCATGCCCGGGATATTATAGTCAAAGTATACGTAATTCATTACAGAATTAGTAGAATTACCATTGAAACACATCCCACGACTTTTTAGGTCTTATATGACGTCTTATGTTTAAGTTTAAGGTTAAAAGAAACTATTTAGGAATTATTTTTATAGAGACTTGGCTTGATTTTGTTTACATTTTTAGTACATTATAAGACAGCATAATATATCTATGCTACGCCAAAACTATATTTGAGCCCGTTTATGAAACTACAAACTTAGTGTCTTTTAATAATTGATTAAATCCCCCAGTTAAATAACAATCACTTGGAAAATGTTTAATCTCATGTCGTCTGTCATTTTCCATAATTGCGGCCGAGATTTCACGATCGTTGGTTCGGGTAGTATGTTTTATGCCTGGTTACAAATTACTCGGATATATATATATATATATATATATATATATATATATATATATATATATATATATATATAGATATATATATATATATATATATATATATATATATATATATATATATATATATATTTATATATATATATATATATATATATATATATATATATATATATATATATATATATATATATATATAAACTATAACAGGATTTATATATCCTGTTATAGTTAGTATAACTTCCTGGGCTCCGGATGCTCACGCAGGTGATTTCTTTGCCTCCGTGGCTTTTTTGGTTGTTTCCCTCGGATTGAGGGTCTTCCAAATGTTGCTGCAATTGTGCACCGGTTGCCTGTTGTAACTCCGTGTATTTTTGCATCTTCATCCAGAGTGTTCTCATCTTCACCTGGCTATACCGTACTGGTGATGGCTAATAAGCTTAAAACACGTGTATGCGGTTGTCTCTTTGCGGCTTTGCCCTTAACCCTTAACCCCTATATATATATATATATATATATATATATATATATATATATATATATATATATATATATATATATATATATATATATATAAATTTTCACGGACCTTGGTTTTGGGCACCCAAATTCGCGCTCATCTGAAGAAAATTTTCCGAAAGTTTTTCATCGTGACCTCTCGAATAGCAAATTTTTCTTAACGAAAATTCGCTAATAGTAAGTGTAACATTTAGTTTTTATTTTATGCAGAATTATTTAGCGTAAAAAAAAACGCATCTACAAAAACTGTTGGAAATGACCAACTTCAATACAAGTTTTTATTATGCGACGCATTCATCGGCGAACACGCTCAAAATGTCCGGAGTCTGTCGAATTGTCTCACAAGACTCTCATGCGATATCGCAATTTCTTCACATTTTCAATTGAAGTGGTATAAGACAATTGTCTGAGATGCCCCCAGAGGAATAAATCAAGAGGATTTAGGTCTGGGGATCTTAAAGGTTATCGCCTCTTCGACGTATACATTGGTTTTGATATGAAACATTCAAACACTGTCGAGCAACCGAACTGAAATGCGCTGAAGCACCGTAGTGCATAAGCCACATTTGTTGTCTTACCCGAGTAGGAACTCTTTCAAGCATTGTTGGAAAATCTTCTTAAAGAAATCTGCGATAAATTTCTCCAGTCAGTATACTAGGTAGATAGAATCAGAAAGTCTCCAACAATTCCCACCGATACATTAAGAGAAAAGTAGTGTTGATGACGACTTTCTGTCAACGCATGTGGGCTCTCATCAGTCGTTGTTATAAAAATTTATTAATGAATTCTTAGAAAAGTTAGCCTCGTCGGTGAATATAATTTTAGTCGAGAATTGAGGATATACTTTCTTGTATCCATCGACAAACAGCCACTCTTCTCTGAAAATCATCCGCTGCACCCGCTGAATATGATAGGGGTCCAAAAGATGCTTGTTCAGAATTATCCAAACTGTTCACTGGCTAATATTTAATGTATTAGCAATCTTTCTGGTGCTTCTTGTAGGGTTATCTTCGATTTCATTAAGCAACGGCTTTTCAATTTGAAGCGTAACTGTTTGAGGGTGCCAGTTTTCTGAGTATTTTTTCAAAACTACCAGTTTTACTCAGATTTTGATGTAAATGACTAAACATGGTATAATGCGGAAAAATGCGCTCAGGATAACGATCTTCATAAAGGCCTGCTAATGCGTTACCATTAGAAATACCATAAACCAATTGCATATTGCACATTTCACTATTTGTGTAATTATACATTTTGACGGCCGTATAAGTTGTACACCACCCTACTATTTTATATTTGTCTGTCAAGTAAAAAACGTCTAGAATTCTGTAGTGAAGAATCAAGGTTTTTGTGAATATTTAGTCTAAATAAATAAAAATGTGTATACAAAAGTGAATATTTCAGCTTATGGCTATTCTGGAAACGTTGGTGGAAGTTACGGAAGTAGGAGGGGCAAAATCTAGACAAAACCCTAAAAGTGACATTACGTAAAAAATTACGTTTTGACAGAAAGAATTTCAGAAGAGAATGTTCAACAAAATGGTGTAAATGCAAATTCAATCATTGCTTGCTTGTAAGACACATTGTATAATTTTAGACACAGATAAATAAGTATAACTATATATTTAATGTGTTTTGGTGGTCGTAGGAGTAGTAGCAATGGCAGGAAGGCTGGCACCAGCCAGTAAGGCTACATAGCGCCCTTTTTGCCGTCCCCGGAATCCAGCAGCCATGTCCTACTCCTCCTCGGTTTCGTCACCAAACCTCCTCGACCTCAAAATAAAAGTCATTACGGCCTTCCACTGGACGGGACTTAATTGACTCCTTTGTAGAGCCCTTGATCCAAACAATTCTGTTCGAAGACTCCCAGAAGCCTTACACTCAGACGGTTATTTAGTCTCACCGCCTTTCTGGTTAATGGAATCCCTCTCGACACCTACCAATGTAAGGTGCCTTCTGAAACTACAGTGGTCAGTTAGCACCACGATGATACGGCGAAGCGTAGAACTACTTCTATCAAGAAGCCAGGCAGTCTTGCTTCTATCCGGCCTCTCCACGAACCTCGTTATCCATCCTCTGATCCTTAGTGGGGATTCTGAGGGTATATGTCCTCTGCGTTTGGTACCTTGATAGTAAAAATTGGGATTTTCTTTTCCACCTCCTTGGCATCTTTTGTATGTCCTGTAGTCCTCACCGCGCCAGTTTCAGGAGTCTCGCATTCTATAGAGATGATAAACCTAGGACACATAGTTTTTGTACGATACTTGCATGCAAGATTAACTGAGTGTTTTTGAGAAGACACACTTGTTTGCAATGTTTTTTTTTTATAAATAACAATTGGATTTTGAAGAAGAGTGGAATGTATGATTGATATCAATGAATTTAATTACTATTATTATTATTATTACTGTATGGTTACCATAGCAAGGTGAATTTGTATTTAGACTGCAATTTTTATGGTGATAAGTTATGGCAACCAAATTGTGAAAATCTGCTGAGTACGAGATCCTCTCTTTAAGTAGACCTGTTGATTTATAAGAGAAATATATTACTGTCGTAAGAACAGGAAATAAAATCTACCTATCCGTTCACGTAGGACAGACTGTATAAACGATGATGGTACAGTCATGATCCAGGCCTATAAAACAGGTGGCTGTGGTGGCAAGGGTAGTGTGCCAGAGCGTGTCTATAAATATACCACGAGCGGTAGCAGTTTGATGGTGAGGCGGCGGAGAGGGATGAAGACGGGAATGGTAGAATTAGGAAAGCGGGAATCGGGCGATAGCGACAGTAACCAGCCACCAGCCTCAACGGCAGGGACCGGGCAGACATCCAGGGATCGATGAGTTTTCTGAGCCCGGACAACTCCACAAGCCTGGAGCGTAAATTCTATGCCTATATTGAAATAATTAAAGCACTGTACCTTTCTTCCCTAATGACAATAAAATTGTTTATTTTATTTACAAATCTAAAAAAAAAACACAGAATTTTCAACAAATAAAATAATAAGATTGGTTGTTGTAAATGATGAAGGGAGGGCCCACAATTAACGTTTTTTTTTTGCAATTTTTTTTGAATCAATTATAGACAGGCCACGATTTTCAAAATTTTCTGCAAATGAGCGCAAATTAGAGAGCCTCTTGAACTCATTATTTGTATCGCTTGAAAACTGTTTTTGTGTATATATACACACACATTGAATATGTCAGTTTGACCGTTGTGGACTTCAATCAAATGTTTACAAAATTTCGTTCATGTTTGTTATTTCATATTTTTGCAAGCTCGAACAAAACGCGCCTTATATGTAAAAATGAAAATTTTCCTTTTTTTCCTTTCCATGTTGCAGCTTTGATAATGATTTTTTAAAATCATTATCAAAGCTCGGCAATTTAATAAAGAGTTTTTATGTTACAACTGACGGCTACACCACAATAATATATATATATATATATATATATATATATATATATATATATATATATATATATATATATATATATATATATATATATATATATATATATATATACGGTGGCGCATTGAAAACGAAACAGACCGATTTGCGTCCAGAAATTTTTTTTTAAGAAACGCTGAAACACGTCAATTTTAATATTGAGGGGGACATGTTTTAAAATAAAACTAAACTTTGTCACATGAACCCCTTAAGGGTGGTGATAGCAACCCTTATATTTTAAATAGGGAACATGGGTTGAGTGTTACATCATTTAAAAGCTCTTTCTTTTTTGAATTCAGCACATTAATTTTTTTGGACATTTTATCAACTTGTTTAAAAATTATTCACAGTTAGAGTTGCAAGAACGTATTGCATTCACTAAGATAAGAAATGCACTAATTAGCCAATTTTTCGTTAAAAAAAAACTAAAAAACAAAACCGAACGTCCAAAAATGTTTATTCAGTTAAGTAAGTGTTCAAATTGTTGACCACCAGCTTCCATACAAAAGTACAAATTTTGTTCAAAACGAACTCTGACATTCTGGAGCATTTGTGGAGTTATTAGACGGCATTCCTCAATAATGCGCCGTCGTAATTCTTCCAGAGACTCCGGTTCTGTTGAGCAAATTCAACTCTTTAAATGGCCCCATAGAAAGACATCTAAAGGAGTTAAATCCGGTGATATAGGAGGCCACTCAATAACACCTCTACGCCCAATCCATTGCTCTGGAAACTATCTCTTCAAAAACTCCCTAACACGTTGTGAAAAATGCGGAGGAGCTCCCTTTTTTTGAAACACTAATTTATTTTCTTCATAGCGATCATCATTTCCAACAATGTAAATTAGTAGAGGGTAAACGGTATCTTCTAGTAACTCTAAATACGTTTCGCCACTCAAATTGCCATCAAGAAAAATTGGTCCGATTAAACGGTCTCCAGAAATGCCAGTCCAGACATTCAATTTCTGTGGAGTTTGAGTGTGGACTTCGCAAAAATTTCTGGTATTATTATCTGCCCAATAACGACAATTATGACGATTGACTGTAGTGTTTAATAAAAACGTACACTCGTCTGAAAAACAGATATTGAACAGAAAGTTCCAGTTATCAGCTATTCGTGCAGTCATAACTTCACAAAACTCCAGCCACCGATCAAAATCATCTTTATCCAGTTGTTGTACAAGATGAATTTTATACGGGTGAAATTTATGGTGCTTCAATATTCGCTGAATAGTTCTTCTTTGATGTTTGAAACAGTGGCCAATTTTCTAGTGCTCAAAGTTAGGTGTGCAGCAGTTTGTCCTAAAAGTTCAATCTCAGTAGACTCATTTCTAACCGAAAATTCACGTTCAGGATCCCGCTTTTTGTTGGCTACTTAACAACTTTGTCGAAACTTTGCAAACAACTCCAAAATGTATTTTATGTTAACATGTCTGTTCGGATGTCGTTCATTAAACAAATTTGCGGTACGGTTGGCACAGTCATCGTTTTTGAAAAAAAGAGAAATTATTTCAACTCTTTCTTCCACAGAATACACCATTGTGAAATTAATTTGCGGTAGTACTATCAAGTATCAAACCGACCGATAAACTTAAATAACAAAACGCATTTCTCTCATTCCGATAAGAAATGTTCTGATAGTCAATTTTTTGTTTACAAACCAACAAAATATTGACTATCAGCACATATCTTATCGGAATGAGTCAAATGCGTTTTTGCATTTTCAACTGTGAATAATTTTTAAGCTAGTTAATTTGTGTGCTGAATTTAGAAAAGAAAGATATTTAAAATGATGTAACACTCGACCCATGTTCCCTTTTTAAAATATAAGGGTTGTTATCACCACCCTTAAGGAGTTGATGTGTCAAAGTTGAGTTTTATGTCAAAACATGTCCTCTTCAATATTAAAATTGACGTGTTTCAGCGTTTCTTAAAAAAAAATTTCTCTGGACGTAAATAAGTCTGTTTCGTTTTCAATGCGCCACCCTATATATATATATATATATATATATATATATATATATATATATATATATATATATATATATATATATATATATATATATATATATATATATATATATATATATATATATATATTAGCTTTACTTAGATACTTTTTCATTAGTTATTTGATTTGTTTCAAATATGAGCAAATACTACAGTGCCAAAGGGCGTAACCTGACCTTAACCTTCATTCTATGGCCCACAACTTGTTTGTTTTTACCAATTTATGAATTTAAACAGCACCATGTTAAAGAGCATCAAAAAATATTTTAAAAAAAACATCTGTTCTTGCAATGCGATAAAACTAGCCGCTGCCGAGGAAAACGACTTCAAACATTTTCATGCTTCAACGCTGCTTTAAACTGATTGCCAGTCTCAAAGTCTCAACACAACTCAAAATTTATTTACTAACTACTTTATTAAGTAACATTTTTGATAATTACTACAAAGTGTATAACGTGTTGAATGTATATTTCGTCCATGCTCTTACAATAAGTTCCCGAAATGTTTTCCTTCCATTTCGACACATAAATTCATTCTTCTCATAAAGTTGCGATTCCCCCAAAATAATATATTCTCCTTTGCTTTTATTATTGAAAAACTGATAATAGTTCGTTTTCTTATCACTTCCACGTTATTCACAGGCGTTGTGTGTATAGCAGTGACTTGACATAGCCCCAAAGGAAAAAGTCAATCAGTTTCAAGTCGGGCGATCTAGTAGCCCAATCTATGAATCCACCGCGCCCTATCCACCTCTCAGGGAAATTTTCAGTGAGGCACTCCCTCACATCTAAACTGTAGTGAGGCAACCCAGTGGTGTGTCATTTTTTATTTTCAAAAGGATGCCTGAAAATCCTATATCTACGCCACTGTTACAACTAGGCCATTGATTTTATACGTGTGTATGTAGCCTCTGCTACTCACATAGCTCAGGTAATATTGTTGAAAAAATTTCGTTCTTTCAAAAGTTATGTAATGAAAAATATTTTTTATTTGAAATTTCAACACCCTGTCTCTCAGAAATAAAGACCGATAGGACACAAGTTCATATAAAGAAAAAGTCTTATTTTTGGGTTAAAAATGTGCTATTAATTTTTTTTCCAGCCGAAATGTTACATCCTGTATATATATATATATATATATATATATATATATATATATATATATATATATATATATATATATATATATATATATATATATATATATATATATATATACATATATGTATCACAACTCAGGAAATAGTGGGCCGATTTTGATAAAATTTTGGCTTGGACAAGCTCATTAGTCAGCAAAATCGGACGAGGTTTTCCGGAAATTTTTGAGTTTTCGTTCGAAAAAAATTTGTTACTCAAAAAATAAAAAAGCTATGATCACCAAATTTGGTAGGTAGATTTACGATATAAAAAATAAACTACACACTAAATTTAGATTTCTATGTTACAAGAAAAAAAGTTATAATAAAATATTTTTTGCCAGATCATTTCTATGAAAATTCACTACCATAACGCACTTGCTGCATCCAGGCTTTTTAGTGAATTTTCGTAAAAAAAATTCACTAATGGGGAGATCCCGACTTTTGAATTTTGAAAAAATTTTTGCAAATGAGCGCGATCTAGGACCCCTAGAACCCATATCCGGGGTCAGTTTCAATTTATATATATATATATATATATATATATATATATATATATATATATATATATATATATATATATATATATATATATATATATATATATATATATATATATATATATATATATATATATATATATATATATATATATATCACACCGATAACTCAAAAAATAATAGGCCGATTTTGATAAAATTTGGCACGTACCTTTCTTTTGTAAATGGCTTGAATAAGTTTGTTAGTCAGGAAAATCGGATGAGGTTTTCCGGGAAAATTTTGAGTTTTCATTCGAAAAAAATTCTTATCTCAAAAAGTAATAAGCCGATTTTAATAAAATTTGGCGCGTACCTTCCTTTTGTAAATGGCTTTGACAAGTTCGTTAGTCAGGAAAATCGGATGAGGTTTTCAGGGAAAATTTTGAGTTTTAATTCGAAAAAAATTCTTTTCTCAAAAAGTAATAATCCGATTTTAATAAAATTTGGCACGTACCTTCCTTTTGTAAATGGCTTTGACAAGTTTGTTAGTCATGGAAATCGGACGAGGTTTTCCGGGAAAATTTTGCCTTTTCATTTGAAAAAATTTTTTATCTCAAAGAATAATGGGCAGATTTTGATATAATTTGGCATGTACCTTCATTTTGTAAACGGCTTTGACAAGTTCATTAATCAGAAAAATCGGCCGAGGTTTTCCGAAAAAATTTTGAGTTTTCATTTGAAAAAAAATTTTATCTTAAAAAATAAGAAATCTATGATAACCAAATTTGGTAGGTAGGTTTACGATGTAAGAAGTAAACTATACACCAAAATTTAGATTTTCATGTTACAAGAAAAAAAAGTTATAATAAAATATTTTGTGCCAGATCATTTCTATGAAAATTCACTACCATAACGCACTTGCTGCGTCCCGCGTTTTATCAATTTTATAGGTAACCATCTAGTAAAAGTTTTGTGTAAAATCCGGTATAGATTTTGCTCATACGCACCCTGCTCACTTTAGAGTGGATGGCCTGCTCATGGCTCACTCATTCTTACTACGTGACTTATGACGTGCGTCATTACCGATCGACGGCACGCAACCCTGAAAACCCTACCTCCAGCCCTTCCATCCTGCTATCTGTTATCCTGTTGCTTGCCGGCCGCCTGCCTGCTGCCTGCTGATTCACCTTCTTTATGGTGCTTTATACAATAACCTTTCCTGCATGCCCTCCCGCCCGATTATCTTTCTATACCGCCTGCAATACTCTGCACCCTGCCCTCGCGGAGATTTTAATGAGAGAACAGAAGTCTCGCTGAGAAACGGTGACGACCTTTCATAATGAGCTTATTCTCTGATGTCTTAAAAGGGGCTGAGTGAATCTCTTACAAGGTTTGCTTGCCTAAATAAGTGAATAATATCGGTAGGGTTGTTAATATTCGTTTTTGTATTTCTGTTGAAATTGTTCACGCAGATTTTATCAAATTAGAAGAAATTTATTTAATTCCTTGAGCAGTTTAAGTTGAAAAAATTCTTTTAAGGAGAACACAATAAAATTTTGAAATAAGTTGAATCAAACGCACGAGAAATGCGTTTTCTGTTACCGTGGGCGACTCATTGTTTTCTTAAATCTCGTTGGCTTGGGTATTTCCAACATTTTGTTACTTATAATTAGACGATTTTTCTTACACAAATCCATTAACCTCTCTTTTATATTGAGTCTAGCTTGCTGGTAAGTTTTGTATATATTTATCATTATTTAATTCTTATACTTATTTAATTTTTAGTGAATTTTCTTTAAAAAATTTACTAATGAGGAGATCTCGACTTTTGAATTTTGAAAAAAATTCTTCAAATGAGCGCTAATTAGGCCCCCCAGAACACATATCCGGGGTCAGTTTGAATTTTTATATGTTTATATATATATATATATATATATATATATATATATATATATATATATATATATATATATATATATATATATATATATATATATATATATATATATATATATATATATATATATATATATATATATATATATATATATATATATATCACACCGATAACTCAAAAAATAATAGGCCGATTTTGATTAAATTTGGTGAATAAATTCCTTTTGTAAATGGCTTGGATAAGTTCGTTAGCCAGGAAAATCTGCCCAGGTTTTCTCGGAAAATTTTGTGTTTTCTTTTGAAAATAATTTATATCTCCTGAATTAACAAACTAAGGGCAACCAAATTTGGTACGCGGGTGTATGTCCTTATATGTAAGTTACCTACCAAAATTTAGCTCTGTATGTCAAAAGACAAAAAAATTATAGGCATTTAAAGAAAAATAAATTGGGGTTTTCCTCAAAACTTCAAAATTGCGACTTAAAACGTCAAAATCGGCAACATTTTGGCAAATAACTTGAATCTAATACGGGCTATGGAAATCAAATGTCTCAAGAAGGATGTTTTACAAACACTGAAGTCTTAGTTTCAACCGTCATTGTCCTTCATTTTACTAAAATATTTCCAGAAAATTCATTTGAAATAGACGCTTTCCCTGATGCTTGGCAGTAGCCTTAGGTATAGACTTTATCGTTTAATGGTATATAATTTTTGTCGAATTTTCGTAAAAAATCAATAAAGCTCAATATATCCGTTATTATACAAGATTTGAAAAAAATTTGTATATATTAATTATAGGGTGTCTTGAGCTACATCTTAAAAAATATTTCTACAATCACTGGATGGCCTATAAGTCATTGGTGATACAAATTTTCTTTTTTTTTAAATCAAACACGCCTTATGTTATTGCATTTTCCATCGAAATATAATGCATGTTTGTAAGAAAAGAAATTCTGGATGCAGCAAGTGCGTTATGGTAGCGAACTTTGATCAAATGCTTCATATTTGAATAGCCGAATTTGCTATTAACCTATAAGGTTCACCAAGAAACGAGTTTTTCCGGGAACACTTTAAGTCTACTTTTGGAAATCTTGGTACATTTTCACACAATAAAGTTATTTTTATGAAACATGGCACATTGCTTTTACTATATAGGTTATACTGGTAACCAAAATTGATGCCTGCTTTCTTAAAAACAAAACACACATATTTACAATAAAAACATTTTAATGAAAATTCACTACCATAACGCACTTGCTGCGTCCCGAGATTTTTTCAATTTTCATTACAGATTACTTTTTTCTTGTAACATAGAAATCTACATTTTAGTATATAGTTTACTTTTAGTGAATTTTCTTAAAAAAAATTCACTAATGAGGAGATCCCGACTTTGGAATTTTGAAAAAATTTCTTAAAATGAGCGCTAATTAGGCCCCCCAGAACACATATCCGGGGTCAGTTTCAATTTTTATATGTTTATATATATATATATATATATATATATATATATATATATATATATATATATATATATATATATATATATATGTATCACACCGATAACTCAAAAAATTATAGGCCGATTTTGATTAAATTTGATGAGTGCCTTTCTTTTACAAATAGCTTGGATAAGTTCGTTATCCAGGAAAATCGGCCCAGGTTTTCCCAGAAATTTTTGAGTTTTCTTTCAAAAAAAAATTGTAAAAAATTTATATCTCCAAAATTGACAAAGTAAGGGCAACCAAATTTGGTACGCGGGTTTAAATGATTATATGTAAGCTATATACCAAAATTTAGCTCTGTAGATCAAAAGACAAAAAAGTTATAGGCATTTAAATAAAAATTTATTGGGATTTTCCTCAAAATGTCAAAGTTGCGATTTAAAACGTCAAAAATTGGCAAATTTAGGCAAAGAACTTAAATCTAGTACAGGCTATGGAAAGAAAATGTCTCAAGAAGAATGTTTTACAAACCCTGAAGTCTTAGTTTCAACCGTCATTGTCCTTCATTTTACTAAAATATTTCAAGAAAATTCATTTAAAATAGACCCTTTCTCTGATGCTTGGCAGTAACCTTAGGTATAGAGTTTATCGTTTAATGGTATATAATTTTTGTCGAATTTTCGTAAAAAATCAATAAAGCTCAATATATCCGTTATTATACAAGATATGAATTTTTTTATATAATAATTATAGGGTGTCTTGAGCTACATCTTAAAAAAATATTTCTACAATCATAGGGTGGCCCATAAGTCGTTGGTGATACAAATTTTCTTATTTTTTTAATCAAACACGCGTTATGTTATTGCATTTTCCATCGAAATATAATGCATGTTTGTAAGAAAATAAATTCTGGATGCAGCAAGTACGTTATGTTAGTGAATTTTGATCAAATGCTTCATATTGAATAGCCCAATGTGCTATTAACCTATAAGGTTGACCAAGAAACGAGTTTTTGTGGGAACACTTTAAGTTTACTTTTGAAATTTTTGTTCATTTTCACACAATAAAGTTATTTTTATGAAACATGGCACATTGTTTTTACTATATAGGTTATACTGGTAACAAAAATTGATGCCTGCTTTTTTAAATAAAAAGAAAACAGACATATTTCCAATTAAAACATATTTAAGAAAATTCACTACCATAACGCACTTGCTGCGTCCCGAGTTTTTACTCTTGCTATGTGCCGGCGGCTATATTCGCAGATATCGTAGGGGAATTTGTTTACTTCATTTACCTCAGATTAAAAATCTTTTAGGTTAGATGGGTGGTTTGTAGGACTGTCTCCTCTATTATTTAGACTACATAACGTGAGCAATGGCTGGGGTTGTCCTTAAACCCATTTACGGTCAACACATTAAAACACTCTTAGAAATATAAATCATCTATATTAATGGAACAAAATCAAACTGGTGCACTTAAAATTAGCAAATCTTTTTTTTTTGTCATACATTTGGAAACACAGCATGATGCGTATACGCATCATCGGCCAGATATGTGAACATCGTCGATTATTATTTTTTATTTGTCGTCAAATGCTTCGAAAGAAACAATTAGCATGGATATACACATTATAATTTATATATATATATATATATATATATATATATATATATATATATATATATATATATATATATATATATATATATATATATATATATATATATATATTTGTTGCACTATGACAAACTCTACATCTTCTTCGAGCTTTAGTAGATTCCTGAGTGATTACATGGCCAACATTATCTATACATACTTCCATTAGTGTATTTTGAAGATCCCGTATTATTCCCAATAGATTTTGCAAGAGTCCAGAATGGTTTGCCACCGTTGGAGCTTAAGAGGACTTTGCCTTTTATGTGGTTCTTAAACGAGTTTTTTGCCTCAGAAAGAATGCGGACATAGCAGTTTCTTGCGTCGTTAAATGCTTGACGGTTTTCTTGACTGGGATTGTGTAGAAGCGTTTTGTGAGCTTTGACCTCTTCGAGTCTGGCCTTGTCGCAGGATTTAGAAACCCAAGGCTTCTTAGTGGCTAAAGAGGTTTGCTGTGTACGTGGAATAAATAATTCTATGCCAGTTGCGATAATTTCGGTGACGTTTTGTGAGATATCAGAGGGTTCAAGATGAGAGAAACAGACAGACGCCCATGGAAATGAGGAAATGTAATCCCACATTTCGTTCCAGTTCGATGAGTTGTAGTTGAGCGACCAAGGGCGGCGGTGACTGATATAGCATTCAGGTTTTGTAGTAAGAAGGAGATCCAAGGGATTTGAGCTGTGTGTTCGGATGCGATAAAAGTAAGTAGGTTGCTGAACCATATTGGCTAAAGAATTGTTGCCTGCAAAGGCCTCCGCTGTCATCCCTTGTGGATTGGTTTTTGAAGATCCTAGCCATTCCTGCTAATGGACATTGAAGTCACCAAGAATAGTGACCTCGGAGGAATGATATTCAGAAATCAGAAAGGTAGTCAAAGAGCTCGCAAATTTGTTGCCAGAAGGTGACCGATAAATGCAACAGATGAATTTAGTTGCAGCCCTGAGAGAGAGTTTTATCCATAGTATGTCTTTTTTTCCAGCCTCTAAATTGGGGAGTCTGGTGCAAGGGAGATTGATACGGACATATGCGCACACGCCTCCATGCAATCTAAAGGAAGTAAGAAGCTCGTACCCCGAGAAATTAAGGTATTTAGTGTCTGTTTTGGCACTGATTTGGATTTCTGTGAGGAAGATGAGTTGGGGCATATTAGCCTGGAAGAAATGGTGGACGGAGTATATGTTTGAATTTAGGCCACATATATTCGAGAAGGATATGTTAAATCTTGTTGCTGGCGCCCCCTGTACACTGAAATCCGAATGGAGGATTATTTTACCTCCGGAATCTTTTGTACAAGGAGGAGCCATCATCATTTTTGCTTATAACGGAAACCGTCTCATACACCAGAACCGGAAATGTCCGTTAAGACTTCACCGGCCCCTTAATGCATGGGGTGGTACCTCCTCGGGAGTGAAAAAATCTTTTACTATTACGTGAAGGAAAATTCCACTACCACCTGCTTGGCTCCGATTAATTGCCCCGTACGACAGGCAGGAGTTACCATGGGCCTATTCTTTTAGTTAGTCCCCGGACCACAGGGGACATCATGGTATGTGAAGATAAACGTGAATAATATAGAAGCTAGCAGTTTTTAACATTGAGTACTACTTAACAAAAGTTGAATCTAAAGATCAGGCGTTGCTTTTTACAACATACAATACATTGTGTTCTATTTGAAAAAAAAAAGGAGTTTTCGGGCTTAGAATGTGCCCAACTTTAATCGCTATTTATGAACACCATCTATATGTCAACACGTCGTTTATACTAAAACAATACGTCAGCTATGGACGAACAACATGCCAAATTAGTGTCTCTAAGTTTAATAATTGGTGAAATTTACATGCTGCACGTGAAATATATATATATATATATATATATATATATATATATATATATATATATATATATATATATATATATAAATCCAAATATCTTTAAAACAAAACACTGTAGCTAAAAATATACTTCTACAAGTTACACTCAAAATTAAAAAAAAGGTCTATAAATTATGAAATATACAGGGTGTTTCATTAAAAAATATGTTTGCGTTATCCTGCAAATATGGAACAGCTTGTATAATTACTAATAATTGGAAAACGTGCAGTCAATTATTCTATATAATTTTTGTTTGTATTGTGAGTAGTAACTAAAAAATGAGCTTTACCCTAGAAATGCGCCATACTGCTTTATTCAGGTGTGTGCGTAATGTTCGTACATTGACTGCGGTGTTTATACAATTCGCGCATTATTGGACGGATCTTGATCAAATTTGGTGAGTACCTTCCTTTTGAAAGTCGCTTGGATAAGTTCGTTATCCAGGAAAATCTGACTAGGTTTTCCCGAAAAATTTTGTGTTTGTTTTCTAAAAACATGTATATCTCCGGAAATGACAAAGTAAGGACAACCAAATTTGGTGCGCTTATTTGTATTATAAAGAGTAAACTCTGTGCCAAAATTCAGGTCGTTAGCTTTAAACACAAAGAAGTTTAAGAAACACATTTTGGAGTTTTCCTCAAAACGTCAAACTCGCAATTTTAAACGTCAAAATTGGCAATGTTTAGGCACATAACGTGAAACAAATACGGATTGTAAAAAGATGTTGCAAGAAGAGTGTTCTGCACCGTGAGTTTCAGATTCAACCGCCATTGCCCTTCATTTTACTATAAATATTTACAGAAAATTCATTTCCAATAGACCCCTTATCTGATGATTTGTCTGTCGGTTTAGTTAAGTTGAAGATTTCGCTGTAGGTTTAGTGTGTGTGTGTGTGTGTGTGTGTGTGTGTGTTAGTCTAGGGATGGCCTCGGAAGCAAAGTCCATTAGCCACAAACTGTTTTACGAGACAGACAGAAATTAAAGAATAGGGTCCACAATAAAGAGTAACAAATCCGAGTTATGCGTATAATATATGACATCACTGTTGTCGTATTACCCCAAATGACAAAATTGTGCTAACTATACTAAATTAAGACTATACTATAATATTTTGTTGGTACTTTCAATTTTTTATTTAGTTTTTTTTTGTTTTATTTTTATTTATTTTTATTTTTTATTTTTTTTTATTTTTTTAATTTTTTTTTATATATATATTTTTTATAATACTTCTGATAATTTATATATAATACATATTTACCAATTTTTTTTAATATTTTTTTTTAATTTTTTTTTGTATATATATATTTTTACTGTAGGTTTAGTGAAGTTTATGGTTTAACGGTCTATAATTTTTAGCTAATTTTCGTAGAACAAATTCGTTAATGCATTTTTGCATTTTTTATCGAAATATGATGCGTTTGTAAGACCAAAAACTGGACGCAGTAAGTGCGTTTTGGTAGCGAATTTTCGGTAAATTTGCAGGTTAGCTCTCAAACGCTTTTAAAAAAACTGTTTTCAGAAACCTGCCTAGCCCCCCCCCCCCTCTGGATCCACAAACCCCAAGAAAAATTTCTTGTCCACACCCCCCAAGGAAGTTACGGGACCAGGAGTGAGTAGGGGCGGGCGCTGGGCGGTGTAGGTAGTAAAAAGGAAATATAAGCAGAAAATACTAATAAAACGGGCATGAAAGCTGTCTTTTTCACATCTTGAAGCCATATCCCCCTTAAACACTGCCTACCCCGCACAGCACCCCTATTCCCTCAGGTGCCGTAATTTCCTTGGCGGGTATGAACAAGACATTTCTCTTGTAGTTTATGCAACGAGGGTGGTTGTATGCACGCGAAGGATGGGGGAGGAAAATCCCCACGACGAAGCAGATAACCCCCAACCCCCCTCCCCTGCCGCAAGTCGAACCGGGGGGGGGGTATGTCTCGTCATAGGCATTTTCCTTCCTCCCTCGTGTGCATACAACCACCCTCGTTGCATAAACCACAAGAAAAACTTCTTGCTCATACCTCCCAAGGAAGTTACGTGACCTGAGGCGAATAGGGTTGCTGTGCGGGGTAGACAGGGTTTAATGGGGATATGCCTTCAAATACACAGCTTTCAAGCATTTTCTGTTTATATTTCCCTTTTACTACCTACCCCGCTCAGCACCACTATTTACTCCCTGTCCCGTAACTTCGTTGGGGGCTGTGAACAAGAAATTTTTCTTGTGGTTTGTACATCCAGGGAAGTCCTAGTAAAAGTTTCTGAAAACAATTTTTTGAAAAGCTGTCGGGAGCTAATCTGCAAATTTACGGAATTTTCATTAAAGCCTTCAAATTCCCATAACTAAATTTGCTATTAACGTAAGCTTTTTTGGTTAGGAAACCAACATTTAAGTTTATTTTCGGAAATTTTTTGTATATTTTCAAACCATAAATAATTTTGATCAAATATAGTACATTGTTTCGACTACATAGGCTATACCGGTAATCAGATTGATGCCTGCTCGCATTTGCCATTTAAAACATTTTATGGAAATTCACTTCCATAACACACTTGCAGCATCCAGACTTTTGAAAAATGTTTATATATTTTCAAACAATAAAGTTATTTCGATGAAATATGGTACATTGTTTCTACTATATAGGCAACCAAGTTTGATGCCTGCTTTCATCAAAGAAAGACATTTGCTATTAAAAACATTTAGCCAAATTTGATGCCCGCTTTCACTAAATAATACATATTTGCCATTAAAAACATTTTGAAGAAAATTCGCTACCATAACGCACTTGCTGCGTCCAGACTTTTTTATATAGGTGCAAATCACGTTTCATCTAATGAAGTGCTTTCTCCATTTGGTACAGTTCCTAAATTTAATATCACTATTATACTAATCCATTTTATGTGACAGTCTGTATACTTGACACAGAAAGCAATGTTTGCTCAAATTTCAATAACGTCAAAAGCATTCGTATACAGAAGCGTGTCATGCAGAAACGTCTGAATCAAGCATCATTTTAATTAAGCGATTCGAATCAATATAGGAGGCAAATAAAATAAAACGAAAACACACAGTTCGACTGCACTCCAAATATGTATGAACTTTGCAAGCAGTTCAAATAAGTCAGTCGGAAGAAAAACGAGGAATAGGAATAACATTATCGGAACCATCATATGAACATTCAACGACGCAGACTTAATACTATCAGATCGGCGATACCCCCAACTCTAAAACTTGTGAAAGAGTATTAAACGTGACGGTCTTCGAACGGACTTCAAACATGATGTCATCGAGGAGTGCTTTTCACCAGAGTAAATAAAACGAAGCCTACATCGGTATAAATGGACGTGATATCAGTGCCCTTTGTGCTATTGATTCAAAGAAAATTAAAGTGTCTATCTCTGTCATTACTCTCTTGAGATGTGTCTCTTTACACTGAATAAATACATGGTAGGTATTTTTATTTCCGCCTAGAGGAAATAACCGTTGCGAAGTCGCTTTTAAAAGGCGCAGAGACTTTAACCTATAGAAGGTAACCTTACCAGCAAATACGTTATAGGTAACCATCGTAAAATTTACTACGTGACAATTTTACAAGTACTTTTTAGCGAACTTTCGTAAACAAATTGGCTGTTGAGGAGTTTGGGACTTTTCAATTGTAAAAAAATTTCTTCCAATCGGTACCGCTACCGGAATCCATAAGCGGGGTCAGTTTGAATTTTCAATCTATACATATGCGGGGGTTTTGACGGTCTTGTAATTTTATTTTTAAGGGGTGATTAAACATCTCAAAAGAAGATCATTAACGCTAAAATGCCTAAACAAAAGTTGTTTAATAAGTGAGATACTTCTCAAAATTTCCATTTATTTTAGTGAATTTTCTTTAAAAAAAAATCCCTAATAGAGAGATCCATGTTGCCCTTACTTTATCATTTCCGGAGATATATATTTTGTTAGAAAGAAAACACAAAAATTTCCGGAAAAACCTGGTCCGATTTTCCTGGCCACGAACTGATCGAAGCCACTTGCAAAAGGAAGGTACTCACCAAATTTGATCAAGATCGGTCCATTATTTTTTGAGTTATTGGTACGATATATATATATATATATATATATATATATATATATATATATATATATATATATATATATATATATATATATATATATATATATATATATATATATATATATATATATATATATATATATATATATATATATATATATATAATTATTATTAAGAGAGATATGATACAGAGGTGAGACGTCTATGCTCCGGATATACAAAAAGTGTGGACGCAGCAAGTGCGTTATGGCAGTTAATTTTCATAGAAATTATGTTGCACCAAATATTTTGTATAACTTTTTTCTTGTAACATAGAAATATAAATTTTAGTGTAGAGTTTCCTTTTAATATCGTAAACTTACTTACCAAATTTGGTTTCTATAGATTTTCTATTTTTTATCATAAAAATTTATTTTGAAAGAAAACTCACTATTTTCCCGGAAAACCTGGTTCGATATGCCTGGCTAACGAACTTATCCAAGCCATTTACAAAAGAAATGAAGAAATGTACCTGCCGAATGTTATCAAAATCGGACCATTATTTTTTGAATTATATATATATATATATATATATATATATATATATATATATATATATATATATATATATATATATATATATATATATATATATATATATATATATATATATATATATATATATATATATATATATATATATATATATATATATATATATATATATATATATGTGTGTGTGTGTGTGTGTGTGTGTGTGTATCGTACCGATAACTCAAAAACTAATGGACCGATCTTGATCAAATTTGGTAAATACCTTTCTTTTGCCAGTGGCTTCAAAAAGTTCTTGGCCAGGAAGATCAAACCAGGTTTTCCCCGAAAATTTTGTGTTTTTTTCAAAAAAAATTATATCTCCGGAAATGATAAAGTAAGGGCAACGAAATTTGGTGCGCCTGTTTGTATTCTACAGGGTGAACCCTTTACCAAAATGAATGTATCTAGGTGTAAAGACAAAAAAGTTATGGGCAGTTAAATAAAAGGAGTTTTCCTCAAAACGTCAAAGTCGCGATTAGAAACGCCAAAATTGGCACTGGTTAGGCAAAGAACGTGAAACAAATACGGATTGCGAAAAGGAAATGTTGCAAGAAGAGTGCTTTGCGAACCCTTAAGTTTAAGTTTCAACCGTCACTGCCCTTCATTTTACTGAAATTTTTACAGAAAATTCATTCCAAATAGACCCTTTCTCTGATGCTTTGGCTGTCGGTTTAGTTAAGTTGATGCTTTCGCTGTAGGTTTACTTAAGTTCATGGTTTAACGGTCTATAATTTTTAGCTAATTTTCGTAGAACAAATTCGTTAATTCGTTTTTGGATTTTTTTATCGAAATATGATGCATGTTTTGGTAGCGAATTTACATTAAATCCTTCAAATTTCAATAACTTAATTTGATACTAACGTAAGACTTGTTAGCTAGGAAACGAACCTTTAAGTTTCTTTTCAGAAAATTTATGTACATTTTCAAACAATAAGTAATTTTAATAAAATATAATACATTGTTTCTACTACATAGGCTATACCGGTAATCATATTCATTCCCGCTCGCATTTGCTATTAAAAACATTTTTATGTAAATTCACTTCCATAACGCACTTGCTGCGTCCAGACTTTTTTACTGTTATAAGGCGTGATTAAACAAATATATTAAATTAAACAACTACACATTTTATTTTCATTTTTATTTTTCCAATACAACCACCTTACAATAGATGTTGGTAGTCGCTCTGTTGTTGAACGCAAAATCACGCTCGACGTATCCATAAGTTGGCAAAACTTATAAGGCTGCTTCAACACGTTTACGAAGATCATCTAAATCAACTAATTCGTTTGTGTATATCATACTCTTCATATGACCCCACAAATAAAAGTCTAGTAGGTTAGGGTCGGGTGACCATAGAGCAGGACCACCTTGTTCAATCCATTTATTTTCGAGTCCATTATCCAGATGTTAACAAACGAAACGATTAAAATGCGGAAGTGCACCATCTTGAAAAAAACACATTTGTTGACGCACGTTCAGAGGTACTCCTTCTAACAGTTCTGGCAAATGATTTTGCGAAAAAAAAAAGACAATAATTTTCAGTCAACCTGTTGGGTAACATAAAAGTGCCAAAAAGTTGTCAGTTGACCAATCCGGCCCAAACGTTTATCGCGAATCTGTGGTGAAAATGATGACGACGAACAGCCTGTGGGTTTTCAACTGCCCAGATATGAGTATTGTGACTTTTCTTGATGCCGTTATGTGTAAACGTTGCTTCACGAGTTGCTAACGTAATGGAGGAATAGTTTGGAACTTCAGCACGGTCTTGCAGAAACCATTCGCAGAAATGCAAACGTAAACGATGACCTACAAGTTGCAAAGCTTGTGTTTTAGTGAATTTTCTTTAAAAAAATTTACTAATGCGGTGATCCCGGGACTTTTGAACAAATTTCTTCAAATGAGCGATTTTGATTAAATTTGGTAAATACCTTCCTTTTGCAAGTGGCTTGGACAAATTTGTTACCCAGGAAAATCTGCCCAGTCCAGACAAATTAAACATTACTTTGTTTTAATTAGACAGACGGAATTTCCCCGGCCGTGCCAGTTCTGAACTGATTTATAATATATCTAAGTTCGACCACGTTAATTATAATAAATGTTTGTAAAAAAAGAAATTCTAGACGCAGCAAGTGCGTTATGGTGGAGAATTTTTATTAAAATCTGCTCACTCCAAATAGATTAAACAATGCTTTGTTTTAATTAGATAGTCGGATTCCCCGGTCCGTGCAAGTTCTGAGCTGGCCTTTAATGTATAGAATTTCGACCACGTGATTATAATGCATGTTTGTAAGAAAATAAATTCGGGAAAGTGCGTTATGGTTGCGAATTTTTATTAAATGCTTCAAATTTGAATTGCTCAATTTGCTATTAACGTATAAGTTTTGTTGGCCAGAAAGCTAGTTTTTTCGGAAATATTTTAAGTTTATTGTCAAAACATTTTTGTACATCTTCAAACATAAAGTTATTTTGATGATATATGGTACATTTTTTCTACCATATAGGCCATACTGGCAATCAAATTTGATGGCTGCTTTCTTTAAAAAACACATATTTGCTATCTAAAATATGTTTATGAAAATTCACATCCATAATGCACTTGCTGCGTCCAGACTTTTTTGTACATGAAAGGGTACAA
The DNA here is from genome assembly GCA_964006375.1 of Tillus elongatus. Classification (NCBI taxonomy): domain Eukaryota; kingdom Metazoa; phylum Arthropoda; class Insecta; order Coleoptera; family Cleridae; genus Tillus; species Tillus elongatus. The sequence continues at coordinate 300,026,422 of OZ023262.1, forward strand.
TTGATCTTCGCGCAGTTTTAGCCAGACAATTCGATTTGAAATACAGACTTGATGAGATATTACTCGAGCACTACTGGAAGGATCTTCTTCAACATAGTTTAATAATTCTTCTTCGGCATCCAAAGTTGGTTGTTGTCAGCCAGGCTCACCATCCCAACCTTGACGTGTTTGCAGTACACCAGTTTTTTGTGCACAGAGTACTAGAGCAGTGATTTTTTGTGGAATCGTGGTTAGGAAACCGCATAGCATACAATCGGCTTGCATCAGCAGAGTTCTGGTGTAATTCCGCATAAATTAACATGTCAACGTATTCAGTATTAGTGCGATAAACAATTTTTACGTTGCTTATTAAGATTTATTTGGAAGAATTTATGCCACACAAACAGTGCAGTTACCACTACTGAAATAGTTTGACAGATCCAAAAAATCTCTGGCAACAGCTACTTACCGTCTGAATTCATGTTTACTTTGCGTTTAACAACACCGCGATAACTTCAAACATCTAATGTAAGGCGGTTGAATTAGAAAAAGAAGAATTTAAATAAAATCTATATTCGTTTAATTTAATTTTTTGATAAGTACACTTGGAGAACACCCAAATCACCACAACACATATTTCAGAGACCTTACGATCGTTTCGTTGACCAAGTCAACATCTTCAGAGGAAGAAAAATTCTAACATAAAAAACTAGATCCCGTATATTTATATCGCGTCAAAGAAAACGAACTAGTCCGAAGGAAAGTTGTCGTCCAAGAACGATCGTTTGTTTATTGCGCAGTGAAACAGGTCGGAGACCTGCTTTAATCTTTTGGTCGACAAATTTATGACCCTTATCTAATATAGGTTTAAAAAGGACCGGCGTTCTTTAAAGAAACAGCACGTTTCCTTTCGATCTAGAACTTTACAATGTGGATATTGGTTTATGCCGATAAAGACATCTGCTGAGATAAACAACATAAACTCAATTCATCTCTTTTAAAAATAGAAAACTAAAACCGAAATGTCTGTCTCACCGTATTACCTTTAACAAAGGAAAAATAGTTCAACTAAAATACTACACAAAAACTAAATATTGATTTTAATTCTACGTGAAAATATTTATATTGACTACATAGATACAAAAACCGAACAGGTATTTAAATCAAGACAAACATAGTGATTAGTATATGTATAAACCGGTCGAGTTATTGACTATAATTTATTATTCTACCAGACTAATTATGAGTATTTAAGCGGTCAAATGCAAAGAGCAAACAATGGGCTAGAAATTACAGGTGGCGCACGATTTAATGAAGTTTTGTTCTTAATAGACCTTAATATAAAAATACTTTCTAATGAATCAAGCATAGTTTGATGTCTGACATTTTTGACAAGTTTCAAATTTTCTTTGTCAATGTGGTGGTTATTATCCCACATATGTTGTGCCACACAAGATTTGTCTACCGTACCATATCGTAACTGTGCGAGATGTTCACGAAATCTGGTGGCTATGTTTCTCCTAGTTTGGCCCACGTATTTAAGATCACAATCTTTGCAACTAATCTCATAAATTCCGGACATTTCAGTGACTTTGTCTTTGTCTTTCGTATTACCCAACAAATTTTTTAAATTACTTTTCGTCGAAAACGTCAAATGTAAATCGGCTTTCTTAAAAATACTTTCCAAACCCTTTGTGATTCGTGGTTCATAAGGTAAACATACAAATTTTTTCTCGATTTTATCATTCTTAAATGTCGTACATTCAGATATCAACTTCTTTGTTCTGTGTTTGTTAACTAATTTGTCTATTAAACCATCCGAGTAACCGTTATATCTCGCCACATGTTTTATGTATTTTAATTCTGTATTAAATCTATTTTTACTCAACGGAAAATTTATCAATCTATTTACTAAGAATTTGAAACTAGCCGTTTTTTGTGCAAACGTATGGTGTGAGTCATTAGGAATATAATTAATAGTAGCCGTTTCCTTCCTATAGACATCAAATTCAAGCGAGTCTTCATTTTTATTTTTAATAACTAGTACATCTAGGAACGAAAGTTTATTGTTAATTTCTATTTCGAGGGTAAATTTTATTGAATCAAATTGACTATTTAGTTTTTCAGTAAATTCTTCTACCTTACATGTATTTGTGTCAAACACTGCAAAAATATCATCGACATAACGCAACCAAACTCTAGGGAAATACCCACTTTTATTTTTTAAATCCGTCTCAAATCTGCTCATAAACAAATCTGCAATAAAAGGCGATAATGGATTGCCCATAGCTGTGCCTTCAGTTTGTTCAAAGAACTCATTGTTAAATTGGAAAATATTTTGTTTTATACAAATGCTAGTTAGAGTTAAATATTCTTTGCAGACGTCTTGACTTATATTGTTCAATTTTAATAATTCTTCCAAATACTCCAACGTTTGTTTTGTGGGTACACTAGGAAATAATGACGTCACGTCGAATGACATCAAAATCTCTCCTTCCAATAATTTAACATCTTTAATTTTATCAATAAAATCAAGGGAATTTAGCACCGAACAACTTTTCTGTTTAATAGGTAGTCTTTTAAACTCGTTTGACAACCACTTTGCCAAGTTATATGTTGGAGAATCTATAGCCGAAATGATAGGCCTCATTAATTTTCCCGGTTTATGGATTTTCGGGAGACAATATTTTTGGGGACTTTCGGATTAGAAACTTGTAAACGTGTTCTTAAATCCTTTGTTATGAGATTTGGACATTTTTTTAAACTATTTTTAACTTCGTTAATCATTCTTGGTAACGGATTTTTATCTAATTTTCTATACGGCCCTGACTCTATTGCATTACTCACTCGCTCTTTATAATCACTTTTGTCCATTATCACAACTTTATTGCCTTTATCCGCCTTAATATAAGAACATTCCTTTTCTCGCAATTGTTTAACTATTTTCATTTGATTATAATTTTTGTTTTTTGTAGGATTGTTTTCTTTTAGAATTTTAGATATTTTCTTTTTACATGCTTCACGAATAAAGTTTTTTGAATTCCTAGATGTACTAGTTATTAAAAATAAAAATAAAGGCTCGCTTGAATTTGATGTCTATAGGAAGGAAACGGCTACTATTAATTATATTCCTAATGACTCACACCATACGTTTGCACAAAAAACGGCTAGTTTCAATTTCTTAGTAAATAGATTGATAAATTTTCCGTTGAGTAAAAATAGATTTAATACAGAATTAAAATACATAAAACATGTGTCGAGATATAACGGTTACTCGGATGGTTTAATAGACAAATTATTTAACAAACACAGAACAAAAAAGTTGATATCTGAATGTACGACATTTAAGAATGATAAAATCGAGAAAAAATTTGTATGTTTACCTTATGAACCACGAATCACAAAGGGTTTGGAAAGTATTTTTAAGAAAGCCGATTTACATTTGACGTTTTCGACGAAAAGTAATTTAAAAAATTTGTTCGGTAATACGAAAGACAAAGACAAAGTCACTGAAATGTCCGGAATTTATGAGATTAGTTGCAAAGATTGTGATCTTAAATACGTGGGCCAAACTAGGAGAAACATAGCCACCAGATTTCGTGAACATCTCGCACAGTTACGATATGGTACGGTAGACAAATCTTGTGTGGCACAACATATGTGGGATAATAACCACCACATTGACAAAGAAAATTTGAAACTTGTCAAAAATGTCAGACATCAAACTATGCTTGATTCATTAGAAAGTATTTTTATATTAAGGTCTATTAAGAACAAAACTTCATTAAATCGTGCGCCACCTGTAATTTCTAGCCCATTGTTTGCTCTTTGCATTTGACCGCTTAAATACTCATAATTAGTCTGGTAGAATAATAAATTATGGTCAATAACTCGACCGGTTTATACATATACTAATCACTATGTTTGTCTTGATTTAAATACCTGTTCGGTTTTTGTATCTATGTAGTCAATATAAATATTTTCACGTAGAATTAAAATCAATATTTAGTTTTTGTGTAGTATTTTAGTTGAACTATTTTTCCTTTGTTAAAGGTAACACGGTGAGACAGACATCTCGGTTTTAGTTTTCTATTTTTAAAAGAGATGAATTGAGTTTATGTTGTTTATCTCAGCAGATGTCTTTATCGGCATAAACCAATATCCACATTGTAAAGTTCTAGATCGAAAGGAAACGTGCTGTTTCTTTAAAGAACGCCGGTCCTTTTTAAACCTATATTAGATAAGGGTCATAAATTTGTCGACCAAAAGATTAAAGCAGGTCTCCGACCTGTTTCACTGCGCAATAAACAAACGATCGTTCTTGGACGACAACTTTCCTTCGGACTAGTTCGTTTTCTTTGACGCGATATAAATATACGGGATCTAGTTTTTTATGTTAGAATTTTTCTTCCTCTGAAGATGTTGACTTGGTCAACGAAACGATCGTAAGGTCTTTGAAATATGTGTTGTGGTGATTTGGGTGTTCTCCAAGTGTACTTATTAGTGCTCATCACAGGTTCCAGTTTTCACATAGTGAATTATGGCTCCCAGGTCAACGGAACTGAATCTATATAGAAAGCTAAGTACTAAGATTAGATTTTTAGGTGCTGATATTGCTTTTTTAAAATCATGTAAACAGAAGTCCGTTTTTCCTAATTTCATTAATTTCAATGTTAAAATTTCTAACAACACAAAAGTTGGTCAAAAAGTTTTAAAGTGTGCTAAGCAAAAATGGTTAGATTTAGAAAGGCAATATCTTTACTCGAAACGTAGTGAATTAGAAATACAAGCTTATAGTTTGTTTAAAAAGTTAACATTTAATTTAGGTAACGTAGAGCATGATGAATGGTGCAATTTTCAGAGGAACATGTTTGTAGTTATAAACGCTAAGTTAATTAAGAAAATCAATATCCAGAATAAAAAACTAAAAAAACTTGTAAAGGATCAAATTAAAATTGAAAAATCAGTTCCTCGGAAAATTGACCTTGTAGAAAATCTTTCTTCGCAGTCGTTTAACAAAAATGAGATGGACCTCTTAAACAGAGGGTTAAAATTCGGATTACAGTCACAAAAAGAAGCACTTTTAGATGTCGTTGCCAGTATAGAAACGGGAATTAAAAAATTACCGGATTCTTCAAAAAACTTTATTCGTGAAGCATGTAAAAAGAAAATATCTAAAAATCTAAAAGAAAACAATCCTACAAAAAACAAAAATTATAATCAAATGAAAATAGTTAAACAATTGCGAGAAAAGGAATGTTTTTATATTAAGGCGGATAAAGGCAATAAAGTTGTGATAATGGACAAAAGTGATTATAAAGAGCGAGTGAGTAATGCAATAGAGTCAGGGCCGTATAGAAAATTAGATAAAAATCCGTTACCAAGAATGATTAACGAAGTTAAAAATAGTTTAAAAAAATGTCCAAATCTCATAACAAAGGATTTAAGAACACGTTTACAAGTTTCTAATCCGAAAGTCCCCAAAAAATATTGTCTCCCGAAAATCCATAAACCGGGAAAATTAATGAGGCCTATCATTTCGGCTATAGATTCTCCAACATATAACTTGGCAAAGTGGTTGTCAAACGAGTTTAAAAGACTACCTATTAAACAGAAAAGTTGTTCGGTGCTAAATTCCCTTGATTTTATTGATAAAATTAAAGATGTTAAATTATTGGAAGGAGAGATTTTGATGTCATTCGACGTGACGTCATTATTTCCTAGTGTACCCACAAAACAAACGTTGGAGTATTTGGAAGAATTATTAAAATTGAACAATATAAGTCAAGACGTCTGCAAAGAATATTTAACTCTAACTAGCATTTGTATAAAACAAAATATTTTCCAATTTAACAATGAGTTCTTTGAACAAACTGAAGGCACAGCTATGGGCAATCCATTATCGCCTTTTATTGCAGATTTGTTTATGAGCAGATTTGAGACGGATTTAAAAAATAAAAGTGGGTATTTCCCTAGAGTTTGGTTGCGTTATGTCGATGATATTTTTGCAGTGTTTGACACAAATACATGTAAGGTAGAAGAATTTACTGAAAAACTAAATAGTCAATTTGATTCAATAAAATTTACCCACGAAATAGAAATTAACAATAAACTTTCGTTCCTAGATGTACTAGTTATTAAAAATAAAAATGAAGACTCGCTTGAATTTGATGTCTATAGGAAGGAAACGGCTACTATTAATTATATTCCTAATGACTCACACCATACGTTTGCACAAAAAACGGCTAGTTTCAATTTCTTAGTAAATAGATTGATAAATTTTCCGTTGAGTAAAAATAGATTTAATACAGAATTAAAATACATAAAACATGTGGCGAGATATAACGGTTACTCGGATGGTTTAATAGACAAATTAGTTAACAAACACAGAACAAAGAAGTTGATATCTGAATGTACGACATTTAAGAATGATAAAATCGAGAAAAAATTTGTATGTTTACCTTATGAACCACGAATCACAAAGGGTTTGGAAAGTATTTTTAAGAAAGCCGATTTACATTTGACGTTTTCGACGAAAAGTAATTTAAAAAATTTGTTGGGTAATACGAAAGACAAAGACAAAGTCACTGAAATGTCCGGAATTTATGAGATTAGTTGCAAAGATTGTGATCTTAAATACGTGGGCCAAACTAGGAGAAACATAGCCACCAGATTTCGTGAACATCTCGCACAGTTACGATATGGTACGGTAGACAAATCTTGTGTGGCACAACATATGTGGGATAATAACCACCACATTGACAAAGAAAATTTGAAACTTGTCAAAAATGTCAGACATCAAACTATGCTTGATTCATTAGAAAGTATTTTTATATTAAGGTCTATTAAGAACAAAACTTCATTAAATCGTGCGCCACCTGTAATTTCTAGCCCATTGTTTGCTCTTTGCATTTGACCGCTTAAATACTCATAATTAGTCTGGTAGAATAATAAATTATGGTCAATAACTCGGCCGGTTTATACATATACTAATCACTATGTTTGTCTTGATTTAAATACCTGTTCGGTTTTTGTATCTATGTAGTCAATATAAATATTTTCACGTAGAATTAAAATCAATATTTAGTTTTTGTGTAGTATTTTAGTTGAACTATTTTTCCTTTGTTAAAGGTAACACGGTGAGACAGACATTTCGGTTTTAGTTTTCTATTTTTAAAAGAGATGAATTGAGTTTATGTTGTTTATCTCAGCCGATGTCTTTATCGGCATAAACGAATATCCACATTGTAAAGTTCTAGATCGAAAGGAAACGTGCTGTTTCTTTAAAGAACGCCGGTCCTTTTTAAACCTATATTAGATAAGGGTCATAAATTTGTCGACCAAAGATTAAAGCAGGTCTCCGACCTGTTTCACTGCGCAATAAACAAACGATCGTTCTTGGACGACAACTTTCCTTCGGACTAGTTCGTTTTCTTTGACGCGATATAAATATACGGGATCTAGTTTTTTATGTTAGAATTTTTCTTCCTCTGAAGATGTTGACTTGGTTAACGAAACGATCGTAAGGTCTCTGAAATATGTGTTGTGGTGATTTGGGTGTTCTCCAAGTGTACTTATTAGTGCTCATCACAGGTTCCAGTTTTCACATAGTTTAATTTTTTGGTTTAATCACTACAAAAAAATAAGAAAATAAATGTCAATGACTTGAAATTTGGACTTCTGAGCTACATGTCTTACTCTACAAGGAACAGTGGGTTTGCCAACTACTGGCAGCTTAAACTTGACGTAGTGAAAGTGAGTGCTATTATGGAAATGTCAGATCCAAAAAATAAAAAGGAGCTACAACCGATTCTTGGTATGGTCACTTATGTTTATAAATTTATATATATATATATATATATATATATATATATATATATATATATATATATATATATATATATATATATATATATATATATATACATATATATGCATGTTTCTGAAACGTTGAAGAACATCCAGAGTTCATAAGGGCCACCTGCTCCAGTTAGCTTACGCGCTGGTTACGTCCTTTACCTACAAAAACGAAAACCAACAGTGAAGCCAGAGAAGTAGTCTCCAAGTCTGTATCCATAAACTTAATTCTCATAGACAAATGTAACACTGCCCCACTCTTATATTCGATCCTCCCGGTCGAATTCTGACATTTCTTGGTATGGCGTAAGTCTGTGCATATGGACCACCTTCATCTTGCTCTTCGGGCTCCTCCGAATGCGATAGACACCGTCATTGATTCTTTTGACCACCTTATAAGAACCTTCCCATAATTTCTGTAGTTTTGGTGACCATCCCTTGCGTCGTACTGGATTGTAGAACTACACTTGATCTTCTTTAAAACCAGCTGAATTAGCTCGCACGTGATAACGGGTCTTCATGCGGTTGCTTTCTATTCGTATATGCATTCCGACAGCAAAGTTGATGGTTTTCCCCTCTCTTCAATATGTCCGAGCTTTCTTCAAGAGAAGTTCTTACGTGGTACTGGCTCTTCCTGGTAGTTGTTCCCATTCTGGGGTTTCTACTTCCAAAAATATCTCGACGGGCCCTATTCATCCTGTCGACATCGGCTTTGTTCCAACAAATGTGTTCACAGACCTTTTTCTGGGTTGTCTTCACATTTACATGGTCTTTACACCCTTCATCTTGTACTTCTTTTATAATTTCTTCTACACTTACTGCTGGCTGAGTATCTGGGTGGTCTCTTCCTCTCACAGCTCTCTTCACTGGAATGGCACTTTCACGGCAGACGTTGCTACTTTCCTCTAATGTGATTTTTCTCATTACTAGGTTACTGCCAGTTGCCATTATTATTTCTTCTCCGCTAATAGTCAGGATGTTAGTGCCAAGATCAAGTTTAGCGCACTTACCCTGAAGTATGTCCAAGCCAATTATAATCTGATCTGATATGGCGGCGACAATGGCTCTCTGCTTTGCCTTTCATGTCCCAATTTGCAGCTCGACGTCAGTTTCGCCAAATACCCGGATCCGATTACCACCGGCTGCATTTACTTTGTACACTCTGTCTGGCTTTCTTACTCGCCATCTTGGAACAATGTCGCGGCGAATAATCGTCCTAGGTGCGCCTGTGTCGACGAATATCTGGGTCTTATTACCGCTTACGTATCCGTCTCCGACGAGAACGCTGCCAGAATCGCTAACCTGAGAAATGGTTACCGGCCTTAGCTTTACTTTCTTTCTTGCACGTGATCTTAGAGCCCAAAATTCGCCCCTTATATGTCCCACCTTACCGCAGATCCAGCAGCGCAAGGCATTAGCACGGTGAGCTCTTATTGGGTGTCCATCAGACTTTGGCCTAATTTGTTCTGCTATTTTCTCAAGTAGCTGCATGATCTTGGATAAATCTGTTTTATTTTCTTCTTGGACTTGGAGACTGCGAACTTTCACATGACTTTCCGACGCTTGCTTTACCGCTTCAAACTCCAATGAATGTGCCAAAGCGTCGTTCACGTTTTTGTGTCTCGCCATCCTCAACGCCTGCTGCGTGTCGGTATCTCTGATGCCGTCAATGAAGGTTTGCACCTTAGGCTGGTTTAAAAACTACATCGGAGCTATGGGGTAGGCTAATCGCGTCAGTTTGACCACTTCGGCGTGAAGATGTTGGAGACTTTCGCCTGATTTCTGACAGCGACTTTCTAGATGAGTTTGATACAGCTGTTGTAGATGATGGTCTCCAAATCTCATTTCTAGGTAATACCGAATGCCGTCGAAACTGTCCTGTTCTTCCCCTTGAAGCACGTCGAGGGCATATCCTCTGAGAGCTACTATTAACGAGGTCGCTTTCTCTCTCTCGCCCCAACCATTTGCTGTAGCAGCGGCTTCGAACTGGCGTAGATAAATACCCCATGGGACTGAGCCATCAAATGTGGGAACCTTAATTCTTATGTGGTAATCTTCGAGTCTGATGTTACCCTTGACTAGAGTATCATACTTCTTTTCTAGTGATTGCATTTTCTCCTGTACCTCCGCTTGTACCTCTTGCACACTCGTCAGCTTGTCATGTACATCGTCTCTGATACCCCTTATTCGACTTTCTACTTGTTGGAAGATGTCGTCGTTTACCTGCTTCATATGCTCGTCCACACACAAAGTACTATTCTCAATTCTTCTGGCTTGTTCTTGCAGAATTGTCTTTATTTTTTCATCTATTCTTTTGGCTTCTTCATACCCTTTCTCATTTCTTCATCTATTTGTATCATTTCTTCTTTGGCTTCTTCGTCTCTTGTTTTGACTTTTTCATTTCTTTTTCTAATTTCTTCTTTGGCTTTTTCGTCTCTTTTTCTGGCATTCTCATTTCTTTTTATCACTTCTTTGGCTTCTTCGTCTCTTTTTCTCATTTCTTCATCTCTTTTTCTGGCTTCTTCATCTCTTTTTCTCATTTGTTTTAGGATTTTTCGTCCCCTTTTCTGGCTTCTTCTTTCATTTCTTTAATTAATTCTAATAGCTGGGTGTCCGTATTGGCTGTGTTGTCTACCTGTCTTAGGCATAGACGTACTTAAAACCGGTACACAGTTTATTCTGTTTCAAACACCCAGTTATGAATTATTGCTGACACTGATCTTCCAGAGATTCTAGAAATTTCCACGTTGTTTAACCAATATTCTGGAAAACACAGCTTTTCTAACCACTAGTTTATTATAAGCAACTATTTTCCAATACCAGTATGAACTAAAATATATCTCTCTATTATTAAATGTCCGTAGAACTATATTCCCCTATTCGCCTTCTATGATCACTTCTTATACACCAACACTTATTTCTGACTCGCTTAATACTCTATGATCACTTTTCTACATATATACATACACACACACACACACATAAACACACACACACACACATATATATATATATATATATATATATATATATATATATATATATATATATATATATATATATATATATATATATATATATATATATATATATATATATATATATATATATATATATATATATATATATATATTGTTACAAAGCACTTCAATAGACGTAGGTGCGGTGTTGCCACATCTCCAGAATTTCCCCAACATCTGGGAATTTTTGCACAATCTGGCAACACCGCCTCCCCACCCCCTGGGGGTGCCTGGGGTGACCCCCCTCAGGCGAAGTCTCAACCCTCTAGGACCAGAAATAACGAAGTTACCAACTTGTGCCCCGTCGGAACGGATAACTGAGGTCTGCACATTCCGAACACCCTGTATATACACCCTGTATACGCAGAGAACCCTTACACCCTGTATACGCAGAGAGATCTTATAGTTCGAGAAACATCTCTTGTGTAGCATAGGAGTGGTGACCACATTTGGATCATCCTGTATACACATCCCCCTGTATACACACGGGACCGATCTGTATTCACAGAACCTTCTAGTAAAAGAAGGTCCTGGAACGTTCTGGAATGGAATGCTCTAGAAATGAGGGGAAGGTACGGCGAGTATATAAAAGCGAAAGCAAGCCAGCCCGAGTTAGTTCAGTTCAGTAAGAGAATGTGGTAGTGACTTGAAGAAGCAGTGTAAAGTGTTAAGAGAGTAGTGACTGTAGTACCAGATTAGTGACTTTTGTTGAGAGTAGTAATTGTAAGGCCAGTAAATGAAGTGTTTTGTGAGAGAGACATTCTAGAAATTTTATTGTATCCATATTTAGAGTGTAAATAAAGTTGTTTTGTTAAAATTTAAAGTCTCACTTATCCAGAACCCGGAGTAAACGCAACAATTTGGTGTCAGAAGTGTGGGATAAGTGAGTGAAGAAGTGAACAAGCAAGCTAGCTGTAAATGGTAAACACCAGATCGACTGACTACGACAAGATGGCTGAAATCAAAGAGTTGATGGACTTACTAAAAAAGCAACGCGAAGAAGACGAACAACGACGACAAGAAGAAGAAAGAAGACGGCGCGAAGAAGACGAACGACGGCGGCAAGAAGATAAAGAAGACCTCAAGAGGCAACGCGAAGAAGACGAACAACGGCGACAAGAAGATGAAAGAAGACGACGCAAAGAAGACGAACAACGACGACAAGAAGAAGAAAGAAGACGGCGCGAAGAAGAGGAACGACGGCGGCAAGAAGATAAAGAAGACCTCAAGAGGCAACGCGAAGAAGACGAACAACGGCGACAAGAAGATGAAAGAAGACGGCGCGAAGAAGACGAGAGAAGACGACAAGAGGAGGAACAGAGGCGTCTTGAAGATAAAGAAGAACTCAAGAAGCAACGCGAAGAAGACGAAAAACGACGACTAGAAGACAAAGAAGACCTCCGAAGTATGTTTCACAATATGAGAGTCGATGTAAAAGAGGAAATTGAACTGATCAACGAACAAATAGAAAATGTGAACAGTAAAGTAGAAAATGTAACAGAAAATGTAAAGGATTGGAACAAACGATGGGAAGAAGTGGAGGGGTTGAAAGAACAAATGAAGATGATGATGAAAGGCACAGAAGTCAGACATAGAGAACTGACAGAGCAGGTGATGGGCCAGACTGACAGAACTCAACCAAGAGGAGTTACTGGAATGTCCCCAGTTCAAAATCGTCCGGAAGAAGGTATACCAATCGTGCAGCAGCCTCATGGAACCTTGAAGCCGCCGACTTTTGACGGAGAAACATCGTGGCCCATGTACAGGAGGCAGTTTGAGGCGGCAGCTCTCAGCAATGGGTGGAGCGAACAACAGGCAGCAACTGCTCTAATTCTCTCGCTTAGAGGTAAAGCCCTAGAGATCCTCCAGAACATCCCGGAGTCGAAACAGCAAAACTACTTAACAGTGATACAGGCCCTAGATTTGAGATATGGTAACAAGTACATGAGCCAGGTCTACCAGACACAACTAAAGTCAAGGGTCCAGAAGCCAAATGAGACGCTGCAAGAATTTAGTGCCGAAGTGGAGAAACTTGTGCGACTGGCATATCCCCAAGCCCCAGAAGAATTTGTCAACCAGATAACCGTCCAGACCTTCATCGATGGGGTACTTGATAATGAAATGCAACAAGCTTTAAGGCTCGGAAGGTTCAAAACACTTACGGACTGCGTAATTTATGGCTTGGAATTTGAAGCAGCGAAGAATGCATCTCAACCTCGCCGCAACAGGCTGCGCGAAGTGAAGGAGAAAGAGGACCTTTCAGACACGACTGGGGAACTTAGGCAAGAAATAAAGTTTATAAAGGAAGCCATAAGCAAGCTCACTGCAACGGTCGGAGCACGTAAAACGAAAGCAGATTGGTCAGACATAGAATGTTACAAGTGTGGTAGGAAAGGGCACATAAGTAGGCAGTGCTCACAAACCCAACAGGTGGCTCGCAGAAGACAAGAATACACCAACAGGGAGCGCCATCAGGGAAAACGACCTGACGCCAGTGTAGGTGGGCGACACGTGGCATGCGAGACCCAGGGCCCCAAAGTCAGGGTCTCCACTATCAGACGCTACCGCGAGAGCCTCGTTATACCTGGTAGCATAGACGGGAGACAATGCAGTTTCACCATCGATACTGGCGCCACTAGATCCGTTGTACGCCCAGACATGTTACCAAACAAGTCGGCACTCACTACCAACAAACAGCCTGTGTTGCAGACGGCAAAAGGGGATAGAATACCCGTGCATGGAGAGGCCACTGTTTACATTAGGCTGGGCAGTACTGAGCTACAGGTAAGGGCTGTCGTCGCAGAAATCGTCGACGAATTTATTCTGGGCCTGGATTTAATGGAAGATTTCGATGTCGTATCAGTAGACTTCCAGAATAAGATCTTGAAAATCGGTAACGAAGAGTTGTATTTATCTCCAACAGCAGGCGAAGCTAATCCCAGGGTGAGACTTATTGTCGACGAGGATACGCGGATTCCTGGTAACAGTGAGAAGATTGTCAGAGCCAGACTAGAGAAGAAACTTGATGGTATGTCTGCTCTCATAGCGGAGCCCCTAAAAGATAGACATGATGGTGCCCTCGTCGCACGATGCTTAGTAGACCCGAAGAGGACAATACCCATAAGAGTGGCTAACGTGCAAACTAACAGGGTCACATTGAAGAAAGGTGAGGTTATCGCCACTTGCGAGCCCATTGACCGAGTGACGTTGTCAAGAAAGGTGACACCCACGGCATTAGACAGAAGACTGCCAGTAGAAATGGTAGAGCGGTTCAAGAATTCTTGGGGCCAATTGAACGACATGGAGATGGAAATGGCCCTGAAGTTCGTATTGGAGGAGGCCGATATTTTCGCTCAAGATAAAATCACAGGTCGTACGAGTCTAGTGCAACACAGAATTAATACTGGCGACGCAAGACCAATTAGACAGCCGCCGAGAAGACTGCCTTTTGCCAAGCAATCAGAAATCAAGGCGATGGTTAACGAAATGCTGGAAGATGGTGTGATCGAGGAATCTAATAGTCCTTGGTCGTCCCCAGTAGTTTTGGTCACCAAGAAAGACGGCACTATGAGATTTTGCGTGGACTATAGGAAGCTGAATGATGTCACCAAGAAAGACAGTTATCCCCTGCCCCGGATCGACGACACTTTGAACACTTTGGCCGGATCAAAGTGGTTCTCTACATTAGACCTGAAAAGTGGCTACTGGCAAGTAGAACTCCATAAAGACGATAAGGAGAAGACTGCTTTTTCAACCGGGAATGGGTTGTACCAATTCAAGGTCATGCCATTCGGCTTATGTAATGCACCTGCCACCTTCGAGCGACTAATGGAGTTAGTGCTGAGAGGACTGACATGGGAAACATGCCTGGTGTATCTCGATGATGTCATGGTGATTGGAAGGACTTTCGATGAACACCTGTCGAATCTGAAGCAAGTTTTCTCCAGGCTGAGAGGTGCCAATCTGCAACTTAATCCCAAGAAATGCGTCCTCTTCCAGAAGAGAGTGAGTTTCCTCGGACATGTCGTTTCTGAGAAAGGGATAGAAACTGATCCAGAGAAAATAAAGGCAGTAAGAGACTGGCCTGTGCCGAGGAACAAACATGAGGTCAGAAGTTTTCTGGGACTTTGCAGCTACTACCGACGCTTTGTGAAGTACTTCAGCAGCATTGCGAAACCTCTGCATAGCCTGACTGAAAATAAGGTCGAGTTCATCTGGTCACCAGATTGCCAAGAGTCTTTTAGAGAACTCAAACATCGTCTTCTCACTGCTCCTATACTGGCTTATCCTCAGAACGAAGGACTGTTCATACTGGACACTGATGCTTCCCAGTATGGCATTGGGGCAGTACTCTCGCAGCTCCAAGCCGGAGAAGAAGTTGTGATAGGCTACTTCAGCAAAACGTTCGGAAAAGCAGAAAAAAATTACTGTGTAACCCGGAAAGAACTGCTGGCAGTTGTAAGATCCATCGAACATTTCCACAGCTTCCTGTACGGAAGAACATTCCGCGTGAGGTCAGATCACTCTGCTCTGCAATGGCTTCTGAACTTTAGAAATCCTGAAGGACAGATAGCACGATGGATAGAGAAACTGCAGAGCTACGACTTCCGGATTGAACATCGAAGAGGAAGAAGTCACGCCAATGCAGACAGCCTGTCGAGAAGACCATGTTCAGTGCATGAATGTAAATTTTGCGAGCGACAAGAGAACAAAGAGATCGACAAAGTAACTCATCAGATCAAACAACTGGTGGCAGGACAGAAGAATAACACCGATCTAGACGTAAATCTTGAATACATCAGAGACGCACAGAAGACAGATCCAGACTTGAAAAATATTAGAGAATGGCTACAAAAGGGGAAAAGACCTGAGTGGCACGATGTGTCCCGGTTTGGGGCGGAGGTTAAAGGATACTGGCTACAATGGGACTCATTGTGTCTAAAGAATGACATGATCACTCGAAAATGGGAAACTGCCGATGGTAGAGACTGTATATACCAGACCGTCGTGCCAAGTGAGTGCATAAGCAGTGTTCTTCAAGAGCTACACAATAGTAGAAGTGGAGGCCACTTTGGGGTCAACAGGACTCTTGCCAGAGTGAGAGACCGCTTCTATTGGATAAACTGCCGAAGAAGCGTGGAAGAATGGTGCAAAAGGTGTGACCAATGTGCTTCAAAGAAAGGACCAAAGACCCGATCCAGAGGAAAAATGATGCAGTACATCTCAGGTACACCGTGGGAGAGAGTTGCCGTAGACATCGCAGGACCTTTTCCCATCACAGAGTCTGGGAACAGATACATAATGGTGGCGATGGACTACTTCTCGAAATGGCCTGAAGTTGCGCCGATCCCCAACCAAGAGGCAACGACCGTAGCAGAAGCCCTGATGGAAAATGTCATATCACGGCATGGCGTACCCTTGGAGATTCACACCGACCAGGGCCGGAATTTCGAATCAGAGGTCTGGAAGAGCCTAATGGACTTGCTAGGCATAAAGAAAACGAGAACAACGCCACTCCACCCTCAATCAGACGGCATGGTAGAACGGCATAACAGGACCATCAATCAGTATCTTGCTATGTTTGTCGACGAGAATCAGAGAACCTGGGACAAGTTGATACCTCTGTTCCTCCTAGCTTACAGAAGCTCTCAGCATGAATCTACCGGCTACACTCCATCCATGATGTTGACCGGCAGAGAGATGCGGTTACCAATCGACATGACGAGACCACCACCGAACGAGGACATAGCGGACCTAGCTACGTTACCTGAGTATGTCGCCGACCTAGAAGGAAAACTGCGCACTATACACAGATGTGTCAGAGATAGGCTCCTCTTAAGCAGTGACCGGATGAAGATGCGCTTGGATCGCAGAGCAACACCCCATACATTCAAGGAAGGTGATGCAGTGTGGCTGTACCAACCAACAAGGAGAAAGGGCCTCAGTCCCAAACTTCAGAAACCATGGGAAGGGCCATACTTGGTGACTAAGAAAATCAACGACCTAGTCTACAGAATCCAGCTGTCTCCAAGAACTAAACCCAAAGTTGTTCACATAGAGAGGTTGAGTCCCTATCGGGGCAACGAACCCCCAAGTTGGCGGCCGGTAAATACTGTTCGGGACGAACAGTCTTAAGGAGGGGGGCAGTGTTACAAAGCACTTCAATAGACGTAGGTGCGGTGTTGCCACATCTCCAGAATTTCCCCAACATCTGGGAATTTTTGTACAATCTGGCAACACCGCCTCCCCACCCCCTGGGGGTGCCTGGGGTGACCCCCCTCAGGCGAAGTCTCAACCCTCTAGGACCAGAAATAACGAAGTTACCAACTTGTGCCCCGTCGGAACGGATAACTGAGGTCTGCACATTCCGAACACCCTGTATATACACCCTGTATACGCAGAGAACCCTTACACCCTGTATACGCAGAGAGATCTTATAGTTCGAGAAACATCTCTTGTGTAGCATAGGAGTGGTGACCACATTTGGATCATCCTGTATACACATCCCCCTGTATACACACGGGACCGATCTGTATTCACAGAACCTTCTAGTAAAAGAAGGTCCTGGAACGTTCTGGAATGGAATGCTCTAGAAAGGAGGGGAAGGTACGGCGAGTATATAAAAGCGAAAGCAAGCCAGCCCGAGTTAGTTCAGTTCAGTAAGAGAATGTGGTAGTGACTTGAAGAAGCAGTGTAAAGTGTTAAGAGAGTAGTGACTGTAGTAC
This sequence comes from Tillus elongatus, assembly GCA_964006375.1. NCBI lineage: Eukaryota > Metazoa > Arthropoda > Insecta > Coleoptera > Cleridae > Tillus > Tillus elongatus. Next base: position 300,044,003 of record OZ023262.1, read on the forward strand.
CAGATTAGTGACTTTTGTTGAGAGTAGTAATTGTAAGGCCAGTAAATGAAGTGTTTTGTGAGAGAGACATTCTAGAAATTTTATTGTATCCATATTTAGAGTGTAAATAAAGTTGTTTTGTTAAAATTTAAAGTCTCACTTATCCAGAACCCGGAGTAAACGCAACAATATCTTAAAAATTGTGGTAAAGCGTCAGTTGCAAGAAGAAAATTAAAATTAACATAGGAAAATTATAAACGTTTTAAATACTTACGTAACAAGCGAGTTTTAAAATTGAACTTGGACTAAATAACAAAGATTAGGAAAATATTTATGGCAAATTTGAATGAAGTTTGTTAGAGTCACTCTGACATATGCAAGCTAACTATTGTTTATTTAAATTTGTTTCTGTTTTTGACAAGAAAATATAAATAGGGATAGTATTTTAAAATGTTATTATCTTTCTTTATGTTTGTTTAAAGGTAATTAGAAAGTCTTCTAAAGATATTCATTGCTATTGAAGGTTTCACACAGTATAATAGAGACATTACTAAAACTTATATTGTGGCCAGTATCAAGATTATGTTCAGACAAAGAACAAGTTCTTTTTGTACACGAATATAACGCTATTTTTTGCAATTGTTTTGTTTTGACTAATACTTTTTCTATCAGAACAATGAAAAAGAGTTTTCGCCATTTAACCTATTTATTCTTATGTCCAAAGCTCTATTACAACGCTTGATTTAGTAAGGAAAAGCAGCGAAACAATTCACAACAGGTGTTTCAACTATCTGAAACCGGGACATATTCCCACCCGAAGTTTAAACTTTGTCAGGCTCACAAGAAGGTCGGATTTGTTATCTCTTCAACTGGAGAATCTTTGTACACACAGAAAAAAGGGATTTCCACAAATTGCTTACAATTCAATCTAAGCTCTTACCTACGTCTTCCAGTGGTTTTATTAATGATTTTCGTTTCTCTCACCACAGTTTTATTATCTCTGCGAATATATTAAAGGACAGAGCGTCTTCTGTAAAAGCAAACTCGTTTATCGATTCATCGTTTTAGGGGAATTGTGCCGACATTATTTATCTTGTAGTGTATTTCTCATGAACTTGTTTCCTGAAAAAATAAAAATGGTAGACTTTAATTTAGATCGCAAATTTCAAAAACTTTTTGAAATATGATAAAGTAAACATAATGTTATATAATAATATGCATGCCTTTATGTTAATAGGTTACCCCGGAAGTAACCAAAATCTACAAAATACCTTTTGGGGTATCTTGTTAATCAAAATCAACTTACGAGGAGGTACTGAAAAGTAATACAAGAGAAAAGTCAACAAAATCTGTACATTAACATATTCTTCCCTTAAACGCACATTTGTCTGAACGTTCATAAAGCAGTTGGAAATGTTACAGCCATTTTCTAAAAAGAAAACAAACTTTCTCCGGACAACTGTCGACCTGTGAGTCTCACACCCGTATAATTTGCAAGAATGTGGAAAGGATTATTGTTAAGCAATTGTTGCCTCTTCTTATAAAGTGTAGTATTATAGACCATTGGCAGAACGGCTTTGTTCCCGGCATATTCGTCTTAACCAACCTCATCTGTTCTGTTAATGACTGGTCTAGATTACTGGACACTTGATAGTCTGTGGATGTAATCTATCTCGACTTTAGCAAAGCCTTTGATAAGATTCCTCACGATCTGCTCATCCATAAATTGGAAAATGTTGGAATACGTGGCCTTTTGCTGGGCTGGTTCAGGGCGTTTTTATCCAATAGATTCTTTTCTGGAAAGGTGGTTTCATGTAAGTCGTAAGTAAAATCTTTATTAAGTGACGTGCCTCAGGGATCGGTCCTCGGGCCTTTTCTATTCTTGGTTTATACTTCCGAATTGCTTAGACTACTGAAGGTCAGTAACACAACATATGCCGACGATACAAAAATATACGGCGATCCAGTTATCGATGGCGACACTATAACATTATAAATGCTATTTTATATAAAAGTTAATAACAAGGTAATTTACTCAAATTTAAAAAGAAAGTTATGTGGCTGCTCAGGGCAGAACATGAGATTTAATGCAGTTCTGAAAAATATGTGAGTTCATATCTTATAATTTGCGTGGGGTCAAAAATACAAATAAAAATCAAGACTCGGTTAACCCCATTTATTAATAAATAATTATTTTATATAAGCCAAAATGACTATAATTTATTGTGATAGATGGGAGCACCTTTAATTAAAATGAATGAATTTAAATAGAGGTTACAGGTTAGCAAAGTACTTAAATATAGTATATATGCCGGTGATCCTTGGATTAACTGGCTATGAGAGGGCCTGCTTCTACTCAGGGCTAGCGGAACCTCTGGATATATTCTTAGATTGACATTTTAAAAACTACTTAGGGCTGGCCAAACCTTTGGATATATTCCTGGATTGATGATGTGTTACTTCTATAGGTGCTTCCGCATGGCATGGTGTTGATGCGGCTCAACATAAAATGATAGTGCTCCCCAAAACAATAGTGTTGTCAAACCAATGGTGCTCTCAACATGATGGTATTAATGGGGCGCTACGCAAAACGGGATAGCTCGTATGAGCGCGTTGCCTTGTTCTTTTAGCTAGTGATTGTTATTCTTTACATTTTTATTGTTAAGTACAATTTGGAGAATCCAATTCATCACAATACAATTTTTAGACCTGACGATCGCCAGGTCAGGTCGTCACAGGTTCCAGTATTCACTCATTTTTATTGTTGCTAAAATTATATTTAAAAGTGAGCTGAAAGCTACACGAGCTTATTCTGGTATCTGACAAACGAAAATGAAGTATAGATTAGATACCGAAACCAGCTACCAACTGTCGCTTTCAAGATGTTCGTGAGCAACGCCAGAGGATATGCGTTTTCAATGGGCACGAATTTAAAACTAGTAAATATCATTGACTAAGAAAATAATAAATTTCATTGACTAAGAACATAATATACTAATGTACCAATGAACGCTCTAATGGAAATATATAAGTTGTAAAATTTTACGAAAATAAACTTGAAATGTTTCCGAAAAAACTGGTTTCCTAGCCAACAAACCTTACGTTAATAGCAAATTGAGTTATTGAAATTTGAAGCATTCAATGTAAAATCGCTACCAAAACGCACTTACTGCGCCCGCTTTTTTCTTAGAAACATGAATCATATTTTGATAACAAATGCAAATGTGCAATAATATAAGAGTTTTCGAAAAAAACATTTTAGGGGTCACCAACGACTTATGAGCTGTTGAAGATTGTGTTTTCATGATGTTAATTGCTTTAAACTATAGATGACATTATTCTGTAGTTACTTTAATTCTCCTTGTGGTTTTTTGTTCAGGCTTACTTATACATACTTTACATTGTAGTTCAAGCAATCTGTCAACTTGACTTTCACTGTTTTTCAACTCTGTTAAAATAATAAAATGAATACTCGTTTTGATATTAACTTTTGCAAATATAATTATAGAAAATAAATCTAATTACAACAGGTTATGGGTTCAGTAACTCTAAACTGCGTGGATTAAAGGTTACTAAGTCAGGCTAAGTATAGATTTTTAGTTTGTGATTTGTGTGAAGTATCATTGAAATAGCCACACAATGGATTTCAAGAGGCACATCAAACCTTTAATTGGCGAGTCGGATTGTCCAATACGGAAACGAAAAATACGTGACATCCTTGACCTTCAATGTTATCGACAAGAAACTAGACAAACCTGCAGAGATTGCCGCTACAGCAACTGCAGATGAAAGGCAACAATACAAAGAAGATAGCGAATTATATCGAAAGGCGAATAGTTATGCGAAATCGATGATCACAAATTCAGTCACTGACGCAGTTTATGAGAAGATAATGGACAAAGAGACTACCTATGATGCTTGGAAAGCATTGAAAGATCAATTTGAGGCATCATCCAAGGATCAGTTATTCAGATTATGCAATGAGTTCTTTGCGTTCTCATGGTCGCATGGAGATGACGTTTCAACACATATTGCAAAGTGGAGAAGTTTGTGGACGGAATTAAATATGGGCTTAAAGCTAAAAACTAAAATAAGCTACCAGACTTGCTGCTAGTTTGCAAAACATTGTTTATTCTACCATATAGCTTTGAAATGTTTAGATCCAGTTGGATGAATTTGACAAAAGATACCGAGAAAACCTTTGATGAGCTGACAGTTCAGTTATGTTTATTTGAAAGAAACATGAAGAAATCAGTTGCTAATAGTGAAAAGTTCGTACAAGAGGCTCTAATAGCAAATTCAGACAAACAAAAACAGGCAAATATCAAGAAACCAAATAAACAAGGGTCTGTTTGTAACTATTGTCATAGAAGAGGTTATTGGGTCAAACAGTGCAGTAAATGGATAGCAGATGGACGGCCACCTAAGAATAAAACTATTCCAGACAAATTGCATGGTCAAAGCAATGCACTTGATATTGCAATAGTTCTTCGTGTTTCTGATAGCCATACACAAGGAAGTGATTCAACAGTTTGGTGGATAGACAATGGTGCAACAAAACACGTAACGAATAGTTTTGATCACTTCATATATTTTAAAGAGTTTCAAGGTCAGTGTACCATTAAAACTGCAGGACAAGAAAAACTCAGAGCGTTTGGTCAGGGAACTATAAAGACTTTGTCTACAGTTAATGATAAAAATAGGGTTCTAACCCGGCAAGATGTGTGGTACGTTCCTGACATATCGAAAAATCTATTTTCCCTATTAGCAGCACAAGATTTGAATAAGCACAGTAAGTTTGAATCTCCGCCTACAAATTGTTGTCTAAAAGTGAATATGGCAAAATTGTGCTATGCGGAACACGTGAGGTAGGTACTACCCTGTTTCATGCTCTCATAAGACCTATAGCTGCTGAGCAAAATGTAAATGTTGCACTTGCAGACAGTTCATTATTACAACTCTATCATGAAAGATTTGGGCATCTAGATAAGCGATACCTACAGACTGGGGATGCTCAACATCGCATGCTCTTCTGCAATTGGTATCGGGAATGATGTGATATCGTTACTTAAAATTCGCAACATAGATTTATTTACACCATTTCTAGCCACATCTTAAATCTCATTCCAGTTACTCTGATACTTACAAAAATATAGCGTTTAAAAAAAGTTTTTCTCGATTTCCCACCGAAAAAACTTGAGGATAAAGGCTGATTAACGAACTCGACCTCGGTTTTTGCTCAAACAAGTTTTTTGCCAAGTTGAAATCAGTTTAGCGTTTTTTGAGTTATCGCTCGGATACATACATACATACATATATATATATATATATATATATATATATATATATATATATATATATATATATATATATATATATATATATATATATATATATATATATTATATATATTTAAACATATAAAAATTTTAACGGACCTTGATTTCGGCTTCTAGGGACCCAAATTCGCGCTCATCTGACGAAATTTTTTCAAAATCTTTTCATCGTGACGTCTCTATTAGCATATTTTTCTTAACGAAAATTCGGTAATAGCTGTTATTAAATGATTTATTGTTAGCATACAGAAATAAATATTAAACAGCAAAATTTTTTGCATGGCATACTGTAAAATTTTGAATGCGAATTATGAAAATTTGAATTTTTATTGTGGTTTATTAAAATAAACCCATAATGTTAAATATTTGTGAGAAGCTTGTAAAAATACAAATTAATTTCTTCACAAATATACAGTATGTCCCAGACGTTGGTCAATGTTTCAAAAACGGTAATATTTAGAAAATGAACTAACAAGGCCACTAGATTCGACGTAAAAAGTTCTAAAACAATTCGTTTTTAGTGAATTTTCTTAGAAATAATTCATGTATCCCACCTATAACACTTTTGATCAAATTTGGCGTGTACCTTACTTTTGTAAGTGGCTTGGACAGGTTCGTTAGCCAGGAAAATCAAACCAGGTTTTTCGGAAAAATTTTGGGCTTTCTTTCGAGAAAAAAATTTATCTCAAAAATAGAAAAGCTATGGTAACCAAATTTGGTACGTAAGTTTACTACTATAAAAGGAAACTATATACCAAAATTTATAATCCTATGCTACAAGAAAAAAATATATAAAAAAATATTTGGTGCCAGATCATTTCTATGAAAATTCACTACCATAACGCATATGCTGCGTCAAGACTTCTAAATTTTTGTCAGACAACTGAAATACAAGGGGTACCTGGAAATGAAATATTTTTAATATCGTCCTGTAGCTCACAAACTAGGAGGGCTGTGGCAATTTTGTTTGCGACATCTTTTGTTTCACACAAAAGTAGTTTAGGTTCGCGAAAACCGCAAGGTTCTATCTTTAGTAATAACCGAGATAGTCAGCAATTGTAAGTGTAAATTTTCTGTTTATTTTGTGATACTCTACACTCTACGCAGTATATTTATATTTTTAAATATACAGAAAAATTAGAATCCTCATAGCGCTTTCAAGAATAAGAAACTTAGAGAATGTTATCCAATTACGTCTTCATATATTTTGTCTGGCAGAATAAGAAGCTTCCGTGGAAAAATGAAATGTTCAATAAAAAACTTCGATCGATAGAAAGGTTCATGTTACACAAGCCATCAAAAATGCCATAGTGTCTTGTAAATGAAGCTGATTAATGGGAATCTTATTGCTTTGTAAAAAATCAACGGTCCATTTAAGGGAAAGAATATCTGTAAATTGGCGTCTGTCGACTTAGAACAGTCTTTCAATTAAGGGATAATGGGTAGTGCTGCTAGCACAAATTATCCCAAATGAAAGGTTTGCAAGGAGATTGTACAAAAGGATAATATCTGGTCCTTACAAAGCTGTGCTAAAGCATATTGTTACGTTCTACGGGGTTCTGGATTCGTTGACTAACAAAACACAGCGTTTCAAGCTACTAATTTATTATAAGAAACTATTTTCCAACACCAAGATCAACTAAAATCTTTCTCTCTATTATTAAATGTCCATAGAACTATATTCCACTATCGCCTTCTATGATCACTTCCTATACACCAACACTTACTGTTGACTCGCTTAATACTGTATGCTCACTATTCTACACCACACTAATTCAATATTGAACTAACTTACTCTGCGCACCGCTCGTCTATTTATACTGTCCATAGAGATTCTAGACCTTCTACACTATTCTCCACCTGTCACTTCTGGTCCCTTCTAGAAATATCGTTCCAGAATGTTCGCTCTTACCAACACACTTTATGACCGACATCTGATCATAGAAGCAACAAAGTCCATAAACTTATGTCTCATAGACAAATGTGACACTGCCCCCCTCTTATATTCTATCGTCTCGGTCGAATTCTGACATTTCTTAAAATAGCGTAAGTCTGTGCATATAGACCACCTTCATCTTGCTCTTCGGGTTCCTCTGAGTTTGATAGACAACGTCATTGGTCCTTTTGACCACCTTATAAAGACCTTCTAATAATTTCTGTAGTTTCGGTGACCGTCCCTTGCGTCGTACTGGATTGTAGTACCACACACGATCTCCTTCTTCAAAACCAGCTGAATTAGCTTGCGCGTCATAACGAGTCTACATGCGGTCGCTTTCTACTCGTATATGCATTCAGACAGCAGAGTGGAAAGTTTTCCTACTCATCAATATATGGGAGCTTTCTTCAAGCGAAGTTATTATGTGGTACTGGTTCAACCGTATAGTGGCTGTTGTTATGATGGTTCTACTTGCACAAATATCTCGGCGGGCCCTATTCATCCTGTCAACATCGACTCTGTTCCAACAAATGGGTTCACTGACCTTTGTCTGGGTTGGCTTCACATTTACATCGTCTTTACACTCTTCGTCTTGTACTTCTCTCATACTTTCTTCTCCACTTGCTTCTGGCTCAGTAACTGGGTCGTCTCTTCCTCTCACAGCTCTCTTCACTGGAATGACACTTTCACGGCAGACGTTGCTATTTTCCTCCATGGTGATTTTTCGCACTGTCAGGTTACTTCCAGGCGACATTATTATTTCTTCACCGCCAATAGTCAGGACGTTAGTGCCAAGATCAAGTTTAGCGCACTGACTCTGAAGTATGTCCAAGCCAATTATAATCGGGTCTGATATGGCGGCGACTATGGCTCTCTGCTTTGCCTTCCATGTACTAATTTGCAGCTCGACGGCAGTTTCGCCAAATACCTGGATCCGATCACCACCGGCTGAATTTACTCTGTCCACTCTGTCTGGCTCTCTTACTCGCCATCTTGGAACCATGTCGCGGCGAATAATTGTCCTAGGTGCGCCTGTGTCGACGCCCATTTGCGTCTTATTACCGCTTACGTATTCATCTACGACGAGAGCGCTGCCAGAATCGCTAACCTGAGAAATGGTTACCGGCCTTAGCTTCACTTCTTCCCTTACGCGTGATCTTAGAGCCCAACATTCGCCCCTTATATGCCGCACGTTGCCGCAGTTCTAGCAGCGCAAGGTATTTGCACGGTGAGCTCTTATTGGGTGTCCATGAGACGTCAGCCTTATTTGGTATGCTATTTTCTCTAGTAGCTGCATGATCTGGGACGAATCTGTTTAATTTTCTTCTTGGACTTGGAGACTGCGAACTTTCACATGACTTTCCGGCGCTTGCTTTACCGCTTCAAACTCCAAGGAATGTGCCAAAGCATCGTTCAAGTTTTTGTGTCTAGCCATCCTCAGCAGCGCCTGCTGCGTGTCGGCATCTCTGATGGCGTCAACGAAGGTTTGCACCGACAGCTGGTTTAAAAACTCCATTGGAGCTATGGGGTAGGCTAATCGCCTCAGTTTGACAACGTCGGCGTGGAGATGTTGGAGACTTTCGCCCGGTTTCTGACAACGATTTTTCAACTGCAATCGATACAACTGTTGTAAATGCTGGTCGCCAGACGTCATTTCTAATTGATGTCTAATGCTGTCAAAACTCAGCGGTTCTTCCGTGGGAATTCCTTAAAGCACGTCGAGGGCATCTCCTCTGAGAGCTACTGCTAACGAGATCTCTTTCTCTCTCTCGCTCCAACCATTTACTGTAGCGGTGGGTTCGAACTAGCATAGATAAATATCCCATGGGACTGAGCCTTTAAATGTGGGCACCTAAATCCTTACGTGGCTATCTTCGAGTCTGATGCTTCCCTTGACTAGGGTATCGCATTTATTTTCTAGTGATTGTATTTTCTGGTGCACTTCTTCTTGTATAATCATCAGTTTGTCATGTACATCGTCCCTGATACCCCTTACTCGACTTTCTACTTGTTGGAAGATTTCGTCTTTTACCTGCTTCATACGTTCGTCCACATACGAAGTAATATTCTCAATTCTGCTGGCTTGTTCTTGTAGAATTTTCTTTGTTTCTTCATCTCTTCTTCCGACTTCTTCATCTCTTTTTCCATTTCTTATTTTGTTTCTTCATCTCGTTTTCTCATATCTTCTTTGGCTTCTTCGTCTCTTTTTCTCAGTTCCTCTTTTATCTCTTCGTCTCTTTTTCTGGCCTCTTCATCTCCTTTTCTCATTTCTTCTTTGGCTTCTTCGTCTCTTCTTCTGACATCTTCATCTATTTTTCTCATTTCTTCTTTTGCCTCTTCATCTATTCCTCTCATTTCTTCCTTCGCTTCTTCGTCTCTTTTTCTCAGCTCTGCTTTAGCCTCTGCATCTCTTTTTCTGGCTTCTTCATGTATTTTTCTGGCCTCTTCTTTCATTTCTTTAATCAATTCCAATAGCTGGGCGTCCATATTGGCTGTGGCGCTATGAGTCTTAAGCATAGACGTACTTAAAGCTGGTACACAGTTTATACTGTTTAAAAAACACACCCAGTTATGACTTACTGCTGACACTGATCTTCCAGAGGGTCTAGAAATTTTCACGTTTTTAAACAAATATTCTGGAAAATATGTCTGCTAGCAGCTTGAAAATCCCACTTCTGACATCAGTTGTTACGTTGTACTGGGTTCTGGATTCGTTAACTAACAAAACACAGCTTTTCAAACTGCTAATTTATTATAAGAAACTATTTTCCAACACAAAGATCAACTAAAATATTTCTCTCTATTACTAAATGTCCATAGAACTATATTCCACTATCGCCTTCTATGATCGCTTCCTATACACCAACACTGTTCACTCGCTTAATACTACATGATCACTATTCTACACCACACTAATTCAATACTGAACTAACTTACTCTGCGGACCGCTCGTCTATTTATACTGTCCATAGAGATTGTAGACCTTCTACACTACTCTACACCTGTCACTTCTGGTCCCTTCTAGAAATATCATTCCAGAGTGTTCGCTCTTACCAACACACTTTATAACCGATATCTGATCATAGAAGGAAGAAAGTCCACAAACTTATGTCTCAAGCGAAAAAAAAATGTCACTGATACCATACTTTCACACGTATTGATGTGGAAGTAAAATAAATAACTAAAACCTACACACCCATAATTATTGACCGTGAAATTATCTTAGTGCTGTCAACCCTACATCGCTTAGATGTGTGTCTAAAGATCTTCCGCCAACTGCGGGGCTTTTAGTTAATTATACCCTGCTATCTGCGAAAATCACAATGTTACTGCCTTTGTCCTATAGGTAGGTGAGTCATTATAAGAGAGCACTATTATTTACGCTTCTACGGAGTGCTTAAGCATCGCACTAAATAACTAACTTATCCACTCTATACCCCTGAGCGCGTCAGAGTGTATAAAGTTCTGAAATCGGTAATTCACACCTTGCTGTCTGTGCTGGTAAAGTTGTCAAAAGTACTTGGCAAATACATATTCACGTAACTAAGCCAAATCTCAGGGAAAACGCAGAACATTCCGACCCAAGAAACATATTCGAGAAACGCTAATAAATTGCCACAACGGAGTCGCATCTCTTTGCTAATTTCACTACAAAGCGTACTAACTTTTACACACAAATTGTAACGAGCATATGAGTGCGATATTTAGAGGGCTTAGAGAAATAATGTTTGCTTCATAATAAAAATAAACATATAAACGATTTTTTTTGTGATTTACTCTCCTTGTCAGCTGTGTTTACTACTTTTGCTCCAATTAAAGCTTTACGTTCCAATGCTACCTTATGATGTGTCTCTTAGTTAATTTTTGTGGTACAGAATTCACTACTGAGGAGATCGCGAATTTTGAATTTTGAAATATTTTTACGGATAAGCGTGCACTAAGCCCCCTAGACCACATACTCAGCGTCAGTTTCTATTTTATATATGTAATATGTATATTATATTTTATATAATATAATATATATATATATATATATATATATATATATATATATATATATATATATATATATATATATATATATATATATATATATATACATATAAATATATATACAGGGTGTCCCTCTAACAATGGGCCAAACCCATATATTCGGATAGAGCATCAAAAATTAAATAGACTTTCATCAATACGTTTTGTCCGATTGTTGCTTGTTTTCGATATAGTGTGTTAAAATTGACTTTGAAAAAAATTAAATCGCTCGTTTTTCTGCTAATTACTGGAATATTGATTTGGAACTTTGTAATAGGGGATTATCGAGGATGCCGCTTCCAACCGTGATACCGATTTTGAGCTACATCATAGTTGGCGCCACCTACACTAAACCCGAATGTTTTACAGGGGCATAACTTTTTCGATGATCAACTTTCTGCAAATCTGTTCAGAAAAACTGAAAACTGCTAATTTTTTTGTACGAAAAAGGTATACTTAGTTGAAACTCATAAAGTGAGTGGTTACCGAGACATGCGGTTTTAATAATGGTGTGCATTGAAAATCTCTCAAATCTGAAATTTTATTCTGGCCCAAAGTTCATCTCTGGAGTTACAAACATTATTGTATATGTACCAGTTGTTTCAAGTAACCCCAATGGAAAATTCTAGAGGATTGAGGTCGGTGTATTTTAATCATAATTTTCTAATTCTAAATCAATTCCTAAAAATTGGGAAGTTTCTTTGGATTTAATTCGGTTTCATAGAATAAGTATGTTTTTGGCAAATAAAAGATGTATTCCTGTGGACATATCAAGGCGCTAATAACTATAGCAGTTGATTGGCCGGGTCAACAACTGTCAATGAAGTAGATGAAATATCTTTTGTTTTTCGTTTTCATAGGGATGTCATTTGCGTAACACAATAAACATAATCTGTCAATTTTGACAAGCACATGGTTTTTCAATTAGGAGCAGTAGGTAGTTATTATTTCTGAAATGCCTCGCCATAATGAGTTTAGCAATATTGAAAAGAGAGATATGATCTGCGTTTATGCGCAATCAAACTTCCGTAGCACCAAGCCGCCGCCAGATATTTGGAATTATATCCTAATCGTAGACAACCCGATCACAAGACCTTTAGAAGATTATACGATAAATTAGGTATGTAAAAGAGTAATATGCACTCATTGCCTTTGATTATTTATGAAACGAAAGTTTTGACAAAATTCACACCTGAGGGCTGGAAAAATCGTGAAATACACATTTTGTTACACGGATGCGTATCATCTCGTCCTTATGTATTCGTAGGTGAAACTGGTTCTTTCAATTCGAAGTCGGAAGTTGGTGGACCAAGACGTCCTGTACATCAAGAGGAAGAGATATTAGTACGCCTTGCAGAAGATCCGGAAACAAGCGTAAGACGCCTCTCTGCAGCAACTGGAATAAATAAATCAAGTATTGGTAGACTTCTCAGAAAAGAAAAGTTACATCCTTACCACTTCACACCAGTGCAGAATCTTTTACCTCTAGATTTTCTATCTAGATTGGATTTTTGTGAACGCATTCGTCGGTATCAGAATGACGATCCGTTTCTCTTCAACAACATTCTATTCACTGACGAAGCGACATTCACAAGAAGAGGAGTTTTCAATTTCAAAAATGCTCACACATATGACAGCAGCAATCCTCATTTGACGCGAGAACACCATTTTCTACATGAGTTGTCCATTAATGTCTGATGTGGCATACTAGGCGACGTGTTGTTGGGACCAATAGAACTTCCTGCAAGGCTCAATGTGGAGATTTATTCAATTTTCTTGAGAGATCAACTTCCTATTCTCTTGGAAGATGTCTCTCTAGACGTGCGCAGGAGATTATGGTTCATTCACGACGGAGCACCTGCCCATTATGGACTTCCTGTCAGAGAATTTCTGAACCAAAATTATCCGCGTCGACGGATAGGTCGAGGTGGAGATTTTCCTTGGCCTGCAAGTAGCCCCGACCTCAATCCTCTAAATTTCTTCCTCTGGGGTCACTTGAAAGAATTAGTATACAAGAATATTTGTAACTCCATAGATGAACTTTGGGCTAGAATAATCGAATCCAGTGATATATTGAAAAACGATTATCAAACTTTTTTTAAGTTGAGGCAAAATTTTGGGTTGAGACTAGAAAAATGTATTGAAGTAGGCGGAGGCCATTTTGAGAATCTTATTAGGTGAATTGTTCGATAATTGTCAATTTTTTCTTATAATTTAGTGATAATAATAATGTTAATAAAATTTCAGATTTGAGAGATTTTCAATGCACACCATTATTAAAACCGCAATATCTCGGTAACCACTCACTTTATGAGTTTCAACTAAGTATACCTTTTTCGAACAAAAATTTAGTAGTTTTCAGTTTTTCTGAACAGATTTGCAGAAAGTTGATCATCGAAAAAGTTATGCCCCTGTAAAACATTCGGGTTTACTGTAGGTGGCGCCAACTATGATGTAGCTCAAAATAGGTATCACGGTTGGAAGCGGCATCCTCTATAACCCCCTATTACAAAGTTTCAAATCAATATTCCAGTAATTAGCAGAAAAACGAGCGATTTAATTTTTTTCAAAGTCAAATTTAACACACTGTATATCGAAAACAAGCAACAATCGGACAAAACGTATTAATGAAAGTCTATTTAATTTTTGATGCTCTATCCGAATATATGGGTTGGCCCATTGTTAGAGGGACACCCTGTATATATATATATATATATATATATATATATATATATATATATATATATATATATATATATATATATATATATATATATATATATATATATATATATATATCAAAATTTTTGTATTACAGAATAATGTTTTTTGGGAAGTTTTGATTTGAAAGAAGGAATGGTTTTTGTGTAACGGATTCTAAATATCCACGGTTGTAGCAGGAATGTTGGTCGTTCCGTCTACCTGCTTCATTATCAGTAAAGTAGTGGGGTCACCCCTTCGCCCTATCGTAAGTGCCCAACTTGCACCAACCTGTTGGTTAAGATACATTGACGACATTTTCGATGTCTGGCCACACGGCAAAGAATCTCTAGACTAATTCCTTTCTTACCTAAATAACATCAACATCCAGTTCACCATGGAAATAGAAAATAATTTTTCTTTGCCTTTCTTAGATGTACGCATCACTAAAAACCCAGTCAGCGGATTTTCTTACACTGTCTACCGAAAACCAACCCACACTAATCGTTATCTTAACGCCCAATCTCACCATCACCCATCGCAACTAAATTCCGTGGTTCGAACACTAGTCACACGATCCCTTAGACTAACGGACAACAACAACAAACAGACAGAATTAAACTTTTTAAGACAGACTGCTAGAAAACGGATACGACAACAATCACATACTACGAAACATTAGAAACGCACAACAACAAACCACTACACCACAACAAGAACAAACAGAGTCCACACAACAACGCATAGCGTTTTTACCACACATTAAAGGTGTCACCGACAAAATCAGCAGAATTTTTAGAACCCATAGTATCAAAACCGTATTCACAACAGAGCAAAAACTGCCAAATCTGATAAAAATTCCCAAGGATACAATTCCAAACGACTCCCACGGAGTTTACGAAATTCCTTGTTCCGACTGTTCCCGAACTTACGTAGGACAAACAAATAGACTCACCCACAATAGAATATATGAACACACCCTCGCAGTTAGAAAATCCGACCCCTCATCGGCGCTGGCCATGCATCATAGTCATACAGGGCACAAAATAGACTTCGATAATGCCAAAACAATAGCACCGGTTTACAACTTCAAAACGAGAATTATCCGCGAAGCAATCGAGATTGAAAAACGTCCCTATTGTTTAAATTGGAGAAATGATGGTCTTCGCCTTCCGACTACTTGGAAACCTATTATATCTTCTTTACAAACACACAAAAAGAAAATAAATTCCATAGACAATTTTATTGCCCCATTATCTGCCTTAACAATTGCCGGTGACCCTCTTAATCCTCCTCATCATCTAAGTACCGTGACCGAAGCCCCCCACTTAATTGACGGTGACCCCACTACTTTCACTGATAACGAAGCAGGTAGACGGAACGACATATATAAGGCAAGACTTGCAACGAACTGCCAGATCACTCTGAGGCCTAGGGTTGAACACACTGAGTCCTCACAGACCATCTCCGGCGAGATTTGGGGAGTAGGCAGATTGAGGCCTTAGACTGCCCTTACATATTTCCTTTACCCACCTTTGTCCACAACTCTAAGGAGTAGGCAGATTGAGGCCTTAGAGTGTCGTTACATATTTCCCTTACCCACCTTTGTCCACCACTCTTAGGAGTAGGCAGATTGAGGCGTTAGAGTGTCCTTACAAATGTCCTTTACCCACCTTTGTCCACCACTCTAAGGAGCAGGCAGATTGGGACCTTAGAGTGTCTTTACATATTTCCTCTACCTCTTGAAAATGGCTCCAAAACAGGAGCCTAAACGTTGAGTTTTCATAAATTCTGGACGCGGTTCAACCGGAGAACCAATTATGTCTTACACTAAAGACCGCGGAAATCTTTCTGAACACACACACACACACACACACATATATATATATATATATATATATATATATATATATATATATATATATATATATATATATATGTATATATATATATATATATATATATATATATATATATATATATATATGTATGTATATATATATATATATATATATATATATATATATATATATATATATATATATATATATACATACATACATATACAGTGTACTCTCTCTTAGCGGACACGCCTCATAAGCGAAATTATCGGGATTTATTAAGGAATGTTTCCCTCTGGTACGGACTCCCTTTTAACCGGACGTGGGCACTTTCTTTTATGCAATTTTTTGTTATATCTCTCTTATACTGAGAACAGCATAAGTCTGCGTGTGTAAAGTCGATGATAAAAACAGGCATAAGCAACATTTCTCAACTCAGATGTGGCGCTGATTTTACGGAGGTTCACCCTTGGCTCGTGAAAGATGGTAATTTACAAGCAATGCGATGCCGATTTTAGCTCGATCACGTGCTTCAATTTTAGTGAATTTTCTTTTAAAAATCTACTAATGAGGACATCTCGACTTTTGAATTTTGAAAAAATTTCTTCAAACGAGCGCGAACTAGGCCCAGACATATCCGGGGTTAGTTGCAATTTTTATATGTATATATATATATATATATATATATATATATATATATATATATATATATATATATATATATATATATATATATACATATGTGTGTGTATATATGTGTAGCACACCGATAACTCAAAAAAGAAAGGGCCGATTTGATAAAATTTGGTGACTAAATTCTTGTTGCAAGTGGCTTGTACAAGTTCGTTAGCCAGGAAAATCGGACCAGTTTTTTCGGGAAAATTTTAGGTTTCTTCTCCAGAAATAACAGAGGTGTGAAAGCCAAATTTGGCAAGCTGGTTTATGTTGTAAGAACCAACCTCTGCTCCAACATTTAGATCTCTACGTTGAAACGAAAAAAAGTTATAGGCACTTAATAAGCAAAATTTTAATGACACTAACCGTCAGAGAAGACGCAATACCAAAATATTGTATGTGTTAAACAAAATCTATTAAATATTACAGGGAACGTTTATCTTTTCATGGCGCAAAAAGTTCAAGAAGTACCAGAAGATTACTGTGAGAATTTAATAGTTTTTCTACTGTAAATGTGTTGTGTGTGTTTTGTTTCTTTAACGTCGGCCTATTTCCGCGACTATGGCCAATCACCGACGCCAGGGAGCAGTTTCACCACACTATCCTGGAAATTTTGCCGAACCCCTGCCTTTATGTTAGGAGGTTAGGGCTCTTTAACGTGCCCAACATCGCATGGACACGTGACCGACGGCTTTACGCCCTCTCCGAAGGGCGGAACGTGCAGAGATTCAACTTGCTCAAATACAATGCCAGAACCTCGGTTGATGTTAATGTTACAGTTTGTACTGAAAAAGTGAAAGGAGAATCCTGGGATCGAACCCAGTACCCTTCGGTTCAGAGGCACACGTTCTTACCACTGAACCACCGAGGCTCTCAAGTAAGGCAAAAAAGATTGCAGATAGCTTGAAATTTGAGAATTTTTTGGTATCTTCTGGGTAGCTGGAACGATTAAAAAACGTCATTATAACACCTTCAAGACGGTTTACGGAGAAGCTGCTTTAGCAAGTTCGGAGGATGTAACAAATTTTAGTAAAAAACTACCCTAATTGATTCGAGGCTACAAGTTATGTGACATCTGCAATGCCGACGAACCTGCATCATTTCACAGAGCATTACCAAGGCAAATGTATTCATTAAAAGGAGAAAAATGTTCTGGATACACTGGCCAAAAAAATGTCAGTTAGTCATTGTGTGAATATGGCAGGGGAACGCTAAAAGTTGCTGGTAATTGGTAAAGCAGCTAAACCTAGAGCTTTTCGATGAATTCATTTGGACACTTTACCGGTTTTATGGTACTCTAATAAAAAGTCTTGGATGATATCGGAAATAATGAGCGACTATCTGTGAAACCTTGAAGAGAAAATGGGTTTCGAGCATCGGAAAACTTCACTTTTTCTTAACAATGCGGCATCTCATCCAAGGGACTGAAAGCTTAAAAAACATAAAAATAATTTTTCTGCTCTCCAACAATACGGGTTTCTGCAAACCTCTAGATCAAAGGATTATAAAAAATTTCAAAGCCTGGTATAGAACGATGATTCTGAAACATATCCTGGTTAGAATGGATGAAGCGACCTCTTGAGAAAACCTGGTAAAGAAAATCAATCTGTTGGACGTTACCTATTTCATTCAGAGCCTGGGATCAAGCGACACTTGCTACAGTTAAGAATTGTTTCAAGAATAACTGTATTTCGATTCGACGATTCTGGTAATGTCGATTTATCTGAAAACTCAAACGGTTTTGAAGACGAAGATGACCTTCACCTAGCTCTACTGGCACAAATAAATCGAATCATGAAGCAAAACGGCAGCTATATCAATTTTGATGAATCTGTTAACTTTGATAACGATCTTTGCAAAATTGGTGAGACTTTAGAAATAGAAAACGCAGGCATTCAAGATGGAATAATGCGGAACGATGGAAGGATGGGAAAAGACAGGGAAGAAGCAGAAGAAGACACAGAAGATGCTGAAGGCGTTGATGATAAATTAAGATATTATAGAGAAGTTCTTCGAAATGTGAAATAACTGACTGCCTCTTGTGTAATGTGTAATAACTTAATGTTGCATTTTGAAAGTGCTTCATGGGTGCAGTGTAAAATAAAACAAACTACATCAAAAGACTATTTCACTAAAGACTGACTGAAAAATACATATCGGCATTTATGTTGTGTTCTCGAAGGGTTTATGCATCTTTTTTTTTTCTTATTTAGATTCCACGAAGAGTGGAACGTTTCTTTTTTTGTATTTTTACGCATGCATGTATGTCTTCATATAGATGTGCGTCTATTTTAGAGTTTAATTTTTTTCATCATAACTTTATGTGTAGATATAAATTAAAGCGTATTACTTTAATTTTTTCCTCTGAGTTTTCGCGCACTAGCCACAGCAAAAGTTACCTATCCTAATACATAACTTATGTAATAAGTTCTTAGTTGATAAATGTTTGAACTAAAATTTTGGACTGCGTACATATATGTTTCCTCATAAACGGACACCCCTCTTAAGCGGACAGAATTTGTGTGACCGACAGTATCCGCCTAAGAGAGAGTACACTATATATATATATATATATATATATATATATATATATATATATATATATATATATATATATATATATATATATATATATATATATATATAAATCTGTACGTTCTGTTGGGGGGGGGGGGGGGGGGGTAGAAGCCGCCAGCACCGTGTCCATATGATATTGGGTACATTAAAGATCCTCGTTACAGAAAGGCAGGGGTTTGCCGAAATTTCCAGGATAGTAAGGTGAAACTGCTCTCTGGCCTCGCTGATTGGCCATGGGCGCGGAAATACACCGACGGTAAACACACAAACAAATAAAATAACTATATATATATATATATATATATATATATATATATATATATATATATATATATATATATATATATATATATCTGACTTTTCACTGTAACACTGTACGAACGGAATTTCTGTAGGAAGATTAGAGCTTGAACTGAAGTGGCGTAATCACACTAGCGATGTTTAGGTAGAAGATCGGGATCTTAGAAGTCCCAAAAAGCGATGAAGATGAGATTCTTTGTAGAAAGGCACTGTAGAATTGAACTGGCTTAAACACACGAGCGATGTTTAAGTGGAAGATTTGGAACTCAGGGTTCCAAGGAGCGAAGAAGATGAGATCTGGCGTAGAACTGACTTGTACCTTTCGAAAGGCTTGCTTTTATCGAGCTTTCGCGTAACGCTAGGTGACGTAGTTGACATAACATAATGTCAGTAACACAGAATGGCCAACTAGGTAGAATCATTATTCCTAGTGAAGAAAATCCGCTGGGTGCATCTGAAGAATGCGTCAAAGACAGCGCAAGCTTTTTACAATGATGGACCTAACGGTATATAAGTATTCTTTGTATGGAATTGTTCATGCGTAAACCTAATGCGATACAGAGGATAAAAAACTCTGGACGCAGCAAGTGCGTTATGGTAGTGAATTTTCATAAAAATGTTTTTAATAGCAAATATGTGTTTTTTTTTTCAGAAAGCAGGCATCAAATTTGGTTACCAGTATAACCTATATAGTAAAAACAATGTGCCATGTTTCATCAAAATAACTTTATTGTTTGAAAACGTACAACAATTTCCGAAAGTAAACTTAAAATGTAACCGAAAAAATCCATTTCTTGGTCAACCTTATAGGTTAATAGCAAATTGAGCCTATCAAATATGAAGCATTTAATCAAAATTCAATACTATAACGCACTTGCTGCGTCCAGAATTTCTTAACTTACAAACATGCATTATATTTCTATGGAAACTGCAAAAAGATAAGGCGTTTTCCACTAAAAAAAATATTATTTTTATCACCAACGACTTATGGGCCACCCTGTGATGGTAGCAATAATTTTTTAAGGTGTAGCTCAAGACACCGTATAATTAATGTATACAATATTTTTTCATATCTTGTGTAATAACTGAGATATTGAGCTTTATTGATTTTTTACGAAAATTCTACAAAAATTATATACCATTAAACGATAAATTCTATAGCTAAGGCTACTGCCAAGCATCAGAGAAAGGGTCTATTTCAAATGAATTTTCTGGAAATATTTTAGTAAAATAAAGGACGATGATGGTTGAAACTAAGACTTCAGGGTTTGTAAAACATTCTTCTTAAGACATTTTCCTTCCAGAGCCCGTATTAGATTCAAGTTCTTTGCCTAAATGTTGCGAATTTCGACGTTTTAAATTGTCACTTTGACGTTTTGAGGAAACCCCCAATTTATTTTTCTTTAAATGCCCATAACTTTTTTGTCTTTTGACCTACAGAGCTAAATTTTGGTACGCACCTCACCTATAATATAAATCAGCGTACCAAATTTGGTTGCCCTTACTTTGTTAATTCCGGAGATATAATTTTTTTTTGAAGGAAAACTCAAAATTTTCCGGGAAAACCTGGGCCGATTTTCCTGACTAACGAACCTATCCAAGCCATTTGCAAAAGGAAGGTACTCACCAAATTTGATCAAAATCGGCCTATTATTTTTTGATTCTACAAAAATTATATACCATTAAACGATAAATTCTATAGCTAAGGCTACTGCCAAGCATCAGAGAAAGGGTCTATTTCAAATGAATTTTCTGGAAATATTTTAGTAAAATAAAGGACGATGATGGTTGAAACTAAGACTTCAGGGTTTGTAAAACATTCTTCTTAAGACATTTTCCTTCCAGAGCCCGTATTAGATTCAAGTTCTTTGCCTAAATGTTGCGAATTTCGACGTTTTAAATTGTCACTTTGACGTTTTGAGGAAACCCCCAATTTATTTTTCTTTAAATGCCCATAACTTTTTTGTCTTTTGACCTACAGAGCTAAATTTTGGTACGCACCTCACCTATAATATAAATCAGCGTACCAAATTTGGTTGCCCTTACTTTGTTAATTCCGGAGATATAATTTTTTTTTGAAGGAAAACTCAAAATTTTCCGGGAAAACCTGGGCCGATTTTCCTGACTAACGAACCTATCCAAGCCATTTGCAAAAGGAAGGTACTCACCAAATTTGATCAAAATCGGCCTATTATTTTTTGAGTTATCGGTGTGATACATATATATATATATATATATATATATATATATATATATATATATATATATATATATATATATATATATATATATATACATAAATATATATATATATATATATATATATATATATATATATATATATATATATATATATATATAATATATATATATATATATATATAAACATATAAAAATTGAAACTGACCCCGGATATGTGTTCTGGGGGGCCTAATTAGCGCTCACTTGAAGAAATTTTTTCAAAATTCAAAAGTCGGGATCTCCTCATTAGTGAATTTTTTTTAAGAAAATTCACTAAAATTACCAGCAAATTGTAAAGGATTGTGAAATCCAGAGATAACTAATTCCAGGTAGAAACTTAAAGGATAGTGTAACCAAATGAAAGTAAAGAGACAGGGGCGTACCAATTATGTTTCTCCAATAATAGATTCTAGCGGTCCTAGTTCGCGTTCATTTGAAGACATTTTAAAAACATTTTTAGAGTTGTAATCTCGAAGGCAAAATTTTTCTACGAAAGTTTTCTAAAATGTGGAAATATGCAGGAAGTTCTGCTTGAAATAATAAAGTTGTTATATTGTGAGTGTATAACTAAACACTCTATAGAAATGTAAATCGGGGGTCGCGGCGGGGTGTCCGCAGGGGAGCGTTCTGTCTCCCTTGCTCTGGTGTCTAGTCGTGGACGGCCTGCTGGGGCGGCTCTCGGGAGGGGGGTATGAGGTACAGGGCTATGCGGACGACATTGTCATCATAGTCCGAGGAAAGGTCACACAGGCAGTGTGGGAGCGTATGCAGACTGCACTGAAAGTGGTGGAAGGGTGGACGGTTGATCAAGGGCTCGGGGTGAGCCCCGAGAAAGCAACCGTCGTGCCGTTTACGAGGAGAAGGAAGTGTGAAAGCCACAGAACTCTCACTCTATACGGTAGGAGCGTTCCAATGGCCAGGGAGGTAAAATATCTTGGGGTCGTATTGGACTCTAAGCTAACCTGGAATGGTCACATTGGAAAAATACTGCGTAAGGCAGTCATGACCTTAGCCGTCACTAGGCGGCTATATGGAAAAACGTGGGAACTAAGACCTAGTATGGCCCACTGGCTGTACACAAGGGTGGTCAGACCATCGTTAACATATGCGGCACTGGTCTGGTGGCCTAAGGTGACACAATCCAGTGCCAAATAAAAACTAGGCAAGATCCAAAGGATGGCTTGCCTAGGCATCACAGGGGCCATGTCTTCAACCCCAACAGCCGCCATGGAGGTGTTGCTGGATCTACCCCCCCCCCCCCCCCCTACACTTAGTTATTATGGGAGAGGCCAGGCTAGGAATATACAGACTAGCCTGCAATGGTAGACTGAAGATCAACCCAGGCTTCAGGGGGCCACTGCAAAATTCAGGAGATCGTGAAGGAGCCCATGCTTGAAATGAGGTCAGACTTCGCGAGCCCGCGAATTTGCAGGGAAAACAACTTTACAGTGGAAATCCCTGATCGCGAGGCATGGCGGGAGGAGACGCCGGGCATACCACGGGACGCGCTTGTCTGGTTCACGGACAAATCTGGCGGGGAGAGTGGGACGCGGGCAGGTGTTTACTCGGAAGGACCTAGGGTAAGTCATAGTATTTCCCTCGGAGCCCATGCAACGGTGTTTCAGGCCGAGATGTACGCCATCCTGCACTGTGTGCGGGAGAACAAGAGGAGGGGCTACACCAACAAGCGGATCCTCATAGCCACAGACAGCCAGGCAGCCCTTAAGGCACTAAGTAGCCCACGGGTAAATTCCTGGCTGGTGAGTGAGTGCCGAGACGAGACGAGCGACCTGGCTGGGCAGAATGAGGTGACCCTCATCTGGGTGCCCGGTCACTCGGGGGTCAAAGGCAATGAAGAAGCTGACAGTCTCGCGAAGAGAGGGTCAGCAGAACCATTTATGGGACCAGAACCGGCTCTGGGCGTGTCAAAGAGCACTGCCAGGGGAGCTATTAAGTCCTGGGTCAGAAACCAACACAAGGTGTACTGGGCGGACTGTCCAGGGCTCAGACATGGGAAGTCAATAATTGACGGACCCAGTTCAAATGGAGCTGTGGAGCTGCTAAACCTTAGCAGAGGACAGCTCAGAAACACAAAAGGTCTCTTGACGGGACACATGGCCGTCAAGAAACACCTGCATAAAATGGGGCGGTTCGAAGGGGACCTCGCATGCAGACTCTGCGGCGAGGGGGAGGAATCAGCCCAGCACATCTTGTGTGAGTGTATAGCTCTGGACCACAAAAGACAACTGATCTACGGTCACTCTAGACCGGAGACAGAGCAATATAAAACTTCACCCTACCAATCGCTGTGCAGACTAGTTCAAGGCACAGTGATTTTGGAATGGGTGGAGTAAGACTAAGGGTATGCACAATCAACCAAGGGTTGCGGTGCTATCGGGGCGGCAAGGCCGCGGACGAGCCCTGAGGGAACAAAAATAAATAAAAAATGTAAATAATTTCAAATCCTGCGCTGGGATACGCCAAAGTTATCTTGCGTTTTGAAACTCTGAATATGTCTGTTGATACGGCAAAGAGATTTATCGAGAATACCCTGTACATTCGGTTTTGTAATAAATTTATCTCCTAAGCTGTACGCTATCTTTCCTTCAGGTTGATGGTTAAATAATATAGTGCGCGTCCTCCAACCGACGCTTAATATCTCGGAAATGAATTTTATAATGGAATGTGGGTAGAGAGAAGAGAGATTGCAGTGTAGTAATACAGTAAATGACATTGGAGCTAGCGGATGCAGCAGTAAATCTCCAGCTCTGGCGGGGGTGAGCTAGCACTTGTTGAGCCAGACCTGTTGCTGAGCACCCACTCAATTCGCAGCCTCCAGCTGAATCTACACAATAAAACTGCGACCCCCTAGGTCCACTAGCACAACAGAATATTGTCCCTGTAAAGAGACACGGGTTAGCCACGTTTATTTATTTTGTTACGTGTGACTTTTATGGTAATTTGATGTATGAAAGGGTCTTTCTATTACGATTTCCCAACGTATTATTATGAAACGTTCACCCATACAAGTCAGATTGTTTTGTATTCATCACCACAGTCTACAGGCGATGTCGCCTTTATATCCTAACAATTAGTCTCTGTCAACAACAGCTATTTTAATTTTATTAGGGTCACTTGGCGAGAGATGGTGAAGAAATTTGCAAATAAACAGTTTTAAAAAAATATAATATCACTACCTGTTACACCATACCATAAAGCGGTAGGCACACCACAAAGCCTGCGCTATTTACTAAGAATATTCCTCCGCGCACTTCTGGTTTGAAACGGCTTACTTTATATTTATAAATCTCCACCTAACGCCCTCCTATTACGTAAACTCTTGACCTCTTTCTACTTCAATACAGGCTGATTCATAAGTGGTGACCAAAAATGAAACCCCCATGTTCTTTGAACAATTTTAGAGATGGTATGTCCTATAAAATTATTTTCCTATAATGCTTCATTAAAAAGATACAGGGTGTTGAAGTTGAATTTCAAAAAATCAAATTTCCCAATTTTTTAAAGTAGCACATATATTTTGCTGAAACTTCGCATGTGTAGGCTGCTATGTAAGGCGCGTATCCTACCATAACAATTGAATCGGCTAATCCAGCAGTGGCGCGCGTACCCACATGTCATTGGTTATCCCTCAAGAAAAAAACGGGTAAGCCAATGATATTTTTTTTTATTTTTTATTTTTTGAATATTACTTTCACTCGTAAACAAAATGACTCTCTTGATAATTTTCTGTACGACGTTTATTTTACGAGTAAGCAATGAATCAGGTAAGTGTTTTAGAGCACAGTTCATGATTTTTAACCAGTCGTTGTTTGGTAGAAAATCGCAACGATACACTTCTATCAGGCTTATTGGCCTGAATACACGCACGACATCTTTTTAATATATAAAATTTAATGTCTTGAGGATTCATTGTTGCTTGAATATGACGAAAAGCATTATTTATCAGTTGTTGTAGCTGCTCTGGTGTATTTATTTGTTCACTGTAGACCAGTCGCTTAAAATCACCCCAAATATAGAAGTCAAGTGGGTTTCAGTCCGGTGATCTTGCGGGCCAATGTATTGGTCCAGTTCTGCCAATCCATTTTTCATTATAATGTTCATGTAGCCATGTAACAACGTTTCGACTATGATGCGCTGGTGCACCGTCATGCTGGTACCACATTATACATCTTGTTGCTAGTGGAATGTCATCTAGAATGTTTTCTACACGGTTTTCTAGGAGCGCTAAGTACGAAGATCCATTTAAACGTTCTGGCAGGACTTCCATGAACAGTGAGCCGTTAAAAATACCACACGATAAATTAATGGAAAATCTATGTTGAAATGTGCAAGTCCTTATTGCATGTGGATTTTCCAATGACCAGACATGCTCATTATGAGAATTATAAATACAATTTCTTGTAAATGTTGATTCGTCAGACCAGAAGATTAGATTACGGAATAAGATATTTTGATTGTTCATTTCCAACATCCATTCACAAAAGACTCGTCGATGCACATTATCTTCAGGTAGAAGGCAATGAACATTCTGTCGATGCTATGGATGTAAGGCTTCTCGATGTAAAGTTCTCCAAACAAAGCTTTGAGAATATTGTAACTGCGTGGCAATCCTCCGAGTACGTGTAGAAGGTTGATCCATCACTGCATCCACCACTCTCTCTTCGTCTTCAAGTTGATATTGTCTTCTACCATTAGCTCTAGCGTCAGGACGTTGTTCAATACCGCGCTGCCGAAGTCTTGAAAACGATCGAGAAAAAACCCTTGGTGTAGGTTGACGGCGAGTGGGAAACCTACGTTGATATTCCCGACAAGCAGCTAGAGCATTTCCATCAGCATATCCGTAGATAAAAATTATCTCTGCATACTCTTCTGAGGTGTACTCCATTATAAGAAGTAAAAGAGTAGAAAATTTTGCAATTTTATAAAGTTTACCATTTACAACTATTCAAAATAATAACTTGTTAACCTAAACGTCAAGTGACACTTAACGACAACTTTGGCAAACCAGACTACTACTTACTAAAATACAACAAAGATAATCGTCGTACAAAAAATTATCAAGACATTAAATTTTCCATATTAAAAAGATGTCGTGCGTGTATTCAGGCCAATGGATGCATTTTTGAACATTTATTATAATAAATAAATTACTATAAGCCTGATAAAAGTGTATCATTGCGATTTTCTACCAACCAACGACTGGTTAAAAATCATGAACTGTGCTCTAAAACACTTACCTAATTCATTGCTTACTCGTAAAATAAGCGTCGTACAGAAAATTATCAAGAGAGTCATTTTGTTTACGAGTGAAAGTAATATTCAAAAAATAAAAAATAAAAAAATAAAATCATTGGCTTACCCGTTTTTTTCTTGAGGGATAACTAATGACATGTGGGTACGCGCGCCACTGCTGGATTAGCCGATTTAATTGTTATGGTAAAATACGCGCCTTACATAGCAGCCTACACATGCGAAGTTTCAGCAAAATATATGTGCTACTTTTTAAAAAATTGGGAAATTTGATTTTTTGAAATTCAACTTCAACACCCTGTATCTTTTTAATGAAGCATTATAGGAAAAAAATTATAGGACATACCCTCTCTAAAATTGTTCAAAGAACATGGGGTTTCATTTTTGGTCACCACTTATGAATCACCCTGTATATCACCCACAACATCAGATCAAGCTTTTCTGAGTCTTTGCGACCTCTCTTACAATTCACATGCTCTCTATAAATTCTACTTGTCATTTTATCATTATCTATTCGTTCAATGTGCCCAAACTGTTTAAGAACGCTGCTCACATATTTACTTTCAATAGACTTCTCTACATTACATTTGCTCAGAGCTCACTCATTTCTAACTTTTTCCCTCCTTGTTTATCCGTCACTCGTCTCTGGTAGTCTATTCCAACAGCATTCACTTTTCTTACATTACTTTCTTGATACACTGTTATGCTCGCCTTTTGGGTCAGCTCCTATTTAGATAACCTAAGCAAATGATTTGCCAACTGGTGTCATTTATAGTGAATTTTTATTTTTAAAAAATCACTAATAGAGAGGTATCGATGGTGAGACTTTGCAAATTTTTTTAAATAAGCGCGAACCAGAAACCGTAGAACCCATATCTCGAGTCAGTTTAAATTTATATACAGTGTGTCCCAAACTGGATGGGAATGTATTGCTATCTCCGTTATTATTAGAGATAGGGACACTATTAAATTAGCAGTGTTTTGTATAATTTCACGATCATTCCAAATATGATTTGTATTTAGCCCTGACTCTTTTGGTTTTCGAGTTATTTTGAAAAAACCAAAATTTGTCGATTTATTTTTTCTTCAATATCTAAGTAGGCGTTGATCTGACATGTCTAAGATTGACACATTATCAGGACACTTTTTACAGAGTAATCTTTCTGTGCTATTCTCAACTTTGGATTGTCATTTGTTCTTAAGCTACATGTATTAACGTTTGTTTTTATTATGGTGGCCATATTGGATTTTTTGCTCATGTGATAGCCTCTGAAAAAAGATTTCCAATTGTGTACAATATGTTTGAGAAATCTTGTAATTGCACTGAAAATTTTAAGAATAACCGTTTTGAGGATAGTAGGTTATGAAATCCAATACCAGAAAACAAATGACAAAAAAAGTATGCAAGAAGCAGCAGGCCATGGATCCTAACAATAGACTTCTACTTTTAACATAATTTTCCGTAACGATTCACGATAAAAAAAGATGAACTTTGAGCACACCAATAAATCGGCCCATTATTACAAATGATATTTTACATTACAACATTATCCTAAAAAATTGTTATAAAATAATTAAATAGGTAAACCTAGTAATCAACTAAATTTACCAACAGAACTCAATAAAAAGGATGATTTACGAGGACGCCTTTGAGAATTGTTTGATTTTTAAACGTAAGTCAACTGAAAAACAACAGAAGAAATACTGAGGCAGTTGCAAATTCATATCAAAACAACTACCCACAAAGACGAAAACAAAACACCAAAATATTTCGCAGGATAATCGCCTATCTATTTAACGACGGTAGCTTCCACGCAAAGAAACTTCCAACGCCTAAAAATGAAGAAAGAAATGATGCCGTCTTACAGGTTTCAAACGAAAACCCTCCACATTCTGTTCGGTTTTACGGTGAACAAATTGACGTTCCAAAAAGTACAGTACACCGTGTATTAAACAATGTCATTACCATCCATACAAACCTACACTCGTACAAGGCTTAAATGTTGACGATTACCCTAAGCGACTTCAATTCTGCAGATGACATCAAGGACAATGTCAGCAAGATGAAAATTTTCATTTGAAAATAATATGGACTGATGAATCCAGATTTACAAATTGTGGTGTGTATAATCGCCATAATAGGCATTATTGGGCAAATGAAAATCCCCATCTAAAGGAAGAAAGACGATTGCAAGATAGATTTGGTATTAATGTTTAGTGCGGCTTATTAGGTAAAAACCTGTATTTTTTATTTTTAGATTAGACAGTTAATTTTTAAAAATTCAGGTAACTTCATTGTTTGTCCGTTCTTTTTTAAAAATAATTTAACTGGGGAAATGTATCCTAATCTATTAAGAAATGATATCTTACCAACAATTAGAAGAGTTCATGCTAATTTAGACGAGATTTGGTATCAACCAGACGGTTGTCCAGCTCACAATGCTAGGATCGTCAAAGCATTTTTGTACCAAAACAAAATGTTAATAATCGTGTCATTTGTAACAATGGCCCGGTTCATTGGTGTGCTCGAAATCCTGATATAACGCCCATGGATTTTTATTTTTGGGGGACTCTGAAGAATGACGTGTACAAATTCGAGCCACCACAAAATATCAATGAATTACAAAACGGAATCACGGAAGCTATAAATCATATTAACCAAAACACCCTTACCAGAGTTTGCAGGCATGTTCCAAAAAGGTGTATAAAGTGCATTGAACAAAACGGTGGCCATATTGAACAATTTTCTATTTAGTGTATTTTTAAGTTTCTATTTTATTATTTGTTGAGTTCCGTTTCTAATTGTGTTTTTTTTGTGGAGTTTAAGTTTCTATTTGTTATTGTCGGGTTTCGTTATTAAACTGTTTCACATAATATTACCCAGCATTATTACCTAATTAAGTATTGTAAATTAAATCACAATTTTTTTTATCGTGAATCATCACGGAAAATTACTGTTTATTAATGTTAAAAGTAGAAGTCTATTGTTAGACTCCATGGCCTACTGATTTTTGAACACTTTCTTTTTGTCATTTGTTTTCTAGTATTGGATTTCATAGCCTACTATCCTCAAAACGGTTTTTCTCAAAATTGTCAGTGCAATTATAAGATTTCTCAAGCATATTGTGCATCATTGGAAAACTCTTTTCACAGGCTAGCACATGAGCAAAAAAGGCTGCCGTAATAAAAACAAACGTTGATACCTGTAGCTCAAAAACAAATGACAATCCAAAGTTGAGAATAACACAAAAAGATTACTCTGTAAAATGTGTCCTGAGAATGAGCAAGTTTTAGATATGTCAGATAAACGCCTGCTTCGATATTGAAGAAAAAAGAAGTCGTCAAATTTTGGTTTTTTCAAAGTAATTCAAAAACGAAAAGAGGCAGTGCAGAATACAAGTCGTATTTGGAACGAGCATTAAATTCTACAAAAGACTGCTAATTCAACAATACATTTCCATCCAGTTTGGGACACACTGTATGTTATATGTTGTATACAGTGTTAGTTTTTTCGATGTTTAGTACAGGGATCTCGTAAAAGACTGCTTTTAAAGAGACGGTTAAATGGGGAAAGTAGTGCAGTTTTATGTTCAGGACTGTTTTGTTTCAATAAAAAATGTCACTGATTACTATGTTTTGAAAAAACTGATGTTTGCGATTTCTTTAAATGAATTTAGTTGCGTTAGTATCTTGTTTGTGGAAAAGGTGTAAACGAGAAAGTTGTAGATAAATACGTTCTAAATAAAGAACAAATATTCAAATTTTAAAAAGATCTGTAATTTTTGAGTTATGACATAAACTTTGTTTTTTTAAATGGAAACCGTAACTGGCTGTGACTTCATTAAAGAGGTATTTTTTTCCTCTTTACATTGATATGAAACACGATATGATTATTCTAAGAAATAAAAATTTTACAGTGGTTTCTTTTAAGATTAGTTTTACGGAAACGATTGTTTATTTCAAATAGCGAAAACCTGAATCTAAGTTTTCTCACATAGTTTACATAACATTTATAATTAGAGATATAACATAATAATTAACAAGGTAAAATTTTTAATTCAAATTTGTAAAAAGTTTGATAAAAATTTAACGAAAATGTCTAAAAAGCGTTAAGTTATTACTAATACAACTAATTTTCTTCTGCAAAATCGAATCCGTAGCTTATTTATTGAAACTTCTACCACCAATAGCAAAAGAATCTAGGCCGGGTTTTTTAAGAGACAGTCGATGTTCATTTTTTATGTCAAATCTAACAGGTAACTATGGAAATAATTGTTTTTGCCACTTGTAAATATTACTGTGACGTTTTCGTTGTAAAAAGTCTTAATTTGGTAGAGACGTTTGTAGTTAATTCATTATGAATTTTTGGTATCAAGAGAAACGGGATATGTTTGAGTGTTACATTTTAAGTAAAAAAATACAGTGCGTACTAAAGAGCAATATTTTGAACAATACTTTGATCGTCACCAGTCTAGTGGACCTACATTTAAAAGGCTTTATGATAATTTAGGGGCATGTGATTTATCACTAGGCCAAGAGAGGGGATAAATACTATTAGTGAAGTGGCACAAATAAATGTATTGGTCAGTCTGACTCAAAATTCTTCAACTTCAACTAAGAAGATCGCAGCAGAAGCCAGTACATCCCAAAGTACTGCCATTAGGGTACTAAAAAAGCACAAATATCATCCTTATAAAATATAAAAATCGCAAACATTGCACAATGATGATCCTCCTAAGTGAATTGCATTTTGCACCTGGTTTCTAAATATGTGTGAAGACAAATCAAAGTTTCCATCTAAAATACTTTTGAACGACGAGACTCGATTAACAAACTGTGGTATGTTCAACAGACATAATAGGCATCTCTGGATGCAAGAAAATCGGCATTAGGTTGAACAACGGAGGCCACAAATAAAATTTGGGTTTAATGTCTGGTGCCTTTTTTTTTTTTAATTTTTAATTTTAACAACACACCACGAGGGCTTACAGCCTAAATACTATCGTACCGTGGGTGTTGACAAGGAGGAAAGAGGCCACTTGTTAATTCTGGAATTGAAGGTTTGGAGGTTTGGAGGAGAAGGAAAAACATGTGCCGGCAAAGAATTCCACAACTTGGAAGTCCTCGGGACAAAAGAGCGGGCATAACAAGATGTTCTATGTCTGGTGACCTGGACAGTAAAAGGGTGAATTCGCGCTGTTCCCCTGGTAGATCTGTTGGGGGCAGCAGGTGGGGGAACTATGGAGGAAAGCTCCTCTGAGCAGTGCCCGTGCAGATATCTATAAAAGAGAGAGAGGTCACCAACGGCACGTCGGTGGGCAAGGGATGGCAGCCTTTGGGTAAGGGTAGGGTCACCGATGATACGTATAGCTCTCTTTTGAATGGAGTCCAGGATAGCGAGTGTAGAAGCGGCAGCTGCACCCCAGATGTGGGAGCAGTATTCGAGGTTTGGCCTTATTTGTGAAGCATATAAGGTATAGAGATTAGCTGGTGAAAAGTATTTGCGAGCCCGGAAGAGGAAACCTAATTTCTTAGCAGCCGCTTCTGCAATTGATGTGACATGTTGGTGCCAGTTAAGATTTCGATCCACAGAAATGCCAACAAGAGAAAAGGACTCATTACTTTGAATAACTTGGTTGTTCATTGTGATGGGTCTGGGGCTGGTGTATCTCTTATGAGAAAGAAAGCAAGACTGAGATTTGGTGGGGTTGAATTGTACAAGATTTCTACTTCCCCAGTCTAATATTTTTTGGAGATCCACGGAGACAGAAGCCTCCATGAGTCTGCGATCCTCATCTAATTGGGCTAAAGAGACAGGCTTAGAATATTGTATATTTGAGTGGAGGGTGCTGTCGTCCGCGTAACTGTGAACTGGGTTGGATTTGCTAGTGAGGAGGTCATTGATGTGGAGAAGAAACAAAGTAGGGGCTAAAGCTGAACCTTGAGGAACTCCTGCATTAATTGGATACAGTTTAGAGGAATGGCCATCCACAACAACAGAAATGTTCCTGTTGGAGAGGAAATTTGCTGTCCAGGTACAAAGTTTTGGTGGTAGGCCATAGGCCGGAAGTTTATTAAGCAGCGCTGCGTGCCAGACCTGGTCGAGTGCTTTGGATATGTCTAGAGCAACAATCTGAGATTCACCGTGTAGTTCCATAGACTTGTTCCAAGAATGGGTGACAAAGGAAAGGAGGTCGGCAGTCGATCTGCGCTAACGGAATCCATACTGCCTGTCGTAGATTAGACCGTGTTTTAAAAAAAATTAAAGTAGTTCGGTGTTTATATACTTTTCCATCACTTTAGAGACGACTCAAAGGAGAGAAATAGGCCTGTAGTTGCTAGGAAGCGCTTTGGATCCTTTCTTGGGGATGGGTTGTACTCGAGCAGTTTTCCAGTTACTAGGGAATATGCCTTTATTGTAAGATGCCTGAAACAGACGAGTCAGGACAGGAGCAAGTTCTGGTGCGCAATTTTTGAGAACAATTGCTGGAATCTGGTCAAGGCCAGAGGCTTTCCTGGTATTAAGAGAAGAGAGCATCTTTCGTACCTTTTTAGTTTTGAAAATGATATCCGTCATTTTATGTGCGACATTGGGGACTGTTGGTGGTTGAACATTTGAAGGTGGGTTGAGTGTAGAATTGCTGGCGAACAACGAAGCAAAATGTTCAGCCTTGCCCAGGGCGGTAGAAACAATTTCATCCCTTGAGACAAGAGGTGAGAACGTGCTTTTGCAGAAATTATTCCCAATAGATTTAGCAAGAGTCCAGAAGGGTTTGCTGCCGTTGGAGCTTGAGAGGACTTGATTTTGATGTGGTTATTAAACGAGTTTTTTGCCTCAGTAAGAATGCGGACATAGCGGTCTCTTGCGTCGTTAAATGCCTGACGATTTTCTTGACTGGGATTGTTTAGAAGCGTTTTGTGAGCTTTGATCTTTTCAAGTCTGGCCTTGTTAGAGGATTTAGAGAACCAGGGCTTTTGAGTGGCTGAAGAGGTTTTCTGTGTACGTGGAATAAATAATTCCATGCCAGCTTGGATAATTTCGGTGACGTTTTGTGAGATATCAGAGGGGTCAGGATGAGAGAAGCAGACAGACGCCCATGGAAATGAGGAAAAGTAATCCCGCATTTCGTCCCAGTTTGCGGAGTTGTAGTGCCAAACGATACGTGGATGTGATGACTGTGTGACCTCGGGTTGCATTGCGCAGGAAGCAGTGACCATGCCGTGGTCTGAGCGACCAAGGGGGGCGGTGACTGATATGTTATAGCACTCAGGTATTGTAGTAAGAAGGATATCCAAGGGATTTGAGCTGTGTGTTGGGATACGAGGAAAGTAAGTAGGTTGCTGAACCATATTGGCTAAAGAATTGCTGATTGCAAAGGCCTCCGCTGCTCTCCCTTGTGGATCGGTTTTTGAATATCCTAGCCATTCCTTATTATGGACATTGAAGTCACCAAGAATAGTGACCTCGGAGGAAGGATATTCAGAAATCAGATAGTCGGTTTTTTCAGAAAGGTAGTCAAAGAGCTGGACAAAGTTGTTGTCAGAAGGTGACCGGTAAATGCAACAGATGAATTTAGTTGCAGCCCTGAGAGAGAGTTTTATCCATAGTATGTCTTTTCTTCCAGCTTCTACATTGGGGAGTCTGGTGCAGGGTAGATTGCTGCGGACGTATGCGCACACGCCTCCATGCAATCTAAAGGAAGTAAGGAGCTCATACCCCGGGAAATTAAGGTGATTAGTGGCTGTTTTGGCACTGATTTGGGTTTCGGTGAGGAAGAGGAGTTGGGGCCTGTTAGCCTGGAGGAAATGGTGGACAGAGTTCAGGTTAGAATTTAGGCCACATATATTCGAAAAGGATATGTTAAATTTCGATGTTGGCGCCCCCTGTACACCCCTCTCCCGGAGATCCGAATGGAGGGGTATTTTGCCTCCGGAATATTTTGTACAAGGAGGAGCCATCATCATTTTTGTTTATAAGGGAAACCGACTCATACACCAGAAACGGAAACGTCCGTTTGAACTTCACCGGCCCCTTGATGTATGGGGTGGTACCTCCTCGGGCGTGAAATTAATCCTTTACTATTACGTAAAGGAAAATTCCACTACCACCTGTCGTGTCATTGGTTCAAAAATTCTTGGTCCGTACATTTTTGAAGGTACATTAACCACTCTTCAGTTTCTCCAGAATGACTTTCAAGATATGGTAGATAATGTAAATTTGGCAACTCGTGCATCACTACAGTGGTTTCAGCAGAATGGAGCGCCGCCCCATAACCAGCTACAAGTTCGGAACTTCTTAGGCCAAACTTTACCCAACACCTGGATTGGAGGAAATGCACCAGTCACATAGTCACCTCGGTCTCCTGATCTGTCCGTTTTAGATTTTTTATGGGGAACTGTAGAAAATAAGGTGTACCAAGGGTTCCATGATACAGTGAACGATCTTAGAGAAGGCGTCCTAGACAATTTTGCCAATATCGATAGACTTTCTATTAAAAAAGCGCCAAATTCAGTTTTGCGTAGAAGTATTTGCTCTCTTTGTTCGTTAATCAGGAGAATCGCACCAGTTTTTTCTGGAAAATTTTGGGCTTTCTTTCTAAAAAAAATGTTTTTTCGGAAATAACAAAGCTATGGCAACCGAATTTGCTACAGAGGTTTCTATTATAAAAACTACAGCAAAACTGGCAACATTTAGACAAAGGACCTGAAACAAGTACCGGTTATGTAAGGAGAGTGTCGCAAGAAGCGTGTTTTCCAAATCCTTAAATCTCAGCTTCAACCGTCATTGTCCTTCATTTTACTAAAATATTTGCAGAAAAATCATTTCATTAGACTCTTTCTCTGAGTCCTTGACAATAGTTTTAGTTATAAAGTGCATGGTTCAATAGTGTGTAACTTTTAGCGAATTTTCATAGAATATATATATATATATATATATATATATATATATATATATATATATATATATATATATATATATAGTTTGAGATATAACAAATTCAGTTACGGTTTTTTTAATACACAGAAACTTTCATTCCGGTTAATTTTTTATCCACTTGAAACTAGAGCCAACAATTAGGTATTCCCACCATTTTGTACATTATTTAAGTGACACGTACGTACGCAAAACCCGATAAAAAAGTTTACCATAAGAAACATTTCCAATCTAAAGACAGGAAATCTAAAAAAAGAAACTCCTGATGTATTTTTTATGCAGTACAATATTTGAAAGAGTTTACCAGTAAAGTTTCGCCGCAAGCAATCCCAAGAGAAAACGAAAGTTTATACACAATCTTAGGTGATTACTATTCAGTTCCTTTACATTTGATATATGTTACTGTCTAAACTAAAGTTTTTCGATCTGTGTAGCCGATA
This sequence comes from Tillus elongatus, assembly GCA_964006375.1. Taxonomy (NCBI): domain Eukaryota; kingdom Metazoa; phylum Arthropoda; class Insecta; order Coleoptera; family Cleridae; genus Tillus; species Tillus elongatus. The sequence goes on from OZ023262.1 coordinate 300,080,266, forward strand.
TTTATTTAATATCAATCTACATATTTATAAAGTTAACCTGCATTGCGACGATTATAAAATGAACCATGCGTATTGTGTTACCTCCTTCAAAGAAAAACTTAGAGACCGTGGTATATGGTGATTGACCTCAGGTGGATATAGATCTGCCCAATAGTGAGGTCACGATTGCCTATAACACCCTACCCTATAACACCCTACCCTAAAATATCAGATTATCATATTTTTTAAGATTAGCAATACTTTTAGGAGGTTGACAGATCTGGATTAAGTTGGATACTCACGTTCTTTCTTTGTTTATTTCGCACTGCATAGAGTCCTATATTTGTGGGCTCCCCAGACTAGTGCTAGGTAATATAGAAATTTAGATATTTAGATAATCGTTAGTAAGAATAAATTGTTTGTGCAGACGCCAAAAGAAAGAAGATATTAGGGAGGAAATTCTCTTCAATCAAACAGAGATGTTAATGTAACAAAGTATATAAATTTATTCATATAAATTAAATTTGGAATAGCAAACAAAATGAAATAAAAATGGTTGGTAAATCTCAAATGAACATTGATTGCACACAAATAAAATCAGATCAACAGCAAGAACTTCAAGAAAAGAAATTATCATTTCACATACATATGTCAAAATAATAAGATAAAAAAAGGTTATATGTCACTAAAATACCAATGTTAGCCACTTGAGCTTTATATGTAAAATGAAATACGGTATTTTACAGCTAAAAAGCAAATACAAATTATTAGGTAAATCACTTGACCTTTGTCAATCAATTTGATTAATTTTTCAATAACTTTAACTGGCCAGTTCTTTGAAAAAGAATATATATATATATATATATATATATATATATATATATATATATATATATATATATATATATATATATATATATATATATATATATATATATATATATATATATATAATCCTACGCTAAATTTCTGCATTAATTATTGAAAACAAGAGATATTGAAAAGAATGTACAGGTTAGATATTTTACAGACAAAATTTACTAATTACAATTTCAAGAACTATGTGTTTAAATTTACAGACAAAATTCAACCGATTAAACAGGAAATTTACAGTCATTCTTATAGCATCCCGCTGACACTGTTCAAGTTCGAATTTGTTTACGTTATTTTGGAAAGTTCAAGTTATGAGGCTTCAGATATTGGATTGCTTGCATGAAAATTTCTACCGGTTCAAAGAAAAAGCGTTACACGGAATCACCCAATGTTCCTGTTTTGAGTTACCTGGTGACCCTATGAAGATGCCTTCCAATGGGGATCAACTATGACCAACTGAGACAGGTTCACAGACTCCGATTTGGTTGGTGAACTTATTGCTCCAATATTAGGAAACCATTTGACAACTATGTCGATGTTCTGAATTCGCTTTACGGAAACTTTGAAAATCGCAATTTAAAACGTGAATTGGCCCAAGTGAAATTCACTGCCAATTAACTTAAAGTTCAGTAATAACCAGTAAGTCTTTCTGATTAAGGCAAGAAATCAACAGGTCGGGACAAGGAACCACAACTAAGCTCACGTTTTTATGCTGAATACGGTGTTTATTTAAACTCGCAAATCGTTTAAATTAAACAATCACTGACAATAATCATTAGGTAGTACAGATAACAGAAGGGATTTTATCACCACCTTTCAAGATAATTTAATAGCGACCGAAACTAAGGGGTGTTTATTCGACAAGCGCCTGGCAGAGACTCTCTGCTAACATGTCGAGTTCTGCAATTCCTAACCGCTGCACGTAAAATTCTTACCGTGACCGTTGGTGGCGAGCTATATCTAGCCTCCATTCTTCGAATGAGATAAAACGAGACATCCAATCGGTGGCGAAGTCACGACGTCTTGTATACACACCTCCACAATAATGGACTCGTCCGTTCGTTTGGTAACCGATTTTCTATATTTCATCATAGTTACGTCAGCTTCTGTTATTTACCTAGAATCTCAGGACAATAGAGATATTCATTTTCTCCAGCAAAAATGCAACGTTTGTCAATATTTACATTTCGACGTATATTATAGGGAATTCAGTACGGTTCTTACGATACAGAATTTCTTAGCGAACTTTCATCAAAATTATTTTGAAACCTAAAACTTGAAATATTTATCATAGATGAGGTTTTTGGTATTATTTAGATACTTGGGGGCTTTCTAAGTGTATTTTGAACCAGTAATGATTCCAGATAAGAAGTAAATCGTTAAAATTAAAAGACGCTTAGCTGCAATAGAAAATGCAATAATTTTGATAACAAAATTGTATTTATTTACAGTCATCTTCTCTAACGCTTATTTATTTAACAAAACGTCCATAAGGCAAATATAAACACCTGAGAAAAGTATCGATTTGGTCTTGAAATAACAACCTTTCAATGGCATATTATATGACTTCAATGTTTTGTTATCGCTTACCTTACAAATGCTTTTGAGATTCAAGTCTGATGGTGCTAATAGAGTAGACAACCAATTCAAAGCCAGTTTTCTCACAAAGTGAAGATTTGAACATGTGATGAGTACTAATAGGTACACTTGGAGAACCAAAATCGCCACAACATATTCTTTTAAGAGTTGACGATCGTTTCACTAACAAAGTTAACCTCATCAGCGAATGAAAAATTGTAAACTCTTAACTACTAAACATTGTGTTTATATTAGCTCCCAGGTTAAATACAGACACTAGTCCAGCTGAATAATTCTAATAGATCAAATTTCCCACCGCTCTCAGTTCTCGCTCCCGTCACAGAGCGCGTGGTGGTCGCTAATCAGTTGTTAGCCACTCGGCGTCAATCTCAATCTCAGGGTCCACAGTCTCCAGAAAGTAAGTTGAAAAACAATTGAAATAACTCGAAAACGATGGGCGATATAAATGTTTTCACCTTACAAGAATGCATTAAAATTGGAAGTAAAATGCAATAATGCTACAATAGATGGGCTGTTCCATTAAGAAATAAAAGGAAACTTGTGTCACTAACGGCTTATGGGCCAGCCTGTGATTATGAACATAATTTTATAAGATGCAGCTCAAAGCACCAATAAATTTCAAGACCTTATATTTCCGGAAATATAAAAATTTTCCGAAAGAAAACACAGAATTTTTCAGGAAAAGCTAGTCTGATTTTCTTGGCCAACGAACTTATCTAAGCCACTTGCAAAAGGAAGGTATTCACCAAATTTTATCACAATCAGCCCATTACTTTTAGTGAATTTTCGTAGAAAAAATTCACTAATGGGGAGATCCCGGCTTTTGAATTTTGAAATTTTTTTTGCAAATGAGCACGAACTAGGACCCCTAGAACCCATATCCGGGGTCAGTTTCAATTTTTATATGTTTATATATATATATATATATATATATATATATATATATATATATATATATATATATATATATATATATATATATATATATATATATCACACCGATAACTCAAAAAATAATGGGCCGATTTTGATAAAATTTGGCACGTACCTTCCTTTTGTTAATGGCTTAGATAAGTTCGTTAGTCAGGAAAATCGGACAGGGTTTTCCGGAAAAATTTTGAGTTTTCATTTGAAAAAAAATTATATCTCTGGAATTAACAAAGTAAGGACAACCAAATTTGATACGCGGGTTTATATCATCATAGGTAAGCTACCTCCCAAAATTTAGCTTTGTAGGTTAAAGGACAAAAAAGTCACAGGCATTTAAAAAAAAGGGTTTTCCTCAAAACGTCAAAGTCGCGATTTCAAACATCAAAATTGGTAATATTTAGGCAATGAACCTGAAATTAATATGAGCTATGGAAAGAAAATGTCTCAAGAAGAATGCTTTACAAAGCCTGAACTCTTAGTTTCAATCGTCATTGTCCTTCATTTTACTAAAATGTTCCCAGAATATTAATTTAAAATACACCCTTTCTCTGATGCTTTGGCAGTAGTGTTGGCTATAGAGTTTATCGTTTAATGGTACCTATATCATTTTTGTCAAATTTTCGTAAAAAAATCATTAAAGCTCAATATATCCGTTATTATGTAAGTTACAAAAAAAAGGTATACATTAATTATAGGGTGTCTTAAGCTACATCTTAAAAAATATTTCCACAATTACAGGTGGCCTATAAGTCGTTGGTGATTCAAATTTTTTTTTAATCGAACACGCCCTATGTTATTGCATTTTTGCATTTTCCATCGAAATATAATACATCTTTGTAAGAAAAGAAATTCGGGACGCAGCAAGTGCGTGATGGTAGCGAATTTTTTAATCGAACACGCCCTATGTTATTGCATTTTTGCATTTTCCATCGAAATATAATACATCATTGTAAGAAAAGAAATCCTGGACGCAGCAAGTGCGTTATGGTAGCGAATTTTCATTAAATGCTTCAAATTTGAATAGCTCAATTTTCTATTAACCTATAAGGTTGACCAGGAAACCAGTTTTTTCGGGAACAATTTAAGTTTACTTTCGGAAATTTTTGTACATTTTCAAATAATAAACTTATTATGATGAAACATGGCATATTGTTTCTACTATATAGATTGATGCCTGCTTTCTTAAAAAACATGTTAGCTAATACACTAACACACTTGCTGCGTCCAGAAGTTTTTTTAGTTATCGGTGTGAAATAAATAAATAAATATATATATATATATATATATATATATATATATATATATATATATATATATATATATATATATATATATATATATATATATATATATGAGACATGCTTGGTTCTCGGGTTAAACCGCGTCCAGAATTTATGGAAACTCGACGTTTCGGCTCCTGTTTTGGAGCCATTTTCAAGAGGTAAAGGAAATATGTAAGGACACTCTAGGGCCTCAATCTGCCTACTCCTTAGAGTGATGGACAAAGGTGGGTAAAGGAAATATGTAAGGACACTCTAAGGCCTCAATCTGCCTACTCCTTAGAGTGGTGGACAAAGGTGGGTAAAGGAAATATGTAAAGACACTCTAAGGCCTCAATCTGCCTACTCCTTAGAGTGATGGACAAAGGTGGGTAAAGGAAATATGTAAGGACACTCTAAGGCCTCAATCTGCTTACTCCTTAGAGTGGTGGACAAAGGTAGGTAAAGGAAATATGTAAGGACACTCTAAGGCCTCAATCTGCCTACTCCTTAGAGAGGTGGATAAAGGTAGGTTGGGTTGTTGTAGCTCGATTACGGGGCCTCAATCTGCCTACTCCCCAAATCTCGCCGGAGATCGTCTGTGAGGTCTCAGTGTGTTCAACCCTAGGCCTCAGAGAGATCTGGCAGTTCGTTGCAAGTCTTGTCTTATATATGTCGTTCTGTCTACCTGTTGCGTCATCAGTGAAAGTAGTGGGGTCACCGTCAATTAAGTGGGGGGCTTTGGTCACGGTATCTAGAGGAGGATTAAGAGGGTCACCGGCATTTGTTGAGGCAGATAATGATGCAACAAAATTGTCTGTGGATATCATTTCCCTTTTGTGTGTTTGCAAAGAAGATATAATAGGTTTCCAAGTAGTCGGAAGGCGAAGACCATCATCTCTCTTATTTAAACAATCGGGACGTTTTTCAATCTCGATTGCTTCGCGGATAATTCTCGTTTTGAAATTGTATACCGGTGCTATTGTTTTGGCATTATCGAAGTCTATTTTGTGCCCTGTATGAATATGATGCATGGCCAGCGCCGATGAGGGGTCGGATTTTCTAACTGCGAGGGTGTGTTCGTATATTCTATTGTGGATGCGTCTGTTTGTTTGTCCTACGTAAGTTCGGGAACAGTCGGAACAAGGAATTTCGTAAACTCCGTGGGATTCGTTCGGAATCGTATCCTTGGGAGTTTTTATAAGATTTGACAGTTTTTGGTCTGTTGTGAATACGGTTTTGATATTATGGGTTCTGAAAATTCGGCTGATTTTGTCGGTGACACCTTTAATGTATAGTGAAAACGCTGTGTGTTGTTGTGTGGACGCTGTTTGTTCTTGTTGTGGTGTAGTGGTTTGTTGTTGTGCGTTTCTAATGTTTCGTAGTATGTTATTGTTGTCGTATCCGTTTTCTAGCAATGTCTGTCTTAAAAAGTTTAATTCTGTCTGTTTGTTGTTGTTGTCCGTTAGTCTAAGGGATCGTGTTACTAATGTTCGAACCACGGAATTTAGTTGCGATGGGTGATGGTGAGATTGGGCGTTAAGACACCGATTAGTGTGGGTTGGTTTTCGGTAGACAGTGTAAGAAAATCCTCTGACTGGGTTTTTAGTGATGCGTACATCTAAGAAAGGCAAAGAAAAATTATTTTCCATTTCCATGGTGAACTGGATTTGGGGATTGATGTTATTTAGGTAAGAAAGGAATTCGTCTAGAGATTCTTTGCTGTGTGGCCAGACAGCAAAAATGTCGTCAACGTATCTTAACCAACACGTTGGTTTAAGTTGGGATGAATTGAGGGCTTGTGTCTCGAAGTTTTCCATGAAAATGTTGGCCAATGCAGGAGAGAGGGGTGAACCCATTGGAGCACCTCGAACTTGTTTGTAAAATTTGTTTTGAAAAAGGAAATAAGTGTTAGATGTGCAGTGTTCTACAAGAGCTAAGGTATCGTGGGAAATTTTGTGTTTATTTTTGAGAATGTCAAGGGTTTCAGATAGAGGTATATTGGTGAATAAGGAAACTATATCAAAGCTAACTAGGATGTCGTTTTGAGAAATGGTGTTGTTTTGAAGAAGGTCGATGAAATGGGTGGAGTTTTTGACATAGGATGTATATATATATATATATATATATATATATATATATATATATATATATATATATATATATATATACAGAAACTGACCTCGGATTTGTGTTCGAGACGTCCTAGTATGCACTCATTTGAAGAAATCTTTTCAAAATTCAAAAGTTGCGGTCTCTGAATTTGTTTGAGATAATTCACTAAAAAATAGTTTCTCTGGAATTTTTATAGCCGTATTTGTACACATTGATACTATACAGTATTTTATAAGCTTTATTTTTCCAATTATTAAATAAAATCATATGCAGAAGCCAAGATTCAATCAATAACTTGCACCACAGAATGTCAATACAGAGAAGCAAGTTCATTGTTGACTATTGTATTGTCCCGTGACGTCACACATCGTGGCGGCCAAATAGTGGTGTTTGAAATCTATCATAAAATTCGCATTTTCAAATATCTTTTTGCATCGCTATTTTTGTAGTATGTGAAATAAAAAATATTAAAAATCATCTTCGTAGGATGTCTATCAGATGCGATAAGAAAAAAAACATGCAAATTGGCCATAAACCAACAGGCAATCGACGCCTGTTGGTTTAAGATCATAGTATTGATAGACCCACGGTCTACTATATTAGCAAAAAACTCTGGACGCAGCAAGTGCGTTATGGCAGTGAATTTTTATTAAATGCTTCAAATTTGAATAACTCAGTTTTCTATAAACTTAGAAAGCTTAATTTTGGTAAGTAGTAAGGTCTTTCCTAGGGCAAGATATTTACCAAATTTCATTTAAATAACTCTGTAATTTTTGGAGAAAAAAATTTTTCGAAAGAAAATTTAAAATTTGAATGACTCAATTTTATATAAACTGAGAAAGTTTAATTTTGGTACTTAGCAAGGTCTCTCCCAAGGCAATATATATAGTAAATTTCATTAAAACATCTTTGTCATTTTCTGAGAAAAAAATTTTTTTTGAAAGAAAACTCAAAATTTTTCCAGAAAAACCCGTCCGAATTTCCTGGCTAACAAACTCATCCAAGCCATTAATAAAAGAAAGGCACTTGCTGAGTTTTATTGAAATCGGTTAATTATTTGTTGAGTTATCAGACGGATACACACATATATATATATATATATATATATATATATATATATATATATATATATATATATATATATATATATATATATATATATATATATATTATACTTATATAAACATATAAAAATTGAAACTGACCCCGGATATGGGTTTTAGGGGTCCTAAATAGCGCTCATTTGAAATTTTTTTTGCAAGGTGTCGCCATCGATACCTCTCTGTTAGTGAATTTTTTTTAATAAAAATTCACTAAAAGGTATTTGTGCAATAATTCTTTTAATAGGAAATACTTAATAACTGACTGAAACGCTTTTTTATCTGAATTTTGATTGTTCTCAAAAATTTTAATTTTTTCATCTATCAGGATTTTGACGTCACATTTTAACAGCCTATTCATTAAAAATCATAGCTGCTGTAACTGTAGAAATTGAACTTAATTACTAATTACACATGAAATATAATAAAAAGAAGTTAAAAATGTTTTGTCGAAATTTAGAAAGTTGGTAGGCATTTTGTGTGTAACCGGAAATCTTACGTTGACGTTTTCCCGGGCTTTGCATAAATTTGGAAATCCTCAGAACAGAAACCTACAATAGTCTTCCATATTTTTCTGATGCACACTCAAGAGACTGAAGTCTGTTATGTCTCATAGAGAGAGAAATTACCTTAAATAGTATGCAAATAACCGAATTAAGCTATTGTGTCGTGAAAACAAGTTCATTTAACTTACACTATGGACCTGTTACAACAACACTAGCCTGCAGGATACTGAAGGCAATGCACTCTTCTTTCGCAGAGAATTTAGTATAACCGACTATCAATCTTAATTTGTAAGTTTAGCTGAGCCAAGTCTCTAAATTGTTAACATTGTTAAATAAACTTCTGCCCAGAAGTTAAGGATGTTCCAGTCAATTTGTTCAAAATTAGTAACAAAATCTAGCGAGGTACATTTATAACATTAACGCAATTACATGCATCATGGTTTCTTATTAGTGAATTTTCTTTAAAAGATTCACTAATGAAGAGATCTCGACTTTTGAATTAATTTCTTCAAATGAGCGCGAACTAGGCCCCCTAGAACACATATCCGGGGTCAGTTTCAATTTGTATGTGTTTATATATATATATATATATATATATATATATATATATATATATATATATATATATATATATATATATATATATATATATATATAAACGTAAAGAAACGTAAAAATTTCCCGGAAAAACTGGTCCCATTTCCCAAATTTTATAAAATCGGGAAAATTTTACGTTTTTACGTTTATATATATATATATATATATATATATATATATATATATATATATATATATATATATATATATAAACGTAAAAAAACGTATAATTTTCCCGGAAAAACTGGTCCCATTTCCCAAATTTTATAAAATCGTCCTTTTATATTTTGAGTTATAGTTGCGATACGTATATATATATATAAAAAAAACGTTTTCTTCTGGAAAAAATTCATATCTCCAGAAAAAACAAAGCTATGGCACCCACATTTGGCCAGCTGGCTTGTGTTGTAAAAATCAAATCCTGTACCAAATTTAAGACCTCTATGTTGAAAGGAAAAAAAGTTATAAGCACTTGATAAAGCAAAATTTTAGTGCGACTAAAAGTTAGAGAACACGCAATACCAAAATATTGTATGTAGTATTGCATAAAATGTATATTAGAATGTGTTAGATTTATGCTACACTTCCCATTTGTTAAAATAGTTGCAAAATCTGCCTCTAAAGGCTTTACATATTGTAAATAAATAACTTAAGACCATTATCGGTTATCTACCTTTCTCCATTGCAGTTTTCCGGAAGCCCCAAGTGGTGTTATGGTTAGTATCCCTGCCTGATGAGCGCAGGGATGCGGCTTCATATCTCACGGTTGACTGAATTTCTCTTTTAACTTTGTTTACTTTTTTGCGTCTTTGATTCGATATTAATGTTATCTGATCAGATTGTGTAATTCCAATATATTTTTGGGCGACTTTGTTGAAAGTGAAAGATGAGCACTTTTAAGGCTTTTAATTAGAGCCTCGGTGGTTCAGGGGCAAGAACAAGACGAAAACGCAAAAGTCCCGTAACGATGGAAACCACTTTGTTACATGGTTTGTTCAAAGTTTGTTATCATGGCTTTTTATTTTATCTTCATGATTGTGTCTTGTCAGTTATTTTTTCTGGTAAGATTTTAATTTTTAACTAGGGATTAAGAAAATTAAGTTTATACATACTGATAGCAATTAAAAGGTGAAAAATGTATTCCTATGATTTGTCGCAGAATTAATTTTTGAGCGACATCGACATACAAAAATTAAAATATCTCGAAAATGGTGTGCCTGAGAGATTTAAATAAAATATACATTTTTTGCTTACAATTTATAAGGGCTGCAATGTAGCTATACGGTAGGTCGATATTACTGGGTGTCAAAAAATTATAGCAATTTGAATTCAAGCCATGTCTTACAGGTGGCGCGCTCTGCCATCAGTGTTATTAACAATAACATATTTAAATTTCTTGCCTTCGAAAACCTCCACATGCCAATTTTCACGTCAAAATTTCAATTTTACTCGGACTTATTCGTAAAAAACTGACAAAAACAAATAACTTTAACACGCTGTATTTAAAAAACTAAGCATTTGCGGACCCATGTTTATATGAAAAAATAATCTTATTTTTTTGTGCTGAATGTGTATCTTTAACATAGAACATCATTTTTTAAACACCCTGTATATGTATATATATATATATATATATATATATATATATATATATATATATATATATATATATATATATATACTTTCAAAAGCGTTTAGCTGTCCTGGCTGTCTAACATTTTTTATTAATTTTGGATTCTCCTCATTAACGTGGTGATTTTTATTTCAAAGATGTCTGTCGACGGAAGATCTATCTATAGCACCGTATCTTAGTTGTGCTAAATATTCTTTGAATCCAATTCCAATAGATCCTTTTGTTTGTCCGACGTATTTAAAATCACAATTTTTACAACTTATTTCATGAATTCCCAACATTTTACCCGCACTATCCTTGTCTTTTGGATTACCTAGTAAGTTTTTTAAAGTATTTTTTGTCGAAAATGTTAGTTCTAAATTAGTTCTAAATTGGCTTTTTTAAATATGCTATCTAGAGCCCTCGTGATTCGAGGTTCAAATGGTAAGCAAACAAAGTTTTTTTCTGCTTACCCTCTTCTAAAAGTCGTGGATTTCGCTAACATTTTCTTTGTTTCCTGTTTGTTAATTAATTTGTCCACTGGGAGAGAAGTGTAACCTTTATATGCGGCCACGTTCTTAATATACTTTAATTCTTTGGTATACCTACTTTTAATTAAAGGAAAATAAATTACCAAAAAATTCGGACTGGCCATTTTTTGTGTGTACGTATGATGCGTGCCATTTGGAATGTAGCTTAGAGTGGTGGTTTCCTGTCTATGGACATAGAACTCTAAAGTGTGTTTATTTTTGACAACTTGTACATCTAGAAAGCGTAATTTACGATTAATTTCTAGTTCGTGGGCAAATTTTATAGAATCAGATTTATTGTTTAATTTGGCAATCAAATCTTCTATGCTGCAAATGTTTGTGCTAAGCACTGCGAAAATTTCACCCAGGTAACGAAACCACACTCTAGGAAAATACTCACTTTCACTTTCGAAATCTGTTTCAAATCTACTCATGAAAAGGTCTGCAATAAATGACGTTAGCGGATTGCCCATTGCCGTGCCTTGTGTTTGTTGAAAAAATTCATTGTTGAATTGAAAAATATTTTGTTTGATGCAAAGGTTTGGTAGAGTTAAATGATCTTTGCAGACATTTTCATTTATGTTAACAACTGCTCTAAATACTTTATAGTTTGCTCCGTAGGAACGCTAGGAAACAATGAGGTTACACCGAATGAAAATAAAACTAGCCTTCAGTCAATTTAACCTCTTTAATTTTATTAATAAATTCAAGTGATTCATTGATTGTTGTTGCCCTTACTTGGTGAAACTTGTCCATACTGCATACAGACTTGGAGAATACTTCTCTGGCTTCACTGTTGGTTTTTAGTGGTGAAGGACGTAGCCAGCGCGTGAGCTAACTGGAGCAAGTGGCCCTTACGAATTCTGGAAGTTCTAGGATGTTCTTCAATGCTTCTGTGACTATAGTTTCGCTGCTTGACAGCATTTTCTGACAGATTAAAATTGAATTAGTACGAAATCATGACAACTACAAATAAATATCTGTTGCTATGTTATGATATGATGTTTTGATTAAAAAAATTTATCAAATTGATAATAAAATGAAACACAGATGACAGATGAGATTTTCAAATGTCTATGTGATGTATGTCAATATTTAACATAAAAACTAGAACTAGCCTATAATAACTATATATATATATATATATATATATATATATATATATATATATATATATATATATATATATATATATATATATATATATATATATATATATATATATATATATATATATATATATATATATATATATATATAACATATAAAAATTGAAACTGACCCCGGATATGGGTTCTAGGGGTCCTAGATCGCGCTCATTTGCAAAAATTTTTTCAAAATTCAAAAGTCGGGATCTCCCCATTAGTGAATTTTTTCTACGAAAATTCACTAAAAGCTGACGATCGCTTCACTAACCAAGTTAGCTGAACAACTTTTGAACACACCGAAGGCACGACAATGGTCAACCCGCTAACGTCATTTAATGCAGACTTTTTCATCAGTAGATTTGAAACAGAATCTAATTCCAATCGATCTTTTTGTTTGTCCGACGTACTTAAGATTACAATCTTTACAACTTATTGTCCGTGCTTTCCTTGTCTTTTGGGTTAGCCAGCAAGTTTTTTAAGGTATTTTTTCTAAAAATGTTAGCTGCAAGTTGACTTTAAAAAAAATGCTATTTAGACCCCTCGTGATTCGAGGTTCAAGTGAATTTGCTACTGTAAAACTTTTCTGTTTTTAATAACAAATTCACTTGAATTTGCATACAGACTTGGAGAATACTTCTCTGGCTTCACTGTTGGTTTTTAGTGGTGAAGGACGTAGCCAGCGCGTGAGCTAACTGGAGCAAGTGGCCCTTCGAATTCTGGAAGTTCTAGGATGTTCTTCAATGCTTCTGTGACTAAAGTTTCGCTGCTTGACAGCATTTTCTGACAGATTAAAATTGAATTAGTACGAAATCATGACAACTACAAACAAATATCTGTTGCTATGTTATGATATGATGTTTTGATCAAAAAAATTTATCAAATTGAAAATAAAATGAAACACAGATGACAGATGGGGTTTTCAAATGTCTATGTGATGTATGTCAATATTTAACATAAAAACTAGAACTAGCCTATAATAATTATGATAACAGTTACAACAATAAAATAACTAAACAATAACAGTATAAAAGTAGTCTCTATACAACGAAAATATCGACATACATCTCATTATTTTATTACAACTTTTTTGAAATAACAGTTAAATTTATTTTCTTTGACATATTTAATTAGAAAGAAGAATATCCAAGAAAGAGGAATTCATTAAATCAGTTTGCTCGTTTAAAACAAGGTAGTTATTGTCGTGTGTGTGCCTTTTGACTTCTAAAGCTTCAAAAAAGTCTATTTTACGTTTGTCATCATAAAAATGTAGTGGTTGTATGCGGTTATTTATTGTATATATAATTAGTAACAGACAAATTTAAAAGTCACGAATAATTTGAAACAGCTAAGTGAACCCATAAAAAAATATTTTTAATTTTCGATAAAATCTATTGATTGATCCCGACAAATTTGTACATTATAACATTCCCAGAAAAAGAATACTCACCATTATGTTATTTCAGAAGGAGATCGACAACAATTATGAAGGAAAAGCTGTTTATGTTATTATATTTAGTTCCCGTCCAGAAATTCCCTTTATTTATTTTCATAAATCTATCAAATAAAAACTCGGGGCGCAGCAAGTGCGTTATGGTAGTGAATTTTTATTAAATGCTTCAAATTTAAATAACTGAATTTTCTATAAACTTAGAGAGTTTAATTTCAATACGTAGTAAGGTTTTTCCTAAGGCAAGATATCCACAAAATTTCATTAATATAACTTTGTAATTTTCGGAGAAAAAAATTTTTTTCGAAAGAAAATTTAAAATTTGAGTAACTCAATTTTCTCTAAACTTAGAAAGTTGAATTTTGGTACGTAGTAAGATTGAGGCAACATATATAGTAAATTTCATTGAAACAGCTTTGTTACTTTCGGAGAAAAAAAATTTTTTCGGAAGAAAACTCAAAATTTTTCCGGAAAACCCCGTCTGATTTTTCTGGATAACGAACTCATCCAAGCCATTAATAAAAGACAGGCACTTGCCAAGTTTCATCGAAATCGGTTAATTATTTTTTGAGTTATCATATATATATATATATATATATATATATATATATATATATATATATATATATATATATATATATATATATATATATATATATATATATATATATATATATATATATAACATATAAAAATTAAACCTATTTACAAATGAACTTTAATAAGATATTATGCTGTGACAATACCTCTCTCAAGCACCCTAAACTATAATCAAAATGTGCACAGTTATATATGTTTTATTTCTTTTTCCCTTGTCTTAATACACTACATATTTTATGACAATCGATTTAATTTACTTATTTGATTTCATAAATAGTCGGTTAATAGTGACTTGGAATGAAGTAGACACCACATCTTCAAACATATTAAGAGAATATGAGTAAATCAACAGCAACTGGGAATGAATTCGGTCAGTCGCCCAGCCACGTGGTTAAAAAACACTGTTTGTATGAGTGGTTACAACTCTAGCTCTAAATAAAAGGACTGTAACAGCGGCAGAAGCAGAAGACAATGGAAGGTTTGTGTATTCGGGAAACTATTGACTATTAATAACAACAATTGACTAAAAACGCTGCGAGTTGTAAGGCAAAAATAATTATACTACAGAGGTGATAAATGATAATACATTACAATAGGGTTATATATAATCGTAAATGCTTCCAATGATTAACAATCAGTGAATTCAGTATTATTGACATTTCTCGGAAACTTACAATTGAATCTCATGAGTCAATAAGAAAAGCATTGACTAACCAACAGCAACCACATACTTATGATTTAAACATGTTTCAAATTTGAATAGCTCAATTTTCTGTAACCCTAGAAAGCTGAATTTTGGCACATAGTTAGGTATTTCCCAAAGCAATATGTAGACCAAATTTTATCGAAATTTTCGGGAAAAAAAATTTTTTTTGAAAGAAAACTCAAAATTTTCCCGGAAAAACCCGTCCGATTTTCCTGGCCAACGAACTCATCCAAGCCATTAATAAAAGAAAGGCACTTGCCGAGTTTCATCTAAATCGGTTAATTATTTTTTGAGTTATCAGACGGATATATATATATATATATATATATATATATATATATATATATATATATATATATATATATATATATATAATATATATATATATATATATATATATATATATATATATATATATATATATATATATATATATATATATATATAAGCATATAAAAATTCAAACTGACCCCGGATATGGGTTCTAGGGGTCCTAATTCGCGCTCATTTGAAAGAATTTTTGCAAAGTCTCACCATCGATACCTCTCTATTAGTGAATTTTTTTAATAAAAATTCACTAAAATGAATGACAGTGACAATAAATAACCGCATACAACCACAACATTTTTATGATGACAAACGTAAACTAGACTTTTTTGAAGCTTTAGAAGTCAAAAGGCACACACACGACAATAACTACCTTGTTTTAAACGAGCAAACTGATTTAATGAATTCCCCTTTCTTGGATATTCTTCTTTCTAATTAAATATGTCAAAGAAAATAAATTTAACTATTATTTCAAAAAAGTTGTAATAAAATAATGAGTTGATGTATGTCGATATTTTCGTTGTATAGAGACTACTTTTATACTGTTATTGTTTAGTTATTTTATTGTTGTAACTGTTTTTATATGTTTATATATATATATATATATATATATATATATATATATATATATATATATATATATATATATATATATATATATATATATATATATATATGTATCACACCGATAACTCAAAAAATAATGGGCCGATTTTGATAAAATTTGGCATGCACCTTTCTTTTGTAAATGGCTTAAATAAGTTCGTTATTTATAAAATCAGATGAGGTTTTCCGGGAAAATTTTGAGATTTCATTCGAAAAAAATTCTTATCTGAAAAAGTAATAAGCCGATTTTAATAAAATTTGGCATGTACCTTCCTTTTGTAAATGGCTTTGACAAGTTTGTTAGTCAGGAAAATTGAATGAGGTTTTCCTGGAAAATTTTGAGTTTTCATTCGAAAAAAATTCTTATCTCAAAAAGTAATAAGCCGATTTTAATAAAATTTGGCATATACCTTCCTTTTGTAAATGGCAAGTTTGTGCGTCAGGAAAATCGGACGAGGTTTTCCGGAAAAAATTTTGAGTTTTCATTTGAAAAAAAATTGTATCTTAAAAAATAAAAAATATATGATAACCAAATTAGGTAGGTAGGTTTACGATATAAAAAGTAATCTATACACCAAAATTTAGATTTCTATGTTACAAGAAAAAAAAAGTTATAATAAAATATTTTGTGCCAGATCATTTCTATGAAAATTCACTACCATAACGCACTTGCTGCGTCCAGGCTTTTTTAAAGTGTGTTTGGGTTCTCCGAGTGTGCTTATCAGTGCTCATCACAGGTTCCAATCTTCACTTAATAATAATAATAATAACAGATGTAATCATCTAATATTGTTAAACTTAATTTAGGCGATCCACTTACATCGGCGTCAGTGCGGTAATGTTTGATAAGGGGAAATATCACGATAGTGTAAGCAAATTACTGCTGCAAGCTTATTTAGGTGTATGCTGCACAGATCGTTGGGTTATTGATCAGTAGATAAGAAGGGTGTTCCGTGATAATGTTTATAGTGTAGATTGATTTATTACAGAGTGTGTACGATTAATAAACAAGCTGGGGTCCCGACAGTGGTAAGTTTATAATAACATTATATTGTGTATCAAATTACGTTCAAGTTTATTGGAAGAACAGTACGTAACTAATATTGATATAATAAGTGAAATTGTGTAAAATAATACTACAGCGGTTCTTACAGATAAGTTTCAAACTTATTCTTGTGAATATTGGAATTTTCTTATGTTAGGTTCACAGTTTCATGTTCCAGTTCTTGATATTGGCATGTAAAATTTTGGTGTTCTAAATTATTCCTTGCTAACAAAATTTTTTGTAATCATCGTGATCTCCTGTAAATTTTGGTACATATTGTATGTATATTTAACAATATATATATATATATATATATATATATATATATATATATATATATATATATATATATATATATATATATATATATATATATATATATATATATATATATATATATATATATACAGAATTGTCCAATAAGCACGCGTTGGTCTATAGTTACTAAACCGTTGCCAATGCTAAAAAATTTCTCAATGAAACTTATAACGTGTGATCTTTGCTACACACCCAAAATTATTTTTAAGTATACAGGATGTACAACAACAAAAAAATACCCAAAATTATATTTTTCTTAAATGAAATACTATAGTTTTTTATGTGGTAAATAAAGATTCTGTAGGTTCTATATTCAACTAAAAAATTGTAAGATTGTCACATGCAGTGTTGCCGAGTTATTAATTTTTCTTAAAAAATTTAGTCAAAAACATACTTTCTTCAAACTGTTATATCTCTGCCACTGTTCGTTAGTTACCCTGAAAAATTTACGTGCAATCTAATGTGGGCCTAGTTCATCCTGAACTGTGTTTAGATTTGGATTCGTTCATACAAGGTGTTCAAAATTTCTCTTCAAACATCCCTAAATTCACATTTATTTTAATTGAATTTCTTAAATACAACACCCTGTATATTATTTTGCCGTTAGAAAGCTTTAAGTGTGCTCATTCATGTCCTTGGAGAATGCTTAAAAAATTTTCTTCTGGCATCCAGAGTGTACGCTGAGAGATTTCCTGAAAGAAGGCATCCAGATGCAAGATCATTTCAAAGACTAAAGAATAGATTTGACCGGACGGTGGCAGCTAAGTACGACAAGCATGAGCGAATGAAGCCAGTGCTAAACACAAAGAGAATGAATTTAATGTCTGTTGTTGAAGATCCACATAGAAATACAGCAGACACAAGTGATATGTTGATCTTAGGTCAAACTTCTGTGAAAACAATGTTAAGTAAGAATAGGTTCCATCCATATCGTGTGCAACTAACTCAAATACTTAATAGGCAAGACTTCGAAAATATGATACACTTCTGTAATTGGGGTCTTGCTCGAATTGGAGAAGAGGAACGATTTTGGAATAATGTATTGTTCACTGATGAGGCGACATTCCAAAACAGTGGTCTTATAAACAGGCATAATGTACATTTCTACGCTGATGCAAAACCACATTTTGTGAGAACTGTTGACCAGCAACATAGGTGGAGTGTAAATGTATGGGGAGGAATAATTGGAGACCACATAATAGGGCCGCTTTTTTTTGGACACCTCCATGGCAATATTTTTCAAAATTTTTTAGACAAAGATCTTGATAATCTGCTGGAAAATATACCATTACATCTGTTAAGAAAGATGTGGTTCCAGTTAGATGAAGCGCCTGCACATTTCAACGTTGGAGTCCGAAGTACGCTGTATGCAAAATTTCCAGGCCGTTGGATCGGAAGAAAAGAACCTATTCCGTGGCCTCCAGGGTCACCAGATCTAACGAAACTGATTTTTTTCTTATGGGGATACATTAAAGACCTGGTCTACAAAACACCCCCCACAACGGCAGCAAACATACGGGAAAGAATAAGAGAAGGATTTGATTCAGCTACTCCCTTGATGTTACCAAATGTAAATAAATCTTTAACAGGCAGGTTCAATATGTGTCTACAACAAAATGGTAGAGTGTTTGAACATTTGATGAAGTAGTTATTGTGTTTTTGTTAATTACCCAAATTATGTTACGTTTAATAATCTTTTATTCTAAATGGTTTTATCATTATTTCAATAAATATTATATAAATTGGCGATACAAAAAGAAATAACACGATTATCTCAACGAGCAGCAACTGCTTAGATTCCTTGTGCCGTGCCGCCTGTGAATTTTCTTATGTTCTGTGTAAATTTTTAGAAATAGCTTAATATTTCAAAAGTAGGTTGAGATAGATACGTCAAACATGGTATTTTCTGAATGAGCACACTGTAAGCTTTTTAAAGGCAAAATAATATACCGGGTGTTGCATTTAAGAAATTTAATTAAAATGACGGTGAATGTTTGAAGAGAAATTTTGAACACCCTGCATGAACGAATCCAAATGTAAAGACAATTCAGGATAAATTGGGCCAATATTAGATTGCACATAAAATTTTCAGTGCCACTAACGAACAGTAGCACAGATATAACAGTTTGAAGAAAGTATGTTTTTTACTAAATTTTTAAAGAAAAATTACTAACTCGGCAACACTGCATTTGACAATCTTACTAATTTTTAGTTTAATATAGAACCTACAGAAGCTTCATTTACCACATAAAAAACTATAGTATTCCATTTAAGCAAAACATAGTTTAGTAACTATGAACCGACGCGCGCTTATTGGACAAGCATGTATATATATATATATATATATATATATATATATATATATATATATATATATATATATATATATATATATATATATATTATATTGCTGTGATAAAAAGGCTAAGGTAGTTTGGCATTCAATTAGAAAATTTAAAAGCTAATTAAAAAGTTAAGATGATGTATTTCCGATAATCAAAATGAAATATTTATTTGTAACAAAGCTAATTGTATTTATTAAGCTTCAATATGTAAACAAAGACAGTAGCAAGTGTTAAGCAATGGGTACAATTAGCTGAATGAGAATTTAAAAAGTGTAAGCAAATGTTTTTAGGTTAACTAGAGTGTAAACAGTGAATGGGAAATTTTGAACTTAGCGCCAATAAATATGGTGTAGAAAAAACCTTGAATCACGCAGCAGTTATTAAGAATTAATGAGTTTCAAAGGGCAGTCATTGTTTTTTTTATTTCAACAACACACCACGAAAGCTTACAGCCCAAATACTGTCGTACCGTGGGTGTCGACAAGGAGGAAAGAGGCAACTTGTTAATTCTGGACTTGAAAGTTTGGTGGTTCGGGGGAGAAGGAAAAACATGTGCCGGCAAGGAGTTCCACAACTTGGAAGTCCTCGGGACAAAAGAGCGGGCAAAACAAGATGTTCTATGTCTGGTGACCTGGACAGTAAAAGGGTGCATTCGCTCTGTTCTCCTGGTAGATCTGTTGGGGGCAGCAGGTGGAGGAACTATGGAAGAAAGCTCCTCTGAGCAGTGCCCGTGCAGATATCTATAAAAGAGAGAGAGGTCACCAACGGCACGTCGGTGAGCAAGGGATGGCAGCCTTTGGGTGAGGGTAGGGTCACCGATGAGATGTATAGCTCTCTTCTGAATGGAGTCCAGGATAGCGAGTGTAGAAGCGGCAGCAGCACCCAAGATGTGGGAGCAGTATTCGAGGTTTGGTCTTATTTGTGAAGTATATAGAGTATAGAGATTAGCTGGTGAAAAGTATTTGCGAGCCCGGAAGAGGAAACCTAATGTCTTAGCAGCCGCTTCTGCAGTTGATGTAACATGTTGGTGCCAATTCAAATTTCGATCCACAGAGATGCCAACAAGTGAAAAGGACTAATTACTTTGAATAACTTGGTTGTTTATTGTGATGGGTCTAGGGCTAGTGTATCTCTTATGAGAAATAAAGCAAGACTGTGATTTGGTGGGGTTGAATTGTACAAGATTTCTACTTCCCCAGTCTAATATTTTTTGGAGATCCACGGAGATAGAACCCTTCATGAATCTGCGATCTTCATCTAGTTGGGCTAAAGAGACAGGCTTAGAATATTGTATATTGGAGTGGAGGGTGCTGTCGTCCGCGTAACTGTGAACTGGGTTGGATGTGCTAGAGAGGAGGTCATTGATGTGGAGAAGAAACAAAGTAGGGGCTAAAGCTGAACCTTGAGGAACTCCTGCATTAATTGGATACAGTTTAGAAGAATGGCCATACCCGGCAACAGAAATGCTTCTGTTAGAGAGGAAATTTGCTGCCCACGTACAGAGTTTTGGTGGTAGGCCATAGGCCTGTAGTTTGTTAAGCAGCGCTGCGTGCCAGACCTGGTCGAATGCTTTGGATATGTCTAGAGCGACAATCTGGGATTCACCGTGTAGTTCCATCGACTTGTTCCAAGAATGGGTGACAAAGGAAAGGAGGTCGGCAGTTGATCTGCGCTAACGGAATCCATACTGCCTGTCGTGGATTGGACTGTGTTTTTCAAGAAATTTTAGTAATTCTGTGTTTATATACTTTTCCATCACTTTAGAGATGACTGAAAGGAGATAAATAGGCCTGTAGTTGCTAGGAAGCGCTTTCGATCCTTTCTTGGGGACGGGTTGTACTCGAGCAGTTTTCCAATTACTAGGGAATATGCCTCTATTCTAAGATGTCTGAAACAGACGAGTCAGGACAGGAGCAAGTTCTGGTGCGCATTTTTTGAGAACAATTGCTGGGATCTCGTCAAGGCCAGAGGCTTTCCTGGTATTAAGAGAAGAGAGCATCTTTCGTACCTTTCTAGTTTTGAAAATGATATCCGTCATTTTATGCTCGACAGTAGAGTAGAATTGCTGACGAACAACGAGGCAAAAAGTTCAGCCTTGCCCAAGGCGGTAGTAGAAACAATGTCATCGCCTGAGACAAGAGGTGGGAACGTGCTCTTGCAGAACTTATTGCCAATAGATTTAGCAAGAGTCCAGAAGGGTTTTCTGCCGCTGGAGCTTAAGAGGACTTTGTTTTTGATGTGGTTATTAAACGAGTTTTTTGCCTCAGAAATAATGCGGACATAGCGGTTTCATGCGTCGTTAAATGCTTGACGGTTTTCTTGACTGGGATTGTGTAGAAGCTTTTTGTGAGCTTTGACCTTTTCAAATCTGGCCTTGTCACAATATTTAGAGAACCAGGGCTTTTGAGTGGCTGCAGAGGTTTTCTGTGTACGTGGAATAAATAATTCCATGCCAGCTTGGATAATTTCGGTGACGTTTTGTGAGATATCAGAGGGGTCAGGATGAGAGAAGCAGACAGACGCCCATGGAAATGAGGAAAAGTAATCTCGCATTTCGTCCCAGTTCGCGGAATTGTAGTGCCAAGCAATACGTGTGTGTGATGACTGTGTGACATCGGGTTGCATTGCGCAGGAAGCAGTGACCATGCCGTGGTCTGAGCGACCCAGGGGGGCGGTGACTGATATCTTATAGCAGTCCGGATTTGTAGTAAGAAGGAGATCCAAGGGATTTGAGCTGTGTTTTGGGATGCGAGGAAAGTAAGTAGGTTGTTGAACCATATTGGTTAAAGAATTGCTGACTGAAAAGGCCTCCGCTGCTCTCCCTTGTGGATCGGTTTTTAAAGATCCTAGCCATTCCTTATTATGGACATTGAAGTCACCAAGAATAGTGGCCTCGGAGGAAGGATATTCAGAAATCAGATGATCTGTTTTTTGCATAAAGGTAGTCGAAGAGCTGGACAAGATTGTTGTCAGAAGGTGACCGGTAAATGCAACAGATGAATTTAGTCGCAGCCCGGAGAGAGAGTTTTAACAAAAGTATGTCTTTTCTTCCAGATTCTAAATTGGGGAGCCTGGTGCAGGGTAGATTGCTACGGACGTATGCGCACACGCCTCCATGCAATCTAAAGGAAGTAAGGAGCTCATACCCCGGGAAATTAAAGTGATTGGTGGCTATTTTGCGACTGATTTGTGTTTCGGTGAGGAAGAGGAGTTGGGGCCTATTAGCCTGGAGAAAATGGTGGACGGAGTTCAGGTTAGAATTTAGGCCACATATATTCGAGAAAGATACTGTAAATCTCGATGCTGGCGCCCCCTGTACACCCCTCTCCCGGAGATCCGAATGGAGTGGTATTTTACCTCCGGAATCTTTTGTACAAGGACTTACTTGTCTTGTTAAACAGAAGTAAGTTCGCCATCTTGGCGCTTTTTTCATTTTTCATGTTTAAAACAACGGTAAAAACTCGCGTTGGTTTCAATTCCCATTCACTTGATTTTTCTCAGAAAGTTTCTTCTCGGCTGCATGGCTTGCTGATGTTTGTGCTGTCTGCTCTTACTCCTGTTGTTGTCTTCAGCTTAAAACTTAAATTTTGGAGAATTTTTTAAGCTTTTTAATATTAGACATATTGTAATTTTTGAAGATCTAGAGACAGATTATCCTTTTATTGTAATTTAATTTTTGACCTGTAGTTGTTTTTCAATTTTATTGCATGTAGTAATTAGTGACCGTATACTTGTGTTCTTATAGCTTTTGTGGCTTGACATGTTAACTATTAACCTTTTTTGACTTAGTGTTGGGGTTAGCTGTTGTTAACTCATTTTATCTTATATATTCCTGCGTTGTACCCTCGCAGAAGTAGCCTACCGGAAAACTCAGTTTTTCTGACAAGCCTTTTATAAATTATAGATTCCCCTGAGGATGACCTGTTAGGTAAGGTCGAAACGCGTCGGGACAAGGAATAAAGTATTTGTTTGGAAAGAAAAGGCCTTTTATTCATCACCCAAAGATGTCAACCCCAAACATTTTGACGTTTAGGAACAGTATCCATTGTGTAGTCTGAAATTTTATAATAAAAGTGGTGAGAATGTTCAGCCATCGTGTTTAAAATAGTACATTCCGTCACCCGGCATATTTGGGATTATAATCATCACGTTAATGAAGATAATCTGGAATTAATTAAAAAATGTTAAACAACCAGGACAGCTGAACTCCTTCGAGAGTATATATTTTGCGAAATATAGTTACAACAAAAATTGTATGAACGTTTCACCACCGCCAATCACGAATAACCTGATCTATTGCTTTGTTAAATAAAATTCCCACGTTTTAACAGGTCCTAAAGATAACATAATAATACAGACAGTTCCGACAAAGGAAACTATGTTAATTTAGTTGTCGTTGAACCTTCCCAAAATTATTAGAGATGGACACATTTTAGATAAGCTGGTAGGGACAGTGGAGATAAAAATACAATACAGTGCAGAATTTGCCTGCGCTTAGTTTCCTATATCAGTACGGTCTCTTTACCTAAGATCCGGTATATAAGGTGATGTTAGTTTTTAAAGTAGTTAGAATTTTTTATCCTCTGATGACGCTAACTTGGTTAGTGAAACGATCGTCAGGTCTTTTAAAATGTGTTGCGGTGATTTGGGTTCTCCAAGTTACTTATTGTTTTTATCAATTTTGATGAACTATGGTACATTGTTCCCACTGTGTAACCAAATTTGATGCCTGCTTTCTGAAAAAAGACATATTGCTATTATTCTGAAAATTCACTACCATAACGCACTTGCGACGTCCAGACTTTTTTATATTTAAAGATAATCATTTTCAACAGAGGAACCGAGATAATTTTATAGGCCAAAACTTTACTTAAATTATTTAGCTTGCTACTTTCGTATGTCTATTAATAATAATTTATAAGCAGAATTTTCACAACTCGACAAAGTTTCATAATCATCGTTCCTAAAGTATTAATTTATTTTCAGGATGCTGGGAGGTGTCGCTGGAAGACACATGTCTAACCGGCGAAGAGGGTCCTCACCAGCGATACGGGCCAACAGCAACGATGATGTGCCCAATGTGCGGTACGCCCGCAGACGTCGAGCCGTCACCACATCGGACCATAAATCCTGTGCCCTTATACAGACGAGGCTTAAGCTGGGCGATATCATGTAAGTGGAACATAACTGAATTATAATATAGTTTAGATCATTTATCACGAGAAAAATGTAGGTACATTACACAGTGAAATAAAAATTATATTATCACTAAAGTTTCTGGTACAAAAAAAAATACATACAAATAGTGCACTGCTACACATTTGATTAACCTACGATTAGGCGCATTTCTTAGCGTAACGCGATCAATCGCGCTATTGGACCTAAAGCTCAAAATCACACTGTTTGCTGGTGTGTTCTAGAGAATTGTGGTATAACCTGTTTACAGGGATTAATATATTGTGCATCGCACCCTATATATATATATATATATATATATATATATATATATATATATATATATATATATATATATATATATATATATATATATGGATATGGATGTTAATTGCACTTGTTGATATTAAATCCATACGTAAACATTTAATATAACTTTATTACTTCACTAATTGAATAAACTATATGATACATTTAAGTATAATAC
This sequence comes from Tillus elongatus, assembly GCA_964006375.1. Classification (NCBI taxonomy): domain Eukaryota; kingdom Metazoa; phylum Arthropoda; class Insecta; order Coleoptera; family Cleridae; genus Tillus; species Tillus elongatus. The sequence goes on from OZ023262.1 coordinate 300,105,570, forward strand.
ACTTTATGATATAATAACAATTACAACAGTACACGAGTACATAGCAGTTCACTGTAGCGGTTGGTAGCGAGGAGAGAGAGAGAGAGAGATCGCCTGGTGTATCTTATATGCGGTAGTTCTTGACAGCTGGGTGTCGCATAACGTAACGCAACTAGGTCTAAATGTCGTAGTTGCCTTGGAGACGCTTTATCGACGCGTTGTTCACAAGCGTATGTCAAAGGTTTGTGGTCCGTATAAATGGTGAAATGGCGACCTTCTAGGGTATATCTAAAGTATTTAACTGCCTGATAAGCAGCTAGAAGTTCGCGATCGTAGGTGCTGTAAGATTTTTGGGCTGAAGTAAGCTTTTTAGAGTAGAAACCTAGGGGTTCTAGTGTTTGATCACGTAGTTGTTGGAGGGAAGCGCCTACGGCATAATCAGAAGCATCGACATGGAGAATCAGTGGTAGCGAAGAAGACGGATGAGCTATTAGTGTAGAGTTTTTTAGTGCCTCTTTCAAACGTTCGAATGCTTCTCGAGTCTGAGGAGTCCACTCGATTTTACGTTTGTCGCGTTTTTTGGGATTCTGGCAGAGGTCAAATAGTGGTTGCTGAATTTCTGCAGCACGTAAAAGAGAACGACGGTAGAAATTTATGAGACCTAGAAATCTTCTGAGTTTTTCAATGGTATCGGGAAGAGGTAGGTCGGTAATAGCTTTGATGCGTTCAGGAAGTGGAAATAATCCAGATTTATTTACACGAAAACCTAAAAATGAAATTTCGGCCACTCCGAATTCACATTTAGATGAATTGATACGGATGCCGTTGTCTTGATGTGTCTGAAAAAGTTTTGCTAGATGCTCTTGATGTTCTTTTTCAGAGGCGGATGCAACGAGAATATCGTCAAGATAGGAGTAGGCAAAGTCAAGATGTCTTAAAATTGAATGTAAATATCTTTGAAATGTTTGTGCTGAATTACGAAGGCCAAATGGGGTTTTAACAAATTCGAATAACCCAAATGGAGTTATGACTGCTGTTTTGGGAATATCTTGAGGTGCTACTGGGATGTGATGGAAAGCGCGAATGATATCTAATTTTGAAAAAATACGTTTGCCTTCTAACTGGGCATTAAAATCCTGCAAATTTGGAATGGGATATTTGTCTGGGATTGTTTTAGCGTTTAGTGCTCGGTAATCCCCACATGGTCTTCATGAGCCATCCTTTTTTTGCACCATGGATTTTGGAGGGTCTACAAATTCCCAAGTTTATCATGTGCTGGAATTCTAGCTTTGCTTGAGCTAGCTTTTCCGGGGGCAATCTTCTAGCTTTTGCAGTGACAGGTGGTCCTTCCGTACTTATAGTATGGAAGAACTCAACCTCTGGAAGGTTGCTAGAAGTAGTTTCCTTAAAAAGGTCAGGAAATTGTTGTAGCAATTTGAAGTACTGGTGTGTCGGGTCTACGAGATGAATTTTAGAATTAATTCCTGGTGGTGGGTTAGCACCGGTCTTAGAGAGGTTTGTCTTTGTATCGATTAAACGTCAACCTGCATTTGCCAGATTTTCACGTTACGTCTCCATATAGGAGGTAATTTTATTGCAACCCTTGCCATGATATTGCTGCTTGAAGAATCTTCGGCCATTGTGAAAAAAATCAGATAATTTTTAAATTAGAAAGGACTGACCTGTTTAGATATTCGTTTTCTGCAGGCATGAGCACGTGCGTGGAAGTTAGGCGACGTCGGCTGGAACATCAGGCTCGGCATCTAACAATTACAACAGTACACGAGTACATAGCAGTTCACTGTAGCGGTTGGTAGCGAGGAGAGAGAGAGATCGCCTGGTGTATCTTATATTGCGGTAGTTCTTGACAGCTGGTTGTCGCATAACGTAACGCAACGTTTAGCTGTCAAGAGTATTTATGCAGAAACATAGAGTAGTGTTGACGGAAACACTGCGGTCGGAACCACCGCCACATACCCCCCTCTTAGTGGCAACGCTATTAGTTCAAGTACCTTCGTGGAAATCGAACTCTACGTCCATGGCGTGTAGTTTGAACGGGAACGGGAACTTCACTGTCACTTTCAGTTTCACTAGGTGTAATTTTTAGATGGAGATCGGTAATTTATTTTCATGAATGAATATAGGGTGTAACTAATAAATTGGAAGATTTATTTCTCCTGGAATTCTACCTTTTATTGATTGAAGTTGTTATTAATTGCTGTTAGGATCGTATAATGGCACATTTTCTAATTTGATATCTGGTAGTTTATTTGGGAGTAGAGGTTCTTCTTGAGTTGTTATATCCAATTCGGAAGGTTAAACAGTTGTGTTTCTGACGTTATTTGTATCGAAATCTATTTCTTAACATTGATTATTTGACAGTTCGCGCTGTGCTGTGGCACGGTAAGGACGTCTGATAGACGTCTGTTATCGCGTGTGATAAAGTGCCTTAAATAAATTGTAAAGATGAGAACGAATACTTTAAGTCTGGAGTTTATAAATATAGAATATAAAATATCTGCATACGAAACACATACTTTTATACAAGATAAAATGAAAATGCAAGTACAAGATATAATCTCAATTGGAATGTACGTAAATAACAAGGTAATGATTAAAGGTGCGAACGCAAAAATTTTAGAAGATATTTTCCAAAAATAAGAAAATAATTTAGAGTATGCGGGGGCAAATGGAAAAACTTACCAAATAAAATTATCCAATGAGAGAAAAAAACTGAGAGGGTAACCATTGAATTTTACTACCAGTGTATAAAAGAAATAATGGAACGGAACCCCAATGATCCAGCAACATAGAGATAAAAAATATAGAGCCCTTATAACTGACCAACAAAGGAAACTCCTAGAAGGCTGCAAAATCCGAAGTCGGCTAAAAGAAAATATCCCTGATGAGCAGGCAACAATATATCACATAATGCGAGAAGAAAAACAAGAGAAAATGAAAAATATAACTCGCCTGGAAAAAAGTAATTCAACACAAAATGACGAGAAAATACCAAACATAATAGGTCAATATTTTACAAATTTATATAAAGGAAGACAATTTAACACCGAGCAAGCTAACCAGGTCTTAAAAACACTTTAAAGAGAAACTACAAGCAGAAAGCGGCATCGAGCTAGTTTGTGAAATAACAGAACAGGAAATACTGAACGAAATAAGCAACAGTGCATTAAACAAATCCCCTGGGCCAGACGGGTTAAATGTAGAATTTTACAAAAAAATATTAGGATATAATTAAGGACAGTATAGTGACAATAATTAACGAAATAAATAAAGGAGTCAACGCGCCAGATGCATTTAAGGAGGGACTTATGGTCCTTGTACCAAAACAAGCAAACCCGAAAAATCTGAGTGAGTACAGACCCATCTCATTACTCAACACAGATTATAAATTGTTTATGCAATGTATGAAAACAAGCACTTTGATAAACCAAATAGTTGGCGATGAACCATCTTTTCAACACTACTTAGCCTAAGAGAAGAAGTAGTAAATTCAAACATTCATGGCAAGAATCATATCCACCTAAACTTGGACTTGGACCATGCGTTCGATAGAGTCAATCATGAGTACTTGTGGTGGGTACTAAAACAATACGGATTTCCAAACAGATTTATCAATAACATAAGACAAATGTATACGAACTGTTTTTCCTGTCTGCAAATCAACGGGGGACGCAGCCCAAGAGTAGAGATAAAATGTTCTGTAAGGCAAGGATGTTCCTTATCCATGAGTTTATTTATCATCTATTTAGAGCCACTGATCCAACGATTAAAATCACCAACTACTGAAGTGCATGCTTATGCGGACGGCATCAACCTGATCATTAAAAATCATAAGAAAATAAACATGATCTATGCAAAAGTCAACACATTTTGCCAAATATCTGCAGCAGTCCTAAATCCAACTAAGTCCAAAGGAATGATACTAGGTAGACAAAGAAGTAACACACATGTACCTGATAATACATGGGTTCCAATCGAGGACAGTATCGAGGTTCTGGGAATTAAATTCAGTAACAATTTACCTGAAATGATGAGAACCAACTGGGAAACGGCAGTATCACTTGTGCGCACCACGCAACCAAAACAGGAAATTGACAATCATACAAAGGGTCTTCTTTGTTAACACTTACGGGTTATCCAAAATTTGGTATTTGAGTCAAGTACTTCCCATACCTCTGCTGGTGGCAAAATGAATATATACCATCTGTGGGTACTTTTTATGGACAGGAACCTCAAACAGAGTTGCAATAACGACTTTGATTCTCCTTAAACTTAAAGGTGGTCTAGCGTTACAAGACGCTCGGATTAAAGCAAACGCGCTTTTTATACGTCGGACAATGCAATATGAGAGGGAGCACAGTACTGCCTTTGATTATATGAATTTCAGGGCTACGGTAACAAATCCACCCTACATAAATGGAATACCGCATCAAGCCCCTCACATGAAGCGTTTTGTGCAAGAAGCTGCTTACATAGAGAAAACATGGCTCCAACCTGAGGTATCAAAAAGTTTATATGGTAAACTCATACTCCAAAACACGACTAACACACAAGCACTGAATACAGACTCTCTTAAATGGAAATGCATACACAACAAATATCTATCAAGTGAACAAACAGAAATACTGTTCAAGGCAGCACATGGGGCGTTCATGTCCCAAAGTAGGCCCCCCAGAAAACATATCCGGGGTCAGTTTCAATTTTTATATGTTATATATATATATATATATATATATATATATATATATATATATATATATATATATATATATATATATATAATTAGGTTTTTTCGTAGCGATTGTCCGAAAAAGTAATTTATTTATTTAAGTAGTACAATTATTTCAGTCTTAAAATGTATTATAAAATATGTGATTCAAAACAACATGTGAACAACTAGAGTTACAGCGATTGAATGAAATAATGTTCTACAGAACTAACATAAATGCAAACGTCTGCATCAGCATTCTTACACAGGTCACTAAACTGATGATGCATGGTTTCAGGATTCGTCGTATTTTGTATGATGTTGAGAATATACAGGGATGTAACTCCTCCACCCTTAAATCTTTAACACGTCCTCGTGTTCGGACACTTCTTCTGTTTGCGTTTGCCTGTTGGACTTGTATAGAATGCTTCGAATTTTTCTTCTTAAAAGAAACAGAAGTACAATGGTAACAGCGATGGATATACCAATGGTAATACCTAAGTGGGAATACTGCATGGACGGTCGGAGATGAAATGGATGCTGTTGTATTTGAGACAATGCTTCTTTTATCCTTTTGTTTTCTTTTAGATGAATTGGCTTAAAATGGATATGATGTTGAGGTGTCGGTTGCAATTCTTCGACTTCTATGGGTTGTAGCGTCAAATTGGTAGCAACGTCTTCATACATTTCCTCATTGATCTTGACTTTGCAGGAATTGAGGGATGTTACTAGACCGTTTCCCTGGAAGATTTTTCGTTATAACGATGTTTCGCAATTTTCGACAATAGTGGTTGCTGAGCTAGTGGATATTAAGATCTGACCATTCTGCAGCTGAGTTGATATTTCGTAGGGGTTCATTACTTTGGCAGAAGTGCAATTTTGTAAGGTGTCAAGCTGACAATGTTCTTCTCGTGGGCGATTATTGCATATAACCACGTCTTCTATAGAGGGGCACTTCTCTTGGGTCCATAAGTTTGAAGAGGGTGTTTCTAAATAGTATGAGCTGGGTGGTACCAGGAGAATATAATTTTGTGGTATAGGATAAACACGAAAATAAGAACCAGGATTGGGATGTAGGATAGGAACTTTTAAAAGGCATACAATCGTATCCTTAACCGATAATATATGAAATTTGGTAAATTCTACAACCTTAAAAACATGATTTTTGTCAAAGTCGATCAATTCATTTCTGTCATGACTTAACTTTAAGTGATCAATAATATTTAACAGATCACTAGTGGTAAAGAGCTCTATATTAGTAATTTCGTTAAAACTTAAGGAAATAGTTCTTTGAATTATCTCTATATTATGGAGTAATTTAACAGCTACGTGAATTTGGAAATGAATTTTACTCGACAATTCTCTTTCGCTATCTAAAGTGGAAAAAGTCTGATAAATATGATCTAGATTTTGATTAATAATTTTTTGGTCCTTTTCGTACCTTTGTGTGATTATATTAGCAAATGAATTTAAATTATCAATTTGGGTAATTATATCTTCTTGATTTTGGAAAAGGTTATCTAAATTTTTATTGATTTCTTTCAAGTCTTCTTGGTCGAGATTTCCTGTTATCATTTTAATTAAAGAGCCTGCTCCGTTCATTAATCCGCGTTTAGTTCTGTGCATTGATAGTTTATGTAGTTCATTACTTAATCGTGACAAATGGTCATCTAAAATTAGTAAATATCGTTCGTTACTTGCAGACATTTGTCCAGTGTTTAAAAATTTAGAATTTTTTAATAATATGTTATAATTAATTTCTATATCGGTAATATTAAAATAAAAATAAAATTTATGATAATGTTTGAGTATTTTTGCTATGCCTAAATACTCTTTAAAATATCCGTTAGTTTTTATCGGTGTTATTTGAAGTGGATGGACCAGGTTGAGGGTCATCGTTGTTTGTAGTAGTAGTAGTTTTGTCCTGTAACGAAAAAGTCTTTCTTACTCTTTTTATGTTAGAAACGTGAGCTTTTGCTTTTGGTTTAGAAAATGTAACAATGTTTTCTTTTTGTTTGGGATGTGATCGTAATTTATAAAGAGGATTCGTTTTTCTTACTTTTGGTACTCTAATAGCTAGTTGTGTCGTTTCTTGTAAATCTGGTGTCGTTTGTCTGTCCGCATTTGCTTTAGAAATTATTTTGTCTCCACTTACTTTTTGTTTCTGATATACACTGTCGAAGAAAGGCATTATTTCTTTGAGCCTATTGTTATTGTATGCTTCGTAAAGGGTAGTTTCAGGTGTGACTGTTGGTAAGTCGTCGTAGGGGCCGTATAGTAATGTAAAAGGTGAATACCCAGTTGTCGAATGAATGGACTGGTTGTAAATAAGGGTTGCTGTTATCATTAGGGTTGCAGGCCTCTCTTGTGGGTTTTGTAATTTAAGAATTTGCAATTTTTCTACAAGAGTTGAGTGCAGTCGCTCTACTGGTGAATTTGAGTTAGGATTTTGGGGGGTTGTTATGTGAAGATTAATATTAAATAAATTACAGTATTCTTTAAGGGTAGTATTCGAAAATTCTTTGCCAGCGTCAGCTACTATTTTTAGGGGATGATTATGATGGGAAAAATAGTGTCTAAGTTTATTTAACACGGTAATTGCGGATCCATCAGTTATATAATATGCTTGCGCATATTTGGAGAATAAATCTATGATGGTTAGGAATTTGCAATTATCGAAACTAAAGGTGTCAATGTGTATAACTTCAAAAGGGCGTTTAGCTAGAAGGGGACCTGAAAATGGTGGTTTGTACGGATTTCTTTCGTATTTTGTCTGAAGGCAAATTGAGCATTTATTAATAAAAGCGTTTATATAATTTTTCATATTAGGCCAAAAATATTTTTGTTTTAAATGTTGATAAGTCTCGTTAATGCCATTGTGGTTTCGTGTGTGATATTCGTCTATAATTTGTTGTTGAGTTTCTTGTTTTTCAACGTCTTGTAAAAATTCGTTAGATTTTATTATTTTAACAGAACTATTAAATAATGTTGAAGAAACAGCAGTGAAATATTTGAATAGTCTATCATGTTTACAGTAAATTCCGTACGTGAATTTTGGATCAATAAATTGTTTCAAGAAGTCATTTATTTGTCTCAATTCGTAATTGAGTTGAACCTTTACATGTATTGTTTCAAACTTAAATATTTTTAATTTGCGTGTGTCATATTTTGGTCCGTAATCTAAAATTATTCGTCTGGAAAAATAATTGACTGGATTTTCTGATATAGGTATTTTGAAAATTGGATTTTCTGCAGACGAGTGTTGTGTCTGTGAGTCATTGCTTTCAGGTAGGTTATTAGTCGTGCTAGTAGAGGCATTGTTTGCGTCGTTTTCTAGTTCGTTAATAATTTCTCTTTCTCTGTCTTCGTCAGGGTCTACGTTATTAATTATTGATTCCAGGTCAAAGTCGTCTTCAATCGCGTTAATTTCGATTCGCGATAAGGCATCAGCCACTACGTTATCTTTGCCTTTCTTGTATTTTATCTCGTAATTAAATTCCTCTAATCTTAGTCGCCATTTAACTAGCCGTGAGTTTGGTTCCTTAATGGAAAATAGCCAAACAAGCGGTTTGTGGTCAGTTTCTATAACAAATTTTTGTCCAAAGAGATATGGTCTAAAATGTTTTGTATTTTCTACTATGGATAATAACTCTTTTTCAATGGTCGAATAATTTCTCTCGGCTGAATTTAGTGTTCTTGAGTAAAACGCAATTGGTTTATTATTTTGTGACAATACTCCACCTATAGCTATATTGCTTGCGTCAGTGGTTAAATGAAATTGTTTAGAAAAATCGGGGTAGGTCAGGACAGGAGAATTTGTAATTAATTCTTTTATTTTTTGAAATGCGTCAACGTATTCCGGGTCATGAATATTTATCTTGGTATCCTTTTTTAAATATTTATTGATGGGGAATACTACTTTAGCGTAATTTGGAATAAAGCGTCTATAATACCCGGTTAATCCTAAAAATACTCTTATTTCTTTACTTGTCTTTGGTATTGGATAATTCTGAATGGCAGTTATTTTTGATGGGTTCGGTTCGATCCCACGGACATTGACCAGATGGCCTAAAAATTCGACCTCTTTACGCAAAAATTCTGACTTATCTAACTGAATTTTTAGATTACACTCTTTTAACTTATCAAATATATTTTTTATGTGACAAAGGTGTTCTTGAAGGGATTTCGAGAAGATAACAATATTATCCATATATACGAAACAAAACTTGTATAAATATGGTCTTAATACATTATCCATTAGGCGTGAAAAGGTACTAGGAGCCCCCTTCAACCCGAACGGGATTCGGATCCACTCGTAATGGCCATTATTTACGGAGAATGCTGTTTTTTCGATGCTGTCAGGATACATTTCAATTTGATGGAATCCTTGTGCTAGATCGAGAGTCGTGAAATAGGAGCAGCGTCCTAAATTATCTAAAATTTCTTCGATGCGAGGTAATGGGTACTTGTCATCGATCGTTTTCTCGTTAAGTTTACGATAGTCGATCACTAAGCGCCATTTCTTTTTTCCAGAAGCGTCTTGACGCTTCGGGACAATCCATATCGGACTTGAGTAGGGTGATATTGAGGGTCTAATTATTTTGTTGTCTAAGAGTTTTTGAATTTGGTTTTGGACTTCTTCACGTAAATGAAAAGCGTACCGGTATGATTTGGTGTGAACAACTTCATCGTCTTTAGTTCTTATTTTATGTTTAATTACATTGGTGAAAGAGAGATCAGAGTCTTCATGATAAAAAATATCATTATACTTTCGACACAAATTAATAAGTTTTTCATATTCTTCTGTATTTAAATGTTCTGTTCTTAAAACTTTTGTTACATCAAAATGTTTTGAAATTTTAGGTAGTTCGTCAGAGTAATTTTGTAATGGATCGACATCTATTTGTTCCTGAAAATGTATTTCTACAAATTTTGAATTTGGATTTTTCTTTATTATGGGCACTCTACAATATCCATCTTTTGCTTCAGCTATTGACTCGTAAATTAAAACATTTGTTTCTTCAATACGTGGTAAAACTACTGTGCCTTTTTCTATATTTACAGGGACTGATACATAATTTTCACAAATTTGTTTGAAAGGTGTAAAATTCAGTGGATTAATTTCAAGGTAAAATGGTATTTTTTTGTTTCCTAGAGTTAAAATTTGTTTATTATAATCGATATTTCCTTTTAATTTTGTAAGATGAGCTGACCCTATATGCGCGTCAAATCGATGGTGCCATTGCATGACACGCATTGGAAATTGGTAATTAATATTAAATTCTTGTAAAATAGGATACCTTACGTTGTCTTCACCATGGGTTATCTGGTTAACTGATTTCATTGAAAATGGTTCCTTATAAATAAATTTTTTAAATAACTCGTAAGCCGGTCCTGGATTTATGATACTATCTGACGCTCCGGAATCAATCAATACTTTTAAATTTAGACTTGGTATGACAAAAAACGGTAATTTAGGGGTATTAACAATATTATTTATATCTAAATAGATTAGTTTTCCGAGGCTGTTTCGTGAAAATCCCAATTTGGATTGGTGTTGTAATTTGTAAAAGTTTCAGTTGGTTCAGGAAATTTTAGTGGCTCTATATTTTCATCGGAGGGTTGGTCGTCATAAGGGTATTCGTCAGAATGATCTAGTGGTAGGTCCTCTTGGTTAAAGAGTTCTTGATGTTGAAACGTGGGCCTAGATTGGGGTATAAAGTGGTTTCTTTGGGGCATTTGTCGTGTATTTCTTAAGGGAGTTTGGTTGCTTATTGACATGGGTGTCGTTCCTCTACTTAATTGAGTTGGAACGTGTTGTATATTTCTATTAAAATTTTGAACGGGTCTTATGTTAGAAATTGGTCGAGAAGGAAACGGTTGCATTTGTTGTGTGATTTGTTGTGGTTTGTTGTAAATTTCGGGAAATGCTGGAAATATTGGTTTTTGGGTATACGTCTGTCTATGTTGTACAGGTGTGTTATGATTTGTTTTCGTATTATTTTTGTTTCTCAGGCTATTAATGAAATTCGACTGTATAATCTCGTTATCTATCCTATTACATTCTAACATAAGTGAATCAAGAGTATTAACACTAACTAATCTAAGATGCGAGAAGTAAGGTTCTATTACACCAGCTTTAAATGCTGCCACTGCATTCTGTTGATAAAATTCTTTCTTGTACGTTTTTACATCGTTTACTAAATCTTGTATATCTACATGTTCAATTAAAATCTTTAGCTTTTCTTTAATTACATTGAAATATTCCTGAATAGTTTGTGATTTAGTCATAAAGCTAGTATTTAAATCATTAAATAAAAGATTTTCTGAACGGGGGTCTGAAAACTGATTTTTTAAAGCAAATTTTATATTTTCCCATGTATGGTTTTCTAAACTAATTAACACGTCACGAGCGTTACCAGTGATTTTAGCTTTTATAAATTCTAGTAACATCCGATTTGCGTGTGTTTCGGCTTCTGGCCTTCTATTACTACTAATATAAAGTTCGCATTGTTTAATAAAATAAGCAAGATGCTTCTGTCCACCGGAATATTCGGGGATCATGATAGCAGCTTGTGAAAATTCGGCAATGTGATTATTTGCCATTTCTAAATTATTTAAACTTAATTGATTAAAATTGTCTTCCTCTAATTCTAATATAGGTTCTCTTTTCCTAATAGGCGATCTATCTCTTATCATTACACAACATACATGAACAAGTAATGGTTGTTAAGTATTACAGGGTGAATTGAAAAATAGAGCGCGAATAGGAATTATTGAACAAAATTATATAAGGTATAAATGTAAAATAGATACGATATGAATGCACAGATAAAAATATTGGAGGAAACTTACAGGAAGCTCATTGGTACTTCTGCTATTGGTTTCTCGCTGATTTCCCTCTGGCAGTGTGGACTGACTTGCACCGGTGTGGATGTTTGATGTTGCACATAAACTTTTAGAAAAAAGACCGAAACTAATTTTACGAAGATTTAAAGCTTGCCAAAATCAGGTTTCGATGTGCAATACTGTTCTATGCAGCGCCAATAAGGTTTTTTCGTAGCGATTGTCCGAAAAAGTAATTTATTTATTTAAGTGGTACAATTATTTCAGTCTTAAAATGTATTATAAAATATGTGATTCAAAACAACATGTGAACAACTAGAGTTACAGCGATTGAATGAAATAATGTTCTACAGAACTAACATAAATGCAAACGTCTGCATCAGCATTCTTACACAGGTCACTAAACTGATGATGCATGGTTTCAGGATTCGTCGTATTTTGTATGATGTTGAGAATATACAGGGATGTAACTATATATATTTATATATATATATATATATATATATATATATATATATATATATATATATATATATATATATATATATATATATATATATATATATTTATATATATATATATATATGTATCACACCGATAACTCAAAAAATAATGGGCCGATTTTGATCAAATTTGGTGAAAAAATTCCTTTTGCAAATGGCTTGGATGAGTTCGTTAGTCAGGAAAATCTGCCCAGGTTTTCTCGGAAAATTTTGTATTTTCTTTCGAAAAAAATTTATATCTCCGAAATTAACAAAGTAAGGACAACCAAATTTGGTACGCAGGTTACATCCTTATAGGTAAGTTACCTACCAAAATTTAGCTATGTAGGTCAAAAGACAAAAAAGTTATAGGCATTTAAAAATAAATAAATTGGGGTTTTCCTCAAAACGTCAAAGTGGCGGTTTAAAATGTCAAAATTGGCAACATTTAGGCAAATAACTTAAATATAATACGGGCTATAAAAATAAAATGTCTCAAGAAGGATGTTTTACAAACCCTAAAGTCTTAGTTTCAACCGTCATTGTCCTTCATTTTACTAAAATATTTGCAGAAAATTCATTTCAAATAGACGCTGTCTCTGATGCTTGGCAGTAGCCTTAGCTATAGAGTTTATCATTTAATGGTATATAATTTTTGTAGAATTTTCGTAAAAAATTAATAAATCTCAATATATCCGTTATTATATAAGATATGAAGAAAATTTGTATATATTAATTATAGGGTGTCTTGAGCTACATCTTAAAATAATATTTCTGCAATCACAGGGTGGCCCATAAGTCGTTGGTGATACAAATTTCCTTTTTTTAATCAAACACGCCTTATGTTATTGCATTTTTGCATTTTCCATCGAAATATAATGCATATTTGTAAGAAAATAAATTCTGGACGCAGCAAGTGCGTTATGGTAGCGAATTTTGATCAAATGTTTCATATTTGAACAGCTCAATTTTCTATTAACCTATAAGGTTGACCAAGAAACGTGTTTTTTCGAGAACATTTTAAGTTTACTTTTGGAAATTTTTGTACATTTTCACACAATAAAGTTATTTTAATGGAACATGGCACATTGTTTTTACTATATAGGTTATACTGGTAACCAAATTTGATGCCTGATTTCTTAAAAAAACACACATATTTGTTATTAAAAAGATTTTTATGAAAATTCACTACCATAACGCACTTGCTGCGTCCAGAATTTTTATTTACTAGGCAACTACGTCACAACCAATAGCAGAACGCTCGCGGTCACATGATATTTCGAAATTGTTTTATTTGAAAAGTATGTTTTTGGGTATGCATGTAACAATGTTCTATGTATGAAAAACTGCATTTTTTCTTAGGGCTCGTCCGCGTCTTTGCCGCCCCGATAGAACCGCAGCCTTTTTTCTTATTGTGCATGCCCTTTGTCTTCTCTAACAAAATCACTGTGCCTTGAACTAGTCTGCACAGCAATTGGTAGAGTGAAGTTCTATATTGCTCTGTCTCCGGTCTAGGCTGACCGTAGATCAGATGAAAAATTGTTGGGCAAATGTTAAATTTGTCTATTCTCAAGAAAATTCACTACGAAAACGTACTTGCTGCGTCCCGGATTTTTTCAATTATAATCCTGTTTTGTCGGTTTTAAATAACGAGGTTAATTGCTTTTTAATAAGGAAGGATGTTCGCTTTCTGATATTTCATTTTAACAGAAATGGGTGTTAAATAGATAATGGTAAAACGAGGCTTAGCAAAACGTTAATACTTACAATATTGATGTCTCTAAAACACACTTAAACTTATTTAACCTTTCGTTAGCCGCACATAGGTCCAGCATTTGTATTTTCTTAATATCTCAAGATCACATTAGGATATCGGAGTGTAAGTTGGCAACATCTCAGAAGGGTCTAATTACAATTGTTTCCCATAACCGAAAGCCCATAGATGCTGTAGATTTTCAGCAATTGATGAATGAACTTGACGAGACATTGTTAAGGTCCGCTGGACCTAGCGCGCCCGCTGTAATAGTCGGTATTCTTTTGATTGGTGTTTGCTTATTTTCTGTTAGAGTGTGATTTGTTTCCCGTTAATATTACTGTTGTTAATTCTCATAATTGGATAATATAATTTTTTTGGCTATCTCACCATGATGGAACAATGCTTTCTTATGGTATTCCTTTGAACAATTGGGCAAATATAAGTAACAACGTTTAGAATTTATATAACCTCCAAGATGTTGAAGAATTCTCCCTTGCTTTCAAAGAAGATGATTTTGATACAAATATCACATCCCCGGGAAACGTCGAAGAATCGGCAGAAATATAACTGCTGATAATTGTTTAACTAGTTTCAAACTCGTGAAGGAGGTGTTGAAATCGCAATTGTCATACGTGGAAACCGCAGGAAAAAATAGACATGAAATACCTCATTTTCTTGTGTGCCGAAAAAATCAGAACCAATAAGGCAGTCTATCGGATATACAAAACAAGAGACATTGGTATAATATGTACCGAAGAAGGTAAAACTGTCGTATTACTACCAAGTTACCACACATCTAATTCTACGGTCTCTACTGGACTACAAAAAAATCCAGAGATAATAATGCAACTAAATCAGGTGTGGATGTTGTTGATAAACTGTGTGCAACTTACATCACAGCACGATCCACAATAAGATGGACAATGATAATTTTTTACCACATGTTGAATATGGCCGGAATTATGTAATTCCAGATTAACTTGTTTCGGAAGCGAAATGAAATATATTCCTAGACGTAATTATTCAAAGAAGTTAGCCCTGGACCTAATAACTCCGCAGCTAAACAGAAGATCGGTAATCAAAAATTTATCAAATGGACTACAAGCTCTTTCAGAAAAATATGGTCGTGTTTTCTTTCGAAAAAAATATATATCTCCGGAAATAACAAAGCGATGGCAACCAAATTTGGTACTCTGGTTTATGCTATAAAGATGTACCAAAATTCAGATATCTATATTAAAAGACAAAAAAGTTAGAGGTAAATTAATTTTTAATTTATTAAATCTCATTCAAGAAAGTTAAAACGTGAAAATTGATTGATCAGAATGTGAGTGAAAAGTACAACAATAAATGACTAACAAACTCCTAGACATGTGTCCAAGTCGTTATTTTCCTTGATTTCGTTAAAATATGAGCAAAAATCCATTGTAAATCAAAATGGTTCTGTGTAAATTGTAAAACCTTGAACAATGGGATATACTGCTAGTAAATGCATGTAGTGCGTAGCTCAGTGGGCTAGGTCGCTGTACATCGTATAATCGACTCCCATATGACGAGTTTTAATCATAGTTACTGGCTAATTTTTATATTTTTTTTAGTCTCATTTCACTTTACAGTTATCTAATCAGATTGTTGTTATTCTGATGAATCTTTTAGCGAGTTTTTGTACAAAAAAAATTTGATAAAGAGGAGATGAAGGTTTTAAGACAATTCAATTTGAATTGCATATCTGGATGTTTTTTCTTGCCCTAGCTTAGTAAAACCGTTCCATATTTAATACAGTCGTAGACTTTTCCCGTGGATTCACAAGTACTTGTTTTAGAGAATTTTCTTTAAAAGAAATCAATAATAAGGAGATCCCGACTTTTGAATTTAGAAAAAATTTCTTCAAATGAGCGCGAACTAGGCCCCCTAGAACCCAAATCCAGGGTCAGGCAATTTATATATATATATATATATATATATATATATATATATATATATATATATATATATATATATATATATATATATATATATATATATATATATATAAAGTGTGAACAATTTACCAACATTTAGGTCTGTAAGTTTAAAGACAAACAGTTAGAGACATTTAAAGAAAAAAATGGGTTTTCCTCAAAACGTAAAAAGTCGCGATTTGAAACGTCAAAATTGGCAACATTTAGGCAAAGAACCTAAAAGAAATACGGACTGTGTAAAGAGTGTTCTGCAAGACCCTAAGTTTCAGCTTCAACCATCATTGCCCTTCATTTTACTAAAATATTTCCAGAAAATTCATTTCAAATAGACCCCTTCTCTGATGCTTTGGCAGTTGTTTTAGTTAAGTGTATGGTTTAACGGTCTATAATTTTTAGCTTATTTTCGTAGAAAAAAATTACTTAATGGGGAGATCGCGGCTTTTGAATTCTAAAAAGATTTCTTCAAATGAGCGCAAACTAGACCCCCTAGAATCCATATCCGGGTTTACTTTCTGTTTACATATATACAGGGTGACGCATTTCTACGGCAAAGCTCAACATAATTGTTATTATGCAAGATACGAGAAAAAATTGTATACATTACCTATAGGGTGTCTTGAGCTGCATGTTATACAATTAGTTTGACAATTACAGGATGGCCCATAAGTCGTTGGTGATACCTACAATTTTTTTTAACATTCCTTATTGCATTTTTGCATTTTTCATCGAAATATGGTGCATGTTTGCAAAAAAATAGAGACGCGGTAAGGGCGTTTTGGTAGCGAATTTTCATTAAATGCTTCCAAATTCAATAACGCTATTTGCTATTAACCTAAGGTTCGTCAGCTGGGAAACGAGTTTACTCGGAAACGTTTTAAGTTTATCTTCGGAAAATTTTTGTACATTTTCAAACAAGTCATTTTGATAAAATATAGTACGTTGTTCCTACTATATAGGTTATTCCGGTGACGAAATTGATGCCTGCTTGCATTAAAGAGACATATTTGCTATTAAAAACACTTAAAAAAATTCACTTTCATAACGAACCTGCTGCGTCCAGACTTTTTTAATCTTGAATTGACGTGTTTGGAGATTTTTTATAAATATGCAGCATACTTGAGATACTGAATTTGTCCCATTTGAACTTAGATAAATAAACAAATTGATATATTACTATTTTATTGACCGTATAAGTACAGTTTCGCTGAAATAGTGTTAATTTGTTGATGTATCTAAGTTGAGAACGGATTTACATCAAGTATCGGCCTCGACAATTTCATATTCTATTTGACTGTTCCACACTGTATAATATTAATGTATGTCTACAATTAAGTTCGAGCAAGTTAACACGCTTTAAAACACATTATTTACTTTATTGATCAGCCAGTCTTTACCTCCGATTAGAATAATAAATGAACAATAGCTTCCGCCTATGAATGGACTAACGTAAACACACCTGTCACATCTAATATTCAGGCTATTTTATAAATGACAGCTTTTCTTTCTTCGATAATTAAGGAACCATTTCTGCGCCTGCTGGTTTAAGGAAAATGAAATAAATTAATTTGTTAACGTACACACTAACATGTCAATTGAGGTGGTGTGTTAGTCTTGTAGTAGTTTTCTTTATTTAATGCAATCGATTTTATTGTTTGAGATATTTTTGGCAAATTTTCGTAGAAAAATTTCGCTAAGGTGATCTGCGTTGATATATACAGGATGGTCCAACAGTGCGTTCAAAATCTCCCTCATTACTCAATAATAAAAAAAAATGGAACAAAAGTTGCAGGTGCTAACGATGATAATTTTTGCATATACAGGGTGTTGCATAAGTTATATACAATCCAAACTTAACTTTTTTTAATCGTAAATCCTGTTTCATTTTTGAATTCCTCTTGTTGATACCTACACAGAGTCAAAAGTTATGGCCACTTTTCTAAAACATCAGAAGCACATTTGACGGTCTGTATCTTAATTTATATGTCAGCATGTCAACAACACAGTCTAATCCACGACAGGCAGTATAGATTCCGTCCGCGCAGATCAACTGCCGACCTCCTTTCCTTTGTCACCAATTCTTGGAGCAAGTCTATGGAACTACACGGTGAATCCCAGATTGTCGCTCTAGACATATCCAAAGCATTCGACCAGGTCTGGCACGCGGCACTGCTTAATTAACTTCTGGCCTATGACCTACCACCAAAACTATGTACCTGGACAGCAAAATTGCTCTCCAACCTAAGCATTTCTGTTGTCGTGGATGGCCATTCCTCTAAACGTTATCCAATTAATGCAGGAGTCCTTCAGGGTTCAGCTTTAGCCCCTACTTTGCTTCTTCTCCACATATATGACCTCCCCTTTAGCACATCCAACCTAGATCACAGTTGCGCGGATGACAGCACCCTCCACTCAAATATACAATTTTCTAAGCCTGTCGCTTTAGCCCAATTAGATGAGGATCAGAGACTGATGGAGGGTTCTGTCTCTTTGGATTTCCCAATAATATTAAACTAGGGAAGTAGAAATCTTGTACAATGCAACTCCACCAAATCTCAGTCTCGCCTTCTATCTCATAAGAGATACACCAGCCATAGACCCATCACAATGAACAACCAAGTTATTTAAAGTAATGAGTCCTTTTCACTTGTTGGCATATCTGTGGATCGAAATCTCAATTGGCACCATCATGTCACATCAATAGCAGAAGCGGCTGCTAAGAAATTAGGTTTCCTCTTCCGGGCTCGTAAATACCTTTCGCCAGCTAATCTCTATAGCTTATTTACTTCACAAATAAGGCCAAACCTCGAGCTCTCACATCTGGGGTGCCGCTGCCGCTTCTATACTCGCTATCCTGGACTTCATTCAGAAGAGAGCTATACGTCGCATCTGTGACCCTACCCCCATCCAAAGGCTGCCATCGCTTGCCCACCGACGTGCCGTTAGTGACATCTCTCTCTTTTATAGATATCTGCACGGGCACTGCTCAGAGGAGCTTTCTTCCATAGTTCCACATACTGTCGCCGGCGCTTACCCTCATTCTGAGGGCTAGCCTAGCTCTGGGGTATATTCTGAGGGCATGGAGACTGGGCAGGGTTGTATTTATTTTCAAACCTGCGCGTCCAACAGACAAGGCAAAGTTCCTGAGGCCAATAAGTCTCATGTCCTTCCTGCAAAAAACAATGGAAAAACTGCTCGCCCGGCACATAAAGGGCGGTGTATTGGGAGCACATCCTCTACACTGCGGACAATACGCATACAGAGCAGGACTTTCAACAGAAACAGCACTGCACCAACTGGTGCTGGAACTGGAGAATACGCTGGAAAATAGGGACATGGCGCTGAGGGCTCTCCTAGACATGGAGTGGGGCTTCAGCAACACTTCATTCTGATCGCCACTGGCAGCTGTCAGGGAGCAGGGAATAGAGGAGACCTGCTGCAGGTGGATAAATTCCATGCTCAGAGACAGGGCGGTGTTGACCTCACTCGCGGGAGGGGCTCTGCCGGCAGGGGTGGCGGCGGGTTGTCTGCAAGGGAGCGTTCTGTCTCCCCTGCTATGGTGCCTAGTCGTGGACGGCCTGCTTGGGAGGCTCTTAGGAGGGGGGGTACGAGGTACAGGGATATGTGGACGATATTGTCATAGTTCGAGGAAAGGTTACACAGTCAGTGTGGGAGTGCACGGAGACAGCATTGAAAGTGGTGGAAAGGTGGACGGTTGGCCAAGGGCTCGGCGTGAGCCCCGAGAAAGCAAACGTCATACCGTTTACGAGAAGGAGGAAGTGGGCGAGCCACAGAACTCTCACTCTATACGGTAGAAACATTCCAATGACCAGGGCGGTAAATATCTTAGAGTCGTATTGGACTCCAAGCTAACCTGGAATGGTCACGTTGAAAAAATACGGCGCAAGGCAATTATGACCATAGCCGTCACTAGGCGGCTATATAAAAAACGTGGGGACTAAGACCCAGTATCGCCCACTGGCTGTACACAAGGGTGGTCAGACCATCGTTAACATACGCGACACTGGTGTGGTGGCCTAAGGTGACACAATCCACTACCAAACAAAAACTAGGCAAGATCCAAAGGATGGCTTGCCTCGGCATCACAGGGGCTATGACTTCAACCTCAACAGCCGCCATGGAGGTGTTGCTGGATCTGCCTTACATTTAGTTATCATGGGGGAGGCCAGGCTAGGACTATACAGACTAGCCTGCAATGACGGTCTGAAGACCAACCCAGGCTGCAGGGGCCACTGAAAAATTCAGGAGATCGTGAAGGAGCCCATGTTTGAAATGAGGTCAACTTCACGAGCCCGCGAATCTGCAGGCATAACACGTTTACAGTGGTTATCCCCGACCGCGAAGCATGGCGAGGGGAGACGCTGGGCCTACCACGGGACGCGCTTGTCTGGTTCACGGATGGGTCCGGCGGGTAGCGTGGGACGGGGGCAGGCGTTTATTCGGAAGGACCGAAGGTAAGTCACAGTATTTCCCTCGGAGCTCAAGCTACGGACTTTCAGAACGAAATGAACGCCATCCTGCACTGTGTGCGGCAGAATAAGAGGAGGGGCTACACCAACAAGCGGATCCTTATAGCCACAGACTACCAGGCAGCCCTTAACGCCTTAAATAGCCCACGAGTAAATTCCAGGCTGGCAAGTCAATGCTAAGACGAGACGAGCCGGCTGGCTCGGCAGAATGAGATGACCCTCATCTGGGTGCTGGGTCACTCGGGGGGTCAAAGGCAATGAAGAAGCTGACAGTCTCGCGAAGAGCGGATCAGAGCACTGCCAGGGGATCCATTAGGTCCTGTGTCAGAAACCAGCATAAGGCGTAGTGGGCAAACTGTCCAGGGCTCAGATATGGGAAGTCACTAATTGGTGAACCCACTTCAAAAAGAGCTGTGTAGCTGCTAAATCTTAGCAGAGGACAGCTCAGGAACGTAACATGACTCTTGGCGGCACACATGGCTGACTCTGCAGCGAGGGGGGAGGAATCAGCCCAGCACATCTTGTGCGAGTGTAAAATTCTGGACCGCATAAAACAACTGATCTACGGACAGCCTAGACCGGAGACAGAGCGATATAAAAATTCACCCCACCAATTGCTGTGCAGACTAGTTCAAGGCACAGTGATTTTGGAATGGGTGGAGTAGAAAAGACAAAGAGCATGCACAATAAGCCAAAGGCTGCGGGCTATCGAGGCGGCAAAAACGCGGACGAGCCCTAAGGGAAAAACATAGATAGCCCTATCCAATTAATTGTTTCTTACTTTTTTTCTATCAGATCAAATCTAAATATTTCAATTTATTTTCGGAAAATTATTTTTTTTAAAATATGAATAATTCAGAATTATTCATCCTCTGATGACGCTAACGTGGTTAGTGAAGCGATCCTCAGGTTTTTTTAAATGTGGTGATTTCGGTTCTCGAAGTGTGCTTATCAGTGCTTATTACAGGTTGCAGTCTTAACATTCCTTCTAGTGAATCCTCGTAGAACAAATTAACTAATAGGGAGATCTCGACTTTTGAATTTTGAAAAAATTTCTTCAAATGAGCGAGTGCGAACTAGGAATCCTAGAACCCATATCCGGAGTCAGTTTAAATTTTTATATACTTTCTATCTATCTTCTTCTATGTATCTATCTATGTATCTATATATATATATATATATATATATATATATATATATATATATATATATATATATATATATATATATATATTTATATATGCGTGCGTGTGTGTGTATTACACCGATAACTCCAAGAATAACAGGCCGATTTGGATGAAATGGGCAGGAACCTTACTCTTTTAAATGACTTGGATATGTTTGTTTGTTATGAAAATAGGACCAGGTTTTCCGAAATTATTTTGGGTTTTCTTTCGAAACAAATTTATATCTCGGAAAACAACAAAGCTACGATAACCAAATTGGGCACGTAGTATTACGTTGTAGAAGGTAAACTATATGTCGAAATCTAAATCCGTATGTTAGAAAAGAAAATTGTTATAAGCATGTAATTAAAAAAACTGTTTGGTGCCGTAACTTTATTATTTTCGAAAATACAGAAAAAAGTTCCATAGGAAACCCAAAATGCTTGCGGATAACTGGACCTATTTTCTACGATAAGGAACTTATCCAGGCCACTTACAAAAGAAAGGTGCGTACCAAATTTCATAAAAATCGGCCCATTATATTTGAGTTATAGGTGTGATACATACATATGATATATACATACGTATGTATGTATGTATATGTATATATATATATATATATATATATATATATATATATATATATATATATATATATATATATATATATATATATATATATATATATATATATATATATACCCCGGATATCTGTTCTAGTGGGCCTCGCTCATGCTCATTTGTAGAAATGTTTTCAAAATCCAAAAGTCGCTATCTCGTCATTAGTGATTTTTTGTACAAAATTCACTAAAAAAGGATGCCTTTAATTGTTGACACTTCACTGTGTACCCCAAAACATGTCTAACTAAAGATGTATTCTTGCCAGGGTAACTAAATTACTGTAACATTAAGTGTATTATGTATTATTAACAGCAAAGCGGAAGACTAATAATTAATTTCAGCATTCAGATGACAATCTCAAACTCGACGATAAATTAATTTTAGATGCAAAACATAGGTTGGCAACGCAAACGAGTGTCATAATTATAGTCTTTTTGATGTGGTAATATCGATCAGCAAATTATTAGAATTGTAATTCAACGAGCTCGAGGAATATTCACTCCCTCAATTAAATTTATGTTTGCTCCGTTCCTTCTCTTATTAATATTCCACTCGCGAGTTCTTTGAAGGATCTAGTTAGGATATATATCGCTTCTCTTCCCGGTTATTCATTCCCACGAAAATATAAAACACCAATAAAAATGTAATTATATAAAGCTGCCCTTCTGTTATAAAAGTAATTATGATCAGGAAATTTCAGATCGTATTTGAAATTAATCGAATTAATATACTTCTTACCCTATGATATGGAAAGTTGTTAGTTTTCACTGACGTTACGCCGGCTGCCGAATGTTGGCAGCTAAACTATCGAGACAATACGAATAGTCTGAAGTGCGTGACCTGTTAGGTATATATTCTCCTAAATATCCTTAATTTATATATGTGGGCCCACTAGTCTGTTGGTATGAAGAAAATATTTAGCCGAGATAAGATTTTTTTTAATTTCAACAACACACCACGAGGGCTTACAGTCTAAATACTATCGTACCGTGGGTGTCGACAGGGAGGAAAGAGGCAACTTGTTAATTCTGGACTTGAATGTGTGGAGATTCCGGGGAGAAGGAAAAACATGTGCCGGCAAAGAATTCCACAACTTGGATGTCCTAGGGACAAAAGAGCAGACATAACAAGATGTTCTATGTCTGGTGACCTGGACAGTAAAAGGGTGCATTCGCTCTGTTCCCCTGGTAGACCTGTCGGGGGCAGCAGGTGGATGAACTATGGAAGAAAGCTCCTCTGAGCAGTGCCTGTGCAGATATCTATAAGAGAGAGAGAGAGAGAGAATGAGAAAGATCACCAACGGCACGTCGGTGGGCAAGAGATAGCAGCCTTTGGGTGAGGGTAGGGTCACCGATGAGACGTATAGCTCTCTTCTAAGTAGAGTCCAGTATAGCGAGTGTAGAAGCGGCAGCAGCACCCCAGATGTGGGAGCAGTATTCGAGGTTTGGTCTTGTTTGTGAAGTATATAAGTTATAGAGATTGGCGGGTGAAAAGTATTTGCGAGCCCGGAAGAGGAAACCTAATTTCTTAGCAGCCGCTTCTGCAATTGATGTGACATGTTGGTGCCAATTGACATTCCGATCCACAGAAGTGCCAACAAGTGAAAAGGACTAATTGCTTTGAATAACTTGGTTGTTCATTGTAATGGGTCTAGGGTTGGTGTATTTCTTATGAGAAAGAAAGCAAGACTGTGATTTGGGGGGTTGAATTGTACAAGATTTCTACTTCCCCGGTCTAATATTTTTTGGAGATCCACGGAGACAGAGCCCTCCATGAGTCTGCGATCTTCATCTAATTGGGCTAAAGAGACAGGCTTAGAATATTGTATATTTGAGTGGAGGGTGCTGTCGTCCGCGTAACTGTGAACTGGGTTGGATATGCTAGAGAAAAGGTCATTAATGTGGAGAAGAAACAAAGTAGGGGCTAAAGCTGAACATTGAGGAAGTCCTGCATTAATTGAATACAGTTTAGAGGAATGGCCATCCACGACAACAGAAATTCTCCGGTTGGAAAGGAAGTTTGCTGTCCACGTACAGAGTTTTGGTGGTAGGCCATAGGCCGGAAGTTTATTAAGCAGCGGTGCGTGCCAGACCTGGTCGAATGCTTTGGATATGTCTAGAACGACAATCTGGGAATCACCGTGTAGTTCCATAGACTTGTAGAGATGTATTGTATAAAAGAAGAACTGTGTGACATATGGAGTCAAATGCCTTTTGGTGCTCACAATAATAGCATTGAGCTCTATACCATCATCTAACGTCTTTAAAATATGAGATGTGACTTCTAATAAAGCTGTATGGTGGACGTACCGATTCTGAATCCATGTTGGGCATCGCACAATAACATCTGATTTTGATTATAGTTTTGTAGTCTTGTTTCGATCACGTGATCAAATACTTTTGACAGAACGAGGGTATGGCGATTGGTCTAAAATTTTTGAAATTCCTAAGGCTTCCAGTGTTCTTATTTAAATTACGTCGGCTGGGTTCATCTCTCTTGGAAAAATAGCAGCTTGTAAACATATGTTTATCGCTTGCGAAAAGCAGTAAAATGGTGTGTAAAATTGTTTTGTTGAAATTCCATTGCAGTATGTTGTTACGTTTCATTTTATTGCTTTAACTGCCTCCAGGATCTCCAGTTGTGTTACCTTCCTAAGATAAAATGAATGAAACTTTGCGACTGTTACAGGTAATTGTTCTATGATCCCTGTGCCTTGACTAGTATGCGTGTGGCGCCAAGACCTTTAGTTAGCCAGTTCTCAATAACTACTCCGATTTGAAATTTGAAAATATACACACATACGATTGAGACAAATTCCAGTTCAGTGAAAATAGTTTACTTTATGTCAAACTTCCGGTTTAATCGAAGTGACCATCAACTTGCTTATGTTAAATACAACATGGTAATTTTCATTATATTTTTGAATTCTACATTGAATTCGAGATAAATTATTCCCAATTTATTATATGTGAAAAATCAACCGTTTTCGAAATTTCTCGATTTTTTTGAAATTTCTCGCGAAAACCATGGTGAAGGTTGCACGCTACTCTCTGTGTAAATACAACTGAGAACACTCAGTTTTTGTACAGATGACCCTTAGATTGGCACCTAAAGGACACGTTTGCTAGCGTTTCTTTTAAATATAAAGTGTGATGTGAATTAGCCTTGCCATTTGGTAAAATTGAAATCACAATTACTCGATTATTTCAAATGGAATACCCTATATCTTATGACATATTTCGGTTCGCATCCGGTTTCCCTTTCAACGTGTATTGGCATTCCCTATACACAAATTCTACGGTTTCCCGAATATTTCAATTTTATTGGATTCACTTAATTCAAATTGTCACAATAGATTACAAGCAGGTTTTTGAACTTGATAATATGCTTGTTGACGTCTACATGTCAAAAGAGCGTCAAGCCAAGCTTATTGTCATAAAAATCGAGATAGTATCAGTCAACGCGGTGCAAAAATGGCAAAGTTGTAGTACACAAACGACGATTTTTTGGAGCTTCTAATTATCTATGGTGAGTGCCAACAAATTGTGGGCCGAACGTGTCGTGCATTTGCAAAAAAGTAC
The DNA here is from genome assembly GCA_964006375.1 of Tillus elongatus. Lineage (NCBI taxonomy): Eukaryota > Metazoa > Arthropoda > Insecta > Coleoptera > Cleridae > Tillus > Tillus elongatus. The sequence goes on from OZ023262.1 coordinate 300,131,178, forward strand.
CCGAATAAACCGAAACCCAGCCACGACATGATAAAGAGCTTGCTGCAAAATTGAACACAGCATGGAAGTTTTCGTTCAAAAGTACAGAAGCGTAAGCCACTCGTCGATGACGAGGTAAACGAAGTGAACGTATTGGCATTTTTTGTTGATGATCCCAAGGCATCCATCAGGGATAGCGAAAAAGAATTACGCTTGTCAGCGAGAACGATTCACAGAATTTTGAAAAAGCATCATTGGAGACCCTTATCTTACCACCCGATGCATGGTTTGCAACCAAACGATCTTCCTAGACCTGTTGAGTTCTGTGAATGGTTCCTATTGAAAACACAAGAAGATGAGAGTTTCTGCAAGAGAATTATTTTGTGCGATGAGGCGAAGTTCTCCAAAAATGGCATGCACAATCGCCACAATAGTCACTTCTCGTCAGATGAGAATCCCCATGTAATCAGGATCAACTATTTCCAAGACAGGTGTTTGTGCAATTAAGAACGATAAAATTTTTGGGATTAAAATATACGTTGAAAATCTCACTGGTGTAAGTTAAAATAATATTTGGCACGAAGTGATTCTAGTTTCTGTCAACACATTAAGTTTAGAAGAAACTAGAACAAGCTGGTATCAGCAAGACGGAGCACCGCCCCACAGTTTCCATTTAGCTGATGATTTTTTTGCATCAACATTTTGAAGACAGGTGGATTGCCAATAACGGCCCACATAGATGGCCACCACGGTCCCCTGACTTTACGCCTCTGGATGCAAGCATCTAGGGCTACATCAAAAATAAAGTTTACCACGAACTTGCCACCACAAAAGAAGACATGGTAGGTAGAGTTTTACGTGCCTTCAATTCACTGAATTCGAGTCAAATCAGAAAGGGTACGAACCATAACATTATAAGACGAATAACAAAATGCCTTCATGTCAGTGGGAGTAATTTTAAGCATTTGTTATAAGTTCCACAATGTTTTTATTTGTTTTTGCTATTAGTTAAGTTCTGTACTAATTTATAATAAATAACTACCTACCTTCATGAGTTGTATTTTGGTATTGCAAGTTAGTTGACAACACATTGATTTTACAGAACTAAATAAGGGAAATGGAGCGATTTGGATGCAATTACAAAGTGTTCTCTTTTTTTTACGCGGGAAGGCCCAACAAATGTTATGTTTTTATTTGTAAGAGGTGGGACTTGACATGTAAACGTCAACAAGCATATTATCAAGTTCGAAAGCCTGATTTTAATGTATTGTGACAATTTGGTGACAATTTGAATTAAGTGAATCCAATAAAATTGAAATATATTTGGGAAACGGTAGAATTTGGGTATAGGGAATGCTCATACACGTTAAAAGGGAAACTAGGTTCGAACCGAAATAGCTCATAAAATATAGGGTGTTCTATTTGAAATAAGCGAGTAATTGTGACTTCAATTTTACCAAATGTCACGGCTATTTCTCATCACACTGTATATTTCAAAGAAACGCTATCAAACGTGTCATTTAGTTGCCAATCTGTGGGTCATCTGTACAAAAACTGAGTCTTCTCAGTTGTATTTCCACAGCGAGGTAGCGTGCAACGTTCACCTTGGTTTTCGCGAGAATTTTCAAAAAAATCGAGAAATTTCAAAAACGATTTACTTTTCACATATAGTATATTAGCAACAATTTATTTTAAATTTAATGTAGAATTCAAAAATATTATGAAAATTACCATGTTGTATATAAAATAAGCAAAATGATGGTCACTTCCGGTTAAACCGGAAGTCTGGCATTAAGTAAGGTATTCTCGATAAACTGGAATTTGCCTCAGTCGTATGGGTGTAAATTTTCAAATTTCAAATCGGAAGTTATTGAGAAACGGCTAACTAAAACTCTTGGCGCCACACCCTGTATATACACATATAATAATTCACACATTTCGTTAAGAAAATTCACTAATAGAGAGGTAACGATGTTGAGACTGGTGGTGGGGGGTGAGGTAGAGGAGGGGGGGGGGGTGTCTAAAGGTGATTTTTTCAGTTTTTTGCTGATATATCGGAAACTATGAGTCGTATATCGCCTTAGACAGGTGGGCCGAGGAAGCAATGGAGAGGCAATGGGGGTCGGTTGGTGGCTGCAGGCTGGCGAGGGACTTCGTGGGGGGGCCGGACAGAGGTAAAGCTGTCTGGCTACTCGGAAGGAGTCGACCTATGCTTCGCCGCATCCTTGGCGTGCTGATAGGCCACTGCGCCCTTAGAAGACCCCTCACATTGATAGGCGTAGAGAGGGATCCCATTTTACAGGAATGCGGCGAGGATGAAGAAACGTCCTACCACTACCTGTGAGAATGCGAGGCTTTTGGGAGTCTTCGAGCAGAATTGTTCGGATCGAGGACTCTGCAGAGGAATCAGGTAAGTACCGTCCAATTGAAGACCGTCACGGCCTTCATCTCGAGGTCGAGGCAGTTTGGCCACGGAACCGAGGAAGAGATGAGCATGGTTGCTGGGGTTGGCAAAAAGGGCCCATTATGGTCTACTTGCTTGGCGTTGGCCTCCCCACCACTGCTACTACTACATGAGTCGTACATGCCCCTGTCCTCTGTCGTTTCTTATGCGAAACACCCTGTATATCTTTAAAAAAACGCAATGTTCCAATGAGTATATGTATGAACATTTTGAGAAGATTCATTGAATGTTCGTGGAACATTTTCAGAAGATACTGCGAGCACCTAAGAATATTATAAATAACATTCTACCAACCTTATTGGTATGACAGAATCTGTCCCATTCTCATGTTCATAGAATGTTCTATGAATATATATTGTACCTTGTGAGAATGTTCTGGGGATATTTGAATATTCTTTCAAAACATTCCTGGTATATTCTCAGAATGTGTCTGTGCTGTCTGGGTCACTTTTAGTAATATGCCGTAATAATAGTGTAAAATTCTTATGATAATTCACTATTATGAAATACTTGCTGCGTCCCGAATTTTTTTTCCTAGGCTGGTGAAGTAGTCACTGAAATCTCCTGGTGATTAATCAGTTGGAAATGTATTAGTGAATTTTCGTAGAAAAAATTCACTAATGGGTAGATCCCGACTTTTGAATTTTGAAAAATGTTTTGCAAATGAGCGCGAACTAGGACCCCTAGAACCCATAGCCGAGGTCAGTTACAATTTTTATATTTCTCTCTCTCTCTCTCTCTCTCTCTATATATATATATATATATATATATATATATATATATATATATATATATATATATATATATATATATATATATATATATATATATAGTACGTTATAAATACAATGGCTGCGTTATGAAATGATTATAATGGTTTGTGTACTTAGTGGCAGCAAAGCTTTTGAAAGTATTGTAATTATATTTGATTCGTGAAAAAGCGATTTTACCGACCTGTGAAAAAAACCATCTTAACTTACAACAAATGTCGCAATAGTGGTTGTTTGAACAGTTATGTGGTTAATAAGTAATAAAAGAACTGGAAATACTTATCTGCCTTGTCTCAGCTGTTGTGTTCATTATACCCAGGCGTCTTTACTGGAGTTATCTCAGCAGCAATCCAATGGTGAGGCAAATGGAAAACATGGACATGTCATACACGCCGTCTTATTTAGCTTAAAAAAGTGTCCAAATAATGTCAGATTTTGACAACTGTCAATGTAACCGTTTCAGATTCACTGGCGAAAAACGATATCCTCCATTTTCGTTGTTTCGACGATATTTATAAAACCAATTGACCAATCTGAAACCGGATATTGAATGCACTAAGCTTCCTCTAAAACGTTTCCTATTTAACGTTTGCTGTAGGTATAATAGGAGCCGAGATCCCTGTATAGATAAATGAATCTGGGACAATAATAACGAAGATAGCAATAGTGCCCCAGTAAAATATGACACCCTGTATATTTTACATTTAGACATAACGTATAATTTGCCGATCACAGTATAAACTCTTAAATGCCTCAGGAACGCCAAACATCATATAGATTGTAGATAAATTATTCACAAAGGTCTAAATGAAATGGAACACGTCCTCTTTGGAAACAAGAGTATTTATAGCAATTGCTTCCTTTCGGATTTATAAACACCGAGGGTGGAACTTCGAAGTAGGAGCTGTGTAATGGCTCAAATCACTCTAATTATTCAAAAAGCTCTCGTAGATTCACGACTCACTGCTCTCGTGATTATGTTATTTTCCAAAGAAGAATAATCCACATAAAATGCTATATTTAGGTAAAGTAAAGGCCTGTCTTTTAAAAATACTTTCATAATTCTTTAAAGATTATTTCTTGCCCAAGAAAAAAAAAAGAAAAAGTTTCTAAACTTATCTTGAGGTGTTATAAATCGGAAGGATTGCCAAGTGGGTTTATAGAGAGTGCAAGCGTTACTACTCGAGAAACGGTGAAAGCGTGGTAATACAGCACAGGACAGTAAGTATTTAGAATCATATCGGGAAGATTCTACTAACGGTGACGTATTTTTAGTGAATTTTCATTAACAAAATAAAGAGAAATCGATGGTCTGACTTTCAAACATTTTCTTTAATTAAGCAGGAATTAGGGCCCATAGAACCCGATTCCAAGGTCCGTTTGCATCTTTATATGTTTGTATATATATATATATATATATATATATATATATATATATATATATATATATATATATATATATATATATATATATATATATATATATATATATATATATATATATATATATATCTTTTGGAATGTTGCACTACACTGTATTCCCTTTTAAATATACACTTTATTTGTGTGCTGTACTTTTTGTGATTTTTTATTGGTTTACGTGGACTGCAGTTTCAAACCGTCCCGGTTCATCAATAGCGTGCTGATAATGAACCGGGACGGTTCGAAACTGCATCCACGTAAACCATTAAAAAATCACAAAAAGTACAGCAAAGAAATAAGATGTATATATAGGGTGGCGCATTGAAAACGAAGCACACCGATTTGCGTCCAGAGAAAATTTTTTTTCAGAAACGCTGAAACACGTCAATTTTAATATTGAGGGGGACATGTTTTGACATAAAACTCAACTTTGTCATATCAACCCCTTAAGGGTGGTGATAACAACCCTTATATTTTAAATAGGGTACATGGGTCGAGTGTTACATCATTTGAAAGTTCTTTCTTTTCTTAATTCAGCACACTAATTTTTTTGGAAGTTTTATTAACTCGTTTAAAAATTATTAACAGTTGAAGATGCAAAAACGCATTTCACTCATTCCGACAAGAAATGTGCTGATAGTCAATGTTTTGTTGGTTTGTAAACAAAAAATTTACTGTCAGAACATTTCTTATAGGAATGAGAGAAATGCGGTTTATTATTTCAGTTTATCGGTCGGTTTGATACTTGATAGTACCACCGAAAATTAATTTCACAATGGTGTATTCTGTAGAAAAAAGAGTTGAAATAATTACTCTTTTGTTCAAAAATGATGACTGTGCCAACCGTACCGGAAATTTGTTTAATGAACGACATCCGAACAGACATGTTAACAGAAAATACATTTTGGAGTTAGTTGCAAAGTTTCGACAAAGTGGTTCACTAGCCAACAAAAAACGGGATCCTGAACGTGAATTTCCGGTTAGAAATGATACTACTGAGATTGAAGTTTTAGGATAAATTGCTGCAGTCCCAACTTTGGGCACGAGAAAATTGGCGACTGTTTCAAACATCAAAAGAAGAACTATTCAGCGAATATTAAAGCATCATAAATTTCACCCGTATAAAATTCATCTTGTACAACAACTGAATGAAGATGATTTTGATCGGCGGCTGGAGTTTTGTGAAGTTATGACTGCACGAATAGCTGATAACGGGAACTTACTGTTCAATATCTGTTTTTCAGACGAGTGTACGTTTTTATTAAACTCTACAGTCAATCGTCATAATTGTCGTTATTGGGCAGATAATAATCCAAGAAATTTTCACAAAGTTCACACTCAAACTCCACAGAAATTGAATGTCTGGACTGGCATTTTTGGAGACCGTTTTATTGGACCAATTTTTCTTGATGGCAATTTGAGTGGCGAAACGTATTTGGAGTTACTAGAAGATATCGTTTGCCCTCTACTAATTGACATTGTTGAAAATGATGATCGCTATCAAGAAAATCAGTTAGTCTTTCAACAAGATGGAGTTCCTCCGCATTTTTCACAACGTAGTAGGGAGTTTTTGAATAGAGAGTTTCCAGGACAATGGATTGGGCGTAGAGGTGCAATTGAGTGGCCCCCTAGATCACCGGACTTAACTCCTTTAGACTTCTTTCTATGGGTCCATTTAAATAGTAGAATTTACGCAACAGAACCGGAGTCTCTGGAAGAATTACGATGACGCATTGTTGAAGAATGCCGTCTTATAACTTCACAAATGCTCCAGAATGTCAGAGCTCGTTTTGAACAAAATTTGCACTTTTGTATGGAAGATGGTGGTCAACAATTTGAACACTTGCTTAAGTGAATAAACATTTTTGAACGTTTGGTTTTTTTTTAACAAAAAATTGACTAATCAGTGCATTTCTTACCACAATGAATGAAATTCGTTCTTGCAACTCCAACTGTGAATAATTTTTAAACGAGTTGACAAAACTTCCAACAAAATTAGTGTGCTGAATTTAGAAAAGAAAGAGCTTTCAAATGACGTAACACTCTACCTATCTTCCCTATTTAAAATATAAGGGTTGTTATCATCAATATTAAAATTGACCTGTTTCAGCGTTTCTTAAAAAAAATTGTTCTGGACGCAAATCGGTCTGTTTCGTTTTCAATGCGCCACCGTATATATATGTACATATATACCGTGTATATGTGTACATATGTTATCTACGGGAACGGGGGTAATTTCACACATATAATACTTAAAATAAAGCAAAGATAGAAACACTACATCTCTAAACAAAGTAAAAACACTATGACTATTAAAAAACTAGCTATAGGCGAATACAATGCAGATGAAGAGAGATAAATAAAGAGATATTAATTATTAGATTGGCCACTACATGTGGAAAGTATACGCACTGCACTTGCACGATATAGCCCAACATCTTCCTCCTAAAGTGAGAGAGGAAGAGATAACAGTGCACATTGTCAGGCACTTTAAAAGCGAGATATCAGTGGTAATAGGGATACAAAATATACGCATCTTGAATCAACTCATAAACTATTTACAACACGTCCAGAGGACGGTAAAGAACGGTTTAATGAAAATAATCCAGGAAGAGAAGAGTGGCAAAGGAGGAACGTAGAAGAACCGAGAAGAAATGATCAATACGATGGTAAGAGAAACTATAGATCAAACAACAATAATAGATACAACGAACAATACAACAACAACAGATATAACGAACAATACAACAACAACAGATATAACGAACAGTACAACAGCAGCAACGAAAGTAAAAATATAATAATAATATAACGAGGAATATGACAGCAACAGAAACAATTACAATAGAGGAGAAATCAAACTACCGGGAATTTTAATAGGGAAAGCCATGAGAACAAAAACCGCAATGACTACACCAGTCAAGAAGAAAAAAGGGCAGGAGAATTTAGACTAAGAATGAATGCAATGAGACAAATGCACACAGCTAATAAAAAAAAGCAAGGACCAGAAACTGACACGAGTTTGGATAGTGCCCTTTTGGCACTTCAAAACAAAGAAACTTTATTTCGAAATTACAAGTTTAATTATAATTTTAAAACAAAGGAGAAATACACTATGTTTAATGTTGAAATACTCGTAATAAATTCTAACATAATATTGTATCTTACTTGTATATATAAAGTCGAATATGCTTAGCTAACATTATAAAATAAAACAACTTAAACTAAATAATTATGATGACTATGATTATTCAGCGGTTTTAGTATTTCCGCGTTGAACGACTGCTTCGATCCTATTACTATACTAACACGAGATATCAGTACAGCATTATACGAGGTGCTGTAACTACTCCCTTGCCAGATGAGATTTAGGGTACCTAAATCTTGAAATTGATGTCCTCCAGGGGAACTTCGTGGGTCTTCTTAAGTTCGTTGACGATTTTGGACTCGGCTGCGGAACTGGTTATTCTGCCTTTAAATTTCCAAAAACAGAAACATGCTACTGTTAATAAAAGAACACAAACAGTTAAAGTAAAAGCACTTATCGAAGTATGAATTAAAGGAACACTTATTGTTTGTAGTAACTCCTTCTGATGCTGTAATTGGGATTTCACTAAATTCAACTCATCTAAATTTATAGATTCTAGATGTAAAGGCACAATGTTAATTTTTGAGTTCATGGACAGTTCACTAAATTTGAGTTCGGGTAAGTTTTTTAATTTCAGATTGATGAGAACTTACGGTTTGTCCTTTGATTTTTACCTCACAGCCTTCTTCTATTTTTACCAGATAACTACCATCTATGGCCATGATTTTACGGTCATCGCTGCATCTGTAGTTGACTATATTTTCTACTGGAGAGATGATAATCCATTTACTTTCGCTGATCTTCTGAATCTTCACATCTTCTATTAACATTTGGTGATGCTCACATTTGTTATACTGGGTGGAAAACTTTATTAATTGTATTTCACAAGGGCTGTTTGGACTGATGTGATTCATTGTTTGAGCGTGACACAGGAATTCAGTTGGTCGGACTTCTCGGCATGGTCCATCATGGAGTTTGTAATTTTCATCATTCAAGGAAAGGTATTTTGAATGGGGAATTAATGTTAGGAATGTGTGGGTCAAACTATTACGAATGGGAAAGGCATATAAATGATAGTAATCGTAATATGCTGACTCAACCAAAGGTACATCTAAAATGAATGTTAACTGAGTGGTTTTGTAATAGCTTTTAATAGTAATTATTTCTTCATAAAGGGCCATATTATCTATATTTACGTTATATGGCAAATTTACTTTATGTCTTTGAATTTTATTAAGCTCTATCAATAAATCATCTGTTAGAGGGATGCATAGTCTTCAATTTGGCAAATGTTATTGCATTAACTGCAATCAGAAAACAAAGAATTGGCAACCCGCAACAGGAAATAAGGATAATGAGCAATGCAGTGGAAGCAGCTAGAGTGGGAATAGCAAACAGGGGTATCGAACAATATTGTCCATACAAATTTTTAGAAGGGCACCAACCAGTAAACGCAAATCACCCACACGCAGCAGCCAACCACATATGTATATATGAACACCTCAGGGAGATATTTAAGAACGACCAAGAGGCAGATAACTTTGAAGAAAATATAGGATAAATAATTTTAAAAGGGAAGATACTAAATACAGCTGGAAAAATACTATTTGATGCAGGATCGGAAGCCTCAATAATCTCTGAGATAAATTAAAAAAAAAAGTCGCGATTTCCTCATTAGTGAATTTTTTCTAAGAAAATTAACTAAAATGGGCTGGAGCCTCATCATGCATGAATCACACTTCTTGCATAATTTCTATAGCAAAATCTTCAGGAAGTGGAAGCTACTATCTTTCGAGGAAATTGCAGTATGTTTTTCCATTTTTTCCTGCTGGAAAAAAAATGGTCTAATTAAGCAATCATCGATGACAAAAAGCCACACATTTAATGAAAGTGGGTGCTGAAAATGAGACTCAGAAATTTTGTGTGGATTTTCTTCAGCCCATGCATGATTATTATGGAAATTTATGATGGATTGTCGTGAAAAGTCAGCCTCATCAATAAACAAAATACGAAATAAGAACTGTGAAGGTTGTGTCATCTTCCTTGAGATTAACGACAATAGATGTCATTATGACGTTATTTGACAGCTATATGATTAATTTTTTTAACAAATAATAAGCACTCAATAAATTTATGTGGAAAGGGGTTTAAAGATTATTTTATTTTTTGTGATCAGACTAACAGTCTTATGGGAAAAAGTCAAAACATAAAAAAGTTACAGATTAAATCGCTCTTTTCAAATATATTTTTTAAATAGGAAAATGTAGACATGTCAAAAAGTTCTGATGCAAGATAATGTAGGGGTTGACTTTTTCCGCCCCTTGTGATGACATTTATGGGTTACAAAAACCATCAGTAACTGCCAGTTTATTAGCATCAATCATCTTCAAAATTTCATTTTTCTAGATTCTTCCACGGCTTGTAACTTGTAGAGGAAGGGAATTTGAACAAAAACTTATATGAAAGACCCCTCTTAATTTTTGAAAAAATCATCCTTTAAAATTTTTCGCATCAATTTTGACACAGCTCTATTTAAATATAAATATATCTGTCTATCGGTCTATATATATATATATATATATATATATATATATATATATATATATATATATATATATATATATATATATATATATATATATATATATATATATATATATATATATATAGGTTCTAGAGGATCTAGTTCTTGCTTATAGAGCCTCGGTGGTTCAGTGGTAAGAACGTGTGCCTCTGAACCGAAGGGTGCTGGGTCGATCCCAGGGTACTCCTTTCACTTTTTCAGTACATACTGTACAATTAACATCAACCGAGGCTGTAGCATTGTATTTGAGCAAGTTGAATGTCTTCAGGTTCCGCCCTTCGGAGGGGGCGTAAAACCGTCGGTCCCGTGTGCATGCGATGTTGGGCACGTTAAAGATCCCCACCCTCCTTACAGAAAGGCAGGGGTTCGGGACATTTTCCAGGATAGTGAGGTGAAACTACTCCCTGGCGTGGGTGATTGGCCATAGTCGCGGAAATAGGCCGACGTTAAAAAACCAAAAAAAAAAAAACACACACACACTTCTTGCTTATTTGAAAAAAATGTCAAGATTCAAAAGTCGAGAACTCCTTACAGCAAGGAAACACATCGCACTGTATGTGTAGCAGAAAAATGTTATCTCTGCTTTAGTGAATTTTCTTAAAAAAAATCACTATTGAGGAGATCCCGACCTTTGAATTTTCAAAAAATTCCTCCACTAATTAGGCCCCCGAGAACACAGATCCGGGGGTCAGTTTCAATTTCATATGTTTACACATATATATATATATATATATATATATATATATATATATATATATATATATATATATATATATATATATATATATATATATATAGTACGGCATACTAATTGCAGCAAAAATACACCTATAAAGTAATACGGCTATAGTAGCCAGCCTTTCAACACTACACACATACGGCTACTATAGCCCTATTACTTTATAGGTGTATTTTTGCTGCAATTAGTATGCCGTACTCAAGAGCTCTAATAAGAGCGAAACCGGTCTACGGTTCTAATTGTTGCGAGAATGCATCCAGCCTCACATACTTTGTCCCTATATTGGGGTAGAAATGGGCCAGGGCTAACAATTGACTAAATTGTTAGTTAGTTGTATACAGTCTCTATTTTTTTAACACTTTGCGTTATTTGGAGCTGGCGTGAAAACATACTACTTGGTTTCGCAACTAGGTGGCGGCACGTCCACCACTCACTTAGTGTTGAAAGGCTGGCTACTATAGCCGTATTACTTTATAGGTGTATTTTTGCTGCAATTAGTATGCCGTACTGAATGCATCTAGTCTTATCTACTATATATGTTATACTGGTAACCAAATTTGATGTCTGCTATCTTAAAAAAAACATATTTGCTATTTAAAATATTTTTATAAAAATTCACTATCATAACGCACTTGCTGCGTCCAGAATTTTTAAAAACATGATGATTGTATTTCTTTTAAACCCATAAATAAAGAATTATCTGTTTGCTAAGGAAATATTGACACAATATTTAATTAACTTCTCTCCGCATTTTCTGTCTGGAACAATTCATCAAATATTTAATGGAGAAACATGACTGTGATTTCTCTTTTCAAGTTAATTTCACTAAAAGCCGACCAGGTTCACTAAAACTGATCAATTATGCAGTCAAGAAGTTTCGTCTTATCAAGGTCCCTCATTTCCGCTTGCTCTTGTACTAAAGTGTTCTATCAATACTACACTAGCGATCTTTACGAGGAATTAATTGATCCAAAAAAAACTTACAGAAGTACTTCAGAAATTAATCTTTAGGTGATGACAAAATTAATTAAAATCTTATTAGCAAAAACTTTAACGTAGATTTTGTGAAATATTAATTTAAGCTATGGACCCAAGATAAAATTGCCTGTAATACGACAGAAGTTGGGAAACAAAAAATACTTAATTTTACAGAGAATTTAATTGGTTGTTCCAGAAAAGCTAGTAACGGATTAATTTAGCTCATAATATTATTAGCAGAAAGATATTGGTAAACTCTAATACATTCGAGCCTTGTTAACGTGCCACTTCAAATTTAGCCATAAACTTATTTTTAATAAGATTTATAAAAATGTCGCAATATTGGAATTGGAATATTGCACTACATTGTAAGAACTTTTAAATATACACTTTATTTGTTTGCTGTACGTTTGTGTTTTTTTATTGGTTTGCGTTGACTGCAGTTTCGAACCGTCCCGGTTCATCATCAGCACGCTACAGCACGTTCAAGAAGACGGACTACCAATGGGATCTCCACTATCAAACATCATGGCAGAAATATACATACAACAGTTAGAGGATAAAATTAACACCATTATAAAAGAGACAGACCCAAACATCAAATGGATAAGATACGTCGATGATATATTGGTAATATACGACAATCAAAAAACCAACATAGACAATATACTCGAAAAAATAAACAAAATCAAGAAAAACATAAATATTACGATAGAAAAAGAACACCATAAACTTCCTAGACTTAACACTAATGAGAAAAGAAAACCAGATTGAATACAAAATATACAAAAGCCTTACACAAACAGACATCACTATACAGATACCTAATAAACAGAATGCTAAATGTACCACTCCATAACGACGAACGAGAAAAGGAGTACATCATAATACAAATAGCAGAAAGAAATGGATACAACAAGAAAACGATAGAAAATCTAGTAAAACAAATCAAAAACAAACAAATCAACAAAACCGAAAACAAAACACCATAAACAAACAAAAAATACACAACATTCACTTATAACCACCACCACAAAAAAAATAACACAAACACTCAAACAATATGACTTAAAAATGAGCTACAAAACCAATAACAAAATAAATAAAAAACAAGAACACAACCCACATGAATTGAACGGAATATATCAAATAGAATGTAACACATGCAATAAAAAATATATAGGAATGACAAAAAAATCAATAGAAACAAGATTCAAGGAACATATAACAGCATTAGATAAAATCCACCTACCTAGCTACAAATCAAACGTAGCTACATACATTCACAACATAAAACACCAAAAACGAGACATCACCTAATTACAACTAATGAAACATGTTAAAGACCACAAAAAAATGGAAATCTGGGAGCAGTACCACATTCAACAAACAATAATAAATAATTAATGCCAGAACAAATCCAAGTACAAACATTTAAACAAAACTTAATAAAGGCCATACAAATAGACAAATTATCAAACCACAGTGATCAAGACAGGAGACCGATACACACGACACAGTCCGAAAGCACAACCAATCAGAGAACAGTAAGTCGACCAATAGAAGCTCACGGCGCAGGCGACACGTACAATCTCAGACGTAGACCACATAGGAGCGATAACAGTCAGTAGCGTGCTGATGATGAACGGGGACGGTTCGAAACTGCAGTTCACGCAAACCAACAAACGTACAGCAAACAAATAAAGTATTTATATATATATATATATATATATATATATATATATATATATATATATATATATATATATATATATATATATATATATATATATATATATATAGGGTATTTCAGATCTATTTAGACGCTACATATCACAGCCCCGGTACATGCTATAAAAAAAGCTACAGGCCAAAATTTGTTGGTTAAAAAATCTGCTTTCAAGAAAATGAGTCATCAACTTTTTTCTCAATACAATAGTTTTCGAGAAAATCCTAAAATAATGTATATTCAAAAGTAATCACAAAAATATAATTAACCATGCGTAATTAACATTGCTAACGATCACAAAATAATTATAAAAGATGCTCAAACTGGCGATCCTTTTCGGTTTGTCAAACGTCATATCTTCTAATAAACTGACGTGCATGCATTTCTAATAACTCCAGGCGAAATTTCCCCGCAGGAACGGGTCATTTTGTTTCTCAAATCCTCTAAATTTCTTAGCTGAACAAAATAGATCACATCTTTTACACAAGCCCATGAACAAATCGAATGGTGTCAGGTCAGGCGATGTCGCGGGCAACCTGACAGGCCCCGATTCCCTTTCCACTTTTTTTCAAATTTATTGTTTAGAAAATTTGATACGGACATTAGAACGAACAGTTATGACACTGATATAATAGTTGTGATGCTGTCATTGCTGACAAATAATAATTATTGAAAGGAACATGCAAAAATTTTGAGGGGGTGGGGGGTGTTTTCTCGACATCATATTGATTAAGGATGAAATAAGAAATTAAAAACTTTAATAAGATACAGGGTGTTTGGTTGAGAAAAATGAAATCCATGTCAAAAGTTTTGAATCCAAGCAGCTTTTTCCACCAACAATTTTGGTTTGAAACTTTTCCTTCTAGCATGTACGAGATCTGTGATATGTAGCGTCTAGATAGATCTGAAACTCTCTCTCTCTCTCTCTCTCTATATATATATATATATATATATATATATATATATATATATATATATATATATATATATTATATATATATATATATATATATATATATATATATAAAACTAATATTAAACTAATAATGTCCCAAAAGAATTAAGATTGGAATTTTACGTACAATTCAAAAATATAATAATACATAGTTCCATTTAAAATAACAGAGTTGATGACAACATCCGGTGTAGCCGGAAGGGCAGCCATTTTAAAACTATTTATTTAGATAGGACTTAGCCATAATGGCTAGATCGATATTTCAGCTAGAAGTACGAAAACTTTTAACTAAAAGGTATCGTGGATCACCTGTATACTGTTGTAATATCCTACAATATTTTTTCTCAAATTAACGGAATCAAAATAATTGGTGGATTTGCAAAAAAAAATACACATTGTTTTGTATTTCAAGATATTAATTTTACTTGAAAATGACATCATTTTTATTTAAAGTAGGTAATTTACATTAGTCTCACAATAACACCAAGGCACAAAGCTATTTAATTTGTTTTGTGGAACGTTATTTCTGTTTCTATGTTCCTTGGTATCTTAGGTGAGGAATATTAAATTATGGGAATTCACATTTAACTGAAAACGAACACGTTTTTATTGTGGCGACATCTGTCGGTAGACTATGCAATCAGTGCATACTTTTGTTTGCAATCAGTAGACACTTTTGTAATAATATTATACATCCAGCGTAGTCAATGATCCTTAGAGCGATTTTCTTTGAACCTCTGAATTGGGTCAATGGTGTATCAGTATTGATTTTTTGAGTCAATTGATTTTGTGAGCATTGACTAACTATTGTAGGTGAAGGTGAGGAGTAATAACTTAGTCATTGATATAGACTATGAATAGTTGCAGTTGTATCCGTATTACTAACATCTTCAGTTTCGCTAGTTTCCACTAGAGCGATCTGTTATGATCAAAAATCAGTTGCAGTCGCTGTATCTTAACAGTAAATGATGTAATAGTCTGTGATACTGCATACCTCAAGTCAGGATAACGAAGAACCCTATCAATAGTAAATACTGTTTTTGAAAGTTTACACAATAAGACAGTAGTGGCGCCAGGAGATACGTCCTCATTTATAATAAATGTTTATAAGACTAGGCACACAATTCCATTGACTATTAAAGAAATCGACATGACGGCCACAATTAATATATTTTTAAATTACATCATTCTGTTAATCAAACTTTATCCCGGTAATAAAAAGTTATGTTTGGTAGTTTATTCGAGTTTTCGTACACCTTAGTTAATAAAAAATATTTAAAATTTAAATACGCTTCCATAAGAGCACGTAGATTTGGCATTCTCAAAGATGCGTACCATTTAGTGCTGACTGACTCTGACACAAAATGCGATCCCAGTTCTATTAAAGAATTAAAGTATTCTTTAATTCTTTAATAGAACTGGGATCGCATTTTGTGTCAGAGTTCTTTATTCTGAGTAAAAACATCCATATCTGTAACAGAAGGGAAAAAAATGTTCCAGTTAATATACCAACCAGCAGAGTGCGACACATACTACATCTACTATAATTTTTAGACAAAGAACCTGAAACGAATAATGTTTATGTAAAATAAATGTGATAAGAAGTGTGTAGAAATTCGCCTTCTAGGCTCCCTGGAACCCATATCCGGGGTTAGATTTTATAAGTGTCCACAGTGAGGTCTTTCTACGGTAAAGCTTAATATATCCGTTATTATCCAAGATGCGAGAAAATGTTCTTTCAATTAATTATAGGGCGTCTTGAGCTGCATCTTATAAAATTTTAACAATCCCAGGTGGTCCATGAGTCGTTGGTGATACAAGCTTTTCTTTTTTCAATAGAACATCTCTATATTATTTCATTTTTCCATTTTCTACCGAATTATAATGCATATTCTTCGATATTTCAAATGTTTTGCAACTGTTCACATTTTGGGCATATATCGTTAATTGTGACACGGCGTTTTTTCCAAGAAAGTTAGGCATTTAGGAACATTATCGTTTATATTATTTGTCGAAAAGATCGAGATGCCATACACAGGCGCTCTTAAATAGTGAATTCAGAAAAATTTAAACTGCTGCAACTCAATTTTTTCAAATGGAACATCGTTTATATTTTAGACGTGAAGGGCATGCACTCTCCTTTACCTTTTGTATAACATTCCTTATATCCGAAGACTACTTTTGAAATTGTTTAGACTTATGATCGCATACCATGTACCCACTAAACAAGGTAATATTGCGCCAAGTTTGCGGAACCCTTTTCAAAGAAAGTGTACGTTTGATAGATTACTTACAGAAAGCTTCCTGCACGTTTTTTATTTTATTTCAACAATACACCACGAGAGCTCACAGCCCAAATACTATCGTACCGTGGGTGTCGACAAGGAGGAAAGAGGCAACTTGTTAATTCTGGACTTGAAGGATTGGACGTTCGGAGGAGAAGGAAAAACATGTGCCGGCAAGGAATTCCACAACTTGGAAGTCCTTGGGACAAAGGAGCGGGCATAACAAGATGTTCTATGTCTGGTGACTTGGACAGTAAAAGGGTGCATTCGCTCTCTTCCCCTGGTAGATCTGTTGGGGGCAGCAGGTGGGGGGAACTATGGAAGAAAGCTCCTCTGAGCAGTGCCCGTGCAGATAGCTATAAAAGAGAGAGAGAGATATCACCAACGGCACGTCGGTGGGCAATGAATGACAGCCTTTGGGTGAGGGCAGGGTCATCGATGAGACGTATAGCTCTCTTCTGAATGGAGTCCAGGATAGCGAGTGAAGAAGCGGCAGCGGCGCCCCAGATCTGGGAGCAGGGATTCTTCTTTCACTTTTTCAGTACGAACTGTGCTGAATATTAACCGAGGTTCTAGCATTGTATTTGAGCAAATGTCTGCACGTCCGCCCCTTCGGAGGGGGCGTAAAACCGTAGGTCCCGTGTCGATGCGATGTTGGGCACGTTAAAGATCCCTGTTCTCCTTACAGAAAGGCAGGGTTCGGCAAAATTTCCAGGATGGTGAGGTGACACTGCTCCCTGGCTTCGGTGATTGGCCATAGTCGCGGAAATAGGCCGACGTTAAAGAAACAAAACACACACACACACAAAGTGATTACCAAAGAATTGATTATATCTTATGTGATGTGACAAAATCGTAAATCTCACACTAGCGTGTAGTGCCACAGATTTAACCTAAAGAAATAAGGCAGCAACATTGTAAAATTCATTCTAATACGTATGCATATTTTTTTTCTTTAACGTCGGTCTATTTCCGCAACTATGGCCAATCACCAACGCCAGGGAGCAGTTTCATCTCAATACCCTGTACATTTTGCTGAACCCCTGTCTTCATGTAAGGAGGGTAAGGATCTCTAACGTGCCCAACATCGCATGGACACGGGACCGACGACTTTATGCCCCCTTCGAAGGGTGGAACGTGCAGACATTCAACTTGCTCAAATACAATGCCAGAACCTCGGTTGATGTTAATGATACAGTATCTACTGAAAAAGTGAAAGGAGAACGCTGGGATCGCACCCGGTACCTTATGGTTCAGAGGCACACGTTCTTACCACTGAACCAACGAGGCTCTGTATCCATAATAATATTATAATAGAACATTATAATATGCAGAGAGAGTGAAAATTAAATATAGTGTAACCCGAGGACATCTTAATAAATAACTCTCTCAATTATATTAAGGAGTTGTAAACACTTCAACAAACCATAATCAGTCTTTTATGTCACCGTCGTATTTACCACATGTAAAAAATGTAGTGTAATAAAGAATTTGTGATGGTAAGGCGCAAGTGCTATTATAAGAGTTTTTTTATTCTTTACCAATTATGAGGTATGAAAAAAATATAATATATACTTCTTTTATGTCTCTAGTCTATATTCTATAGTCTATGGCAGCCGTATTCAACCTATTTTTACCGGGTATCTCTTGCCTGTTTCTAGTGAGTTTTTATTAAGAAAATTCACTAATAGAGAGGTATCGATGGTGAGACTTTCAGAAAATTTCTTCAAATGAGCGCGAATTAGGGCCTCTGGAACCCATTTCCATGGTCAGTTAAAATGTTTTATTTTTTCACGAATAAGTCTGAGTCAAATTAAAATGTTGGCGTGATAGTTGGAATGCGGGGGTTTTTGAGGACAAGAAATTTAAATATGTTATTGTTAATAACACTGCTGGTAGAGGGCGCCACTTGTAAGACATGGTTTGCATTCAATTGGCTGTAGTTTGTTGACACTCAGTAATATCGACCTACCGTATAGCCACATTGCAGCCCTTATCAATTGTAAGCAAAAAACGTATATTTGATCCAAATCTCTTGAACACACCATTTTCGAGATATTTCAATTTTTGTATGTCGATGTCGCCGACAAATTAATTTTTTTCAAGTAATTAATTATTCAATTTTCTGCAAATTTTAACAACAAATAAAACAACAAATAAAAAAGTTTATAACATTTTATGATACCTGACTACAATAAATGTTCAAAATGGCCACCCTCCACTTCAATACACTTTTGTATTCTGCAAAGCGTACAACGTCCTACTCTGTGAAATATTTCTGGTGTATTTCTAATTTGTTCGCATCCAAGTACAATTCCTTGCTGCAGATCATCAACATTTTCAACATTTGCTTCATAAACAATACTTTTGAGATGCCCCAATAATTAAAAGTCCATGTAATTTAAATCAGGGGATCGAGCCGGCCATGGCTGAGGTCCACCGCGTCCGATCCATCTGCGTCCAAAATTAGGTAATTTCTGACATTTAGGGCGAAATGTGGGGGGGGGGGTCCATTATGCATAAACCACATGTTATGTCTTATGCCAGGAGGTACATTTTCTAATAACCCATTTGGTTGGTTTTGCAGGAATTCAAGATAAGTTGTAGCATTAAGTCTGTGAGGTAAAAAAATTGGTCCTATCAAATTACACCCTACAATTCCAGCTCATTCATTTAAGAAAAATTGCTGTTGATGATGCCTTGCAAAAACTGCGTGAGGAATTTCTTCAGCCCAAATATGGCTGTTACGAAAATTTACGATCCCGTCGCGCCTAAATCCAGACGCGTGAGTGAATAATACACAATTCAACAAGCTCTTTACATTATTATGTTGAAGAAACCATTGGAAAAATTGTAGGCGAGGTATAAAATCTCTTTCAGGCGATGGTGCCTGCACACGTTGGATGTGATATGGACGCAATTGTTGCTCGTGAAGAACCAGCCATATCGTTGCATTGGATGCTCCCAGATGATCGGCCATTTCTCTAGTACTTATTTTTGGATTTTGTTCAATTTCATCCAGAACAGCCTCTTCAAAATCAGGATTTCGTGCACTTCGTGGTCTGCCTCGAACAGCAGTAATTTTATTAAGGGTACCTGGTAAAAAATATATATTCGAAAGAGACAGATCGATGTATTAGATAATGTAAGTATGAACCAGATTCTCGCAGACGGATGTCCTTCTGTCTGGAATTCTCCGATTTGGGAAGGCTTCTTCATACAGTCGTTTCGCCTCATAACAGTTACCAAAAGCCCGTGAATACATAACATGCATGTCTGTTAGTTCATTGTTGGTAAAGACTACCATATTTTATTAGTAAAATTACGGACAATACAATTAATTACTTAAAAATAGTGAGTAGTCTCAAACGTAAAAGTAAAATGTAATATATGTCACGATGAAAACGCAAAAGTCAAGTCCCGTAACGATGGAAACCACTTTGTTAAATGGTTTGTTCAAAGTTTGTTATCATGGCTTTTTATTTGATCTTCATGATTGTGTCTTGTCAGTTGTTTTTTCTGGTAAGATTTTAATTTTTAGCTAGAGAATAAGAAAATTAAGTTTATACATACTGATAGCAATTAAAAGGTCAAAAATATATTCCTATGGTTTGTCGCAGAATTAATTTTTGAGCGACATCGACATACAAAAATTGAAATATATCGAAAATGGTGTGTCAGAGATTTAAATCAAATATACATTTTTTGCTTACAATTGATAAGGGCTGCAATGTAGCTATACGGTAGGTCGATATTACTGGATGTCAAAAAATTATAGTCAATTAAATGCAAGCCATGTCTTACAGGTGGCGCCCTCTGCCAGCAGTGTTGTTAACAATAACATATTTAAATTTCTTACCCTCGAAAACCCCCACGTGCTAATTTTCACGCCAAAATTTTAAATTGACTCGGACTTATTCGTGAAAAAGTCGAAGACGCAGCAAGTGCGTTATGGTAGTGAATTTTCATAAAAATGATCTGGCACAAAATATTTAATTATAACTTTTTTTTCTTGTAACATAGAAATCTAAATTTTTGTGTATAGTTTACTTTTTATATCGTAAACCTACCTACCAAATTTGGTTATCATAGACTTTTTATTTTTTTAAATAAAAATTTTTTTCAAATGAAAACTCAAAAATTTTCCCGAAAACCTCGTCCAATTTTTCTGATTAACGAACTTATCAAAGACATTTACAAAAGGAAGGACGCGCCAAATTTTATCAAAGTCGGCCCATTATTCTTTGAGATAAAAATTTTTTTCGACTGAAAACTCAAAATTTTCCCGGAAAACCTCGTCCTATTTTCCTGACTAACAAACTTATCAAGGCCATCTACAAAGGGAAGGTACATGCCAAATTTTATTAAAATCGGCTTATTACTTTTTGAGATAAGAATTTTTTTCGAATGAAAACTCAAAATTTTCCCGGAAAACCTCGTCCGATTTTCCTGACTAACGAACTTATCCAAGCTATTTACAAAAGAAACGTACATGCCAAATTTTATCAAAATCGGCCCATTATTTTTGGAGTTATCGGTGTGATACATATATATGTATATATATATATATATATATATATATATATATATATATATATATATATATATATATATATATATATATATATATATATATATATATATATATATATATAATATATATATATAAATATATATATATATATATATATATATATATATATATATATATATATATATATATATATATATATATATAAACATATAAAAATTGAAACTGACCCCGGATATGGGTTCTAGGGGTCCTAGTTCGCGCTCATTCGCAAAAATTTTTTCAAAATTCAAGAGTCGGGATCTCCCTATTAGTGAATTTTTTTTACGAAAATTCACTAAAAATGACAAAAACAAATAACTTTAACACGCTGTATTTAAAAAACTAAGCATGTTTATATGAAAAACGAGAGTCTTATTTTTTTTGTGCTAAAATAACCATCATCTTTGAAACACTCTGTATATATATATATATATATATATATATATATATATATATATATATATATATATATATATATATATATATATATATATATATATATATATATATATATATATATATATATATATATATATATATGGCTTGGATGAGTTCGTTCATCAAATTTTTCTTAATAAAACATTTTAAATTATTTTTAAAACGCAATATCTCTCAAATTGTCTAAGTGATTGAAACGAAAATGGACATCTTAAAAGAACATAGACAGGCGTGGTTGTGTACCAATTTTTAAGTGGTTTGATCAAAGGAAAATAAAGTTAATTATAAAATAATAAAGTAATATTAAAATAACCCTCGACATCACATCATTTCTTGTAATGCAATATTTACAATGTAGGACAAAGACAGATGACCTTATATGTACTGCTATGCTATTTAAATAAATCGTAAATAAAAATCTAAACAATGGAGGTTGTTGCAAGATGTCAGCCTGGAGAACATTGTGAGAGATACGACAGGGATGCCATCTCGGTGCAGGACGAGGTAGTATGTTGTCACGATAGCTCTAGTTTACACAAAATTTTATAGGTAGAGCTGTGTACAATGAACAATCAACTAACAATTGTGTAAGTTGTCAGCCTTGGACCACATCTTTCCTAATACAGGGACAAAGTTTGCGTCCAAAAGCGCTAAATTTTAGCATGCGAATGTATACTATAAATAAAAATTTCGGGACGCTGCAAGTGCGTTATAGTGGTGAATTTTCATAAGAATTGTACACTATTCGTAAGATGTATTATTAAAACTAATTCTTTAAATTTAAATGGACCTTGGAGATCGGTTTCAGAGTCCCAGTTAGCGATTATTTGAAAAAATTATATTTTATATGAAGCTAAAAAGTTTTTAATTTGGTCTTAGATATAACATGTAAGTACTGCAAATGTCTTAAAAAAATTGTGTTACAAATTTTATTAAAGTAACCAAAGTTTTTCAGAAAGAAATGAATTATTTACAAAGGAAATGTAACTGCCAAATTAAAAATATGGTAGCAATTTTTCCTTATTAATTGATTGGCTGGTTTTGTTTTAGTCAAACCATCCAGTTTTTGCAAACAATAAACAAAAAAAGGTTTTTTAAAACAAATTTGTAGTTCCTTATGTTATTTTTTAAAATTTAGTACCCGCGTGCGTTTACTGTTCACGATATTTAAAACTAAAAGCCATCTCTCTCTCTCTCTCTCTCTCTCTCCTAGTTTAATCTGACCACACGTAGCTATTTGACCCAGAGAAGCGTGTACGCTTTGCGCATTGCCTAACCTCGAAATCAACATCGCTGATGCTAATTGCTAATACCTTATTAGGATCTTATAATATAAAACAACTAGGTACCTATATTCAAATACAAATAGTAGGTAAATAATAATACAACTTTTAATCTTAACTCAACTTTAACAAAATGACTGTAGTAGTATATTATGATTGTAACATCCAATCAAACAAATATGAGAGTGATATGTAAACTGCATGTAGATTGTAAATATTGTATGTATTACCTAGTGAACTCTATACAGGATTCACTGGTAGGTACTAAAGTGAACCAAATTATTTTAAGAAGCAATATACCTACCTCAAACTAATACAGTAAGTACTTATAATATCTAGGTAGATACTATATAGTACATATATCGCTAGTTAAAATTCATTATTATAACGCATTTGCTGCGTCCCAATTAAAATAAAATAAAAATTACACATACCATAAGCCGTGCAAAACAAGTAGAAATAATAGTCTTGACGCAGCAAGTGCGTTATGGAAGAGAATTTTTATAAAAATGTTTTTTAATAGAAAATAGTCGTTTAAGTGAATTTTTATTAAAAAAATCACTAATAGAGAGGTATCGACGGTGAGACTTTGCAAAAAATTTTTTCAAATGAGCGCGAACTAAGACCCCTAGAACCCATATCCGGGGTCAGTTTGAATTTTTTATGTATATATATATATATATATATTATATATATATATATATATATATATATATATATATATATATATATATATATTATATATATATATATATATATATATATATATATGTATGTATGATCCGTCTGAATAACTCAAAAAATAATTAATATATTTTCGATGAAACTCGGCAAGTGCCTTTATTTTAATAATGGCTTGGATGAGTTTGTTAGCCAGGAAAATCGGACGGGTTTTCTAGGAAAATTTTGAGTTTTCTTTCAAAAAAAAAATTTTTCTCCGAAAATTACAAAGCTGTTCTAATGAAATTTAACGGATATATTACTTAGGAGAGACCCTTACTACGTACCAAAATTCAACTTTTAAGTTAAAAAAAATTGAGTTCTTCAAATTTTGAGTTTTCTTTCGAAAAAAAATTTTTCTCCGAAAATTACAAAGTTATTTTAATGAAATTTGGTGGTTATCGTGCCTTAGGAGGTACCTTACTGCACACCAAATTTAAACTTTCTAAGTTTATAGAAAACTGAGTTATTGAAATTTGAAACATTTAATAAAAATTCACTACCATAAACGCACTTGCTGCGTCCCGTTAGTTTTATTTTAATATTGTAGAAACAATGTACCATATGTCATCAAAATAACTTTATTGTTTGAAAATGTACAAACAGTTTCCGAAAATAAATTTCAAGTGTTTTCGAAAAAAACCGGTTTCTAGCCGAAGAACCTTAGATTAATAGCAAATTTGAGTTATTGAAATATGAAGCATTTAATGAAAATTCTCTACCAAGACGCACTTACTGCGTCCCAAATTTGTTTCTTGGAAACATGCATTACATTTAGATAAAAAATGAAAAAATTCGATAATATAAGGAGTAATTTTTTTTCTCTTCTTAAAACGTCAAAGAACGCATTTAAAACGTCAAAATTTTGCCACATTTAGACCAAGAACCTCAAGGAAATATGGGTTATGTAAACGTGTTACAACCAATTGTCATTGTCCTTCATTTTACTAAAATATTTGCAGAAAATATTTCAAACAGACCTTTTTCTGATATTTTGGCAGTAGCTTTAGTGATAGAGCTTATCGTTTAATGGTCTATAATGTTTATCGAATTTACATAGAAAAAATTCGGTATTGAGGAGACCGCGACTTCTGAATTGTGAGAATATTACTTCAAATATGCGCAAACTTGGACCCCAGAACTGATATATATATAGGGTTAAGCATTTACACGGTACAGCTTAATATCTATATATTATTACGTGAAGAACATACTTTGTACCCTTTTAAGCACATTGCGCATTTGTAATGGGCTAGCCTGTGATTGTAAAATAATTTTTTAAGCTAAAGACACTATAATTATTGTATACGATTTTTTTTGTATCTTGTATAATAACGGATATAATGGAACTTTATTGATTTCAGAGAAAGGGTCTATTTGAAATGAATTTTCTGGACAATATTTTAGTAAAATGAAGGACAATGACGGTTGAAACCAAGATTTCAGGGTTTGTAAAACATCTTCTTGAGACATTTTCTGTTTCATAGGCGGTATTAACTTCAGGTTCTTTGCCTAAATGTTGCCAATTTTGACGTTTTAAATTGCGATTTTGAGGAAAACCCAAATTTATTTCTTTAAATGCCTATAACTTTTTTGTGTTTTAACTTACAGAGATAGATTTTGGTAAGTGGATTTCCCAGAATGATTATAAATCCGCGTATCAAATTTGGTTACCCTTACTTTGTTGTTTCCGGAGATATAAAATTTTTTCGAAAGCAAACACAAAATTTTCCGGGAAAACCTGAGTCGACTTTCGTGACTAACGAACTTGTGCAAGCCCACTTCCAAAATAAAGATATTTACCAAATTTAATCAAAATCGGCCCACTATTTTTTGAGTTATCGGTGTGATACATACACACACACACACACACACACACACACACACACAACACACACACACACACACACACACACACACACACACACACACACACACACACACACACACACACACACACACACACAAATATATATATTATATATATATATATATATATATATATATATATATATATATATATATATATATATATATATATATATATATATATATATATATATATATATATATATATATATATACTGAAACTGACCCCGAATATGTGTTCCAGGGGTCCTAATTAGTGGTCATTCGCAATAACTTTTTCATAATTCAAAAGTCTAGATCACCTTAGTGGTGAATTTTTTCTTAAGAAAATTTACTAAAAGTATCTAGCCAATGGACTGTAAGTTCCGACGTCATATTTATCGATACCACCACCACCACCACCATAATTAAAAGTCTGGACGCAGCAAGTGCGTTATGGTAGCGAATTTTCTTTGAAGTGTTTTTTAATAGCAAATGTCTTTCTTTGATGAAAGCAGGCATCAAACTTGGTTGCCTATATAGTAGAAAACAATGTACCATATTATATCGAAATAACTTTATTGTTTGAAAATATATAAAGATTTTTTCAAAAGTCTGGATGCAGCCAGTGTGTTATGGAAGTGAATTTCCATTAAAATATTTTTAATAGCAAATGCGGAGCAGGCATCAATCTGATTACCGGTATAGCCTATGTAGTAGAAACAATGTACTATATTTTATCAAATTACTTATGGTTTGAAAATATAAAAAAAAAATCCCGAAAATAAACTTAAATGTTGGTTTCCTAACCAACAAAGCTTACGTTAATAGCAAATTGAGTTATTGAAATTTGGAGGATTTAATGAAAATTCGCTACCAAACGCACTTACTGCGCCCAGATTTTTTTCTTACAAATGCATCATATTTCGATAAAAAATGCTAAAATGCATTAACGAATTTGTTCTACGAAAATTAGCTAAAAATTACCGCTAAATCATAAACTTCACTAAACCTACAGCGAAAGCATGAACTTAACTAAACCGACAGCCAAAGCATCAGAGAAAGGGCCTATTTGAAATGAATTTTGTGTAAACATTTTAGTAAAACGAAGGGCAATCACGATTGAATCTGAAACTGAAGGGTTCGCAGAACACTCTTCTTGCAACATTTTCTTTTTACAATGCGTATTTGTTTCACGTTCTTTGCCTAAACCTAAACCTAAACCAATTTTGACGTTTCAAATTGCGAGTTTGACGTTTTGAGGAAAACTCCACAATTTGTTTCTATAACTGCCCACAACTTTTTTGTCTTTAAAGCTAGAGACTCGAATTTTGGTGTAGGGTTCAATCTTTATAATACAAACACGAGTACCAAATTTGGATGTCCTTACTTTGTTATTTCCGGAGATATAAATTTTTTAGAAAGAAAACACAAAATTTTTCGGGAACACAGATCTCCTCATTAGCGAATAAAAAAAAAATCGCTAAAAACACACACGGAAGTCATAAAGAACAGTTAGGCCCTCAGTTTTAAACTTAAGATATTCAATAATGATTTGGAATATTGTTTTCGATTATATTATAGACAAGAAATTATTAGATATCATACAGACCTCACATTCATCGGTGAAGGTGAATACCAAAAAACACACGACAACCGGTAAACTCAAATATCTGTATCAGTAGCCATAATCCAGTACTAACCACATTAAACAACGGATTTTCATTATAGAATAGTGTCATTCATGTGATTATATTGGCAGCCATGAGGAGCCATGAAAGCAGGATAAAGTAATTAGGCGTCTGTGTTATGCAACGGGCGTGAGGTATAAGCGAACCTGGTGAGGATGGCTGCGGTGTGCAAGCGGTAGAGGGACGGAAGCCGCTGAAACAGCCTGAAAAGCTGTAAGCCATGATGCCTGTTCAGATAAATTACAGTCGATCCGGGGAATAATTTAAAATAAAGCTTCGGTGGTTTCAATAGAATGGGATCCTCCTAGCGTACTGACCGAATGAACGTGGTGTTGCCGCTTTTATTATATTAGACCTAATTTCAAATTCTATGTAAAGTGATTTACATAATCAGTTGCACCATACACAGAACCTACCCGTATCTAGAAAATTTCGGGACGCAGCAAGTGCGTTATAGTAGTGTATTTTCATAACTATTAGTACGGCATATTACTAAATCGTATTACTAAAACTTCTGGACGCAGCAAGTGCGTTATGGTAGTAAATTTCCATAAAAATGATTTAAATAGCTAACATGTTTTTTTAAGAAAGCAGGCATCAATCTATATAGTAGAAACAATATGCCATGTTTCATCAAAATAACTTTATTGTTTGAACATGTACAAAAATTTCCGAAAGTAAACTTAAATTGTTCCCGAAAAAACTGGTTTCCTGGTCAACCTTATAGGTTAATAGCAAATTGAGCTATTCAAATTTGAAGCATTTAATGAAAATTCGCTACCATAACGCACTGCTGCGGCCCGAATTTCTTTTCTTACAAAGATGTATTATATTTCGATGGAAAATGCAAAAATGCAATAACATAGGGCGTGTTCGATTAAAAAGTTCGCTACCATAACGCACTTGCTGCGTCCCGAATTTCTTTTCTTACAAAGATGTATTATATTTCGATGGAAAATCCAAAAATACAATAACTTATGGGCCAGCCTGTAATTGTGAAAATATTTTTTAAGATGTAGCTTAAGACACCCTATAATTAATGTATACCATTTTTTCGTAACCTGCATAATAACGGATATATTGAGCTTTAATGATTTTTTACGAAAATTTGACAAAAATGATATGCCATTAAACGATAAACTCTATAGCCAACACTACTGATAAAGCATCAGAGAAGGGGTGTATTTTAAATTAATATTCTGGGAATATTTTAGTAAAATGAAGGACAATGACGATTGAAACTAAGAGTTCAGGCTTTGTAAAGCATTCTCCTTGAGACATTTTCTTTCCATAACTGATATTAATTTCAGGTTTATTGCCTAAATATTACCAATTTTGACGTTTGAAATCGCGACTTTGACGTTTTGAGTAAACCCAAATTTTTTTTTAAATACCTGTAACTTTTTTGTCTTTTAACCTACAGAGCTAAATTTTGGTAGGTACAAATGATGATATGAACCCGCGCACCAAATTTTGTTGCCCTTACATTGTTAATTCCGGAGATATAATTTTTTTTCGAATAAAAACTCAAAGTTTTCCCGTAATATAAAAATCGAAACTGACCCCGGATATGGGTTCTAGGGGTCCTAGTTCGCGCTCATTTCCAAAAAATTTTTCGAAATTCAAAAGTCGGAATCTCCCAATTAGTGAATTTTTTCTACGAAAATTCACTAAAATTAAAACTTTAAATTTAAACAGACCTTGAAGATCGGTTTTTAACGTCCTAATATCAACTAATTTAAAAAAAAAATCGAAAGTGTGGCCATCGATATCTCTCTATTATCAAAACTTTCGGAACGCAGTAAGTGCGTTATAGTAGTGAAGTTTCATTAAAATTTTACACTATTAATAAGATATATTATTAAAACTAATTCTTTAAACTTAAATGGACCTTCGAGATCGGTTTTAGAGTCGCAGTTAGCGATTGTTTGAAAAAAAAATATATTTTATATGGAGCTAAAAAATTAAAATGAGATATAATATGTAAGTACTGCGAGTGCTTTTAAAAAAAATTGTGTTACAAATTTCATTAAAGTTACAAAAGTTTTTCAGAAAAAACTTAATTATTTACAAAGGGAATGTACCTTTCAAATTATAAATATGGCAGGTATTTTTCTTATTAATTGCCTGGATGGTTTTGTTTTAGTCAACCCATCCAGTTTTGCTAACAATAAACAGCAAAAAAGGTTTTTTAAAACAATTTTCTAGTTATCCGCAAAGCTCATTATGTTATTTTTCGTTAATTTAGTACCCACGCTGCGTTTACATAGGCGTTACTATGGTTCAAGATTGAAGATTCTAGCTTATTGGAAAATGTATTGAGCTATCGGATTTAAAACATTTTTACGAAAATTTTCTACCATAACATACTTGCTGCACCCAAACCCTTTTCAACACTTATTTACGGTTGCTGTATCCACAATTTTTGAAAATGATAAAATATTGCAGCTTACTATGCAAGACTGACAAACAGGCCGACCTCAATATTATTTTTGGAAAATACAATGAGATAACAATTTAAACATAAATTGAAAATCTTGGTTCGCTGCTTCGTCGCGGGGTTCTCCTTCCCCTTATGCATGCTTACAATCACCCTCAAAGCATAAACAAGAACAATATAAACAAGAAAAAATCCTTTGGAGCAACCCCTAAAAAAGGGGACCTGCGGTGACTATAGACGTATAGAGGTTCTGCGCGCGGTAAACAGGATTTTAAGGAGGTATAGCTGCAAAATGGAATAAAGGCAGCTTAAAAGGTCAAACTAAGCTGTTTCTCTCGCACTTTCCGCTCACATTTCCTTTTTATATTCTTCTCCGCCCGGCACCCCTATTCACTCTTGGTCCCGTAATTTTCTTGTGGGCTGTTTGCAAGAAATTCTTCTTGTGGTCTGGGCATCCAGAAGGGGTTCTAATCACAGCTCTAAAAATGTCTTTATGAAAACCCCCCATGTGCTAATCTGAAAATTTTATTTTTATTTACAAACGGAATGCATTTATGAAATTATAGGTCGCAGGTAAGTATTTTTTCATATTAATTGCTTGAATGATCGGTTTTTATCAACTCAATCGAACCAGTTTCTGCAAACAAAATAACAAAAAAGGTCTTTTAAAACAAATTGGTAATTATCTGTGAAGCTCATTGTGTTATTTTTTAAATTTAGTATCCACGCTGCTTTCCTATAGGTTTTACAATGTATTAAAACTGAATATTCTAATTTAGTGGGAGATTGGGTTATCAGCATCTAAAATATTTTTATGAAAATTCGCTACCATAACGTACTTGAAGTCTTTGCAACACGTGTTTACTATTTTTGTATCCATCTTTTTTGAAAATGAAATAAATATCAACAATACAAAATTTTTGAATTAAAATTTTAATAATTTAACTTACACATCTGTTTATATAACTTTAACAAGAATATATGTACTTTGTAGTACCTACCTAGATATTATAAGTACTTACTGAATAAGTTTGACGTAAATATATTTCTTCTTACAATAATTCGGTTCACTTTGATAATAGCTACCAGTGAATTTTGTATAGATTTCACTAGGTAATAGATACAATATCTACAATCTACATGCAGTTTACCTATCACTTTCATATTTGTTTTGTTGGATGTTACAATCATAATATACTACTACAGTCATTTTTGTTAAAGTTAAGTTGAAATTAAAAAAAAATTGGGTTATTATTTACGTGCCATTTGTATTGGAATATAGGTACCTAGTTGTTTTCTATAATAAGATCCTAATAAGGTATTAGCAATTAGCATCAGGGGAGTCGATTTCGAGGTTATGCGATGCGCAAAGCGTGCACGCTTCTCTGTGACAAATTGCTACGTGTGGTCAGATTAAACTAGGAGAGAGAGAGAGAGAGAGAGATGGCTTTAAATTTTAAATACCGTGAACGTGAAGAATGGGAAGCTTAATCTTTATACATAATGAAACGTCGTTCTAGATTGCTTTTAAACAAATTGAATCACCTACATTACATTTTTCATTTATTAGTATTCGCATGCTCCAATTTAGCGCTTTTAGACGCAAACTTTGTCCAGGTATTGGGAAAGAAATGGTCCAAGGCTGACAATTTACAAAACTATTAGTTAGTTGTACATTGTACACAATAGATATAAAATTTTGTGTAAACTAGAGCTATCGTGATAACATACTACCTGGTGCTGCACCGAGATAGCGTCCCTGTCGTATCTCTCACAATGTTCTCCAGTCTGACATCTTGCAATAATTTCCATTGTTTTTATTTACGATTTATTAAAATAACATATCAGTACAGATAACATCTGTCTTTGTCCAACATTGTAGATATTGCATTACAGAATCTAGAGTTATGTCGAGGATTATTTTATTATTGATTTTGAATAACTTTATTTTTCTCTGCTCAAACGACTTGAATATTGGTATATAACCACGTCTGTCCAGGTTCTTTCAAGTTGTAAATTTTTGTTTTAATCACCTAGACGATTTTAGAGATATTGCGTTAAAAAAAAATATTAAGAAAAATTGGCCATTAAGATTTTAGGAACGAACTCATCCAAGCCACCAAACGATTACCAAAATAAGGCTAATTTCCAGATTTCGTCCAAATCAGTGAAGAATTTTTGAGTTATCGGTTGGATACATGCATATATAGTAATAGTAATAGTAATATTTATTGAGATAGATATACATTGTAACATTTGACAAATAAGTTAACAAC
The DNA here is from genome assembly GCA_964006375.1 of Tillus elongatus. NCBI lineage: Eukaryota > Metazoa > Arthropoda > Insecta > Coleoptera > Cleridae > Tillus > Tillus elongatus. The sequence continues at coordinate 300,163,440 of OZ023262.1, forward strand.
TTGTGTTTGTCTAAGTCACAATTTTGATAGGTTTATCCAAATAGAGTAATCAAAACTTGTAAAGATAACATTGACTACTAAAATTTTGACATACCAAATAGTTCATTTTGCTTCCTTAATAAATCTGTTCATCGTCAACCCCATTCTGTGCATTTACTTCCCACCGCTCAAAAACCATTTAGTAACACTTTCTGCATTGAATCAATTTTGTCCTTGTTATTTGAGAAAATCCAAATCCCAATTTAGAAACAATTTTAAAACATTGTATTATTAATTTCAAGCTTTACGTAAACATTTTAACTGACCATGAAAATGGGTTCCAGAGGTCCTAATTCGCTGTCATATGAAGAAATTTTTTGTAAGTCTCACCATGGAAAGCTCTCTATTAGTGACTTTTCTTAATGAAAATTCACTAAAAAATATTTTAATCTTGTGTTCTAGCTCCGTTTGGGACAAATGCCCAAAACTCAATTTTTTATCAAGCTGGAAAATTAAAATTGGTATATCTAGGTATAGCAAGTATCTGATGAAAGCTTGTACTACAAATTTCATTAAAGTTACAAAATCTTTCCGAAAGAAAACTAAATTTATATTTAGAAAAGGAAAGTACCTGCCAAATTATAAACGTGGTAGGTATTTTCCCTTATTAGTCGCCTGATTTCGTTTTAGTCAACCTAATCTAACTGGTTACTCCAACAACAATTTTTCTTTAAAACAAGTTCTCTTTTTTTAACAATAAAAAAGGTCTTCTGAAAATTATAATTTTTTGACTCAAAGGTGACAAAGTTATCAAGGAAAATCTTTGTCCAGAGGTATGAAATCTGGATGCTATTGTTCCTACCAAATATTAAAGTTAGTGAAACAAAACAAAACGTTAAATATGCATCGCGCGGGAATAGAACGCGGGCCGCCCGCGAGTCAGGCAGCGTGTCAGGCGCACACTCTACCCCTCGGCCACGGAAGCTAACTAACAAGAGTTTGTTTACGCAGTTTTATATCCTAAGAGTAAATTAAGCAAGCAGCTAATTACAGAACTAACAACCTGTTTTAAAATCGTTTTTATAGGGAGACGAGCCTGTTTTGCTTACAACATTTAGTTGATTCTTCTATATAATCTCATATTCTTATAATATGAGACTTGCCAAACCATTGTTTGACAAAATCCTCATATTTTCTTTATAAAAACAATATGTCCGCCCAAATTTCCTTCCCTAAACTTTGATCTTTCCACTATAGCTACATTTCCAGTCTGAAACTTTAACTGGGGCCATTCGTCAAGCGACAAATATAGTGTACTTTGAAAATGTATTGAATCGGCACTTAACAAACGATAACTCTACAGTCACATCATTTTTAATTTCACGTCATCTGTCAGTACACTTTGAGGACCCAAATCACCACAACACACCTTTTTAAAGACCTGACGATCGTTTCACTAACAAAACTGGCATCATCAGAGGATGAAAAATTCTACAATGAGTCTTAGGTAAAGACCGATCCGGAGAGGTAGACGAAATCTCAAATTTTTTGTGTATTGTATTTTAATTGCCGGACAAGGTTTTTGAACTTCCTTTATAACTTTCGTGTGTTGTGGTGATTTGGGTTCTCCAAGTCTACATATCAGTGCTCATCACAGGTTCCAATTTTCACCTAGTTCACTTACAATCATCTCTCATTTTAACGTTGTGTGAAAGTGGGCTGGATGCAAGATATATAAAACTAATTTTATAAATAATTTTTTATTTCAACAACACAACACGAGCGCCTAAATACTGTCGTACCATGGGTGTAGACAAGGAGGAAAGAGGCAACTTGCTAATTCTCGACTTGAAGGTTTGGAGGTTCGGAGGAGAAGGAAAAACATGTGCCGGCAAGGAATTCAACAACTTGGAAGTCCTCGGGACAAAAGAGCGGGCATAATACGATGTTCTATGTCTGGTGACCTGGACAGTAAAAGGGTGCATTCGCTCTGTACCCCTGGTAGATCTGTTGGGGGCAGCAGTTGGTGGAACTATGGAAGAAAGCTCCCCTGAGCAGTGCCCGTGCAAATATCTGTAGAGAGAGAGAGAGAGAGAGAGAGAGAGAGAGAGAGAGAGAGAGAGAGAGAGAGAGAGAGAGAGAGAGAGAGAGAGAGGTCACCAACGCCACGTCGGTGGGCAAGGGATGGCAGCCTTTAGGTGAGGGTAGGGTTACCGACGAGACGTATAGCTCTCTTCTGGATGGAGTACAGGATAGCGAGTGTAGAGGCGGCAGCGGGACCCCCGATGTGGGAGCAGTATTCGAGGTTTGGCCTTATTTGTGAAGTATATAAGGTATAGAGATTACCTGGCGAAAAGTATTTGCGAGCCCGGAAGAGGAAACCTAATTTCTTAGTAGCCGCTTCTGCAATTGATGTGACATATTGGTGCCAATTGAGATTTCGATCCACAGAAATGCCAACAAGTGAAAAGGACTCATTACTTTGAATAACTTAGTTGTTCATTGTGATGGGTCCAGGGCTGGTGTATCTCTTATGAGATAAAATATTGGACGGGATGTACTTTCGCGTAATGTCATGGTGTTGACAACGCTTTTCGGAATTTTAGTAGTCGATATTTTACGATCGCTAGTGCGGGTAGTATATTTAAGTCGTCTTATTTTTATTGTTTGGTAATTAAGTATGTTTCAATCTACATATTGCAGCAAACTACTCTGTCTTTGACACGCATTGGACTTTAACCACTTCATTTAAAGACATGTATTTCAGATTTTATTTTTAATTTGGAAAAAACTTTGTGAACCGAATGACTTAAAATTCACAATAGAGGTATATTTCCACCACTTATCTTTACAAGTAGAGTTTCATTCCAGTTACTTCGATGCTTTAAAAAATATAGCGTATTCAAACATATTTTTGTATATTTTTTTGGAAAATATATCCGTTATAGCTGATATACGTACTAGTCCGTGGTCTTAACAAAATGAACATATGTGCCAAGTTTCGATCAAAGCTGCTTACACACACACACACACACACACACACAGATATATATATATATATATATATATATATATATATATATATATATATATATATATATATATATATTGTGCTGGGAAATTGCTCAATATAAACTATTCGTACATCAGATTGTAAATAAAGGAGTAGAAATAAATTTTACTACAAAAACAAAAAATACTTTTACGGTAATTTAAGTTGATGACGTTAAATTCCAATTATGTTGTTAAACCATATAAATGCTCAGACATAGGCATATTGGGGGTTGTTTTAGCAATATTATTAATAAAACTGGACCACAGGTCAGCAGTAAGTGCAATACTTACAGTATACACGTGATGTATATGGGCTTTTTGCTAATCCATCTCCATATCACTTGACATTTTCTTCACACTTAAACATAAACAGGTTCTCTATTATTGTTAGTCAGTGCTAGTTAAGTGAGCAATGACAGAAGCCATGGGTCATTAAGACGATCAATAATAACAATTTTAAGATTTATAACCTTTAAAATTTGCAATATTATCTCAGTAAAAAGGTTCATTAAGCCACATATGTAAATATATATGTCAGTAAAACCAAAGAATTATGCTAAGAAAGATATTTACCTACCTATAATTTAGAATAAGATCTATATATAATATATAAGAATATGTGTTTTAAAACCAAAGGATTAAGGTTTGTCAAAACAAAGTGTTTATGTTGAGAGACTTTTTATCAATATTGTAGCATTTCAAAGTGTTTTCATTTTAAAATTAGTGTTACTGTTGTATTAGAATTAGTGAGGTTAGGCCAAATTTTATTTAATATTAAGAAATTGGATAAGATAATTTATTCAAATTTACCGGGCTTTAAAATATGCATACCTGTCAAAAGGTAATAATTAATTCAAGATAGACTGCTATGAAAACAGGAAGTCAAGGGTTCAAGATTAAATTGAAGACGATTTCCGACTTCCGCTTGAGATAAGGAAATTGTTTTTTGATAGGACGCGAAAAACAGGCGTCAGTATTCCCTCCAGAAAGAATTTCAAGATTATTAAAATATTTGTGCATCAACAGGCAACTGACCTACAAGTAACAAAGAAGTTCATTAATTAATGTTCCAGAGTTAAAAAATGCATCCAAAAATAATGGTATAAAAGATGATCACGTCAACACTTACATAGAAATCATCCAAGGAAACCAGGTATCTAAAATCTATCAATTACTGTTAAATTAAATCAAAGGGAAGAAAATTCCATAATACAGACAAGATAACTGTCAAACACTTGTCTAAAATAATAATATTGGTGGGGAAAAGCGAAATTATTTAACTTTGAACAAAAATACAACTTGTATTCCAACGCTACTCAAAAAGCGAAATCATAGCGGGCGCGAAGTGTTTCAGTGTTTGAAATTACAAAACATTTTAATCAGTTTGTAAAACAGTCGTCACAGTCAAAATTTGTCAAATAATTTTAAGCATTAAAATTGTCCTTAAGTTTTAAAAATTTCTAGAAGATCCATTTAAGATATCAATTAAAATCAACAAAACTAAATCCATTGAATAAAATTTTGGTTACGATTTTAAATATATATGAGATATTTCTTTGAGTCAATATTCAAACATAAATAAACTTTTCCACAAAAAAAAAAACATAATTAAAACTTTAATTTACATATAGTAGGCTATTCTTCTTCCAACATTTATATAGAACCGACTACTAAGAGAGAGCTTATATATAAGGAAAGAGCAGAACCAGGGCAACAAACAAATGTGTGTTTGTGTGTTTTTGTTTCTTCAACGTCGGCCTATTTCCGGCCAATCACCGACGCCAGGAAGCAGTTTCACCTCACTATCCTAGAAATTTTGCCGAACCCCTGCCTTTCTGTAAGGAGGGTAGGGATCTTTAACGTGCCCAACATCGCATGGACACGGGACCGACGGCTTTACGCCCACTCCTAAGGGCGGAACGTGCAGACATTCAACTTGCTCAAATACAATGCCAGAACCTCGGTTGATATTAATGTTACAGTTTGTACTGAAAAAGTGAAAGGAGTACCATGGGATAGAACCCAGTACCATTCGGTTCAGAGGCAAACGTTCTTACCCCTGGACTACCGAGGTTCGCAACAAACAAATAACAAGGTAAATTTATTTGGTAATGTTTCTAAACTAGAGGCAAGTATCTAGCCATATCATTTGCTCTATTGACTAACAATTGAATGATGATATTGATAGAGGGTATGCAACCAACACTACACTGAAATAACAGGGGGTGAAGCTACTTTATAATTCAATATATATGGGCATTGATTAAATAAATATAACCACAATTATAAAGCATTTATTATATAGGCACACCGAAAATCACAAATATATATATATATATATATATATATATATATATATATATATATATATATATATATATATATATATATAATTTGCATAAGCATACAAACATTGTGTGTAAATTGTATAAACAAGATCTGTATTTAAATACAATATATAAAGGTAAAAATCATTATAAAATATCCCATAAGCATTAGCGCTTACTATTCTTAAACAAATAAAATTACTAATATTATTATAGACAATTTAATATAATTGTCGGGGTTCGCCGTAATAATATAATTGTTGAAATTCGTCATTGAAATTATATTAAATCATTAATATATATATATATATATATATATATATATATATATATATATATATATATATATATATATATATATATATAACATAGAAATTCCGCTCATTTGATAACATTTTCTAGAAGTCTCACCATCGTTACCTCTCTACTATTGAATTTACTTAATAAACATTCACTTATATACTTCTCACAACAGTGACTACGTTTCATTTGTCTATGAAACGATATAAGTGTTTGTGTGTATTTTGTTTCTTTAGCGTCGGCTTATTCCGCGACTATGACCAATCATCGACGCCAGGGAGCAGTTTCACCTCATTATCCTGGAAAATTTGCCGAACCCCTGTCTTTTTGTAAGGAGGGTAGGGATGCCCAACATCGCATGGACACGGGACCGGCGGCTCTACGCCCCCTTTGAAGGGCGGAACGTGCAGGCATTCAGCTCAAATATAATGCCAGAACCTCGGTTGATGTTAATGTTACAGTTTGTACTGAAAAAGTGAAAGGAGAACCCTGGGATCGAACCCAGTATCCTTCGGTTCAGAGGCACACGTTCTTACACCTGAACCACCGAGGTTCTATCTAAGTGTTTAAGATATGAATATTTAACAGTTGATTATAATAATTATTTTCTTACGACAAAACCAAACTGTATAGAATTAATTAAAAAGTCCTTACTCAGCATATGCATTACGGCAGCAAATTTTTATTAACATTTTTCCTACCACAACTTGCTGACACCGTTTCATGCTAAATACAGAGGGTAGAAGATTTTTCTCTGGCTTCGCAAGTGCTTGCGGCCTTTTCTACAAGCCAACTGCTTCTATATTTTACTGGAAAGTTGCCAGAGAAAGTAATTTTTAAGTCTGTATTTGGCATGGAAGGTAAAATCTTGATATACTTTCATCAGCAAGCCCTTTTCACTAAATGAATTTGCGGTCGATGAAAGAAAATAATTATTAACCCCCCCCTCCACCTATCACCATTAACAGAGGTTGTGGCACTTTGTTGGAACGGGTTAAATGTCTGCACGTTGCGCCCCTTCGGACGAGGTGTAAAGTATAGAATTAGTATAATTACCACTGAAACACATCCCATGACTGTTTCGGTCTTATATGACGCCTTATCTTTAAGTTTAAAGATAACAGAAACTATTTTAGAATCATTTTTATAGAGACTTAGCATTATTTTGTTTACATTTGTAGTATATTATACGACAGCATAATATATCTATGCTGCACGAAAACTGTATTTAAATCCCCCAGTTAAATGACAATAAATTGGCAAATTTTTAATTTTATGTCGTCTATCATTTTCCATAATTGCGGCCGAGATTTCACCACTGTTGGTTCGGGTAGTTTGTATGTGTTATGCCTGGTAAATATTTAGTTTGGTTCCTGTTGATGTATGGTTTATACCTGTTGAGTATCACGACGAGTGTTGATGTGAAATCTGCACTTTATGAATTTCCGATTCATGAAAAGAAATCGGAAGTATTCCTTTAGAAAAAAAAAAGTGTTATGGCGGCGTAAGTATTTGGAAAAACTTCGCCAATACAGCCACGAGAATCGTAAAATTTACTTTTATGGACGAAACTTGGCTAAACAAAAGTCATACCGTTTTGAAAGTTTGGCAAGACCTTAATCTGACCAACAGTCGACAAGCGTTTTTGGAAGGATGGTCTACAGGGCTGAAAGTTTCCTGTGGCAAAGGAAGACGCTTAATTGTTACTTATATTTGCAGTGATGATGGTTTTTTCGAAAGTGGTGCCTGAATATTCGAAGAAAACAGCGGAAGACCACAAAGATATTGACTCTAAGTGTTTTGAAGGTTGGTTTGCTTCAGTTTTGGCAAAACAAAAGTCATACCGTTTTGAAAGTTTGGCAAGACCTTAATCTGACCAACAGTCGACAAGTGTTTTTGGAAGGATGGTCTACAGGGCTGAAAGTTTCCTGTGGCAAAGGAAGAAGCTTAATTGTTACTTATATTTGCAGTGATGATGGTTTTTTCGAAAGTGGTGCCTGAATATTCGAAGAAAACAGCGGAAGACCACGAAGATATTGACTCTAAGTGTTTTGAAGGTTGGTTTGCTTCAGTTTTGGCAAAACAAAAGTCATACCGTTTTGAAAGTTTGGCAAGACCTTAATCTGACCAACAGTCGACAAGTGTTTTTGGAAGGATGGTCTACAGGGCTGAAAGTTTCCTGTGGCAAAGGAAGAAGCTTAATTGTTACTTATATTTGCAGTGATGATGATTTTTTCGAAAGTGGTGCCTCAATATTCGAAGAAAACAGTGGAAGACCACGAAGATATTGACTCTAAGTGTTTTGAAGGTTGGTTTGCTTCAGTTTTACCACAGTTGGAAGCGGGTTCTGTGGTAGCTATGGACAATGCACCTTGCCATAGTCGTCGGTTAGAGTCGTTACCAATATCCAGCTGGCGGAAGGGACAAATTATCGACTGGATTGCTGGTAAAGGTATTGCTCATGAAGAAACTATGCTTAAAATTCAATTATTCGACATATCACTCCGTTTCAAACAATCCTTCATAAAATATGCCGTAGATGAACTAGCCATGGAACGTGGGATTATAGTCCATCGTTTACCACCCTATCATTGTGAGCTAAACCCCATTGAATTAATCTGGGCTCAGGTAAAATATGACGTAGCAAAAGAAAACAAAATCTGTAAGGTGCCTGAAATAAAGTCGTTGCTACATGATCCATTAAACCATGTAACTGCCGAGAATTGACAAAAATGCATTGAGAATGTTATGAAGGAGGGAACTCGCATGTGGGATCTAGATGTACGAATTGACATTGTTGTAGAGCCGTTAGTCATTGATGTTTGTTAAAGTAGTAGTGATAGTGATAGTAATAACAAATCCGATACTGATTCTGAGGGCTTTATTGACATTTAGTCAGCCGAAGATAGCAGGTGTATGTATTGAACTATGTCTTAACATTTAGCAGATTCTCTTCTTATTATTTTGGTTAGTGATTGGTTAACAATGACCATAATTTCTGTTTTAAACTAGTTGTGTTTTTTGTTGTGTTAGCAAAAAAACTGCAAATGTTATCCAAATCACTCGGTAAGATTCATTTCACAACTTATTTTTAACTGATTTAATTATTGAAAAAAAAAACAAACAATAAAACCTTTAATTTTTCGATATTATTTCGATGTAGTGCATAGATTAGCTACTGATAACGCGCGCCTATGTCATTTCCCTCTCATACGCCAAAATGTATTTTTTGTTACTTCGCCATATTTTGATACTAAAGTATAAAGAGTAAGCTCTAAAAGACGTTTTACTAGAAAACGCTTTATTTTGTATGAATATCTTATCTTATCTTGATGACGCTAACTTTGTTAGTGAAACTATCATCAGGTCTTTAAAAAGATGTTATCAGTGCTCACACAGGTTCCAATTATCGTTTAGTGTATCAAACATATTTTTATCAAAATTCACTACCATAACGTACTTACTGCGTACAGACTTTACAGGTATTTGTTTATAATTTTACAATTAATGAAAAACCCTAGGTTTAGAGGTATCCAGTGACCACCACGCGTGTTGGTCTTCGCTAGCACAGAGTTGGTTGGTTAGAGTATACGTGTAGTTTACAAAGGAATGTGGAGCAGTCCTGTGGAGTTTCTGGAGTTCTCTGTTGGGCCAGGCAGATGGTGGCGGTGCGGCTGCAGAGCGTGATCTTACTACCGCATGAATGAGCCATAGACACGGGAGTTGGGGCCAGAGCAGCCGTCCGCGGCGTTGCCATATCTCATTATAGATCAATGGCTCGTCTGGGTAGCTTAACATAAATAACTTAACTTATCTATATAAACATTGAAATCAAAAGGAATTACTGAAGATTGGAACCTGTGATGAGCACTGCTACCTACAATTTGGAGAACACAATTTATCACAATACAGTTTTTAGACCTGATGATCCATTCGCTAACAAAGTCAGCTTCATCAGAGGGATGAATAAACTCCCCTCTGATGATGCTAACTTTGTTACCGAAACGACCGTCATGTCTAAAGACTGTATTGTGATGAATGGGGTTTGTCAAATTGTACTTATAGATGGCATGAAATTAAAAATTTGCCAAGTGATTGTTTTGAACCGGGGGATTAAATAAAATTTTGAAATACACAATACTTTCAGCTTAATGTACGGTCCCAATTTAAGTTTTAGGCTGAAAATGTAACATAATATAATCAAAATGTAAACAAAATTGACTCAAGTCTCTATAAAAATGATTTTAAAACAGTTTGTTCTTCTATATTTAAACTTAAATATAAGACGTCATCTAAGGCAAGAATGGTGTATGACGGGAACTAATTCAAACTGAGACTTCACATCTACTATGTACCAGAATGATAATGTCATAATATCGATGTCAACTTTGAAAGAATCGTTGAATGTTTTTGAAGTCATAATTCAATTAATTCTGTAATTAGTTGTTACGTTTGCCTCTAAAATAACATAAAATGTCCCGGGAATGTAGTCGGCGTTAAGTATCAGGTAGACAAAGTTTTTGTTGGCGCATCTGTGGTTCAGTGGTAGAATGCTCGCCTCGTACGCAGTCGGACCGAGGTCGGTTCCCGGTCAATGCATGTAACAGTTTGTTTTGTTTCACTTTAGTATTTGGTACAAACAATAGTGTAGAGACTTCATACATTTGGAACAATGTCTCATTTTTGTTTAAAATTCCTGGATAACTTTGCCACCTTTGAGTCTAAAGTTATAATTTTCAGCAGCGATCTTGTTATTGTTGATATTGAATTTTTATTCGGAAAATTCACGAATGGAGATTTTTTCTTAACTTTTTTCATTGTTGCAAAAACCGGTTCGATTAGGTTGACTAGAGCGAAATTACGCAGGGGGGTAATAAGGAAGAATAACTGCTACATTTATAATTTGCGGCAGATACTTTACTTTACTGGATATGAATTAAGTATTCTCCTGGAAAGCTTTTTAACTCTAAACTAAAATTTGAATTATAAGTTTCTTTTAAATAAATTTACACTACCTAGGTATACCAAATTTCAATTTCTAGCTTCATAGAATTAAGTTTTTTTGATAATAGAGATATATCGATGGTAACACTTTCAAAATAATCAGTCAAATCTGCGCGTACTAGGACCTCTAAAACCGATCTTCATGATTTGTGTAAGCTTAAAGTATTAACTTTAGTAATATGCTGTACTAATAGTGTACAATTCTTATGAAACTTCACTACTATAACGCACTTACTGCGTCCCGAATTTTTTTTATTGTTAAAAGTATTATATACATAAAAATGTAGATCTCCATTATGACGAACGAGAAAAGGAATACAACATCATAATACAAATAGCGCAAAGAATTGGATACAACAAGAAAACAATAGAAAAGCTAGTAAAATAAATTTAAAACAAACAAATCAAGAAAACCGAAAACAAAACACCATAAACAAACATAAAATACACAACATTCACTTATAACCACCACATAAAAAAAAAATAACACAAACACTTAAAAATTAGCTACAAAACCTAAAACGAAATAATAAACAAAATAAATAAAAAACAAGGACACAACCCACAGGAATTCAACGGAAGATTTCAAATAGAATGTAACACATCCAATAAAAAATATATAGAAATGACACAAAATCAATAGATACAAAGAACCTAAAAGGCATATAGGTTACGTAGAGAAAATGTCGCAAGAAGTGTCTTTTATAAACCCTTAAGTTTCAGCTTCAACTGTCATTTTTGATCATCTTGCGAAAGTATTTCCAGAAAATTCATTTCAAATACAACCTTTCTTTGATGCTTTGGCAGTAATTTTAGTTTGGGGTATCGCTATATTAAAAAACTTTGTACCCCTTTTTAAGCACATTACGCGCACGGAAGAGTGTGAGATTTGGTAGGTAAAGCTCATATGGAGAAGGAGTGCAGAAAGATAAAATGTATGTACGATATGTGTTACAGAAAGATTAAACAACGCTTTGTTTTAATTAGAGAGTCGGATTCCCCGTTCTTAATTGACCTTCAATTAATACGTGAAATGCCAAAGACATAAAACTCTGTGATCAAACAGTTGCTCTGAGATTATAGTTATCCTCTATGCCAAAAGAACATCAATAACGTTCACACTTAAAAATTTAATGAATTACTGTCGAATTTCGACCACTGCACATGTCCACTAGTATGGTTTAGTACTCTATAATTTTTAGCGAATTTTCTTAGAAAAAAATTCGCTATTGTGGAGACCGCGACTTTTGGATTTTGAAAAGATTTCTTCAAATAAGCGCGAACGAGAACCCCTAGAATCCATATGCAATGTAAGTTTCAGTTTTTATCTGTTTACATATATACAGGGTGACGCATTTCTACGGCAAAGCTCAATATTTCCGTTACTGGAAAAAATTGCATACGCTAATTATAGGGTGTCTTGAGCTGCATCTTATAAAATTGTTTCGTTAATTACAGGTGGTCCATAAGTCGTCGGTGATACAACACCTCTTATATTATTGCATTTTTGCATTTTCCATTTAATTACAATGCATGTTTGTAAACGAAAATTTGATAGCCTTCATCGTTTTCGAGTTATTTCAATTCTTTCATATCTTTGGCACATATCAAAAATTATGATACGGCGTTTTTACCGATATATATCAGAGTCCCATGAAAATGACGTACTCAAAGAGGTTTTCGTTTATATTATTGGTGAAAAAAATCGAGGTGCCGTATACAATTTTAGTGAATTTTCTTTAAAAAAAAATCACTAATGAGGATATCTCGACTTTTGAAATTTGAAAAAATTTCATCAAATGAGCGCTAATTAGGCCCCCCAGAACACATATCCGGGGTCAGTTTAAATTTTTATATGTTTATATATATATATATATATATATATATATATATATATATATATATATATATATATATATATATATATATATATATATATATATATATATATATATATTTGTGTGTCTGTGTGTGTGGGTGTGTGTGTGTATCACACCGATAACTAAAAAAATAATAGGTCGATTTTTATTAAATTTTGTGAATAATTTCCTTTTGCAAATGGCTTGGATAAGTTCGTTATCCAAGAAAATCGGCCGAGGTTTTCCCGGTCTTTCGAAAAAAATTATATCTCTGGAATGAACAAAGTAAGGGCAACTTACAACAAATTAGGTACGCGGGTTTATATCCTCATAGGTAAGTTATCTACCAAAATTTAGCTCTGTAGGTCAAGAGACAAAAAAGTTATAGGCATAAAAAAATGGGGTTTTCCTCAAAACGTCAAACTTGCGATTTAAAACGTCAACATTTGCAACATTTAGGAACTTGAATCAAATGCGGGTTATGAAAATAAAATGTCTCAAGAAGAATGTTTTACAAACCCCGAAGTCTTAGTTTCAACCGTCATTGTCCTTCATTTTACTAAAATATTTCCAGAAAATTCATTTAAAGTAGACGCTTTCTCTGATGCTTGGCAGTAGCCTTAGCTATAGAGTTTATCGTTTAATAATATATAATTTTTGTCGAATTTTCGTAAAAAATCAATAAAGCTCAATATATCCGTTAATATACAAGATATAAAAAAAAATTGTATATATTAATTAATATTTAAAAAATATTTCTACAATCACAGGATGGCCCATAAGTCGTTGGTGATACAAATTTTCTTTTTGTTTTAATCAAACACGCCTTATGTTATTGCATTTTTGCATTTTCCATCGAAATATAATGCATGTTTATAGGAAAAAAAATTCTGGACGCAGCAAGTGCGTTATGGTAGCGAATTTGGATCAAATGCTTCATATTTGATTAGCTCAATTTGCTATTAACCTATGAGGTTGACCAAGAAACGAGTTTTTTCGGGAACACTTTAGGTTTCGGGAATTTTTGTACATTTTAAACAATAAAGTTATTTTGATGAAACATGGCACATTGTTTTTACTATAAAGGTTATACTGGTAACCAAATTTGATCCTGCGTTCTTAAAAAAACACACATATTTGCTGTTAAAAATATTTTTATGTAAATTCACTACCATAACGCACTTGCTGCGTCCAGACTTTTTTGTTTGCGTAGAAATCCGTTTTTGTAAAATTTTTGAGAAATTGTGGTAATTAGGAATACATGTTTAATAAGTTATTGTAAAAAAACAGTTTTCGGGTTTTCGTTTAACAATTTGTTTGCAAATTTTCATGAAAAAAGGTTTTGTAAGTTTTGTGGAAAAGATTTTTGTGAATAATTATATCTTGGTAGGTGGCTAAATCGCTTAAGGAAGTTCGTTGACCAGGAAAATCGGACCAGTTTTTCCGGGAACATTTTAAGTTTATTTTTGAAAGATTTTTGTAGTTTTTGAAACAATAAAGTTTTTTTTATGAAATGTGGTACATTGTTTCTACTATATAGGTTATACTGGTACCCAAATTGGATGCCTGCTTTTATTAAAAACAGGCAAATTCTCTATTAAAAACACCTTGACGAAAATTCACTACCATATTGCACTTGCTCTGTCCACACTTTTTTAATGTTGATGTGAAAATATTTTTACAGGTAGAGATGCTTTAGTAAACGTGGCAATGACGGCAGCATGCTGGCCCTCGGCGCTCTCGTCACTCTCGGTTCGCGCTACCAGGACCTTCGTCTCTCCTCGCTCCGGTCGTGCCTCTCCTCATTCCGGACACCGGAGTCCACCAACACCAATGCCGGGAGCATGCGCAATTCATGACTGCACGCACCGGAGCAACGTGACAGGTCCGGGTTGGATTAGCTGGGAAAGTTTAGATCCTTGCCAATTGTTAATAAAGTAATTTTAAAAACTGACAATGAACATAATCATCCAAGTCTAAATTGTGAAATGCATACCTATTTTAAATTAAATGTATAAAGTAAAGACGCAGGAAGTGCATTATGGTAGTTAATGTGATTAAAGTTTCACTTGTTAAAAAAAATAAAGTCGACCAATTTAACGCATTAAATTCCAAATATTTTTTTATTGACAATGTTTTTTGTGTGTTTTATTTGCCATGAGTTCACCTACCAATATTTGATATAAAATGATATGAATAAATGGTGATATAAATTATATAAATGGCTAGTTTTAAATCTATTTGGAAAATATAAGGTGTTAACCACCTAACGACTGGGGTCCCACATAGCTTAAGTTAAAAAAATGTCTCTACGCAGCAAGTGCGTTATGGTAGTGAATTTACATTAAAATGTTTTTAATAGCAAATACGTGTGTTTTTTTTTAAGAAAGCAGGCATCAAATTTGGTTACCAGTGTAACCTATATAGTAAAAATCTCGGGACGCAGCAAGTGCGTTATGGTAGTGAATTTTCATAAAACTATTTTTTAATAGCAATAATGTGTGTTTTTTTAAGAAAGCAGGCATCAAATTTGGTTACCAGTATAATCTATATAGTAAAAACAATGTGCCATGTTTCATCAAAATAACTTTATTGTTTGAAAATGTAAAAAAATTCCGAAAGTAAACTTAGTGTTTCCGAAAAAACTCGCTTTTTGGTCAACCTTATAGGTTAATAGCAAATTGAGCTATTCAAATATTAAGCATTTGATCAAAATTCGCTACCATAACGCACTTACTGCGTCCAGAATTTTTGTTCTTACAAACATGCATTATATTTCGATGGAAAATGCAAAAATGCAATAACATAAGGCATGTTTGATTAAAAAAAAAAGAAAATTTGTATCACCAACGACTTATGGGCCAGCCTGTGATTGTAGAAATAATTTTTTAAGATGTAGTTTAAGACACCCTATAATTAATATATACAATTTTTTTTTCATATCTGGTATAATAACAGATATATTGAACTTTATTGATTTTTTTTACGAAAATTCTACAAAAATTATATACTATTAACGATAAATTCTATAGCTAAGACTACTGCCAAGCGTCAGAGAAGGGGTCTATTTGAAATGAATTTTCTGGAAACATTTTATTAAAATGAAGGACAATGACGGTTGAAACTAAGACTTCAGGGTTTCTAAAACATTCTTCTTGAGACATTTTATTTCCATAGCCCGTATTAGATTCAAGTTCTTTTCCTAAATGTTGCAAATTTTGACGTTTAAATCGCAACTTTGACGTTTTGTGAAAAACCCCAATTTATTTTTGTTTAAATGCCTATAACTTTTTTATCTTTTGACCCACAGAGCTAAATTTTGGTAGGTAACTTGCCTGTAATGATATAAACCCGCGTATCAAATTTGGTTGCCCCTACTTTGTTAATTTTGTAGATAAAATTTTTTTTCGAAAGAAAACACAAAATTTTCCGGGAAAACCTCGTCGAATTTTCCTGGATAACGAACATATCCAAGCCACTTGCAAAAGGAAGGTACTCACTAATTTTGACGTTTAAAATCGCAATTTTGACGTTTTGAGGAGAACCCAATTTTTTTTTTTTTGAATGCCTGTAACTTTTTTATCATTTAACCTACGGAGCTAAATTTTGGTAGGTAACTTGCCTCTAATGATATAAACCCGCGTATGAAATTTGGTTGCCCTTACTTTGTTAATTTTGGAGATATAAATTTTTTTCGATTTTTTTCGAAAGGAAACACAAAATTTTCCGGGAAAACCTCAACGGATTTTCCTGGATAACGAACTTATCCAAGCGACTTGCGAAAGGAAGGTATGTGCCAAATTTTATCAAAATCGGTCCATTATTTTATAAGTTATAGGCGTGACACATAAATATATATATATATATATATATATATATATATATATATATATATATATATATATATATATATATATATATATATATATATATATATATATATATACATATATATACAACAAATAAAGTCTGAAACTGACCTCGGATTTGGGTTCCGGGGGTCCTAAATAGCGCTCATTTGAAGAAATTTTTTCAAAATTCGAAAGTCGAGATCTCCTCATTAGTGAATTTTTTTTAACAAAATTCACTAAAACAATGTGCCATGTTTCATCAAAATAACTTTATTGTTTGAAACTGTATAAAAAGTACCGAAAGTAAACTTAAAGTGCTCCCGAAAAAACTTTTGGTCCAACTTATAGGTTAATGCATGCGATTTTTTTCATATCTTGTATAATAAAGGATATAGTGAGCTTTATTGATTTTTTACGAAAATTCGAAAAAAATATTATACCATTAAACGATAAACTCTATACCTAAGACTACTGCCATAGCATCAGAGAAAGGGTCTATTTGTAATGGCTTTTCTGGAAATATGTTAGTAAAGTTAAGGACAGTGACGGTTGAAGCTAAGAATTCAGCGTTTGTGAAACATCCTTCTTGAGACATTTTCTTTCCATAGCCCGTGTTAGTTTCAGGTTCGTTCTCTAAAAGTTGCGAATTTTGACGTTATGAATTGCGACTTTGACGTTTTGTGGAAAACCCCCTTTTTTTTTAAATGCCTATAATTTTTTTGTCTTTTTACGTAAAGGATACTTGAAGGATTAAGAGGATTACCGGTATTTGCTGAGACAGATAATGGGGAAATGAAATTGTCTATTGAATTTATTTTCTTTTTGTGTGTTTGCAATGAAGATATAATAGGTTTTCAAGTAATCAGAAGGCGAAGACCGTCCTCTCTCTTGTTTAGACAATCGGGACGTTTTTCGATCTCGATTGCTTCGCGGATAATTCTCGTTTTGAAGTTATAAACTGGTGGTATTGTTTTGGCATTACCGGAGTCTAGTTTGTGTCCTGTATGAATCCAATGCATGGCCAGCGCGCATGAGGGGTCGGATTTTCTAACGCCTTTCGATTACTTGGAAACCTTTTATATCTTCGTTACAAACACACAAAAAGAAAATAAATTCAATAGACAATTTCATTGCCTATTATCTGTGTCAATAAATACTGGTAATCCACTTAATCATCTTAATCGTCTAACTACCGTGACCAAAGCTCCTGACTTAATTGACCGTGACCCGACTACTTTCACTGATAACGAAACAGGTAGACGGAACGATACATACAATACAAGACTTGCAGCGAAATGCCAGATCTCTCTGAGGCCTAGGGTTGAACACACTGAGACCTTAGAGACGATATCCGGCGAGATTTGGAAAGTAGACAGATTGCGGCCCCGTAATCGAGCTACAACAACCCAACCCACCTTTGTCCACCGCTCTAAGGAGTAGGCAGATTGAGGTCTTAGAGTGTCCTTACATATTTCTTTTACCTCTTGAAAATGGCTCGAAAACAGGAGCAGAAACAACGACATTTAATAAATTCTGGACGCGGTTCAACTCGAGAACCAAGTATGTCTCATATATATATATATATATATATATATATATATATATATATATATATATATATATATATATATATATATATATACTTTATTTGTTTCTGTACGTTTGTGATTTCTTATTGGTTTGCAGTTTCGAACGCTATTGAGTAGCGTGCTGATGATGAACTGGGACGGTTCGAAACTGCAGTCCACGCAAACCAATAAGAAATCACAAACGTACAGCAAACAAATAAAGTGTATATTTAAAAGTGATTACAGTGTAGTGCAATATTCCAAAATATACAGGCTGTTTCAAAAAACATGCACCATCGCTCGTGGGGCAATTCCTTACTAAAAAATAAGAAAAAAAGTTACTGTGCACATGGGCCCGGAAACGCATAGTTTCCAATATACAGGGAGTTGAATTTTTTTTTTTTTTTTAATTTTTTTATAAATAATTTCAAAACCACTGGATTGATTTTAATGAAACTTGGAACTTGAAAGTGTATTATGAAAGTGCATATTTTCAAGTGAAAATCTACTTACAACTGCGTCAGTGGCGTGCGTACGGGGTAACTGTAAAAATTTATTTGGGGAAAAAATATGTGCGCCACTGTCTTTTTCCAATTTTGATACATCAATTATGAAGCTTATTACATAAGCCACAAAAGCTACATCTTGGTATTTTTTCGTTCAGGGTATCCCTTAGGAGATATGATTAATTTTATAAAAAGGGGCAAAGTACCGATTCGTTGGAGTAATGAAAACAGTAATCGTAAAGTGCCATGAAACTATAATTTTTGACAGTTCTCTAAATTCTACAATTTTGAAGTGCTTTGTAATCGTCAAAAGAGTTTTCGTGCTATTCTTTAAATTTTGATACGGTGCAGTATTTTCGTTTTTAGTTATTTGTTGATACTGAGCTGCTCATTAATATTATTTCCTCCTCTCAAGATGGTTTTCATTAAGTACACTTCAGGGGATTTGACTGATATGTTGTTAATTTATGGACAAACAAATAAAAATGCTAGCCAAGCTGTGCGAGTTTATCAGGAAACTTATCCGCAAAGAAGAATTCCTGACAAAAATATTTTTCCACGTATTGTAAGACATTTGAGAGAAACTGGTTCTTTAAAACCTTTAAAAGCTGACTCTGGACGCAGAAGATACCGCCGAACTGTACGAGTTGAAGAGGCAATATTAAATAGAGTTGAACGTGATCCTAGTACAAGTACCAGAATTATTGCCACCGAGCTGGGTAATATTTCGGCATCATCAGTTCACAGAACTCTGAAGGATCAAAGTTTATATCCCAATCATTTTACACGTTTCCAGGAACTTCTACCTATAGACTTTCAACCATGGGTAATGTTTTGTCAGTGGTTCTTAAACAAACTTAGGCACGACCAACATTTTTCTAAACGTGTACTATTTACTGATGAGGCGTCATTTACGCGAAAAGGTATCGTAAATTTTCACAATTTACATACATGGGCCGATGAAAACCCACACTCTCTAAGAGTTACAAATTCGCAGTATCAATTTTCCATCAATATTTGGGCTGCTATTATTGAAAATCACATAATTGGTCCTGTTGTTCTACCGAATCGTCTTGACCATGAATCATATTTAAACTTTTTACAAAATGATTTGCCGTTGTTACTACCGCTTTTTATGAGAAATGGTACAATGTGGTTCCAGCATGATGGTGCGCCCGCACATTCTGCAGCAGTTGTAAGAACATATTTAGCCAACACATTCGGTCACCGATGGATTGGTCGTGGAGGTCCGGTGTCATGGCCAATTCGATCTCCGGACCTGAATCCTCTCGATTTTTATTTGTGGGGTCATCTAAAAGAAATAGTGTATAAAACACCAGTAAATACACGAGAAGAATTGTTGGGAAGAATAGAATATGCATTTGACAGCAGTAGAGAAGATCAAAATATTTGCAGAAGAGTAAGAAGATCTTTGCGCAGAAGGTTAAATAATTGTAACGACGCTAATGGTGGTCACTTTCAACATTTTCTTTAGCTTTGTTATTAAAGTCAATTGAGTAATGTACAAAAAACAAGAGTTTGAAAAAATCATGGTGTCTTTACGATTACTTTTTTCATTTTTTATTTTTATTTTTTATTTATCATTTTTTATCAATGTTTGTAATATTCATTTCAATGTTTATCACCAATAAGTTTGACGTAGGTTAGTTATTTGCACGTTTATTGCTGTAATGTTTACTGTATGTTTTGTTTTTCATATTCTTATGGTTGCAGTAAACATATATTATTATTATTATTATTATTATTATTATTATTATTACGCCGACTAATCGGTACTTTGCCCCTTTTTATAAAATTAATCATATCTCCTAAGGGATACCCTGAACGAAAAAATACCAAGAGGTAGCTTTTGTGGATTATGTAATAAGCTTCATAACTGATGTATCAAAATTGGAAAAAGACAGTGGCGCATATATTTTTTCCCCAAATGAATTTTTACAGTTACCCCGTACGCACGCCACTGACGCAGTTGTAAGTAGATTTTCACTTGAAAATATGCACTTTCATAATACACTTTCAAGTTCCAAGTTTCATTAAAATCAATCCAGTGGTTTTGAAATTATTTATAAAAAATTAAAAAAAATAATTAAAATTCAACTCCCTGTATATTGGAAACTATGCGTTTCCGGGCCCATGTGCACAGGAACTTTTTTTCTTATTTTTTAGTAAGGAATTGCCCCACGAGCGATGGTGCATGTTTTTTGAAACAGCCTGTATATCACACCGATACCTCAAAAAATAATGGGTCGCTTTTAATGAAATTTGGTATGTACCTTCCTTTTGTAAGTGGCTCGGAAAAGTTCGTTAGCTAGGAAAATCTGACCAGGTTTTCCGGGAAAATTTTGGTTTTCTTTGGGGAAATTTTTACATTTCCGAAAATAACAGAGCTACGACAACCAAATTTGACACATACGTTTCTACTATCAAACTTGCCCTACACACCAACATTCAGATCTCTAAGTTAAAAGCAAAAGTTATAGCTATTTAAAAAAAAAATTGAGTGCCACTGGCGATTAGAGGAAAGGACAAGAACAAAATATTTTGTATGATGAACAAAGCCAATTGAATATTACATACAACGGTTAAGTTTTCTTGGCCCAAAAAGTTCAAGAAATAGCAGAAAAAATATTTTGAAAATTTTATAATTTTTGTCTTGAAACGTCAAAGTCGCGGTTTGAAATTTTCAGACAACGAATTTAAAGTAAATACGAATTTTGTGGAAAAAATGTCGTGACAAGTGTGTTTTGCAAAGCCTTAAGTTTCAGCCCCAACCATTATTTTCCTCCATTTTACTAAATTATTTCGGAAAATCCATTTCAAAAGACTCTCTTTCTGATGCTTCGGCAGTAGTTTTCGCTATAGAGTTTATGGTTTGATACTCTATATTTTAGCCAATTTTCGTAGAAAAAATTCGCTATTAAGAAGACCGCGACTTATGAATTTTAAAAAGATTTCTTGAAATGAGCGCGAACTAGAACCCCGACGATGTTGACCTGGCTTGCTCACAATTCTATTCTATTCTCTATGATACTTTTGATTCTTGTGTCACAAAGTGCACTCCTAGATCTTCTAAGTACCCTCCTTGGTTTACTAGGGAGGTGGTGAAGCTGTGTAAGCTTAAAACTAAGAGTCGGTCAATATATAGACGTTCTGGGGAGTCAGCTGACTATGATGAGTTTAGGAGGTTAAGGTCTGAGCTTAAGGGTTTGTTGGACACTGAATATAATAATTACCTCATGAGCTGTGAAGGTTCAGTCTCTAATAACCCAAACAAGTTCTGGTCATTTCTGAACTTTAAGAAGCAACATAATTATCTTCCCAAAACAATGGAGTATAATGGTCTCAACTTGCATCAATCTGATAAGATTGCTAATAGTTTTGCTGATCTATCAAAGGTATTTGACCGCATTGATCATGCTATTCTGCTACGTAAATTAGAAGCATTTGGCTTATCTGAATCACTCCGAAAACTGATTGCGAATTAGCTTATAGACAGGAAGCAATATGTGGTTGTGGATGGCTGCAGATCAAAATATATTTTAGCCATATCAGGGGTCCCTCAGGGGTCGATTTTGGGTCCTTTGTTCTTCAATATTTTCATTAACGATTTAGTTGGTGGTTTGAGGGTTAAATGTCTCCTGTATGCCGATGACATCAAAATTTTCTGTGAGGTGAAGTCGGTGGATGAGTGTATTCGATTTCAATTAGCATTAGAGGATATGGAGGAGTGGCGCAATATAAATAAGCTTTCTTTAAATATTGGCAAATGTAGCTGTCTTTCCTCTACTCTTAGGTTGGTGCCCATACAATTTGATTATTGTCTTAATAATGTGTCTCTGGCTAGGCCGGTATCTATCCGTGATCTGAGAGTAATATTTGATAGAAAATTGTCTTTCTTATCCCATATTGAGAATGTTGTATCCAACGAATTTAAACTAATGGGCTTTATTATTAAAAATTGCCGCGAGTTTCGTAATATTGACACAATTTAAAATGATTTTCGGTACTTTTATCCGTAAGAGACTTGAGTATGCTTCAGTTGTATGGTCTCCGGGTTACCAGAACCATATTCTCCAGTTGGAAAATATCCAAAGACGCTTTCTAAAATATCTTTACTTCCGCCTCAATGGTATATATCCTTCTGCGGGTTACCCTTCGGAGTATATGCAGTGGGATTTCTTGCTACCAAGTCTAGAATTTAGAACGGAATAAGCTGCCAATTTGTTAGATGCTTTAGTAAGGGGATCCTGTGACTGCTCTCATCTACTTGAGCAACTAAACTTTAATGTTCTGAGAATGTCTTCGCGAAATGCGGTCACCTTTTGGTTACCTACGCCACGAACTGATCTTGCGAAGTTCTCACCGCTTTATAGATTTTGTTCTGTTGCCAACAGGCACGTGTCTTCCATTGATATCTCTGTGTCGGATCCAAGGGTGCTCAAAGAGTTGGCAGTCTAACGGTTATGAAGGACTGGTTTGAATTTCACAGTTATGGAGGACTGATTTGTGTTTCTGATTATTTTTTACTTATTGTTGATTGTTGTGATTTTTATATTTTTCTGTTTAATTACATTCTGTTATGTAATTGTAAATTATGATTTAAAATGCTTATTTTTAGTTTTAATTTTAACTTTTAATCCTATTTTTGTAGGTCATTTCTGTATTTCCTACCCAATAATTGGACTTGTCCTGTAGGGTAATGTAACGTTAAATAAATAAATAAAATAAATAAACCGCATATACGGGGTAAGTTTCAGTTTTTTCCTGTTTACACATATACAGGGTGACGCATTTCTACTGTAAAGTTCAATATATCCGTTATTATACAATACATGAAAAAAAGTATATACGTTAATTATAGGGTGTCTCGAGCTGTATCTTATAAACCTATTTTGACAACCACAGGTGGCCCATAAGCCGTTGGTGATATACGCTTTAGTTTTTTAATAGAACACCGCTAATGTTATTGCATTTTTGTGTTTTCCATCAAATTCTAATGCATGTTTGAAAGGAAAAAAATAATATCGTTCTAGCAGCGCAAGGCATTTGCACGGTGAGCTCTTATTGGATGTTCATGAGACGTCGGCCTTATTTGTTCTGCTATTTTCTCTAGTAGCTGCATGATCTTGGATGAATCTGTTTTATGTTCTTCTTGGACTTGGAGACTGCGAACTTTCACATGAATTTCCGACGCTTGCTTTACCGCTTCAAACTCCAAGGAATGTGTCAAAGCATCGTCTAAGTTTTTGTGTCTCGCCATCCTCAGCGCCTGCTGCGTGTCGGTATCTCTGATGGCGTCAATGAAGGTTTGCACCGACAGCTGGTTTAAAAACTCCATCGGAGCAGTGGGGTAGGCTAATCGCGTCAGTTTAACAATGTCGGCGTGGAGATGTTGGAGACTGGTTTCTGACAACGATTTTTCAACTGCAATCGATACAACTGTTGTAAATGCTGGTCGCCAAACCTCATTTTTAATTGATGTCTGATGCTGCTAAAACTCAGCGGTTCTTCCCTGGGAATACCTTGAAGCACGTCGAGGGCATCTCTTCTGAGAGCTGCTATTAACGCGGTCGCTTTCTCTCTCTCTCTCTCTCTCTCTCTCTCTCTCTCTCTCTCTCGCCCCAACCATTTGCTGTAGCAGCGGCTTCAAACTGGCGTAGATAAATACCCCATGGGACTGAGCCATCAAATGTGGGAACCTTAATTCTTACGTGGCTGTCTTCGTGTCTGATGTTTCCCTTGAATAGGGTATCATAATTCTTTTCTAGTGATTGCATTTTCTCCTGTACCTCCGCTTGTACTTCCTGCACACTCCTCAGCTTGCCATGTACATCGTCGTTGATACCCCTTACTCGACTTTCTACTTGTTGGAAGATGTCGTCTTTTACCTGCTTCATACCTTCGTCCACACACAAAGTAATATTTTCAATTCTGCTAGCTTGCTCTTGTAAAATTTTCTTTGTTTCTTCGTCTCTTCTTCTGGATTCTTCATCTCTTTTTCTCTTTCCTTTGGCTTCTTCGTCACTTTTTCTTAGTTCCTCTCTTATCTCTTCGTATCTTTTTCTAGCTTCTTCGTCTCTTATTCTGACCTCTTCATCTCTTTTTCTCATTTCTTCCTTGGCTTCTTCGTCTATTCTTCTAGACTCTTTTTTCATTTCTTCTTTGGCCTCTTTGTCTTTTTCCTCATTTCTTCTTTCGCTTTTTTGTCTCTTTTTCTCACCTCTTCTTTAACCTCTTCATCTCTTTTTCTGGCTTCTTCGTCTCTTTTTCTGGCTTGATCTCTTTCTCTGGCTTCTTTCATTTCTTTAATCAATTTCAATAGCTGGGAGTCCATATTGGCTGTTGCGCCACCTGTCTTAGGCATAGGCGTACTTAAAGCTGGTACACAGTTTATTATGTTTCAAGAACAGACCCAGTTATGAATTATTGCTGACACTGATCTTCCAGAGATTCTAGAAATTTCCACGTTGTTCAACCAATATTTCGAAAAATATTTCTGCTAGCAGCTTGAAAATCCCACTTCTGACACCAGTTATTACGTTCTACGGGGTTCTGGATTTGGTGACGAACAAAATACACCTTTTCAAACAACTAATTTATTATAAGCTACTATTTTCCAACACCAGTATCAACTAAAATGTTTCTCTCTATTATTAAATGTCCATAGAATATTATTCCACTATTCGCCTTCTATGGTCGCTTCTTAAACACCAACACTTACCGCTGACTCGCTTAATACTCTATGATCATTTCTTCACCACAACGACTTAATACTGAACTAACTTACTCTGTGCACCGCTCGTCTCTTTATACTGTCCATAGAGATTCTAGATCTTCTACACTATTCTACACCTGTCACTTCTGATCCCTTCTAGAAATATCATTCCAGAGTGTTCGCTCTTACCAACACAGTTTATCCACGACATCTGACCATAGAAGCAACAAAGTCCATAAACTTAATTATCATAGACAAATGTGACAGTATCTAATGTTCGAAGTGTTGGCCTCCGGCACAAATAAGCCAAAGCTTGTGTCGGCAGTAAACACAATTTCATTTTATTTATCAAACGAAACTACAGGACTATTTATAAAAAGTCTGGAAAATCTCTTTAACAATTTTCCTCGATGTTTTTTTTTTAATTTTCAACAACACACCACGAGGGCTTACAGCCTAAATACTATCGTACTGTGGGTGTTGACAAGGAGGAAAGAGGCAGCTTGTTAATTCTGGACTTGAAGGTTTGGAGATTCGGAGGAGAAGGAAAAACATGTGCCCGCAAGGAATTCCACAACTTGGAAGTCCTCGGGACAAAAGAGCGGGCATAACAAGATGTTCTATGTCTGGTGACCTGGACAGTAAAAGGGTGCATTCGCTCTGTTCCCCTGGTGGATCTGTTGGGGGCAGCAAGTGGAGGAACTATGGAGGAAAGCTCCTCTGAGCAGTGCTCGTGCAGATATCTATAAAAGAGAGAGAGGTCACCAACGGCACGTCGGTGGGCAAGGGATGGCAGCCTTTGGGTGATGGTAGGGTCACCGATGAGACGTATAGCTCTCTTTTGAATGGAGTCCAGGATAGCGAGTGTAGAAGCGGCAGCGGCACCACAGATGTGGGAGCAGTATTCGAGGTTTGGCCTTATTTGTGAAGTATATAAGGTATAGAGATTAGCTGGTGAAAAGTATTTGCGAGCCCGGAAGAGGAAACCTAATTTCTTGGCAGCCGCTTCAGCAATTGATGTGACATGTTGGTGCCAATTAAGATTTCGATCCACAGAAATGCCAACAAGAGAAAAGGACTCATTACTTTGAATAACTAGGTTGTTCATTGTGATGGGTCTAGTGCTGGTGTATCTCTTGTGAGAAAGAAAGCAAGACTTAGTTTTGGTGGGGTTAAATTGTACAAGATTTCTACTTCCCCAGTCTAATATTTTTTGGAGATCCACGGAGACAGATCACTCCATGAGTCTGCGATCCTCATCTAATTGGGCTAAAGAGACAGGCTTAGAATATTGTATATTTGAATGAAGGGTGCTGTCGTCCGCGTAGCTGTGAACTGGGTTGGATGTGCTCGAGAGGAGGTCATTGATGTGGAGAAGAAACACAGTAGGGGCTAAAGCTGAACCTTGAGGAACTCCTGCATTAATTGGTGGATACAGTTTAGAGGAATGGCCATCCACAACAACAGATATGCTCCTGTTGGAGAGGAAATTTGCTGTCCACATACAGAGTTTTGGTGGTAGGCCATAGGCCGGAAGTTTATTAAGCAGAGCTGCGTGCCAGACCTGGTCGAATGCTTTGGATATGTCTAGAGCAACAATCTGGGATTCACCGTGCTGTTCCATAGACTTGTTCCAAGAATGGGTGACAAAGGAAAGGAGGTCGGCAGTCGATCTGCGCTGACGGAATCCATACTGCCTGTCGTGGATTAGACTGTGTTTTTCAAGAAATTTTAGTAATTCGGTGTTTATATACTTTTCCATCACTTTAGAGACGACTGAAAGGAGATAAATCGGCCTGTAGTTGCTGGGAAGCGCTTTGGATCCTTTCTTGGGGATGGGTTGTACTCGAGCAGTTTTCCAGTTACTAGGGAATATGCCTTTATTATAAGATATCTGAAACAGACGAGTCAGGACAGGAGCAAGCTCTGGTGCGCATTTTTTGAGAACAATTGCTGGGATCTCGTCAAGGTCAGAGGCTTTCCTGGTATTAAGAGAAGAGAGCATCTTTCGTACCTTTTTAGTTTTGAAAATGATATCCATCATTTTATCGCGACATTGGGGACTGTTGGTGGTTGAACATTTGGAGGTGGGTTGAGAGTAGAATTGCCGGCGAACAACGAAGCAAAAAGTTCTGCCTTGCCCAGGGCGGTAGAAACAATTTCATCCCCTGAGACAAGAGGTGGGAACGTGCTTTTGCAGAAATTATTCCCAATAGATTTAGCAAGAGTCCAGAAGGGTTTGCCGCCGTTGGAGCTTAAGAGGACTTTGTTTTTGATGTGGTTATTAAACGAGTTTTTTGCCTCAGAAAGAATGCGGACATAGCGGTTTCTTGCGTCGTTAAATGCTTCACGGTTTTCTCGACTGGGATTGTGTAGAAGCGTTTTGTGAGCTTTGACCTTTTCAAGTCTGGCCGTGTCACAGGATTTAGAGAACCAGGGCTTTTGAGTGGCTGAAGAGGTTTTCTGTGTACGTGGGATAAATAATTCCATGCCAGCTTGGATAATTTCGGTGTATCTTTCGTTCTTCTGCATCTCTCGCAATAAATCTCCTGCAGCTGTTATAAGTAACAAACAAACGTTCTAAAACAAACAGTTCATATTTAGAAACAAATTATGTTAACTCATATTAAACTTCTCGTCACAATGATTTTGACGTTTTTACCTGACCTTAATAAATTTTTATGCAGTTTAGAGCCGACGAGTTTCAGATGCAGTCGCCACTCCGAATTTTCTGGTTTTATACTTTGCAATTACGACATGCGTAAACCTGTGGGTTTTTTAAGCCCCAGTGTTACGATTACTAAAATTTCGGAGCGCTTTGTAGTGAATTTTCTTTTAAAAAAATCACTAATGAGGAGATCGCGCTTTTTGAATTTTGAAAAAAATTCTTCAAATGAGCGCAAACTAGGACAACTGAAACCCAGATCCGAGGACCGTTTCAGACTTACCAACTGTAATATTCCGTTATATAAAAACTGTAAGCGTTCCCACGACATGGTTGTTATTGTTGCAGACATTTATAGTAATCTTGCATAAAATATTATGTTTAATTTTCTTTTGATGTACGATAATTACAGTAAGTTTCAGTTTAGTTAGAATCAAGATTTAACATATCCTTCTCGAATATATGTAGCCTAAATTCCAACCTAAACTTCGTTCACCATTTCCTCCAGGGTAATAGGCCCCAACTCCTCTTCCTTACCAAAACCCAAATCAGTGCCAAAACAGCCATTAATCACCTTAATATCCCGGGGTATGAGCTCCTTACTTCCTTTAGATTGCACGGAGGCGTGTGCACATACGTCCGTAGATATATACTCTGCACCAGACTCCCCAATTTGGAAGCTGGAAGAAAAGACATACTTTGGATGAAACTCCCTCTCAGGGTTGCAACTAAATTCATCTGTAGCATTTACCGGTCACATTCTGACAACAACTTTGTCCAGCTCTTCGGCTACCTTTCTGAAAAAACCGACCATCCGATTTCTGAATACCCTTCCTCCGAGGTCACTATTCTTGGTGACTTCAACGTCAATAATAAGGAATGGCTAGGATCTTCAAAAACCGATCCACAAGGGAGAGCAGCGCAGACCTTTGCAGTCAGCAACGCTTTAGCCAATATGGTTCAGCAACCTACTTACTTTCCTCGCATCTCAACACACAGCTCAACTTTCTTGGATCTCCTTCTTACTACAAATCCTGAATGCAATAAAATATCAGTCACCGCCCCCCTCGGTCGCTCTGACCATGGCATGGTCACCGCCTTCTGCGCAATGCAACCCGAGGTCACACAGTCATCACACCCACGTATCGCTTGGCACTACAATTCCACGAACTGGGACGAAATTCGGGATTACTTTTCCTCATTTCCATTGGCGTCTATCTGCTTCTTTCATTCTGACCCCTCTGATATCTCACAAAACGTCACCGAAATTATCCAAGCGGGCATGGAATTATTTATTCCATTATTTATTCCACGTAAAAAAAGCCTGGGTTCTGTAAATCCTATGACAAGGCCATACTTAAAAAGGTCAAAGCTCACAACACGCTTCTACACAATCCCAGTCAAGAAAACCGTCACGCATTTAACGACGCAAGAAACCGCTATGTCCGCATTCTTTCTGAGGTCAAAAACTCGTTTAATAACGACATCAAAAACAAAGTCCTCTAAAGCTCCAACGGCAGCAAACCCTTCTGGACTCTTGCTAAATCTATTTGGAATAATTTCTGCAAGAGCGCGTTCCAACCTCTGGTTTCAGGGGATGAAATTGTTTCTACCGCTCTGGGCAAGGCTGGACTTTTTGCCTCGTTGTTCGCGGCAATTCTATTCTCAACCTAACTCCAAATGTTCAACCACCAACAGTCCCCAGTGTCGCGCATAAAATGGCGGATATCATTTTCAAATCTAAAAAGGTACGAAAGATGCTCTTTTCTCTTAATACCAGGTAAGCCTCTGGCCTTGACGAGATCCCAGCAATTGTTATTAAAAAATGCGCACCAGAACTTGCTCCGGTCCTTACTCGTCTGTTTCAGACATCTTACAATAGAGGCATATTCCCTAGTAACTGGAAAACTGCTCGAGTACAACCCGTTCCCAAGAAAGGACCCAAGCGCTTCCTAGCAACTACAGGCCTGTTTCTCTCCTTTCAGTCCTCTCTAAAGTGATGGAAAAGTATATAAGCTACTAAAATTTCTTGAAAAACAGTCTAATCCACGATGGGCAGTATGGATTCCGTCAGCACAGATCAACTGCCGACCTCCTTTCCTTTATTATCAATTTTTGGAACAAGTCTATGGAACAACACGGTGAATCCCAGATTTTCACTCTAGACATATCCAAAGCATTCGACCAGGTCTGACACGCAGCGCTGCTTAATAAACTTCCGGCCCATGGACTACCACCAAAACTATGTACCTGGACAAGCAAATCTCCTCTCAAACGGGAGCATTTCTGTTGTCGCGGATGGCCATTCCTCTAAACTGTATCCAATTCATGCAGGAGTCCCTCAAGGTTCAGCTTTAGCCCCTACTTTGTGTCTTCTCCACATCAATGACCTCCTCTCTAGCACATTCAAACTCACACTCACACGGACGACAGCACCCTCTACTCAAATATACAATATTCTAAGCCTGTCTCTTTAGCCCAATTAGATAAGGATCGCAGACTCATGGAGGGTTCTGTCTCTGTGGATCTCCAAAAAATCTTAGACTGGGGAAGTAGAAATCTTGTACAATTCAACTCCACCAAATCTCAGTCTTGCTTTCTATCTCATAAGAAATACACCAGCCCTAGACCCATCACAATGAACAACCAAGTTATTAAAAGTAATGAGTTCTTTTCACTTGTTGGCATTTCTGTGGATCGAAATCTCAATTGGCACCAACGTGTCACATCAATTTCAGAAGCGGCTGCTAAGAAATTAGCATTTGCTCTTCCGGGCTTGCAAATACTTTTCAACAGCTAATCTATATACCATATATACTTCACAAGTAAGGCCACACCTCAATACTGCTCCCACACTTTTTTTACATATCAATCCCACACATTAAGAGTATTTCCAATAGGTTAAAGTTTATATTTAAAGATGAAACCAATTTTAAAATAACGTTTCGATATTCAAAAAAAAATTAGTAACATTTGCAGTAAACTATGTGAAAACTGAAACCTGTGATGAGCACTGATATGTACACTTGGAGAACCCAAATCACCACAACACATATTTCAAAGACCTTAGGATCGTTTCGCTGACAAAGTCAGCGTCATCAGAGGATGAAAAATTTTTCATCCTCTGATGATGCTGACTTTGTCAGCGAAACGATCGTATGGTCTTTGAAATATGTGTTGTTGTGATTTGAGTTCTTCAAGTGTACTTATTTTCAGTAAACTCAAAAGTAAGGATGAAAGTTCCAAAGTGTCTGGAGTGGTATATTGTATTCCATGTAGTAATTGTAGTTTAAAATACATTGGCCAAACAATCTGAATCCTTAAAGATAGATTAACACAGCACAAAAGTGACATACGTTTACAAAAAATAACTTGTGCTCTGTCTGAACATAATCTTGACACTGGCCACCATATAAATTTTAGTAGTGTTTCTATTTTACACTGTGAAACCTTAAGTAACAAAAGAATGTGTTAAGAAGAATTTGAAATTACTTTTAACGACAATTTGATAAACTTAAAGAAAGATAATAACTTTAGAAATCACTACCCCTATTTATATTTCCTAGACAAAAACAAACAAACAAATTCAAATACACAATTGTTAGCTTCATATGTCCGTTTGGCACTTTTCGACTTCAGTTAAATTTACAAAAGGGTTTTTTTTCATGGTTGTTATTCCATAATTTGTTATAGTAAAACTCTTTTATATTTTTCCTATGTAAATTGTAAACTTTTTTCTTTCCATGTTGTAGCCTCGAGAACGGAATAAACTTTTCCTAAAGCTCGGCTTTTAATAAAGAGTTTTATTTTGCAACTGACGGCTTTCCCACAATTTTTTAAGTAAATAACACTATTACCGTCATAAAAACTGAATTATATATATACATATATATATATATATATATATATATATATATATATATATATATATATATATATATATATATATATATATATATATCACACCGCTAACTCAGTAAATAATAGCCCGACTTTAATCATATTTAGTGAATACCTTACTTTTACAAACGGCTTGGTTAAATAGTGTGATTTTACGCAACTTACCACTATACTCTGTTGCACCCCTGAGAAGTTATAGGCCTTCAAAGTAGGGTTTCAAATTTCGAAAAAATCAATATCTGCGTAATACTTTTACTTAGAAAAATCAAATTTATACACAATCTGAGTATACCAACAGCATTAATTGATGGTAGGTAGAGTTTAATTGAGGCATTTGAAGGGTCCAATAGGTTGAACCCCCCCTTAAATGCCTATAACTTCTCAGGGGTGCAACTAAGAGCATCATGGTAAGTATCAATAAATAACCCTATTTTAGACTTACCTCCATGCCCCTACTCTGCGTCGGTTCTTATGTGAAACACCCTGTGTACATTTTTTGAATGATACAGAACTTAAAGAAATGCAAAGCTACGAAGTATTAGATTTATCTTCAAAATTCACAAATTTTCCTCCATTTAACTGGCCTTGTATATATTTTCGTATAAGCAAGCCCAAATCGCCATATATGTTAGATTTTGAACTTCAATCACTCACCCTTGTGTAGGTTACAATCATTCCAGTGGCTACACACACACCTGTAAACCGAAGTTCAAAAAATGTCAATTTTCACCAAATCACCCCCATTCATCCTCTATCTCATCAAGAGATTTTACCCAAAAAACTATCCGAACCGTTCGTTTGTCGGGTGCTAACTATATACCAAATTTGAAGACGATACATCAATTCGTTCTATAGTTATCGTGGCTACAAATAGACAGACACACAGACCGACAGACAAAAGACATGTTCGTTCCCACATCAAACTAGACGACCTGGAACATATACAGGGTGGTGCATTAAAAGCGAAACAGACCGATTTGCGTCCAGATAATTTTTTTTAAGAAACGCTGAAACACGTCAATTTTAATATTGTTTTGACATAAAACTCAACTTTGTCACATCAACCCCTTAAGGGTGGTGATAACAACCCTTATATTTTAAATAGGGAACATGGATCGAGTGTCACTCGTTTAAAAATTATTCACAGTTGGAGTTGCAACAACGTATTTCATTCATTGTGATAAGAAATGCACTAATTAGTCAATTTTTCGTTAAAAAACAAAACCAAACGTTCAAAAATGTATATTCAGTTAAGTAAGTGTTCAAATTGTTGACCACCAGCTTCCATACAAAAGTACAAATTTTGTTCAAAACGAGCTCTTACATTCTGGAGCATTTGTGGAGTTTATCGACAGCATTCTTCAACAATGCGTCGCCGTAATTCTTTCAGAAACGCCGGTTCTGTTGCGTAAATTCTACTCTTTAAATGCCCCCGTAGAAATAAGTCTAAAGGAGTTAAATCCGGTGATCTAGGAGGCCATAGCACCTCTACGCCCAATCCATTGCTCTGGAAACTCTCTGTTCAAAAACTCCCTAACACGTTGTGAAAAATGCGGAGTAGCTCCATCTTGTTGAAACACTAATTGATTTTCTTGATAGCGATCATCATTTTCAACAATGTCAATTAGTAGAGGGTAAACGATGTCTTCTAGTAACTCCGAATACGTTTCGCTACTCAAATTGTCATCAAGAAAAATTGGTCCGATTAAACGGTCCCCAAAAATGCCAGTCCAGACATTCAATCTCTGTGGAGTTTGAGTGTGGACTTTGTGAAAATTTCTTGGATTATTATCTGCCCAATAACGACATTTATGACGATTGACTGTACAGTTTAATAAAAACGTACAGTCGTCTGAAAAATAAATATTGAACAGAAAGTTCCCGTTATCAGCTATTCGTGCAGTCATAACTTCACAAAACTCCAGCCGCCGATCAAAATCATCATCATTAAGTTGTTGTACAAAATGAGTTTTATACGGGTGAAATTTATGATGCTTCAATATTCGTTGGATAGTTCTTCTTTTGATGTTTGAAACAGTCGCCAATTTTCCCATGCTCAAAGTTGGGTCTGCAGCAATTTGTCCTAAAACTTCAATCTCAGTAGTCTCATTTCTAACCGGAAAATTACGTTAAGGATCCCGGTTTTTGTTGGCTGCTGAACCACTTTGTCGAAACTTTGCAACTAACTCCAAAATGTATTTTCTGTTAACATGTCTGTTCGGATGTCTTTCATTAAACAAATTTGTGGTACGGTTGGCACAGTCATCGTTTTTGAAAAAGAGTAATTATTTTAACTCTTTCTTCTACAGGATACACCATTATGAAATAAATTTTCGGTAGTACTATCAAGTATCAAACCGACCGATAAACTGAAATAATAAACCGCATTTCTCTCATTCCGATAAGAAATGTTCTGATAGTCAATTTTTTGTTTACAAACCAACAAAACATTGAATATCCGCACATTTCTTATCGGAATGAGTGAAATGCGTTTTTGGATTTTCAACTGTGAATAATTTTTAAACGAGTTGATAAAACTTCCAAAAAAATTAGTGTGTTGAATTCAGAAAGAAAGAGCTTTCAAATGATGTAACACTAGACCCATGTTCCCTATTTGAAATATAAGAGTTGTTATCACCACCCTTAAGGGGGTGATGTGACAAAGTTGAATTTTATGTCAAAACATGTTCCCCTCAATATTAAAATTGACGTTTCTTTAAAAAAAATTCTCTGGACGCAAATCGGTCTGTTTCGTTTTCAATGCGCCACCCTATATATGTTATAAATATGTATAATTGAGATACTGAATTTATTTGATTTGGCTGTTGCACATTATAGAGCTCAACTCTGTCGCGAGTTAATAGCAAAAGTTAAAATACCTGGTTAAGCCTAAAATAAAGATGACTGTCTTATCACCTATGTTAAAATTTATTTTAGGGTTTTTTAATGGTTGCACTACATTTCTAATATTCTATATATTTTGTTTTCTCATACCTTAATACTTATGCAGAATGGAATCGCGATAATCTGTTTATGTTATTTTCACTTTTGTAACAATATTTTCTTAGAACATTTATTTTCAATAAAGAGTTGTTTTTGTGCTTGTACATCCTATACAACATCTATAAAAGCTCCATTAATATTTACTTAAACAAGAAAAATAAAACCAATTCAGATTTCTAAGATCCCAGTGTGCAGCTTATGTAGGGTAAAATAACCGTGCTGTTTCAATGTTATTATGTTGTATAAAGAAGGAGCTGGATTTGGTTGAAGAGATTGGTACATTATACACAATCAATACCAAACAAAAGTATCTAAATATATACAGTGTGGAGAAGCCAAATGAAATAAGTTTAGTATCTCAGTTATTGTGCATATTTAAAAAAGCCTGGACGCAGAAAGTGCGTTATGGCAGTGAATTTTTATAGAAATGATCTGGCACAATATATTTTATTATAAGTTTTTTTTTCTTCTAAGATACAAATCTAAATTTCGGTGTATAGTTTACTTTTTATATCGTAAACCTACCTACCAAATTTGGTTATCAAAGCTTTTTTACTTTTTGAGATAAAAAATTTTGTCGAATGAAAACTCAAAATTTTTCTGAAAAACCAAGTCCGATTTTCCTGACTAACAAACTTAACTTATCGAAGCCATTTACAAAAGGAAGTTACATGCCAACTTTTATCAAAATCAGCCCATTATTTTTTGAGTTATCGGTGTGATATATATATATATATATATATATATATATATATATATATATATATATATATATATATATATATATATATATAAGCCTGAACGCAGAAAGTGGTTTTATGGTAGTGAATTTTCAGAAAAAATGTTTTTAAAAGCAAATATTTATGTTTTTTTTTAAGGAAGAAGCATCGAATTTGGTTACAATGTGCCACGTTTCATCAAAATAACTTTATTGTTTGAAAATTTACGAAAATTTCCGAAAGTAAATTTAAAGTGTTCCCGAAAAAACTCGTTTCTTGGTACACCTTATAGGTAAATAGCGAATCGAGCTATGCAAAAATGCAATAACCTAAGGCGTGTTCGACTAAAAAAAAAAAATTTTATCACCAACGACTTATTACTACCCTGTGATTGTAGAAATAATTTTTAACAATGTAGCTCAAGATACCCTATAATTAATGTATACAGTCTTTTTCTTATCTTGTATAATAACGAATATATTGAACTTTATTGATTTTTTATGAAAATTCGACAAAAATTATAAACCATTAAACGATAAACTCTATAGATAAGATGCCAGAGCATCAGAGAAAGTGTCTATTTGAAATGAATTTTCTGGAAACATTTTAGTAAAGTGAAGGACAATGGCATCCCGAAACACTTCAATTTTAGCTTAAAAGTCTGGACGCAGCCAGTGCGTTATAGTAGTGAATTTTCATAAAAATGTTAGAAATATGTTAGAAACAGTAAGAAATATGTATTTTTGAAAGCACGGATAAAATTTGGTTACCGGTGTACCCTATATAGGAAAAACAATGTACTATACTTCATCAAAATAACTTTATTGTTTGAAAAAGTACAAAAATTTGACCAAAATAAACTTAAAATGTTGCCGGAAAAACTGGTCGGATTATCCTGGCGAACGAACCACTTCAAGCTATTTATCCAGCTACCAAGATATTATTCACAAAAAGGTTTTTGATAAAACTTACATACAAAATTTTTCATAAAAATTTGCAAGCAATGTTTTCACAAATATCCGAAAAACATTTTTTTCTGCACTTTTTTAATAGAAAACATGTTGTTTTTAATGAAAGCAGGCATCAAATTTGGTTACCAGTTGAACCCATATAGTAGAGACAATGTATTATATTTCATCAAAATAACTTTATTGTTCTAAAATGTACAAACATTTTTCGAAAATAAACTTAAAATGTTCAAGAAAAAACTGGTTTCCTGGTCAACGAATCTTAGGTTAAAAGCAAATTAATATAGAGAAAGTTGAAGCATTTGATGAAAGTTGGCTACCATGATGCACTTGCTGCGTGCCCAATTTTCTTTTCTTACAGACATACATTATATTTCAATGGAATATGCAAAAATTCAAAAATATTAGGCGGGTTTGGTTAAAGAAAGGAAATTGGTATCACTAAGGTCTAATGACCACACTGTGAATATAAAATTAACTTTATAAGACGCAGCTCGAGACACCGTATAATTAACGTATACAATTTTTTTTTCGTATCTTGTATAATAACGGTTATATTGAGGTTTACCGTAAAAATGCCGCACCTCGTATATATGAAAATAGATATAAACTGAAACTAACACCGGATGTGGGTTCTAGGGGGCCTAGATCGCGGTTATTTGAAGAAATTTTATCAAAATTAAAATGTTGGGATCTCACCATTAAAGACTTTTTAAAGATAATTCACTAAAATGAGCCTTATCTCTGTGTGTGTACCACAGAGATAACCACCCATATTATTGTTGATGTTAATAATGAATAGGGTTGCTGAACGAGGAGGAAATCTGAGCGGAAAATGCAAAAAAACAACATTTAGTCGGACTTTGAAAAGATGCGTTTTTCACATTTTGCAGCAATAACTCCTTTAAACCCTGGCTGCCCCGCACAATACTCATATTCTCCAAGGCTCAGTAACTTCCTTGGGGGTTGCACCCAATAAATTTTTCTTGTGCTTAATGCTTTGAAGGTAGTTTTATGTATGCACAATGGGAAGGAAGACCCCTCGTGTTTTTGGGTGAGGGGGCAGAAACCTTCTTCGTCCTGGGGGTTCTTCTTCCCCTTCTGCATGCCTACAATCACACCCAATGCATGAACCACAGGAATCTTTTTATGTTCCGCTCACTATTGTATTTTTTGTTAAGTATTGTTGCGTTTTCTGCGGGTTCTGGATAAGTGAGACTTTTAATTTTAACAAAACAACTTTATTTACTGTCTAAATATGGATACAATAAAAGTTCTAGAATGTCTCTCTCACAAAACACTTAATTTACTGTCTAAATATGGATACAATAAAGATCTAGAACGTCTCTCTCACAAAACACTTAGTTTATCTGGCCTTACACTGGTTACTAATCTGCACACAAGTCACTATACTGAAACTACGGTCTCTACTTCACACTAGTTACTGCTTCTTCTAGTCACTCCAACATTCTCTTACTGAACTGAACTAACTCGGGCTGGGTTACTTCCATTTTTATATAGCCGTCGCACCTTCCAGTTTGTTCTCGAGCGTTCTATTCCAGAATGTTCCAGGACCTTCTTTTGCTAGAAGGTTTTGTGAATACAGATCGGCCCCGTGTGTGTACAGGGGGATGTATATACAGGTGATCCAAATGTGGTCATCACTCCTATGTTACACAAGAGGTGTTTTTCGTACTATAAGATCCCTCTGCGTATACAGGCTGTAAGGGTTCTCTGCGTATACAGGGTGTATATACAGGGTGTTCGGAATGCGCAGACCTCAGTTATCCGTTCCGACGGGGTACAAGTTGGTAACTTCGTTATTTTTGGTCCTAGAGGGTTGAGACTTCGCCTGTGGGGGGTCACCCCCAGACACACCCCGGGGGGTAAGGAGGCGGCGTTGCCAAATTGTGCAAAAATTCCCAGATGTTGGGGAAGTTCTGGAGATGTGGCAACACCGCACCTACATCTATTGAGGTGCTTTGTAACAGTATATTTCCTGTTTATCAACTGTTTTGTTTGAGTTTTGTATCCAAATTACTGTATAAATATTTATGTTAGAGGTCATGTTTCTGCTTGCCCTTCTTTTACCGTTCCTAATGAAATAAAGTAAGGTTTTATAACTTCTAATATAAGGCTGAATTACAATAATATATTATTCTTATGAAAACTCACTACAATAACGCACTGCTGCGTTCCGAACATTTTTTTAGTTTTTAGTGTTATTTTGACTTTTATTAGAGCTTTAATTACTGAAAGCTTTTCTCTATTATATTTTTTACAGGGCAAATAAATAAAAAGTTTGAACAGAGTAAGTGTGTTATGGTAGCGAATTTTCGTAAAAATATTTCAAATCACGAAAAATAAAAATTTGTTTCCAGAAAATACTTTTTTCGAGAAAAGCGTCTTCATTGATTTGACTAACGAACTCATCCAAGCGATTAACGAAGGAAACAAGTTGCCTTAATAGAGACTACCACATATCAAATTTTAAGTTTCTATCTTTATAGAAAATTGAGTTATAGGCATCTATCTATATTTTTACTCCACATCGTCAATATGTGTGCAAGTATAATGGAATCGGTGAGAATAATTTCAAAAAATTGTTTTCGCTTAAACTTCGTAAAAAGTGCCAAAACATACAGAAAACATGATTTGGGGACTAACATTTTTTTGTCTGTCGGTCTGTCTGTCTGACGACCGGTTCGGATTGTTTTTGGGTAAAAACGCTCCAGAGGGTAGGGGAAGAATGGGGGGCGATTTGGTGAAAATTCAGATTTTTTTGTCAAAACTCGAGTAATATAATGTTTCAGGGTTTATTTATTAGAAAACTTTTAATTTCATCAAACATCAGGTATTCTGTGCTAAAATTAAATTAGGGGTTATATGTGTGGGGGTGGAATATCGGTGACAAAAATTTCCATTTTTTTGTGCTAAAACGGCGTAAAAAGTCTCAAAACATATAAAAAACTTGATTCTCGAAAGAACATTGTTTGGTCTGTCGGTCAGTCTGTGGGCCTGTACGTCTGTCTGTTAGTAGACGCAATAACTTTTAAACGAATTGAGATTTCATCTTCAAATTTGGTATACAGTTAGCACCCGACAAAGGAACGCTTCGAATTGTTTTGTAACATCGCCTCAGGGAGTAGGGGATAAATGAGGGGTGATTTAGTGAAAACTGATTTTTTTAAAGTTAAAACTCGAGTAATATAACGTCTGTGGGTACAGGAATACGAATATTTTCTTTGTGGTCAAATCATGTACCCTAAATTCATTTCATGAGAATGTCTTTCTGAGGAGAGTCGATTATCACAGCTATGTTAAGAAATGATTCAATCTGCAGCACTATTTTCCTTCAGGAGACCAAAAGAGAGCACAATGGTAATGGGTTTTGTATAATAAAAACAATGTATTAAACTTTCCTGAAAAAAAACAAATACTGGAAAAATTCATTAAAAAATTTTTCGAAACAGAGTTGCAGAATTCACGAAGACGTTTTCATGAAAATCCGCAACAATTCTACGAACAAATGCTAAAAAAAACTAACTTTAAGAGTTTAGTAAAAAAAAAGTTAAAAAGCCCATCAAAAATATTTCTAAATGAGAAAATTCCAAATTCTTTTTACGAAAATTCGCTAAAAAGTATTTTTAAAAAATCACATTTTTTTGTAGGAAAATTAACCTAAAAACGTTTTTTTACACATATGAGACCCGGATGAGATCATCGTCATCACCCG
Source organism: Tillus elongatus (assembly GCA_964006375.1). NCBI lineage: Eukaryota > Metazoa > Arthropoda > Insecta > Coleoptera > Cleridae > Tillus > Tillus elongatus. The sequence continues at coordinate 300,203,615 of OZ023262.1, forward strand.
GTCATCCATCCAGAAACTTGCTTAACTTCAATAAATAACGTCGACCACTGTCTGTACTGTGCCGCTGAGGTTGAATTGAAAGACTATTATTTCATGTTGCGGTACTATTATTACTCTTCAATAAACCAGTGAGTTCCTCCACACCACAGGAAATAATCCAATGTTAATCCATGGTGACCTTGGTGACTAACTTTGGAGACCACTTCTGCAAATTCAACGATAAAGAAAACAAGCGTTCAAGAAATTTCACACCGGAGGCTAAAGTGCGGAGTGGCACCATGTTGGAAATGTAGTGGTGACCTAATATCTAAGAAACATCCAAAATATTAAATAAGTTCTATTGCAAAAAATTGTAAATAGCCATCTCCAGTAAGACGCTGATTTGAAACAAAAGGACCAAACAGTGGATTGGCAAGCATACTGCAGTTGTCCATAGGTAAATCAACATCATCCGTTTGACTGGTATAAGAATTATCTGAACTACTTTAAAGCGAATGTGTATGTGTGGTTGTTTGGATTGAAATGGCTTTGGTGAATATCTCTGGCCACAGAATGACAACGCAGGAATCGGTTCTGTGAATAAATACAATCCATGTGTATTATGATTCTAAATTTTGAAAAGAAAACCGTTTTTAGATGAAGCAACTTCTTACATCAGCGGTACAGTGAAAGACAAAACTTCCGATACTGGGCTACAGAATATTCTAGGTGGATGGTGGAGGTATACACCATCCTTTAAAACAAATATCTGGTGTGGGATAGTGAATGGTGGAATCATAGGTCCTTACTTTTCTATCAGACGCTGGCCAGCAAAGTATATTTGAAAATTCCTCTAGGTAGACTTATTCCGGCCATGACATCCATACACCAAGACCAATGACCACCTGAACTTCCAGATGATCATATCTTTTTCCAGCTGGATGGAACGCCTTCACGCTACGCATCCCGTGTTCGGGCTTTTTTCCCTCAGGGCTCGTCCGCGACTTTGCCGCCCCGATAGCACTGCAGACTTTGGCTTATTGTACATGCCCTTAGTCTTCTTACTCCACCCATTCCATTGATTGTTGATCTTGTGCTAAATGTGCCTTCAGAAAATCGATACTGAAAGTTGTGTCGCATTTTTCTACATACCACACATGATCGCAAATCGGGTTAGGCATCGGGTTGTCAACGACGCTTGACTTACCATTTAATAGTAGGAAGACGGAATATGCTCTCCAACCCATTATATTGCCTAATATGACTAACCTACCTGTTAAAACCGAATTTAAGCTTAAAATACTCGTTCTTCCTACTATTAAGTAATACGTTAAGCGTAGTTGAGAACCCGATTCGTAACCCGATTAACGATCACATGTGGCATGTAGAATAATACAACCGGGTCCCTTCCAGTTCAAAGCTAAATTTCAATAATTCAAGCATACATCCTCATTATTTTGTATTTTAAACACAGACAAGACATGATATGACCAGATAAGTTATACTGGTCAAGCCAATTAGCTTTGTAAATAGAAGAAAAAGAAGCATAGAGAAAACTGCCGTTTCTATGAAGATGTAGGTAAAGCTTGTTTATCGTATTAATAACAAAAGAATGAAACACTAAAAGGGTCACATGTTTTATTTGCATAACTTAAATTTTCAATACCCCATCTCTTATAAAATAGCTAATCTACGCATTAACTAAATAATTAAGGAACGTCATATATTACATCTTAGTTTGATTAACGTTTTTATTTGGAATCCTAAATATCTGAAATTTAAGAAACGTATACTTGGATGACTATTCTAGGCAACGAGTGATTTTGAGCAAATTCTGTGACAAAAAAATTGTAAAATCATGGTTTGGCAAAAACGTTGCATTTTCTTTATACAAACCAAATATCTTTAAATTTTTTATTGCATTCCTTAAACGTTGATCTTTCTACTATATACTATATTTTTAGTCCAAAGATTTAATTTAGACAAATAATCAAGCTACAAATACAGTGTATTTTAAACATTTAATTGAACGATCTCTTTATAACGTTTATAGGTAAATTTTCAGATTAGCGCAATGTTCGTTTTTTGGAGAAAAAATTAAAAATATGCTTAGAGGAACTCCTTTATGCATTAACCATCAGACGAATGCTGTTATCTCAACTCAGCAATACAGTTAAGAGACCTAAACCAAATTTGAGGTGCCGTGCAGGGTAAAAATGTTGCAAAGGAGCTAGAAATGCAAACTGTAAACAACTCACCTTACAGAAGTCCATGGAAACGAGAAACTCCTTATCAAGCGGTGTTGGGCACTAGCTGATCACACCGTCTCCCTTAATGAAAAACTACCACTTTGCTCAATTGAAAATAAATTTAAAAAAATTATAGGCCATTAGACCTTAAAGTTACCTATTGCCAAAGCATCAGAGAAAGGTTCTATTTTAATTAATGTTCTGGAAACATTTGAGCAGAATGAAGGATAATGACGGTTAAAGCTGAAACTTAAGAGCTTTTGAAACACGCTTCTTGCGATATTTTCTGTAAATGGCCCGGATCTGTTTCAGGTTCTTTGCCTAAAGGTGGCCAATTTTGACCTTTCAAATCGCGGCTTTGACGTTTTAAGAGGAAAAACTATAAAATTTTCAAAGTAATTTTCTGGCATTTCTTGACCTTTTTGGATCAAAAAACTTAATCTTTGCTTGTAATATACAATAGATTCTACTACTCACACAAAATAATTTGATTTTCTGCGTTTTTCTTGTCATCAGTGGCACCCAAAATTTTGTTCTTTAAATGCCTATGATTTTCTTTTCTTTTGATATTCAGATCTAAATTTTGGTACATAGTTGGCTTTTTATGGTTTCCGGAGATATAAAATTTTCCAAAAGGAAATACAGAATTTTCTAGGAAAAACTAAACCGATTTCCTTGGCTAACGAACTTATCCAAGCCACTTGTAAAAGAAAGGTGTTCACCAAATTTGATCGAAATCGGCCCATTATCTTTTAAGTTACGCGGGATGATACACACACGCATATATATATATATATATATATATATATATATATATATATATATATATATATATATATATATATATATATATATATATATATATATATATATATATATATATATATATATATAGTTAAATAAGGCCCTTTTGGCTTTATGATAAAAAATAAATTTATTTAAAACCAAAAGGTACAATTAAATAACGAAGTGATTAATTACAAGTTACAGCTAACGAACTATGAATGTTTCTAATCGTGGACAAGTAAATAATGAATCTAATTCTAACATAACTTATAGTTATAAACTAGGATTGATTATTATGCGGTTTCTAATTGAACTATGTGACCGCCTGAGGTCGATGTCATTGCTGAGTGGACGATATCGGAACGGATATCGTGGTATTGGTTGCCATATACAGGGCGACGTAATTATATATATATATATATATATATATATATATATATATATATATATATATATATATATATATGTATATATGTATATATGTATATATATATATATATATATATATATATATATATATATATATATATATATATATATATATATAACATACAAACATTTAACCTGACTCCAGATATGTGTTATAGGGGGGGTAGTTAGCGGTCACTTGAAGAATTTTTTTAAAATTAAAAACTAGCGACTCCTGGTTACTGAATTTGTTTCACGAAAATTCACTAAAATGACATCCTGCAACGTGAAACTTCACCCCTATATCCAGCCCCCCAGTACAGTTGCAATCTCCAAATTTTTAACACGAAGCGGAATACAAACATACTTCCCTTGAAGATCTCTTCATTCTATATTCAATTCTATGGTTTTAATATTTATTGCAAAAATTAACAGCAAGTGAAAAGAAATTTATTTGATTAACGAACAACACGCTAAAAATGACCAACTAATCGCGTTTCATTCTTGATAATGGGAAAAATTAAAAACACATCAATCTTAATGTAGATGAAATGCATGCCTTGACATCTTATTCGTAAATGAAAATGTCTTGTAACGTTAATCAACATCTAAGGAGTGACTGATCTAATGGCAATCGTTATTTTTCTTGTCAGGTCAGTTAAATTGTGTGCTTTAGTTTAGTTTTCACATATCCCCATAAGAAGAAGTCTAATAGCGTAAGATCTGGTGATCGCGCTGGACATTCTAAATATCCTTGTCAGCATATCCACCCATATGAAAATATTAAGTCGATGTACTACTGGATATTTATTAGCTAACGTGCTGGTGCTCCATTTGTCCTAATTGATTGTGAAATATAAAAGTGGATTACCCATTTTAGAAAGATGTTTTGTGTTATAAGATAATTTATGATATCAGTGCTCTGTCACAGGTGCAGAAATAAACTGAATATACATTTTGAGGCTCATACCGTAAAATAATACTAGAGAAATTGACATTTTGTCCTTGTGGGGTTACGATGTTACCGGTTCCAGTGCCATAGGGCGCTATATACGCATAATACTTCTGTTGTCATGACAAAGATGATTGAAATTTTAATGGTAATATGGCTAAAGAAATAATATAAAAATAATAATAATAATTTTATTTACCTTATTTATTTTATTTATTGCATTTACTTTGCTATAACTTTTTCCATCACAGTACACATACAAGCCTAGCAAGGGAGTGCTACAAAATAATTAACTCGAAAACAAGCCACCATCTCAACTATGTCAACAACACAAAAGTACGCAAACTGATTTCAGTTTGGTGAATTTTGACCATACAATACACAAACAAAAATAAAAAACTATTAACGAAGATAATTCTATAAATTGATAAAATGTGCTGCCACCAATATAATTATATAATCTGGTTGGTTCCACCATTACAAAACAAATAAAATGAAGCACAGTTAGGCGGGTTCAATGAAAATATATCACTTAAAACGCCATCACATAGTCTTAAAAGACGTCTGCCACAGATAAGGACGGAACGTCAGCTGAAAACACTAAACTCATCCCGCTTAAAGATTTTCTTGTACTTATAAAAAATTTGAAAATATTGTGTTTGAAGAAGAAATTTTAAGACTCTGAGATTAAACGGGACTTAAAAAAATAGTTACACTACTTATTGGACGAGTCAATCCTTAAGGGAAAAATGTAAGTACCGGCAGTTAGATTTGTGATTAAAAGATGATCACTTCAAAAGCCATCACATTGTCTTAAAAAACGTCTGCCGCATATATAGAAGAAACGTAAGCTATAAATAAACAGTAATAGATTATAGCTTATAAAATTAAGATGCTCAGCTTACTTTACTACTTTTCTTGTGCCTACAGCAAACTTTGGAAATACTGTGTCTGAAGAAGAAATTTTGAAACTTTAAGATTAAAAGCGATCTAACAGAACATAACTACATTATTTTTAGGATAATTTAATCCTAGAAGAAAAAAATAAATTAACGGCAGTTAGCTGCGCGACACACAGTCAAACGCCATCACTTCTTTTCTTTTTTTTTTCAACAACACACCACGAGGACTTACAGCCTAAATACCATCCTACCGTGGGTGTTGACAAGGAGGAAAGAGTCACCTTGTTAATTCTGAACTTGAAGGTTTGGAGGTCCGGAGGAGCAGGAAAAACGTGTGCCGGCAAGGAATTCCACAACTCGGAAATCCTCGGGACAAAAGAGCGGGCGTAACAATATGTTCTATGTCTGGTGACCTGGACAGTCAAAGAGTGCATTCGCTCTGTTCCCCTGGTAGATCTGTTGGGGGCAGCAGGTGGGGGAACTATGGAGGAAAGCTCCTCTGAGCAGTGCCCGTGCAGATATCTATAAAAGAGAGAGAGGTCACCAACGGCACGTCGGTGGGCAAGGGATGGCAACCTTTGGGTGAGTGTAGGGTCACCGATGAAACGTATAGCTCTCGTTTGATTGGAGTCCAGGATAGCGAGTGTAAAAGCGGCAGCTGCACCACAGATGTGGGAGCAGTATTTGAGGTTTGACCTTATTTGTGAAGTATATAAGGTATAGAGATTAGCTGGTGAAAAGTATTTGCAAGCCCGGAAGAGGAAACCTAATTTCTTAGCAGCCGCTTCTGCAATTGATGGTACATGTTGGTGCCAATTAAGATTTCGATCCACAGAAATGCCAACAAGAGAAAAGGACTCATTACTTTGAATAACTTGGTTGTTCATTGTGATTGGTCTAGGGCTGGTGTATCTCTTATGAGAAAGAAAGCAAGACTGAGATTTGGTGGGGTTGAATTGCACAAGATTTCTACTTCCCGAGTATAATATTTTTTGGAGATCCACGGAGACAGAACACTCCATGAGTATGCGATCCTCATCTAATTGGGCTAAAGAGACAGGCTTAGAATATTGTATATTTGAGTGGAGGTTGCTGTCGTCCGCGTAACTGTGAACTGGGTTGGATGTGCTAGAGCGGAGGTCATTGATGTAGAGAAGAAACAAAGTAGGGGCTAAAGCTGAACCTTGAGGAACTCCTGCATTAATTGGATACAGTTTAGAGGAATGACCATCTACAACAACAGAAATGCTTCTGTTGGGGAGGAAATTTGCTGTCCAGGTACAAAGTTTTGGTGGTAGGCCATAGGCCGGAAGTTTATTAAGCAGCGCTGCGTGCCAGAACTGGTCGAATGCTTTGGATGTGTCTAGAGCAACAATCTGGGATTCACCGTGTAGTTCCATAGACTTGTTCCAAGAATGGGTGACAAGGGAAAGGATGTCGGCAGTCGATCTGCGCTGACGGTATCCATACTGCCTGTCGTGGATTAGACTGTGTTTTTCAAGAAATTTTAATAATTCGATGTTTATATACTTTTCCATCACTTTAGATACGACTGAAAGGAGAGAAATAGGCCTGTAGTTGCTAGGAAGCGCTTTGGATCCTTTCTTGGGAGCAGTTTTCCAGTTACTAGGGAATATGCCTTTATTGTAAGATATCTGAAACAGACGAATCAGGACAGGAGCAAGTTCTGGTGCGCATTTTTAGAGAAAAATTGCTGCGATCTCGTCAAGGCCAGAAGCTTTCCTGGTATTAAGAGAAGAGAGCATCTTTCGTACCTTTTTAGTTTTGAAAATGATATCCGTCATTTTATGCGCGACATTGGGGACTGTTGGTGGTTGCACATTTGGAGGTGGGTTGAGAGTAGAATTGCCGGCAAACAACAAAGCAAAAAGTTCAGCCTTGCCCAGGGCGGTAGAGACAAGAGGTGAGAACGTGCTTTTGCAGAAATTATTCCCAATAGATTTAGTAAGAGCCCAGAAGGGTTTGCCGCCGTTGAAGCTTGAGAGGACTTTGTTTTTGATGTGGTTATTAAACGAGTTTTTTGCCTTAGAAAGAATGCGGACATAGCGGTTTCTTGCGTCGTTAAATGCTTGACGGTTTTCTTGACTGGGATTGTGTAGAAGCTTTTTGTGAGCTTTGACCTTTTCAAGTCTGGCCTTGTCACAGGATTGAGAGAACCAGGGCTTTTAAGTGGCTGCAGAGGTTTTCTGTGTACGTGGAATAAAGAATTTCATGCCAGCTTGGATAATATCGGTGACGTTTTGTGAGATATCAGAGGTGTCAGGATGAAAGAAGCAGACAGACGCCCATGGAAATGAGGAAAAATAATCCCGCATTTCGTCCCAGTTTGCGGAGTTGTAGTGCCAAAGGATACGTGGGTGTGATGAGTGTGTGACCTCGTTTTGAATTGCGCAGGAACCAGTGACCACGCCGTGGTCTAAACGACCAAGGGGGGCGGTGACTGATATCTTATAGCATTCAGGTTTTGTATTAAGAAGGAGATCCAAGGGAGTTGAGCTGTGCGTTGGGATACGAGCAAAATAAGTAGGTTGCTGAACCATATTGGCTAAAGCATTGCTGACTGCAAAGGCCTCCGCTGCTCTCCCTTGTGGATCGGTTTTTGAAGATCCTAGTCATTCCTTATTATGGACATTGAAGTCACCAAGAATATTGACCTCGGAGGAAGGATATTCAGAAATCAGATGGTTGGTGTTTTCAGAAAGGATGTCAAAGAGCTGGACAAAGTTGTTGTCAGAAGGTGACCGGTAAATGCAACAGATGAATTTAGTTGCAGCCCTGAGAGAGAGTTTTATCCATAGTATGTATTTTCTTCCAGCTTCTAAATTGGGGAGTCTGGTGCAGGGTAGATTGCTACGGACGTATGCGCACACGCCTCCATGCAATAGAAAGGAAGTAAGGAGCTCATACCCCGGGAAATTAAGGTGATTAGTGGCTGTTTTGGAACTGATTTGGGTTTCGGTGAGGAAGAGGAGTTGGGGGCCTGTTAGCCTGGAGGAAATGGTGGACGGAGTTCAGGTTAGAATTTAGGCCACATATATTTGAAAAGGATATGTTAAATCTTGATGTTGGCGCCCCCTGTACACCCCTCTCCCGGAGTACCGAATGGAGGGGTATTTTACCTCCGGAATATTTTGTACAAGGAGGAGCCATCATACATTTTGGGACTTCACCGGCCCCTTGATGTATGGGGTGGTACCTCCTCGGGCGTGAAAAAAAACCTTTACTATTACGTAAAGGAAAATTCCACTACCACCTGCTATGGATTGGATTGGATCAATGTCTACCCCTTTAAAAATAAGATTAATACAGGGACTATCAATTGTCCAATAGTTATGCTTTTCGACATAGTAGGAGGATACAAAACATTATCATTTTGCATCCATGCCTATTGTCGACAAAAAAGACGTCTGCGACAGGTATGGATGAACGCCAGCTAGAAACAATAGTAGATCGCAGCTTTTAAAATAAAGATACTCAGCTTACTTCAATACTTTTCTTGTGCCTATAGAAAATCTTTTATTTGTAGAAGAAACTTTAAGAATAAAGGTGGACTAAAGGAAGAAAAATAAATATTTTAAACTATTATCAGGAGGATTCGATTTTGACAGAAAAAAAATTAAATCAACAGTATATAGGTGCTTGACTCAAAAATGATCACTTCAAACTCTACCCATTGTTTTAAAAAATGTTTGCCACAGGTATGGGCGTCACGTCAGCTAAAAATATTAATAGATCGCAGCTTATAAAAATCAAGTAGCTCAGCTTCTTCAAAAGTTTTTTACTGTCTATAGCAAACTTTGCTTGATCAAAAAAAAAGTTAACTCTTTGCAGGCCTTTCAATTTATGTTATTCATTTTTAACAACTTCTAAATACGTTAACAAACCTTTGTAATAAACAAAATAGATATTAATTCAACAATGAGTTTTTTGAACAAATCCAAGGCACGACAATGGGCAAACCGCTATCGCCATTTACTGCAGACCTAATCATGAGTAGATTTGAAACAAATCTTGAAGGTGAAAGTAAGTATTTTCCTAGGGTGTGGTTTCGTTACGTGGACAATATTTTTGCAGTGTTTAACACAAACATGTGCAGAGCACAAGATTTTATTGCCAAGTTAAACAATAAATTCGATTCTATAAAATTTACCACGAATTAGAAATTAATAATACATTATCCTTTCTAGATGTACTAGTTATCAAAAATAAAGACACTACAGGACTCGATGTCCATCGAAAGAAAACCACCACTCTAAGCTACATTCCGAATTCCTCATATCATACGTACGCACAAAAAATTGCCAGTCTGAATCTTTTAGTAAACAGATTAATTAATTTTCCTTTCAGTAAAAGTAGATATACCAAAAAATTTATGTATATTGAGAACGTGGCCAAATATAACGAATACACTGCTTGCCTAGTGAAGAAATTAATTAACAAACAGAAAACAAAGAAAATGTTAGCGGAGTCAACGACTTTTAAAAGAGAGAAAGCTGAAAAAACTCTGTTTGCTTACCATTTGAACCTCGAATCACGAGAGGTCTGGATGGCATTTTTTTAAAAGCCAATTTTCAACTAATATTTTAGACAAAAAATACTTTAAAAGACTTGCTAGGTAACCCAAAAGACAAGAATAATACGGCCAAAATGCCGGGAAGTTATGAAATAAGTTGTTAAGATTGGGAGCGTAGATACGCCGGACAAACAAAGGGATCTACTGTAATTAGATTCAAAGAACATTTAGCACAATTAAGATACGGTATATAGATACATCTTCCGTCGCCCGACATATTTGGGATGATAATCACCACGCTAGTGGGCAGAATATAAAATTAATAAAATATTTTAGACAACCAGGACAGCTAAACGCATTCGAAAGTATATATATTGCTAAATGTAGTAATAATAAAAATGTATGAGTCTCGCTTCGCCGCCTATGAGCAGTCTCCTGATAGATTGCTTTGTAAAAAATACCGGCAGAAGCACGTCCGTATATAATAAAAGAATACAGATATTTTCGCCAAACGAACTATGCTAATTTTGGTGTCGTTGAACCTCCCTAAATCATTAGTGACCGACTAACTGCAGAAAAATATAAATAAAGTTGTGGAGCTAAGAGATTTAGAATTATTCATCCTCTCATAACTCTAACTTGGTTATTGAAACGATCGTCAAATTTTTTTAAATGTGTTTTGGTGATTTGGCTTCTCCAAGTGTGCTTATAAGTGCTCATCACAGATTACAATATCCACAAAGTAATGGCAGTTGTATGTGTGAAGCAAAGATCACTTCAAGCGTCATCGCATCGTTTCAGAAGAGGTCTGCCACAGGTATGGACGAAACGTCAGCTTAAAACACTAATCTATCACAGCTTATAAAAGCAAGAAACTCAGCTTGTTACAAAAGTTTTTTGTGTCTATAGCAAACTTTGAAAATCTTGTGTTTGTAGAATAATTTTGAAACTTTAAGATTTAAGATGACTTAAAAGAAGAAAAATAAATAGCTTAGAGTATTTGACGACGATTTGATTCTTAACGAAAAAAATCAAATCAACGACAGTTAGGTGTGTGACTCAAGGAAGATCACTTTGAAAGACATAAAATTAAAAGATGTCCGCTGAAATGTCCGCTAAAAATGCTAATAAATCACAACTTAAAAAATCAAGAAACTCAGCCTGATTTGAACTGTTTTATTACTGAACGTTCGGAGAAAAAATTCACTAATGGGGGGTCCCGACTTTTGAATTTTGAAAAAAAATTTGCAAATGAGCGTGAACTAGGACCCCTATAACCCATAGCCGGGGTCAGTTTCAATTGTTATATGTTTATGCATACAGTGTGAAACACACTTATGGAATACAATTCATTATTCAGCAAAAAAATAGTTTTTGTGGAAAACGCTGACACACGTGATGTTTAATTTATCTTATAATCATAGTGAACAAAAATAAACTCCCACCATTTTACCCCCACCACTTGATACATTTTTTAAAACAGCAACCCTACATTTTTTCATCACAATTCGATGGATCACATTTTAGTAAATTTTCTTAAAAAAAATTCAAGCCTAGCCTAGCCAGGAAAATCGGCACAGGTTTTCCCGGCAAATTTTGTGTTTTCTTTCGAAAAAAAATTATGTCTCCCGAATTAACAAAGTAAGGGCAACCAAATTTAGTACGCGGGTTTATATCATTATATGTAAGTTACCCGCCAAAATTTAGTTCTGTAAGTCAAGAGACAAAAAAGTTATAGGCATTTAAATAAAAATTAATTGGGGTTTTCCTCAAAACGTCAAAGTTGCGATTTAAAACGTCAAAATTGGCAACATTTAGGCAAAGAACTTGAATCTAATACAAACTATGAAAAGAAGAATGTTTTACAAACCCTGAAGTCTTAGTTTCAACCGTCATTGTCCTTCATTTTACTAAAATGTTTCCAGAAAATTCATTTCAAATAGACCCTTTCTCTGATGCTTGGCAGTAGCCTTAGCTATAGAGTTTATCGTTTAATGGTATATAATTTTTGTCGAATTTTTGTAAAAAATCAATAAAGTTCAATATATCCGTTATTATACAAGATACGAAAAAAAATAAGTACATTAATTATAGGGTGTCTTGAGCTACATCTAAAAAAATATTTCTACAATCACAGGCTGGCCCATAAGTCGCTGGTGATACAAATTCCTTTTTTTTTAATCAAACACGTCTTATGTTATTGCATTTTTGCATTTTCCATCAAAATATAATATTTGAATAGTTCAATTTGCTATTAACCTATAAGGTTGACCAAGAAACATGTTTTTTCGGGAACACTTTAAGTGTAATTTCGGAAATTTTTGTACATTTTCAAACAATAAAGTTATTTTAATGAAACATGGCACATTATTTTTATTATATAGGTTATATTGGTAACCAAATTTGGTGCTTGCTTTCTTAAAAAACACACATATTTGCTATTAAAAACATTTTAAAGAAAATTCACTACCATAACGCACTTGCTGCGTCCAAATTTTTTTCTTAATGCAGAGATACCACATATGCATGGTCTAGTATTACAGTTTTCGATACAGGGTGGAAAAATACCAGAATACTAAAACTAAACAGTTTACACTGAAATTCAAATTTCGAAACACAAAGAAATAATCTGCTCTGGAATTCTTCCAAACTCTGTTCAACACGTCAGGCGTTACGTTACTAATTTCTGTTGTTATTCTCATTTTCAAATCATCTAAATCAGTAGGTTGCGTTTTGGACACTCTGTTTTTAAGGCATCCCCAAAAATAGTTCAACAGGTGTAAGATATGGCGATCTAGCGGGCCATTCTACGAAACCTCTTCGTCCAATCTACTATCTCATTTGTGGAAACACTTCGTGTAAATACTCCCGTACTTGAAGAGCAAATTGGGGCAGTGCACCGTCTTGTTGAAGCCATATTCTTTCATGGGGTATATTAGGTTCCATTACATTTGTATACAATTCTGCTAACATTGGGACAGCCTGTTTTCTTAGCATTTCTAAATATCTTACACCATTTAGATTTTCTATAAAAACAGGTCCAACTACGTGATCACCCATGATACCAGCCCAAACGTTTAACTTCTGAGGATGCTGAGTGTATGTTTGTCGCATCCAGTGGGGTTTCCGTAAGCACAGTATCTGCAATTTTGCCTGGTTACATCGCCGTTGTTGCTTCATCGGAAAACAGAACGTCAGCAGAAGAAACAACATTTCTATGTAATATGTCTAGCATTTGTTCACAAAATTGCAGACTTCTATCAGAATCAGCGTCAATCAACTCTTGAACGTGTTGTGGTTTATAGGGATACATTTTCTCGTTTTTGAGACACCTTAAAACTGTTGATTGACTTACATCATTTTCACGTGCAACTTGACGGGTAGAAGTTGTTGGTTCTTCTTAAGAAGCCAATAAAATATTGTGTTTTACATCTTCTTCAACAAACTTGGGTCTCCTAGGCAGTGGTTTAACGTGTCCATAATCACGAAACTGTGAATATATCTTAGACACAGTTCCCTGGGTTAGTGGGGGAAAATCTCGATGTTTTTCATTAAATAGGTTAACAGCTTGTGCCTGTGTTCTACACATTTCAGCATACCCAATCATCATTAATATTTCTGTTCGCAGAGTTTCAGCTAAGTATCGCATTATTAGACCAAAAATTAATTGAAATTATCGGAAAAAAAATACGACCAATTTATTAGGAGACCGTGCATTCAACACAATACATCACAAAATAAAACAGAACTATTAAATTTTAGCTTTCACACTGCAAAAATTGGTAGTTAATAAGAAACGATTCATGATACCGAGTACGTTTTAGATAAAAGACCAGATAAGAAATTTTAGATACGAGGCAGTGAAAAATTCCAGAGGCGATTATTTGGTTGTCTGCAAGTGAATGGAGAACATTTTGAACATTGAATATAAGAAATCGACGTCTTTATCAAGTTTACTTTCGAAATTTGAATTTCACGGTAAACTGTTTAGTTTTAATATTCCGGTATTAAATTTCCACCCTGTTTTGAAAACTGTAACGTTAGACCATACATATGTGGTATCTCCGCATTTAAAAAAATGTGATTCATCGAATTGTGGTGAAAAAATGTATGGTTGCTGTTTAAAAAAAATGGAAAAAAGTGGCGGAGGTAAAAGGATTTAATTTTTTTAACTATGATTATAAGATAATGTTCAACAAATTAAACTTCACGTGCCTCAGCGTTTTCCACAAAAACTATTTTTTGCTGAATAATGAATTTTATTCCATAAGTGTGTTTCACATATATATATATATATATATATATATATATATATATATATATATATATATATATATATATATATATATATATATGTGTGTGTGTGTGTGTGTGTGTGTGTGTGTATGTATGTATGTATCACACTGATAAATCAAAAAATAATTGGTTGATTTAGAAAAAATTCGACACCTACCTTCCTTTTGTAAGTGACTTAGATAGTTTCGTTAGCCAGGAAATTTGGACAGGGTTTTCCGGTAACACTTTAAGTTTTCTTTCGAAAAAATTTTTTATCACAAAAAAAAGCTATGATAACCAAATTTTGTAGGTAGGTTTATGATATAAGAAGTAAACTATACGCCATAATTTAGATTTCTGTGCTACAAAAAAAAGTTATAATAAAATATTTGTGCCACATCATTTCTATGAAAATTCACTACAATAACGCACTTGCTGCATCCAGACTTTTATTCCTATAGAAAAATTTCAAATATTTTTACTTGTGAAAAATATTTTCCGGCTTTGTAAGTAAAGGTGAGTTAAAACGATAAAGAGTGTATTTTGCATTTTCCAGGGCTTCAAGAGGATACAATCATCATAAAAAGGTTTTCTACCATAACAACAGCTGAAAAAAAATTTTCAGTTTTTTTCACTTATGCATATCAACTTTTCTAAACAGCTAACCCGTTCCTGATCTCGACCAGCACCGATCATGATCGAGCACATTCGAATTTTCCAACCCTCAGCGAGTACGGGTGCGGACTGCCACAAGCAACGTTGTGCAAAAGGCAAAATAACGGTAACGCGAACATGAGGTTGTGTGTGCCGTCACCGTAGAGGGAGGTCGGCTAGTCGGATACGGACAGGCAGGTTTCAGTGGTAATTGCCGTGTGGTTAGCGAAGAGGATGCCTAGAGCCGTCTACAACCAGGCCCCAGGCTTCTGTTCCTCATCGGACACCTTCTGCACCCTCTCACAGTAACGCAAGATGGAGGCATGCTGCTTTAAGCCCACTATCACAAATCAGGTCAGTAGACTCTCCGGTGTGCATGGAGAAGTGCTGGTGATAGGTAGTAGGCCGCGGAGTGGCCATGCCGGCCCCAATGGCTTGCCTTCGCCATGCTACATTGATCCGCATGACCCATATATCCACTCTAGGATCAACCGATCCTTACACGTTCTCTCTTTTCAATGAATTAACAACACCGACAACGGAAATAGCCCTAATTATTCACCTTTAACTCGCCCTAATCGAATTAATTGCGGCTCTGACACCTGGTTGTCAAATTGTAAGGTTTGTACGAATACTGCACCCCTTGAATCCAAATAAAGCTGATTAAATTCGCTGTTTAGTGCAAATTATAACGTATTTAATATTCTGTATCGTTTTATGCATTAAAAACAGCATTATTTAACTCAGCAAAGTTAAATATTATTCGAGTTTAATTAATATTACAATTGACAGTTTACTGCAGTCAAAGCAAATCGCTGTAACGTACTTATTTCAATTGATACATACATATGTACATTATATTCAATTATTTGTAAAATTTAGTATGATAATTCTGCACGTAATTTAAAACTACTTTAATATATCGACAAATACTTTATAAAACGGGCATATTTGAAAAGATATCATCAGTAGTCCTGATAGTAGGTCAACAAAATAAATATGGCAACGAAG
This sequence comes from Tillus elongatus, assembly GCA_964006375.1. Classification (NCBI taxonomy): domain Eukaryota; kingdom Metazoa; phylum Arthropoda; class Insecta; order Coleoptera; family Cleridae; genus Tillus; species Tillus elongatus. Next base: position 300,219,365 of record OZ023262.1, read on the forward strand.
AGCATTGCATTAACTGCATTAGCGATGCTATTACTGTGCTGTAAAAGGTTTTCAGTTTCAGTAGCTTATGTAATAGATGGGTAATTGAATTTATTTCCGTTACTTTTTACTCTTTACGTAACCGGTGGTAAACAAAACTATCTTATTTGTAAATACTTTATTGAAAAAGGTCTGCATGCAGCAAGTGTATTATTATGGCTGCTTATATCTTAAGATTACACCCGCGCATTGAACGGCTAAAGGCTTGTAAAAAAAGGTAAAGGTATATGTGGTAAATACATAAACACCAAGATAAATAAAAGCAATAAATATAATAAGTTGAATAAAAAATACATGCCAATTAATTCACTTGACAGCAAACTACAAATTTGACTTCTTTGTTTATATACATACATTCTTTTCTTCCATATAAACACCAAGATAAATAAAAGTTAAAAAGATAATATGCTGATTAAAAAATACATGCCAATTAATTCACTTGAGAGCAAACTACAAATTTGACTTTTTTGTTTATATACATACATTCTTTTATCCATTTATGTATATAAACATTTGGTCCTTCGAGCCGGATGTTTATATCTTAACAATAGCAGCGAATTTTCATAACACAGTTTTTAAGAAATAAAAAGATTGGTTTCATTCTGATTTTCAAGCAAGTCTAACCACTAAGATGTTACAAAACCTACAAAAACTACCATAGTCTCCATCTGAAGTTAGTGGACTTGATTACTTGATTCGGTAAGGGTTGTACGCAACAGTTAAAACCATTGGACTGTCTAAGGCAAGCTGTTGGTATTGAAGGTAGTTAAGGAATGTTGTTGGCTCAAAAAATAAATGGATTTAGCTATAAATTTGATTTAGCGTGAGGTTTGATAAGAATTATTAGTCATTATTTTAGAAACTTTAAATTTACGTTGTGACGCCGTCAAAGTTTGAAAACAAATATAAGAGGCCATAATTTATATAAATTGTTTATATGTACATCGACAAGTTGGAACTCCATTGTACTTACGCACTGTATAAGTGTTTAACAATAATAATATTATAATTATTAAAGCTATAGAGATATTTTTGCTTAGCTTAAATAATTTCAAATGTTTATCATTAATTAAATATATATCATTGATTAAAAATATTTAGGTAAATATTTACTATAACTAAACGTTATTGAAATAGAATGTAACATAAAAAGCCTGGAGCAGCAAGTGCGTTATGGTAGTGAATTTTTCATAGAAATGATCTGGCATCAAATATTTTATTATTACTTTTTTTTATTGTAACGTAGAAATCTAAATTTTGGTATGTAGTTTAATTTTTATATCGTAAACCTATCTACGAAATTTGGTTATAATAGCATTTTTAATTTTTGAGATAAAAATTTTTTTCAAATGAAAACTCAAAATTTTTCCGAAAAACCTCGTTCGATTTTCCTGATTAACGAACTTATCTAAGCCATTTACAAAGGAAGGTACATGCCAAATTTTGTTTAAATCGGCCCAATATTTTTTGAGATAAATTTTTTTTCGAATAAAAACTCAAAATTTTCCCGGAAAACCTTTTCCGATTTTCCTGACTAACAAATTTGTCCAAGCTATTTATAAAATCAAGGTAGTGCCAAATTTTATCAAAATCGGCCTATTATTTTTTGAGATAAAAATTTTTTTTGAATGAAACCTCAAAATATTTCCAGAAAACCTTGTCCGATTTTCCTGACTAACGAACTTATCCAAGCCATTTACAAAAGGAAGGTACATGCCAAATTTTATCAAAAGCAGCCCATTATTTTTTGAGTTATCGGTGTGATACGTATATATATATATATATATATATATATATATATATATATATATATATATATATATATATATATATATATATATATATATATATTGCTCATTTGCAAATTTTTTTTTCAAAATTCAAAAGTCGGGATCTTCCCATTAGTGAATTTTTTCTACGAAAATTCACTAAAAGAAAACTAAAACATTATAAAACCTCTTACTTACTGTTGCAATCATCGAAATAGTCTGGGAGCAGTAAGTGCGTTATGGTAGCCACTCTTCAGAGAAATGTTTCTAATATTAAGTATGTTTTTTTTTAATGAAAAGCATCAACTTCAGTAGAGAGTATAAGTTTTATACTCGTAATAGAAACCATGTACGATGTTCCATCAAAATAATTTTATTGTTTGAGAAATAGAAAAATTTTACCAACATAGGTACCCTTAAAATTTTTCTGAAAAAACTAATCTGGTTTTCCTGGCCAACTAACCTATCCAATAAATTTACACAAAAGCAACAATTGCCAAGATAAAGTTATTCACACAAAACTTTTTGACGGAAATAAGAAAAAATTGTGAAAATTTGCAAATAATCTATTTCACAAAAATCTTTATTTAAAAAAAATGTCCATGTTACACGAGAGGTATATTAAAATCTTTTTAGGAAAAGTTAAAAAGGGTTTTTATACGAAAATTTCCTAAACAATTTTTTTTCATGAAAATTCAAAAATAAGTTTTGCACGTGAATTTCCATTTTTTTTTTACAATAACTTATTAAATTATTAATTAATAGCATTTCAAAAAAAATTTACAAAAAATTGCCGAAGAAGCAAAAGCAATTTCTTGGTAAAACTGACTAGTTATTCTGTATACGGAAATTTGCTGAAAAATACATAAACCTGAATTATATAGTGTAACGTATTCACATTCGTTTTTAGTTAATTTCATTCCATGCCAATCTAAGCCTGATACTTTTACACTGTTTCTCTGTGCCACGTGTCAAACCACTTCAAATTTAATAGATTGGCACTACATGCCTAGCAACAGATACAAGGAAAATTTATTGATTAGTTTGGTTTGTCGGCTGTTTTTTGGGTTTAATTGCAGGTAGATTAAAAAATAAATTACCTTTCTGTCTTAAGAAATATCTGCAATTAAATTATAATTTTACCGTTCATTTTGAAACCCCTATACATTCTACATGGGTTTTTCTCTTGGTATTTAATTGACTATCCAGTAATATTTACTCTTTATTGGTTTGACGCTGCACTGCATGTGAATTCCAACTTTTAGCCAGCTGAACATTTGGGTAAATGAAATAGCTCCAGGTAGCCTGAGTTGCCAAAACTAAACCTTTTAGTGAAAGAAAGACCCAACTGAACGAGTATTTTTGAATTAAAATTATGTATATTTTGTGAGGCGTTTGGCTAGCCAAAAGCAAGTATAAAAGTTATTTGTTACGAGATAGTTCATTAGAGTTCACTGTATATATTTTCAATCAACACCTTTGGTAGTTTTAGGGTTATAAAACATTTAAGACTCACCTGGCGCCCTTTAATTGTCCCTTCCTTCCTAAACCTTTACTACGGCCAAAGCATCAGAGAAGGGGTGTATTTGAAATGAATTTTCTGCAAACCAAAATTTGGTTGCCATAGCCTTGTTATTTCTTAAGATACATACATACACATTTTACGTGAGAAAACCAAAAATTTTCCCGAAAAGGGGGACCAATTTTCCTGGCTACCGATCTTATTCAAGTCACTTGCAAATGAAAGGTACTCACCAAATTCGATTAAAATCGTCCCATAATTTTTGTAGTTATTGGTGTTATGTTTATTTATATATATATATATATATATATATATATATATATATATATATATATATATATATATATATATATATATATATATATATATATATATAACTGAAACGATGCCGGATATGTGTGCTAGGGGTCTTAACTCGCGCTCATTTTATAAAACAGTAATATCAATATGTGTCATCCACAAGTAACCTTAAATAATATCGACATATGCAACTAAGTTTCAGTTATTTTTATTAGTGTATTTTCGTAGAAAAAACACGCAGTAAGGGTCGATGAAAGTGTCTATGTAACTCTATTTTGTCTGATAAGAAATTAAAACAAGATGAATAAAAAATTTAACAGGTATACCCTTTTAATGAATTTTCATTAAGAATATATATATATATATATATATATATATATATATATATATATATATATATATATATATATATATTCCAGTACGAGTCGACCAATTGAAATGAAATTGTCTGTGTATGCTACTCTATTTTGTCTCTGATAATAAATTAAAACAAGACGAACAAAAAAATTTAGCAGGTGTACACTTTTAGTGAATTTTCTTTAAGAATATATATATATATATATATATATATATATATATATATATATATATATATATATATATATATATATATATATATATATATATATATATATATATGCGTGTGTGTGTGTGTGTATCCAACCGATAATTCAAAACCAAATTTGGCAACTCATTTCATTTTGTTACTAGCTTGGATGAGTTCGTTAGACAGTTTTGACAATCAAATACTTTTAGAAAAAAATGCAAAAAACTTCTTGAAAACGCAATATCTTTTTAATTACTAGAAATATGAAATTAAATTGTACAAGCACGTACACATTGTTTAAGTGCTCCTACCTACCAAATTTGAAATCCATTGGTTTAAGTAGATCTTGAGTTATCACTAAATAAAAAATCAATAATCTATGATATAACCTGAAATGACCTCTAAATGTATGCCTATAATGTTAGACAAGGTCAGATAAAAAAATCAGGGTTCCATTGCCTTTGCAAATAAAATCTCCCAATTAACTTTTAAACGGACAGGCTACGAAAATATGTCACAATGAATAATCGGCGGGGTTGCCATTTACGACAACCCTAATCTGAATCTGTAGATATCAGAAAAATGTAGATAATAAAAAAAAATAATGAAAGTGATTCAATTTGTTTAAAAGAAGTCTAGAACTAGGTTTTATTTTGTGTAGATATCAAGCTTCCTTTCACGGCATTTAAAAGCCATCTCCATCTCTCAAGTTTAATCTGACAACACCACTATTTGTCAATTGTCAACCCTCATGAGAGAAACGTGTACGTTCTGCGCATAACCTCGAAACCGAATCCGCTAATACCTTAGAACCGCAGAATATAAAACAACTACCCATATTCTAAGGTTAATACAAATATTAGGTAAATCATAACCCAACTTTTAATTTTAACATAACTTTAACAAATACCTTTGGCCGTCCACTGTGACTGTAGTATATTATGATTCTAACATCCAATCAAACAAATAAGAAATTTGTTATGTACATCAGATTCAGGTTCTTAATCAATACATCTGGGTATTGTATTACTGATGTGAAACAAAATGATTTCAAGAAGAAATATACCGCAAACTAATATAAGTATATTACCTAAGGTACCTACGTACTTATGGTTTTCTTTACTCTTAGCTTTTACTCTTTATGGAACATTTAAAGTAAAGGAAACTACATAATATCACAAAGCAGTTTATTTTAGATATATAATCAGATGTACAGTGTAAATTATTAAAATTTTAAATTCAAAATTTTGTATTGTTTATATTTATTTCATTTTCAAAAAGTGTGGGTAAATAAGTGTTGAAAAGAGTTTCGGTGCAGCAAGTGCGTTATGCTAACGAATTTTTGTAAAAATATTTCAGATAACTCAAATTCCCATTACACTAGCATCTTCAGTTTGGTACATAGTGAAACCCATGTAAAAGCAGCGTGGGTACTAGATTTGAAAAACAACTAAAAATTTCTTTTAAAAAACCTTTTTTGTTATTTTGTTTGCAGAAGCTCGTTTGGTTGAGTTGACTAAAATGAATCGACCGAAAATTAGCAAAACAATTTTTTTTCACGAAAATGCGGAATAGTTTTTTTTATAATAACTTACAAAACAGTTATTATTTTTTCTTACAAATATGCATCGTATTTCGATAAAAAATGCAAAATATCAATGATATAAGGGTGTTCCATAAAAAATTGTAGGAGTCACCAAGGACTTATGGCCCAGCCTGTGATTGTCAAAATAATTTTATAAGATGCAGCTCAAGATACCCTATAATTAACGTATACAATTTTTTTTTTCGTATCTTGTATTATAACAATTATATTGAGCTTTACCGTAGAAATGCGTCAGCCTGTATATATCCAAACAGATAAAAACTAAAACTAAACCCGGATATGGATTATAGGGGGCCTAGTTTGCGCTCATTTGAAGAAATCTTTTAAAAAATCAAAAGTCTCCTCACTAACCAATTTTTTTTACGAAAATTAGCTTAAAATTATAGACTCCGTAACCATAAACATAACTAAAACTACCGCCAAAGCATCAGAGAAAGGGTCTGTTTGAAATGAAATTTCTGAAAACATTTTAGTAAAATGAAGGACAGTGACGGCTGTAGCTGATACTTAAGGATTTGTAGAACACTCTTCTTGCGGCATTTTCCTTACATAATCCATATTTGTTTCAAGTTCTTTGCCTAAATGTTGACAATTTTGACGTTTCAACTCACTTGATGCTTTCAGGAAAATCCCTTTTTTTTCTTTAAATACCTATTATTTTTTGTCTTTTAACTTAGAGACCTAAGTTTTGGTACATGGTTCACCCTTTACAATACAAACACGTGCACCAAATTTGGTTGCCCTTACTTTGTTATTTTCGAAAATATAGTTTTTTGCGAAAGAAATCACAACAGCTTTCGGGAAAACCTGGCTTGATTTTCCTGGCTGGTGAACCTATCCAAGCCACTTGCAAAAAGAAGGGACATGCGACAGAATGAAGTAGCTGAGCGGGTGGGTGTTTCCCAAAGTGTGATAAGTCGTTTATGGAGGCGTTTTAAGGAAACTAGCAGTCCAGCCGAGCAATATCCAGGACGAGGACGCTCTACGACGGCAGTTCGGGATATATTTTTATGTTTAACTGCCAGAAGGCAGCCTACAATTCCGGCGCCTGAATTGGTTACGACTCTGCAAAGGTCGCACAATGTAACCATTAGCCAAGATACTGTAAGAAATCGTCTTCGCGAAGCAAACCTCTCTAGTAGACGTCCACTCAGATGTCCACCTATTTCCAGAGGCAATCGCGCTGCAAGATTGGACTGGTGTCAAAATTATATGAATTGCACTGCACATAACTGGGCTACAGTTTTATTCCCAGACGATTCTAGGTTTGGTTTCCATCCAGATTCTCGTCGAATAAGGGGGTGGAGACGATCTGGAAATGCGGAACGCTTAAGACATATTTAGGAAGTGTACACATATAGAGGTGGTACAATAATGGCATGGAGCGGAATAATTATTGGCGGCAGAACTGAACTCGTTTTTCCAAATCGCTTCCTAACAGCTCAGCTATATCTGGATACCATTCTTCAACCCATCGTGCATCCATTTGCAGGCTCTGTTGGTCAAAATTTCCGCCTAATGCATGATGATGTCCGTCCACATACCGCATTCATCGTAACCAACTGGTTGGATAACGCAGCAATTGAAGTTTTATTATGGCCAGCACAATCCCCGGACCTGAGTCCGATCGAGCATGTCTGGGATATGCTTAAACGAAGAACTACTCCACATATGGGTAACATCAACAATGCGTTTACATTCCAGGAGCTTCTGAGAGCAGAGTGGGTATGATTACCACAAGGAGACCTTGACAATCTCATTTTGTCTATGAGCAATAGATGTAGAGCTGTAATTACTTAACGTGGAGGTAACACTTTGTATTAAACTTTTTTTTCACATGCTCGAAAGTTTTTGAAAAATTCTTAAAATAGTGTGTTTCGGGACATATATATATATATATATATATATATATATATATATATATATATATATATATATATATATATATATATATATATATATATATATATTGATAATCTTCTAGGTTTTGTAAATAAAACATTCGATTTTATGTAATATGAAACACTTACATATACCATACATTTTTTGTTTTCTTCCTAAATCATATCAAGAAAAAAATACGTGCATTTTTAAAAATATCCCTAGACTTTTCCAATGTATATATATATATATATATATATATATATATATATATATATATATATATATAGATATATATATATATATATATATATATATATATATATATATATATATATATATATATATATATATATATATAAATTTAAACTGATCCTGGATATGGGTTCTAGGGGGCTTAGTTCGCGCTCATTTGATGATATTTTTTCAAAATTCAAAGGTCGGGATCTCCTTATTACTGATTTTTGTAAAGAAAATTCACTACAACAGGGTTTTCACGTATTTACATTTTATTTAAATAAACATTACTATCTGTATAAAGTTAATCGATGAAGCAGAGAAAAAAGCATGATGATAATGCTTACCTTAATTGCGGTTTTACTGTATTTGTTGGTATACCATGGAAGGTGATTTACGTGAGTGTTGATTTACTTTTGTGGTTTGAGGTTATGAAAACTTATCGGTTGTGAGTTATGTGATTTTAGGGATATTTATTACGTTATAAAATAGTCAGGACAAATAGTTAGGTGGCAGTTTAGAATTCTACTTTTTGGATCGTGTAATTAATTAGGAAAATTTGTCGCATATACCAGGAAACTTATTAAATTTTTTTTACCGGATAATAAACAGGTAACTTTAATATACTCACTTACTTATTTTTAACAGAGTTCAAAAAAGAAGGAGGTCGTATGTTCGTCTGTTTGTATTTTTTTATGCATGTTCACCGATATTTTTGTCAATTGTGGACCAATTTGAAAAAGTCTTCGTATAAAAATAATTATAAATGTATATATATATATATATATATATATATATATATATATATATATATATATATATATATATATATATATATATATATATATATATATATATATATATATATATATATATATATATATATATATATACTTATTAGTTTCCTTCTTGTGTGTTCCTTTATTAGTGAATTTTTGTAGAAAAAATTCACTAATGGGGAGATCCCGACTTTTGAATTTTGAAAATTTTTGGAAATGAGCGCGAACTAGGACCCCTAGAACCCATATCCGGGGTCAGTTTCAATTTTCATATGTTTATATATATATATATATATATATATATATATATATATATATATATATATATATATTTGTATGTATCACACCGATAACTCAAAAAATAATGGGCTGATTTTAATAAAATTTGGCATGTACCTTCCTTTGTAAGTGGCTTGGACAAGTTCGTTAGTGAGGAAATTCGGACAAGGTTTTCCGGGAAAATGTTGAGTTTTCATTCGAAAAAAATTTTTATCTCAAAAAATAATTGGCGGATTTTTGTAAAATTTGGCATGTACCTTCCTTTTGTAAATAGCTTGGATAAGTTTGTCAATCGGACGAGGTTTTCTGAAAAAAAGATGAGTTTTAATTCGAAAAAATTTTTTATCTCAAAAAATAAAAAAGCCATGATAACTAAATTTGGTAGGTAGATTGACGCTATAAAAGGTAAACTATACACCAAAATTAAGATTTCTATGTTACAAGAAAAAAAGTTATAATAAAATATTTTGTGCCAGATCACTTCTATGGAAATTCACTACCATAACGCACTTGCTGCGTCCAGGCTTTTTTTATATCTTTCACAACTGACAGACAGAAAAAAGTCTGGTGCGTTATGGTAGCGAATTTTCATTAAAAAAAAAACGTTTTTATTGGAAAATATGTCATTTTCTTCCACATCGTCAATACGTGTAGAAGTATGGCATCGGCAAAAAAATTTCAAAATTTATAGAAAACATGATTTGGAAAGGGATTTTTTTGTGGGCTGTTTGCAAGGAATTCTTCTTGTGGTTTGGGCATCCAGAAGGAGTTCTAAGCATATTTCTGAAAATATTTTTCTCAACACCCCCTACATGCTATTCTGCAAATTTACCGAAAATTTAGTTTTTATTTACAAACGGAATGCATCTATGAAATTAAAGGTGGGAGGTAGGTATTTTTCCATATCAATCGCTTGAATGATCGGTTTAAATCAACTCAATCAAACCAGTTTCTGCAAACAAAATAACAAAAAAAGGTTTTTAAAACAAATTTTAAATTATATGGGAAGCTCATTGTGTTATTTTTTAAATTTACTATCCACGCTGCTTTTATATAGGGTTTACTAGGTATCAAAACTGAAGATTCTAGTTTAATGGGAAACTCGGTTATCACCATTTGAAATATTTTTATGAAAATTCGCTACCATAACGCACTTAAACTATTTTCAACACTTATTTACTACTACTGTATCCATAATTTTTAAAATGAAATAAATATAAACAATACAAAATTTTGAATTTCAAATTTTAAAAATTTAACCTAAACATCATTTTATATAATTTTAACTAGGGATGTATGTACTTTGTAGTACCTACCTAGATATTATGAGTACTTACTGTATTAGTTTAAGGTAGGTATATTTCTTGTAATACATACCAGTGAATCCTGTATGGAGTTCACTAGGTAATACATACAATATCTACAATCTATATGCAGTTTACCTATCACTTTCATATTTGTTTGATTGAATATTACAGTCATTTTGTTAGAGTTAACTTAAAATTAAAAGTTGGGTTATTATTTACCTACTATTTATATTAACCTTGGAATATAGGTACCTAGTTGTTTTATATTATAAAACTCTGGACGCAGCAAGTGCGTTATGGTAGTGAATTTTCATAAAAATATTTTTTATAACAAATATGTCTTTTTTTTTAAAGAAAAGCAGCCATCAAATTTGGTTACCAGTATAACCTCGTTAGTGGGAACAATGTACCAAATTTTATCAAAATAACTTTGTTGTTGGAAAAAGGGCAAATATTTTTCGAAAACAAACTTAAAATATCCCCGAAAAACTGGCCCGATTTTCCTGGCCAACGAACTTCCTCAAGGTATTTAGCCACCTACCAAGATATAATTATTTACAAAAAGCTTTTCGACAAAACTTTTTTAAGATGTAGCTCAAGACACCCTATAATTAATATATACAAATTTTTTTCATATCTTGTATAATAACGGATATATTGAGCTTTATTGATTTTTTACGAAAATTCGACAAAAATTATATACCATTAAACGATAAACTCTATAGCTAAGGCTACTGCCAAGCATCAGAAAAAAGGGTCTATTTGAATGAATTTTCTGGAAATATTTTAGTAAAATGAAGGACAATGACGGTTGAAACAACGACTTCAGGGTTTGTAAAACATCCTTCTTGAGACATTTTATTTCCATAGCCCGTATTAGGTTCAAGTTCTTTGCCTAAATGTTGCCAATTTTGACATTTTAAAATGCAACATTGACGTTTTGAGGAAAACCCCAATTTATTTTTCTTTGATTGCCTATAACTTTTTTGTCTTTTGAGATACAGGGCTAGATTTTGGTGGGTGATTTACAAATGAGAACATAAACCTGTGTACCAAATTTGGTTGGCAGATTTTCCTGGCTAACGAACCTGTCCGAGCCATTTGCAAAAGGAATTTATTCACCAAATTTAATCAAAATCGGCCCATTATTTTTTGAGTTATCGGTGTGATACAAATATTTGTATCACCAACGACTTATGCGCCACCCTGTGATTGTAGAAATATTTTTTTTAAATGTAGCTCAAGACACCTTATAATTAATATATACAAATTTTTGAATGAATATATATATATATATATATATATATATATATATATATATATATATATATATATATATATATATATATATATATATATATATATATATATATATATATATATATATATATATATATATATATATAAACATATAAAAATTGAAACTGACCCCGGATATGTGTTCTGAGGGGCCTAATTAGCGCTTATTTGAAGAATTTTTTTTAAAATTCAAAAGCCGGGATCTCTTCATTAGTGAACTTTTTTTAAGAAAATTCACTAAAATCCTAATAAGGTATCAGCAATTAGCATCAGCGGAGTCTATTTCGAGGTTATTCGATGCGCAGAGCGTGACTGTACACGCTTCTCTGTGACAAATAGCTACGTGTCATCAGGTTAAACTAAAAGAGATAGAGCGAGAGAGATGTCTTTTAGCTTTGGATACCGTGAACGTGAAGAATGGGAAGCTAAATATGTCTATATAATGAAACGTCGTTCTAGATTGCTTTTAAACAAATTGAATCACTGTCATTATTTTTATTTATTTATTAGTATACATTCGCACGCTAAAATTTAGCGCTTTTGGGCGTAAACTTTGTCCCGGTATTAGGAAAGAAATGGTCCAAGGCTGACAGTTTACAAAATTGTTAGTTGGTTGTACATTGTACACAGCTATCTATAAAATTTTGTGTAAACTAAAGTTCTCGTGATAATATACTACCTGGTTCTGCACCGAGATGGCGTCCCTGTCGTATTTCTCACAATGTTCTCCGGTCTGACATTTTGCAATAACTTCCATTGTTTAGATTTTTATATACGATTTATTTAAATAGCATATCAGTACACAGAACGTCATCTGTCTTTGTCCAACATTGTAGATATTGCATTGCAGAATCTAAAATGATGTGTAGGAAGATTTTATTATTAGTTTCGGATAATTTTATTTTCTTCTGATCAAACGATTTGAAAATTAGTACACAATCACGTCTGTCTATGTTTTTTAAGTTGTAAATTTTCGTTACAATCTCTTAGAAGATTTGAGAGACATTCCGTTTTAAGGAATATTTTTTATTAAGAAAAATTGGCCCTTAAGATTTTATGAACAAACTCATCCAAGCCATTAGCAAAGTAAGGGTACTTCCCAAATTTGCTCCAAATCAGTGGAGTTTTTTTGAGATATCGGTTGGATACATACATACATATATATATATATATATATATATATATATATATATATATATATATATATATATATATATATATATATATATATATATATATATATATATATGTGTGTATGTAGAGTGGCGCATTGAAAACGAAACAGACCGATTTGCGTCCAGAGACCCTTTTTTTTTTAAGAAATGCTGAAACACGTCAATTTTAATATTGAGGGGAACATGTTTTGACATAAAACTCAACATTGTCACATCAACTCCTTAAGGGTGGTGATTAAAACCCTTATATTTTAAATAAGAAACATGGGTCGAGTATTAAATCATTTGAAAGCTCTTTCTTTTCTGAGTTCAGCACACTAATTTTTTGGAAGTTTTATCAACTCGTTTAAAAATTATTCACAGTTGAAGATGCAAAAACACATTTCACTCATTTCGATAAGAAATGTGCTGATAGTCAATGTTTTGTTGGTTTGTAAACAAAAAATTGACTATCAGAACATTTATTATCGGAATGAGAGAAATGCGGTTTATTATTTCAGTTTATCGGTCGGTTTAATACTTGATAGTACTACCGAAAATTAATTTCACAATGGTGTATTCTGTAGAAGAAAGAGTTGAAATAATTACTCTTTTTTTGAAAAACGATGACTGTGCCAACCGTACCGCAAATTTCTTTAATGAACGACATCCGAACAGACATGTTAACAGAAAATACATTTTGGACTTAGTTGCAAAGTTTCGACAAAGTGGTTCAGTAGCCAACAAAAAACGGGATCCCGAACGTGAATTTCCGGTTAGAAATGAGACTACTGAGATTGAAGTTTTAGGGTAAATTGCTGCAGACCCAACTTTGAGCACGAGAAAATTGGCCACTGTTTCAAACATCAAACATTCAGCGAATGTTGAAGCATAATAAATTTCACCCGTATAAAATTTATCTTGTACACCAACTGAATGAAGATGATTTTGATCGGCGGCTGGAGTTTTGTGAAGTTATGACTGCACGAATAGCTAATAACGGGAACTTTCTGTTCAATATCTGTTTTTCAGACGAGTGTACGTTTTTATTAAACTCTACAGTCAATCGTCATAATTGTCGTTATTAGGCAGATAAAATAATCCAAGAAATTTTCACGAAGCCCACACTCAAACTCCACAGAAATTGAATGTCTGGACTGGCATTTTTAGAGACCGTTTAATCAGACCAATTTTTATTAATGGTAATTTGAGTGGCGAAACGCATTTGGAGTGACTAGAAGATATCGTTTACCCTCTACTAATTGACATTGTTGAAAATGATGATCGCTATCAAGAAAATCAATTAGTGTTTCAACAAGATGGAGCTCCTCCGCATTTTTCACAACGTGTTAGGGAGTTTTTGAACAGAAAGTTTCCAGAGCCATGGATTGGGCGTAGAGGTTAAATTGAGTGGCCCTCTAGATCACCGGATTTAACTCCTTTAGACTTCTTTCTATGTGGCCATTTAAAGGGTAGAATTTTTGCAACAGAACCGGAGTCTCTAGAAGACTTACGACGACGCATTGTTGAGGAATGCCGTCTAATAACTCCACAAATCCCCCAGAATGTCAGAGCTCGTTTTGAATAAAATTTGTACTTTCGTATGGAAGCTGGTGGTCAACAATTTGAACATTTACTTAACTGAATAAACATTTTTGAACGTTTGGATTTGTTTTTTAGTATTTTTTTAACGAAAAATTGACTAATTAGTGCATTTATTATCACAATGAATGAAATGCCTTCTTGCAACTCCAACTGTCAATAATTTTTAAACGAGTTGATAAAACTTACAAAAAGATTAGTGTGCTGAATTCAGAAAAGAAAGAGCTTTCAAATGATGTAAGACTCGACCCATGTTCCTTATTTAAAATATAAGGGTTGTTATCACCACCGTTAAGGGGTTGATGTGACAACGTTGAGTTTTATGTCAAAACATGTCCCCCTCAATATTAAAATTGACGTGTTTCAGCGTTTCTTAAAAAAAATTCCTTGGACGAAAATCGGTCTGTTTCGTTTTCAATGCGCCACCCTGTATAAACATTTTAACTGGCCATGGAAATGGGCTCCAGAGGCCCTAATTCGCTCCGGTTTGAAGAAATTTTCCGAAAGTCTCACTATCGATACCTCTCTATCAGTGAATTTTTTTAATGAAAATTCACTAAAAGGGAATAATTACAATGCAGTTTCGCCTATCAAAATCAATAACGTCCTAACGCATGGCTCGGTACACGTGGATGGTCATATTTACTGATGGCTATACAAACCTGTTGTAAATATGTTTTCAGAATAATAAAGAAAATATTTGCATATAATTATTTCCAGGAAATGCATAAACACGACCTAAAAAAACAAAAATACGTTGCGTATATATACTCATTGTAAATAATATAAATTAATAGCCCTGATGTAGCAAGTGTCCAGCTGTAGCCCATTTCTATAAGTATAATAATCACGATACAGTTTTTAGATTTGACGATCGTTTCGCTAACAAAGTTAGCGTCTTCAGAGGGATGAATAAACTAAGCGAATAAAAACTAGAACAACTATTTATATGTTAGTTGCCATGCAGTCGTGAACATCGTCCTCTACGAAGGTATACTGATATACTTACACTGTTGAATCTTAAATCCCTGTAATTAAAATTACATAACTGTTTTTGTAATACTGTGTGTCGTTATCAAATATTCCTGATTATTAAGATAACAATTCGATGGACTACATAGAACCGAACCTACTCTATTCATCAAAACAGTTTTGTTCGAATTTTAACGACACAATATATATATATATATATATATATATATATATATATATATATATATATATATATATATATATATATATATATATATACAGCGATACAGGGTGTTACAAAATAGTGGGCCAACCCGCTAACCACAGATTCCCGAGACGAAAATTTCATGACTTTTATTATAACATTTTTCTTTTGGGGTCCCGTTTTCTAAATACAGAGTGTTGAAATTGAACTTAAAAAATAATTTTTCATTTCTAATTTTTATGTTTTTGAAGTTATCTCCATGACATTTTGCACGTTATTTTAGAGCTAGACGCCATCTGTGCAGATGAGGAGAGTAAAATGAAATCCCAAGAGAAACAAAAGTTATAAAATTATTTTGTCTAACAAAATCCATTTCTTTTGAAACCATTGGTGTGCGAAAAAAATTTTAGAGGGTCAATACTTGTTCCACCCCCTCTGTACCCCCCTTGGGATTTGATTTTTCTCTCCTCATCTACACAGATGGCGTCTAGTTCTAAAATAAGACTAGGTGCAAAATTTAAGGGAGATAACTTCAAAAACATAAAAATTAAAAATGAAAAATGATTTTTTAAGTTCAATTTCGACACTCTGTTTAGAAAACGGGGCGCCCAAAAGAAAAATGTTATAAGAAAAGTCAGAAAATTTTCGTCTCGGGAATCCGTGGTTAGCGGGTTGGCCCACTATTTTTAACACCCTGTATATATGTATATATATATATATATATATATATATATATATATATATATATATATATATATATATATATATATATATATATATATATATATATATATATATTGCTATGGTATTTAGCACTTTTAATTGTTGAGCATGAGAATTTTAATATGGGTTTTCCTCTTTATTCCAAAGCACTTATTTTTATTGCCCATTTAAAGTATCAACATTGAAAAAAATGCCAATATTTCTTTACTTACCCTTGTATCTGGAAACTTTTCTCTTATCTCATGGGTGGAGTTCTAAAATGGGGCTAGCTATAGGTGTCACACTAATAACTCAAAGAATAATAGGACGATTTTGACTAAATTTGGGGAATACCTTCCTTTTGCAAGTGGTTTGGATAAGTTCGTTAGCCAGGAAACTTGGCCGAGGTTTTCCCGGAAAATTTCATTAGAAAAAAATTATATCCCAGGTAGTAAGGGCAACCACGGGTTCATATCGCTATACCTACCAAAATTTAGCTCTATAAGTCAAAAGACAAAAAAGTTACAAGCATTTGAAGAAAAATAAATTGGGGTTTTCCTCAAAACGTCAAAGTCGCGATTTAAAACCTCAAATTGGCAACATTTAGGCAAAGAACTTGAATCTAATACGGGCTATGGAAAGAAAATGTCTCAAGAAGGATGTTTTACAAACCCTGAAGTCTTAGTTTCAACCGTCATTGTGCTTCATTTTACTAAAATGTTTCCAGAAAATTCACTTCAAATAGACCCTTTCTCTGATGCTTGGCAATAGTCTTATCTATAGAATTTATCGTTTAATAGTATATAATTTTTGTCAAATTTTCGTAAAAAAAATCAATAAAGCTTAATATATCCGTTATTATACAAGATATAAAAAAAATTGTATACATTAACTATAGGGTGTCTTGAGCTACATCTTAAAACATTATTTATACAATCACAGGATGGCCCATAAGTCGTTGATGATACAATTTTTCTGTTTTCTTTTTAGTCGAACACTCAGTTAGTGTTGAAAGGCTGGCTACTATAGCCGTATTACTTTATAGGTGTATTTTCGCAGCAATTACTTTGCCGTACTAACGAGCTCTAATTAGAGGCAAACCGGTCTACGGTTCCAATTGTTGTGAGAATGCATCTATGCCTTACATACTTTGTCCCTACATTAGGGTAGAAATGGGCCAGGGCTCACAATTTATTAAATTGTTGATTGGTTGTATACAGTCTCTAATTTTTTAACACTTTGTGTTATTTGAGCTGGCGTGACAACATACTACTTGGTACCGCAACTAGGTGGCGACACGCTCACCACTCACTTAGTGTTGAAAGGCTGGCTACTATAGCCGTATTACTTTATAGGTGTATTTTCGCAGCAATTACTATACCGTTCTAACGAGCCCTAATTAGAGCGAAACCGATCTACGGTTCTAATTGTTGTGAGAATCCATCTATGCCTTACATACGTGTTATGTTATTGCATTTTTGCATTTTTCATCGAAATATAATGCATGTTTGTAAGAAAAGAAATTCGGAACGCAGCAAGTGCGTTACGGTAGTGAATTTTGATTAAATGCTTTATATTTGAAAAGCTCAATTTGCTATTAACCCATAAAGTAGACCAAGAAACGGGTTTTGCGGGAACACTTTAAGTTTACTTTCGGAAATTTTTGTACGTTTTCAAACAATAAAGTTATTTTGATGAAACATGCCACATTGTTTCTACTATTACGATTATACTGGTAACCAAATTTGATGTTTGCTTTCTTAAAAAAACACACATATTTGCCATTAAAACATTTTAATGAAACTTCACTACAATAACACACTTGCTGCGTCTAGACTCTTTTAGCTCCTTTGGGTCAAAACTGTCTTCAAACTTTGGTAGATATTTTGTTTTGAGGTTTACTGATGTAAACAGATCCACCATATTAAATGACTATTGAAACTTCGTAGAATATATGTATGCTTGAATATTTTTATTTATAAATATAGTGTTATCGGTGTTTGATTTAGATTTCTTATCGTAATAGTTAATTCTGGAGGTTCAAATACTGCAAAAATAGGTACCTATAATATTTGACATCAAAAACGCCGCGTTTTTTTGGAAGTAACGAAATAGGTTGTATCAATAAAGTGACCTTCGCATTTACCTTGGAGTGGCCTCTTGCCGTTTATCTAACTTTTCCCAAACACAAAATAAAGGAGACATTATTCAGTTATTATATACCATGGTTGCTGAGACCCAGTTAATTTAAATCATCATCGGATGAATCGTGGTAACATTACAGCTTTTATCTCAGAAAAATGTTTTATTAGACGATAGAAACAACATCCTTATAAAGTCATCTCGTGAGATATTCGATTATGGTGTATTTATAAAGCTCAATAATTTTTTTTTTTAAATTCGATAATGAGGAGATCTGTGTTTATATATATATATATATATATATATATATATATATATATATATATATATATATATATATATATATATATATATATATATATATATATATATATATATATATCCGACCGATAACTCAAAACATAATGGACCCATCTTGATCAAATTTGGTGAGTACCTTCCTTTTGCAAGTGGCTTGGACAAGTTCGTTAGCCAGGAAAATCGGATAAGGTTTTCCCGGAAAGCGTGTTTGTATGATAAAGAGTGAAGTCTGTACCAAAATTTAGATCTCTAGCTTTAAAGACAAAGAAGTTATGGCCAGTTAAAGAAACAAATTCTGGAGTTTTCCTCAAAACTCGCAATTTTAAACGTCAAAATTGGCAATGTTTAGGCAAAGAACGTGAAATAAATATGGATTTTGAAAAGAAAATGTTGCAAGGAGAGTGTTCTGCAAACCCTCAAGTTTCCTATACAACCGTCATTGCCCTTCATTTTACTAAAGTGTTTACAAAATATTCATTTCAAATAGACCCTTTCTTTGATGTTTTGGCTGTGAGTTTAGTTAAGCTGATGCTTTTTTGGATATTTATTTGTAGGTTTAGTGAAGTTTATGGTTTAACGGTCTAAAATTTTTTTAGCTAATTTTCGTATAACAAATTCGTTAATACATTTTTACATTTTTTATCGAAATATGATGCGTTTGTAAGAAAAAAATCTGGACGCAGTTGTTTGCTTGTTTTCTTTCCCCAATGTTTTGCAGGTGGATTGATCCCACCCTCGCTAACTAGTCGGATTTGCTAATTAGCGTTGTAAGAAGAATATGTGGACTGTATGCGGACTGTATTTATAACTCTAGGTGCAGTGGATTCCAGAAGATTTCAATAATACACTTTTTTATATTTATATATGTTGTATTGTTACTATATACACTTTGAACTTAACATTTATTTATAATTTGCGGTTTTACACTTGATTTAATGGGTTATTCAGGAGATTTCACAATCTTATTAGCTACTTGCTATTGCATTTAACTGCGCAGATACTTTTTAATTTAGAAGAAAACACTGACTTTTCACTGTAATACTGTATGAACGGAATTTCTGTAGGAAGATTGGAGCTTGAACTGAAGTGGCTTAATCACACTAGCGATGTTTGGGGAGAATATCGGAATCTTAGAAGTCCCAAAAAGAGATGAAGATGAGATTCGTGTAGAACGGCACTGTATAATTGAACTGGCTTAAACACACGAGCGATGTTTAAGTGGAGAATTGGAACTCAGGGTTCCAAGGAGCGAAGAAGATGAGATCTGGCGTAGAACTGACTTGTACTTTGCGAGAGGCTTGCTTTTATCGAGCTTTCGCGTAACGCTAGGTGACGTAGTTTACATAACATGATGTCAGTAATAAAGAATGTCCAACTAGGTAGAATAATTATTCCGTGTGAAGAAAATATACTGTGTGCATCTAAAGAATATGTCAACGACAGCTAAAGTTATTTGCAATAAAGGACCTAACGGTATATAATTATTCTTTGTATGGCATTGTTCATGCGTAAACCTAATGCGATACAGACAGCTAGAGGATAAAGATTAGCATCAAATTGGAAAAGATTGTGAAATCCAGAGATAAATAATTCCAGGTAGAAACTTAAAGGATAGTGCACCCGAATGAAAGTAAAGAGACAGGGGCGTGCTAATTATGTTTCTCCAACAGCAGTAAGTGCGTTTTGGTAGCGAATTTTCGGTAAATTTGCAGTTTAGCTCCCGAACGCTTTTCAAAACATTGTTTTCAGAAACCTGCCTAAGCCCCCCCTGGATCCACAAACCCCAAGAAAAAATTCTTGTTCACACTCTCTAAGGAAGTTACGGGACCAGGAGTGAGTAGGGGTGTATAATTTTTTTTTCGCTAATTTTTGTAGAACATATTCGTTAATGCATTTTTGCATTTTTTATCAAAATATGATGCGTTTGCAAAAAAAAAACTGGACGCAGTAAGTGCGTTTTGGTAGCGAATTTTCGGTAAATTTGCAGTTTAGCTCCCGAACGCTTTTCAAAAAACTGTTTTCAGAAACCTGTTTAGACCCCCCCCTGGATCCACAAACCCCAAGAAAAATTTCTTGTTCACACCCCCCAAGGAAGTTACGGGACCAGGAGTGAGTAGGGGTGCTGGGCGGGGTAGGTAGTAAAAAGGAAATATGAGCAGAAAATTCGAATAAAGCGGGCTTGTAAGTTGTCTTTTTCACATCTTGAAGCCATATTCTCCTTAAACCCTGCATACCCCGCACAGTACCCCTATTCACTCCCAGTCCCGTAACTTCCTTGGGGGGTGTGACCAAGAAATTTTTCTTGTGGTTTGTGCATCCAGGTGGGGTCCTAGTAATGTTTCTGAAAACAATTTGTTGAAAAGCGTTTGGGAGCTAATCTGAAAATTTACCGAATTTTCATGAAATCCTTCAAATTTCAATATCTCAATTTGCTATTAACCTAAGCTTTGTTGGTTAGAAAACCAACATTTAAGTTTATTTTCGGAATTTTTTTGTATATTTTCAAACTATAAGTAATTTTGATAAAATATAGTACATTGTTTCTACTACATAGGCTATACCGGTAATCAAATTGATGCCTGCTCGCATTTGCTATTAAAAAGATTTTTATGGAAATTCACTTCCATAACACATTTGCTGCATCTAGACGTTTGAAAAATGTTTATATATTTTCATACAATAAATTTGTTTCGATGAAATATGGTACATTGTTTCTACTATATAGGCAACCAAGTTTGATGCCTGCTTTCATCAAAGAAAGACGTTTGCCATTAAAAATATTTTAAAGAAAATTCGCTACCATAACGTACTTGCGGCGTCCAGAGCTTTTTTAAGGTTGAGTAGAAGTTTATAACACCAAGAAACAATAACTTAATTACATTTCTTGACATCACCCTTATAAAGCTGCTGTGTATGTATTAACCAGTCATGCCAGAATAAGACAAATTTGTTTTATACAGGTTTTATAAGATCCAAAATGGTATCCCCAACCGAGGTCAATTTTACTTTTAAAATCTTATAGACAACTGCATAAACGTTAACAGGAAGTCGCAAAGAAGACAGTATTGTGGTATTAACGTTGACATAAACAGCACATATACAATAAAATTGCCGTAAAAATTTGTGCCCGTTTTGGATATAAAGGGGTTGTATTACTACTGGGAACACGTTTTTGAAGTCTAATTATAAAACTTGAATACTTATTAAAAAACCGAGTGAAGGTTCTCACAGCTTTTATAAAAGCAATTTTGTTAGTTGGGAAGTGTATTAGCCACAGATTGTATAAAACAACACTGACACCGCCATTACCTGTACCCTTGCTTACTCTAGTGTACTCGTCTAGGAAAAAAACTAAAAACCTTAAATTCTGCTACAAAGTCTGTGTAATATAATACCTAAGTTACTTCAACTGTAGCCTTTATAGACTTTACGGGGGTTTAGTTGAATTATTTTTAGAATAACTTCAATATTTTTACCCGTTTCGCTTCGTTTCATTGAACTTTAAGAGAATACAAGCGTTAAACCGTATTGATTAGATGACTCGTATAAAGTTCACCCAGCACTAAATTACAACAAAATCTGTTATTACTGTCTGATAGAATTACAACCTTTTGAGACCGTTCAGCTAGGTTACGTTGAAAAACTAAAAAAGTCTGTGCGCAGCCGGTGCGTCATGTCAGTGAATTTTCATAAAGATGTTTTTAATAGCAAATATGTCTTTTATTAATGAAAGCAGCCATCATATTTGGTTACCCAAATAGTAGGAACAATGTAGCATATTTCATCAAAATAACTCTATTGATTGAAAAAATACAAAATTTTTCCGAAAATGAACTTTAAATGTTTCCGAAAACACTGGTGACGTCATGTCACAGGCCAACGAACTTAAAAAAAAATCATGAAAATTTACAAACAATGTTTTCAAGAAAATCCGAATTTTTTTTTATAAGAACTTGTTAAACATTTATCATTAATTACTACAATTTCACAAAAAAATCTTACAAAAAATGATTTCTGAGACTAAATATTTTTTTACACATAATTTTGCTAAAAGAATACATAAAATTCTTATTATATACCTAATCTGTAATTGAGATTGAAAATAAAATAATTTGTTTGCACAAAAATCCATCGCAACCTTATTTTCGACGAATATCGTTTCAAAAATGATCCATCATTTAAATCAGTTTTCATGCAAAAATTCGCAAAAAAATGTTTTCAAAGAAAATTCTTTAAATTCCTTAATATTGTTGCGTTTTCTCCGGGTTCTGGATAAGTGAGACTTTAAATTTTAACAAAACAACTTTATTTACTATCTAAATATGGATACAATAAAAGTTCTAGAATGTCTCTCTCACAAAACACTTAATTTACTGTCTAAATATGGATACAATAAAGGTCTAGAATGTCTCTCTCACAAAACACTTAGTTTATCTGGCCTTACAATCACTAATCTGCCACACTTTACACTGATTACTGCTTCTTCAAGTCACTTCAACATTCTCTTACTGAACTGAACTGCGCTGGCTTACTTCCATCTTTATATAGCCGTCGCACCTTCCACTTAGTTTCTCGAGCGTTCTATTCCAGAATGTTCCAGGACCTTCTTTTGCTAAAAGGTTTTGTGAATACAGATCGGCCCCGTGTGTATACAGGGGGATGTATATACAGGTGATCCAAATGTGGTCATCACTCGTATGTTACACAAGAGGTGTTTCTCGTACTATAAGATCTCTCTGCGTATACAGGGTGTAAGGGTTCTCTGCGTATACAGGGTGTATATACAGGGTGTTCGGAATGCGCAGACCGCAGTTATCCGTTCCTACGGGGTACAAGTTGGTAACTTCGTTATTTTTGGTCCTAGAGGGTTGAGACTTCGCCTGTGGGGGGTCACCCCAGGCTCCCCCCCCGGGGGGAGGCTGTGTTGCCAGATTGTGCAAAAATTCCCAGATGTTGGGGAAGTTCTGGATATGTGGCAACAACGCACCTACATCTATTGAAGTGCTTTGTAACACTATGAAAATTCGCTATTTAAAGAACATTTTGTACAAGAAAATTCGCTAATAAAAATAAATTAGATAAACTAAAAAATATTCAAAATCTGATCCAAATACAGAAGAAGATACTTTTTCTGTGGCTTCACACAGATTTTTTTATGTCGATGCTGTAAAAATTGAATCCGGTTGCAGAGAAGAAAATACACTCTTTTTAAGCGACAATAATCTACGTCTGTGTTAACCGTGGAACAGTTTTACCAACTAAGGGCAACAACAGCTGCTATTAAAATTGAATTAAAAGTCTGAAAAGTCCTTAGCTTACATTAGCGATATTTTCAACCGAAAGTCGCTAAAAAAATATTGGAATTGCACAATGCGACCAAATAACGTATAACTTGATTTAAAGAAGAAAAAAAAAAAACTCGGGACCTGGCAAGTGCGTTATGGTAGTGAATTTTTATTAAATGCTTCAAATTTAAATAACTCAATTTTCTATAAATTTAGAGAGTTTAATTTTAACACGTAGTAAGGTCTTTCCTAAGGCAAGATATGCACAAAATTTCATTAAAATAACCTTGTAATTTTCGGAGAAAAAAATGTTTTTTCGAAAGAAAACTTGAAATTTAAATAACTGAATTTTCTCTAAACTTAGAAAGTTGAATTTTGGTACGTAGTAAGATCTCTTCTGAGGCAACATATATAGTAAATTTCATTAAAAGAGCTTTGTTACTTTCGGAGAAAAAAAATTTTTTTTTAAAGAAAACACAAAATTTTTCCGGAAAACCCCCCCGATTTTTCTGGATAACGAACTCATCCAAGCCATTAATAAAAGAAAGGCACTCGCCAAGTTTCATCGGAATCATTAATTATTTTTGAGTTATCAGACGGATACATATATATATATATATATATATATATATATATATATATATATATATATATATATATATATATATATATATACATATATACATATATATATATATATATATATATATATATATATATATATATATATATATATATATATATATATATACATAAACAAATAAAAATTAAACCTATTTACAAATGAACTTTACTAAGATATTATGCTGTGACAATACCTCTCTCAAGCAGTGGCGATTTCTCCTAAAATATAAACAAAATGTGCACAGTTATATATGTTTTATTTCTTTTTCCCTTAGTCTTCATACACTACATATTTTATGACAATCGATTTAATTTACTTATTTGATTTCATAAATAGTCGGTTATTAGTGACTTGGAATGAAGTAGATACCACGTCTTTTAACATGTTCAGAGAATATGAGTAGAACAAAGCAACTGGGAATGAATTCGGTCAGTCCCCCAGGCACGTGTTTAACATAGTGAGGCAAATACCATTGATTTTAACAGTGCAGTGAGCTATAAAAATTTGATTAGCTCAGATTTCTATAATCTTAGAAAGTTTAATTTTGGTATGTAGTAAGATATTTCCTAGGATAAGATATCCACCAAATTTGTTTAAAATAACTTTGTAATTTTTGGAGAAAAAAAAATGTTTCAAAAGAAAATTTAAAATTTGAATAACTCAATTTTCTCTAAACTTAGACAGTTGAATTTTGGTGCGCAGTACAATCTCTCCTGAGGCAACATATATACTAAATTTCATTAAAACCGCTTTGTTACTTTCGGAGAAAAAAATTTTTCGAAAGAAAACTCAAAATTTTCCCAGAAAACCCCGCCTGATTTTTCTAACTAACGAACTTATCCAAGCCATTAATAAAAGAAAGGCACTTGCCAAGTTTCGTCGAAATCGGTTAATTATTTTTTGAGTTAGCGGTTGGATATATATATATATATATATATATATATATATATATATATATATATATATATATATATATATATATATATATATATAAACATATAAAAATTGAAACTGACCCCAGATATGGGTTCTAGGGGTCCTAGTTCGCACTCATTTGAAAGAATTTTTGCAAAGTCCCATCATCGATACCTCTCTATTAGTGAACTTTTTTTAAATAAAAATTCACTAAAAAGGGAAAGACAGTTAAAAAAGAAATTCAGTCAACAATAAGATTTGAGTCGACCAACATTCGCTCATGAGCCAGTCGTCTAACCTTTAGGCTACCGACTTGTCAAGGAAAGTGTAATAAAAGGTAGATAACCTATAATGGTCTTCAGTTGTTTATTTGTAATATATAAGATCTATTTTAGAGGCATCTGTTGCAACTATTTCCCATTTATAACCTGCAATACTTGTGCTATTTTTCACGTTACAAATCTCTAGTTTGACATTTACAAGAGCGAAAATTAAGGAATTTTGAAAGTATTTCTTCTCGTACTTTTTGACTTTCTTGTACCGTGAAAAAATAAACGTTGTCTGTAATGTTAAATAGATTTTGTTTAACACACAATAATTTGTTATTGCGTCTTATCTGACTTTTAGTGGTACTAAAATGTTGCTTCATTATTTGCCTATATCGTTTTTTTTAACTTAGAGATCTGAATTTTGGTGTATAGTCTGGTTTTTACAATGCAAACCTGCTTATCAAATGTGGTTGCCATAGCTTTGTTATTTCCGGAGATACGAATTTTCTTGAAAAGAAAACCCAAAATTTTTTCGAAAAAACTGATCACACTTTCCTGGCTAACGAACTTTTCCAAGCCACTTGTAAAAGGAAGTTACTCACTTACTCACCAAAATTTATTAAAATCGACGCCATATTTTTTGAGTTATCGGTGTGATATATATATATATATATATATATATATATATATATATATATATATATATATATATATATATATATATATATATATGTAAAATTGAGACTGACCCCGGATATATGTTCTAGGGGGCCTAGTTCGCATTCATGTGAAGAATTTTTTTCAAAATTCCGGAGCTCCTCGTTGGTACAGGGTGAGTATTATAAATGATAACCCCCTATTATTTTTGTTATTTATATGCAAATTGATCCGTTCAAAAACTTATTTTGAACAATTTTTAACGTAGTTTATGAATCTGCTATCGCTTTTTGAGAATTTTGAAAAATGTACGAGGTGGAACAAAATTTTTTTTTTTAATGGAACATCCTGTATTTTTGTATATATTATAATTTGTCAATTTTTTCTGATTACAAAAATATATAGTTATAGCACATTTGGATACGCAATTTTTAAGTTATGATGAAATATGTAAAATGACAAATCTGTTTACGTATTACTCAATAATATACGAAGTAGCCTTTGGAAATAAAATTTTAACTTTGTATAAACATCAAAAAGGTTAAGATTTGTTAGTACTTTTCTATTAGGAATCTTTATTGTGTGCAAAAAAGCGATCATGCCTTATCATAGTTTAGAGAATAGGCGTAGAATTTTAGAAGTATTCTTATATTGTAATAAAAACATGACTGCTTCACAAAGGGAGTTTAGAAGACTGTATCCGAATGAGACTGTGCTTGCAAAGGAACATTCAAGAAAATTTACAATAAATTTTGTGACACAAACTCATTAAAGAATGCAAATAACGAGGAATACTATTGGTGAGGAAATACAAATGAATATTCTATTATCGGTTATAGAAGAGCCAAGTCGGTCTACTTATTTTGTAGCTAAAGATTTAAAAGCCAAAGCAGCGTTATGCAACTTTTAAAAAGAAATAAGTATAAACCTTTTCACTTTCTTTCTGTTCAACACTTAACCGAAAATGATCGTCGACAGAGAATACTGTTTTGCCAACAAATTATTGAAAAATATAATGCAAACAATGATTTTTTGCGAAATGTGTTTTGGACTGATGAGTCGTCCTTTTCTACAGCTGGTTTGTTTAATAGACATAAAAAACATCATTGGGCTACAGAAAATCCACATATGGTGAAGCAAATAAAAAAACAAGGACGTAAAACTGTCAATGTGTGGTGTGGGATACACCAAAACAAAATGATTGGTCCATTTTTTTACATACAAATCTCACAGCTTTAGTTTATCTCCATTTGTTACAAGAGCACGTTCAGGAATATTCAGATGATTTGCCAGTTATTCTAAATTCAAGAGCAATCTGGCAGCAAGACGGAGCTCACCCACATAATGTTAGAGCTGTGACAAACTACTTAAACCAAAAATATGACCTCTGGATAGGAAAAAATGGTCCCATCTATTGGCCGGCTAAAAGCCCCGATTTAAATCCACTAGATTTTTTCCTTTGGGGTGCTCTCAAGAACAATATTTATAGTGAAGAACTGTCGGGGGACACTGTGGAATTAAAACAGCTTATACGATGAGAAATAAATTCTTTAAACGAAAATGCAGCGGTATTTGAAGATGTGCGATCAAATTTTTTACAGCGATGTTTCAAATGCTTAGAAAACAACGAAAGTTGTGTAGAAGATACAATGTAAATCTTTATATTATTTTCTAATTTTTGTAAGTTGGATACTTTTATTTTATTTGTTTCCTTGTGTATGATTTCGTTATATATTTTGTTGTGACAATCATTTAATAGATATCTTAGCTAGTTTTGTATAATAATTAACTAAATATTGACAAATCATATTTTTAGGATAAACTAATAGTTTGACGTTTGTATACAAAATTAAAATTTTGTTTCCAAAGGCTACTTCGTATATTATTGAGTAATACGTAAACAGATTTATCAATTTACATATTTCATCATAACTTAAAAACTGCGTATCCAAGTATATATATATATATATATATATATATATATATATATATATATATATATATATATATATATATATATATATATAACTATATATTTTTGTAATCAGAAAAAATCGACAAATTATAATATTTAAAAAAATATAGTGTTCAATTTAAAAAAACTACATTTTTTATTCCACCTCGTACATTTTTCAAAATTCTTAAAAAGCGATAGCAGATTCAGAAACTACGTTAAAAATTGTTTAAAATAAGTTCTCGAACGAATCAATTCGCTCAGAAATAACGAAAATAAAAGGGGGTTATTATTTATAATACTCACCCTGTACATTTTTCTACGAAAATTCACTAAAAGAAGCATAGTTGGAGAAAGACAGATAACTATAGAAGTTAAACAGGCAATTCGTTTTGCAAGTCAAAATGTAATCGTATAAGATATCGTAAATCCACATATTGAGGTTGTCTCTTAGCAAACTTTCATAAAGAAAAGTTCGCTCTTAGAGAGGTAACAACTTTCGACTTTTCTAAACACTTCTTAGTAACACCGTGACTTGGAGCCTTTGGAACCCATATCCGATGTCAGTTTCAGACGTTATATGTGGGCTGTTTCGAAATTAAGTTTTGTTGAATAATTATATTCCAAGTTTTTCCGAAATTAAATTTAACATAGTTTGAAAATATCGCTAATAATATTCATTGTTGTTAGTAAAGCACATTACAGGTTGAATAGAATAAACATATATGGAGATATTAAAAAATATAACCGCTCACATTAATGTTTTTAAGGCTAGATGCAATCTCACCATAAATAGTCACCACGTCAGTGCGCTATAATAATTACAGCGAGAACACACCTATAAAGAACTACAGCTATGGTAGCCAGCCTACTAGAACATTGTGAGATGTACAACAGGGTCGCCATCACGGTGCGGAACCGGAGAGTATGTTTTCACAGCAGCTCTAAACATAAAAAATGCTATGAACTACGATTGTTCTATAACCAACCAACAATTTTGTAAATTGTCAGCCCTGGCATTTTCTTCCCTATAACCGGGAAAATATATGTAATGTTAGATGACTTTTCACCATATTAGAGACGTTTCATGTTTATTAGAGCTGCCGTGAATAAGAACCTCGGTGGCTCAGGGGCAAGAACATGTGCCTCTGAACCGAAGGGTACTGGGTTCGATCCCTGGGTACTCCTTTCACTTTTTTAGTTCAAACTGTAACCTTAACATCAACCGAGGTGATTGGCCATAGTCGCTGAAATAGGCCGACGTTAAAGAAAGAAAAAAAATACATACACACATGGCAATTGTTTTCTCAACGGGGTAACGCCGCTCGATTGACATGTTGATTTATCGCACGTTTATATACTCATTATTAATTTTTAAGTTTCGATTCTAAATAAAGAATTAAATTATTTTTAAATTTTCGTATATTTACACAATTTTTAACAGTCCTGATTGCATACTTACGGTTCCTATGTCAAAGAATTAATTTAATAACATAACTTATTTTATCGGTTAGGGTCTTGGACAACTAATATGATCAAACAAGTTTGTTGTTTTCGGCAATGATTTAGTTAGTTCACAAGCTTTTAATATAATCTAAAATTGTTAATCAAAAAACAACCTATTCTCTCATTAACTTAAGATAAAAGCAACCAAATGGCAAATTTTCAATTTTATGTCGTCTGTCATTTTCCATAACTGCGGCCGAGATTTCACGATTGTTGGTTCGGAGTTCGGGTAGTATGTTTATGCCTGGTATATATTTAGTTTGGTTACCGTTGTTGTATGGTGTATACCTGTTGTATGAATCAATCTACACGTGCCAGTTAACTACTCTGTCTGTCAGGCATTGGACTCTAACCACTAAGTCGTCTTAACGCATGTCTTTGGCATTTTAGTTTTAATTTGGAAAAAAGTCTAAATATTGTGCACCAAATTAGGTAAAATTCACAACATAGGTTTATAAGCGTCATTTCTAGCCACACGTTAAATCTCATTCCAGTTGCTCTGATACTTACAAAAATATAGCATTTTCAAAAAAAATTCTGATTTATATATATATATATATATATATATATATATATATATATATATATATATATATATATATATATATATATATATATATATATGAGACATACTTGGTTCTCGGGTTAAACTGCGTCCAGAATTTATGAAAATTCGACTTTTCGGCTCCTGTTTTGGAGCCATTTTCAAGAGGTAAAGGAAATATATAAGGACCCTACTCTAAGGCCTCAATCTGCCTACTCCTTAGAGTGGTGGACAAAGGTGGGTAAGGGAAATATGTAAGGACACTCTAAGGCCTCAATCTGCCTACTCCTTAGAGTGGTGGACAAAGGTGGGTAAAGGAAATATGTAAGGACACTCTAAGGCCTCAATCTGCCTACTCATTAGAGCGGTGGACAAGGGTGGGTTGGGTTGTTGTATCTAGATTGCGGGGCCTCAATCGGACTACTCCTCAATCTCGCGGGAGATCGTCTGTGAGGTCTTAGTGTGTTCAACCCTAGGCCTCAGAGAGATCTGGCAGTTCGTTGCAAGTCTTGTATTATATATGTCGTTCCGTCTACCTGATTCGTTATCAGTGAAAGTAGTGGGGTCACCGGCAATTAAGTGGGGGGCTTTGGTCACGGTACTTAGAAAATGAGGATGATTATTGCCTCAACAAATGCCTGGGACCCTCTTAATCCTCCTCATCCTCTAAGTACCGTGACTAAAGCCCCCTCCCCTCAATTGACGGTGACCCCACTACTTTCACTGATAACGAAGTAGGTAGACGGAACATATATAAGACAAGACGAACTGCCAGATCTCTTTGAGGTCTAGGGTTGAACACACTGATACCTCACAAATGATCTCCGGCGAGATTTGGGGAGTAGGCAGACTGAGACACCGTAATCGAGCAACAACAACCCAACCCACCCTTGTCCACCGCTCTAAGGAGTAGGTAGATTGAGGCCTTAGACTGTCCTTACATATTTCCTTTACCCACCTTTGTCCACCACTCTAAGGAGTAGGCAGATTGAGGCCTTAGAGTGTCCTTACATATTTCCTTTACCCACCTTTGTCTACCACTCTAAGGAGTAGGCAACTTGAGGCCTTAGAGTGTCCTTACATATTTCCTTTAACCACCTTTGTCCACTACTCTAAGGAGTAGGCAGATTGAGGCCTTAGAGTGTCCTTACATATTTTCTTTACCCACCTTTGTCCACCACTCTAAGGAGTAGGCAGATTGAGGCCTTAGAGTGTCCTTATATATTTACTTTACCTCTTGAAAATGGTTGCAAAACAGAAGCCGAAACGTCGAGTTTTCATAAATTCTGGACGCGGTTTAACCCGAGAACCAAGCATGTCTCACATTAAAGACCGCAGATATCTTTCTGAATATATATATATATATATATATATATATATATATATATATATATATATATATATATATATATATATATATATATATATATATATATATATATATATATATATATATATATATATATACATCACCAAATTTAACGCACCTTGGCTTTGACTTCTAGGGACCCAAATTCGCGCTTATCTAAAGAAATTTTTACAAAAGCTATTAATCGTGACCTCTCTATTAGCGAATTTTTCTTAATGAAAATTCGCTAAAAAGTGGTGAATTTTTGAGAAACAAACTGTTTGCATATTTGAATGTAATTTTTTAAAATTTCTGTCAAAAAGCTTTCCGCAAATAATTATATCTTGGCAGGTGTAGTTTTGTGTAAATTGCCAGGATAGGTTCGTTGGTCACGAAAATCAGGCCAGCTTTTTCTGGAAATTATTGTACTTTCTTAAACAATAAAGTTATTTTGATGAAATATGGTACATTGTTTCTACTATAAAGGTTGTACTTTCTACTAAATTTGATGTCTTTCATTAAAAAAAATTGACATTAAAAACATTTCTATGAAAATTGAATATAACGCACCTGCTGTGTCCCGACTTTTGTTTTTGACACTAACTAAAATTTTGTCCAGATTTCATACGTTTGGAGTAAGATCTCATTTTTCTTTAAGACGTCTTTGAGTCTAAAACTATAATTTTCAACAGCTATTTTTTCTTTGTTGGTATTAGTGAATTTTCATTTTAGAACCAATAATTTGTTTTAAGAAACTTTTTTTGTTGTTGGAAAAACCAGTTCGATTAGGTTGACTTTACCGAAATTATCCAGGCGATTAGTAAGGAAAAATACTTGTTACGTTTATAATTTGGCAGATACATTCCTTTTCTAAATATGACTTAACTTTCATTCTGGAAAGCTTGTGTGACCATAATGAAATTTGTAACACACGTTTGTTTTAACGAGACTTGACTTACAGTACTAGATAAACCAAATATAATTTTCCAGCTTCATAGAAAATTGAGTTTTGGTCATTTAAAGCTATTCAAAAGGAGCTATAACACTAGATTAAAATATTTGTAATGGTAATAGAGATGTATAGAAGGTAACACTTTCGGCAACATTCTTGAAATGAGCGCATATTGGGACCTCTAAACCGATCTTTAAGGTCTGTTTAAACTTATAGTACTAACTTTACTAGTTATTCAAAATGAATTAGATGGCCTTGGAAGCTCATTAATTTTAGTAATTTGTCGTACTTATAACGTACAATTCTTATGAAAGTTCACTACTATAACATACTTGCTGCTTCCAAATTTCTACTTTTTGTAGACAACCAACTCACTTTTGACTGGTTCATATTTGCCATCAATTGCTAAATCCATAGCCATCTGAGGATTACTATTTACGCAAATACTTAATGTCTGAAGTATATTTTGAAGCAAATATAAAATTACTTTATAAATATACTGGGCCCTACACTGAAGATAGAGCACCTGTACGATTTTCTAAAGGACACCAACCTATTCAATCAAGTATAAAACTTGCTATGATGTAGGTATATATGCCCATGTATAAATGAATGAGCACCTGATGTAATCTAATAGTTTTATATAATATTTAATATTAGATGTGGTCATGATATTCATCAAGTGGATAATTTATAGAATTATAATGTACATGTCAGCCTGCTAATGGCCCTTGAGGCTGATGCAGGTTTTATTTAATAAAAAAAATCTTTACGGTGTTACTATTATTCGCGGTTTGGATTACATTTTAAAAGGAAGACTATTTTAGAATATTCACTTTAGTTTTCCTGAGCTGGCCCTTCAAAATCTATTATTTAAGAATTTCCCCATTCCACATTCCACAAATCATAAGATATGTCGTTCTCCTACTAGGGCATCTCAGCCCGGAGTCGGGATCAGTGGATGTTGAAAACAGACTGATAGAGTGAACTGAACACTGCAGTTGGTTATCGATTTTCTGACGTCACGATCCAATATGGCGGCTCTATGACGTCGCTTTGCAGCTCTGCGTCATCTGGGACACGTGTTCACACATCTCGCACTGCCTCGGAGAGTTTTACTTTCCATTAATTGGCAGTTATTTTTCTCAACATTAACCCTGGGGACGTAACAGATATCATGTTTTAAATTTGTCATTTATAAAGTCGAGTAAATTATACCTAGATTAACATAGATCTTAATAATGCTTAATAGAATATGTTTTTCTATTTTATTTACTTTACACAATGGTGGCGGTGAAGTGGGTTCCTCCATATCAAAGCGTACCTGCTAATTTACACACTTTAAATTTTTAGGGAGCACAGGATCCTTCCTTTTTTTGTTTGGAAGTAAAATATTTGCAGAACACCTTTTTATTTTCAAAACACCTTTCGAACTGATACATAAAATATGCCAAATGTATTCGGTGTTGCTCAACGCTAAATATCTATTAGATCTTTTTTAGGTGATGTGTGATGATTGTGGTCTAATACGATACCTATATTTTAGCTACTGTCAATTAAGTAAGAACAGCCTCGGTGGTTTAGTGGTAAGAACGCGTGCCTCTGAACCGAAGGGTACCGGGTTCAATTCCCTGGGTTCCCCTTTCACTTTTCCAGTATATACGTAACATTAACATCAACCTAGGTTGTGGCATTGTATTTGAGCAAGTTGAATTTCAGCACGTGCCGCCCTGCTACGGGGGCGCAAAGCCATCGGTTCAGTGTCCATGAAATGCTGGGCACGTTAAAGATCCCTACCCTTCTTACAGAAAGGCAGGGGTTCGGGTAGATATCCAGGATAGTGGGGTGAAACTGCTCGCGGGCGTGGGTGATTGACCATGTGGCGGAAATAGACCGACGTTCCCAGAGAGGACAGACACATTCTGAGAATATACCAGAAATATTTCGAAAGAATATTCAACACACTCTCACAAGGCACAATATATATTCATATAACATTCTATGAACGTGGGAATGGGACATATTCTGTCATACTAATAAGGTTCTTAGAATGCTATTTATAATATTCTTAGGAGCTCCCAGTATTTTCTGAAAATGTTCCACGAACATTCAATCTTCTCTTCTCAAAATGTTCATACATATACTCATAGGAACATTGCGTTTAAAAAAAAAGATATACAGGGTGTTTCGCATAAGAGACAACACAGAGCAAGGGCATGTGGTGATTTAACGCAACTTGCCCCTATACTAACCCTGAGAAGTTATAGGCATTTAAAGTGGAGTTTTAAATTTCGAAAAAAATCAATATCTTACTAATACTTCAACTTAGAAAAACCAAATGTAGTACAGGTTTTGGGTGTACCAAGAGCATTAATCGTTGGTGAGTAGAGTTCAATTGAAGCATTTTAAAGAGTTGAATAGTGGTGATGTACCAATAAAACGCGACAGAATTTTTTAAGCTATTGACGGATGTAAAAAAATATTATTCCATTTTATGTAAATTCTAAAAGTTTTTTACTCCTGCTAATTTTCAAAAAACATTTGTCGTTTTCAAGAAAAACTCGAATAACTAAAGACACTACCGATGTTCAATCAAAAATTCAACAGATGTCTGTGAATTTATCCTCTTGAAGAATTTTTATAACTCATCGATAGCAATTTTTTTTTCTGTTGTTTGAGTTGTTTGTTATCTAACAAATTATACTTATTCAGACTTTTTCCTGATTATCAAATTTGACCTATACAAGAGTTTGTTGGCAAATATTTAATTTTAGATTATTTTTAGTAAGATTTGTAAAATATGTTTCTTCACGTATTCGTGTTTTTCTTGAAAATGATACAGTTTTGGAAAATAACAGGAGTAACAAAGTTTTAGAGTTAAATTCCCCATAAAATAAAATAATATTTTCTTAAATCCACCATTCGGTTAAACAATTGTGACATTTTAAGGGTGCATCACTCCTAATCAACCTTTTCAAATACCTTAATTAAACTCCACTTACCATTGATTAATGCTCTTGGTATACTCAAACCGAGTACTAAATTTTGTTTTTCTAAGTTAAAGTATTACAGAGATATTGAAGAGATTTTGCAGGGCTATAACTTCTCAGCGGTGCAACTTAATATAGGGGTAAGTTGCGTTAAATCGCCATACTTTACGTTTACCTACATGCCCCTGCCCTGTGTTGGTTCTTATCCGAAACACCCTGTATACATTTTTTTACTGTTACAGAAATTAAGAAAATGCAAAATATGAAATATTGGACTTATCTTCAAAATTTACTGATTTTTCACCATTTAACTGGCTTTTTATATATTTTCGTGTAATCAAGCCCAATAGGCCATATATGCTAGAATTTGAACTTCAATCACTCACCCTTGTGTAGGTTACCATATGGTTCCAGTAGCTACAGACACCTGTAAATTCAAGTTCAGATACGTAATAAATCAACAATTCGAGTATTGCACATTTACTCAGATTAAGTATGTACTTATAACAAATACAAAGAAATGTCTCAATAAAATATAAATAAAACAATTAAAATTTCGATAACATAAAAACAAAATAACTAAAAATACAGTTCTGGGAGTTGTCAGGAAAATTAATAGCCAAATACAAAGTTTCTGAAATGATTAATCGCGGTTACTCCACTGAAGTAACTTGAAATTTGGCTAGACTATTGATACTACAGGCTTTCAGTGTGGCATTAGAGAAATTGCATTACATAATTGTACTTACACCTTTATAGAAGACAACTAAATTGGACAGAATATGCCACAAATCACACTCACATGCACTTACACAAAACTACAACTAAAAGTCATCGATTGGAACTTTTGACCTTTCCCTTGTATGGTTGTTTTCTGCTTTGCTTCCGCGGACTTGATTTTAACTTCTAAAGCTATCTTCATATTCCGATGTCCGATGTTTGTCACCAACAGCTTGCCATTTGCCATCTTCCCTCCTCGCCGGCATGGACATGCGCTCTATGCCTAAAGAAGGGATTGCCCAAGTAGGTATACAATTTTAGAATGTGTTTAACATAGACAGGTAACAGAATCAAACATGCGCAATAGTTACTATTATAATTCTCACCACTATACTGTAATCATCATTAATCTTTTTTATTAAATTTTAGAGTTATATAATATTATAAGGACATCTCAAGCACATTCTGAGCGAATATTCTGAATAATAATCTATTCAAATATTCTCAGTATGTTGATGAAGAATTTTCTTAGGATGTGATTGAATGAATGTACTCAGAATATTCAAGATAGCAGTTTGAACTTCCATAAATATTATCAGAACATTCCGAAACAAATATTCTGAAAAAATAATGTTTTCATATTGTGATAACATTCTGAGAATATCTTGTGCTGTATGAGTTAAAGAAAAAAATTAAGTGGTAGGTTAAGTAAAAAACATGGGACACCATTAGAGGTTTTTTTGAGTAAAACATGAACATTATTCTGAGTGAATGAACAAATAGGTACATCCTTTTTTTAATAACCCGAACTGTAACCCCTAAAACTTACATTCGGAGTCAGTTTCAATTTGTATATATTTATATAATAAGCTTTTGTCATTAAAAAAATTACATTAGTTTCGTTCAACACGTACAAAATCTGACCTTGCAAATAACACAATACTTTCTTTTTTTTTTATTTCAACAACACACCATGAGGGCTTACAGCCTAAATACTATCGTACCGTGGGTGTGGACAAGGAGGAAAGAGGCAACTTGTTAATTCTGGACTTGAAGGTTTAGAGGTTCGGAAGAGAAGGAAAAACATGCGCCGGCAAGGAATTCCACAACTTGAAAGTCCTCGGGACAAAAGAGCGGACAGAACAAGATGTCTGGTGACCTGGACAGTAAAAGGGTGCATTCGCTCTGTTACCCTGTTAGATCTGTTAGGGGCAGCAGGTGGGGGAGCTATGGAAGAAAGCTCCTCTGAGCAGTGCCTGTGCAGATATATATATATATATATATATATATATATATATATATATATATATATATATATATATATATATATATATATATATATATATATAAGAGAGAGAGAGAGAGAGAGAGAGAGAGAGAGAGAGAGAGAGAGAGAGAGAGAGAGAGAGAGAGAGAGAGAGAGAGAGAGAGAGAGAGAGAGAGAGAGAGAGAGAGAGAGAGAGAGAGAGAGAGAGAGGTCACCAACGGCACGTCGGTGGACAAGGGATGCCAGCCTTTGGGTGAGAGTAGGGTCACCAATGAGACGTGAATGGAGTCCAGGATAGCAAGAGCAGCACCCCAGATGTGTGAGCATTATTCAAGGTTTGGCCTTATTTGCGAAGTATATCAGGTATAGAGATTAGCTGGTGAAAAGTATTTGCAAGCCCGGAAGAGGAAACCTAATTTTTTAGCAGCCGCTTCTGCAATTGATGTGACATGTTGGTGCCAATTGAGATTTCGATCCACAGAAATGCCAACAAGTGAAAATGACTCATTACTTTGAATAACTTGGTTGTTCATTGTGATGGGCTAGGCTAGGTCTAGGGCTAGCAAGACTGGGATTTGGTGGGGTTGAATTGTACAAGATTTCTACTTCCCCAGTCTAATATTTTTTGGAGATCCACGGAGACAGAACCCTCTATGAGTCTGCGATCCTCATCTAATTGGGCCAAAGAGACAGGCTTAGAATATTGTATATTTGAGTGGAGGGTACTGTCGTCCGCGTAACTGAGAACTGGCTTGGATGTGCTAGAGTGGAGGTCATTGATGTGGAGAAGAAACAAAGTAGGGGCTAAAGCTGAACCTTGAGGGACTCCTGCATTAATTGGATACAGTTTAGAGGAATGGCCATCCACGACAACAGAAATGCTCCGCTTGGAGAGGAAATTTGCTGTCCAGGTACAGTGTTTTGGTGGTAGGCCATAGGCGCGAAGTTTATTAAGCAGTGCTGCGTGCCAGACCCGGTCGAATGCTTTGGATTTGTCTAGAGCGACAATCTGGGATTCATCGTGTAGGGCCATAGACTTGTTCCAAGAATGGGTGACAAAGGAAAGGAGGTCAGCAGTAGATCTGCGCTGACGGAATCCATACTGCCTGTCGTGGATTAGACTGTGTTTCTTGCAAATAACACAATGCTTTCACAAAAGTAATTAATTAGTTGTCTGTAAGTACATATATAAACATCGTCAATGCGTACAATAAATCAAATTAAACATACGAAGCAGCACATTCACATAAACAGCTTTTCAATATCTTCTATAGGTCACTATCAAATATTGTCACAGCATGGGCACCAAAATAAACAAAATAACGGACCAACAAGTCCTACTAAAACCATAAATTTACAACAAAAAGACCAGTACACTATAATAAAATAAAACAAATAAATTATAGTCACATCTTAAAACATTTAAAAATCAGTTACTTATTGCCAACCATAATAATATTCTCCCATTCGTTAGATTTCATGAGACCAAAATTGGTGTGCAACTCAAGAATAAAAATAAAAAGTACGTCAGCAAATGGTATAAACCACCAAGGAGTCACTGTGGGTACCCACAAGCGACAAACATTATTTCATATCAAATAAGCCCTTTATTGTGGCTCTAGTTGGTCAAAGTCAAGGCTGGCCGGATTATGACTTTGTACATGAGCAGTTTATTGTTCATGGACAAGTTGGAATTTCTGCTAAGAAGTGGAAAAACTTAGAGATGAATATCGAAGCTTTCTGTCGGGCATGTTGGACATGGGGGCGCCATGTTAAGCGCTTAGTCGAGGAAAATCCGGAGGTATTTGGCGGAGTCGAGCCAATGAATTAGACTGTTGTCTAATGATACCTGTTCATGAGGTGTCTGTCTCTATTTGGAAAATAGGACTGCTGAACAATTATCCGGGTTTATGGCTAGAGATAACATTTTGCAGAACGCTGGATTGGGAGAGGAGGGCCGGATGCATGGCCGCCTAGGTCACCCGATCTAATTAAAATCGACTGCTTTATATGGGGTTAGGTAAACAATTTAGTTTATCAGACACAGCCGTCAACAAAAAAAGATACGAAGGCAAGAATCCGTGGTGTATTCGATAATATTAATTAAAGTGTCTTACGAGACGCTAACTAATCTTTTGAAACCCCCTTAAACTTATGTGCTGAGCAAAATGGCGGTCATTTCAAACACCCAATTGTCTCCTTTTCACTGTTTTAGTGTAGTTGTTATATCATTGTTATCACAATTTTCCGTGATTTGATACATTCTAATTTAAACTTAAATCTTGTTTCAATATCACTAAATCAAATAGTTTTTAATTTCTACGTGTTAAATTTTTCCACTAAAATTTCCTTTCTTGTTTTGTTTTACTTGAGGAATATTTTTTCTCCATGCTTTGTATATTGGTAACAATACATTCTTTCAGGAACATGTCACAGTTGAAACAAGCCGACATTTGCAAGTTTTCTGAAATAATAAAACGAGGTCGGAATAAGTACTGGGTTTTGAGAAGTAGTGACCGTAAATCTTATTATAAGTTTTCATATGCCCCAACAGACGATTACTAATCAAACTAAGAGGAGTCTAGACAGGAAACTGTATACATGTGTTTCAAAAATTATACACCAATTCGTTCCTGTGTATAAATGTACCTTTTTTCTTAGAACCTCGGTGGTTCAGGGGTAAGAACGTGTGCCTCTGAACCGAAGGGTACTGGGTTCGATCCCAGGGTACTCCTTTCACTTTTTCAGTACAAACTGTAAAATTAACATCAACCGAGGTTCTGGCATTGTATTTGAGCAAGTTGAATGTCTGCACGTTCCGCGCTTCGGAGGGGGCGTAAAGCCATCGGTCCCGTGTCCATGCGATGTTGGGCACGTTAAATATCCCTACCCTCCTTACAGAAAGGCGGGGGTTCGGCAAAATTTCCAGGATAGTGAGCTGAAACTGCTACCTGGCGTCGGTGATTGGCCATAGTCGCGGAAATAGGCCGACGTTATAGAAACAAAACACACACACCTTTTTTCTAAAAAAAAAACACCCAATATCTCAGTAGGTACTGGCTTTAGGTATAAGGCATACTATAGGAAACTGAAAGTACATCTGCTGATGTATAGAAATTGATTATAAGATACAGAGTGTTCCATTTCAATTTCTCTAGAAAACTTGACTCCAGTGTTTTTACTCACCCTGTATACTGTTTTCAAGGAATTCTTTCTTCTACTGGTTGAAGTTGAAAGCAGAACACTTTTTCAAATTTTTGGTATGATAGTGTTGCATGCTGACATAACGTTTGAACGACTCTGTATAGTCTCAAAAAATATACACTGACTGATTCTTCAAAACAAGAGAAATTGAAAAATGAAACAATATACAGGGTTTACTATTTAAAAAAAGTGAAATTTAGATTCTATCTAACGTATGCAAAAATAATTTTAGTTTGTAGCTAACCTTAGTACCTTCAACTTATCAGATATAACTTACATACGTAGACACGCTGTTAAACCTCTCTCTCTCTCTCTCTCTATATATATATATATATATATATATATATATATATATATATATATATATATATATATATATATATATATATATATATATATATACAGGGCGTCTCTGAAAGGTCTGAACAAAATGCTATGACAGATTCCTTAGGCTGAAATATGAGGATATAGCCCAATTTACCTTAGTCCAAATATTGATAGTTTTCGATTATTACAGTATTACAGTTATTATTTGTTGAAACTCCTTTTCAAATATTTATCTTTTTCTTCCCCTTCCTCAGGGCTCGCCCGCGGCTTTTCCGCTTCGATAGCACTGCAACCTTTGGCTTATTGTGCATGCTTTTAGTCTTTTTGCTCCACCCATTACAAAATCACTGTGCCTTGAACTAGTCTGCACAGCGATTGGTAGGGTGAAGTTTTATAATGCTCTGTCTCCGGTCTAGACTGACCATAGATCAGTTGTCTTTTGTGGTCCAGAGCTTTACACTCGCACAATATGTGCTGGGCTGAGTTTGCATGCGAGGTACCCCTCGAACCGCCCCATTCTATGCAGGTGATTCTTGACGGCCATGTGTCCCGTCAAGAGACCTGTTGTGTTTCTGAGCTGTCCTCTGCTAAGGTTTAGCAGCTCTCTTTGAACTGGGTTCGTCAATTATTGACTTCCCATGTCTGAGCCCTGGACAGTTTGTCCAGTACACCTTGTGTTGGTTTCTGACCCAGGACTTAATGACTCCCCTGGCAGTGCTTTTTTCACGCCCAGAGCTCGTTCTGGTCCCATAGATGGTTCTGCTGCCCCTCTCTTTGCGAGACTGTCAGATTCTTCATTGCCTTTGAACCCCGAGTGACCCGGCACCCAGATAAGGGTGACCTCATTCTGCGCAGCCAGGTCGCTCGTCTAGTCTCGACACTCACTCATCAGCTAGGAATTTACCCTCGGCTACTTAGGGCCTTAAGAGCTGCCTGGCTGTCTGTGGCTATGAGGATCCGCTTGTTGTTGTAGCCCCTCCTCTTGTTCTCCCGCATACAGTGCAGGATGACGTATATTTCGGCCTGAAATACCGTTGCATGGGCTCCGAGGGAAATACTATGACTTACCCTCGGTCCTTCCAAATAAACACCTGCCCCCATCCCGTGGTAAGCCCGCGTCTCCTCCCGCCATGCGTCGCGGTCGGGGAAATATCTATCTTAGTAATAGCAGGGTTTGCACGGAGTTTGATACTTACTGGTTTTTCAGGATGAACAATTCATGTTTTATCATAGTTTTGATGTACCTCGCAGAGGGCGCCACGAGCAGCCCTTTGTCTACATTTAAAGCGCAATAACTTTTTTCTGCCTCGGTATATCAAATTTCTTATCAGAAATTTTTATTACTGAGGTGTTATCTTCCATAAAGGTATGCCTTGTAGATTTTGATTTGAGGAGCCGTTTCTGTGATAGTCGAAATTAGGTGTTTCATTGCGTGTTCTAAAATTCACGATAGGAACGACAACACACTTGATCCAGGCTTAGCACTACTCCAAGAAATTTACGAAATAAGTGATAACTTTCAAAAGTACAGTGACAACTTGTCAGACCTAATTATTTGACAGTACTATTTTGTAACTAATGACAACACTTAACAATGTGCAGTCGTTCCTGTAATGAATCTTAGAACGCAATGAAACACTTAAATTCGATTATCACAGAATCGGCCACTCAAATCAAAATCTATAAGGTATACCTTTCTGGAAGACAACATATCAGGTAATCAAAATTTCTGAAAAGAAATTTGATATACCGAGGCAGAAAAAAGTTATCTGGCTTTACTTTTTTTTTAAATATTTCAACAGCACGCTACGAGAGCTTACAGCCTAAATACTATCGACCGTAGGTGTCGACAAGGAGGAAAGAGGCAACCTGTTAATTCTGGACTTGAAGGTTTGAAGGTTCGGAGGAGAAGGAAAAACATGCGTCGGCAAGGAATTCCACAACTTGGAAGTCCTCGGAACAAAAGAGCGGGCATAACAAGATGTTCTATGTCTGTTGACCTGGACAGTAAAAGGGTGCATTCGCTCTGTTCCCCTGGTAGATCTGTTGGGGACAGCCGGTGAAGGAACTATGGAAGAAAGCTCCTCTGAACAGTGCCCGTGCAGATATCTATAAAAGAGAGAGAGAGAAGTCACCAACGGCACGTCGGTGGGTAAAGGGTGGCTGCCTTTGGGTGAGGGTAGGGTTAACGAAGAGACGTATAGCTCTCTTCTGGATGAAGTCCAGGATAGCGAGTGTAGAAGCGGCAGAAGCACCCCATATGTGGGAGCAGTATTCGAGGTTTGGCCTTATTTGTGAAGTATATAAGGTATAGAGATTAGCTGGTGAAAAGTATTTGTGAGCCCGGAAGAGGAAACCTAATTTCTTAGCAGCCGCTTCTGCAATTGATGTGACATGTTGGTGCAAATTGAGATTTCGATCCACAGAAGTGCCAACAAGTGAAAATGACTCATTACTTTGAATAACTTGTTTGTAGACAATGTATACAAACTGATGCTGGTGGCGCCCTCTGCAAGGTACCTCAAAACTATGATCAAACATGGATTGCTCATCCTGAAAAACCTCTAAGTACCACAGTTGATGCAAATCCTGTTATTACGAAGATAGGTATTTGAAAAGGAGTTTCAACAAATAATAACTTCGACACCCTGCATTTCGAAAACTTTCAACTTTTGGACTAAGGTAAATTGGACTTAATCCTATTATTTTAGCGTAAGGAATCTGTGATAGCATTTTGTACAGACATTTAAGAGACACCTATATATATATATATATATATATATATATATATATATATATATATATATATATATATATATATATATATATATATATATACATTTAAAAATGTAGACATTCAATATCGTAATGAAAATTCATTAAAATGTTTAGTTTGTATCTCAAAAACGCAATTAGCGGGTTTGTTGGATTGCGTATAAGAAATTAACTACAGCATTGGGCACAATGTTACGCGGACCATCTTGTACGTTATAACACCATAATCAATTTGAGTTCTAAGTGCTTGGTAAAATTAGATTAATACTGTGTTAGCTTCCTATCGGGAATCTGCCAAGATCTTAAGTACATTCAAGGTCTTTCAATAGAATACTTTCCGGGTGCAAGGGATTGATTTTTGATCAAAAACAATACCTAAAGTACTTTGAATTTTTAAAGTCTTTGTTTTGTGGTTGCTGCTCCTCTTGTGTTT
This sequence comes from Tillus elongatus, assembly GCA_964006375.1. Classification (NCBI taxonomy): domain Eukaryota; kingdom Metazoa; phylum Arthropoda; class Insecta; order Coleoptera; family Cleridae; genus Tillus; species Tillus elongatus. Next base: position 300,263,778 of record OZ023262.1, read on the forward strand.
TTATAAAAAGAATGCAGTGCGATTCGTTTGCTAATTTATATAGAAAATATAAATCGAATAATTTCCATGTTAGATTGCAACAGTTTTAGAAACATCAATACTATTTAATTATTCACAAGTATCGGGATATTGTAAGGTTATCTGCGATATAGTTATTTCTAGGTACAATGTATGGAATCAATAATTCAGATAACTATATTTGCCCCTCTTAGTTAAAAAGAGCGATGAACTGAAATATGAACTAGAGCCTATATTTAGAGAATTGAGAGATTATTCTTATCGGCGCCAATTATATTATGTTTTTGGTAATTTTTGCATTGATGTGAATGTCGATGTTATGGAGATATTGCTTTATGCAGTGCCAACAAAAAAAAGTTCTGACGCAGCAAGTGCGTAATGGTGGTAAATTTTCATAAAAATGTTTTTAATAGCAGATACATATGTCTTTTTTTATGAAAGCAGGCATTACATTTGGTTGCCAGTATAATCTATACAGTAGAAACAATATAACATATAGAGTAGCGCATTGACAACGAAACAGACCGATTTCCGTCCAGAGAATTTTTTTTAAAAAACGCTGAAACACGTTAATTTTAATATTGAGGGACATGTTTTGACATAAAACTCAACTTTGTCACCTCAACCCTTTAAGGGTGATGATAACAACCCTTATATTTTAAATAGGGAACATGGGTCTAGTGTTACATCATTTGAAAGCTGTTTCTTTTCTTAATTGAGCACACAAATTTTTTTGGAAGCTTTATCAACTCATTTAAAAATTATTCACAGTTAAAGATGCAAAAACGCATTTCACTCATTCCGATAAGAAATGTGCCGATAGTCAATGTTTTGTTGGTTTGTAAACAAAAAATTGAGTATCAGAACAAGTCTTATCGGAATGAGAGAAATGCGGTTTATTATTTCAGTTTATCGGGCGGTTTGATACTTGATAATACTACCGAAAATTAATTTCACAATGGTGTATTCCGTAGAAGAATGAGTTGAAATAATTACTTTTTTTTTAAACGATGACTGTGCCAACCGTACCGCAAGTTTGTTTAATGAACGACATCCGAACAGAAATGTTAACAGAAAATACATTTTGGAGTTAGTTGCAAAGTTTCGACAAAGTGGTTCAGTAGCCAACAAAAAACGGGATCCTGAACGTGAATTTCTGGTTAGAAATGACACTACCGAGATTGAAGTTTTAGGACAAATTGCTGCAGACCCAATTTTCAGCACGAGAAAATTGGCCACTGTTTCAAACACCAAAAGAAGAACTATTCAGCTAATATTGAAGCATCATAAATTTCACCCGTATAAAATTCATCTTGTACAACAACTGAATGAAGATGATTTTGATCGGCGACTGGAGTTTTGTGAAGTTATGACTTCACAAATAGCTGATAACGGAGACTTTCTGTTCAATATCTGTTTTTCAGACGAGTGTACGTTTTTTATTAAACTCTACAGTCAATCGTTATAATTGTCGTTATTGGGCAGATAATAATCCAAGAAATTTTCACTAAGTCCACACTCAAACTCCACAGAAATTGAATGTCTGGACTGGCATTTCTGGAGACCGTTTGATCGGACCAATTTTTCTTAATGGAAATTTGAGTGGCGAAACGTATTTGGAGTAACTAAAAGGTATCGTTTACCCTCTACTAATTGACATTGTTGAAAACGATGATCGCTATCAAGAAAATCAATTCATGTTTCAACAAGATGGAGCTCCTCCGCATTTTTCACAACGTGTTAGGCAGTTTTTGAACAGAGAGTTTCAAGAGCAATGGATTGGGCGTAAATGTGCTATTGAGTGGCCCCCATAGACCACCGGATTTAACTCCTTTAGACTTATTTCTATGAATACATTTAAAGAGTAGAATTTTCGTAACAGAACCGCAGTCTCTGGAAGAATTACGACGATGCATTGTTGTTAAATGCTCCAGAATGTCAGAGCCCGTTTTGAACAAAATTTGTACTTTTGTATGGAAGCTGGTGGTCAACAACTTGAACACTTACTTAACTGAATGAACATTTTTGAACGCTTGGTTTTGTTTTTTAGTTTTTTTTCGACGAAAAATTGACTAATCAGTCCATTTCTTATCACGATGAATGAAATACGTTCTTGAAACTCCAACGGTGAATAATTTTTAAACGAGTTGATAAAACTTCCAAAAAAATTAGTATGCTGAATCCAGAAAAGAAAGAGCTTTCAAATGATGTAACACTCGAGCCATGTTCCCTATTTAAAATATAAGGGTTGTTATCACCACCATTAAGGGGTTGATGTGATAAAGTTGAGTTTTATGTCAAAACATGTCCTCCTCAATATTAAAATTTACGTGTTTCAACGTTTCTTAAAAAAAAATCTCTAGACGCAAATCTGTCTGTTTCGTTTTTAATGCGCGAGCCTGTATAAACATATTTCATCAAATAAGCGTTTCCATAAAACCACAAAAAAAGTTTTTTGCATAAAAATTTTTTCACGAAAATACGAAAACGTTTTTTAAAAAACTTATTAAACATTTATTATTATGCCCTTTACTTCTGAAACACAAAATACAGACTGTTCTATTTGAAACAATTGAGTTACGACATTTTTTTTAACTTCAGTCACTATTTGAGGTCGATTTTTTCATAAAATAATATAAACGAAAACCTCTCTGAATGCGCCATTTGCATTAAACTCCGAATATTTTTTTTGGTTAAAACCCTGTATCACAATTTTTGATATGTTCCAAAAATGTGAAAATTTGCAGAACAATTGAAATAACTCGAAAACAAACATGTATTACAATTCGATGGGAAATGTAAAAATGCAATAATACAACGCGTGTTTGATTAAAAAAAAAAAATTGTATCACCAACGACTTATGGGACATCATGTGATTGTAGATATATTTTTTTCAAGATGTAGTTCAAGACACCATATAATTAGCGTATACAATTCTTTGCGGTATCTTGTAGAATAGCAGTAATATTGAGCTTTATCGTAGAAATGCGTCACCCTGTATATATATATATATATATAAACAGATGAAAACTGAAACTAACCCCGGATATGGGTCCTAGGGAACCTAGTTCGAGCTCAGTTGAAAAAGTTTTTTAAATTCAAAAGTCGCGGTCTCCTCACTGGCGACTTTTTTGTACGACAATTTGCTAGAAATGATAGAGTTAAACTATAAACTCTATAACTAAAACTACTGCTAAAGGATCAGAGAAAGTGTCTATTTGATATGGATTTTCTGGAAACATTTTAGTAAAATGAAGGACAATGACGGTTGAAGCTGAAACTTAAGGACACATTTCTTGTAATGTTTTCGCTACATAGCCCGTATTAGCTTTAGGTTATTTGCCTAAAGGTTGCCAATTTTGACGTTTCAAATTGTGATTTTGTTTTAAGAGGAAAAGTTATCAAATTTTCAAAGTAATTTTTCTGTCATTTCTTGATCTTGTTGCACCAAAAAAACTTAGTCATTGTCTGTAAAATACATAGGATTTTGGTATCCGCACAAAATATTCTACTTTTGTGCGTTTATCTGCTCATCAGTGGCACCCAAAAATTTTTTCTTTAATTGCTTATAACTTTTTTTCTTTCACCCTATACCTATACATTTTGGCACATAGTTTGATTTTTGTGACCTAAACCAGCGTACTAAATTTGTCGACCAATACTTTGTTATTTCCGGAATAATTAAAATTTTTCGAAAGAAAACACAAAATTTTTCGGGGAAAACTGGACCGATTTTCCAACGAACTTGTTCAAGCTATTTGCAAAGGGAAGGTACCCACCGAACCTGATCGGCCCATTATTTTTTTGATTTATCAATGTGGGACACACACACACACGCACGCCCGCATGTATATATATATATATATATATATATATATATATATATATATATATATATATATATATATATATATATATATATATATATTTTATGTCAACAACACACCACGAGGGCTTACAGCCTAAATACTATCGTACCATGGGTGTTGACAAGGAGGAAAGAGGCAGCTTGTTAATTCTGGACTTGAAGGTTTGGAGGTTCGGAGGAGAAGGAAAAACATGTGCCGGCAAGGAATTCCACAACTTGGAAGTCCTCGGGACAAAAGAGCGGGCATAACAAGATGTTCTATGTCTGGTGACCTGGACGTTAAAAGGGTGCATTCGCTCTGTTCCCCTGGTAGATCTGCTGGGGGCAGCAGGTGGGGGAATTATGGAGGAAAGCTCCTCTGAGCAGTGCCCGTGCAGATATCTATAAAAGAGAGAGAGAGGTCACCAACGGCACGTCGGTGGGCAAGGGATGAAAACTTTAAGTTTACTTTCGGAAATTTTTGTACATTTTCAAAGTTATTTTGGTTAAACATGGCACTTTTTTTACTATATTGGTTATACTGGTAACCAAATTTGATGCCTGCTTTCTTAAAAAAAAACACACATATTTGCTATTAAAAACATTTTTATGAAAATCCATTACCATACCGCACTTGCTGCGTCCAGACTTTTCTTGTTTATGGTTTGCAAAAACTGAATGGGGTGCCTAAAACAAAACCATCCAAGCAAATAATAAAGAAAAATACCTGCCATATGTATAATTTGACAGATATATTCCCTTTGTAAATAATTATCTTTTTCTGAAAAACTTTTGCAACTTTTAATTAAATTTGTAACAGAATTTTTTTAAGATACATACCCGAGTCAGTTTAATATCACACCAAAAACTCAAAAAATATTTGGCTAATTTTCATAAAATTTGTGAGTACCATCCTTTTATAAGTGGCTCATATATATATATATATATATATATATATATATATATATATATATATATATATATATATATATATATATATATATATATATATATATATATATATATATATATATATATTAAAATTTAAACGGACCTTGCGTTCGGATTCTAGAGGATACCTCTCTATTAGCGATTCTTTAAAAATAAAAGTTAACTAACATTAAAATTGAGAAGAAATCAAAATTTATTAGATGTATTTTGACACATAAAAACTTTTTGAAAACATTGTTTAAAGGTTGACCAAGACAAAAAAACCTTTGGAACACCTGGCCCACCCGATGATGTATGAAAGCTGCAATGAAATGGAAAGAGCTGCTGGGCACAGAAAGACAAAGGCCAGACAACGATGCGACATCGCCTTTACACTGTGATGATTTCCTGATGGTGTACTAGTATACTGAAGTTGATAGTCTATCTAACGGCTATTGCCGCCTAATGATTTTTATTTAAAAATCTGAGCTACTTTTAAGCTATACTACACCCATATAAATTTTAACTTGATCAGAAATCTTAATTAGCGGTAGTGGGCATTTGGTTCTTAGTGAATTTTCTTACTAGGCCCCCTAGAACGCATATACAGGGTCAGTTTGAATATATTATATTACCTTTCTAAAAAAACCGACTATCTGATTTCTGAATATCCTTCCTCCGAGGTCACTATTCTTGGCGACTTCAATGTCCATAATAAGGAATGGCTAGGATCTTCAAAAACCGATCCACAAGGGAGAGCAGCGGAGGCCTTTGCAGTCAGCAATTCTTTGGCCAATATGGTACAGCAACCTACTTACTTTCCTCGTATCCCAACACACAGCTCAAATCCCTTGGATCTCCTTCTTACTACAAATCCTGAATGCTATAAGATATCAGTCACCGCCCCCCTTGGTCGCTCAGACCACGGCATGGTCACTGCTTCCTGTGCAATGCAACCCGAGGTCACACAGTCATCACACCCACGTATCGTTTGGCACTACAACTCGGCAAACTGGGACGAAATGCGGGATTACTTTTCCTCATTTCCATGGGCGTCTGTCTGCTTCTCTCATCCTGACCCCTCTGATATCTCACAAAACGTCACCGAAATTATCCAAGCTGGCATGGAATTATTTATTCCACGTACACAGAAAACCTCTTCAGCCACTCAAAAGCCCTGGTTCTCTAAATCCTGTGACAAGGCCAGACTTGAAAAGGTCAAAGCTCACAAAACGCTTCTACACAATCCCAGTCAAGAAAATCGTCAAGCATTCAACGACGCAAGAAACCGCTATGTCCGCATTCTTTCTGAGGCAAAAAACTCGTTCAATAACCACATCAAAAACAAAGTCCTCTCAAGCTCCAACGGCGGCAAACCCTTCTGGACTCTTGCTAAGTCTATTAGGAATAATTTCTGCAAGAGCACGTTCCCACCTCTTATCTCAGGTGATGAAATTGTTTCTACCGCCCTGGGCAAGGCAGAACTTTTTGCTTCGTTGTTCGCCGGAAATTCTACTCTCAACCCACCTCCAAATGTTCAACCACCATCAGTCCCCAACGTCGCGCATAAAATGACTGATATCATTTTCCAAACTAAAAAGGTACGAAAGATGCTCTCTTCTCTTAATACCAGGAAAGCCTCTGGCCTTGACGAGATCCCAGCAATTGTTCTCAAAAAATGCGCACCAGAACTTGCTCCTGTCCTGACTCGTCTGTTTCAGATATCTTACAATAAAGGCATATTCCCTAGTAACTGGAAAACTGCTCGAGTACAACCCATCCCCAAGAAAGGATCCAAAGCGCTTCCTAGCAACTACAGGCCTATTTCTCTCCTTTCAGTCATCTCTAAAGTGATGGAAAAGTATATAAACACCGAACTACTAAAATTCCTTGAAAAACACAGTCTAATCCACGACAGGCAGTATGGATTCCGTCAGCGCAGATCGACTGCCGACCTCCTTTCCTTTGTCACCCATTCTTGGAACAAGTCTATGGAACAGCACGGTGAAACCCAGATTGTTGCTCTAGACATATCCAAAGCATTCGACCAGGTCTGGCACGCAGCACTGCTTAATAAACTTCCGGCCTATGGCCTACCACCAAAACTTTGTACCTGGACAGCAAATTTCCTCTCCAACAGGAGCATATCTGTTGTTGTGGATGGCCATTCCTCTAAACTGTATCCAATTAATGCAGGAGTTCCTCAAGGTTCAGCTTTAGCCCCTACTTTGTTTCTTCTCCACATCAATGACCTCCTCTCTAGCACATCCAACCCAGTTCACAGTTACGCGGACGACAGCACCCTCCACTCAAACATACAATATTCTAAGCCTGTCTCTTTAGCCCAATTAGATGAGGATCGCAGACTCATGGAGGGTTCTGTCTCCGTAGACCTCCAAAAAATATTAGACTGGGGAAGTAGAAATCTTGTACAATTCAACCCCACCAAAACTAAGTCTTGCTTTCTTTCTCACAAGAGATACAGCAGCCCTAGACCCATCACAATGAACAACCAAGTTATTCAAAGTAATGAGTCCTTTTCTCTTGTTGGCATTACTGTGGATCGAAATCTTAATTGGCACCAACATGTTACATCAATTGCAGAAGCGGCTGCTAAGAAATTGGGTTTCCTCTTCCGGGCTCGCAAATTCTTTTCACCAACTAATCTCTATACCTTATACACTTCACAAATAAGGCCAAACCTCGAATACTGCTCCCACATCTGGGGTGCAGCTGCTGCTTCTACACTCGCTATCCTGGACTCCATTCAAAAGAGAGCTATACGTCTCATCGGTGACCCTACCCTCACCCAAAGGCTTCCATCCCTTGCCCACCGACGTGCCGTTGGTGACCTCTCTCTCTCTTTTATAGATATCTGCACGGGCACTGCTCAGAGGAGCTTTCCTCCATAATTCCCCCACCTGCTGCCCCCAGCAGATCTACCAGGGGAACAGAGCGAATGCACCCTTTTAACGTCCAGGTCACCAGACATAGAACATCTTGTTATGCCCGCTCTTTTGTCCCGAGGACTTCCAAGTTGTGGAATTCCTTGCCGGCACATGTTTTTCCTTCTCCTCCGAACCTCCAAACCTTCAAGTCCAGAATTAACAAGCTGCCTCTTTCCTCCTTGTCAACACCCATGGTACGATAGTATTTAGGCTGTAAGCCCTCGTGGTGTGTTGTTGACATAAAAAAATATATATATATATATATATATATATATATATATATATATATATATATATATATATTTTTATGTCAAGTTGTGGAATTCCTTGCCGGCACATGTTTTTCCTTCTCCTCCGAACCTCCAAACCTTCAAGTCCAGAATTAACAAGCTGCCTCTTTCCTCCTTGTCAACACCCATGGTACGATAGTATTTAGGCTGTAATATATATATATATATATATATATATATATATATATATATATATATATATATATATATATATTTTTTTATGTCAACAACACACCACGAGGGCTTACAGCCTAAATACTATCGTACCATGGGTGTTGACAAGGAGGAAAGAGGCAGCTTGTTAATTCTGGACTTGAAGGTTTGGAGGTTCGGAGGAGAAGGAAAAACATGTGCCGGCAAGGAATTCCACAACTTGGAAGTCCTAGGGACAAAAGAGCGGGCATAACAAGATGTTCTATGTCTGGTGACCTGGACGTTAAAAGGGTGCATTCGCTCTGTTCCCCTGGTAGATCTGCTGGGGGCAGCAGGTGGGGGAATTATGGAGGAAAGCTCCTCTGAGCAGTGCCCGTGCAGATATCTATAAAAGAGAGAGAGAGGTCACCAACGGCACGTCGGTGGGCAAGGGATGGAAGCCTTTGGGTGAGGGTAGGGTCACCGATGAGACGTATAGCTCTCTTTTGAATGGAGTCCAGGATAGCGAGTGTAGAAGCAGCAGCTGCACCCCAGATGTGGGAGCAGTATTCGAGGTTTGGCCTTATTTGTGAAGTGTATAAGGTATAGAGATTAGTTGGTGAAAAGAATTTGCGAGCCCGGAAGAGGAAACCCAATTTCTTAGCAGCCGCTTCTGCAATTGATGTAACATGTTGGTGCCAATTAAGATTTCGATCCACAGTAATGCCAACAAGAGAAAAGGACTCATTACTTTGAATAACTTGGTTGTTCATTGTGATGGGTCTAGGGCTGCTGTATCTCTTGTGAGAAAGAAAGCAAGACTTAGTTTTGGTGGGGTTGAATTGTACAAGATTTCTACTTCCCCAGTCTAATATTTTTTGGAGGTCTACGGAGACAGAACCCTCCATGAGTCTGCGATCCTCATCTAATTGGGCTAAAGAGACAGGCTTAGAATATTGTATGTTTGAGTGGAGGGTGCTGTCGTCCGCGTAACTGTGAACTGGGTTGGATGTGCTAGAGAGGAGGTCATTGATGTGGAGAAGAAACAAAGTAGGGGCTAAAGCTGAACCTTGAGGAACTCCTGCATTAATTGGATACAGTTTAGAGGAATGGCCATCCACAACAACAGATATGCTCCTGTTGGAGAGGAAATTTGCTGTCCAGGTACAAAGTTTTGGTGGTAGGCCATAGGCCGGAAGTTTATTAAGCAGTGCTGCGTGCCAGACCTGGTCGAATGCTTTGGATATGTCTAGAGCAACAATCTGGGTTTCACCGTGCTGTTCCATAGACTTGTTCCAAGAATGGGTGACAAAGGAAAGGAGGTCGGCAGTCGATCTGCGCTGACGGAATCCATACTGCCTGTCGTGGATTAGACTGTGTTTTTCAAGGAATTTTAGTAGTTCGGTGTTTATATACTTTTCCATCACTTTAGAGATGACTGAAAGGAGAGAAATAGGCCTGTAGTTGCTAGGAAGCGCTTTGGATCCTTTCTTGGGGATGGGTTGTACTCGAGCAGTTTTCCAGTTACTAGGGAATATGCCTTTATTGTAAGATATCTGAAACAGACGAGTCAGGACAGGAGCAAGTTCTGGTGCGCATTTTTTGAGAACAATTGCTGGGATCTCGTCAAGGCCAGAGGCTTTCCTGGTATTAAGAGAAGAGAGCATCTTTCGTACCTTTTTAGTTTGGAAAATGATATCAGTCATTTTATGCGCGACGTTGGGGACTGATGGTGGTTGAACATTTGGAGGTGGGTTGAGAGTAGAATTTCCGGCAAACAACGAAGCAAAAAGTTCTGCCTTGCCCAGGGCGGTAGAAACAATTTCATCACCTGAGATAAGAGGTGGGAACGTGCTCTTGCAGAAATTATTCCTAATAGACTTAGCAAGAGTCCAGAAGGGTTTGCCGCCGTTGGAGCTTGAGAGGACTTTGTTTTTGATGTGGTTATTGAACGAGTTTTTTGCCTCAGAAAGAATGCGGACATAGCGGTTTCTTGCGTCGTTGAATGCTTGACGATTTTCTTGACTGGGATTGTGTAGAAGCGTTTTGTGAGCTTTGGCCTTTTCAAGTCTGGCCTTGTCACAGGATTTAGAGAACCAGGGCTTTTGAGTGGCTGAAGAGGTTTTCTGTGTACGTGGAATAAATAATTCCATGCCAGCTTGGATAATTTCGGTGACGTTTTGTGAGATATCAGAGGGGTCAGGATGAGAGAAGCAGACAGACGCCCATGGAAATGAGGAAAAGTAATCCCGCATTTCGTCCCAGTTTGCCGAGTTGTAGTGCCAAACGATACGTGGGTGTGATGACTGTGTGACCTCGGGTTGCATTGCACAGGAAGCAGTGACCATGCCGTGGTCTGAGCGACCAAGGGGGGCGGTGACTGATATCTTATAGCATTCAGGATTTGTAGTAAGAAGGAGATCCAAGGGATTTGAGCTGTGTGTTGGGATACGAGGAAAGTAAGTAGGTTGCTGTACCATATTGGCCAAAGAATTGCTGACTGCAAAGGCCTCCGCTGCTCTCCCTTGTGGATCGGTTTTTGAAGATCCTAGCCATTCCTTATTATGGACATTGAAGTCGCCAAGAATAGTGACCTCGGAGGAAGGATATTCAGAAATCAGATAGTCGGTTTTTTTAGAAAGGTAATATAATATATTCAAACTGACCCTGTATATGCGTTCTAGGGGGCCTAGTAAGAAAATTCACTAAGAACCAAATGCCCACTACCGCTAATTAAGATTTCTGATCAAGTTAAAATTTATATGGGTGTAGTATAGCTTAAAAGTAGCTCAGATTTTTAAATAAAAATCATTAGGCGGCAATAGCCGTTAGATAGACTATCAACTTCAGTATACTAGTACACCATCAGGAAATCATCACAGTGTAAAGGCGATGTCGCATCGTTGTCTGGCCTTTGTCTTTCTGTGCCCAGCAGCTCTTTCCATTTCATTGCAGCTTTCATACATCATCGGGTGGGCCAGGTGTTCCAAAGGTTTTTTTGTCTTGGTCAACCTTTAAACAATGTTTTCAAAAAGTTTTTATGTGTCAAAATACATCTAATAAATTTTGATTTCTTCTCAATTTTAATGTTAGTTAACTTTTATTTTTAAAGAATCGCTAATAGAGAGGTATCCTCTAGAATCCGAACGCAAGGTCCGTTTAAATTTAATATATATATATATATATATATATATATATATATATATATATATATATATATATATATATATATATATATATATATATATATATATATATGAGCCACTTATAAAAGGATGGTACTCACAAATTTTATGAAAATTAGCCAAATATTTTTTGAGTTTTTGGTGTGATATTAAACTGACTCGGGTATGTATCTTAAAAAAATTCTGTTACAAATTTAATTAAAAGTTGCAAAAGTTTTTCAGAAAAAGATAATTATTTACAAAGGGAATATATCTGTCAAATTATACATATGGCAGGTATTTTTCTTTATTATTTGCTTGGATGGTTTTGTTTTAGGCACCCCATTCAGTTTTTGCAAACCATAAACAAGAAAAGTCTGGACGCAGCAAGTGCGGTATGGTAATGGATTTTCATAAAAATGTTTTTAATAGCAAATATGTGTGTTTTTTTTTAAGAAAGCAGGCATCAAATTTGGTTACCAGTATAACCAATATAGTAAAAAAAGTGCCATGTTTAACCAAAATAACTTTGAAAATGTACAAAAATTTCCGAAAGTAAACTTAAAGTTTTCCCAAAAACTGGTCTTTTGGTCAACCTTATAGGTTAATAGAAAATTGAGCTATTTAAATTTGAAGCATCTAAAGAAGATTCTCTTGCTGCGTCCTGAATTTCTTTTCTTACAAACATGCATCACATTTCGAAAGAAAATGCAAAAATGCAATAACATAAGGCGTGCTAGATTAAAAAAAAGACAATTTGTATCACCAACGACTTATAGGCCAGCCTGTGATTGTAGATATTTTTTAAGATGTAGCTCAAGATATACTATAATTAATTTATACAATTTTTTTCGTATTTTGTATAATAATGGATATATTGAGCTTTATTGATTTTTTACGAAAATATATTATTAAACGATAAACTCTATAGCTAAGACTACTGCCAACACATCAGAGAAAGGGTCTATTTGAAATGATTTTTTTGGAAACATTTTAGTAAAATGAAGGACAATGACGGTTGAAGCTAAGACTTCAGGCTTTGTAAAACATTTTTCTTGAGACATTTTCTTTCCATAGCTCGTATTAGTTTCAGGTCCTTTGCCAAATTGTTGCCAATTTTGACGTTTTAAATCGCGACTTTCACGTTTTGAGGAAAACCTCAATTTATGTTTCTTTAAATGCACATTTAAACTGTCTTTCAACTTACAGAGCTAAATTTTGGTAGGTAATTTACGTTTAATTACATAAACCTGCGAACCAAATTTGGCTGCCTTTACTTAGTTATTTACGAAGATAAAAATTTTTTTCGAAAGAAAACACAAAATTTTGCGGGAAAACATGGGCCGATTTTCCTGGCTAACGAATTTATCCAAGCCACTTGCAAAAGGAAGTTCTTAACCAAATTTAATCAAAATCTGCCTATAATTTTTTGAGTTATCGATGTGATACATATATATATATATATATATATATATATATATATATATATATATATATATATATATATATATATATATATATATATATATATATATATATATATATATATATATATATATATATATATATATATATATATATATATATATATATATATATATAATCGTGGTAGAACATTTTCGTAGCAATATTTCAAATCCGATAGCTCAATAAATTTCCCCTTAAGCCAGAATATTCAATCTTGAACCATAGTAACACCTATGTAAACGCACGTGGATACTAAATTAAAGAAATATAACATAATGAGCTTTGCGGATAACTACGAATTTGTTCTAAAAAACCTTTTTTGTTGTTTATTGTTTGCAAAAACTGAATGGGTTCACTATAAACCATCCAAACAATCAATAAGGAAAAATACCTGCCATATTTATAATTTGACAGGTACATTTCCTTAGTAAATCATATTTTTTTTCTGAAAAACTTTTGTAACTTTAATGAAATTTGTAACACATTTTTTTTTAAATTTAGATACATTTGCAGTACTTACATATTATATCTAAGACCAATTTTAATTTTTTTAGCTCCAGATAAAATATAAATTTTTTCAAATAATCGCTAACTGGGACTCTAAAACCGATCTCCAAGGTCCATTTAAATTTAAAGAATTAGTTTTAATATTGTATCTTACTAATAGTGTACAATTCTTATGAAAATTCACTACTATGACGCACTTGCTGCGTCCTGAACTTTTTTAATTATAAAGTAGTATCCTGCAACAATATCGGTTAACTTGTAATTTATTTACAGGAAAATTTCTAACTTCTAATACTGATATACTTAAAATACAATTGCCCAGTAAACAAATATTTGCATTAAAACTCAATATCAGAGATAATCGTTAACAAAATGTTTCTATTATTTATTACCACAGTTTATCACCATTCAGTTATAGGAAATTTCGCAATGACGTAGGAAACCACTCGAGATACATAGTCATCAACGTTATGAAAACAAAAAACCCTACTACACAGCTCGTCAGAGACAAACACAATGAATAGATGGCGCTGTATACAAATAAATCCGCATGTTTTCTTTGGAAACCAACCCCCGTTAAAGGGGGTAGTCTCGGATACAGGCATCTCTGTGTCCAGACGGCGCCCGATAGACGCTCAAACCGACGCCAACGGATAGTCTCGGCCAACTAGATATAGAATGGGAGATATGGGTTAGTTAGTAGTTCACTAGTCATCCCTGTAGCTAGGACTGAACTACAGTGCTCAATACTAGATTATATAAGTGCCCTTAAAGTAGTTTTCCTCTAGGGTGTCCGGATAAATGGATTTTTCCGATAATCAACTAAAATAAAGACAATCAGTGTTATACGCTTAACAGTGTCCTGATTTCTGAAAGCTCGAGTTTATGCCAGATATTAGTACGAGATGTACGAGTAGGTAGAATTTAAATTTATCATTTTGTAGTTGATAATATTTTAATGCTGCTTATCTATTTACACAAAAATAATATTAGAAACTCTTTGTTAATATACGATTAGATGATGCCGCTTATTTTAAATAATAACACCACAGTAGACAAACTCCGCAACCAGAAGTCCTAAACCTGTGCGGTGGTGGGAGCTTACATACACATATATACAAAGGATAAAGGTTAATATACGTTTATTTGATGCCGCTTATTTTAAAATGTCACCTATAATAATTTCTTAAAAACTACCAATTTTCGTAAACCCTATGTTTATTTGCCTTATTTATGGTGAACTGGTGTCTACTGATTATAAATATACCATTAATCAAACGGTAGTGTTTTCTTCAGCTATTGCTTGGTTTTTAGCTCATTTTTCTCAAAACAAAAGTTCATTCTATGTATCTCCGAAAATAACAAAGCTATGATAACAAAATCTGTTACATAAGTCTCTACTATCAAACTCACCCCTAGATCTTCAAGTTGAAAGGAAAAAAGCCTGGACGCAGCAAGTGCGTTATGGTAGTGGATTTTCATAAAAATGTTTTGAATAGCAAAGATTTTTTTTTTCTTCTTAAATAATGCAGGCACCAATTGACTTTAAATTTAACGAAGAATCCAAATATATAATAAAAAAACTATGGACGCAGCAAGTGCGTTATGGTAGTGAATTTTCATAAAAATGTTTTTATTGCAAATATGTGTGTTTTCTTTTTAAGAAAGCAGGTATCAATTTGGGTTACCAGTATAACCTATATAGTAAAAACAATGTGCCATATTTTATAAAAATAAGTTTATTGTGAGAAAATGTACAAAAATTTCCAAAAGTAAACTTGAAATGCATAACTGCCACCGAAGAGAGAGGATGTGCGGCAGCACTATTTTGGTGAATCGAAATGCTGTGCAATTCAAAAAGGTTGCAAAATTTTTGGGTGTTAGAATTGACTGTTATATATAGACCAGATTGATCACGTGTGCAAAAAATTAAATTCCGCGTTTTTTGCAATTTTGATGCTTAAAGATTCCTTAAGCTCGGAACATCTGCTGAAAGTCTATTACGCGGCTGTCTATTCACATCTGAGTTACGGTATCATTATCTGGGGCCAATCTTCGGACTGCCATAGAATATTTATGCTACAGAAACGAATCCTGAGATTAATATACAATCTACCTTATGGGCACCTTGTCGTGACAATTTCAAGAAAAATAACATTATGACGTTAACATCCGTTTATTTGTTCCACCTGTTAACTTACATTCATAAAAACAAGAGAAAATTTGTTATCAACTCGGATTTTCATAAGCACAACACTCGTGGAAAAAATACTTTTCACCTGAATTAATGTCACCATTCTTTTTTTAAGAAGTCGCTGTGTTATGCGGGTTGCTTTTTGTATAACCAGCTGCCTTGTTCTCTGAAGGACACAAATTGTACAAAAAAATTTAGAAAGCAACTGAAGGTTGCTTTAATTACTCATAGTTTTTATAGTTTGAGTGAATTTTGTGAAGCTGTACTGTGAACGTATCTTTTTTGTTGTGATGTGAAGTTCGTTAGATTTTAGATTTTTGGGCACGTACCTTGTTATAAGTTGTGATACGTTCTTTATCTTTTTTATCTTGTAAGTTTTTGACTTGTCCGATTTACAATAATTGTAACTAAAGGACCAAATAAATATTATTATTATTATTATTATTATTATTATTATTATTATTATTATTATTATTATTATTATTATTATTATTATTATTAAAGTGTTCCCGAAAAAACTCGTTTCTTGGTCAACCTTATGGGTTAATAGCAAATTGGGCTATTCAAATATGAAGCATTTGATCAAATTTTGCTACCATAACGCACTTGCTGCATCCAGAATTTCTTTTCTTACAAACATGCATTATATTTCGATAGAAAATGCAAACATGCAATAACATAAGGCGTTTGATTAAAAAAAAAAAGAAAATTTGTATCACCAACGACTTATGGGCCAGCCTGTGATTGTGCAAATATTTTTTTAAGATGTAGCTTAAGACACCCTATAATTAATATATACACATTTTTTCATATATTGTATAATAACGGATATATTGAGGTTTATTAATTTTCTACGAAATTTCGACAAAAATTATATACCATTAAACGATAAACTCTATAGCTAAGGCTACTGCCAAGCATCAGAGAAAGGGTCTATTTGAAATGAATTTTCTGGAAACATTTTAGTAAAATGAAGGACAATGACCGTTGAAACTAAGACTTCAGGGTTTGTAAAACATCCTTTTTGAGACATTTGATTTCCATAGCCCGTATTAGATTCAAGTTGTTTTCCTAAATGTTGCCGATTTTGACGTTTTAAATCGCAACTTTGACGTTTTGAGGAAAACCCCAATTTATGTTTCTTTAAATGCATCTAACTTTTTGGTCTTTTGACCTACATAGCTAAATTTTGGTAGGTAACTTACCTATAAGGATATAAACCCGCATACCAAATTTGGTTGCCCTTACTTTGTTATTTCCGGAGATATAATATTTTTTCGAAATAAAACACAAAATTTTCCGGGAAAACCTTGTCGGATTTTCCTGGCTAACGAACTTATCCAAGCCATTGGCAATAGAAATTTATTCACCAAATTTAATTAAAATCGGCCCATTATTTTTTGAGTTATCGGTGTGATACATACATATATATATATATATATATATATATATATATATATATATATATATATATATATATATATATATATATATATATATATATATATATATATATATAATTGAAACTGACTGGGGGGCCTAATTAGCGTTCATTTGAAGAAATTTTTTCAAATTTCAAAAGTCGGGATCTCCTCATTATTGAATTTTTTTAAAGAAAATTCACTAAAAGGTATAGGCATTTAAAGAAAAACAAAATTGGGTACCACTGGTGATCAGAGGAAAGCACAAGAACAAAATATTTTGTGTGGTTAATAAAACCAATTGAATATTAAATCCAAGAGTTAAGTTTTCTTGACGCAAAAATGTCAAGACCATAGCAGAAAAAATATTTTGCAAATTTTATCATTTTCTTCTCAAACGTCAAAGTCGCGATTTGAAACATAAAAATGTGCAATTTTCAGACAAAGCATCTAAAACAAATACGGGTTATGTAGAAGAAATATCGTAATAAGTGTGTTTTACAAAGCCTTAAGTTTGAGCTTCAACCATCATTGTACTTCATTTTAATAAAATGTTTACGGAAAATCCATTTCAGAGGGACCCTCTTTCTCATGCTTTGGCAGTAGTTTTAGCTATAGAGTTTGTGGTTTAATAGTCTATAATTTGAGAAAATTATATATATTTCGTATAAAACAATCGTTATTGAGAAGACCGCGACTTATGAATTTTGAAAAGATTTCGACAAATGAGCGCTAACTAAAATCACTAGAACAGATAAATAAAACTCTGGACGTAGCAAGTGCGTTATGGTAGTGAATTTTTATAGAAATCATCTGGCACTAAATATTGTTTTATAACTGTTTTCTTTTAACATAGTTATATAAGTTTTGGTATATATTTTCCTTCCCAATTTGGTTACCATAGCTTTTCAATTTTTTGAGATAAAAATTGTTTCCGAAAGAAACCCAGAATTTTCCCGGAAAACCTGGTTAGATTTTCTTGACTAATGAATTTATCCAAGCCACTTCAAAAAGCAAGGTACGTGTCAAATTTTATCAAAATCGGACTATAATTTTTTGAGTTAGAAGAAGTTTTTTTTTAAATTCGAGTCAGAATCTTTCCATTAGTGAATTTTTTTACGAAAATTCACCAATACAGGCTATTCTGTTTAAAAAAGTCTGGACGCAGCAAGTGCGTTATGGAAGTTAATTTTCACAAAAATGTTTTTAATACCAAATATGTTTTTCTAATGCAAGCACGCAACAATCTGGTTACCGGTATAACTTATATAGTAGAAGCAACCATATTTCATCAAAATAATTTGAAAATGTACAAAAATGTTCCAAAAATAAATTTAAAATATTTCTGGGGTTAACAGCAAATTCGGTTATTGAAATTTGAAGCATTTAACGAAAATTCGCTACCAAAACGCACTTACCTCGTCTAGATTTTTTCTTACAAACGCGCATCATATTTCGACAAAAAATGCAAAAATGCAATAACATAAGGGTGTTCGAAAAAAATTCTAGGTATCACCAACGACTTATGGGCCAGCCTGTGATTATCAAAATAATTTTGTAAGATGCAACTCAAGACACCCTATAATTAATTTATACAACTTTTCCTCGTATCTTATATAATAACAATTATTTTGAGATTTACCAGAGAAATGCGTCACCCTGTATATATAAACAGGAAGAACTGAAACTAAACCCGGATATGGATTCTAGGGGACCTAGTTTGCTCTCATTTGAAGAAATATTTGTAAACTTCGAAAGTCGCGGTCTCCTCATTAACGAATTTTTTCTACGAATTTTACACATATACAGAGTGACGCATTTCTATAGTAAAAATCAATATATCCGTTATTATACAAGATATGAGGAAAAAGTATATACGTTAATTATAGGGTGTCTCGAGCTGTATCTTATAAACCTATTTTATCTTATAAACCTATTTTGACAATTACAGGCTGGCCCATAAGTCATTGGTGATACATGCTTTATTTTTTTAATAGAACAACCCTATATTATTGCATTTTTGTGTTTTCTATCAAATTATAATGCGTGTTTGTAAGGAAAAAATTGGTATTGTTAATAGTTTTTGAATTTTTTAAATTGTTGTGCAACTTTTGACGTTTTTGGCACATATTTTAAACACATATCACAAATTGTGATATGGCGTTTTTATCAATACCTAGCGGAGCCACATGGAAATGACGCATTCAGAGAGTTTTTCTTTGTATTGCTCGTCGAAAAAATCGAGCTGCCGTATACAGCCACTCTCAACTAGTCGTTGAATTTGAGATGTTTTTGCAGAAATGCTTTTAGTGTTTCCGTAGAAATTATTTTTGTACGATTTTTGTGATATGTTGATAATGAATAATAAATGTTTAGTAAGTTATTGTAAAAAAAGTTGTCGAATTTTTGTGAAAAATAGAATTTAGTGTAACATTACTGAGGGAAATTTATGTAAAAGAAATTATCATATTTTTTGGTCCTAAAGCTGTTTGTGACTAATAATATCTTGTCAGGTGTGTAAGTAGCTTAAAGAGGTTCGTTGGCCAGGAAAATCGGATCAGTTTTTCTGGAACTTTTAAAGTTTGTTTTCGGAAAATGTTTCTACTTTTTGAAACAACAAAGCTATTTTAATGTACTATGGTACATTGTTTGTGCTATATGAGTTATATTGTCAACAAAAAACAAAATGTCCTTCTTGTAAAAACGAGACATATTTGCCATTAAAAACATTTTTACGAAAATTCGCTACCATAACGCCTTTGCTGCGTCAAGACTTTTTTATTACCTAGACAAACCTTTAACAACATTTTTATCTTGTAATGGACGCTAGTGAGGCCTAACTCAAGCATTAAGAATTTCTCGGGAAATTCATTAGTGATATTTCAAAAATCCATATCTTCTAAACAAATGGACCGAATTTCAAAAGTAAAAAAGCAATATATATCGAATCAAGAGCTCTTTTAACGAGCTATCACATGACCCCTATTCCCATCTGAAAAAAATTGAGGGATGACACTCCTGCTTAGGATGGTAAAGTTTGTGCTATACTTGTTGTTTCAAAAGTTGTTCTCCTGACAGTTATGGCTGCCAGCTCGTTTTCAATGGGCCACCTGTTACCCTATATATATATATATATATATATATATATATATATATATATATATATATATATATATATATATCGGGTGGCGCATTTAAAACGTAACAGACCGATTTCCGCCAAGATATATATTTTTTAAGAAACGCTGAAACACGTCAATTTTAATATTGAGGGGGACATGTTTAGACAACTCAACTTTTCTCACATCAACCGCTTAAGGGTGGTGATAACAATCCTTATATTTTACACAGGGAACGTGGGTCGAGTGTTACATCATTTGAAAGCTCTTTTTTTCTGAATTCAGCACACAAATTTTTTTGGAAATTTTATCAACTCGATTAAAAATTATTCACAGTTGAAGATGCAAAAACGCATTTCACTCATTCCCATAATAAATGTGCTGATAGTCAATGTTTTGTTGGTTTGTAAACAAAAAATTGACAACAGAACATTTCTTATTGGAATGAGAAAAGTGCGGTTTATTATTTGAGTTTATCGATCGGTTTGATACTTGATAGTACTACTGAAAATTAATTTCACAATGGTGTATTCTGTAGAAGAAAGAGTTGATATAATTACTCCTTTTTTCAAAAACCATGACTGTGCCAACCGTACCGCAAATTTGTTTAATGAACGACATCTGAACAGACATGTTAACAGAAAATACATTTTGGAGTAAGTTGCAAAGTTTCGACAAAGTGGTTCAGTAGCCAACAAAAAACGGGATCTTGAACGTGAATTTCCAGTTAGAAATGAGACTACTGAGATTGAAGTTTTAGGACAAATTGCTGCAGACCCACACTTTGAGCACGAGAAAATTGGCCACTGTTTCAAACATCAAAAGAAGAACTATTCAGCGAATATTGAAGCATCATAAATTTCACCCGTCTAAAATTCATCTTGTACAACAACTGAATGAAGATGATTTTGATCGGCGGCTGAAATTTTGTGAAGTTATGACTGCACGAATAGCTGATAACGGGAACTTTCTGTTCAATATCTGTTTTTCAGGCGAGTGTACGTTTTTATTAAACTCTACAATCAATCGTCATAATTGTCGTTATTGGGTAGCTAATAATCCAAGAAATTTTCACGAAGTCCAGACTCAAACTCCACAGAAATTGAATGTCTGGACTGGCATTTTTGGAGACCGTTTAATCGGACCAATTTTTCTTGATGCCAATTTGAGTGGCGAAATGTAGTTACTAGAAGATATCATTTACCCTCTACTAATTGACATTGTTGAAAATGATTATCGTTATCAAGAAAATCAATTAGTGTTTCAACAAAATGGAGCTCCTCCGCATTTTTCACAACGTGTTAGGGAGTTTTTAAACAGAGAGTTTCCAGGACAATGGATTGTGCGTAAAGGTGCTATTGAGTGCCCCCCTAGATCACCGGATTTAAGTCCTTTAGACTTCTTTCTATGGGGCCATTAATTAGTGCATTTTTATCACAATGAATGAAATACGTTCTTGCAATTCCAACTGTGAATAATTTTTAATGGAGTTGTTAAAACTTCCAAAAAAATTAGTCTGCTGAATTCAGAAAAGAAAGAGCTTTCAAATGATGTAACACTTGACCCATGTTCCCTATTTAAAATATAAGGGTTGTTATCACCACCCTTAAGGGGTCTGTGTAACAAAGTTGAGTTTTATGTCAAAACATGTCCCCCTCAATATTAAAATTGACGTGTTTCAGCGTTTTAAAAAAAATATCTGGACGCAAATCGGTCTGTTTCGTTTTCAATGCGCCACCCTATATATATATATATATATATATATATATATATATATATATATATATATATATATATATATATATATATATATATATATATATGTATATAAGCATATTTCTAGGGGCCCAGTTCACGCTAATTTGAAGAATTTTTTTTCAAAATTCAGTAGTCGCTAGTAAGTTAAGAATGGGTACCATTTTATGTAAATTGCAAATACATGTTTAATTTTTTGAGGTTGTGTCCGTCTTAAACAACTATTTTGTTGTAAATACCGCAAATATTTGTAAGGCTAAGAACGCTTACAATTCAAAATAAATTTTTCCACATAATTCTAACAGTGTTCCGTTTTTGACAGCATAAATAATAAAAACAGCTAGTTGACATATTAGCTATCCCATGCGACACTAATGAAGACAAATGAATAGCACAACAGGCACCAACTACCTGTGACTTTCATTGCCCACCTATTAAAATTTAATGGACTCAAAACCATGTTATTGATTAACTACAATAATATTAAACGAGATCTGACCACAATTTTATAATCGTACGTTAGTGTTACTTTTATGAAACCATTATGTTTAATAATTAGCTGCTGATTAAAATAGAAGAAGCTGTATGTCGTCTGTCGGTTATTGAGCATTTATATACCGCACGAGTACGGCCTATAAGTCAAGATATCTCAACTAGCCTAACCACTCGAGCTATTTATATGGCACCTGTGATGAACACTGATAAGTATACGTTGGAGAACACAAGTTACCACAACGTTGTTAACGAATATATCGTCAGGTCCTGAAAATGTGTTCAGAGCCTTGGCGGTCTAGGGGTAAGAACGTGTGCCTCTGAACCTAACGGTACTGGGTTCGGTTCTCAGGGTTCTCCTTTTACTTTTTTAGTACATACTGTAAAATTAACATCAACCGAGGTTCTGGCATTGTATTTGAGCAAGTTGAATGTCTGCACGGTCCGCTTTTCCTATCTTCCTTACAGAAAGGCGATGGTTCGGCAAAATTTTGAGGATAGTGGGGTAAATCTGCTCCCTGGTGTCGGTGATTGGCCATAATCGCGGAAATAGACCGAAGTTAAAGTAAAAAAAAAGAATAAATATTCATGTGTTGTGGCGAATTGGGTTTCCAAAGCGTATTTGCTGTTTATATTGTTTTTAAATGTCAAAATATCGGGAAAGTTATAATTCAGATTAGGAGACTTGTAGAATATTTCTGATAAGTACAATGTCCCCTGTGGGTTCGGGGACTAACTAAAAGAATAGGCCCAAGGTAACTCCTGCCTGTCGTATGAGTCGACTATTCGGAGTCAAGCAGGTGGTAGTGGACTTTTCATTTACGTGATAGTAAAGGATTTATTCACGCCCGAGGAGGTACCACCCCTTACATCAAGAGTCCGGTGAAGTCCCAACGGAGGTTTCCGGTTCTGGTGCATGAATCATTTTCCCTTATAAACAAAAATGATGATGGCTCCTCCATGTACCAAAGATTCCGCGGATAAAACATCCCTTCATTCGGATCTCCGGGAGAGGAGTGTACAGGAAGCGCCGGCATCAAGATTTAACATATCGTCCTCGAATATATGTCCCCTAAATTTTAACCTGAACTCCGTCCACCATTTTCTCCAGGCTAATGGGCCCCAACTTCTCTTCCTCACCGAAACCCAAATCAGTGCCAAAACAGCCACTAATCACCTTAATTTCCCGTGGTATGAGCTCCTTACTTCCTTTAGATTGCATGGAGGGGTGTGCTTATACGTCCGTAGCAATCTACCCTGCACCAGACTCCCCAATTTAGAAGCTGAAAGAAAAGACATACTTTGGATGAAACTCTCTCTCAGGGCTGCAACCAAATGCATCTGTTGCATTTACCGGTCACCTTCTGACAACAACTTTGTCCAGCTCTTCAACTACCTTTCTGAAAAAACCGGCTATCTGATTTCTGAATATCCTTCCTCCGAGGTCAATATTCTTGGTGATTTCAATGTCCGTAATAAGGAATGGCTAGGATCTTCAAAAACCGACCCATAAGGGAGAGCAGCGGAGGCCTTTGCAGTCAGCAACCGATTTAAATTTTCACTGGACGCAGCAAGTGCATTATGGTAGCCAATTTTCATTAAAGTTTCATATTTCAATAGCTCAGTTTGCTATTAACCTAACGTTCGTTGGCCAGGAACCAGTTTTTTCGGGAACATTGTAGGTTTATTTTAGAAAAATATTTTAGAAATAAGCCCTACTTGAATAGAATATAATTTGTGCCAGAATTTTAATTTCCAAAAATCAAGTATGACTTAAAGAAAATACCAAAAACCATTTTTTACACTTATAAACTGCGTTTTCTCTAGAGATACGAAAAAAATATCATAAAGAAAAGATGATCGGAAAAAAAAACTGAGTAGGAATACAGAATTTTAACATTCTAAGCCTACTTGGTATTTTGAAATTCTAAAAGCAAATAATATCATATGGAAGAAAAGCGAATAAAATAATATTCAGACAGTTAATTGTAATTATTATCGTAGCTGTCCTGAACTTAACTGTGAAATGTAAAAAAGTTCTGCTTATTATACCAGAACGAATCTACTTAATTCAGTGTTATGGAATTGGCGAATTATTCCAGAGGTTATCGGACTATTTCATATCAAGTTTCTGAACACAGTTGTGGTTCAATCTACAGTATTCAGGCTTGTTAAAATTTGTATATGACGGCACTTTACATAGTATATAAAAGAAGAAGAAGTTTGATGGAGATGATATAGGTACTGTGGTACCAATGGATTCATTACGCGAAGCTGTCACAAAGGAAGCGGTATGGGGAGACTCGCATTAGCTACTCACATTTGCAATGCATTTATGAAGCAAAGAAGGTAAAGCCATATAAAGTTAGATTTCATCACACGTTAGACGCAGAGGATGAATCACGAAGGTTGGAATATCTAGAGGATCTAAATTTCTACAAAAATATGATTTTCTCAGATGAATCGACTTTCACAACTAACGGTGAACCCTCATCACAGAATTGTCGACATTGGTCTGAAAATCATCCTAATTATGTAGTAAATTCTCGGTGGCAGTATCTTAAAAACCTAATCAACACTCTTATTAAAATATTTTATTTGTGGATGAACTACCATATGAACCAATTTTTTTATTGATTCACCATGACGGTTTCTCTTCCACTCGACTATTCGGGTATGTGAATAGCTAAATGAGAATTTTGAAGAAAAATGGATAGCCATGCTGGTCTCATTTTGTGGCCGCCCAGATCTCCCGACCTAACAATCATGGATTTTAGTGCATTTTCTTAAAAAAATTCAGCAATGGGGAGATCCCGACTTTCGAATTTTGAAAAAAAATTTTCAAATGAGGGCTATCTAGGACCCCTGGAACCCAAATCCGAGGTGGTTTTAGACTTTATATATATATATATATATATATATATATATATATATATATATATATATATATATATATATATACATATATATATATATATATATATATATATATATATATATATATATATATATATATGTGTCACACCTATAACTTAAATAATAAAGGACCGATTTGGATAAAACTTGGTGAGTACCTTCCTTTTGCAAGTCGCTTAGATAAGTTCGTTATCCAGGAAAATCTTCCGAGGTTTTCCCGGACAATTTTGTGTTTTCTTTCGAAAAAAATCGACAAAAATTTATATCTCCGGAATTAACAAAGTAAGGGCAACCATACGCGGGTTTATATCATTATATGTAAGCTACCTACCAAAATTTAGCTCTGTAGGTTAAAGGACAAAAAAGTTACAGACATTTAAAGAAACATAAATTTTGGGTTTCCTCAAAACGTCAAATGTCGCGATTTTAAACGTCAAAATTGGTAATATTTAGGCAATGAACCTGAAACTAATATGAGCTATAGAAGGAAAATGTCTCAAGAATAATGTTTTACAAAGCCTGAAGTCTTAGTTTCAATCGTCATTGTCCTTCATTTTACTAAAATGTTCCCATAAAATTCATTTCAAATAGACCCTTTCTCCGATGCTTTGGCTATCGGTTTAGTTAAGTTGATGCTTTCGCTGTAGGTTTAGTGAAGTTTATGGTTTAACGGTCTATAATTTTTAGCTAATTTTCGTAGAACAAATTCCTTACTGCATTTTAGCATTTTTTATCGAAATATGATGCATGTTTGTAAGAAAAAATCTGGACACAGTAAGTGCGTTTTGGTAGCAAATTTTCATTAAATCCTCCAAATTCCAATAACTCATTTGCTATTAACGTAAGTTTTGTTGGTTAGGAAACCAAAATTTAACTGTATTTTCGGAAATTTTTTGTATGAACGCAGTAAGGGCGTTTTGGTTGCGAATTTTCATTAAATGTTTCAAATTTCAATAACTCAATTTGCTATTAACCTAAGGTTGGCTAGGAGACCAGTTTTCTCAGAAACATTTAAAGTTTATTTTCCGAAAATTTTTTTACATTTTCAAATAATGATTTTGATAAAATATGATATGATATGTTCCTACTATATAGGTTATGCCGGTAACCAAATTGATGCCTGCTCGCATATATTTGTAATTAAAAACATTTTTATGAAAATTCACTTCCATAACGCACTTGCTGCCCAGACTTTTTATTTTTGGGGATGGATAAAACAAACAGTATAACAATAGGCTCAAATGACGTAGAAGTATTGAAAAATCGGAGGTACCTATGATAAATTCGATTTCCCCTGAGGAGAGTACATCAGCTCTCACTGCATATCGAGAAAAAATTAAAGAATGTGCTAATAAAGGCGGCGGACTATTCAATAAATGAATATTTCATTTGATGTTAGTGTTGAAATAGATTTATTTTTTGATATTTATATTTACTAAATCTAATCCACTCACTTCCTTAATTATCTATATGTTTAATAGAGGGATAAAAAGAAAGCGATCGTGTTCAGATTATTATTTTGAACAACTTTTGTTTACAAATTATATATACATACATACATATATATATATATATATATATATATATATATATATATATATATATATATATATATATATATATATATATATATATATATATATAAAGAGGGTGCGTGGGGTGAAAATTATGCGAAATATCAAAGTAGGCTTAGGGTTTTAAAATGTTGCATTCCTACTCAGTTTTTATTTTCGATTATATTTTCTAAATCATATTTTTTCGTATCTCTTAGAGAAAGGGCACTTTACTAGTGTAAAAAATTAGTTCTTTTGTAAATTTTCCAGACATCCATGATTTTTTGGTAATTAAAATTATGACACTAATTAACTTCTATTCAAGCAAGGAATATTTAAAGAATATCAAGTTTCAACTCAAAAAATTAGTCTTTTTCACCTATTCATGAGTCTATTTATAAACTGATCATCGGAAGACCAGAATTAGCCATTGAAATTGAAGCGACCGGTAGTATAAAATTTTTGGGAATGAAGATAGACTCACATAATAAGTACACTTGGAGAACACCCAAATCACCACAACATATATTTCAGAGACCTTACGATCGTTTCGTTGACAATGTCTCCGTACAAATCATGTGTGGCACAACATATATGGAATAATAATCACCACATTGACAAAGAAATTTGAAACTTGACAAAAATGTTAGACATCAAACTATGCTCGATTCATTAGAAAGTATTTTTATATTAAGGTCTATTAAGAACAAAAATTCATTGAATCGTGCGGCACGTTTAATTTCAAGCCCTTTATTTTCTCTTTGCATTTGACACTCTTAATCTGCTTAAACACTCCTAATTTTTCTGGTAGAATAATAAATTACTGTCAATAACCGGCCGGTTTATACATATACCAATCTCTTTGTTTGTCTCGACTTAAAAAAACCCGTTCGTTTTGTTGTATCTATTTAGTCAATATAAATACATTGACGAAGAATTAAAATCAATATAAATATAGTTGTTATGTAGTATTTTATTGAATTATTTATCCTTTCTTAGAGTTAACATGGTGAGACAGACACCCGGGTTTTAGTTTTCTATTTAAAACAGATGAGTTGAGTTGATGTTGTTTATCTCACCAGTTGTCTTTGTCGGCATGATCCAATATCCAGATAGTAAATTTCTAGATCGAAAGGAAAAGTGCTGATTCCTTAAATAACTCAGGTCCTTTAAACATATATTAGATAAGGGTCATAAATTTGTCGACCAGAAGATTAAAGCAGGTCTTCGACCTCGTAGTTTCAATACACAATAAACTAACGTTTGTTCTTGGACGACAATTTTACTTCGGACTAGTTCGTTTACCTTGACGCGATATAAATGCACGGGAGCTAGTTTTTTATTTTTGAATTCTTCTTCCTCTGAAGATGTTGACTTGGTCAACGAAACGATCGTAAGGTCTCTGAAATATGTGTTGTGGTGATTTGGGTGTTCTCCAAGTGTACTTATTCGTGCTCATCACAGGTTCCAGTTTTCACATAGTGATAGACTCACATTTAAGATGGGATAGTCAAATAAAGGAATTGGTCTCGAAGCTCCGCAGTCTATTGTTTATGTTTAGACAATTAAAGGGAAATTTTAACTCTGGTGTCATGAGAAATGTGTACTATCCGCTGACCGAATCCCTTATACAGTATGGAATTTTAGGGTGGGGTGGAGCTCTGGATTCACAGATGAAGAGCCTATAAGTTACACAAAAGATATTTCTTAAGATAATATATAGTAAATCATTAAATTATCCAACTGATCTGTTGTACAGAGAAAGTAAAATAATGGATTTACGTTAACTCTACGCAAAAAATGTCTCTTTATGGATACATAAGAATCCACAAATTATGACAGATATTGAACATAAGTACTGCACAAGATATAAAAAAAGGGTACCATTTAAAGTCGCAAAGGCTGACAAAACTTTGGGGCAGAGATGTGCTAGCTTTATAGCTCCTAGGTTATATGGTCATTTGTCTCATGATATCAGGTCATTGGTTTTTAGCAGATTTAAGGTCAAGTTGAAAAGGTGGATAGTTTAATATCCAAGACTGAAATTGCATTAGTTAATTAGTCTGATGAAGAAAGAAGGAAAATATACAAATGGAGATATGATCATTTTGGTGCGACTTTTATTGTTTTTCTACGATCCTGAGAATATAGATTGTGAGCTTGGTGGATGTGTATGTGTGAAAGGTAAAGAGAGAAATAGAGAGAAAGAGAGAAAGGAGGATGAGGGAAGAAAAAAAGATGGAAATGAGAGAGGGAAATAGAGAAGAGAGTGAGAAAGGTTTGAGGAGTAGATGAAAAGAGAGTTTACTTTGGCGTGCATGTGTGGTTTCTGGAAATGAAGTTTTTCGGTTTAAGTGTGATGTATTAAATTTTTTTATGCGGCTTTTATTCGGCTGAGAAGCGGGTTAATAGAAGAGTAAAGATGTTGGTGGAAAAAGCGTTGAGATCCCACGTACAGGTGATGGAACCTCTGTGGGAGTGATTTTCTATTTATCATGGGTTATATTATTTTATTAAGTCATATTGTTGTACTTTGTAAAGCGATTGATTGACAAATAAACTTATTATTATTATTATCCGGGGACACTGTGTATATCTCTATAAGCACAGATTTCCGCATTGGCGAGTTTTTCTACGAAAATAGTAATGGTGGATTCAGCACAGACTGTATACACGATGCCGTATTGAGACAGCATTCATATCATAGGATATTTGTTGAAAGATTTATATACAGTGATATAAAAACTGAGAGTAGACTTGGCTATGTCAAAAGTTTATTCGTTACTTAGGTTATTGGTCTTTAATGATACATAACCACACCTTATTTGTTTTGTGTTTTTATCTTGAATATCTGTCAGCGAGTGTCTTCATACATATCCTACGCAAAACGCGTGGACGGTAATTTGTCTTTAAGTCATGGATCTGTTACCGGTTTTATGGAGCGACGTCTAGACGCGAGAGGGTAGATTACAGGGAACTGAGTGATATTACTACCAGCACCCACACAACTAATGGAGTATTCCTCCATCAATTTAATGCATCCTTCTAAGCATTCCTAGAATATTGATGTAGATCGGGAAGTACTTGAAAATGCAAGACGTCTAAAAAAAAGATAGACAATAAGGAAAATAAGGCAATAATTTTAATTTGATTGTATCTACCTCTCAGTGGAATACTAAAAAATTCATGATGCAGCAAGTGCCTTACGCTAGCAAACTTTTATAAATACATACTGATATATCTTAACAAAACTAAAACCATCTGTCGATGAACATAATTAAATTAATAAACAATTACGGTAAGCGTATATCAAATTTGCTGTGACAGTTAAAAATAAACGAAGAAGTTCGTCTTTATCACAGTGTAAAGGGGATGTCGCTTTTTCGACACACCTATTGCCGAGGTTTCTACTCCATATACAATCACACTTTATATATATATATATATATATATATATATATATATATATATATATATATATATATATATATATACAGTGTGTCCCAAACTGGATGGGAATGTATTGCTATCGAGATAGGGAGACGTTTAAATAGGCAATGTTTTGTAGAATTTCATGCTCGTTCAAAATATATCTTGTATTTTGCCCTGCCTCTTTTCGTTTTCGAGTTATGTTGAAAAAAAAATTGTCGATTTCTTTTTTCTTCAATATCTAAGTAGGCGTTGATCTGACATGTCTGATTCCCAGTTTCACAAAGCTCGGTTAAATATTTAACGGACGATTAGTTAATCAAGGCTTCAGACGACCAATCACAGACTATGATTCGGGATGTTGCTATGACAACCAAATATTTTGAAGCTGTGATTGGTTGCATTAAGCCTTGATTAACTAACCGGCCGTTAAATATTTAATCACGCTTTGTGAAACTGGACGTAAGACTTGCACATTATCAGGACACTTTTTACAGAGTAATATTTTTGTGCTATTCTCAACTTTGGATTGTCATTTGTTTTTGATCTACAAGTATCAGCGTTTGTTTTTATTACGGCAGCCATATTTTGCTCATGTGATAGCCTGTGAAAAGAGCTTTCGAGTGATGTACAATATGCTTGAGAAATCTTGTAATTGCACTGAAAATTTTGAGAAAAACCGTTTTGAGGATAGTAGGCTATGAAATCCATTACCAGAAAACAAATGACAAAAAAAAGTGTTCAAAAAGCAGTAGGCCATGGAGTCTAACAATAGACTTCTACTTTTAACATAATTTTCCGTAATGATTCACGATAAAAAAATATTGTGATTTAATTTACAATACTTAATTAGGTAATAATGCTGGGTAATATTATGTGAAATAGTTTAATAATGAAATACGGGAATAACAAATAGAAACTTAAACTCCTCAAAACAACACAATTAGAAACGGAACTCAACAAATAATAAAATAGAAACTTAAAAATACACTAAATAGAAAATTGTTCAATATGGCCACCGTTTTGTTCAATGCACTTTATACACGTTTTTGAAACATGCCTGAAAATTCTGGTGACGGTGTTTTAAAATTCACCTTTCACACTGTAAAAATTGCTAGTTAATTAGAAACGATTAATGATACGTTTTAGATAAAAGACAAGATAAGCAATTTAAGATAAGAGTCAGTGAAGAATTTCAGAGCAGATTATTTCGTTGTGTGAAAGTGAATGGAGATCATTTTGAACATTTATTATAAGAAAGAGACGTTTTTATTAAGTTTATTTTCCAAATTTAAATTTCAGGGTAAACTGTTTGGTTTTAATATTCCGGTATTAAATTTCCACCTTGTAATTAATACTGTAATATTAGACAATATATATGCGTATCTCCGCATTCAGAAAAATGAGATCCATCGAATTGTGATGAAAAAATGTAGGGTTATTTAAAAAAAATGATAAAGTAAAATGGTGGGAGTTTAATTTTTTTAACTATTATTATAAGATATTGTTCGACAAATTAAACTTTACGTGTCTCAGCGTTTTCTACAAAAACTATTTGAATAATGATTAATAGTGTGTTTCACACTATATATATATATATATATATATATATATATATATATATATATATATATATATATATATATATATATATATATATATATATATATATATATATATATATATCCTATCAACAACTCAAAATAGAATGGGCTTTCTTATATTGGTAATTTATTGTGATAAACGCTGTAAATATATGTTTTTCTAAAAACACCCAAAAGCTTGTAAGAAGCATTTACATTCAAAAACTACCAAACAATAAAAATTTAAGTATGCAATTTTGATCAAAGTAATTTCCATTGGCAGTAAAACATTATCTTGAACTCTTGTGCGGTTGCGTGACAACCTTTCTAGTGACGCTTTGTCGATTTCTGATTTCCTTGCTACAATCCGTTATTCTCAATGTGTATTTAAATAAGAATCATTAGGTTCCAAAATTCATTTACTCATTGATCTTATACAAACCTCCAGCAAATAATTGAAAATAAATAAACGCATGTAGTCAAGTAGTTTTCATATAAAATAGTATAATTGTATTAACTGCTGAATGGCTTCTGGGCTTCTCTGCCGTGGTTGAACTTACTTGGTACGTTTCTAGACGTTTCGTCAATCATAGTTGCTAGAATACTCAGTTAAGCCACTAAATAAACCACTAGTAAGCGAAATATCTAGGAACCAACCCAGTGAGTGCGACCAGTGCAGAACAACCCGGAGCCCATTCAGCAGTTCATAAATTTATACTATCATAGTAGGCAAGTACTAAGTAAAGATTGGTACCTGTGATGAGTACTTATAAGCACACTTGGAGGACCCAATTTACCACAACACATGGAAAAAAAAGACCTGACGATTGTTTTACTAACAAAGTTAGCGTCATCAGAGAATAAAAAATTCTGGAATTTTTCATCATCTGATGACGCTAACTTTGTTGGTAAAATGATCGTCAGTTATTTTCAATAAATGTGTTGTGATTTGGCTTTTCCAAGCGTGATTATTGGTAGGGAAGTAGTTGCATATATGATAGTATAACTTTAGGAACTGTCGAATGGCATTCTGGTATTGTATCGTGGCCGGACTCACTTTGCGGGTGGGTTGTTAAACATTTTGACAACCATTGCTGCTAGAACACTATAAGTCCAGCTACTAAAGAGACGCACAGGGCAGAACAACTTAGAGGCTATTCAGCAATTCATAAAATTATACCATAGTGGACAGGTAGTTACATACGGTGTGTCTCAAACTCGATGCTAACCAATGGCATTTAGGAAACTCTAAAAGCTACAACAAGGGTTAAATGAGAAAAGTCTGGGCAAATTTTATGCCTACTTCAAATTCATTGAGAAATCTAGGCTAACTATGGCCGTTTTGTGATATTTGAGGAAAACTATGATTTAGCGAATTTGTTATTGCGCCCTAGCTGAATTACCTTTTATCTGAGGCTGTTGAGACCTTCACTTCTTTGAGAGAATTTTAGAAGGCACATATTTCAGGATAAACAGTGACAAATGTTTATTTTTTGTTTTACACTTACCTTTTTAAAATTTTGTTTTTTTGTGGCGGCCATATTGAATCTATAGATTGTTAAAATACGCTAAGAAGAAGCTTTTCACGCTGTGGTGAAATATCCATTTTAGGGTAGTTTATATAAAACGTAACAGTAAATTTTTTTTATTAAATAAAATACAAAAAAATTTAGTAGCCATAAAAATGCATCCTTTGAACAAATGAACTTAATGCAGTAAACGTATAGATGAATAATAATTTTAACACAGGCGTGAAAATGTAAGCTTAGGTATTTAGCTAAAAAAACTGTTCAATGTGACCTCAATTTTCTTGAACATATTTTTCGCATCTACGCTTAACAGAACTCACGACGCTCCGAAGAAACTTAGTATTTATGGATATAAAAAGATCTCACACTCTTTGTTTCAAAATCTTTATCGTTTTTGTGCTCTGAAACTCGTATACTCCAATTTTCCCAGCGCCCCACAGATAATAATCTAGAGGGTCGATGTTGCACGAGCGGGCAGGCCAAGAAACTCGCCCAGTATGTGAAATGATCCGATCTCTGAAGGCTTTTTCCAATATTCTACGAACGTTTCTTCTGTTGTAAGCTGGACATTCATCATGTTTAAAAAACAATGCGCTCATCTCATCTTCCATGTAAAGTTGCCTTATTGTGGGCAATATTTTATTTCACAATACATTACTGCGGTCAATGTTCCATTAAGAATGAAAAGGCCAATCAAATGGTGGTCCAAATAGTACATTAACATGAAACAATACAATTTTGGGATCCAGCAAGTGCATTATCGTCGAGAATTTTCATAAGAATTGCCCACTACTAGTTAGATATATTACTAGAATAAACACTTTAATTTTACACAGACCTTGAAGATTGGGCTTAACCCTAATACAGGTTCATCTGACTATTTTTTTCGAAAATGCTACAACCGATATCTCTTTATTATAAAAAAAATTAAAGATTTGCATCTTGTGTTCTAGCTCCTTTTGAGACAAGTTCCCAAAACTAAATTTTCTATGAAGCTAGAAAATTAAAATTTGGTATCCTACTATCTAGGTACAGTAAGTCTCTAAGTGAAGATTGGAACCTGTGATGAACACTGATAAGTACACTTGAAGAACCCAAATCACCACAACACATTTTAAAAGACCTGACGATCGTTTCACTAACCAAGTTAGCGTCATCAGAGGATGAAACATTCTAAATACTTAAAAAACTAACAAAAAGATCGATTGGTATGAGATTCAAAGAACACATATCCCAATTACGTTACGGTACTGTAGATAAGTCTGCCGTCGCCCGACATATTTGGGACGATAATCATCACGTTGATAAAGATAATTTGAAATTGATAAAAAATGTTAGAAAACCAGGACACCTAAATGGGTTCGAGAGCGTATATATTGCGAAATATAATTACAACAAAAAATGTATGAACACTTTACCAGCGCCAATTACGAGTCACTTGATCGATTGCTTTGCTAAATAAAATTCCCACGTTTTCGGCACGTTTTTACCGATAACATAAGTACACAGTTATTGCCGCCAAAGGAACCGCTGTTAATTTAGTTGTCGTTGAACTTTCTCAAAACTATTACAGATGGACACTTTTTAGATAAAGCAGTAGGGATAGCGCAAAGACCTGGTCCGGCGATAAAACTACAATACACTTTGGAATTTGCCTACGAGTAGTGTCTCATCTCGGTTCGATCTCTTTACCTGAGATCCGGTATATAAGTTGATGTTAGTTTTTTAAGTATTTAGAATGTTTCATCCTCTGACGACGCTAACTTGGTTAGTGAAACGATCGTCAGGTCTTTTAAAATGTGTTGTGGTGATTTGGGTTCTCCAAGTGTACTTACAGTAAGTCTCTTTAAAATAAACTTCTATTACAAATTTTATTAAAGCAACGAAAGCTTTCTAAAAGAAACCTTAATTAACATTTAGAAAAAGCAAGTATCTGCCAAATTATAAACGTCGCAGGTATTTTTCCAACGATAAAAAAGTTTTAATAACAAATTCTCTTCTTTTTTATCAACAATAAAAATGTCTGCTGAAATTTATAATTCTAGACTTAAAGGTGACTAAGTTATCCAGGAGTTTGAAAGAAAAATGATATCTTGGTGACGCATGAAACTTTGACCATATTGTTTCTACAAAATATTAAAGTTAGTAAAATAAAACAAAACGTTAATGTGGATCGTGCCAGAATAGAACACGCACCGACCGTCACGTTTAATTATGAGCTAAACACATAAACGATCGCCGAACACAGCTGCGCAACCAGTGTTTGTTCACACGGTATTATTCCCGTCCTTAAACCTTGATCTTTCCATGCTACATATTTAGTCTGAAACTTTAATTGGGGCTGTTCATCAAGCGACAAATATAGTGTATTTTGAAAATGTATTGAATCTCCCATTTAAAATGCATTCCTTTTTACCATCACATCATTTTTAATTTCATGTTATCTGTACTTTCGCGTAATGGCATGGTCACAGTATAAGAAGCATTTGTTTATTATGCCGAAGGCTGTGGCAGTGGCATGGTGCAGAGTGTTGACATTGACAACGGTGTTCGAGTGTTCGGGATTTTAGTGGTCGAGATTTGCCGATCGCCATTTAGGGTAGTATGTTTTACCCGTATTATTTGGTCTTGTGGTCTGTGTTAATCTACCCACGGCAGTTAACTAGTCCGTCTTTTTCAGGCATTGGACTTAATCGCTTAAGTGGTTTCAGTTGTGTCTTTTAGATTTTATTTATAATTTGGAAAAAGGGAAAAAATTTGTTAACCAAATTACCTAAAATTTACAACAGAGGTTTCTTTACACCATTTATAGGTACATGTAAAGTCCGATTTAAGTTACTCTATTAGTTTCAAAAATATAGAGTTTTAGAAATATTTTTCTACAATTTTGGGGGAGGAAAAAGTCCGTTGTAGCGATTTACGAACTCGTCCGCGGTTTTAACCAAATGAAGATATATGCCAAGTTTCGTTCAAATCATTTGAGTATTTTTGAGTTATCGCTCAGGTAGCTAAGATATATATATATATATATATATATATATATATATATATATATATATATATATATATATATATATATATATATATATATATATATATATATATATATATATATATATATATATATATAATGATGTAACATTCGAGCCATGTTTCCTATTTAAAATATAAGCGTTGTTATCACCAGCCTTAAGGGGTTGATGTGACAAAGTTGAGTTTTATGTCAAAACATGTCCGCCTCAATATTAAGATTGACGTGTTTCAGGGTTTCTTAGAAAAAAATTTCTCTGGACGCAACTCGGTCTGTTTCGTTTTCAATGCGCCACCATATATGTTTATTTCGTTAAGTAAATTTGTCAAAGTTATAACTCTCGTGGCCTACTAACATTGTATTTGAATAGCTAGCTAAATAAACTGTTACTTTGACAAATACCACCTCAAAATGGGGATTTCATCGACATGTTATACATCATTGAAAAGCTCCTTCTTAGTTGAAAATTCAATATGGCTGCCATAAGAAAAACAAAAGCTGAAAAGGGTAAGTGGAAAAAAAAAACGAAATGTTTGTCAATGTATGCGACTTTAAAATGTGCCTTAGGGAGGTGAAGGTCTTAATAGTCTCAGATCAAAGCTACCTTACTCGTCTGGGCGCAAAAACAAATTCGTTAAAATTTTCGTTTTTTTTCAAATATCTCAAAGCGGATCATAGTTAGCCTCGACTTCTCAACGGATCTTAAATGGGCGTAAAATTTGCTAAAACCAGTCCTATTCAACTCATGTTTTACAGTTTCCAAGATGCCAATGGTGGGCATCGAATTTAGGACACACTGTATATAATAGTATAATTTTAAAAACTGTTTACAGGCTCTGGGGTTGTTGTATCGTAGGCAAACTCAGTTGGTGGTAGGTTGCTAGACTGTTTGAAAACCATTGCCGCTTGAATGCTGTTGAGTGCAGCTATCGAAGACGCCTCCAGCTATGGTTGGCAATATATGTAGCAACCTACCAAGTGAGCGCGAACAACCCGGAGGCCATTCGGCAATTTATGAAATTACAGAATCATAGTGGACAAGTGTAGTATAATTTTACGAACTGTTAAAATGGCTCTCGACTCATTTAGTGGGTTAAGCGGCGTTTCGCCAACCATAACTGCTAAAACAGTTGCAGTATAGCTACTGAAGAGCCCACCAGATATGTTTAACAAAAGTCTATTAACCCAGCAAGTGAGCTTGATCACGGCAAAATAGCCCGGAAGCCATTATGTCATCGAAGCCTTTCCAGCTGTTAAAATTAAAAATCGTCAGTATGATTTGAGTTTACATAAGATTAATTATGTTCGATAATACTGGCAATAATACTAAGAATATAATTCTCGTGTTGTGTGTACCATTGACTACAATTATTTTGACTCTGCGAGATTTTGAATTTTAATTTTTTTATTTTCTATATATATTTTCTTTAAACTAATCCGCTATTTTTTTTGCAGGTTGGCCGCAGCGCAGGAGGCGGCGGCTCAGGCGGTGCAGCAGCAGGCGGGGGCGGGCGGAGCTGATAGAATGGGGGGTGCCAGCGCGGCGGGAGCCCAGGGGCCCACCTCCTTGTTCCTCTTCTCCGAGGAGAACCCCATCCGCAGATACACGCGCTTCATCATCGAGTGGCCATATCCTTTACTACTTATTTAACTAATTTACAGGCTTTTGTCGCAAAAAACTTTAAATTTACATAATTTTTTTGTGTGGCAATTACCGTTTGCACTAAAAATTATGTATATATACAAATTATTTATTGTAATTCCGAAAGTCAAAATTTTTTGCTAATTTTCTGAGATGTATTCGCTAAATAAGGTATAGGCTTATACAATCAAATTAGAAACAAGCCACAGTTGTGTACATTTAAGCAAAAAAAAAGACGAAAAACTTGAGACTACATTACACGAATCATAAAAACTATAACATTTGCTACACGTACTCATTATATACGGGGTGGATCAACAAAATGGAAACAGTTGATTACTATTGAAACAAAAGGATGTTTTCAATAAACACTAAAAATTCTGTTTTGTTTTTGTCAAGGATACACTCGTCTAGTAAATTGATATTTTTGACATCACATCCTTTGGAGCATTGAATAGTATTCTAATACCTTCCTAGGGAATATGGATGGAATGATACCTTGTTAAAAAGGCTAGTTAATAGACTTTGCAACGATACCTTACTTGTGAACTTATATATATATATATATATATATATATATATATATATATATATATATATATATATATATATATATATATATATATATATATATATATATATATATATATATATTAAAAACCTTGTTAAAACCCTTAGGTGTTAAGGTGTACTTTCTTAGCATTTTCGGTGCACAAATTGTGCCCATTTCTTCTTATTTTTAGCTTTTCGCTACTGATCTCCAGTCCAATCATCTCTTCTCTACATTCTCTGCTACAGAGTCGTTTTACTTCTTCCTTGATCTGCCTCTTGCTCTCTTCTGTAGTGATCTTGCTTGCCAAACGCTTTCACTCGCCTTTCCCCTCTCATTGTCGCAAGGTGTCCCATCCACTTTAGTTGTTGCGTTTCTATACTTGATATCACTGAGTCTATTTTCAGTTCGTGCCTGACATTATCATTTCCTATCTTGTCTCTTCTTGTAATGCCTTTTACCGCTCTCAGCTACTTCATCTCCACCGCCCATGTTCGGCTCTTCGATTGTTTGGAGAGAACCCAACTTTCGCATCCGTATGTCAGAATTGGGTTTAACATTGTTTTGTATACTGTCATTTTCGTTTTCCTTGATATTTCGTTTTTCTTATAAATGCGTTATTCGGTCCATGACAAAGTTTTATTGTGTTTTCTATTCTTTCATTTAATTCTGCATCCCACTGTTTATTACTCTGTATCCTCACTGAATATTTCTGTTTGTTCAATACCTTTACTTTCCAGCTCTATTGTTATCTTCCTCTTATTATCTTTTCCAAATCTCACGACTTTTGTTTGGTCCAGTTGCACTTTTCCGAGTTGTGTTGGAGATCCCGCTCGCTTTCTGCGAAAAGTGATCAGCAAACGTACAAACCGAGATCGTGATCAAGTTCATCTTTCTGTGTTTCAATTTCTTTGATTTGTTCTCTGTCTCCTTTATTTTATCGTCCATCAAAACGTTAGACAGCGTAGGACTCAACACACCCCCTGTATTAGTGCGTCTATGGTCGTGAATTCGTTCGACTGCCTGTTTCTTGTTCTGATAATATTTCTTGTGTTGTTGTACAAACCGGCTATGTTCCTACGTACTTTCGTATTTATGTTTCTTTTTTCTCGGGTTCTCCAAATCGTCTACCTGGAAACACTGAGGTTTTTTTGTAGAACCAATCGGTTAGTCAGATTTTTTGTTAAAATTATCGACTACATTGACACTAAGGTGGAAGAGGAGTGTTGGATATTGGTAAACAATTGGACCAGCCGATAGTGAACCTGCGTATATATTTCTATCAGCAGGCGCTTACTTCTGAACTACACCGTGCCATATGCGAGGCAGATGATTCAACACCGCTGCAATGAAAAGAAAGTGAAATACAAGATCACCATCGGACTGATCAGGGAAGGCTGCAATCTTGGATGAAGAAACCTCTCCATGCGCGACATCTGAATGAGACCTCGCAGGCACATGTCGACAAACTGGCGTTGAACTACTAGTTGTTCTCCAAACAGATGTTTCCAGAGACAGAGGGGTTTTTGCTAGTCATACAAGATCAAGTCATCCCAACAAGAAACTACCTGAAGTATATAGTTGGAGATAATTCGGTCCAAGATGACGAATGTAGATTTAGGTGTCAGATATGAGAGACTATCCAGCACGTCAACGGAGAATGTCAAGCGTTTGCTGCAACAGAGTATGGAGAGAGGCACGACGCAGTTGCTAAAATACTTCATCAAGAACTGGCTCTGAAACTGAGGCTTTTATATCTTAGTAAGGTGCACTACTATAGATATACTCCCGAGTCTGTTATAGAGAACTCAGGATACAGGTTGTACTGGGATCGGAACGTGCCCACGGAACAACGAGTTGCCTACAACAGGCCAGATATAATAATAGTGGATAAGTTCTGCAACCAAGTGACGCTGATTAATGCGGCCATTCCAAATACAGATAATCTAGACATAAAGTACAACGAGAGGATCATTAAGTACATATACATCGCGATACAAGTAAAGAGACAGTGGAGGGCAGATAGGGTTTGAGTGATTCCAATAGTCTTGTCGTCAACTAGTGTGGTTTCTAAGAATCTTCGAGAGAACATTAGGAGACTGGGCGTTGGAGAGCATCTTTATAAGGTTATACAGATGGCGGTAAAACTTGCAACTTCCCACGCCGTGCGGAGATTCCTGGGAAATGAGGATGTGTCGCGTTGTCATTCAGGGTCCGATAACTTGGAAAGCGCTCCATCTGAGCTCAGTCCCTTTGATATCTGAGATACCTGTGATGAGTGAATGTGCCCCTTTGAGCGAGTGTGAAAACCTTTCAGGATAAAGGCGATAATAATAATAATAATAATAATAATAGTAATAATAATAATAATAATAATAATAATAATAATAATAATAATAATAATAATAATAATAATAATAATAATAATACTAATAATAATAATAATAACACAGTAGACAACCTCCTAACCCAGAAATCTTTGACTTCTGTGGGGGGAGCTTACACACACATATAGACAAAAAACACCATCCATAACTCATCAGAAGCCGACCTTTTCACATTCGAGTGAAAAAGACCGACACTATGAGTAGGGGACTCGAATCCACGACCTCCTAGTCCGATTCTATAGGTTACTCACCTCGCGAACTGAGCTATTCCGCTTGGTTTGTAATTTTTGGATACAACAAAATATTGTAAACATTCCTGTTTCTATTTTACATACACAATTATATAACCTATTTGCACCACAGCGTACTTAGGCCAGTTAGTCTTTATCTTCAGAAATGTCAATTAATGTTGCCTTAATTTAATCATAGTCTTTGAACAAAGCTTTGCACTTGTCAGATCTACAAGGCCATGAAGTCTTATTTATTCCTTTGGGTACAATCATTATGAGTTGCTTGTTGCTTGAGTATTACTCATATGACAATTGACAGTATAGTCGGGGGGATCGAGAACCATAATTTAATTTACATTTTCTAATTAAAAAACACATCCCGACAATGAAATATCAGATGAGCGATGTCTTCATCATTATTTTTTGTAACCACTGGCTAGCTTTCCCACAGATGCATCTGTCAAAACAGAATGCTTCGATTTCTCTGTTTCTCCCATAAGGCTCTGTACAAATATTGTGGAAACAGGGCATTGCTAATCCCACGTGATCATTGACCAATCAACACATTGGCGAACGTCGAACCACACTGTCTTTATACAGTTACTGTAGCCCGAACCAGCTTTCATTCTTAAAAGTGATTGATTTCTCTAAGAATCAATGTCTAATGGGTGCAGTTTTAAACAATTAGGCGTAAGCCACACTAGAAGATCGCAGTGGGGGACAACAATAGACCACTTTTTACAAACCTAAAACATCGGGGTACCACTAAACGAGTCATTTTCGAGACCCCCTACGTAAAAAAATCTTGCAAATAATTTGTTTCCATAATATTAAGAAAAAGATATAAAATAAAAGTGCCCATTGTTTAGCATACCTTGAATATCACCGAATAATGAGCATAATAATGGTAAAACAATTGTGAAAAATACAAATCGCTAGGATTGAGTACCTTTGCAATTATCCAGAAGTTACGGTTTGATAGATTACATTTGTGTTCTTTTTAATATGTTTGACAAACCATAAACCTAGGATTTTAGAAATACTATGTTAAATTTAAAATGATACCCTTCTTAAATATACTACTAAACATTTTTAATATTGCAGTCCAATACAGTGGGGTAGCCTACTAGAATAATATTTATACTCTAAGTTAAAAAATTCGGGACGCAGCAAGTGCGTTATGGTAGTGAATTTTTATTAAATGCTTCAATTTTGAATCACTCAATTTTCTATAAACTTAGAAAGTTTAATTTTGGTATGTAGTAAGGTCTTTCCTAAGGCAACATACACACCAAATGTCATTTAAATACCTTTGTAATTTTTGGAAAAAAAAATCCGAAAGAAAAATCAAAATTTGAATAACTCAATTTTTTATAAACTTAGAAAGTTGAATTTTGATACATAGTAAGGTCTATTCCAGTGCAACATACCCTTTAAATTTTATTAAAACAGCTTTGTAATTTTCGGGGAAATTTTTTTTGCCGGAAAAGCCTTTCCGATTTTCCTGGCTAACGAACTCATCCAAGCCATTAATAAAAGAAAGGCACTTGCCGAGTTTCATCGAAATCGGTTAATTAATTTTTGAGTTATAGGATGGATATTTGAAAAAATTTGTGCAAAGTCTCACCATCGATACTTCTCTATTACCGAATTTTTTAAAATAAAAATTCACTAATAAAACAAACCAAACAGTATATCCCTCGTGCTTTAAGTAACCTTATTATGAGAAGCAGATACACCATTTTAACGTTTTAAATAAAGTGGTTGAAGTATTTTACATAATATGTTGATAATTAATTAATTTATAGAATATAACATGATCATTTTCAAACACACTCCCAGTATACAACAGAATATTACTCCTCAGTCAATAAATTCACTTTTTT
This sequence comes from Tillus elongatus, assembly GCA_964006375.1. Classification (NCBI taxonomy): domain Eukaryota; kingdom Metazoa; phylum Arthropoda; class Insecta; order Coleoptera; family Cleridae; genus Tillus; species Tillus elongatus. The sequence continues at coordinate 300,306,799 of OZ023262.1, forward strand.
CATTCTGCTTTATCAAAACTACATTTAGTAAATTTTAATTTTACACTACAATAACGACTTGTTATTGCATTCTCCAGAGCACACAGAAGCATAGAAACGAGATAAGGGTATGATCAAAATATATAGTAGAAACAATGTGCCATATTTTATCAAAATAACTTATTGTTTGAAAATGTACAAAAATTTTCCGACAATATACCTTTAACGTTGGTTTTCTAACCAACAAATCTTAGGTTAATAGCAAATTAAGTTATTGAAATTTGAAGCATTTAATGAAAATTTGCTACCAAAACGCACTTACTGCGCCTTGATTTTGTTCTTACAAACATATTTCGATAAAAAATGCAATAAAATAAGGCTGTTCGAAAAAAAATTGTAGGGTTCACCAACGATCGACTTGTGGGCCAGCCGGTGATTGTCAAAAAATTTTATAAGATGCAGCTCAAGACACCCTATAATTAACTTATACAATTTTTTCTCGTCTCTTGTATAATAATAATTATATTCAGCTTTACCGTAGAAACGCGTCACCCTGTATAATATCAGCCCTTTTGTAAAACTTCGATCCTTTGTATTTATTTGTTTATTCAATATGCAAATACACAGTTTATAAACCATTTACGTATATATGTGTTGATAAAATATAACAAACACTGTTTAATCCACCCACTAACATTAATAAAGGAATAATTTGCACTTGTATATAAAAAATTCCCAATTGACACAAATAATTCGTCCACTGAAACAAATAAAAAACATAATATAAACGATCTCATATCATAGCATACGGTAAATGTCAGTTAGAGCGTCTAACAGACATGCGCAATAATATAAGATGTTACGTTACCACGACAACCACAACTAGATCTCATATAAACTATTCAATGAAAGGCGGTGAAATTAAACATAAATGTTTCAAATTTGAATAGCTTAATATTCTGTAACCCTAGAAAGCTGAATTTTGGCACATAGTTAGGTCTTTCCCAAAGCAATATGTACACCAAATTTTATCGAAATATCTTTGTAATTTTAGGAGAAAAAATTTTTTTCGAAAGAAAACTCAAAATTTTTCCATGTCAGATTTTTCTGGCTAACGAACATATATATATATATATATATATATATATATATATATATATATATATATATAAACATATACAAATCGAAACTGACCCCGGATATGGGTTCTAGGGGTCCAAATTCGCGCTCATTTGCAAAAATTTTTGCAAAGTCTCACCATCGATACCTCTCTATTAGTGAATTTTTTTAAAATAAAAATTCACTAATAGAAACGGTTACGTGAGAAAATAACTAAGTCTTATTTAAAACAATGCATTAAATCTCCTTGAACTTGATTTCTGCTTACAGCACTGTACGAATCAGTTCAAGTTCACGTAGACGGAAACTGCTAGGCTGTTAAAATTAAGGAGGCACTTAAGCATACCCTTTTATAGACCTTGACTGCCTTCCACTAATTTTCACATATATCGAGTAATAATGATGATGCAGATTCTTTTGTACTTGCAGCTTGTTAGATGAAAGCATATAGGCATTTCAGGTGTAGTATAGCTCTTCTGTTGATATTTCCTTAACGATCTGTTCACTCCGTTCGAGTATGCCGTGCTTTTGACAATCATAGCCAACTGTGTCGTGCTGGCACTGGAGGAGCACCTGCCCTTTCAAGACAAGACAATGCTAGCACAAAAATTAGTAAGTAACCTTATCATATTGCATCTACCTGCTTTGAATTTCTCACAATTGAGAATTGTTTTGCTTTGTGCTGTGGTTTTCCAAAGCCATTTTCATTTTACGTGAATTGCTAGTCTAGAAATTATACATCGCTGTTTACATGGTCAGGCGGTATAAAATGAAGAAAATCGGCCAGAAAACATTAGCAATTTCTCAGTTAATGGAAAATACAATTTGGTTTTACAGAAATCTTATCTACTGTAGTATACATTAAAAAAGATTGTATGTGGTTAGGCTTTAAATTGAAAAGTTACTTTTTATCTGTAGAATTACGAATGAATATGAAGCTAAAAGCAATTTAAAGAAATGTCATATCCTTATTACAAAAGATTTAAGAAGTAAGTTCCAAGTTTTAAATCCAGAAGCTCCGAAAACGTATTGTCTTCCAAAAATTCCTAACCCAGAAACTCAGTGCGACCGATTGTTTCAGCTATACAGTGTGGAAAAAAGTATGGATTACCCCTAATAACTACGTTTTTTTTAAATGCTCGACACCTCAATGTAGGTAAGGCTAGATATATTCTCACCACAATTAGAATCGTAGACCGGTTTCGCTTTAATTAGAGCTGGCCAGTACGGCATACTAATTGCAGCGAAAATACACCTATAAAGTAATACGGCTATGGTAGCCAGCCTTCCAACACTAGGTGAGTGGTAAGACACGTTTTTACACGTCTCGCCATTTTGTTGCGGAACCAAGTAGTATGTTGTCACGGCAGCTCCAAATAACACAGAATGTTAAAAAATAGAGACTGTATACAACCAACTAACAATTAAATAAATTGTCAGCCCTGGCCCATTTCTACCCTAATACAGGGAAAAAGTACGTGAGGCTAGATGTATTCTCACCACAATTAGAACCGTAGACCGGTTTCGCTCTAATTAGATCTCGTCAGTACGGCATACTAATTGCAGCGAAAATACACCTATAAAGTAATATGGCTATGGTAGCTAGCCTCGAAAAACTAAGTGAGATGTCACACACGTTTTTACACGTGTCGCCATCTCATTGCGACACGTGCAAAAACGTGTCTTACACCTCACTTAGTTTTGATAGCTCTAATTAGAGCGAAACCGGTCTGCGGTTTTAATTGTGGTGAGAATACATCTAGCCTTACACACTTTGTCCCTATCTTTGGGAAGAGATGACTGACAATTTTTTAAATTGTTAGTTGGTTGTATACGGCCACTATTTTTTAACATTTTATGTTATTAGGGGCGGCCGTGAGAACATACTACTTGGTTCCGCAACGAGATGGCGACACGTGTAAAAACGTGCCTTACATCTCACTTAGTTACGTCAATTTAGGTTTTAATTAGCCTACTTTTCCATCTAATTCATTCGAATTCTTTTTGATCACCGTTAAAGGTATGACGTCGTCGACATTTTTTTCTTGAATTGTAACATGCGGCTTGTGATACATCATTTGAAAGTTCTTCTTTTGCACAGAATGTTCTTATAATTTTGCGCGACTTTTCCATTAAATTTAATAATTTAATAAATAATTTGGTAATCCCTGATAAAGAAACTTATATGGCTAGTGTCTTATCACATTTCAACTGCCCTTGAATCATTTTATATAGAAAGGAATACCTTCCTATAATCGGTACTTTTTAGAACGAGCAATGCAATTTTGACAGTTTTTTTGGGACACAGTCTGTTTTATTTCATGGATATCACGGCCTACTCTTCTTAAACATTATTTTTTATTGTTCGTACTTTACTAAATCAGAGATAAAGATGTTATACATTTTTAAAAAGGTCTTGTTGCGGACATTTCAAAAGTTTAAAAATTTACCATGGTAGCCATAGTAAATAAAGAAAGGTGACTATTGCGCTGTGAAATATAGAAGTTCTAGAGAAATTGTGATATAACCAGCTGGTGTAGGACGTTGCGTTTCTGTAATATACCAAGTTGTAGACAGGCATTTTGTCACTAGGGATGTTATGGTAGAACAACAAAATTCCCAAATTTATGAGTGAATATTGGAATCGGTTATGAGCACTAATAAGTACAATTTGGAAAACTCAATTCATCACAATACAGTTTTTAGACCTGACGATCGTTTCGCTAACGACTATCGTTTCGCTAACAAAGTAAGCGTCATCAGAAGGATGAATAAACTGGTTATTGATAACTTCGATTCTTCACATTGTGCTTTTTAAAAATTTATATTGTTTTAAATATCTAGTGATCTATGAAATAGTAAAATTTGAAGAAAATTATAAAGGGCACACCAAACTGACCAGATTTTATCTAATTTAACCGAATTTGGAACTCCTACGTTTTCGAGATCACAATCGTAAAGTGGACACACTATTTTTGATCCGTTTGGTTTAGATTGTTGCGGTAATCATATGTATTGCACACCGATTAATTTGAATAAGATCGAAACAGGTATGTTTTTCTGGTTATGATCAGAATTCATAGTGTCATTTTTGTACATTGTTTTCTTTTTCAAAAAAAAATGTAACAAGGTCGGCATTTTAAAAATCATTGGTTAACTCTACACAACTCATCATGTAAAATACTGTTGTTTTTTACATGCTCTGTCCCTATATAAGGGTAGAAATGGGCCAGGACTGACAATTTACCAAATTGTTAGTTGGTTGTATACAATCTCCATTTTTTAACACTTTGTGTTATTTGGAGCTGCCATGACAACATACTACTTGGTTCCGCAACTAGGTGGCGGCACGTGCTTCGTGTCTTATATCTCACTTACTGTTGTTTATTATGGATTTTCAAAAACATAGCTATCAGTCACGAATAAGTGGTCGTTATTTCGATACATCGCACAATGCTCTATTGGCCTAACATACAGATACACACATTTAACCCTTCACCGACGTTGTGGCGACGTTGGGATAGAGTTGTTAAGAAGTGAACGAAACGGTTCGTTCTGAGGAAGCCTGTTCCTCAACTGTTCTTCTAGCCCAAACCGACTGACTCGGCGCACCGCGCGGCGGCGTTGAATCTTCTTATTTAATAATTCAGTGTTCGTGTTCACTGACGCTGACTCTCTAGCCTCTACGGTTCTATTGGGATGATGTAAATAAGGACTCGCAACTAAATTTGGTTAATTCGGTTCGAAATTGCCAGTATTATATGTGTAACTGTATAATATTCCACAATCGATAAATTCTTGATTGCTGACACCAGCACATAATATCATCAGAATACCAACAGCAAAATCTGTAGGAGCAGTAGTAGAACCCGTTGTTGCCTGGATTTTTGTATTTACAGACGACATGATACAGCATGTTATTGAATGAACGAATAATGAACTCCAAAACGTCAGAGCTAAGTCCTCAGATCATACCAGAACAGAAGTCAAGGATTGCTCTTTGAAGAAATAACGCCTTTTATCTGTTTGCTTATTTGCACTGCTGTTTATAATTCGAATTACGAAGATATCGTTTTACTACTTGCAACGCATGGAACTGGTGGCTACGCATGTACTTGTCTTATCTGTAAGAAGATTTACTGTTCTTGTCAACCACTTGAAATTTGACAATCCTAATGATCGATATGAACAAAAAATGTCAGATCCCGGCCATGATATATCAGAATTGCTAGAATAATTCAACAGAAGTTCACAACCTTAATTTTCCTTAGGTTTGAGCGTAACCGTGGACGAAATGTAGCATTTTGTGACCATTGTTGCTTCAAGATATATATGCCCTCAAAGACAGCTAATGGCAAGGTCTTACTAATTCCAGAACTTGTTATGTTAAAGCATTTATTTATATTGTGGAAAGAACAGTTACAGTTTGGGACTATTGTAAGACGACGAAAAGTTTGGTATTAGCACAGAAGCTATTATTAGATTATATAAACCAATACATGGCGGTCACCGTAATGTGATCACAGGTAAGCTTTAATGGATTTAGCTAAGGTTCTCAAAGCTAATGGTCTAACGATGATAGGGATCATGAGAAAAAGAGGTGCTTAATGAATTTTCACCTTCTAGTAATGGGCACATAGGGTATTCTATCTACGAATTCACTAGAGACTTTACACTTTTCTCGTATGTACCCCAAAGCAAAAAATCATTTTGACTGCTTTCATCTATGAACCATTCAATAGAGACGGACCCTGAAAGCCAGAATCAAATATAATTTGCTTCTACAATAACACAAAAAGTTGCTTGGGCTCCATGGTCCAAAAATGCAGCGTATATTCGTCAAGTGGTCGAACTCGTTAAGTGGACGATGGCGATATTCTTCCACATCTTCGATACGAGCACCCCAAATGCTTATATTATAATTTAGTCATACCGTGACAGGACAGTCCCCAATAACTTGCGTTTGATGAAAATCGTAGCTAAACAGTTAATTCAACCCTATATGCGACAATGTTTTTATAATACTAGATTACCACGCGAACTCAGAGAGTCAATTAGCAGGTTCTTAGCCGGCAGAGGTTTCGATGAAGCCGAGAAGTCCGACAAATTAGCAAGAAATGAACAGAAAACGTGCTACTTATATCTGGCAAATTAAAAGCGAAAGACTGCTTATTTGCGTTTTTTTCCAAAATGGCAATATTACTCAAATGTATAAAAAAAACTTTTTGTGAAATGTGCTACACGTGACGATGAGTAACAAATAATGTTTAGTTTTAGAATCCATGCTCGTTTTTTAGTAACAATTTTTATTTAATTTTCTGAGTATTTTTGTGATCAGTTATATCCAAAAAGGATATGCATCTTATGTTTGAATTTAGTTTTTTTATATGGTGGGACTTTAAGTCTTTGTTGAGGTTTATGTTAATTCATATCTCAACTTAGGAATAATAAAATTCTATATGCCTGCCTTTTTCGTATTTTTTTAAACCTCGTAACATATATTAGCTGCTCATTAGTACAACTGTTTACAAAAAATGTTGTATGGTTTTTCATCAGCATCTACTGCCTTTTCTATGTAGCATACGAGCCGTCCCAGGTACGTCAGAACGGTGTTTATCTTAAAGTTTTCACCACGTCGGTTAACGGTTAAACAAAAATTAGACCGAAATATAATTTTTTTGGTAACTTGAACATTCTTAAGCTTAGCACAATGAAAAATAGAAAATAACAAAACAATTCTCAATATATATATATATATATATATATATATATATATATATATATATATATATATATATATATATATATATATATATATATATCGTATGGCGCTAAACAAAAACTGGCAACAAAAATTCGGCCAGAATATACCTTTTCTGCTACTAGTATCCTTTTGAAGCTTTGTACAATATAAACAGAAGAAGCTGAAGAATTCTCAATAATAAAACAAATTGTAAACACACTCTTTATGTTTGCTATAAGTTAATAATCTTTTAAAATATCTTTAAAATATAATAGAATTCAAAAAATATATTTGGTCTTTATAAAGGCCTAACATTTACCAAAATTCATAAAAAATTAAGTCAGCTCACAAAGCCGCTGATAAACTGGTTTTAATTTGGTTATATCTGTATTCTAGAAGAGTATTAAAAATTAAAAAATAAGAAGGCTATCTTCTAAAACAGAAACCTTTTTAGTTTGATAAGTTTATCATTTTTGACTGTAGTTACCATGATTTGTTTAATGCTATATATTGCTAAATGTAGGCAAATAGCTTTTCCTACAAATGTGTTACGTACTTAGACCCTCCTGTACCTTGGAATTAAGAGGACGGTAGTCGCAAAAGAGCTAATGCTATAATTAACCATTGTTGTGTTTCTAGCGCTGGTATAAGATTATTTATTTCACAGAAAGAGTAGCAATTTAGTGTGATTCATATTCTCCATTTGCACGGATAGGCCAGTCAAATAAGGGGTCGGTCTTGGAAATAACTGCTGCAAAGCTAACTATTGTTTTGATCGGTTCATCTAACGTCAGATAGAAGTACCCTAGGTTTGCACGTTCTCTCGACCGCCGCTCGACTCAGGAAGTTAGACCGCGAAATTTTCTAACGTTTTTCAGTTTTTTTTTGCATGTAGCTTCGAAAAAGTGCGCTTTAGCGAATACTTTGATTACAAAAATTCGAGAACATTAATTTCTGCGTCAAACGAGTGCCGTTATTATTCATTTCGGAAAGTAGTATGGTTGAAATCGAGAGTCGAAAAACGGTGACTTTTACCAACTTTTCTGAAAAATGCATTATAGTGGCTTTCAATCGTTCGTCACACGGAAGCGACCATTTTAAATGAATAAACGTATCCAATGAAAGTTGTAGAGCATTAAATTGTGTGTTCAACGAGTACCTTAAATTACGAACTTGATCAAGTACAAACCAAGAAACTTAAAATATTCCTAAGCTTGTCATATGCGATCTGATGAAATTAGACGACATGAATATAATCTTCTGAGAATTAGTATTGTATATTATATATAAAGTCAAAATTATAATACCTATCAGTTTCTACACTTGAATTTAATGTTCAAAATTAATAATAATTTTGTGGCATATATATTGTAGAGGGTTTTAAGTTTTGCTCCACAAAAGTAAAGCGATATTAAGTTGTAAAACAATTGTGAGACAACTAGCAGGATCTTAACTTAGACACAATAACAAACAAAAAACCAGTCTTATTAACGGCGATGTCTTCGACTTTCCCAAATAGTTTCTTGAATTTCCTTGAGCTATATCTAGTTTTGATTACCACATACGACTACAACTTCATCGTAGGCGATATAGGTATTAATCTATTGTCAAACCCAAAATCTCAAAAAACTGCAGGCAAGTCATAAAATTCAGACCAGCAAGATTCTTAGATAAATATAAGCTTTCCGATAGACAATTTGGTCTCAAAGTGAAAACTTCCACCATCGCTAACAACAGTATGTAGGTAGTTTTTTCTTCTGGAATAGGGAGAGGGCACCTTCATAGGCACCTGGAGAAGACAGAGAAGTTTGATTTGAAAAATAACCAAGCCATTTATCATATTGGCATATAATTACTTCAGATATCACTTCGCCATTTGTGTTAGCATATAAAAAGTTTGGACGCAGCAGGTGCGTTATGATAGCAAATTTTCGTAAAATGCTCTCTGAATGCGCCATTTCCATGAGGCTCCGCTATCTAATGCTGAAAACGTCGTATCACAATTTGTGATATGTATTTGTGATATGTGTCAAAAACGTGAAAAGTTGCAAAACAATTGAAATAACTCACAAACTATGAACAATATCATTTTTTTTCTTACAAACATGCATTATAATTGGATTGAAAATACAAAAATGCAATAGCATAAGGGGTGTTCTATAAAAAAGAGGGTATGGATCACCAACGACTTATGAGCCAGCCTGTGATTGTCAAAATAGGTTTATAAGATTCAGCTTGAGCCACCCTCTAAATAACGTATATATTTTTTCTTATATCTTGCATAATAACGGATATGTTGAGCTTTACCGTAAAAATGCTTCACACTGTATATGTGTAAATAGACAAAAACTGAAACTCACCCCGCATATGGGTTTTAGGGCTTCTAGTTCGCGCTCATTTGAAGAAATCTTTTTAAAATTCATAAATCGCAGTCTTTTCAATAACGATTTTTTTTTAAAGAAAATTTGCTAAGATATAAGCTATTAAACCATAACCTCCGTAGCTAAAACTACTGCCAAAGCATCAGAAAGAGGGTCTATTTGAAATGGATTTTCCGAAAATATTTTAGTGAAATGAAGGACAATGATGGTTGAAGCTGACACTTAAGGCTTTGTAAAACGCACTTATTACAAGGTTTCTTCTACATAATCCGTATTTGTTTCAGATTCTTTGTCTGAAAAGTAAAAATTTTGACCTTTTAAGAAGAAAAATTATAAAACTTTTTAAAATGTTTTCTGCCACTTCTTGACCTCTGTGCGTCAAGAAAAGTTAACCGTTGTATGTAATATTCAATTGGTCTTGTTAATCACACAAAATATTTTGTTTTTTCTTGTGATCACCTGTGGTACCAATTTTTTTTCTTTAAATGCCTATAACTTTTTTTTCTTTTAACTTGAATATCTGAACTTCGGTAAGTTCAGTAAGTTTGATAGTGGAAACGTATGCACAAGTTGGTTAATGTCGCAGATACAAAAATTTTCCCGGAAAAACGCGTCCGAATTTCCTGGCTAACATGCCCAAGCCACTGACAAAGGGATGATACGTAGTAAATTTCATCAAAACCGGTCCATTATTTTTTGAGTTAGCGGTAATATATATATATATATATATATATATATATATATATATATATATATATATATATATATATATATATATATATATATATATATATATATATATATATATATATATATATATATATATATCGATAGATAGATAAACACAGAGCTTCTCATTAGTGAATTTTTTTAAGAAAATTCACTAAAACGGAAGTCAAAAATAAAAAAGTCTGCTGGATTACCCTAATAAATTTCGGAGAAAAATCTATTTTATAAATAAAAATATTTTTTTTTTCGCAATACATATATAGCAAAAGAAGTGCATACATAACATCTACTTTATATTTTATTTTTTAATTAGACGGGATAATTAAGTCGTGCGTTGTGCAGTACTCGGAAAAGATAGTTGAGTTGCTCAAAATCTGTCTCCAGACGCTAGTCTTCCTCCGTATGGTGGGTGCGCTGAGCAGGTCTCACCTTAATAAGAGGCAGGCTTTTTTTCTTTGAATCAGGAGTGGAGAATGTTGCTTGCACACCTCATTCCCACACCGTAGTGTGTGGGACATCGAGGTTATGTGGGACTCCTATCCACTAAACTACACTCGTTGAACTACCGGACCTTAGTCCTTACCTCCTTCGGAAACCCTTTACACAATGACGGTTTTTTTTTCTTTGAGCTCATCCGCGTCTTTGCCTCCCCGATAGCACAGCAGCCTTACTGTGCATGCCCTTGTCTATTTATTTTATATTGTTCTGTCTCCAGTCTAGGCTGTCCGTAGTTCAGTTGTCTTTTGCAGTCCAGAGCTTTACACTCCCACAAGAGATGCTGGGCTGACCCCTCCCCCTCGCCGTAAAGTCAGCATGCCTGGTTCCCCTCGAACCGCCCCATTTTATGCCATGACTGAGATTATAGGAGTATACTATATTACAAAATAACATCAATAACGTTCAAACTTAAAAATCTAATGAATTACGGTCTAATGTCGACCACTGCACAGATCCACTTCTATGGGTTAATACTCTATAATTTTTAGTGAAATTTTGTAAAAGAAAATCGCTCTTGGGGGGGTGGGGGGTGTGGTGTTTCGGCGACTTTGGATTTTGAAAATATTTCTTCAAATAAGCGCGAGCTAGGACCCCTAGAACCTCTATGCAAAGTTTCAGTTTTTAATCTGTTTACATACATACAGGTTGACGCATTTCTACGGTAAACCTCAATATTGCCGTTACTAGAAAAACTTATATTCTGGACAACGATGACGTTGGGAGTGTCCATTCTGTTTTGCCGTGGAGCGTTATTAGGTAAAGATAAGCTTTGGACGCTTATGCCTAAGTGAAAGTTACTCATCGTAGTCCTTGGCACTATGGAGAACAGCATTTGGGAGAGAAGCAGCTGTTGAGAACTGAGAAGAGGCATGTATACGATACACGAGTAAATAGGTCTAAATTTAGGGTCCGCTGACAAGGTTCTTCACGTCAGATCATCACAGTTTAATGTCGAAGAGGGAGGGGAAGGGGTAAACTGATTATTACATGAGTTTTAATTCACAACATTACTTCTTAAGTTATTTAATGAAGATGTAGAGTTGGAACTCGAGGGTACCTTTCTTGGGCACTTTCTATGACAAGTATCGGAAAATGTAAAATTTTTTAATATGTACTTAATCAAATTCAAAATTTATGGTACTTGTGAAACAGATAATTTGATGTTCTACAACTTTCATTCCACACGTTTTTTCTTCAAAATTGTCGTTTTTTTGTCACTAAAATGCGTTTTTCAGAAAAGTTGTTAAAAACCAACGTTTTTCGACCCCCCAGTTCAACCATACTATTCGACCGAATTTAATAAATTAAATACTTATTCGACGTAGAATTTTATGTTCTTTAATTTTTGTTATAACTAGGTATTCTCTAGGTGTTAAAGCTAGAGACGAAAACTGAAAAACTCCCGACAATATCGTAAGTTTTTTTTGGACCCCCTGACTCAAGCGGCGGCGGTCTGGGTACCGTGCAAACCTACTATACATCTATTAGGCATCAAATGAATCAACCAAAACAATAATTAGCTTTCCAATACTTTATTTCGTAGAGACCTTCATGATAGACCCTAATTTGACTGGTCTTTAATAATAACGAAATAACAAATTGCCTTCATTCAGTTTCAATAAATTTCACGATTTCAGTGAAAATAACATTATCCCTTTTGAAACATTGCATTATTTTTAGTGATTTTGGGACATAATATTTTTACTGTGCAAATATGGGACTGTCCTTATTAAACTAAAATCTTAATACAATACCTAGACATCGGGCTGGCGAAAGAATATAATAACGTCTCCAACCGTGCAAACCTAGTATACTTGTATTAGGCATCAAATGAACGGACCAAAATAATAATTATCTTTCCAGCACTTATTTCGAAGGACCTCCACAATAAATCCTAATTTGACTAACCTATAATAATAACGCAAGAACTAATTGCCTTAATTCAGTTTCAATAAAATTTTACAATTTCTTCTTACTACACAACCTGAATGCTATAAGATATCAGTCCCGCCCCCCTTGGTCGTTCAGACCACGGCATAGTCACTGCTTCCTGCGCAATGCAACCCGATGTCACACAGTCATCACACCCACGTATCGTTTGGCACTACAACTCCGCAAACTTGGATGAAATGCGGGATTACTTTTTCTCATTTTCATGGGCGTATGTCTGCTTCTCTCATCCTGACCCCTCTGATATCTCACAAAACGTCACCGAAATTATCCAAGCTGGCATGGAATTATTTATCCCACGTACACATCCTGTGACAAGGCCAGACTTGAAAAGGTCAAAGCTCACAAAACGCTTCTACACAATCCCAGTCAAGAAAATCGTCAAGCATTTAACGACGCAAGAAACCGCTATGTCCGCATTCTTTCTGAGGCAAAAAACACATGTTTTTCCTTCTCCTCCGAACCGCCAAACCTTCAAGTCCAGAATTAACAAGCTGCCTCTTTCCACCTTGTCAACACCCACGGTACGATAGTATTTAGGCTGTAAGCCCTCGTGGTGTGTTGTTGAAATTAAAAAAAAATTCAGTGAAAATAACATGAGCCCTTTTAATGCATTACATCATTTTATTGATTTTGGGACATAAGACGTTTACTGTGCATATATGCGACTTATTACTTATTAAACTCAAATCTTAGAACAAAAAACTCGTTTAATAACCACATCAAAAACAAAGTCCTCTTAAGCTCCGATGGCGTCAAACCCTTCTGGGCTCTTGCTAAATCTATTGGGAATAATTTCTGCAAAAGCACGTTCCCACCTCTTGTCTCAGCGGATGAAATTGTTTCTAACGCCCTGGCAAGGCTGAACTTTTTGCTTCGTTGTTCGCCGGCAATTCTACTCTCAACCCACCTCCAAATGTTCAACCACCAACAGTCCCCAATGTCGCGCATAAAATGACGGATATCATTTTCAAAACTATAAAGGTACGAAAGATGCTCTCTTCTCTTAATACCAGGAAAGCCTCTGGTCTTGACGAGATCCCAGCAATTGTTCTCAAAAAATGCGCACCAGAACTTGCTCCTGTCCTGACTCGTCTATTTCAGATATCTTACAATAAAGGCATATTCCCTAGTAACTGGAAAACTGCTAGAGTACAACCCATCCCCAAGAAAGGATCCAAAGCGCTTCCTAGCAACTACAGGCCTATTTCTGTCCTTTCAGTCGTCTCTAAAGTGATGGAAAAGTATATAAACACCGAATTACTATAATTTTTGGAAAACACAGTCTAATCCACGACAGGCAGTATGGATTCCGTCAGCGCAGATCGACTGCCGACCTCCTTTCCTTTGTCACCCATTCTTGGAACAAGTCTATGGAACTACATGGTGAATCCCAAATTGTCGCTCTAGACATATCCAAAGCATTCGACCAGGTTTGGCACGCAGCGCTGCTTAATAAACTTCCGGCCTATGGCCCACCACCAAAACTTTGTACCTGGACTGCAAATTTTCTCTCCCAACATGTTACATCAATTGCAGAAGCGGCTGCTAAGAAATTAGGTTTCCTCTTCCGGGCTCGCAAATACTTTTCACCAGCTAATCTCTATATCTTATATACTTCACAAATAAGGCCAAACCTCGAATACTGCTCCCACATCTGGGGTGCAGCTACCGCTTCTACACTCGCTATCCTGGACTCCATTCAAAAGAGAGCTATACGTCTCATCGGTGAGCCTACCCTCACCCAAAGGCTGCCATCCCTTGCCCACCGACGTGCCGTTGGTGACCTCTCTCTATTTTATAGATATCTGCACGGGCACTGCTCAGAGGAGCTTTCCTCCATAGTTCCCCCACCTGCTGCCCACAACAGATCTACCAGGGGAACAAAGCGAATGCACCCTTTTACTGTCCAGGTCACCAGACATAGAACTTCTTGTTATGCCCGCTCTTTTGTCCCGAGGACTTCCAAGATGTGGAATTTCTTGCCGGCACATGTTTTTCCTTCTCCTCCGAACCTCCAAACCTTCAAGTCCAGAATTAACAAGCTGCCTCTTTCCACCTTGTCAGCACCCACGGTACGATAGTATTTAGGCTGTAAGCCCTCGTGGTGTGTTGTTGAAATTAAAAAAAAATTCAGTGAAAATAACATGAGCCCTTTTAATGCATTGCATCATTTTATTGATTTTGGGACATAAGACGTTTACTGTGCATATATGCGACTTGTGTACTTATTAAACTCAAATCTTGGAACAATACCTAGACATCGGGCTTGCGAAAGAATATAATAACGTCTCCAAATTTTACTACAGATAAGGAGGAATATAAAAAATAAGAAAATATGTATAATACAAAACTCTAAGAGTGATTTATTCCGAATATTCTTTATTATCATTATCGTTTTGCACTTCGTCATTAGTGGTATAGATTCTGTAAATAAAAATGGTTCTTTTCGTTTACCCAGTGCAAAACACTTGATATGATATCGTACTTTATTTTATTTGTAGCGATTAAACTGATAATCCCAAAGGGTATTAATTCGATTTTGAGAGGTCCAAGGCTTCTCTCATATTTCTCCAAAAAATCACATTCACGAATTTATGCTGATCAAACGACATTTTTTTTTAAATTTCAACAACACACCACGAGGGCTTACAGCCTAAATACTATCGTACCGTGGGTGTCAACAAGGAGGAAAGAGGCAACTTGTTAATTCTGGACTTGAAGGTTTGGAGGTTCGGGGGAGAAGGAAAAACATGTGCCGGTAAGTAGTTCCACAACTTGGAAGTCCTCGGGACAAAAGAACGGGCATAACAAGATGTTCTATGTCTGGTGACCTGAACAGTAAAAGGGTGCAAAGCTCCTCTGAGCAGTGCCCATGCAGATATCTATAAAAGAGAGAGAGGTCACCAACGGCACGTCGGTGGGCAAGAGATGGCAGCCTTTGTGTAAGGGTAGGGTCACCGATGAGACGTATAGCTCTCTTTTGAATGGAATCCAGGATAGAGAGTGTAGAAGCGGCAGCAGCACCCCAGATATGGGAGCAGTATTCGAGGTTTGATCTTATTTGTGAAGTATATAAAGTATAGAGATTAGCTGGTGAAAAATATTTGCGAGCCCGGAAGAGGAAACCTAATTTCTTGGCAGCCGCTTCTGCAATTGATGTGGCATGTTGGTGCCAATTGAGATTTCGATCCACAGAGATGCCAACAAGTGAAAATGACTCATTACTTTGAATAACTTGGTTGTTTATTGTGATGGGTCTAGGGCTGGTGTATCTCTTATGAGAAAGAAAGCAAGACTGTGATTTGGTGGGGTTGAATTGTACAAGATTTCTACTTCCCCAGTCTAATATTTTTTGGAGATCCGCGGAGATAGAACCCTCCATGAGTCTGCGATCCTCATCTAGTTGGGCTAAAGAGACAGGCTTAGTGTATTGGAGTGGAGGGTGCTGTCTTCCGCGTAACTGTGAACTGGGTTGGATGTGCTAGAGAGGAGGTCATTGATGTGGAGAAGAAACAAAGTAGGGGCTAAAGCTGAACCTTGAGGAACTCCTGCATTAACTGGATACAGTTTAGAGGAATGGCCATCCACGACAACAGAAATGCTCCGGTTGGAGAGGAAATTTGCTGTCCACGTACAGAGTTTTGGTGATAGGCCATAGGCCGGTAGTTTATTGAGTAGCGCTGCGTGCCAGACCTAGTCGAATGCTTTGGATATGTCTAGAGCAACAATCTGGGATTCACCGTGTAGTTCCATAGACTTGTTCCAAGAATGGGTGGCAAAGGAAAGGAGGTCGGCAGTTGATCTGCGCTGACGGAATCCATACTGCCTGTCGTGGATTAGACTGTATTTTTCAATAAATTTTAGTAATTCGGTGTTTATATACTTTTTCATCACTTTAGAGATGACTGAAAGGAGAGAAATAGGCCTGTAGTTGCTAGGAAGAGCTTTCGATCCTTTCTTGGGGACGGGTTGTACTCGAGCAGTTTTCTAGTTACTAGGGAATATGCCTCTATTGTAAGATGTCTGGAACAGACGAGTCAGGACAGGAGCAAGTTCTGGTGCGCATTTTTTGAGAACAATTGCTGGGATCTCGTCAAGGCCAGAGGCTTTCCTGGTATTAAGAGAAGAGAGCATCTTTCGTACCTTTCTAGTTTTGAAAATGATATCCTTCATTTTATGCGCGACATTGGGACTGTTGGTGGTTGAACATTCGGAGGTGGGTTGAGAGTAGAATTGCCGGCGAACAACGAGGCCAAAAGTTCAGCCTTACCCAGGGCGGTAGAAACAATTTCATCCCCTGAGACAAGAGGTGGGAACGTGCTCTTGCAGAAATTATTCCCAATAGATCTAGCAAAAGTCCAGAAGGGTTTACTGCCGCTGGAGCTTAAAACGACTTTGTTTTTGCTGTGGTTATTAAACGAATTTTTTGCCTCGGAAAGAATGCGGACATAGCGGTTTCTTGCGTCGTTAAATGCTTGACGGTTTTCTTGACTGGGTTGTGTAGAAGCTTTTTGTGCGCTTTGACCTTTTCAAGTCTGGCCTTGTCACAGGATTTAGAGAACCAGGGCTTTTAAGTGGCTGCAGAGGTTTTCTGTGTACGTGGAATAAATAATTCCATGCCAGCTTGGATAATTTCGGTGACGTTTTGTGAGATATCAGAGGGGTCAGGATGAGAGAAGCAGACAGACGCCCATGGAAAGGAGGAAAAGTAATCTCGCATTTCGTCCCAGTTCGCGGAGTTGTAGTGCCAAACGATACGTGGGTGTGATGACTGTGTGACCTCGGGTTGCATTGCGCAGGAAGCAGTGACCATGCCGTGGTCTGAGCAACCCAGGGGGGCGGTGACTGATAGTCAGGATTTGTAGTAAGAAAGAGATCCAAGGGATTTGAGCTGTTTGTTGGGATGCGAGGAAAGTAAGTAGGTTGCTGAACCATATTGGCTAAAGAATTTCTGACTGGAAAGGCCTCCGTTGCTCTTCCTTGTGGATCGGTTTTTGAAGATCCTAGCCATTCATTATTATGGACATTGAAGTCATCAAGAATAGTGACCTCGGAGGAAGGATACTCAGAAATCAGATGGTCGGTTTTTTTAGAAAGGTAGTCAAAGAGCTGGACAAAGTTGTTGTCAGAAGGTGACCGGTAAATGCAACAGATGAATTTAGTTGCAGCCCTGAGAGAGAGTTTTATCCATAGTATGTATTTTCTTCCAGCTTCTAAATTGGGGAGTCTGGTGCAGGGTAGATTGCTACGGACGTACGCGCACACGCCTCCACGCAATCGAAAAGAAGTAAGGAGCTCATACCCCGGGAAATTAAGGTGATTAGTGGCTGTTGTGGCACTGATTTGAGTTTCGGTCAGGAAGAGGAGCTGGGGCCTATTAGCCTGGAGGAAATGGTGGACGGAGTTCAGGTTAGAATTTAGGCCACATATAGTCGAGAAGGATATTGTAAATCTGGATGCTGGCGCCCCCTGTACACCCCTCTCCCAGAGATCCGAATGGAGGGGTATTTTGCCTCCGGAATCTTTTGTACAAGGAGGAGCCATCATCTTGCATAGCAAATTTCGTGGCTTGCATTTGCTTGCTTGAAGATGAACAATAGCAGAGCTCAGACCTGGTTCTCCTCCGATTTTTGTTGTACGAACAATCAAGTCTACTTTTTGCGCATGGCTGCTTTTAGGCTCAGTTGATAAATTCTTGCACAGTTATCTCATATACAAAAAATTCCCTTGAAGTTTGTTACTACATGCTAAAAAATCTTTTCTTTTTGCTCTCTATGACCAGATGCAACCCATCAGCTTCGATATAAGTAGGAGCAGTGACTAAATATATATGACTAAAAGTCTGGATGTTGGATAGCATACTAACAGCCAGCCCAATTTTCTGACCAAATGGTAATTTTAGTGACCTGGGAGATCATCCACTTCATTAAATAATTTTTATTTTATTTTATAAAGTCTGTTTTTGTATTTCATCCGTCGAATTTCTCAGGCTAGTATCGCAAATGTCACATGTATCTAAACTAGTCATTTTGTGGCGAAGTTTAAATTCAGTACAATATATATATATATATATATATATATATATATATATATATATATATATATATATATATATATATATATATATATATATATATATATATATACATGTGTGTGTTAGTATGTACACGCTAGATTTCACTATACCTTCTTGTGATATTGCTCTCTCTCTCTCTCTCTCTCTCTCTTTGCACCAATAAATTACAGTTTGGATTAGACATACTCCCAATGTTTAAAACTGGGCTAAACTATTACTTCCACATCGTCAATGCGTGTGGAAAAATGGCATCGGCGACAAGAATTTTAAAAATTGTTATCGTCCTCAAAATTGGCAGACAGTTAGCACCCGACAAACGAACGGTTCGCATTGTTTTTGGGTAAAATCGCTTTAGGGGGTAAACGATGAGTGGGGATGATTTAGTGAAAATTGACATTTTTTTCGTTAAAACTCGTGTAATATAACGTTTTAGGGTTTGTTTGTTATAAAACTTTTCAGTTCGTCAAACGTATTTTGTACTGAAATTAAATAAGCGGTTAAATGTGTGGGGGTGGAACACGGGTGACCGAAATTTTGATTTTTTTTTGCTAGAACGGCGTAGAGGGTCTCGAAATATATAGAAAACTTGATTCTAAGAAAAAAATGTCTGTCGGCTTGTACGTCTGTCTGTTAGTAGGCGCAGCAACTCTCGAACCTATTGAGATATCAACCTCAAATTTGTTGTCCAGTTAGCACCCGACAAGTGAACGCTTTAAGTTGCTTTTGGGTAAGACCGCTTAAGGGAGTAGGGGATACATGAGGGGTGCTCTGGTGAAAATTAACATATTTTTAACTTGAGTAATGTAACGTTTCAGAAGTTAGTGGGTACAGGAATACGAATATTATCTTTGTGGTCAAGTTATGGAAACTAAATTCATTTCATGAGAATGTGCTATGTGGAAGTTATAATTCAATTTTTATTGAGTCAGCTTTATTTTTATACGAGCTCAAGTATAATCACTTTATTGTAAAATAAGGAGAATATGTTTTATTAAAATATTTTTTCTCGTCATCTAACTAGCTTGCAAACCATATTTGTTTATATTACTTCCACATCGTCGATACGTGTGGAAGTATGGAACCGGCGACAGAAATTTCAAACAATTTTTTTGCTTAAACGTCGTAAAAAGTGTCAAAAGACTTGGGAACAAAATTGTTTCATCTCTGTCGGTCTGTCTCTCTGTCGGTCTTTCGGTTTGCATGTATGTTTGTTTGTAGCCACGATAACTTTAGAGAGAATTGGCATGTCGTCTTCCAATGTGGTATACGGTTAGCACCCGAAAAGCAGATTGCTTTTGGGTAAAAGCGCTCCAAGGGGGTAGGGGATGAATGAGGGAGGATTTGTAAAAATTGATATTTTTTTATTAATATTCGAGTAACATGACGTTTTATGGTTTGTTTATTAACAGAATTTTAATTTCTTCAATCATCTAAAATGATGTGCTGAAACTAAATTAGGGGTAGAATGTGTGGAGGCGGAATATCGGTGTCAGAAATTTTGAATTTTTTCTTGTCAAAACGACACGTGAAAAGCCTCAAAACATATAGAAAAAACTTGATTTTGGAACGAATTTTTTTGTGTCCGTCGGTCTGTGGGTCGGTTGGTCTGTCGGCCTGTAGGTCGTGCTGTTATTAGGGGCAATAAATTTCGAACAAATTAAGATATGACCTCCAAATTTGGTATCTAGTTAGCACTCGACAAAGGGACGTTTCCAATTGTCCTTGGGTAAGTTCGCTTCAGGGGGTAGGGGATAAATGAGGGGTGATTTGGTGAAAATTTAATTTTTTTGTTGTTAAAACTCGAGTATGATAACCTTTCAGGAGTTTATGGATACAAGAATATGAATATTTTCTTTGTAATCAAGTCATGCACCCCAAATTCATTTCATGAGAATGTCTTTCTGAGCATAGAAGATTATCACAGCTGTGTGGAAATTGTGATTCAATTTGCAGCACTATTTTTTAATTTGACCTCTGGGGAAATGGTTCTTAGTTTTACTGCTTAGCGAACTACCTTCTCAGAAACAGACAACGTTCCTAAAAACATACACTTGCGTACGTCAACTTTCAGAGATTTACGGTTAAAAAGAGTAAGGGTAACTGAAAGCTTTTAATGCACCGTAACTAGGCCTATCCTTTTCCCTTGAAGTACATTTAGTTATTCTCTTTTTTGCCACCCAAGTAAAAGTTTTTTTTCCAAAACGCCTGGCATACGTTTTAAAGATTATTTTTAGTAATTTTGCGAAACAATTTTTTCTACAGTTTCATGGTAGAGCTACTAGCTTGATATCCTTTAGCTTATTTTTATATTCAGTATACCTTACCTTGCCGATGTTCAAGAGAATGCCCCCATAGAAGATTTGCACAGTTTGCTGTCCCACGAAGGATATTTCCATGATTTGAAATTACTCGCGTCCCATTTTAATGGGCATTTTAATCAAAACTGAATTTAGACCTGACTTTGTTTTAGTTTATATATTTATACAACTATTACAAATATGGACTTGGGACTTTTTAAATGAATAGAGCGCATATTTTCATATCAGAGTCAGTACGTAGCTAAAAACGACCAAAAATGCCATCCGCCTATTTTATTCCAAGGTACAGCCTTTTCAGTATTTTTTTTTTCAAAATTGAAATCATCAAGCTTGGTGACTAAAGCCATAAATTCAAGATTTACGTTTTAAATGAAAAAAATTAAGTTACAGGTTTTTAGAAATATCTAATTGTCTAAATGCTATTTAAATAAATAATTATTTTTGTAGTTCTTATCATGTTCTAACTTTTTTTTTGTTGCAGGAAAAAACCGAAGTTTATTTTCTAGGAATCTTTTGTGTTGAAGCCTCCCTTAAAATTCTTGCCTTAGGTTTTGTTTTACATAGAGGATCCTATTTAAGAAATATTTGGAACATTATGGATTTTTTCGTCGTACTCACAGGGTGAGAATTTTTTTAATATTACCATTTTTCTCTCTCATATTCATTATAGAGGATGACCCTTTAGCAAGCACTAAGTTTTTATATAACCGCAAATTTATTAATTTATTTGTTGATGATGTTGCCTTAAAACATATTGACAAGATAATGTGTTAATTGATAGTTACCGATTCTAAAAAATTGTTTGCCTCTGTGCAAAGTTATCGCCCAAAAGCTCAATATTTGAGAAATTAAGAAAAAAAGGGTAGACCCATATTTTTATTTCTATTTATGTTTTAACCAGTTTTTGGACCTACTTTGTATTATGGATCTTAATAACATAATCATGACCACTCAATTCAGAACAAACCATGAATATACAATTAAAAAGATATATCGACGATCAATGCTTTCAGTGCACTCGTGTGGCATATGGTATGTGAGTGTAGTCTGGGTACAAAAGAAAGGGTAGGAACACAGAGCAGTAAATAGGTTGGTGAGACAGAGATAGGCAACTAACGTTTAATATCTAATAATATTGTTTTTGCACTGAAATCAAATTGTTTAGCATTTTCCGTTCTTGTCTAGGCGAGACAAAATGTGTTACCCTCTTCAAACAAAAGTTTTACGTACAAGAATCGTGGTATATTGTGATTGACCTCAGGTGGATATAGATCTGCTCAATGGTGAGGTCACAATTGACTATAACACCGTACCGTAAAGTAGCTATCTATCGGATTATCAAATTTATTAAAATTAGCAGCGCTTTTTAGGAGGTTGACGATCTGGATGTAGTTTGATACTCACGTTCTCTTCCTTTGTTTGCTTTGCACTGCCCAGTCATATAGTTGTGGGCTCTCAAGACTGGTGCCAGGTAACATAGAAATTTAGATATCTAGATAATAGTTAGTAAGAAATAATTGTTTGTGCCGACGTCAATAGAAAGGAGATATTAGGGAGGAATTTCTCTTCAATTGAACAGATATATTAATATAACAAAATATATAAATTTATTCATATAAATTAAATTTAGAACAGCAAACAAAACGAAATAACATAATTGATAAATATCAAATAAACATTGATAGCACACAAATAGAAATCAAATAAACAGCACGAATATCAAGAACAAGAAATTATTAATTTACATACATATGCCAAAACAATAAGATGAAGATAGCTGCATATTACTAAAATGTTAATGTTAATTACCTAGGGTATCGCTCAAAAATAAAGACAAATGATTAGGTAAATTACTTGACGTTTGTCAATGAATTGCTAGGTTTTCTAGTGAATTAACTGCCAGTTCTTGGAGTGAGGCTCCAAAAAAAAAAAGAATATATAATCCTACGTGAAATTTTTACATTAATTATGAAAAATAAGAGATGTTAAAGAGAATGTACAGGTTAGATATTTTATAGACAAAATTTGCTAATTACAATTAAAAAAAAAAAAAAACTGTGTGTTTAAATCTACAAAAATTGACAAAATCTTGGAGATTAAACAAGAAATATATAGTTATGCTGACAGCACCTTCCTGATATTGTTTAAGCTCAAACTTGACTACGTGATTTTGAAACTTCAGGTTATTAAAACTTCAGATGTTAGATTTCGGCATGAAAATTCTGCTGATTCAGAGAAAATATTTGTCTAGACTCACCAGTCTTCCGGTATTTAGTCACCTGATGACCCTGTGAAGATGCTTTCTAAGTGGGATCAATTATGAGTACCTGACACAGATTCCTCACTCCAATAAGAGCGGAAAAACTGGGAAAAACGACTGGGACTTCCCATCAGAGATTATTGGGCCGGTGGATGTTACTTCTCCAATACTACAAGATCATTTGACACCTATGTCGATGTTCTGAATTCGCTTAATAGAAACTTTGCGAATCGCAATTAAAACGTGAATTTGCTAAAGTAAAATTCACTACCAATTGACTTAAGGTTCGATAATAACCAGGATTTTTTTCTGATTACGGCAAGAAATCAACAGTTCGGAACAAAGGGCTACGAGTTAGCTCGCGTTTTTATGCTGAATACGATGTTTCATTAAACTCGAAAATCACTTGAATTACTCCGAAAAATCACTGACAATAATTATTAGGTAGTACAGATAACAGAAAGAACATTACAACCCCATTTTAAGATAATTTAATAGCCACCGAAACTGACGGGTGTTCACTCTATGAACGCTCAGCAGAGAGTCCTCGTTAATGTATCGGGTTCTGCAATTGCTACTCGCTGCACGCAAAAATTCTTACCGTAAACGTTGGTGGCTGTGCGCGAGCTCTTTCTAGCCTCCATTCTTCGAATGAGATAAAACGAGACCTCCAATCGGTGGTGAAGTCACGACGTCTCACCTCCCGTGTCCACAGTTAAAGGTTTTGCCGCGAATTCTGTGCAACATTTTCAAACGTACTTCTGGGGGTTTCTTCATTTCAAACCAGAGCCTTGGTAGTTCATTAGTAAGAACGTGTGCCTCTGTACCGACGGGTACTGGGGTCGATTCCCAAGGTTCCCCTTAAATTTTTGCAGTACATACTGTAAAATAACATCAACCGAGGTCGTGGCATTGTATTTAAGCAAGTCGAATGTATGCACGTTCCGCCCTTTGGAAGAGGCGTAAAGCCGTTGGTCTCGTGTTAATGCAATGTTGGGCACGTTATCGAATCCCTATTGTCGTTACAGAAAGGCGGGGGCTTGGAAAAATTTCCAGGATGCTGATGCGAAACGGTTCATTGGTGTCGGTGATTGGCCAGAGTCGCGGAAATGGACCGACGTGAAAGAAACATACACACACAGAGAGATTTAAAATCAGAGTACTTCGTATACAGCTTACTGTCCAAGTTCACGGGACACCTGTGTAGTGCCTCCGTGTATTGATTTTGAGTATCTTTTTATTTTAAGTTTCAGTAAAATTGTACCTCATTTAGGAGCGCCAGAGCTTACAATATAATTGATTCATTATTAGCTTTTGTGAAGAAAACCATAGGTTACGTGATTGTCAGTTTTTGTTATTTAGGTCCTTAAGTTGACGACAATTTAATAATAAAATTAGAGCCTCGGTGGTAATAATGTGTGCCTCTACCGAAGGGTACTGGGTTCGATCTCGTTCACTTTATTCAGTACATACGGTAAAATTAACACCAACCGAGGCTGTGGCATTGTATTTGATCAAGTTGAAGGTCTGCACGTTCCGCCCTTCAGAGGGGGCATAAATCCGTCGGTCCCGTGTCAATGAATATATATATATATATATATATATATATATATATATATATATATATATATATATATATATATATATATATATAAAGAAGACTCATAAATAGAGAGATTTTTATATTTTAAGGCAGCCAGGCAGTACTAAAGGCTCTGAAATGATTTGCAACCGAGTCTAGACTACCTGGGACTGAAAAGAGTGATAGAAGCAACTGGCTGCAAACAACAAAGCGACTTTGAGGTGGGCATCAGGGCATTGAGGGAAATGAGGAAGCAGCAAAAAGGACCTCAACGATAACGTTCTTTGGCTCAGACCCCTATTCTGGCTTAAGAAAAATCAATGTAAGAAATGAACTTAATACTTGGAATAGGAACAAAATGCTAAACTAAAACGCCAGGCCTGAGGGGGAGTGTCCAGTGTCCAGTGTCATAGATGTTATTATCATATATGACACTGGACGTTTCCCTAAAGATTCGCTCTACGTTTATCCCACTATCAAAATCGAACAGCGTAACCTCGTGTAAAGATTATCGTCTCAGCAGTTTAATGATTTACTTTCTAAAATTTTCTTTTGGATTCTACACACAAGGCCTCATCAAAAATGTGAGGAAGTAAGCCAGTCGGTCAATTCAGATTTAAGATCACATTCAAAACTAGAGATGCCATATTCAGTCTCCAGGCACCACATAAAAAGGTGTAAGTTTAATCGGTAATCTGTATTGGCACCAAAGAGCAAAAATCCAAATACGTTACGCTGGAACAACTGAAGATTTTGAAACAAAAAAGGAGTTTACCAAGGATGTATCCTATGCCCAATATTGGTCA
Source organism: Tillus elongatus (assembly GCA_964006375.1). Classification (NCBI taxonomy): domain Eukaryota; kingdom Metazoa; phylum Arthropoda; class Insecta; order Coleoptera; family Cleridae; genus Tillus; species Tillus elongatus. The sequence goes on from OZ023262.1 coordinate 300,332,243, forward strand.
ACATGTACATGGAAAGAGAATTCAAGTAAATGGAATCCCGATTAACAATATCCGGTATGCGGATGATACCATAATATTAGTAGATAGTGCCCATGATCTCCAAAGTCTGCTGGATCGGGTCAATGAAGAAAGCCAAAGACTAGGTTTGAGAATTAACATCAGCAAAGACAAGTTTATGATTGTTAGTAGGAAAGATATCCACACATTTGAATGCCTATTGATGAAGACAACATTGAACAGGTCACACAGTTTAAATACTTGGGATTCATGATTAACGGAGAATGGGACCCGGATTAAGAGATAAGATGCAGGATCGAACAGGCTAGAGTGACTTTCCTAAGGCTTCGAAAAATTCTTACCGAAAAGAACTTGAGTTTTGGGCTCAGGTATGGGATAGTAAAATGGTATGTTTGGCCCGTTCTCCTGTACGGTGTTAAGGCAAGGACGTTAAAGGTGCCACTCATCAACAAAATTGAAGAGTTCGAAATGTGGATATTACAGCAAATGTTAAGGATGTCTTGGGTCGATCACGTGATAAATGAGGACGTCCTCCGAAGAGCCAGTCCAGCAGAACAAGAACTTTTCTAAAATATCAATAAAAGAAAAATAGGTTATCTCGGACACATAATGCGTGGAGAACGCTATCACTTTCAACGCCTCATAAAATTGAGGGATCAAAAAGGGAAATAGGCAGAAAAAAAATTTCGTAGCTAAGAAACATCCGTCAATGGACGGGAATAAGAGACTTCCTAGCTTTCCAGAATGTGTCTGCAATTTGTAGACCCATATGATGGGAAAACGGTGAGGGCCTACGCAGGAATCTGCACGGCACTTTAAGAAGAAGGCGGAAATTTCATCATCATATCTACAGGAAAGTCTGAAGTACTGAAGGCGAGATGTATTCTCGCAACAATTAGAACCGTAGACCGGCTTCGGTCTAATTTCAGCTCGTCAATGCGGCATACTAATTGCAACGAGAATAAACCCATAAATTAATACTGCTATGGTAGCCAACTTCACAGCACATAGTGAGATGTAAGACAGGAGTCGCCGTCTCATTGCGGGACCAAGTATTACGTTGTCACGACAGACCCAAATAACACAAAATATTATCAAATAGGGACTGTGCACAACCAACTAGTACGGCAATTACTATGCCGTACTGATGAGCTCTAATTAGAGCGAAACCGGTATATGGTTCTAATTGTGATGAGAATGCATCTAGCCTTACATACATTTTCCCTATATCAGAGAAGAAATGTGCCAGGGCTGACAATTTACAAAAGTGTTAGTTGGTTGTACATAGTCTCTATTTTCTAACATTTTGTGTTATTTGGAGCTGCCTTGACAACATACTACTTAGTTTCGCAACGAGATGGCGACACCTGTCTTACATCTCAATATGTGCTGTGAGTGTGGCTACCATAGCCGTATTACTTTATGGCTGTTTTCTCGCTGCAATTAGTATGCCGTACTGATGAGCTCTAATTAGAGCGAAACCGGTCTACGGTTCTAATTGTAGTGAGAATACATCTAGCCTTGCATACATTGTCCCTATATTAGGGAAGAAATGGGCTAGGATTGACAATTTGCAAAATTGTTAGTTCGTTGTACACAGTCTCTATTTTATAACATTTGTGTTATTTGGAGCTATTATTCCGCAACGAGATGGCGACTCATCTCTTACATTTCACTATGTCCTCTGAAGTACTTCTTGAATTGAACAGGAACTACTTGAGAATAATCACCGGGCTTTTCACGGGACACTCCTCAGTAAAGTGTCATCATAAGAAGATGGGGAAGGTGAACAGTGATCAGATAGTGCACTGAAGTAGCGGAAACAACACAACATTTGCTATGCGATTGAATGGCCCAGTTATGCAAAAGGATTAAGTATCTTGTGGCCTTAACACCCAAGAAATAGGTAAAATAGCTCTCAGAAAGACAGCATAAAGTCTGAGCTTTTTGGGCATCTATTAAAAAATAGTTATGCACAAAAGATACATTGGGAGACAGCGCTGAGAGGCCAAATATACGACTTATTAGTCAATCTAAAATCTACAATCTTAGTTGGCCTTAACACCCAAGAAATAAGTAAAATAGCTCTCAAAAAGACAGCATAAAGTCTGAATTTTTTGGGAATCTATTAAAAAATAGTTATACACAAGGGATTCATTGGGGTGCAGCGCTGAGAAGCCAAATATACGACTTATTAGTCAATCTAAAATCTACAATTTTAGTTGGCCTCAACACCCAAGAAATAGGTAAAATAGCTTTCAAAAAGACAGCATAAAGTCTGAACTTTTTGGGAATCTATTAACAAATAGTTATGCACAAAGGATCCATTGGGGCGCAGCTCTGAGAGGCCAAATATACGACTTATTAGTCAATCTAAAATCTTAGTTGGCCTTAACAGTTAAGAAATAAATAAAATAGCTCTCAAAAAGACAAAATAAAGTCTGACCTTTTTGGGAATCTATTAAAAAATAGTTATGCACAAGGGATTCATTCATTGGTGTGCAGCGCTGAGAGGCCAAATATACGACTTATTAGTCAATCTAAAATCTACAATTTTAGTTGGCCTTAACACCCAAGAAATAGGTAAAATAGCTTTCAAAAAGACAGCATAAAGTCTGAACTTTTTGGGAATCTATTAAAAAATAGTTATGCACAAAGAATCCATAGGGGCGCAGCGCTGAGAGGCAAAATATACGACTTATTAGTCAATCTAAAATCTACAATCTTAGTTGGCCTTAACTCCTAAGAAATAGGTAAAATAGCTCTCAAAAAGACAGCATAAAGTCAGAACTTTTTGGGCATCTATTTAAAAAAAGTTATGCACAAAAGATCCATTGGGGCACAGCGCTCAGAGGCCAAATATACGACTTATTAGTCAATCTAAAATCTACAATCTTAATTTCATTTAGATTCAAAAAAGCTGAGTTGCTGTCTACGTTTATTAAAAAGTGATTCTTATTTTTTGCTAATATTTAGAATATGGTTTGCAAATAGACATTACTGATGAATACTATGATTATGCGATAGACATATTTTGTTTTGAATACAACACAGGTATAATTTTTTATGTCTTAATTAAAATCTATTATATACAAAAGCTAGATTTTTAATGATATTTTTTCAACAAAGTGACGTCGTGTCTAAAGTGTCATCCTCACCTATGTCAGTTTAGATGTTAGTTTGAATTTCAGGCAATACATAGTAATCCGAACAGGCAGTGGTTTATGTTGTTGTGTATATGTACTTGTCAGGTCTATGACAGTTTTTGCTGAAGCGAACGTTGATGTAGATCTGCGGATGTTGAGGTCTTTCCGCGTGTTGCGTCCCCTCAAGCTGGTGTCCAGGATACCAAGTAAGGGCACAACTCAGAGTTCTGCTAAACAACACCTCGAATGTGCCACAGTCACACCACATTCCACAAGTTTATATCCGCTAGTTCGACTAGCGCCAACTAGACTAGATAGATGAATATTTGTTACTATGACTATAATAGAAGATTGTCTTTTAGCAGGAATTATATATATACAACTTAGATCATAGTCGACAGTGATTTAGAGACACACAGTACACATAATGTAAAGCATGGAAACAAACGAATCAGAGTTGTTTGGAGATAATTGAGAAACTGCTTATAAATAAGTTTATTCATTAGCATGTTTCTTTAGAAAACCGTTTAAAACTTAAAGCTAAATGCATTCATAGTCAGGAATGTTCAAACAATTAATTTATAAACATTATGACAAAATTGATTTAGCTTATTGAAATTAGTTAACAAGAAAATGCGAAAACCATTCCGCGTTGTTTTAATATTTTGTGTGCGGAAACCTGTTAATTAGTTTGCCAAATTAATTTAAGGCAGCGAACTGAACTAGTTCAATAAAATTTAGTTTTAGGTACCGAAGTTGAATAGCTAAACCATTAAATTATCAAGTATAACGAAAGATAACTTTTTTTTTTTTTGATTAGAGTTTTGTCTTTGAGAACTTGCTCATTCAGTCACTGTCAATCTTCAAAATGAACAAGGATGTATCTGACCTTGCTTTTCACAATGACAAAACCTGTCTTAAGAATGTTAATCTAACAAGCTCTTTAACTTTTAGTGAATTTTCGTAGAAAAAATTCACTAATGGAGAGATCCCGACTTTTGAATTTTGAAAAAATTTTTGCAAATGAGCGCGAACTAGGACCCATATCCGGTGTCAGTTTCAATTTTTATATGTTTATATATATATATATATATATATATATATATATATATATATATATATATATATATATATATATATATATATATATATATATGTATCACACCGATAACTCAAAAAATAAAAAAGCTATGATAACCAAATTTGGTAGGTAGATTTGCGATATAAAAAGTAAACTACACACAAAAATTTAGATTTCTATGTTACAAGAAAAAAAAGTTATAATAAAATATTTGGTGCCATTCTATGAAAATTCACTACCATAACGCACTTGCTGCGTCTTCGAGTTTTTTTCTTTTATCTCTCTATACACTTGCTAATTACTAAAAGTATATATTAAAATTAAAACTTACATACATATCCACCCACACACATACGCGAGCGCATATACACTCATGTATACGCCCTCACGTCAATAGGCTTTATACATCCAGTACTTAACATTAGGTGCAGGACAGAAAATGCATGTTATTTCCTCATGTGCACATACACACACATACATATGCATGCACACATCTACGCTACAAGTTGTTGCAGGAGAAACACTGGGACATTTTTCACACCAATGGCGCCTGTCATGGTGACTTTTTAACATACTGGGGAGACTGCGGTCAAAAGAGGTTAACACAAGGAAAGACACAAGGGAACTTACTTTTATCTCTCTGACTATACATTAATCTGCTAAGTTTATTTAGTATCCCTTAAGACTATATAGTATATTGCCACTAGTACAATATTTATTGTAACAGTCCAATTTTCAGAATATCATCTTTTTACTAAGAGCTATATAAACCTAGCTAACTTAGAGTCTTTAACAAAGCACATGAAAGCTACCATGACACTTTTATTACAAACAGCTTCATACATAAGTGATGTCACATCAAGTGGAAAGGAAACATTGTATTCTATCAAATTCCAAAATAATATTTTTCTTTGTTCATGATGCATAATACAGAAAAAAAGCAAATGATTTAAATCAGCTGGGCTGGTATTGTCGCATGAGCAAAATGTCTTCAACTTTTATTTTATACAAATGAGACTTAAAAGCACAATGACCTATAACAATTCTGTTAAGTGTCGTAGACAAGTACCTAGGAAGCAACAGTTCTTTGTAAATTGGCTGTTTTCTTAGATTAAGGATGATGCTACTGAAGTGCTTGTTACAGCTATTTTTCAACTTAGAAAGAAAACTATACATTCAAAAACACAATTACAAAAAATATAATTTAAACAAGCAAAAAATTATAAATTATTAATTCTCACCTATTAGGGGATTTGTGACTAAACTGATATACGAATAACTTGAAGCATTATAATAAGAAAGATCACGCTTCATTTAAACGTTAAACGTTACCTAGTATGATATATTATTTGCATAATTAGTAAAAAAAAAGGTAAAAACGAATTCAAATAACAAATGTTTCTCCATACAATTTTCCCCATATACAGGTGTCCCACGTAGAACTTCCATTAGCCGTTTCTGGAGTACGGCTCACAACTGAATTCTGAAAATTCACGCAAGTGAGTTTCTCAAAATTTCCGGTTCACTGAAAGTATTGACGTTAGTATGAAACATCTGGTTATACCGGAAGTAGACGTCAACTTTTTTATTTCAAATATATGGTGTTTTTTATTGCGGATCTAGATTGCCCGTTAAATTTGATGGTAGGTTTTAGTAACATGTCATTTTTCTCAACCATTTTCGAGATATTTCACTTCCTTCAAAAATTTCTTAAAAAACATTGTCACATTTACACACCTGTATCTCTCTTATTTTCCAACCTAAAGAGTTAAAATTTTAAAGTGCAAATTCTAAAATGTTGTAAAATATTTGGAAACTCCTAAAGCTAGTATAAGTTAGACAGGGCTGTCAGAAATAGACCGGTCAATCGTGACAACTTTAAAACCTAATAACTCTCTTATTCTAAACATAACACACTATATTTTATAACGTTACTTCATGTACTTTTAGTGAATTTTCGTAAAAAAAATTCACAAAAGGGATTTCCCGACTTTTGAATTTTGAAAAAAATTTTGCAAATGAGCGCGAACTAGGACCCCTAGAACCCATATCCGGGGTCACTTTTAATTTTTATATGTTTATATATATATATATATATATATATATATATATATATATATATATATATATATATATATATATCACACGGATAACTCAAAAAATGATGGACCGATTTTGATAAAATTTGACACGTACCTTCCTTTTGTAGATGGCTTGGATAAGTTCGTTCGTCAGGAAAATCGGACGAGGTTTCCGGGAAAATTTTGAGTTTTCATTCGAATGAAATTATTACCTAAAAAAAATAAATAAAAAAATAAAAAAGCTACGATAACCAAATTTGGTAGGTAGGTTTACGATATAAAAAGTAAACTATACACTAAAATTTAGATTTGTGTGTTGCAACAAAGAAAAAGTTATAATAAAATATTTTGTGCCAGATCATTTCTATGAAAATTCACTACCATAACGCACTCGCTGCGTCCAGGATTTTTACTGTTCTTTCGATTGGTATCAGCATTCCCTATACCTAAGTCCCATCGATTTGAAGTTATTTAAACATTATTTGCGATAAGAAATAATTATTAGTCAGTGTATCAGGTTGCCTAGAAGATGAAAATTTTAAACGTCATCTTCCGACATAAGTAAAATATGCAACGACTTTTGAATATAACTTTTATTTACGAGGAGTATAAACGAATTATTAACGGAATATGTCGTGTGGTTGCAAAGGGATTTCCACATAAACAGAGATCAACTCGTTACATGATCAGAACACTACTAAAAAATTTCTAAGAATGCAGTGTTTCGTCCAAAATTTCATAAGACTAAAGCATTATTAGGGAACAAAGAGATTTGCGTGTTATCACTTCACAATAAATGTTCGAAATTTGCAACATTTACTTCGAGGCATATTTGCGATAAGAAGTAATTATCAGTCAGTTTATGAGGTTGCCTAGGAGTTGAAAATTTTAAACGTAATCTTCGGACAGTTAACTTAATAGTTGTACTGTAAAGTACGTTTCTCAATTGTATTTTAATAAAATAGAGTATTTTCGACAATAATGGCACACTTCAATTACTCAAACGATGACTTTTTCAATTTAATTATTATTTACGGGCAGTGTAATCGAATTATTAGCAGAACATGTCGTGTGGTTGCAGAGAGATTTCCAGATAGACATAGACCAACTCCTAATATGATCAGAAGACTATTGAAAATTGTTCTGAGAATAGAACATTTCGTTCAGAAGGTAATAAAAATAAACCGCTATTGGACAATGAAGAGACACAAATAAATGTTTTGTCATTTTTACTGCTTATCCGCATGCGTCAGAGACTGCAGGAGAAATTTGCATCTTTCAAGAGGAACTATTCACAGAATTCTAAAAATTAACAAATGGACATCATTTTCGTTCACTTTAATATACCATTTAGAACCTGGGGATTTTTCCCGGCGTGTAGAATTCTGCGAATGGTATCTTTTGAAAAGTCAAGAAGATGAAAATTTCTCAAGAAAATTTTATGGTACGATGAGTCAAAATTTTCAAAGAGGGGCATGTTCAATCGTCACAACAGTCACTATTAGTCGGACGAAAATCCTCACATTACTAGAGAACGAAATTTCCAGGACTGTTGGAGTTTCAATGTATTTTGCGCAGTAAAAGAATTTAACAGGTTGGTACCAATAATATCAAGCAATACTGAACTTCATTTGCGTATTAGTACATTATTATATTAAAATATTTGTTAGACTCACTGAAGTAAATTTATGACCCTTTTATTCATATCAGTAATAATGGTAAGATTTAAAAAAAAGAACGAATTCTAAACGTGCAGTATTCCGAGGTCCTGGATATTGTCGCATTGTGCAGCGAGTAATAATACCAGCGCTGAACTCCTTGCATGAACACCAAGCTGCAGAAGTTTGGTATCAACAAGATGGAGCTTTACCACACAACTCATGGGTAGTAAGCGACCTACTCCAGGAAACATTTGAAGACAGATGGATAGCTAATTGTGGTCCTTATCGTTGGCCGGCCCGCTCGCGAGACTTGACTCCACAAGATGTTAGTATCTGGGCGTACGTTAAGAACAAAGTTTACCAGGAACCACCTAGTACAAAACAAAATATGATACCTGGAGTATTAGAGGCCTTCAATGCAGTGGAGCAAGATTACATTTCTCGAGCCACGGGTACCATCATTAAAAGAGCCATCAAATGCTTCGAAGTGAACGGTGCAAATTTCGAACATTTATTGTGAAGTGATAACACCCTTTGTTCCCTAATAATGATTTACTATTATGAAATTTTGGAAGAAACACTCCATTCTTAGAAATTATTTTGTAGTATTCTGACAATGTAACGAGTTGATCTGTATTTATGTGGAAATCTCTTTGCAACCACACGACATCGTCTGTTAATAATTCGATAATACTCCTCGTAAATAAAAGTTGTATTCAAAAATTGTCGCATATTTTACTTATGTCGGAAGATGACGTTTAAAATTTTCATCTCCTAAGCAACCTGATAAACTGACTAATTATTATTTTTTATCGCAAATAATATTTAAATATCTTCAAATCGGTGGGACTTAGATATATAGAATGCTGTAACCAATCGAACGAACAATAAAAAGTACATGAACTAACGTTATAGAATGTAGGGTGTTCTGATTAAAATAAGAGAAGTATTAGGTTTTGAAGTTGTCACGATTGACCGGTTTATTTTGGACACCCTGTCTAACTTAATGTTTTGTGGAATTTTAGAATTTGCACTTTAAAATTACAACTTTGCAGGTTGAAAAATAAGAGATATACAGGTGTGTAAATGTGACAATGTTTTTTAAGACATTTTTAAAAAAAGTCAAATATCTCGAAAACGGTTAAGAAAAATTACATAACATAACAACGAAACCTACCATAAAATTTGACGAGAAATCTAGATCCGTAATAAAACACCATCTTTCATTTGAAATAAGAAAGTCCCATACTAACGTCAATATTTTCAGTGAACTGGAAATTTTGAGAAACTCACGTGCGTGATTTTTTAGAATTCAATTGTGAGCCGTACTCCAGAAACGGCTACTGAAAAGTACTCGTGGGACAGCCTGTATATCGGGATAAAACCTCGTACGAGATTATTTGTTTTCAAAATTCACAAATAAATATACAGCTAAGAATTTTAAAGTGTTACAAGGGGATACCTCGAAAACGATTTAAATTAATTTTGTGAAATTGCGGTGAAGTGATACGGAGACGTGAGGACATATTTAAACATATTTTTGACATTTACGTCCCCTCTGTATTTTGAGGCGCAGGGGTAACTTTGGATATTTTCAAATGGAGTAATGTATTTATTTAACAAAATTTGAATCAAAGTAAAAAACTAGGTTTGTTAGTTTAAAACACACAAAAAAACATTAAAAATTGTAACCTCCCGTAAATTTAATGAGAGAAAAGACCTCAAGTGAACTCAAATCTGGTCAGTAGTGAGGTCGCTATTTCCTATAAATCCTACGACAAAAAATTCTATCTATCAGATTTATAATTAGCAGGATTAGAAATACTTTATCAGGCTAGAATATCTAAAGATCTTAATACTGTTTACTACTTACGCTTTTGTTGTATTGTTACACTGCCTGAAGTCTTATATTTATCAGCGCTCCAAACTAGTGCCTGGTTACGATGATTTTTCTACAAATTTTCTTCGATATCTCTAAATGCAATATTTAGAATTTTAAATTGTGCTGTCACAAAACTCAAGAGGGCTTAAGGAGGAATTATTCTTCAATCAAACATATATATATATATATATATATATATATATATATATATATATATATATATATATATATATATATATATATATATATATAAATTTATTGACAAGCATTGCAATTAAAACAAATTTTGTCATCCGTTTGGTAAAGTTGAAATAAATGTTACATATACCAATGCCTCGCTAGATGAACGGTAAAATCGTATTGTAGACAGACAGCTCTGGGGATGATGTCACTCCTCAGGCAAATTAATCTAGATTTTCTTTGCAGTTTTAAAATGCAAATGACGGTATCGAATTCAAAACATGTGGTTCGGGACCCGGAAAGTTGAAATCAGCATTTGTGATAACCTTAAGAGACGTTACAATTTCAGAAACAAAAGCGTCACTGTTATTTCGGGGTTTTTACTAAAATGAATAATTAATTTTAGATTAGATAGTACTCAAAACACTTTTAACAACTACTAAAATTATGATCAAACGATATTTGAAGTCAGAAATCAGATATTAGACATTTTTAGTGTAACTAAAAATACCTCGATAATTAAAACATGTTGATTGCTCTGCAGTTCAGACCCGACTCTCAGATTCAAGCGTGTCGAGTCAAGAACTCTACCGACTGCTGCACGAAAAAAATCTTACCGTGACCGTTAGTGGCTGTGCGCGAGCTCTTTCTAGCTTCCTTTCTTCGAATGAGATAAAACGAGACCTCCAATCGGTGGCGAAGTCACGACGTCTTCTATACACACCTCAACAATAATGGACTCGTCCGTGCGTTATTTTATGGTTACTATTGCATGACATCAGCCTCTGTTATTCCTAGAGTACCAGAACAATTAAGATATTCTTGTTCCTCAAACAAATGTAACGTCTTTCAATACTTGCTTTTCGACGCATATTGTAGAGAATTCAGCACGGGTGCTACAGAATTTCTTAGCGAATTTTCAATGAAAAATTTTGAAATCAAAACATGAATTGCCTTATAGATATTATATTTGAAGTCAGAAATCAGATATTAGACATTTTTAGTGTAACTAAAAATGCCTTGGTAATTAAAACATGTTGATTGCTCTGCTGTTCACACCCGAATCCAAGATTCAAGCGTGTCGAGTCAAGAACTCTGCCGATTGCTGCACGAATTTTTTTTTTTACCGTGACCGTTAGTGGCTGTGCGCGAGCTCTTTCCAGCCTTCTCCCTTCGAATGAGATAAAACGAGACCTCTAATCAGTGGCGAAATCACGACGTCTTCTATATACACCTTAAAACAATAATAGACTAGGTCCACCGTTCCTTAACCGTTTTTGTAGACTTCATCATAATTACGTCAGCTTCTGTTATTTACCTAGTATTCCAGGACAATAAAGATATTCATTTTTCCCCAACAAAAATGCAACGTCTTTCAATATGTGGATTTCGACGTATATTATAAGGAATTTAGTACAGGTGTCAAAATATAAAATGTCTTAGCGAATTTTCAATGAAAAATTTTGAAACTAAAACATTACTTGCCTTACAGATATTGGATTGTCGGCTATTAATTAAGTCTCTTATGGGTTCATTTTGAATATTTAAAGTAGTAACGAAATGCAATCATTACACAATTTAATTTCAACTTACTTATTGTATATCACGCGTGAGAGATTGTTCGAAATGTCCCTCTTCAACTTCCAAACACTTTCCCCACGCTTTTTCTAAATTAATTTCGTACATACTGCACCATTTGAAGTGTCACTAATGAGTAGGCAAAGCGGATTTATAAAACTTCAAAAGAAATAATCAAGCAGGGTCAAATCCGGGGAACTAGCACGCCAGGTAACCGGACCTGTTCGACCAATCCGCATGCTTTTAACTATTCCATTCAAATAATTACGGGCCTGTATTGCATAACGGGGTGGGGCTCCATCCTGTTGAAACCACATCTGCGCTTATGTTTTGGTTTAATAATTAAGATAATTGATATCCTAAAAAATATTGTGCAATTTTCCATTTAAACTCCGTTCAAAAAAGTGCGGGTCACTAACTTTATCCTCGATTATACCACACCAGACATCAATTGACCAAGGATGCTGATTTGGAAGTTCATATCCAGCGGGCATTTTCCACCGTCCAGTAGCACATACTCGTCTATTTACTGTTATAAAAGAAAAACAACGGAAAAAAATACATTTTTACTGGTAAGTGATAAATTGGTATCTCACATGCCCACATTTATATAAAGCAGCTTCGGAAAAAAATTGTGTAGAATCTTGTTATTTCCTTGTATTTGTCTAGTGAACCAATTGCAAAATGTAACGAAATTTTCAAAATCTTGCCCGTGTAGCTCTTGTTGCAGTGTAATGTGATATGAATAAAATTTGTACAAGTGCAATGTGTTCACAACAATGTCAGAACGATTTTTGAATCATTCCAGTATATCCAGCAAGCCGCCTGGTACTTACACGCGGGTCAACAGATACTGCTTCTAAAATGCCAACTGTATTATTTTTGTCGGTTTTAGTCTTTTCCAAACTCGTGGTTCCGATTTTAAACTGTCAGTAGTACGACTGCTGGTTTCTATCTGTGGAAATGCCAGGTGATATTTTGGATTATTAGGAAACCTATCTGCTCATATTAGTGCAGCTTTTCTGTATTTTTTCCTGCACCCCCTAAAATTAACAACATATCAACTTGCGCATTAAAATTATTTGCCATGTTTAATTCAGCAATAAATTGGGAAAGAATCGTCAAAATGTCAAAATTATCATTTATTTGACGTAAGTAAAAATAACGCGTTTTCCTGGAAGCAAATAATAATAAACGTGAACATCCAACACACTTGATAAATAATTTTGATTTTTTTTTGTATTTTAACCTAATAAATTATAATTCCATAACCGAAAGCGCAAATCAAAAAATGTTTAGCACACATACTTTTACGTCGAGTCGAATTTTATAAAAAGAAGTACGTCATCCCATTTAAAAATCAAAAACTACCCCAGCCCCTCAAATTAGAGAGGGTAGGGAGTAAATGCCACAAATATGTTTAAATATGTCTCCACTTATCACTTGTCATTATCACGACTTAAATTACACACAACACTTACCCTGAGTAAGCCAAAAGAGTCACATTTAATGTGGCTCCTTTGGAACATACCACGCACCAAATCTACTTTTTACACCAGGATTAATACAAGTCTAAAGTCCATTACAGTAAAAGGATGCGATATTGTCTTCATTTTCTGAATTTTTATAGTCTTCGAAGCTCTGAAGGTCATCTGCATCTTCACGCTCTAGTAATTTTGTTTTAAGTGTGGTGTTCCTCTCAGATTTTTTTGTTTCTGACACATTTGTGTTATTATGATAAACTAAATGGAGAAATAAGTAAGCAATGTAAATAGCACGCTTGTGGGTTCGGCGACGAACGAAAAGAATAGGCCCAAGGTAACTTCTGCCTGTCGTAAGAGGCGACTAATTGGAGTCAAACACTGGCGAGGCTATTATCCAGACGAGCCTAAAGGGAGGCGGATATTTCTAGTGAGTAATATACACGTGGGCTTAGGGGCCTCCATTGTGGGCTTCGAAAGGGACAACTCTCCTCGCTTGCTTACTGGGGAGCAAATTATAGATCATACCGCCTTGGGTTAAGCGCTGGAGGGTGTCGGGTCTCCAAACAACACTGAGGGTGTCGGGTGGCCAAACAACCCGGGGGGTGTTGGGAAGTGGTATACACAGGACCCTTCCTGTGTGCTTCAGAACGGACAAACGACCTCAATTATGTGATGCTCGGGAGAGTGACTCTGTGGGATGTCGCCTTGAGTATAGCACTGGTGGGCGACGGATCTAAATGAACCCGAAGGAGAGCTGAGATCCCTAGGAAAGGGTTAAAACTGGAGATTGCGGCATCTTCTGTCAGCTTTGAAACGGGCAAACGACCTCGCTTGAATGTTGCACGGCTGCGAGACTCCATATGATATCGCGTCGAGTCAAACATTGACAGATGTCGGGTTCAGACGAACTCTGAGAGAGGTTATCACTTTGTGAGCTTCGAAATGGATAGGTGACTTCACTCAGATGACAGCACATCTGCCAAAGTAACTTTCACCCTAAGAAATATCGTCTTCTACGTGGAGCTTCATCTGTTGGGTGAAATTTAAGCAAACACTGGCGCATATCGGGTCTAGATGAACTTGGAGGAGAGCTGACATCCCCCGGCATGGATTACACCTGGAGATTGAAGCCTCCGCTGTGAACTTTGAAACGGGCTAATGACCCTCTCTGAATACTGTTCGAGAGCGGGACTTCATGATACCGCCTCGAGTTAAACAGTGGCGGACGCCTGGTCCAGATGAACTCGGAGAGAGGTTATCTTCTTTGAGTTAAACGGGCAAGCGACTTTACTCAGATAGCAGTACACCTGCCAAACCAAGAACCTGTCACGGAGCTGGATTTGATGGAGGGACTGGAATAGCAAACTCACATTGAATCTCATCTAATAATCTAAATAGCATCCTTATTTGTTCTTTAGTTGCCACTAATACATATTTTTGGAAGCTTAACGATAATCTTTAATGTTTATTTTGGGACTACCTTTTCTTAGATAAAATATTAAAATAAAACTTGTACTCTACACACGCTGTTTCAAAATTCATTTATATAAGTCTTCAACGTCAATGTACGGCTTCTTAATTTAAATATGCTTGATCTATATGACACATAAAAACAAAATGCAACATTAAAATTCTAAAAATATTTTTCGAAACAGGTCCGACTATAATTGTGAAAACATACGTCGAAATTACGAATGATATTGTCACTAGAATTTACGTAGATTATTTTGACTAAAATGCATTACTTTTGTAAATTCTATCTAACAGGCTACTAGTTGTTTGTTACTGTATAATTACTTTCAATAAAGTGTTATTTCTATTACTATAATTTATATATATATATATATATATATATATATATATATATATATATATATATATATATATATATATATATATATATAAATAAATGCCAACTAACAAAGAATGCAGCGGTAGAAAATAACATGGTTTTTATATTGAAATCAATACTATAAAAATATTACACACTGTTCATTAACAGGAGTATAAAAACCTCGCACCATAACAGAAGTAATTAAAAAACAAACAAATGTCGAATACTCCAACAACTCTTTTGTTTCCATGCATAGCTAATAGCTGATAGTTGATATAGATTAGTCACAATCACACACAATATAATTATTTGAGGTTAGCTGAGGTTAGTGTGAGGTTAGCTGGTGTTTCCCCATGTCAGCCATTCTTTCTACTGGATGCGCGATGGTGTGCATGTCTGTCCGTAGGTAGACAGTGCTCGGTGCATTTTATTCAACAGTTTAATATGTAGAACATAGTTGTATGTATAAGTGGTGCTATATTTGTAATGATGTTCGCGATTTTTATACTAAAACATAGTAAACCATTTAGTAGGTACCTGATAATATATATATATATATATATATATATATATATATATATATATATATATATATATATATATATATATATATATGTATGTATGTGGAATATGTACATACTATATGAATGTACTAGGCCTTTTAAGTGCAAATTGTATTATTTATAGAATAGTTCGTTAGTTTCGTGTTACTAACATGTAATCTGGGTTAGGTTCTATTCTTTATCTGTGTTCTAAAATTGACTGCAAAATAACTTTTTCTAATCGGTCTAGATTTTTACAAATCTAGTTAGTAATTGTAAAATCAAATATTGCCCAAATGATTTTGTACCAAAAAAATTGTTTGTATTTTAATACTTTGTCCTCTAATCTCTGGTAACTTTCAGTCATAGAATAAAGAATGTTCCTTAGTTATTCCAAAACTATTGTAATTTCTGGAAATTAACGCACGCTCGGCGTCAAAAAGCTTATATTTGTTCGAACGAAATTTTCATCACGCTGTAGAAACACTGGCATTAATAAATTTTATTTTTTCTAAGGCTACAGGCTTGCACTTGCAAGGTGCGTGCCACACACACGCGGGCGCAAATATACGCACACACGCACGCACGCACGCACGCACACGCACACACATACACGCACACATGTACAAACCTCTTCTGTAACCTCTGTTTAGAAGACTACCCTTCAACGCTCTCAGAGTTGAAACAAATACCCTTGACCGCATCCCGCTTGACACTACGCAGTTTTAGTTTCTCAAATCTCTGATTTTCCAGCGATCTTTACACCATTGGCGATCTTCTTGACGGAGTAAAATGGAAGTCATTCAAAAATATTCAGCTAGAGGAATATAACTACCTCCTCAAAAATAACCTTAGATTTTTCGAGATTTGAAAGCATTGGTGACGGAAACCAGCAAGGATAGCTTGCCCAAAACTGGCCCTCCAAGCATGATATTCTATACTGCATACAAAAACACTGAAATAAAATTCACAGATTGTACTATCGGCAACAAACGCGCTTTATTACGTGATTTAACCTTGGGGGAATTTTGCGCCACTTTGCCACTGAGGGGCCATGGACCGATGATACAGTTAATTGGAAAGCCTTATGCTCTAAACCCACTGTGGGTCATGATGGGACTGTCGCCCTTAGATTTGCAAAGAATGGGTTAGCAGACCCGCTTTTTTTAAGCAGGGCCGGGTTGATCCCGTCCGCTCTTTGCCCGAGGTGCGGTGTTGTCAAGACATCCTGGAACATGATGATAGAGTGTTCGAAGGCTTCTACTCTGTGGAGATTTATTGGGTCTCTGGCCTATAAACTAACTGCAGAACCGCTTCGTATAGTCGACATATATGCAGAAATCGTCCCACTGACTGATGAGAAAGTAGCACTTGTCAACTTTCTGTGTAATCTAGCAAAAAGCACAATATACAACCACATAGTTTCATATTTTAAAGACAATGTTCAACATCAGTTTTTTGAGACCATATATAAAAATAAATAAGTGTCACTTAATGAAAAAATATACACGGTACTCAAGCAGAAATGATCTCGTTTGTTTTGTGGATTGATGGTTTTTGTGTAGGTTCTATGCAAAATTCAAGAATCGATCCTAGTTTTTTATTTCTAGTATTTTTGTTTTCGATATATAGCTCTTGGCTATTTGTTACATGATTTTTCCCTGCTTGTTAATTGTAATTAATACACACACAGAAACACATTAAAATTTATTAGTTTACAATCTGGTAATAATATTATTAGTATAAATATTATTGATGTAAAAGTCATTAGAGCGTGGACAGTCACATGGAAAAAATTCATATTTCAAGTATTATTCATATTTATGAAAAAACTTCGAAATACGTCAATTTTAGATGATAAAATGACATTCTTCAACGTGAAAACTTCATCTCTACATTCAACCCCCTTCGAGTGAGAGTTGCAACCCCCAAATATTTAAATCAAAAGCATGGGATTGTGATACATCATTTATAGGATCCATTCATTCTTTCTCCAGAAATGCTATGGTTTAAACATTTGTTGCAAAAATTAACAGTAAAAAAAAAAGAAATTCATCTGATCGAAAATCTTTGTGCAATACACGAAAAAATTAATAACTAATCGAGTTTTATCTTGATAATGAGAAAGCAACCAAAGGCCATTTTAGTGTCTTTTTCGGACGGCATCAATTTAAAGGAGGCATACAAAGTTATCAACATTTCTCACAGTTGGTAATGCTAATTTTGTTTAAAATGCCTTAGGAACTTGCTGTGTGATTGTCGCCGCATGACAGTAGCTGTCAGTTGTTAACTGCGATTCAAAAACATGGTTTATTTATCAGAAATGCATAAGATAACAAATCTAAAGATGATTGGTTATCGAATAAAACTCACGCAGTTTAAGAAAAATTTCCCGGCTTGCCGCCTATATAAAGACAATGTAATAAAAATACATAAAAATGCGAACTAATAAAAAGTTGTCTTGCATAGAAAAGCTGAATAAACACTATAAAACCCACAAAAGTCAGACTTGTGTATAAAAAAAAATACGATTTTTTGTCCAATTGTCATTTTGTTAGTATTCATTTCATTTCAGAATAAGCTTATCATGTTGTTTGAGCTCGCACTAAAATTACTTTCCACACCAAGTGAAAACATACAGTATTCCACCAAAAATGAAACAGTTGGTTGCTTTTCTGAGAAACTGTATGCCTGACAAGAAAACACTGACACGAAACGTCACCGAAATTATCCAAGCTGGCATGGAATTATTTATTCCACGTACACAGAAACCTCTGCAGCCACTCAAAAACCCTGGTTCTCTAATTCCTGTGACAAGGCCAGACTTCAGAAAGTCAAAGCTCACAAAAAGCCTGTACACAATCACAGTCAAGAAAACCGTCATGCATTTAACGACGCAAGAAACCGCTATGTCCGCATTCTTTCTGAGGCAAAAAACTCGTTTAATAACCACATCAAAAACAAAGTCCTCTTAAGCTCCTGCGGCAGCAAACCCTTCTGGACTCTTGCTAAATCTGTTGGGAATAATTTCTGCAAGAGCACGTTCCCACCCCTTGTCTCAGGGGCTGAATTTGTTTCTACCCCCCTGGGAAAGGCTGAACTTTTTGCCTCGTTGTTCGCCGGCAATTCTACTCTCAACCCACCTCCAAATGTTCAACCACCAACAGTCCCCAATGTCGCGCATAAAATGACCTCTGGCTTTGACGAGATCCCAGCAATTGTTCTAAAAAAATGCGCACCAGAACTTGCTCCTGCCCTAAATCGTCTGTTTCAGAAACCGCTATGTCCGCATTCTTTCTGAGGCAAAAAACTCGTTTAATAACCACATCAAAAACAAAGTCCTCTTAAGCTCCTGCGGCAGCAAACCCTTCTGGACTCTTGCTAAATCTGTTGGGAATAATTTCTGCAAGAGCACGTTCCCACCCCTTGTCTCAGGGGCTGAATTTGTTTCTACCCCCCTGGGAAAGGCTGAACTTTTTGCCTCGTTGTTCGCCGGCAATTCTACTCTCAACCCACCTCCAAATGTTCAACCACCAACAGTCCCCAATGTCGCGCATAAAATGACCTCTGGCTTTGACGAGATCCCAGCAATTGTTCTAAAAAAATGCGCACCAGAACTTGCTCCTGCCCTAAATCGTCTGTTTCAGACATCTTACAATAGAGGCATATTCCCTAGTAACTGGAAAACTGCTTGAGTACAACCCGTCCCCAAGAAAGGATCTTAATCGCTTCCTAGCAACTACATGCCCATTTCTCTCCTTTTAGTCGTATCTAAAGTGATGGAAAAGTATATAAACACCAAACTACTAAAATTTCTTGAAAAACACAGTCTAATCCACGACAGGCAGTATGGATTCCGTCAGCGCAGATCAACTGACGACCTCCTTTCCTTTGTCACCCATTCTTGGAACAACTTTATGGAACTACACGGTGAATCCTAGATTGTCGCTCTAGACATATCCAAAGCATTCGACCAGGTCTGGCACGCAGCGCTGCTTAATAAACTACCGGCCTATGGCCTACCACCAAACTCTGTACGTGGACAGCAGTAGTAGCTTTTCTGTTGTCGTGGGTGGCCATTCCTCTAAACTGTATCCAATTAATGCAGGAGTTCCTCAAGGTTCAGCTTTAGCCCCTACTTTGTTTATTCTCCACATCAATGGCCTCCTCTCTAGCACATCCAGCCCAGTTCACAGTTACGCGGGCGACAGCACTCTCCACTCAAATATACAATATTCTAAGCCTGTCTCTTTAGCCCAATTAGATGAGGATAGCAGACTCATGCAGGGTTCTGTCTCCGTGGATCTCAAAAAAATATTAGACTGGGGAAGTAGAAATCTTGTAGAATTCAACCCCACCAAATCACAGTATTGCTTTCTTTCTCATAAGAGATACACCAGCCCTAGACCCATCACATTAAACAACCAAGTTATTAAAAGTAATGAGTCCTTTTCACTTGTTGGCATTTCTGTGGATCGAAATCTCAATTGGCACCAACATGTCACATCAATTGCAGAAGCAGCTGCTAAGAACT
Organism: Tillus elongatus; assembly: GCA_964006375.1. Lineage (NCBI taxonomy): Eukaryota > Metazoa > Arthropoda > Insecta > Coleoptera > Cleridae > Tillus > Tillus elongatus. Next base: position 300,352,264 of record OZ023262.1, read on the forward strand.
TAGGTTTCCTCTTCCGGGCTCGCAAATGCTTTTCACCAGCTAATCTCTATACCTTATATACTTCACCAATAAGACCAAACTTCGAATACTGCTCCCACATCTGGGGTGCTGCTGCCGCTTCTACACTCGCTATCCTGGACTCTATTCAGAAGAGAGCTATACGTCTCAACGGTGACCCTACCATCACTCAAAGGATATCATCCCTTGCCCACCGACGTGCCGTTTGTAACCTCTCTCTCTTTTATAGATATCTGCACGGGCACTGCTCAGAGGAGCCTTCTTCCATAGTTCCCCCAACTGCTGCCCCCAACAGATCTACCAGGGGAACAGAGCGAATGCACCCTTTTACTGTGCAGGTCACCAGACATAGAACATATTGTTATGCCCGCTCTTTTGTCCCGAGGACTTCCAAATTGTGAAATTCCTTGCCGGCACGTGTTTTTCCTTCTCCCCCGAACCTCCAAACCTTCAAGTCCAGAATTAACAACTTGTCTCTTTCCTCCTTGTCGACACCCACGGTACGATAGTATTTAGGCTGTAAGCCCTTGTGGTGTTTTGTTAAAATTAAAAAAAAAACAACGCTGATGCAAAATAAAAATATCATACCTTGAAAGCCTATTACACAAGTTTTGGCGACAATAGAATCAACGGATGTCAAAATTATGAACTATAATATTGTTTTACATGCTTTTCTCTCAGGAACGCACTGTATATCATCTATCATATATATTCCTCTGTATCCCTCTACTCAGATTAGTGTATAATAATGGATTTGTGATGGTTGTCCTATTCGCACTTGGCTGAGGCATAGACCGGCAACCCAAAGGACAATTTATAAAATTGACAAGCAATTTTGAGAGCTTGGGCATGTAAGGTAGAAACCTTCTGATGCACTTAACAATGATACCAAATTGGATGTAATGTAGACACATTATTGAATTTTAGCCTCTCATCGATTATTCGAATATTAAATGGAAATAAAATGCATTCCTAAATGATACAAACTCAGGAGCTCATAAAAGACGATTTTGATAGAAGAACGTCTTTTTGTGAACAAATGGTGAAAATTTTTGGCGACAATGTTATATCCAGCTAGAACATATTTTGTTTTCTGATAAGTGCAGTGTTACACCATTGGTCATGCTAATCGTCAAAATTGTAGCTACTGCTCTAAGGAAAATCCACACTGGATGAGAGGAGAACATAGGCAATACCCTGAAAAGGTTCATGTTTGGGCAGGAAGTGTTGAAAAGCATGTCATAGGTTCCGTTTTCATTGGTGTCAATTTGAATGGGGATAATTACTAAGCAGTGTTCCAAAATAATGTCGTGCCAACGTTGGCAAACTTATAGCTTGATGGAGTAAATCCACAAGTTACAGCAAATCTGAGATATGGTTCCAGCAGGATGGAGCATCAGCATATTACTACAATGTTCGACAGTACATCGACTTAGTATTTCAAAATCGGTGGATAGGGAAGCAAGGATCATTAAAATGGCCAGCCCGATCACCCGATTCTACGCTATTAGACTTCTTCTTATGGAGATATGCAAAAAGTATGGTAAACAAAGGTAAACCCCATCATTTTAAAGCTGACTTAAGAAGATGAATTACGATGGTGAATAGGTCGGTCACGCCTCATATTTTGACTCTCGCTGGAAGACATTGTTATTCACGATTATGATGCTGCCAGGACGTTCATTTCAATTTTTGCAAAAAAAATTAAAACCATGGTATTTTCGAATAGAGAATGAAGAGATCTTCCAAATAAAGTATCACACGCCCCCACTTCTAAAGATTATTGAAGGGTGTTAAATGTAGGGGTGAAATTTTCACGTTGCAGGATGTTACTTTTCAATCTCAAATTGACCCATTTCGTGGTTCTTCTAAATATGCACAATAATTCAGAAACTAAGCTCATTCCATTTGAGTATTCCACACTGTAGGCCGTACACAAATGCAGAAGACCAATATAGCATCTATATCAGAAGAAATATAGCAACCGTCAAATTGTTATTTTGAGTACTAGGTTAGAATTGGCAGCAGCGTCATAATCTGCTTATTCAGTTATCTCCCAGTAAAGACATTTACATCTGTAATCGTAAAAATACTAATTTTATCATCACAATAATACAAATGTAAATATTACTTTATTTAGTTTTACTCATGCGCAGGAAAGTTTTTTTTTGGTAGAAAAACCCAAAAATATTACTTATTGGATCGAACCAGGAAGTCTTACTATTTTGAAAATCCATATGTAGCCGAACCAGTTATTTTTTTATATATTTCAACAACACACCACGAGGGCTTACAGCCTAAATACTATCGTACCGTGGGTGTCGACAAGGAGGAAAGACAGAACTTATTAATTCTGGACTTGAAGGTTTGGAGGTTCGGAGGAGAAGGAAAAACATGTGCCGCCAAGGAATTCCACAACTTGGAAGTCCTCGGGACAAAATAGCGGCCATAACAAGATGTTCTATGTCTGCTGACCTTGACAGTAAAAGGGTGCATTCGCTCTGTTCCCTTGGTAGATCTGTTAGGGGCAGCAGGTGGAGGAACTATGGATAAAGCTCCTCTGAGCAGTGCCCGTGCAGATATCTATCAAATAAAGGGAGGTCACCAACGGCACGTCGGTGGGCAAGGGATGGCAACCTTTAGGTGAGGGTAGGGTCACCGATGAGACGTATAGCTCTCTTCTGAACGATGAGGAACGAAGATAGCGAGTGTAGAAGCGACAGCGGCACCCCAGATGTGGGAGCAATATTCGCGATTTGGCCTTATTTGTGAAGTATATAAGATATAGAGATTAGTTGGTGAAAAGTATTTGCGAGCCCGGAAGAGGAAACCCAATTTCTTAGCAGCCGCTTCTGCAATTGATGTGACATGTTGGTGCCAATTGAGATTTCGATCCACAAAAATGCCAACAAGTGAAAAGGACTCATTACTTTGAATAACTTGGTTGTTCATTGTGATGGGTCTATCTCTTATGAGATAGAAAGCACGGCTGAGATTTGGTGGGGTTGAATTGTACAAGATTTCTACTTCCCCAGTCTAATATTTTTTGGAGATCCACAGAGACAGAACCCTCCATGAGTCTGCGTTCCTCATATAATTAGGCGAAAGAGACAGGCTTAGAATATTGTATATTTTGGTGGAGGTTGCTGTCGTCTGCCTAACTGTGAACTGGGTTGAATGTGCTTGAGATGAGGTCATTGATGTGGAGAAAAAACGAAATAGGGGCTAAAGCTGAAATGCTCCGGTTGGAGAGGAAATTTTATGTCGAGGTACAGGGTTTTGGTGGTAGGCCGTAGGCCGGAAGTTTACTAAGGAGCGCTGCGTGCCAGACCTGGTCGAATGCTTTGGATATGTCTAGAGCGACAATCTGGGATTCACCGTGTAGTTCCATAGACTTGTTCCTAGAATGCGTGACAAAGGAAAGGAGGTCGGCAGTTGATCTGCGCTGACGGAATTCATACTGCCTGTCGTGGATTAGACTGCGTTTTTCAAGAAATGTTAGTAATTCGGTGTTTATATATTTTTTCATCATTTTAAAGCAGACTGAAAAGATAGAAATAGGCCTATCGTTGCTAGGAAGCGCTTATTGACAACCGGTTAAACTTTTGTTACAGAAACTAAATTTTCTGTTTCACGCGTATCTGGTTCTTTGTATGCTTTTTTTAAAATTAATTTTACTGACAATTGAAAGAGTACTTTCAAAAATAATAACTTATTTATTTATTATAATATAGCTACTTAAATTGGGGCAATTTCTTATCTAATCTAAATGAATCGTTTTCTTACTGAATTCTAACTAATCAGCAAAATACAAATATAATACAAATATTGTAAATATTTACAAATGTAGACTAAAAGAAAATTCTGAACGCGACAAGCGAATTTTCGTAAAAATATTTTAAATGAAAATACGTGATTTTTAATGAAAGGCTTCAAATGTAGTATAACCTATACAGTAGAAACAATGTACCAGGTTTCATCGAAATAGTTTTATTGTTTGAAAGCGTACACCTATTTTCAGAAAATTAACTTAAAATATTCACAACAAAAAACTGGTCAGGGTTTCCTGTCCAACAAACCCTTTCAAGCTATTTACACAGCGGCCAAGATATAATTGTTCACAAAAAACTTCTTGACATAAACTCCAAAAAAAGGTTGCATGCTAATTTTCACCCAATTTTTATTTCACGAAAATTCGTCATTTTCTTTACAAAAATTGACTTGAGTAATGTTATATGATAATTATATGTTTTTACGAAAATTTGCTAAATAATTTTTGTCACGATAATTCAAAAACCTTTTTTTTGCAATAACTTATTAAACGTTTATTATTACTTACCGAATTTTTTTTTAAATCTTACAAATATATATATATATATATATATATATATATATATATATATATATATATATATATAATATATATATATATATATATATATATATATATATATATATATATATATATATATATATATATATATATATATATATATATAGGCTGTTTCAAAAATATCTGCCCAAATTTCTACGACGTATACCAAAAAAGTGTAGTTTATTCTATAAAACGATTTCCTAAAATTAACCCCTAAGGAGCTAGAGCCCATAGAAACAGACTCTAAAAACTGGTTTTTTGGCATTTTCTTCAAAACTACTGCAGGCAAATTAATGAAGTTTGACACAGGGGAGTAGCTTTTTTTATAAGAAATATTACTAATTTGATAGAATCGTGATATTTCGTTCAGAGGCGTAACTTAGAAAAGGGCTGGAATGGTTGAATTTCAATATGTTTTTTGTGCGTGGTTTTATTTAATACATTTATAGAAACTCTCAAGACTTCATATCTTTTATATAAAAAGTCTGGACGCAGACATTTTCCGAAAATAAACTTAAAATGTTTCCGAGAAAATTGGCTTCGTAACCAACGAACCTTGGGTTAATAGCAAATTGAGTTATTGAAATTTGAAGCATTTAATTGAAATTCGCTACTAAAACGCACTTACTGCGTTTATTTCATTAAAAAATGCAAAAATGCCATAATATAAGGGATCTAAAAAAAATTGTAGGTATCACCAATGATGACTTATGAGTTATGAGCCACCTATGATTGTCAAAATAATTTTAGAAGATGCAGCTCAAGACACCCTATAATTAACGTATACAATGGTTTCTCGTATCTTGTATAATAATAATTATGTTTAGCTTTACCGTAGAAATGCGCCAACCTGTATATATGTAAACAGATAAAAATTGAAACTAAACCCGGTACGGATTTTAGTGGGCCTAGTTTTCACTTATTGCAAGAAATCTTTTTAAAATTCAATAGTCGCGGTCTCCTTATTAACGATTTTTTGTTCGAAAATTAGCTAAAAATTATAGATCGTTAAACCATAAACTTAACTAGCACTACTGCCAAAGCACCAGAGGAAGCGTCTATTTGAAACGAATTTTCTGGAAATATTTTAGTAAAATGAAGGAGAGTGACGGTTGAAGCTGAAACTTAGGGGTTTGCAGAACACTCTTTTTGCGACATTTTCTTTACATAACCCGTATTGGTGTAAGTTAATTTGCCTTAATGTTGCCAATTTTGACGTTTCAAATCATGACTTTGACGTTTTGACGGAAAACCCCAATTTTTCCTTAAATAACTATAACTTTTTGTTTTTAAACTTATAGACATAAATCTTGGTACATGGCTCACTATTTACAATGCAAACACACTTACCAAATTTCGTTACCCTTACTTTGTTATTTACGAAGATATTTTTTTTTCTACAGAAAACACACAATTTTCCGGGAAAGCCTCTGCCGATTTTCACGGCTAACGAAGTTATCCAAGTCACTTGCAAAAGGAAGGTACTTTGCAAATCTGAAAAAATCGGCCTATTATTTTTTGAGTTATTGGTGTGATGTATATATATATATATATATATATATATATATATATATATATATATATATATATATATATATATATATATATATATGTATATATATATGTATATATATATATATATATGTATATATATATATAAATAGGAAACACGTAGTAGAATTTTTTTTAATTTGGGGTCTCCTCACTAGTGATTTTTTTTTAAAGGAAAATTCACTATAATGTAAAAATTACATTTATGACGTCGTCTATCTTTGAATGGTGACGCCATCAGAGTTTCTTAAACGACAACCATATTTTTTTTCCTATTTTTCTATAGGCTTTATACTACTTGAATGATAATGAAAAAAAAATTGGTACCATACAGAACAATTTTTGTTGTTGAAACAACAGCAAAAACTATGGAGCCAAGGAAAACAAGCAAAATTCAGCACAAGTGTTCAAATTGTTATCGACCTACCATTGACAAGGAATGATACGAATGTAAACACGTTGTACGCTGCGCTCAAAGATGTCGGGACTAATTTGCTCCACCTCAACGCGAATTCTTTGCTGTAGGTCCTCTATATTATTGGTTTTGTTGAAATAAACTTTTGACTCTAAATAACCGCACAGAAAAAATCCAAGGGAGTCGAGTCTGTGAAACACGGTGGCGACTTAATTGCTCAAACTCACGAAATCTGGCATCTAGGTATTGATGGACGTCTACACCGGGGCGCCCCGTCTTGCTGAAACCAAATATCTTGAAGGGTCACAGCTGCCTCGTGATTATTTTTAAAAATTACTGCCAAAGATAGCACTGAATCAGATCGCAAGAAATTTAGGTAACTTGCTGCCGTAAGATTTCCTTAAAAAAAAGTAAGGCCCTATGAAACGCCGTCCGATTATTCCCATCCATAGATTCACATTGCGATGACGTTGACTGTAGATATCTTGAGTCCAATAAGGATTTTTCCTTGACCGATATATTGCGTTGTGATGATTTACTGTCCCATTCAGGCAAAACGTGGCTTCACCAAAAAAATAGAGTTTTATTAAGAAAATTGGGATCTTCGTCGCAGCGTAACCTTAATTGTTCACAAAACTCTAAACGGCGGTCTGAACCATCATCGTTTAACTTGTTTATCAATTGAACTTTGTAGAATGATACGTCTTTTACCACAAAATCTTGATCCACGTAGTTATTTAGAGGTAGTTGCCTTGTAGAATGGTGAGGATTTTCTTAAGATTCAAGCAATATATCCAATCTGACTCCTTCACTTATTCGAGGTCGACCTTGTTGAGGCTAATCTTTTACGGATCCCGTTTCTGCAAATTTGGCAACCAATTTACTTACTGTAGGTCTTACAATTGACGGTCTGTGAGGGTGTTGTTGGCTAAATAACTCGCATGCTTCCTGATGCCTTCTAAGCTTGACGCCATATACAATCATCATTAATATCTCTATTCTTTCTCTTTCGGTTAAAGGTGCTATTTTTGTTTAATTTGAATTAGAATTGATTACCTTGAGCACTTTTGCACGTTCACCGCCAAGACTATTAATTAATTTAAACAGTAGGTACTAATTGAAATTAATTCACAATTAACATTGTTGTTTTGATTTACCGAATTCCAAATCCACACTGAGATAAAAGTGTGATAACTAAATACCGATAACAGCAAATAATCAATAAATTATTAGGTGCTGTTAAAAAGTGATTTTGACTTTATTTTTTGTTCCACCACCAATAGTTACACGACAGCGTATTAAAAATCACAAAATAAAGGGTTCATTACTTTAGAAAGTAAAGAAAAACCTCATTAATCTAATGAAAACTTGTCTTAAAGAGAAACTGTCAGAAATATTTCTTATTTGTTATTAAATTTACGTTTCTATTCTGTTAAGTAAATAATCCATTTTTTTTCAAAAAAATTGTTATGTAAGGTACCTACCAATTTTTTGTCACCATCATTTAAGTAGTTAGCAGGTCCATAGAAAAACAATAAAAACTATGGTTATCGATTAAAAAACTCATGATGGCGCCATCATTCAAAATAAGACGACGTCATAAATGTAATTCTTACCTTTTTTATATAAAATAAATGAAGCTTTTAGATTTTTGATTAATGTATTAGATAAAACCACACACAAAAAGATATGGAAATTTAACCATTCCAGCTCGCTTGCAAGTTACGCCTCTGAACGAAATATGACGATTCTAACAAATTAGTAATATTTCTTACAAAAAACTACATCCCTGTGTCAAATTTCATTATGCTTTCTGTAGTAGTTTTAAACAAAATGCCAAAAAACCATTTTTAGAGTCTTTTTCTAGGGGCTGTAGCTCCTTAGCAGTGCATTTTAGGAAATAGTTTTATAAAATAAACAACACATATTTTTTGGTGTACTATACGTCCTATAAATTTTGTGAGACATTTTTGAAACACCCTGTATATATACTATATATATATATATATATATATATATATATATATATATATATATATATATATATATATATATATATATATATATATATATATATATATATATATATATATATATATATATATATTCTTTTTTTTGCAATTTCAATGATTGATTAGGTATATCCCTACTTTGAATTGTATGTATTTATTCAGCAAATTTTCGTGTAAGAAATATTTCCTCGATTTTTTTAATATTTCCCTAGAAATCATTTTTTAAGATGTTTGAAAAATGTTTAATAAGTTATTGCAGAAAAAAAGGTTTTTGAATTGCCACGACAAAAATGATTTAGCAAATTTCTTTATATATATATATATATATATATATATATATATATATATATATATATATATATATATATATATATATATATATATATATATATATATATATATATATATATATATATATATATATATATATATATATATATATATATAATGTAACACACCGATAACTCAAAAAATAATAGGCCGATTTCCATCAAGTTTGTCATAAAATATAAACTATGTACCAAAGCTTAGGTCTTAGGTCTATAGGGTGAAAGAAAAAAAGCTATAGTCATTTAAAGAAAAAAAACTTTGGGTGCCACTGATGACCAGATAATGCACAAAAGTATAATATTTTTTGTGGATAACAAAGCGGTTACAGAAAAAGAGTAAGTTTTTGGCGCAAGAAGGTCAAGAAATTTCAGAAAAACTACTCTGAACATTTGATAATTTTTCCTCTGAAAACGTCGAAGTCGCGAATTGAAACGTCAAAATTGGCAACTTTCAGGCATAGAACCTAAAGTTAATATGGGCTATGTAGAAAAAATGTTGCAAGATATGTGCTTTACGAGTCCTTAAGTTTCAGCTTCAACCGTCATTGTCCTTCATTTTACAAAAGTGTTTCCAGAAAAGTCATTTCAAATAGACCATTTCTCTGATGCTTTAGCAGTAGTTTTGGTTATAGTTATGGTTTAATTCTCTATAATTTTTAGCAAAATTTTTTATAAATTCGCTAGTGAGGAGACCGTGACTTTTCAATTTTAAAAACATTTTATCAAATGAGCGCCAAGTAGGTCTAGGATCCATACCCGGAGTTAGCTTCAGTTTTTATCTGTTTACATACGTACAGGGTGACGCATGTCTACGGTAAAGCTCAATATTACTGTTATTATACAAGATACAAGAAACAATTGTATAGGTTAATCATAAGGTATCTTGAGGTGAATCTTATTATTATGAAAGCCTACTGTGTATCGTCTGCTAACGTCACGCCGATACGGGAAATGGAGTAGGGAAGAGTGGTACAGAGTGAGACAAAAAACAAAACAAACAATTTGTTTTGCAGAAATTATATTTTTTAAACCAGATAACTCATTGAAGATAACACAAAGCAATAACCTTTTTCCTTAACATTTATTGTGTTTTTGTTGGGTTATGCCAATATCTTATGGAGAAACCGTAATTGTTTTTGAAGTCTGCAATCGTCTCACTGCTGTGTACCACATGTGGTACAGAATGAGATAGAACATGGTTCACAATGGGACACGTGTGTTTTGGTGTCAAAAACAAAATAAAAAGTGCCACGAGACGAAGTTAAATTAATAGCACAACAAAAAACAGCTCAGCGCGTGTTTAAACCTTCAAAATCATTTCCAAATTTTATAATGTTTGACTGCCGTTTAGTGAGAGATGGCAGTGGTTTGGGTAGTCACGTTTATTGATTAACGTAATGTCTTTGAAATAGGTAAAAAGAGAAGAATATTCCATTTTATTGATTTTTGTTAAAAATTCCACATCCACGTCACCTGCCATATAATGAAACTGTCCTTTGTCAAAGTCAGAGTCTCTGCGTTGAAAACTTCATTTAGAGATTCAAGTTCCCAGTCGGAGGAGGTATCTTCATGTTCCACGCTCTGGTCTCTCTCACTACCAGTGCTATCACTTTCAACCAACTTCAATTTATTTTTCGTGTTACTCATTCTAAAAACAATTGAAGTACCACCAGAATATTTTTTAGTCGATTTGGTCAAATTATTTCTTTTTTTTTCCACTCCAGCGATTTATCGAGCTCTTTATTTTTCCTCAAGTTTCTAATTTTTTGAGCGTGTCCTTTAAGATTTTGCTGTTACTGTTGTTGCGTGGTACCCTGTTCGCCTTGCGTGGTATATCTGTGAGAAAACTTCGAATATTTTTATTGTTTTCGTTTATATTGGTCATTTCTCTTGTCATACCGGATGCTCGAGGTCCTGATTAGGAGGGACATTAGATGGTCTGTTACTGAAAACGTGAAAAAATCGGCCTCTGCGAAAATATCTGGATTATAGGGTGATATTTTTGATTTGTGAAGACCTGGGAGAATATCTGAAGGTGTAAATGCCTTTATAAAGACATCGCCTGCCCATTTAACTACATTATAGATTGACATTGGCTCTCCAGGATTTTTCATCATCCACATATCACCAGAATTATTATTATTTCGAAAATAAGAGGTGGCCCATAAGTCGTTGGCGATACTTTTTTTATCAAACACCCCTTATATTATCGCATTTCTGTATTTTATATCGAATTGTAGTGCTGTGTTTGTTTTCAAGTTAATTCCATTGTTTTCAAGATGCCACATTTTTGGCACATATAAAAAATGTGATACGGCGTTTTTACCAACAAAAATCGTAGTCGAATGCCAATCACGAATTTCCAGATGTTTTCGTTTATATTATATCATAAAAAAATCTAGATGCTATATACGGGGCGCTCTCAAATAGTGTCTGAAATTTAAAAAAATCAAACTGTCGTAACTTAATTGTTTCAAATAGAACAGTCTGTGTTATGTGTTGCAGAAGTGAAGGGAATATAAACAAATCTTTGAGAAGTTATTTGAAAAAAATGTTTTCGGATTTTCGTTAACAAATTGTAGGAGTTTTGTCGAAAAGCCTATTTTATGAACGGCGGTAATTGTTTCTACTATCTAGGTTATACTGGTAACCAAATTTAATGCATGCTTTCATTAAAAAATATATATTTGGTATTAAAAAGATTTTAATGAAAATTCACTATCATACCGCACTTTCTGCGTCGAAATTTTTTTTTAAATATTGCTGCTTATGAAATAGACTATACTTAAATGATTTGTGCCTTTACGTAGAGGCAATTTAATGTTACAAGCTTATGGGGTAGGTTTTATCTATTATTTTTTTTGAAACTATATTAAAGAGATGTAAGCCGTATTACATTACCTTTGCTTTTCCTTAAAAAACAAGGGACTGTTATATATTCACTAAAAGTCACTGATATACATAATAAATAAATCATTACAAATTTAGCCCACGAATAATTTTCGAGTTATTTATGAATGTACTTATTAATGTTTCTGTATATAAGCTATTGATATTCTTGTTGTAAAATCTTAGAATCTCCTTATTCTCGAGCATTGTTTATTTATTATTGACAGATAGTGTATACCTAACTGTATCTAGACAGTGATCGAACCTGTCGACTGGCTGATTTTTGTTTTATTGATTTTGCTGTGTGGTGTTTTATTTGATTTACTTTCAGGTTGGCATTATACTTAGAACGTTACGTTTTTACGATTAATTATTACTATTATTAGTTTAACGACTAGTACGTCACTAGTAACTAGTCTAGCTGTAATTTTGAGTAGATGAGTCGCTAGAGGCTAGTGTTTTGCAGGTTTCTGACGCAGTTTCCTCAGGAACACATAGACTTGGACCTGCGCACGTTGCGGGCTATTCGAGTGCTAAGACCTCTCAAGCTAGTCTCTGGCATCCCTAGTAAGTAGATGAAGTGTAGCTTCCTTCACAATCCTCGATCCTTACTTCCTTCTTCCTTTTATACTTTCACCCTTACAGGACTAGAAGCCTCCCAATACTGTATTTACAGCTTTTAGCTAGGTATCCTGTGAGTTTTATAATTAGCTGTTATTTTACATATTTAAAGGGAAAAAAGGTCACTTCATTTATATGAGAAGTTCAGGTCACAAATCAAAATGAATCATGAAAATGCGGAAGTTCTTTAAAGAGATATTAAATTAATTGTGTGGCAAAATATATAACTAAATTTTTTTACTGCCGAACCAAAACAGATACGATTGGAGCTAAAAGTTACTTTTGTAGGTAAGCAATAATTGCTTTGGGTGCATGCAGATTTCTTTTAGCAGTGAAACTATTTAGGCCTATATGGCCTGAAAATAGCTAGATGAAGGTAAATAGAAAACTGTTTACTTTTATTAATGAAAAAGTGATCGAAAACCACCACCAAAGCAATAAGTATAAGAACAGATGTCGACTAGAAGATACACATTTGAACTTAAGCTAAAAACTGCAAATTTTGAGTCTAACATTTTTGTTCTTTTAAAGCAGTAAAAAAACATATACAATAGACTTAATATAATATATGTAAAAATACAGTTAACGCAGAAAGAAGTCAAACCATAGATGATCTAAAACTAAAAATTACCGATTTCATAAACAGTTTAATTTAAAAAAATCGTATTTAATCGTTAATGCAATAAATCAAATAGATGACGATTTTAACAAAAATATATTATAATAACGGGGGACATATCGAACAATTATGAAAAACATAACAGTTTCTTGTCAGAAACATATTTTTTTTTAGAATTCATTGTTAATGTGCTTCTAGTGATTAAATAAAGGGCATCAATATGAAATTGCAAACGTTTTTCCTTCACATTAACATCATTATCTAATTAAATCATTTTTGCAAAAAACTAGGTATACAAATTTGACTTTTACAGCTATTTTTATTTGTTTGCTCTAATATCCCATGATTACTCAGTCATTTTGTTTAATTCATGGCAATCTTCAGATACTTTTTCGTAATTATTAATTATTACTGTAGAATCAATATAATTGACACGGAATATTTCTAAAACGGCTCCTTTAAATATTACCTATGATTATATTTCTAAAATTTAAGAAAGGGGACTTCCATTCTAAACAATCGTATATAGGGTGTTCAATTTTAAAAACTGAGGTGATGTAATTCTCTTTATTTGGCGATGTTACTTCGATTTTTGCAAAGTAAATTCTCAAAGCTTGTGAAATGTTCTACATATTTTATTAGGAAAGCATTTTTATATCCCCAAAATCAAAAGTAGCAGGAGCTGCACGAATGAAAATGTACAGAGCCTGTGTATATAATATTATTCCTTCTTTTTAATGCATTTTTTTTTTAATTTCAACAACACACCACAAGGGCTCACAGCCTAAATACTATCGTACCGTGGGTGTCGAGAAGGAGGAAAGAGGCAACTTGTTAATTCAGGACTTGAAGGTTTGGAGGTTTGGAGGTTCAGAGGAGAAGGAAAAACATATGCCGGTAAGGAATTCCACAACTTGGGAGTCCTCGGGATAAAATAGCGGGCATAACAAGATGTTATATGTCTGGTGACCTGGACAGTAAAAGGGTGCATTACCTATGTTCCCCTGGTAGATCTGTTGGGGGCAGCAGGCGGAGCAACGATGGAAGAAAACTCCTCCGAGCAGTGCCCGTGATATCTGTAAAAGATAGAGAGGTCACCAACGGCATGTAGGTGGGCAAGGGATGGCAGCCTTTGAGTGAGGGTACTCTCACCGATGAGACATCTAGCTCTCTTCTGAATGAAGTCCAGGATAGCGAGCGTAGAAGCGGTAACGGTACCCCAGATGTGGGGGCGGTATTTGAGGTGTGGCCTTATTTGTCAAGTATATAAGGTATAGAGATTAGCTGGCGAAAAGTATTTGCGAGCTCGGAAGAGGAAACCTAATTTCTTAGCAGCCGCTTCTGCAATTGATGTGACATGTTGGTGCCAATTGAGATTTCGGTCCACAGAAATGCCAACAAGTGAAAAGGACTCATTACTTTGAATAACTTGGTTGTTCATTGTGATGGGTATAGGACTTGTGTGTCTCTTATGAGATAGAAGGGAAGACTGGGATTTGTTGGAGTTGAATTGTACAAGATTTCTACTTCCCGAGTCCAAAATTTTTTTGAGATGCACAGAGACAGAACCCTCCATGAGTCTGCGATCCACATCTAATTGGGCAAAAAAGACAGGCTTAGAATATTGTATATTTGAGTAGAGGGTGCTGTCGTCCGCGTAACTGTAAATTCGGTTGGATGTGCTAGAGAGGAGGGCATTGATATGGAGAAGAAACAGGTAGGGGCTAAATCTGAACCTTGAGGGACTCCTACATTAATTGGGCACAGTGCTCCGGTTGGAGAGGAAATTTTCTGTCCAGATACAGTGTTTTGGTGGTAGGCCATAGGTTGGACCTTTATTAAGCAGCGCTGCGTGCCAGACCTGGTTGAATGCTTTGGATATGTCTAGAGCGACCGTGTAGTTCAATAGAATTGTTCCAAGAATGGGTGACAAGGGAAAGAAGGTCGGCAGTTGATCTGCGCTGACGGAATCCATACTGCCTGTCGTGGATTAGACTGTGTTTTTCAAGCAATTTCAGTAATTCGGTGTTTATATACGTTTCCATCAATTTAGAGACGACTGAAAGGAGAGAAATAGGCATGTAGTTGCTAGGAAGCGCTTTGGATCCTTTCTTGGGGATGGGTTGTACTCGAGCAGTTTTCCAGTTACTGGGGAATATGCCTTTGTTGTAAGATATCTGAAACAGACGAGTCAGGACAGGAGCAAGTTCTGGTGCGCATTTTTTTGAGAACAATTGCTGGGGGAACGGGATGACTGGTGGGGTGATTTGGCAAAAATCACTTTTTTACAATATTCTTGGTTTTAAAAGCGTGTTTTAATATTCCAAAATTATTTATTTATTTAAATTGTTTTTCTACAAGCTAAAGCCAACCCTGTTTTGTACAAGACATTGTATAATTTAATACAAAGTATATTAATGTCAATCTATTAGATATCAAATGAGCTGAAGAAATTTTTCTGAAAAGATTTTGGTAGCAAAAGAGAA
The DNA here is from genome assembly GCA_964006375.1 of Tillus elongatus. Taxonomy (NCBI): domain Eukaryota; kingdom Metazoa; phylum Arthropoda; class Insecta; order Coleoptera; family Cleridae; genus Tillus; species Tillus elongatus. Next base: position 300,367,579 of record OZ023262.1, read on the forward strand.
ATGGTTTTGATGTTTTAGTGAATATAAATACGTATCCATGGCCCTAGTAGAAATGTTAGTGGACGCTAGAACTTGCAAAATTTAGCAGAGCTAAAAAGTAACGAAACAAGTTTTGAAAACAGTATTCGCAGAAAACAACTTTCTCGTCTATTGTCATATCTGTGACAACCGCGCACCACTTCAGAGCTTTAAGCAGCGAACTCGACAGCACAACAGTTGTATTTAAAAAAAAAACAGTAATAAGAGCCATGTGTTGTACTGCAACACATTCCTATATCTAAAGCTCCAATGTAAATGAAAACCCTATTGTTAAAAAAATATATGTAACAACTGCTCCCAAAATTCTAGCCACATGAGTTTTATTTTTCACTCCGCGATGCCGTTAACGAGTAAAGCGTATTCTCTTATCTCTTTACAGAACTTCCATCTCTATGTAAAAGAATAAAAACATTTTCTCAGGTTTTTACAAATGCATATGGGACGCTTCTTGTGCTGTAAAACTGTAGTACTTTGTATCTAGCGATGATTGTGCAAAGTAGCACTGCAAATAGATTAGTGAAGCTTTTAAATATAATGGCTTTTTACTACCTCTATATTTCTCTGTGTACTTTCTTCTGTCTTCTTCAACTGTATTCTACACACCAACACATATAACACGATATGTAATTAATATTTTTAATGCTTTTAATGTGTCTCATTTCTCTCAGTACATAGTTTAAGTTAATGTAAAATTTTTAATTACACAGGATGTGGCAGACAAACTTTACAATCGGATGAAACGAGTAAAAATAATATGTGTCAATGATGAAAACAAATATTTATTATTTTATTATTAAAATAGCGGTCGAGCTTTATATTTATAACTAATTCTCTATACAGTGTGTTCCAAACTGGATGGAAATGTATTGCTATCTCCGTTATTACTAGAGATAGGGAGACGGTTTAATTAACATGGTTTTGTAGAATTTCATGTTTGTTCCAAATATGACTTGTATTTTGCCGTGCCTTTTTCCGTTTTCGAGTTATGTTGAAAAAACAAAATTTGTCGATTTCTTTTTCTTCAATATCTAAGTAGGCGTTGATCTGACCTGTCTAAGACTTGCATATTATCAGGACACTTTTTACAGAGTAATCCTTTTGTGCTATTCTCAACTTTGGATTGTCATTTGTTTTTGAGCTACAGGCACCAATATTTGTTTTTGTTATGTCAGCCATATTGTATTTTTGGCTCATGTGATAGCCTGTAAAAAGAGCTTTCCCATGATGTACAACATGCTTGAGAAATCTTGTAATTGCACTGACAATTTTGAGAAAAACCGTTTTGAGGATAGTAGGCTATGAAATCCAATACCAGAAAACAAATGACAAAAAAAGTGTTCAAAAAGCAGTAGGCCATGGAGTCTAACAATATACCATAATTTTCCGTATGATTCACGATTAAAAAAATATTGTGATTTAATTTACAATACTTAATTATGTAATAATGCTAGGTAATATTATGTGAAACAGTTTAATAACGAAACCCGGCAATAACAAATAAAAACATAAACTCCACAAAACAACACAATTAGAAACAAAACTTAACAAATAATAAAATAGAAACTTAAAAATACACTAAATAGAAAATTGTTCAATATGGCCAACGTTTTCTTCAACGCACTTTATACACCTTTTTGAAACACTCCTGAAAACTGTGGTGAGGGTGTTTTGGTTAATATGATTTATAGTTTCCGTGATTCTGTTTCGTAATTCATTGATATTTTGTGGTGGATACAATTTATATACATCATTCTTCAGAGTACCACAAAAATAAAAATAGATGGGTGTTATATCAGGACTTCGAGCACACCAATGAATCGGCCCATTGGTACTAATGACACGATTATAAAAATTTTGGTATAAAAATTCTTTGACGATCCTAGCATTGTGAGCTGGACAACCGTCTTGTTGGTACCAAATCTTCTCTAAATTATCATGAGCTTTTCTAATTGTTGGTAAGATATCATTTCTCAATTAATTAAGATACCTTTCCCCAGTTAAAATATTTTCAAAAAAAAAAACGGACCAACAATGAAGTTACCTGAATTTTTAAAAATTAACTGACTAATCTACAAATAACAGTTTTTTACCTAATAACTGGCACCAAACATTAATACCCAATCTGTCTTGCAATCGTCTTTCTTCCTTTAGATGGGGATTTTCATTTGCCCAATGATGCCTATTATGGCGATTATACACACCACAATTTGTAAATCTGGATTCGTCAGTCCATATTATTTTCAAATGAAAATTTTCATCTTACTGACATTGTCCTTGATACCGTCTGCAGAATAGAAGTCGCTTAGGGTAATTGTCAACATTTAAGTCTTGTGCGATTGTAGGTTTCTATGGATGGTAATGACTTTGTTTTAATACACGATGTACCCTACTTTTTGGAACGTCAATTTGTTCACCATAAAACCTAACAGATTGCGAAGGGTTTTCGTTTGAAACCGGTAAGACGGCATTATTTCTTTCTTCATTTCTAAGCATTGGTAGTTTCTTCGCGTGGAAGATACCGTCGTTCAATAGGTTGGTAACTATCCCGCGAAATATTTTCGTGTTTGGTTGTCCTCTTTCTGGGTAGTTGTTTTAATATGAATTTGCAGCTGCCTCAGTATTTCGGTTAGAACGAATATAACATTCCAACATGTCAAAATATTCTTCATTACTGAACATGTTGTTGGATAATATTTAAAATAAACAGGAAACAAACTATTTAGTACAAAATTTTAAGCAATGTGATAAATACACCTCGAATTGTTAAGATAATTGAATAATGACAGTATTCTTAATTGTAGCGATAGTGTTATATCCATATCAACCTTTCTTCTGTTGTTTTTCAGTTGACCTACGTTTAAAAATCAAACAATTTTCAAAGGCGTCTTCGAAAATTATTAATCTGCTTTTGATTGATTTCTGTTAGTAAATTTAGTTGTTTCCTAAGTTTACCTATTTAATTAAATTCTAACATTTTTTTCGGATAATGTTGTAATGTAAAATATCATTTGTAATAATGGGCCGATTCATTGGTTTGCTCAAAGTTCCTATTTTTTTATCGTGATTCATTACGGGAAAGTATGTTAAAAGTAGAAGTCTATTGTTAGACGCCATGGCCTACTGCTTTTTGAACACTTTTTTTGTCATTGGTTTTCTGGTATTGGATTTCATAGCCTACTATCCTCAAAGCGGTTTTTCTCAAAATCCTCAGTGCAATTAGAAGATTACTCAAGGATGTTGTACATCATGGGAAAGCTATTTTACAGGTTATCACATGAGCAAAAAATCCCATATGGCCGCCGTAATAAAAACAAACGTTGATACCTGTAGCTCAAAAACAAATGACAATCCAAAGTTGAGAATATCACAAAAAGATTACTCTGTAGAAAGTGTCCTGATAATGTGCAAGTCTTAGACATGTCAGATCAATGCCTACTTAAATATTGAAGAAAACACAAATCGACAAATTTTGTTTTTTTCAAAATAACTCAAAAACGAAAAAATGCAGTGCAAAATACAAGCCATATTTGGGACGAGCATGAAATTATACAAAACATTGGAAATTTAACCGTCTCCCTAACTCTGATAATAACGAGGATAGCAATAAATTCCCATCCAGTTTGGGACACACTGTATAGTAGTATGTAGTTGATATCTTAAGTAATCAGTCGCGATGCTTTAGGTATCTCATCGTCTTCTTCTACGCACTTGACTTTTCTTAATTGCCAATTAAAACAAATTAGAAAGTCTTTAAAAAAAATTTAGTGGAGAGTATAACCGACTTAGCTTACTAGTTGCATCTTGTGACTGGCTACGGTGAGACACAGTCTTTATCTGAAGAAGCCACTATGTAAGCAAAACTGATCATACAGTCCACTTAATGTTTGTGAAGGTCATACAAGATATTTCACGGCTGGTATTGCTTACCAGATGCAAGTCTGTCACTATTATAAGTATAATGTCAAAATGATTGTGTTATAAACTATTCTGAGAAGATTTTGGTAGCAAAAGAGCAATGGCTTTTATGTTTTAGTAAATATATCCATGGCCCTAGTAGGAATGCTAGTGGAACCTAGAACTTGAAAAATTTAGCAGAGTTAAAAAGCGACAAAACAAGTTTTGAAAAGTGAGCTGGAATAGTTAGCAAAAATTGTGTCTGAATACACGCGCAAATATAGCTTTTTTATATGACACGATGTATAATTTAAATCATCAGTATATAAATTGATTTTTTTTAAATAAAATACAAGATGATGATTTCTACTTTTTTAGGTTATCAAAATATTATCATGTTACTTCCAGTGGGCTACTAGATCTTCTACTATCACTGCGATTCTCAAACTGTGGGGCGCGCCCCTCTAGGGAAACGTGATAAAAAAATGTGGAACGCGAACATATTAAGAAAAAAACTTATTTAATTTACTTAGGGGAAAACAACAGAATACACTTATATAGGATTTTTATTTAATTTACTGAAGGAAAAGCAACAGAAGGCACTTATAATATAATTGGGTCAGTAATGCACAATGTATTTAATATCTAACTTATCAATACTAAATTCAAAACAAGATTAATAATTATGAGTGACTCCCTTGACCTGTCTTGCGTTTTCGATAGAAGCTGTAATATTAGAAATTGTAACTCTATGCTTTTTTGTATATTTAGCTGAGATATACATTTTGTCTTCATAGCAGCCACCGCAAAAATCTGGTTTCGCAAAGGTAGGGTGTTGATGGTAATAGTATACGAACTGCTAATGTTTTCAGTGCAGAAGACTCATCATCCAAAATTATAAGAGCTAATTATTACTAAATGGTCTTTTGATTTCTCCACTTGCCATGAAGTCTATAAACATTTATTCTTCGAGAGTTGAGAGACCTTCAGCTCTATTTTGAAATCGGTCCCGAACCGACTTGCAACTTGATATCAAGATGAAGTCAGCAAGAAAACACTTTTTAAAATTCTTTACCAGCATGGCTAAATGATTTTCAATGGTAACAAAGGACTTCCACCATATTCTTCAGTTAAACTTCCGGCCTATGGCCTACAACCAAAACTCTGTACCTGCACAGCAAATTTCCTCTCCAACCGGAGCATTTCTGTAGTCGTGGATGGCCATTCCTCTAAACTGTATCCAATTAATGCAGAATTTCCTCAAGGTTCACCTTTAGCCCCTACTTTGTTTCTTCTCCACATCAATGACCTCCTCTCTAGCACATCCAACCCAGTTCACAGTTACGCAGACGACAGCACCCTTCACTCAAATATACAATATTCTAAGCCTGTCTCTTGAGCCCAATTAGATGAGGATCGCAGACTCATGGAGGATTCTATCTCCGTGGATCTCCAAAAAATATTAGACTGGGGAAGTAGAAATCTTGTACAATTCAACCCCACCAAATCTCAGTCTTCCTTTCTTTCTCACTAGACATACACCATCCCTAGACCCATCACAATGAACAACCAAGTTATTCAAAGTAATGAATCATTTTCTCTTGTTGGCATTTCTGTGGATCGAAATCTCAATTGGCACCAACATGTCACATCAATTGCAGAAGCGGCTGCTAGTAAATTAGGTTTCCTCTTCCATGCTCGCAAATACTTTTCATCAGCTAATCTCTATATGCTTCACAAATAAGGCCAAACCTCGAATACTGCTCCCACATCTGGGGTGATGCTGCCGCTTCTACACTCGCTATCCTAGACTTCATTCAGAAAAGAGCTATACGTCTCATCGGTGACCCTACCCTCACCCAAAGGTTGCCATCCCTTGCCCACCCACGTGCCGTTGGTAACCTCTCTCTCTCTCTCTCTCTCTCTCTCTCTCTCTCTTATAGATATCTGCACGGGCACTGCTCAGAGGAGCTTTCTTCCATAGTTCATCCACCTGCTGCCCCCAACAGATCTACCAGTGGAAGAGAGCAAATGCACCCTCCTACTCTCCAGGTCACCAGACATAGAACATCTTGTTACGCCCGCTCTTTTGTCCCGAGGACTTTCAAGTTGTGGAATTCCTTGCCGGCACAGGTTTTTCCTACTCCTCCGAACCTCCAAACCTTCAAGTACAGAATTAAGAAGTTGCCTCTTTCCTCCCTATCGACACCCACGGTACGATAGTATTTAGGCTGTAAGCCCTCGTGGTGTGATATTGAAATTAAACAAATTGTAAATTTTAACACATTCATCCACCGTTGCAAATATTTCTAGTTTTTTTTTTGCGTTACACTTGTGCCCCATAATTCTTTTTTTATTTTTTTATTTATTTAATATTATTGGCTGCGGCATCTCAGGCCATTAGCACATTCTTCCCCATCATTTAATATCTTTAACAAATTTTCCAGACAAAGTCAACATGGCTCGCCCGGGAATCGAACCCGGGACCTCTCGCTTTGCTGGCACCTAGCCACCTGCGCCATGAGGGCGTCCCATAAATCCAGTTTTATATAAAACGCATTTACATATCGCTCGTATCCAACATATGTGTGTTTGCCACTTGGAGTTGAAGATTCAACGTATTTAACTTCTCGAATATGTCGTCCAAGTAGCTTAATTTCATCACCAAGAAATCATCTCGAAACTTCTGGGCTTACGGTCCGTTTTGCTCCTCTAGAAAAATGGAGATTTCATCACTTAATTCATAAACATGTTGCAAAATGTCCCAAGTAATAACTACCCTCGCAATATAATAGTAACAGTTAATATGCTACACCTATGTCTTTACAAAGTGCAAAAAAGCTTTAGAGGTCTCATTTTTATATAACTCATTACGGTTACCACCGTCGTTAGCAGGATATTCAGTATTTCTTTGGAAGCCGGCCTTGTATGTGGACCATGGAATGTGTCGAGATACACTGTGAAGATTTTTGTTACACAAGTGCTTGTTTGGTATTTTGGAATCTTTAAGATATTATACGAGCACCATCGGTGCATATTACGACGCAATTTTTCCATTTTATCTTTGCCTCGTTAAAAAAATCATTTAAGATAGCAAGTAATGCAAGTGATGTTGCTTTGAGTTTTATTGGTTTGCAGAATAGTAGTGTTTCTACTACTGAAATACCATTACAAAATCAAACATAGGCAATTAAAGGAGCATCTTTATTGCTATTAGCGATTAGAATTATGATTAAAAATTGGAACGAAAATACTAAAATATTGAGAAACGCTGCAGTAGCGTTGATATATACCGCCATTTTGCAATTTGGTCCGTTTGTTTTGTTATAGCCTGTATATTTTTTATAATCTGTATTTAATATTCTATCATAATAAGTTTTTCTATAAGTTATCTCATATAGCATTTACCTGTTCATTCATTCACTCATTGATCTGTTGCATTTACCGGTCACCTTCTGACAACAACTTTGTTCAGCCCTCCGAATACCTTTCTGAAAAAACCGACCATCTAATTTCTGAATATCCTTCCTTCGAGGTCACTATTCTTGGGGACTTCAATGTCCATAATAAGTAATGGCTAGCATCTTCAAAAACCGATCCACAAGGGAGAGCAGCGGACGCCTTTCAAGTCAGCCAAGTTAGCCAATATGGTTCAGCAATCTACTTACTTTCTTCGCATCTCAACACACAGCTCAAATCCCTTGGATCCCCTTCTTACTACAAAACCTGAATGCTATAAGACATCAGTCACCGCCCCCTTGGTCGCCCCCCCATGGCATGGTCACTGCTTCCTGCGCAATGCAACCCGAGGTCACACAGTCATCACACCCACGTATCGTTTGGCACTAGAACTCCGCAAACTGGGAGGAAATGCGGGAATACTTTTCCTCATTCCCATGAGCGGCAGTCTGCTTCGCTCATCCTGACCCCTCTGATATCTCACAAAACGTCACCGAAATTATCCAAGCTGGTATGGAATTATTTATTTCACATACACAGAAAACCTCTTCAGCCACTCAAAAGCCCTGGTTTTCTAAATACTGTGACAAGGCCAGACTTGAAAAGGTCAAAGCTCACAAAACGCTTCTACACAATCCCAGTCAAGAAAACCATCAAGAATTTGAGGACGCAAGAAGAAACCGCTATGTCCGCATTCTTTGTGAGACAAAAAACCAAGTCGTCTAAAGCTCCAACGGCAGAAAACCCTTCTGGACTCTTGCTAAATCTATTGGGAATAATTTCTGCAAAAGCACGTTCCCACCTCTTGTCTCAGGGGATGAAATTGTTTCTACCGCCCTGGGCAAGGCTGAACTTTTTGCCTCATTGTTCGCCGGCAATTCTACTCTCAACCCACCTCCAAATGTTCAACCACCAACAGTCTTCAATGTCGCGCATAAAATGACTGATACCATTTTCAAAACTAAAAAGGTACGAAAGATTCTCTCTTCTCTTAATACCAGGAAAGCAGCAATTATTCTCAAAAAATGCGCACCAGGACTTGCGCCTGTACTGACTCGTCTGTTTCAGAGATCTTACAATAGAGGCATATTCCCAAGTAACTGGAAAACTGCTCGAGTACAACCCATCCCCAAGAAAGGATATAAAGCGCTTCCTAGCAACTACAGGCCCATTTCTCTCGTCTCTAAAGTTATGGAAAAGTATATAAACTCCGAATTACTAAAATTTCTTGAAAAACACAGTCTAATCCAGGACAAGCAGACTGCCGACCTCCTTTTGTTTGTTATCCATCCTTGGAACAAGTCTATGGAACTACACGGTGAATTCCAGATTGTCGCTCTAGACATATTCAAAGCATTCGAACAGGTCTGGCATGCAGCTCTGCTTAATCAACTTCTGGTCTGTGGCCTACCACCAAAACTCTGTACCTGGATAGCAACTTTCCTCTCCAACCGAAGCATTTCTGTTGTCGTGGATGGCCATTACTCTAAACTGTATCCAACTAATGCAGGAGTCCCTCAAGGTTAAACTTTAGCCCCTACTTTGTTTCTTCTTCACATCAGTGATATCCTCTCTAGCACATCCAACCCAGTTCACACTTACGCGGACGACAGCACCCTCCACTCAAATATACAATATTCTAAGCTCGTCTCTTTAGCACAATTAGATGAGGATCGCAGACTCATGAAGGGGTTCTGTCTTTGTGGATCTCCAAAAATATTAGAATGGGGAAGTATAAATCTTGTACAATTCAACTGCACAAAATCTCAGTCTGGATTTCTTCTCATAAGAGATACACCAGCCCTAGACCCAGCACAATGACCAACCAAGTTATTCAAACTAATGAGTCCTTTCCACTTGTTGGCATGTCTGTAGATCAAAATCTCAATTGGCACTAGCATGTCACATCAATTGCAGAAGCGGCTGCTAAGAAATTAGGTTTTCTCTTCAGGGCTCGCAAATACTTTTCACCAGCTCATTTCTATCGCTTATATAGTTCATAAAATAAGCCAAATCTTGAATACTGCTCCCAAATCTGCGGTGCCGCTGTCACTTCTACACTCACTATCCTGGACTGCATTTAGAAGAGAGCTATACGTCTCATCGGTGACCTTACCCTACCCCAAAGGCTGCCACCCCTTGTCCACCGACGTGTCGTTGGTGACCTCTCTCTCTCTCTCTCTTTTATAGATATCTGCACGGGCACTGCTCAGAGGAGCTTTCTTCCATAGTTCCTCCACCTGCTGCCCCCAACAAATCTACCAGAGGAACAGAGCGACTACACCCTTTTACTGTCCAGGTCACCAGACATAGAACATCTTGTTATGCCCGCTCTTTTGTGCCCAGGATTTCGAGGTTGTGGAACTCCTTGCCGGCACATGTTTTCCCTCTCCTTCGAACCTTCACGTCCAGATTGCCTCTTTGCTCCCACGGTACGATAGTATTTAGGCTGTGAGTCCTCGTGGTGTGTTGCTGAAATAAAAAAAGATATACTGAAGCTAACAATATATATATATATATATATATATATATATATATATATATATATATATATATATATATATATATATATAAGCCCGTTGGCTTCCACATTTGTGTTATTTGTTAAAAAAATATATTTGTGTACAATGTTATATTATATCGTCTCTTGCTTTAACACCATAGTCTTACTTTTTTGTTTAACAAATACTAAGCCTTACCAAAGGTGTAATTTAAAACCTTAAACTTATCTGTATCACACTTTACGATATTTTAAACAATTGATTGTTTTTATGTAATAAATAATGTAGTTACCGACATCAAAGGCAGCTTGCAATGAACATAATAAACGAAAACTGGAACCTGTGATGGGCATTGTAAAGTACACTTGGAGAAACCAAATCATCACAACACATATTTATAAAGACCTTACGATCGTGTCACAAACCACGTTAGCATACTCTGATGATGCTAACGTGGTTAGTGAAACAATCGTAAGATCTTTAAAAATAGGTGTTGTGGTGATTTGGTTTCTCCGAGTATTTTTAAAGACCTTACGATCGTTTCACTAACCACGTTAGCATCATCAAAGGATGAAAAATTCTGTCGGTCTTTAAAAATATGTGTTGTGGTGACTTGGTTTCTCCCAGTGTACTTATAATAAACGAAAGCTTTAAAACTTGTTATACATATATATATATATATATATATATATATATATATATAAATATAAATTCCCGCACCATGACTATTTAAGATAAAAAAGTGACATCCTACAACGTGAAAACTTCGCCCTTGCATTCAACCCCCTTCGAGTGACAGTTGTAACCACCAGGTTTTTAAATAGAAAGTAGGGGCTTGTGATACCTCATTTGAAAGATCTCTTCTTCCTCTATTCAAAAATGCAATTTTTTGTAATGTTTTGGAAAAATAACAGTAAAAAAAATGAAATTCATTTGGTTGAGGAACTTCGCTACAACCCACTTAAAATAAATAACTAATCGTGTTTCATTCAAAATACTTGAATCTTGAAGTAGGGGATCTTCAAAGTGTATACCCTGCATGCCTTGGCAGCATCTTAATCGTAAATAAGAATGTCTTCTAAAGGTAGTCAACATCTGAGGCGCGACCGACCTGATCGCAGACTTTATTCTCCTTCCTAGGTCTGTTAAATCGCATAATGTAGTTTTGTATACCATACTTTTTACACATCCCCATAAGAATAAATCTAATAGCGTAAGATCGGGTGATCGTGCCGGCTATTCTAACAATTCTTACCTCCCCATCCACCGAGTTTGAAATATTAAGTCAAGGCACTGCCGGAAATTGATTTGGTAATGGGCTAGTTCTCCATCCTACTGGAATCATATCATTATCACTGGAACTTGTAGGTTTACTTGATCAGGATACACGCTGGTCACAGTTGGCACGAGAATATTTTGGAGCAGTGCTAAATAATTTAATGCATTATAATTGCCATCAATGAAAAAGGGACCCATGGTATGGTCTCCAACTATTCCTGCCCAAACATTTAACCGTTATGGTATTGCGTATGTTCTTATCTACCCCAGTGTGGATTTTCTTTAGAGAAGTAGCGATAATTTGGCAATTGGCATGCTGTCAGGTGCAAGACTGCACTCAGGAAACAAAACATGTTTTAGTTGGATAACATTGTCATCTACCATTCCCACCATTTATTCACAAAAAGACGTTCTTCTATCAAAATCATCCTCCTGAGCTTTTATTAATTTATAGGAGTGCACTTTATTTTTCTTATATATTCGAATAATCGATGAATAGCTAAAATCCAATGTTGTGGCTGCTTGTCGACTCGAAGTATACGGGTTTTTCCTCAAATTTAAACATTATATGCAGTTTGGTATCACTACTCAGTACATTAGAAGGTGTTTTGTATCTGCCTTGCATGCCCAAGTTCGCGATATTGCTTTTTAGTTTTATTAAGTGTCCCCTTCTTGAAATAGTGGAGCTGTGTTAGTATTTTATCTCCGTAACCAATCATGTGTAGAATTGTTATTTTATTCATTCCTGTTAAATAAACCATGTTTCTAAATTGCAGTTAACAACTGACAACTATTGTCATGAAGTTACGATCACACAGCAAGTTGCTGAGTGCTAAGGTATTTAAAAGAACTAGCATTGCCAACTATAAAAAATATTGATACATTTTTATCTCTTCTGTTTAATTAATACCGTCTGAAAAGGACGTCGAAATTGTTTTTGCATGCCTTCTCATTACCAAAAATTAAACGCAATTAGTTATTACATTTTTAGTACGCTGTAGCAAAGTTTGTCAATCAGTTGAATTTCTGTTTTTTACTGTTAGTTTTTGCAACCATAGCATTTTGAATAGAGAAGAGATAAGTACAATTTGGGGAACCCAATTCATCACAATACAGTTTTTTGGACCGACGATCGTTTCGCTAACAAAGTTAGCGTAATGAAGGGGATGAGTAAACTAAGTGAATAAAGACTAGAACTACTATTTATATGTGTTGCAAACAGCGTCCTCTAGGAAGGTATACATACAGACCCCCACTGTTGAGTCTTAAATCCCTGTGATTAAAACTGCATACCTGCCTTTGTTATACTGTGCGTCGTTATTAAATATTCCTTTCAAGAGGGACACGCTGGTTATTAAGATAACAGTTCTAATAATGGACTGCATAGAACCGGACATACTCTATTCATCGAAACATTTTTGTTCAAATTTCAAACGATATATATATATATATATATATATATATATATATATATATATATATATATATATATATATATATATATATATATATATACTCTCGTAAGCATCAAGCTGACGCGACTGCCTTACATTTTTTATTAACTTAGCATCTCCTTTATCTGCATGATGATTATTGTCCCAAATATCCTGAGCAATACATGACTAGTTAATAGTGCCATATCTCAGTTGCGCTAAATGTTATTTAAATCTAGTTTCAGTGGTTCTTTTAGTTTGCACAACATATTTAAGTTCACAATCCTTGCAACCTATATCATAGATTCCCGACATATCTCGGGTTTTATCTTTATCCTTTCGGGTGCAGCCTAGATACTATCGTACCGTGGGTGTTGACAAGGAGGAAAGAGGCAACTTGTTAATTCTGGACTTGAAGATTTGGAGGTTCGGAGGAGAAGGAAAAACATGTGCCGGCAACGAGTTCCACACGTTGGTAGTCCTCGGGACAAAAGAACGGGCATAAAAAGATGTAATATGTCTGGCGACCTGAACAGTAAAAGGGTGCATTCGCTCTATTCCCCTCGTAGATCTGTTGGGGGCAGCAGGTGGAGAAACTATGGAAGAAAGCTCCTTTGAGCAGTGCCTGTGCGGATATCTATAAAAGAGAGAGAGATAGATAGAAAGAGAGAGAGGTCACCAACGGCACGTCGGTGGCCAAGAGATGGCAGCCTTTGGGTAAGGGTAGTGTCACCGAAGAGACGCATAGCGTTCTTCTGAATTTGGTCCAGGATAGCGAGTGTAGAAGCGGCAGTGGCACCCCAGATGTGGGAGCAGTATGCGAGGTTTGACTTTATTTGTGAAGTATATAAGGTATATAGATTAGCTGGTGAAAAGTATTTGCGAGCTCTAAAGTGAAAACCTAATTATTCAGCAACAGATTCTGCAATTGATGTGACATGTTGGTGCAAATTGAGATTTCGATCCACAGAAATGCCAACAAGTGAAAAGAACTCATTACTTTGAATCACTTGATTGTTATTTGTGATGGGTCTAGGACTGCTGTATCTCTAATGAGATAGAAACAAGACTGAGACTTGGCGGAGTTGAACTGTACAAGATTTCTACTTCCCCAGTCTAATATTTTTTCGAGATCCACGGAGATAGAATCCTCCATGAGTCTGCGATCGTCATCTAATTGGGCTCAAGAGACAGGCTTAGAATATTGTATATTTGAGTGGAGTGTGCTGTCGTCCTCGTAACTGTGAACTGGGTTGGATGTGCTAGAGAGGAGGTCATTGATGTGGAGAAGAAACAAAGTAGGGGCTAAAGCTGAAGCTTGAGGGACAACTGAATTACTTGGATACCGTTTGGAGGAATGGCCATCCACGACAATAGAAATGCTCCGGTTGGAGAGGAAATTTGCTGTCCAGGTACAGAGTTTTGGTGGTAGGCCGGAAGTTTATTAAGCAGCCCTGCGTGCCAGACCTGTTCGAATGCATTATATATGTCTAAAGCGACAATCTGGAATTCACCGTGTAGTTCCATAGACTTGTTCGAAGAATGGGTGACAAACGAAAGGAGGCCGGCAGTTGAGCTGCGCTGGCGGAATCCATACTGCCTGTCGTGGATTATACTGTGTTTTTCAAGAAATTGTAGTAGTTCGGTGTTTATATACTTTTCCATTACTCTAGAGACGACTGAAAGGAGAGAAATAGGCCTGTAGTTGCTAGGAAGCGCTTTGGATCACTTCTTGGGGACTGGTTGTACTCGAGCAGTTTTCCAGTTAGTAGCGAATATGCCTCTATTGTAAGATGTCTGAAACATACGAGTCAGGACAGGAGCAAGTTCTGGTGCGCATTTTTTGAGATCTCGTCAAGGCCAGAGGTTTTCCTGGTATCAAGAGAAAAGAGCATCTTTTGTACCTTTTTAGTTTTGAAAATGATATCCGTCATTTTATGCGTGACACTGGGGACCGTTGGTGGTTGAACATTTGGAGATGGGTTGAGAGTAGAATTTCCGGCGAACAACGAGGCAAAAAGTTCAGCCTTGCCCAGGGCGGTAGAAACAATTTCATCCCCTGAAACAAGAGGTGGAAACGTGCTTTTGCAGAAATTATTCCCAATAGATTTAGCAAGAGTCCAGAAGGGTTTGCAGTTTTATCTGGTTTATCTTTTCTGAAGCTCTTAGATTCCGCTAAAATTTTCTTTGTCTTATGTTTATTGACTAGTTTCTCTACTAAGTAGACACAGAAACCGTTATACTTAGCTACATTTTTAAGATAGTCAAGTTCTCTGTTGTGTCTTTTTTTATTTAAGGGAAACTGTATTAATCTATGAACTAGAAAATTAAAATTAGCTATTTTTTGTGGAAAACTATGGTGTGAGTCAATCTAAATTTAATCCACGGTAGTGGCTTTTTTTCTGTAGATGTCAGACTAAAGTGTCTCTATTTTTTATGCCCAATACATCAAGAAGAGGTAATTTGTTATTAATTTATATTTCATGCGTAAACTAAATGGAGTCAAGTTTACTGTTTAATTTGGCAATAAAATCGTCTACTTTGCATACATTTGTATTAAATATTGCAAAAACATCGTCCACATAACGAAATTATACTCTAGGAAAATAGTAATTTTCGTTTGCTAAGTCTGTTTTAAATCTACTCATGAAAAGGTCTGCATTGAATGGTGAAAGGGGGTTGCCCATTGCTGTGCCATGGGTTTGTTCAAAAAATTCATTATTAAATTGCAAAATGTTCTGATTGATGCAAAGATTTGTTACATTTATATATTATTTGCAGACCTCTTCATCTATGTTGTTCATTTTTAACAAATTGTCTAAATACGTTAGCGCTTCTTTTACGGGAACACTGGGAAACACGAGGTCATATCAAACGATATTAAAACCTCACCTTTAACTAACCTAATATTTTCAACTTTATTAATAAATTCAAGTGAATTTGAGAGTGAAAAACTTTTTTGCTTGATAGGCAAGCCTTTAAATTCGTTTGTTAACCATTTTGCTATATTTTAAAGAGATCTTCACTAGTTACCCCTACTTCTTTTGTATCCTGCCATTTTTAGTAGTCGCAATTGTGTTCGATTCATTGTGTAAAAATCTAGATGCTTCTTTCCGAATTTTTGATCGTTTTTTGGTACATTTTTCCAATCTCAAATATAATTACCTATTAATAGAAATTCAATGGTGCCAATAAAGCTTACTACTGTACAGAATCTATCGAAGCACAAAACGTATTCAGGCATTTTTACTGATTCTGCTAACTGCGGAACCACTCGTTCTCCCAATGTTCCTTTTCTGGTATACATTTACTTGTCTTCAGTAAATACTTATATCATAGATATCGCCCTTATTGGATTTACACTTCGTCCACATTTTGAAGCCGCGCTTGAGAGATTCTAAAGGGATATATTGCTACAGAAAAAGTTTCCCAGTGAACGCTGTCATAGTTTTCTCTATACTCTAATAAAAGCTATCCGATTTATACTTCTGAATCGACTGCTAAAGGAATTCTATGAGCATACTAAAGGTTTACGGCTCCTTCGGGTTTCGTGGGGTCATTTGTATAAAACGTTGACATACAAAATAGAAAGATATTTCATGCTATTATTTTCCATTAAAAATTCGTTGGACCAATAGTCATTGACTGATCGTAGCTTATTGTAACACAGTATTATTAGGTAACCAATGAAAGTACGTAGTTCACCACTGTCAATTTTGAGCTTTCTTTGTATCTGATTCCAAGATTTTCAATATCATATTTGTGTAATCGGCCGGGATTATAAACAAGCTATGAGGACCTTTTTTTTTTGAATAATTTAAACTTGGTACAGGTTTCATGTCGTCAGTGATTTAGCGAGGCTTTTTTTCTCATAAGGAATCTAGGTCTAAGCTGTGGAGTGATATTGGACCAAAGGACTGGTTGTTCCTTTTAATAAAGCACTGTATTTTCACCAGGTGGTAAATTCTGAAGCAGGTTTTCTAGTGCATATGCATCAACATAATTCGCCAGATTCGTCGTCACTGGAAATACTACCCTCGTAGCATGGTTCACAATTTACAACGTTGGAATCTAAGGAGGTTAGATGCATTAGAATGCATCCGTGACAACATACTAGCTTTTCATGCACCGAGATGGCGACCCGGGATTATTAGAATCATTGTTATCATGTAATGGTTCTCGTTCTTCATCACATTTATCCCCCAACGCTCTTTCCGACCCACTTAGAGACTCAGGTGTTAAAACACTAACTGAGTGGTGAACGTGTCGCCACCTAGTTCGGAACCAAGCACTATGTTGTCACGCCCGCTCCAAATACGGTTCTAATTGTTGCGAGAATGCATCTAGTCTTACAGACTCAGGTGTTTTAAATCATTTTGCGATAAAGTGTTTTTCTTTCAGTTAGAAAAAGACCACTGTCAAGTACGATCTCGCACAAAATATACCAGTGCGCAATATATCTCAAACATCTATTCTAGAGCAGCGTGGGTTCTGAATATTCACGACAACTATAGCACCACTTCTTACGCATGCGCTTCTAGCCAACAGAAAACCAACTTACCTCATTATGCATCCCTTCGTCACTTGATACGGAGAATAACAGAGAGGACAGGTGGGCCATGGGCACATAACTATATTTGAGTTTAGGGTAATGGCTTTAGTGAATATTTGGTTGTCTAAGCTTTCAACTTTGTTAGTCGCATATCTATTTCTGTGGTATTTTCAAATTCAGTTTGCGGCATATATTATGTCATTATGGCCCCAAAAGTGTTAAAACTGATATGGTAAACATCTACAAGCGTACTTCAGTCCTGTGCCTAGAAAATACAGAATTGTCTTTTGTCTCGGAGACTCAGTTTTGACCTGACCTGACCCAAGCCTGTGTTTTAAATTCGTTTTAGGTGGTTCTTACATATTATCAACCAGAAATTTGTTCTCAATTAAGGTCTTATTTTAATGGCTGGGGTAATACCTCAAATATCACAGGGTCATTTTTTGATTACCTACATTATTTTAATCTATGGAACAACGAGAATCTTTCTTTATTAAGCTAAAATTGCTTAACGGCCAAATATCTTGCCATGAATTATTATTTTGTGTATTACTATCCGAGGTTTTGGGGTAACCAGCGAACACCTTTCAAAAAATAAATTGTTGGATTGTAAGCAAAAAAGAACTAATAGGCAATAAGTGACACAATATTTCTAAACGACAACACGTCTGGGTATGTCATAAGTAAAAGGAATTTGGAGTTAAAAGGCTTTTATACCAGACAAGTACCTTTTATTTTTAACCCTATGCGTTTCGGCTCTTTTGAGCCATCTCCAGAGCTTAAAGACTATTCCTTTTTTTATTACAGAAAATGTGCTGTATTAAGCGCTGTAAAATATTTAGTTTTCAGCTATTGTCTTCCGATTTCCAGAGGGAAATGACTTTGAATAAGAGAACATAGACATCTTCAGACTTGAAGCAGCTAGAGGATGAATATATATGACGCTTATTTTTGATTTCATTCTGAATAAATTAAAAAATAAGCATTGTATATATCCATGCTCTAGTTGCTTCCCAGTCTGAAGATGCTCATGTACTCCTGTTCAATGTCATTTAGTAATAATTTAACGCTTTTTAGACATTTTCTGTAAATTTTCATAAAATTTTTTACAAATTTGATTTAAAAAATGTATTTTGTGAATTATGATAAATCTCTAATTAGAAATGTTTTGTAAACTATGTGCAAAAACTTGGATTAAGGTTTTCTCTATTTGAAATAAACAATCGTTTCCGTGGTAACCAATGTTATTTCAGAAAAAAAAAGAAAACCACTGTAAAATTTGTATTTCTTAGAATAATCATATCGTGTTTCATATCAATCTAAATAGGAAAAAAACTTTTTAATGAAGTCACAGCCAACTACGGTTTCCATTTAAAAAACAAAAGTTACAGATCTTTTTAAAATTTCCATATTTTTGCTTTATTTAGAACATATTCATCTACAACTTTTTCCTTTACACCTTTTCAGTAAACCCAATACTAACGCAGCTAAATGCATTTAAATAAATCGGCAAATATCAGTTTTAAAAAATACAGTTCTGATTTCCACTCATAAACTGCACTACTTTATATATATATATATATATATATATATATATATATATATATATATATATATATATATATATATATATATATATATATACCAGACGATAACTCAAAAAGTTATTAACCGATTTTGATGAAACTCGGCAAAAATTGGATCACAAAAAATTAGAAATTGATTGTAATGAAGTTTGGTTGGTATATTTCCCTCCTAAATACCTTATCACATACCAAAATTCAACTTTCTAGGTTTATAGAAAATTGAGTTATGTAAATTTGAAGCATGTAATGAAAATTCGCTATCATAACGCACAAATTTTATCTTTTATATACTTTCCTAGTAGTCTACAATATCAAAAATACGCACCTGTTGCGTACCGATATTTTTTCTTTTATATTCTTTGCCAGTCTATAATATAAAAAAATAGCGTTCTAAAATCATTAGGCAAGAATAGTAAGTACTGGTATATGTTCAAGTATTGTTAAAACATTGAAGAAAACCGGCTTCCAAATATGTTTACTAACTACACAAACTGAGAGAAGTAAGACACGTAAAAACTTTCACTATCTACAACTTGACTAATGAATATTTTGAATAGGCTTGCAGGTCGTACTCAAGTCTATCATCAAGGCTATGGCACCATTGCTCCAAATTGGTTTATTGGTATTGTTTGCTATCGTCATTTTTGCCATCATTGGTTTGGAGTTTTATTCGGGAGCACTACATAGAACCTGCTATAGCCTTTATGATATAGGTATGTAGCAACTATATAATGATGTCTATTTTATAGTAATTATTATTATTATTATTATTATTGTTGTTGTTGTTTATTGTCAAAAATTATACATTATGTTAATACAATAAGTCTTATGTGATTTTTGCTGTATCATATAACACAATTTAGAAGGTTGATTCCTAAATAGTTTCACAGTCCTACACCAAATTCAATAAACTTCAAATTTTGACGTACCAAATTTTAATTCTTTTTGCTCTTTTATTTCTCACCTTCTAACACGTCAACCATTACCTTCATTTACCATAAATCTGTGCTATTCCATAATGTCTTTTTAACTGCTATTCTTTCCAAACAACCCATATTTTCACCAAAATTTTTAAATTTGTGGGAGATAAAAATTACTTTAATTTGACAAATTAATTAATGTCTGGATAAAAAATGTTAGGACTCGTTGAATAGAATTTTTTATGCGATCATTCTAAGCAATATAAACAATGTAATTATTATCTTTCTCGAATATTGTGTGTAACCTAATATATTGTTTTATAAAAAGAACGTCATTTAGAGCGTAATAATCTTTTGCTGTCACCAACTTCGTTTATTAAAATCAATTGTTTATTTTGATAAACACAAATACAGGATGTCTCAGAGAGACCGGTCCTTAGAAGTTTTTAGAGTTATGCTTTGAACAAAAAAAAATTAATATAGAGTTAGATATAATTGATAACGTTCTGCTTAACTACCCCTTTCGGTTATACCGGGAGATGCCAATGTTATTTTAAATATAACATCCTGTATATCTTGGCAGTTTTAGATGAAAATGATTATTTTCAATCTTTTTATTTAGACCACGTCCATCTATTACGGTTTAAAAAAAAACTATTTTCCAAAATTCTGACAGCTGGTTGACGTTTACAAAATGGACTGTAACTCCTATTTGGAATCAGATAGAAAGTTAAAATATTCAGAAGATTGTAACATAAAGACGCCTTTATCGGGGGTATTCTTTAAAACGTAAATGTTTCCCTAATAATAATTCCTGAATTTATACTTTTAAGTGAAGCTAGTATATATATATATATATATATATATATATATATATATATATATATATATATATATATATATATATATATATATATATATATATATATATATATAGAGAGAGAGAGAGAGAGGGTGGCGCATTGAAAACGAAACCGACCGATTTGCGTCCAGAGAAATTTTTTTTAAGAAACGCTGAAACACTTCAGTTTTAATATTGAGGGGGACATGTTTTGACATAAAACTCAACTTTGTCACATCAACCCTTAAGGGTGGTGATAACAACCCTTATATTTTAAATAGGAAACATGGGCCGAGTGTTACATCATTTGTAAGCTCTTTCTTTTCTGAATTCAGCACACTAATTTTTCTGCAAGTTTTATCAACTTGTTTAACAATTATTCACAGTTGAAGATGCAAAAACGCATTTCACTCATTCCGATAAGAAATGTGCGGATAGTCGATGTTTTGTTGGTTTGTAAACAAAAAATTGACTACCAGAACATTTATTATCGGAATGAGAGGAATGCGGTTTATTATATCAGTTTATCGGTCGGTTTGACACTTGATAGTACTACCGAAAATTAATTTCACAATAGTGTATTCAGTAGAAGAAATAGTTGAAATAATTACTCTATTTTTCAAAAACGACGACTGTGCCAACTGTACCGCAAATTTGTTTAATGAACGACATCCGAACAGACATGTTAACAGAAAAACATTTTTGAGTTAGTTGCAAAGTTTCGACAAAGTGGTTTAGTAGCCAACAAAAAACGGGATCTTGAACGTGAATATCCGGTTAGAAATGAGACTACTGAGATTGAAGTTTTAGGACAAATTGCTGCAGACCCAACTTTGAGCACGAGAAAATTGGCCACCGTTTCAAACATCAAAAGAAGAACAATTCAGCGAATATTGAAGCATCATAAATTTCACCCGTATAAAATTCATCTTGTACAACAACTGAATGAAGATGATTTTGATCGGCGGCTGAAGTTTTGTGAAGTTATGATTGCACGATAAGCTGATAACGGGAACTTTCTGTTCAATATCTGTTTTTCAGACGAGTGTACGTTTTTATTCAACTCTACAGTCAATCCACATAATTGTCGTTATTGGGCAGATAATAATCCAAGAAATTTTCACGAAGTCCACACTCAAACTCTATAGAAATTGAATGTCTGGACTGGCATTTTTGGAGACCGTTTAATCGGACCAATTTTTCTTGATGGCAATTTGAGTGGCGAAACGTATTTGGAGTTACTAGAAGACATCGTTTACCCTCTACTAATTGACATTGCTGAAAATGATGATCGCTATCAAGAAAATTAATTAGTGCTTCAACAAAATGGAGTTCTTCCGCATTTTTCACAACGTGTTAGGGAGTTTTTGAACAGAGAGTTTCCAGGACAATGGATTGAGCGTAGAGGTGCTATTGAGTGGCCCCATAGATCACCGGATTTAGCTCCTTTAGACTTCTTTTTATATCCCCCCAGGGGCTTGCGTCTTGCGAGTACGTGGATAGCGACTACGGGGGTGCACCACCACACGCAAGCACAAACACTTACACCCACACACATACAAACGACCACATACACGCATACACACCTGAGCTGGGCTGCTCACCTTTCTTCAACTTGTCTTGGGTGAGGCCCCTCCTCTTTCATCTTTCCTATCTGGCCAGACTTCTATTTCTCTTACTCTCGGCCGACTCTTGTTCCTTTCTGGCACCGACGCTATTAGGTTTCCGAGGGCTAGGTGTCATTTCCACTTACCGCTATTTAAAAAAAAAAAAAAAAAAAAAAAAAAAAAGATGACGACATGGCTACGGACACGGACACGAACCCTGCCGGTAGGGTAAAAACGGGAAAATTACAGAGATAAACATGGAAGAAACGCAGAAAGAAAACTATCTCCGGGTGGGTCCGGAATACCGGGAATCCCACCCTGTGGAAACCTCGGCAGAGGCAACTACAGGCTGCCCCATGGATACGGAGGGGGCAACTTCTGCAAAACAATCAGCAACATCAAGTAAAATTACACCAAACCCTTTTGCAAGAAGGGACTCCCTGATGAGAACACCTCCGAGAGGGAGATCCTTTTCATTACCCTACAGAAACGATGACATGTCTAATATAAATACGGAGAGCATATTCCAGGAGGAAAACAACATCCAAACTGATGAAGAGTTACAACCTTTGAAACGAAAGAGGGTGAACATTGTCTCAGAGGGGAGAAACAAGGAAACTTCAATGCAGGAATTGAACTTTAAAAGATCGCTGGAAGCAATAGTCAAACAGACACAACTGCTACAAAAACTAGTTGCAGAGACATATAAGCCAAAAAAAGAGCTTAGTGAAATAAGCAATAAGCTGACTTACTACGCCAAACAAATAAAATGGGAAGACCAGCAAAAATGGTTTGAACAAGCAGTAAACGATGGCGGACAAAGGGGGCAGCAGGCAGAGACGCGAGAGCGTCCATACACAAAAACCACGCACTCAACTGGCACTCAGGTTAACGCTGATGAAATTGACCTGGAAGTGCAAAAGAATAAACTGGAGAAAGCCAAAAGGATAGAATCAATCCTCAGCGGGGATAAAAACTTTGAAAGGCTAACGGAAATCATAGACGAAAATTGGTCCAAAGAAATGTTTAAAGTGACGGATTTAGGCGACGGAAAGTGGCATGAGACAAATGTAACGGAAGACCTCGTCATAATTACAGACCCGGTTGCATCAATACATGAAGGCGCATATGAAACCCTAAAGGCTCAATGCCCGGAAGCGGCTCAGCTTATAAGCGAAGGTCTCATAGAGGGAAAAATGGAGTATGTCACACTGCAAATTGGGGTGAAGAGCAGCAGAAAAAAAGAACAGGGCACCTACAGTAGGTCAGTCTTCATCATGCCAATGAAAATGGACGAAAGTGGGGTAGATGACTGCAAAACAATTTATAATCTCTGCCTCCAGCTGAAGGAAGAGGTAGTGAAGCACAACAGGAAAAAAATACGGATAGGCTCTTTGGGAAACACAAACTTCACGTACATTAGGAAATGTGCAGAATTTCTCTTCCGTGATTTTCAGGTAGAGATCACCCTATACCCGAAGGAAAAAAAGAAGACAAAGAGGAAAAAATCCGAAACAGAAGGTATGAGAAGAGGAGACAGACAGACTGACCGAGAAAAGGTTATTGTAAAGGTACCAGAAGGAACAAGCTACGCAGATTTGCTCAAATCTGTTAGAAAATCAGTTAATATAGAAGAACGGGGGATAAAAGTCAGCTCTATCAAAAAGACGAACAAAGGAGACCTCATGTTAGAAGTAATGGGAGGAAAGGAAACGGCAAAGACCCTCAAACAAGCCATTCTTAAAAAAAATGAAAACGCTCAAGTGGTTGTCACGACACACGAAACCATAATCCACATTACGGATATAGATGCCTCTATCGACGAGACTGAACTAAAGAAGGAGATGGTGAAAAGTGAGCGTATTAACCCGGATTCTTTTAGGGTTGTCTCTATGAGGCCTACCCAAAATGGCAATCAAACAGCCACTGTAGCCATGAGGACGGAATATGCCACCCGGATAGTGAAAAGAGGGAGAATAGGGATTGGATGGATCAAATGTAGGGCCAGAAAAAGGGTCAACCTGCAAAGGTGCTTTAGATGTCACCATTATGGTCACATAAAAGAAAACTGTAAGGGAGAAGACAGATCCGAGCTATGCCTAAAATGCCTAAAGGCTGGACATCGGGCTAAGGAGTGTAATAACTTACCTTTCTGCATCTCATGCAAGGAGGAAGGTCATAGAATGGATCAGACAAAGTGTCCTCAATACAGAAGACTAATCAAAGAAAAGACCAGAACACTATCCACTGCGGGAAACATAACTGATTATGTCAATTAGCATACTACAAACAAACCTGGGAAGAGCAAGGGCTGCACACGACGTAGCCTATGCAACAGCTATAGAACGAAACCTGGATATCCTCGTAGTGGGCGAGCCAAATAGAAAAATCGTAGAAAACCAACAATGGATCAAGGACAAAAGAGTAGATGTGGCTATCCTAGTAATAAATAGGGAGGAAGAAGTAGCAGAAGTAAGTCCAGAGGATGGCTTCATACGGGTCAGGTTGAACGGCTTCCATCTCTATTGCGTATATATCTCCCCGAATATACAATTCGAAGAATACAGAAGGCGAGTAGATGCCATTATGAATGATGTCAGAAGAAAATCAGGAGAAAAAATAATCATAGGCGATATAAATGCCAAATCCCCCATGTGGGGCTCACCGCTTCAGGATAAAAGAGGGGAGTATTGGTCAGACTGGTTAGCCACTCTGAACATAAATGTTTTGAACGATGGCAGGAAAGCGACTTTTGTCAGAGGGCAAACTGAATCCTTCATCGACGTCACATGTTCCACAGGTAACATACAAAGGGAAATTAGAAATTGGGAGGTGCTGGACGATGAGACTCTTACTGATCATAGATACATCAGTTTTGATATAACAATGAAACGAGATAAGCCTAAGGACAAAAGTGTCAAAAGCTGGACCTGCGACTGGGAACTGCTTAAAGAACTGGCAACCTGGAGAATTTCAACCGGCGTGGAGTCCATCATGGAATGACACCAAGCTATGAGTGAGGTATACAGAGCCAGCGTCACAAAAACCGAAAAACCACGAAAACCTTTCTGGTGGACCGATGAAATTGCGATAAAGAGAAGCGAATGTCTCAGACTACGTAGAATAGCTACAAGAGTGGGTAGGAGAATCCCAAGAAGTGACATGGAGGCAGACCAAACTCTCGTTGCTTACAAAAAATGCAAAAAGGAGCTACAACTCCTAATAAATAAAACAAAAAGACAGCACTGGGATAGCTTATGTAAAGAACTCGAGGATCATATCTGGGGAAAGGGGTATATGATAGTGACAAAGAGGCTGGTTGGGCATACACCCTTCAGACTGGCTATGGAGCAGAAAATTAAAATAGCAAAGGATTTGTTCCCTATGAAAAAAAAGGCCTGGAAAAAACCCTCTCTATCTAATGAAGTTAAACTGTTTACAAGAGAAGAGTTAGAGAATGTATTATCGAAAATGAAGAACAGGAAGGCACCTGGCCTTGACGGCATCCCAATGGAAGTCATCAAGGTGTTTAGCGAAATTAAGCCAGAGGTGATACTGGATCCACTAAACCGCCTCCTTAGAGAAAGAAAATTTCCTAAAGAATGGAAAAAAGCTAAATTAATTTTAATACCGAAAGGCAAAATCGAAGAAATGAAATTTAGGCCCATATGCTTATTAAACTCAATTAGTAAAGTTTATGAGGGCTTACTAAGAGACAGGCTTGAGAAAGACATAGAAGAAAGAGGAAGCCTCTCAGATCGCCAATTCGGATTCCGTAAAGGCAAATCAACCATCCAGGCAGTGGAGAGAGTGGTAGATATAGTTAAAGAACAAACAAACGACAAGTGGGCAGCTCTCGTTACTCTTGATATAAAAAATGCCTTTAACACGGCATCATGGGATAAAATAATGCTAAACCTCGAAACAAGAGGTATAGAAAATTATCTGTTAGAGACCATTGATAACTACTTAGAAGATAGATCCCTGCAGATAGATAAAAATGTCTGCCAGGAAATTACAACGGGTGTGCCACAGGGGTCGGTCCTGGGACCCAGCCTGTGGAATATATTATATGATGGGGTGCTAAACGTACTAACACCAGAAGGAGTGACCACGCTGGCCTATGCAGATGACCTGGCAGTTATTATCACGGCGAAAACAAAGGAAGAGCTGGAATGGAAAGGAAATGAAGCACTACTGCAGATCCACAAATGGCTGAACAACAATGAATTAGAGTTAGCTCCACAGAAAACAGAGGCAGTTATACTTAGAGGAGGAAGAGCAAGGACCGAAGTCAGATTTATGTGTGGGGGAGTAGAAATAGCACCCAAACAAAGTCTTGTATATTTGGGTATAACCATCGGGGAAAATCTAAACTTTGGACGACACATAAAAACAGCAATACAAAAAGCAGAAGAAAAGGTGGCAGCATTGATCAGAATAACGCCAAACGTAAAAGGCCCCGGATCCAAAAAGAGGGAGATGCTATATAACGTGGTCCAATCAATTCTTTTATATGGATCACCTATCTGGTCCGAACATATGAAAAAAGATACGCATAACAGACAAGCTACAAAAGTCCAACGTAGAATGTTGCTAAGAGTTACTAGCGCATACCGCACTGTGTCGGCAAGGGCGGTACAGGTGGTCGCAGGAATTGTACTAATCGAGCTTGCCGTGGAAGAGAGATCGAGGCTATATCACAGAAGAGACGGAAACACACCGAAAACAAAAGCAGAGGAGAGGGCCAGCACTCTTCAAAAATGGCAGGAGATGTGGGATAACACAACCCATGTCGCTCAGTGGACCAAGCAGTTAATTCCAGATCTAAAGAAATGGGTGGAATGCAAGCACAGAAGAACAGATTATTTCCTGACGCAAATGCTCACAGGCCATGGCTCTTTCAGGGAATATCTATGCCGGATAGGAAGAGCAGAAACCGACGCTTGTTTGTACTGCGGGATGGCAGAAACGGTAACACACACCATATTTGACTGCGCAAGATGGGAGAACGAGCGAGAAACCCTAAGACAGGGTATGAAGACAGACCTGACCATGTACAACATCCTTGACATCATGATGGAAGACTCTGAAAAATGGGAAAAATTCCACAGCTTCGTCCGAAATGTCCTAAGAACTAAAGAAGTAGAGGAGAGGCAAAGAGCGGATTGAAAAGAGACAAATTCTAAAGACAGCCTACCTACTGATGATTTACGAAAAGTGGTTCCAGTATGTATGGTGAAGAAATGAGGTGAGGTTTGGTGGGTAGGCAGAGGTTTGCACCTATAGTACTCTGAGTCCCACACTCTCTGTCGCGATGGAGGTCGAGCGCAGAGGTAAGAACATGAGTTTCCTCACCCGGCAAAAAAAAAAAAAGACTTCTTTTTATAGGGACATTTAAAGAGTAGAATTTACGAAACAGAACCGGTGTCTCTGAAAGAATTACGACGACGCATTGTTGAAGAATGCCGTCTAATAACTCCACAAATGCTCCAGAATGTCAGAGCTCGTTTTGAACAAAATTTGTACTTTTGTATGGAAGCTAGTGGTCAACACTCTGAACATTTACTTAACCGAATAAACATTTTGGAACGTTTGGTTTTGTTTTTTAGTTTTTTAACGAAAAATTGACTAATTAGTCCATTTCTTATCGCAATGAATGAAATACGTTCTGGCAACTTCAACTGTGAATAATTTTTAAACGAGTTGATAAAACTTCCAAAAAAATTAGCGTGCTATATTAAAAAAAGACAGAGCTTTCAAATGATGTAACGCTCGACCTATGTTCCCTATTTAAAATATAAGGGTTATTATCATCACCCTTAAGGGGTTGACGTGACAAAGTTGAGTTTTATGTCAAAACATGGCCCTTTCAATATTAAAATTGACATGTTTCAGCGTTTAAAAAAAAATTTCTCTGGACGCAAATAGGTCTGTTTGGTTTTCAATACGCTGTATATACTTGAATGGAATGATATATTTTTTGTTACATAATCTAATTGGCGATAAAGTTTGCTACAAAATGGTATTATATGTTCCTATACCTGAATCAAATCATTTTAAAGTTATTTCCAAAGAAAGGAAATGCTTTTAATGGTTGCTATGGACAACTACGATAATTAATTTTTAAAATGTCAAGTTTTTGTTGCTTATGATTTGTTGTTTATGTGAAGTGCCTTAGCATTATTGCTAAAAATAGTTAAAGTGGATAACAACAACGAATAGAATGTTGATAAAAATCTTGTACTTAGAGTTTCTGGTCGTGACTTCTCGAAGCGAGTATTCACGTGACATCTGGACTTACCCAGGACAAGAAAAAAGTGTCGAGAAATCAAGAAGTCGAGAAATGGCATCTTGATAGTTCTTCTGCCCACCCCTCCTGCGCGCCTCGTTGCACGTTTGTTCGTATGTTCATTTACCATTCTATGGACGACTGCGAGTTGGAATCTGATTTTACAAACAATGCGCACTACACTCAAAATATTGACAAAGTCTTACAAGAATCATTGACCTTGGTCTAACTATTTTGAGAGATCTTTAAAAAACTATCCCGCTGCAAAAACATGTAAAAGGAGAGTTTGGTTATTAGTTGAATTTGTTGTTAGATGTGCGCACAATATGGAACTTGATGGTTGCGATCAAAAAGTCAATGTTGGATTGGAATATGTCTTCAATGTGGAATGATGATAATATCGGCGTTCTGGAATCATTTTTTGGTGTCTTACATGTGGTAAAGTATTCTGCTGGGGCTCTATCGTGAAAAAATGCTAAGATCCTGACATCAGATGCAGTAATAGACGTGTTGACCAATAAACTAGAATCGATGGAAAACGATTTAGCCGCAAACCTTTTGGAACCTTAAGAAGAAGATTAATGACAGGCAAAATGTTAACCTGATTGTTTTAGTCAGGTAGCTTCACAATCCAACTGCTTTTCAGAATGACAATTAAATAATTCTACGCAATTGGAGCAAGACGGCTTTGATGAAATGTAGGTACAGAAGAACTGTATGATATACTATTTCCCAGTAGCTGAATTCAGGCGAAGATGACGTCCAAATCAAAACACCCGATAATGAACACGGTTTTAATACCACAATTTTTGATTTTAAACTCAAACAGGCTATCGAGACAGCGACTACTACTTTTAATGCCGAAGTTTACATTACCGGAAGCTTAATAAAAAAAAGTAGCTCTTTGAGTCAAAACTGCCAAACCTTGAAAATTTATTTTCAAGGTTTTATATATATATATATATATATATATATATATATATATATATATATATATATATATATAAAGCTTTTAATGACAGTAAAGCCAACATCGACGGAAAATGAGCAGGTTTTCTCGTTATCTGAAAATATTGTAACTAAGATAAGAAACCGATTGCCAGCTGAAACTATTAATGTGTTGTACTTTGAAAGGCATATTTTATTAAAAATAAAGACCAGTAGGTTAGCGGTTTCCAGTCTAGATCCCGATTTATGTACCTTATCCTATACTTTTAACGTTAATAGGATAGTCTACTTTGAAGACTCCTATGTTTTTTTTGTACCTGTAGCTAAAAGACTGTGTAGTCAAACGTTCCATTGGCAGATACTCATAGTAGATTCTTTGGTTGATTGTGAAGATAGTTCCTCTTCATTTAGTTGATTGTATTATTACAATTTTTATTTTTTTATAAGACTGTCATAAAAAGTTTTACTAATTTATAGAAAGAAAGATACTGTATGTAACTTTAGTTTAAACAACGTTTTCATGAAGATACTTTAGGTGGCGACTATTTCTTTAATTAACCCAGATATGCCCAAAACATTTTTTGTCAAGAAAATAACTAATCTTGCTATAAAATGCATTTATTTTGAACTTACAAAGCTACATCATACATAAAGTTGAAGAAAAAATTATTAGTTTTTGAAAAAAGGGCCGTCCTATATATAGGACGTTGGGCACTAGGAATACTGCTAGACTTTCAAAGTATGGTATGCCAGGAAACATTTTACATGTAAACCGCTGTTACATTTTACACATCTAGTGGTGGTTTTAGAGTGACAGTGGCGACATCTAGTTTGAGTGTCCTGGGGTATAACAAAATGCCCAATGTTATCATATCTGATTCCTAGATTTTCATTAGAATTTGGTCTGCCTGTAGAATTACGGCCTTTTTCTTTCAGATTTGTCTGAAGTATAGACAACGCTATTTGTCTTCGGAATGACAAGTGGTCCAACTGATTTTGTTTATCAGCATAGATTTTATGCAACTGCCATGCATTATGTACAGCTAAATCCACCGCTTGCATTATGAGCGGAAAATACCACTTTTTACCGCGTATCGATGTCCTATATAGGCTTACATTCTGATCACAACGGTCCACACCGCCCATATTTTGGTTGTAGACATTTACTATGTGGGGTTGATCAACAGATATATTCTTCTTCTCTTTATAAGAATATCTTCTTACCGAATGAAGTGGTGTTATGCCTACAGAATTCGAGCACATTGTAACAATGTTATTATCGTTCCACTGTACAGCGATAATATTTTCATTTGTTTTCTTTGAATGGAATGTCCCACGTGGAGCTTTCTTGAGTGAAACATCATCAGGAAATGGGTTTCCCAGCAATCTATTCTTTCGAATTGTACCAGTAGCTCGCGTATGTTTGCTGGATAACAAATTGAGGAGATGTAGAGATGAAAAAAAATTATCAAAGTATAAATGAAAATTCTTATCGGGCCATTTACTATGCAAGACGTCAGCATAGGTAAGAACTACACCTGCACCTACACCGTATTCTTTATATTTCTCTGAAACATGGGTGGCTGCACCCTGATATGGCTCCATCCAATTCACATATCCCAGCCGAGTACAACCCATCCATATTTTATAGCCGTATCGAATAGGCTTACCATGGATGTATTGTTTACATCCATGGCGGCCAAAATATGGAACCATGGATTCGTCGATGCTATGATTTTCCTGCAACGGGCCCTTCTCAATAAATTTTTTATTCAGATGTACATATAGCGGTCTAACTTTTGCAAATTTGTCAGGCAATGCATTGATGGTGTTATTGTCTATAAAATGTATATTGCTCATAATAAATTCAAACCTATTTCGGGAAATAGCGTTTGAAACCAGTTCACTGTGAGTATCTGGGCTACGTTCCCAGTACAGTCTTCTTCGGGGCAATACATTATAGCCGCTCAAAATCAACACACCAATAAATGCTTTCAGCTCCTTTTTTGTTATGTTGGCCGGTTGATTATGGCTGCTAGCATATCTATTAGTCTCTATTTCCATTAGATCAAAAATATCATCGTCAAAAAATTCTTCAAATAACGCAAGCGGAGACTGTGAGCTAGGAGCTGCTGCTGGTTCATCATTTACCCATGTGGAAACTGAAGAGATATCCCCACTTGACCAATGATATGCTTTTCTTTTTGCATTCTTACGAGCTATAAAATGTGACAGGGGTAGGTTATCCTCTGGATCATCCTCTGAATCTATATTTACTTCTGGCGCTGAAATAATAAGATCATTTCAGTAAGTACATATATTAGAAGTTATTACCAGCTAATATTTCACCTGTGTGACAAGCAAATTCAACTTCAGCAGGTGCTCGCAGTTGACTGGCGGGGAGGTTCGACAAATTTATGTTGTCTTCTTCACCTGAGTCTTCGTCGGTTATGTTGTCATTTGCATTTTCTGGCGGTAAAATGGTGACATCAGCCTGACTAATGTTTTCCAAGTCATCGTCTTCCTCAAGAAGTGCAATCACTTCATTCAATGATAGGCCCCTGAAAAGTGGAAAATCGTAATGCATATTCCCAACGTCCTACATATAGGACGGTCATGTTTCTAACCCCAATATAATCACAAAATGAACCCAATTAAAAATATATTAGTAACTAGTATTTGCAGCATCCTTAGGGAGTACATTTATGCAAAATTTGTAATAGCAATGATGATATTTACCTTTCAAAACATATTCCATAGTCACTGAAATTACTATCAACCATTTTGTCCATTTTCAATGCACTTGTAAAACACTTTTGACAGCAATCTGTGTATGTTGGTAACAAAGTTCACTAGACTACCTATAGTTCTACATGTTACCACAAGATGTCGCCACTAACACGTTTCCTATTGAATCTAGGAGCATATTTGTAAAGCGTCCTACATATAGAACGTTGGGAATATCTGGGTTAAAAAGGTTGTGTGATTAATATTTTCTCTTGCCTCAGGAAGGAAGCTATGCTACCTACGTTTTGACAAAAAGACAAATTAAAAGTTTAATTTAGTTAGTTTTACTAGAAAAATGTGCAAGTAGTTAAAGTTTTATTTTAAACAAGACTAAATGAATAATAAACGTTCATGTTCACTAACAATCGTAATTTTATTTTGCATTTTTTTTACTATTAGAAATTATTCGAAAATTCGAGAATTCCCGGGAATTTCTAGTCTAGATTTCTCGAGTCCCGAGAAAGAAAAGAATGAAACCTACTTTTAAATCCTAAAAAGTTTAGTTTAGTTAGTTTTGCTAGACAAATGTGCAAGTAATTAAAGTTTTATTTTAAACAAGGCCAACTAAATAATAAACGTCCATGTTTACTAACAATCGTAATTTTATTTTGCATTTTTTTTTACTATTAAAAACTTGTCGTAAAATCGAAAATTACCGGGCATTTCTAGTCTAGATTTCTCGAGTCCCGAGAGAGAAAATAAGTCGAGAAATCAGAAACCCTACTTAAAATTCCTAATTTATTTTTTATACGGGGAAATGCGACAAACTTGTTAGTAAAACTTGCAGAACATTACACAAAAACTATCCACACCTCCTCCCGATGCCAAAAGGTGAATTTTGAAAAATTTATTTTTTTTGCGTTTTGGATAAATTGGTCAAGTGTTAAGTCGACCAAAAATCGTAATTAATAATGAATAGGGAGAACTGAATACCTTCAACGACATCAATTCGAGCTCTTAAGAATATATGGGAATCACAACATGTTTAGTACAAAGGATTTCAAGAAAGCATCACTTTGACTACTACTATTTCTCGTTAGTACAAACATTTATCCTCAAGACCCCGACGACACAGTTACAAGTTACCTTGTGTGAGATGCTATATCTTCGAACTGAATAGGAAGATAACTCTTTGAGAAACATTATCTGGGCGGACGAATCCGAGTTTTTACGTGAAGGGTTTTTTAACAGACGAAACAACTATGTTTGGGCTTTAGCTAACCCGCATGAAGTCCGAGAAATAAATTATCAGGTTAAGTTTAGTTTCAATAAATTTTGCCTTATGACACGTGCTTTTACATCATTATAACAGCGTGTAAACGGTTGAATACCTTCAACGACATCAATTCGAGCTCTAAAGAAGATATGGGAATCACAACATGTTTAGTACAAAGGATTTCAAAGAAGCATCACTTTGACTACTACTATTTCTCGTTAGTACAAAACATTTATCCTCAAGACCCCGACGACACAGTTACAAGTTAGTGTGAGATGCTATATCTTTGAACTCAATAGGAAGATAACTCTTTGATAAAAATTATCTGGGCGGACGAATCTAAGTTTTCACGTGAAGGGTTTTTTAACAGGCGGAACAACCATGCCTGGGCTTTAGCTAACCCGCATGAAGTCCGAGAAATAAATTATCGGGTTCAGTTTAGTTTCAATAAATTTTGCCTTATGACACGTGCTTTTAACTTATTTATGACGGCGTGTAAACGGCTGAGCGCTACCTGAATTTATTACGAACTGTGGTTGTAGATTTTCCTAACAACATGCCCTTGAACTTGAGAAGGACCTGTTAGTGTCAGGTGCATCCAGATCTGGTCCACTGCACCCAGTAGGTATTCCAAGGACATAACTAAATTTTCAAAGACAGGTGGATAAGGTGGTTAGGACCATGGAACTGTCCTGCGAGATATCCAGATTTGGCATCTTTTGACCTCTACCTTTGGGTACTATCAAACATCAGGTCTACGAGACACCGGTGAACACAAGAAAGGAATTAGAAGCACACGTTCGAGTAGCATTCGACATGGTTTCTCCTCAAAAGTAGGTACAAAAAGCAACACTTAGTAGTAGTAGCAGTGGTGAGGAGGCCAACGCCAAGCAAGTAAGCCACAATGGACTCTTTTTGCCAACCTCAGCAACCCAGCAACCATGCTCCACTCTTCCTCGGTTCCGTCGCTAAAGCGCCTCGACCGCGAAATGAAGGTCGCAGCAACACTTAATAGTGCATCTTCACGCTTAACAAAATGCTTGAATGCGAACGGCCATCATTTTGAACATTTACTACAGTTTGTTTATAGTTTTTTACATATATTTTTTGTCATTTGAGGTAAATGGGTTGGGGCACATTCTATGAATAAAAAATACATCATTTTTTGTTATTTAACTCCTTTTGACAAAAATGCATTAATTTTGAAACAACAAAAAAGTTTAAAAAATCTTATTCCTCAAAACTTATATGCAACCATTCATAGCATTTGCGACATAATGGATATAGAATAAAATTTTTTCGTTCTTTTGAAAATAACTCTAAACCTATTTGGTTTAGGTATAGGAACCTGTAATATAGCTTTGAAGTAATTTTTCTCACCAAGTTGGCTATGTGACGCAAAATAGGTCATTATATTTGAAAAAAAAATTCAATATTTACTGAAAAGTATAAATTTAGGGATTATGCTTAGCCAAAAATTTTTATTTTAAACTATACCCCTGAAAGGAGACCTTTAAATTACAATCCTAATTAGATTTTAGCTTTTCATCTAATTGCAAATAATAGTTACAGCCCATTTTGTAAATGTCAACCAGCTGTCAGAATTTCGGATGATGTTTTTCTCTAAAACGGTAATAGTTAGAAATGGTATAGTCTAAATAAAAAATATTCAAACTTATGATTCCCACAAAAAATGCAAAAATATATAGGTGTTCCATTTAAAATAACACAGTTGATAGCGACTTTCGGTAAGACCGGAAGTGCTGGAAATCTAAAATTATTTTAGTTAAGGAGACTGTATCAATTACACCTGATTCAAAATTTTCAATTTTATATTCCCGCCAGAACACCATAAACCTCTAACGACCGGTCTCTCTGAGACATCCTGTGTAATAGAAGTTACAAAAATGAATACTGATAATGCTATATTTTGAAAAACTAATCCATAATATTATGACAATTTTAGACGAAATAGTAAAAGAGGGGGAGGAAGAAGTACCTTGCAACACGGATAACGAGACGCAAGCGCAGGCCCAAGGCAGTAACTGGTGTCGTGATGGAAACTCGGTATGTTTGGAGCGCTGGCAGGGACCGAACAATGGGATCACCTCTTTCGATAACATTGGATTCGCTATGCTGACGGTGTTCCAGTGCATCACTATGGAGGGATGGACTGCGATACTATACTGGGTAAGTTTGAACCATTTATTGCAGTGACTAGATTATACGAAAAGCTATATATTTTTGTCACAAAGCCTTAAAGTGAATATACGGAATTTAGATGAAAAAGAGGATTAACACACACAGTCCAAATTCTTAGTTAACTTTCTTCAGAAAATTCCTAATAAGGAGTTCGCGACTTTGGAATTTTGAAAAAATTTCTTCAAATCTGCTAGAACTAGGCACCCCAGAACTCATATCCGAATTTAGATTTAGTTATATATATATATATATATATATATATATATATATATATATATATATATATATATATATATATATATATATATATAAAAGACTGTCAACCGATAACTAAATGATCAACTTTGGTAAGAACCTTCTTTGTGCAAGTGACTTAGATAAGTTCGTTACCCTGAAAAATCGGCCCAAGTTTTCCCGGAAAATTTTGTGTTTTCTTTCGGAAAATTTGTATATCTGGAAATCACAAAGTAAGGCCAACGAAATTCGGTAGGCGTTTAAAGAAAAAAAAGGAGTTTTCGTCAAAACGTCAAAGTTGCGATTTGAAACGTCAAATTTGGCAACATCTGGGCAAAGAACCTGAAACAGATACGGGTTATGTAAAGAAAATGTTGCAAGAAGAGTGTTCTACAAACCCTTATGTTTCAGCTTCAACCGCCATTGACCTTCATTTTACGTAAATGTTTCCAGAAAATTAATTTCAAATGGACCCCTTCCCTGATGCTTTGGTAGTAGTTGTTATTAAGTTTATGGTTTAACGGTCAATAATTTTTAGTTAATTTTCATACAAAAAACTCGTTAATGGGGAGACCGCGACTTTTGAATTTAAAAAAGATGACTTCCAGTGAGTGCAAACTAGGCCCCCCATAATCCATATTAGTTTCTGTTTTAATTTCGTTACATATATACAGTGTGGCGCATTTCTACTGTGAAGGTCAATATAATTGTTACTATGCAAGATACGGGAAAAAATGTATACGTTAATTATAGGGTGTTTTGAGCTGCATCTTATAAAATTGTTTTGACTATCACAGGCTGGCCCATAAGTCGTTGGTGATACCAAAATTTTTTTTCGAGCATTCCTTGTATTATTGCATTTTTGCATTTTTCATCGATATCTGATGCATGCTTGTAAAAAAAATCGCGACACGGTAAGTGCGTTTTAGTAGGGCATTTTTATTAAAGGCTTCAAATTTAAATAAATCAATTTGCTATTAACCTTAGGTTAGTTGGATAGGAAACCAGTTATCTTGGAAACATTTTAAGTTTATGTTCGGCAAATTTTTGTACATTTGCAAACAATAAGTTATTTTGATAAAATATGGTACATTGCTCCTACTATATAGGTTATACCGGTAACCAAATTGATGCTGCTTGGATTAAAAACATTTTTTCTTATAAAAACATTTTAATGAAAATTCACCTTCATAACGCACTTGCTGCGTTCAGACTTTTTTCTATATCCTCGCGTGCCATGCAATTTTGGGTACCCTCCTTACATAAAGCAAGGGGTTTGGCAATATTTATAGGATAGTGAGACTTCCTGGCGTCAGTGATTGGCCGTAGTCGCGGAAATAGACCGACGTTAAAGAAAAAAAAATGTGGTCTACAGAAAACCACAGAGCAAAATTCTATCCATCTTAGTCAAGTTGATTACAGGTGAAAAACATCCTATGCAATGTTTTCTAATTATTAAATACTTTCTACACAATACTTCAGTGCCA
The DNA here is from genome assembly GCA_964006375.1 of Tillus elongatus. Classification (NCBI taxonomy): domain Eukaryota; kingdom Metazoa; phylum Arthropoda; class Insecta; order Coleoptera; family Cleridae; genus Tillus; species Tillus elongatus. The sequence continues at coordinate 300,404,855 of OZ023262.1, forward strand.
ATTGAGTGGCTTTTGCCTACAAATATTATCAGGTCTATCTTTTTGAATAAAGTCGCCCAGTTTTAAATAAATTTGGCGGCTTATTCCTTCATACGCAGGTTGCAAGTAATAACCAAGAAGTAGCAGTAAATTGCAGAATAACTCTGACCCGATAATATATTAACTTTTTGCAGATTTTGTTTTTTCTGTTAATTGTGGTTAAAAATCTTTTAAATAATGGGCTACTACGCAAACACAGTTCAATTTTTGTTTGCTTTTTTACTTTATGATAGACTTTTTTAAAATAACAAATACATAATCTTTTTTTAATGAGTTTTCTTAGAAAAAAATTTACTAATGATTGTCGCTCTAGACATATCCAAAGCATTCGACAAGGTCTGCCACGCAGCGCTGCTTTATAAACTTCCGGCCTATGGCCTACCACCAAAACTCTGTACCAGGACAGCAATTTTCCTCTCCAACCGGAGCATTTCTGTTGTCGTGGATGGCCATTCCTCTAAACTGTATCCAATTAATGCAGGAGTTCCTCAAGGTTCAGCTTTAGCCCGTACTTTGTTTCTTCTCCACATCAATGACTTCCTCTCTAGCACATCCAACCCAGTTCACAGTTACGCGGACGACATGACCATCCACTCACATATACAATATTCTAAGCCTGTCTCTTTTCTTTAGCCCAATTAGATGAGGATCGCAGACTCATGCAGGGTTCTGTCTCCGTAGATCTCCAAAAAATATTAGACTGGGGAAGTAGAAATCTTGTACAATTCAACCCCACCAAATCTCGGTCTTGCTTTTGTTCTCATAAGAGATACACCAGTCCTAGACCCATCACAATGAACAACAAAGTTATTCAAAGTAATGAGTCATTTTCACTTGTTGGCATTTATGTGGATCGAAATCTCAATTGGCACCAACATGTCACATCAATTGCAAGAGCAGCTGCTAAGAAATTAGGTTTCCTCTTCCGGGCTCGCAAATACTTTTCACCAGCTAATCTCTATACCTTATATACTTCACAAATACGATCAAACCTCGAATACTGTTTCCACATCTGAGGTGCCGCTGCCGCTTCTACACTCGCTATCCTAGACTCCATTCAGAATAGAGCTATACGTCTCATCGGTGACCCTACCTTCACTCAAAGGCTGCCATCCCTTGCCCACCGACGTGCCGTTGGTCACCTCTCTCTTTTATAGATATCTGCACGGGCACTGCTCAGAGGAGCTTTCTTCCATAGTTCCTCCACCTGCTGCCCCCACAGATATACCAGGGGACAGAGCGAATGCACCCTTTTACTGTCCAGGTCACCAGACATAGAACATCTTGTTATGCCCGCTCTTTTGTCCCGAACACTTCCAAGTTGTGGATTTCCTTGCCGGCACATGTTTTTCCTTCTCCTCCGAACCTCCAAACCTTCAAGTCCAGATTTTACAAGTTGCCTCTTTCCTCCTTGTCGACACCCACGGTGCGATAGTATTTAGGCTGTAAGCCCTTGTGGTGTGTTGTTGAAATATATAAAAAAAATCCCGACTTTTGGATTAAAAAAAAATTTCTTCAATTGAGCGCCAACTAGGACCCCTAGAACCGATAGCTCAGATCAATTAATATATGTATTTGTGTGCGTGTGTGCGTGTGAGCGCGCGTGCGTCTGTGTCTTTGTATGTATGAATGTAAGCTCGTTAATTATAGGTGTCTTGAGCTACATCTTGCAAAATTAATTTTACAATCACAGGCTGACTGGTGATGTGTTTTTTGTGTTTCTAGAAATCACGTTTTGTAAAATGTTTATGAAATTTTGGTAATTAATAATAAATATTTAATAAGAGTTGTAAAAAAAAGGTTTCTGATGTTTGTGTAAAAATTGTTTGCAAATTATCGTGCACAAATATTTTTGGTAAGTAAGTAGCTTGTAGAAGTTCGTTGGCCAAGAAAATCGAACCAGTTTTTTTTTTCGGAACACTCTAATATTATTTTCGGAAAAACTGTTGCAATTTTTCAAACAGTAAACTTATTTTGATGAAATATGATACATTATTTCCACCATATAGTGGTAACCAAATTTGATATCCTTTTAAATAATTAATATTTGCTTTTTTTGTTTTTTATTTGAACGTCGGCCTATTTACGTGACTATGGCCCATCACTGACGCGAGTGAGGAGTTTTGCCTCACTATCCTGGAAACTTTGCCCAACCCCTACCTTTCTGTAAGGAAGGTAGGGATCTTTAACATGCCCAACATCGTAGGGACACGGTACCGATGACTTTACGCCCCCTCCGAAAGGCGGAGCATGCAGACGTTCAACTTTCTCAAATACAATGCCAGAACTTCGGTTGCTGTTAATTTATTACAGTATGTACTAAAAATGTGAAAGGGGGACCCTTGTAATCGAACCCGGTACCCTTCGGTCCAGAGGTACACGTTTTTACTCCTGGACCACCGAAGCTCTTATATTTGCTATTAAAAACATTTATATGAAAATTTACTACTATAACAAACTTGTTGCTTTTAGACTTTTTAAAAAGTAGAACTCTTCATTGAGTTTTTGTGAAAAGAAATATGGCATAATTAAGGGGTCTCCGAAATTTTCGGCGCGTAGGTTAACAGGAAACTGATTTTGGAAACCGCGTTCTTTTGCCAAGTCGACCTTCTCATCAGAACAATAATATCAGAACAAGAATGCTCAATATGAAGATTGAAAGACCACCATGTAGAATTTACTCTGCGTTTGTAAAAGAATGTGCGACTCCTAAGTCACTAAATCACCCTACAAAATTCTACATATATTTGCTTTAAATTTTTGATTAATTTTACCTATTTTATTACAGATGAACGACGCGGTGGGAAGTTTGTTCAACTGGATGTATTTTGTGCCACTTATAGTTTTGGGTTCTTTTTTCATGTTAAATCTAGTCCTTGGTGTCTTAAGCGGGTAAGTAAATTTATTAGACTAATTTACGGTTTTCTCTGTAATTCGTTACGGATGAGTGTACCTATGTACACACATATGCTAAGGCTCCCCATATATTACAGTTATTATGATGTATCAAACAAGGCAGTAATTTATTATATTAAGTAACATTTCTTACTTAAAAACAGGGAATTTTCCAATGAACGTCTAAGGGTGGAAAGAAGAGCTAACTATTATAAAACACGTTCAAAGAATTTATTCGTTGAAAGTTTTGGTCGTTATTTAGAATGGATAACTCAGGCAGGTAAAATACCAGGTCATTGCGTAAGACCATTAAATATTCATAAAAACGCCTTCAAACCCGGCTTTCCCCTCTGTATTGTCGTATGTATCACAATAGCTAATTTAAAGCTGCCATTAGATAAACTAGGGCTAGATTATATATGTTTGCTTAAAAGTAATTAAGGATAAATAACTAATAGAAGAAAATAAGCGATTCAATGACAATTTTTCTATATATTACTTTTTGTATATAACATTTTTCCTGAAGAATATCGTCGATCTTCAAATGTCACATGTAAAGTTTTTTTGTGTGTGCCAGGTTAGCTCAATGAAGACAACTGTTTAGATTTTATTTTTTTTATTAAAAATCCTACAAGCATAAAATTATTTACACCATTTACACTTAGTACAATCGATAATATATTGACTGGTCGGTTCTTTCTACTGCGGGACGGAACCCTGGATAGTTTTTCTGGACGGGACTTTTTTTAGAGTTTTCTGGTTACAGTTCTAGTCAGCCTACATATCAGAAAATGTTCGGTTCGGTTCAATAATACAGTCTGTAAAGTTTTTGGGGATCCATTTGGATTCTAGCTTATCATGGAACGTCCATGTTGACCATGTGGTGGCCTCTCTTGCATCTGGGAATTACGCGTTGCTGCATCTGAGGGATTCCTTGAGTACTCAGGCGTTGTTGGCATGCTACTATGGTAGTGTCAACTGTCTCCTGGCATATGGTTTGCTGTGTTGGGGCGGCTGTGTGCATCTGGGGAGGGTTCTGTTGATGCAGAAGAGAATTGTCCGCACCATGTTTGGCCTGCCGTCTTTCGCATCTTGTAGACCATTATTTATACGGTATGGCATTTTAACAGTGACATGCCTATATATGCTTCAGGCGCATTGTTATGTCAGAAAAAGTATTGAAATTTTTAGTACCTGCGGTAATATTACAGCGTATGAAACAAGACAGGCTAAAGATTTGTATGTTCCCCTTATAGGATCGAACAGATTAATCGGGCACCTCGCAACACTGCAATACGTTTATATAATTATTTACCTGACAGCGTCAAAAATTTGAGCAGCCTCAGGCAATTTAAGTATGCTTTAATATCATTTTTTAGAGAGCTTTTCTTTTATTCTGTGGAAGAATATTTTAATTTTAAATTTTAGCATTGATAAGGTGTTTTTTTGTATTTTGACTACTTCCGATAACTTGTAGAGATCTATGGAGCAGTTCTAATAAATAAATAAACGTTGGTTAAGTAAAAGTGCAAGGCAAAGATATTAAACCTCCAAACAGCACAATTATTTGTTCTTACATATACGGCCCATGAATAACCACGTTACATATGAGATGCTCAGATGCTCATGTACAAGAAGAATTGCTAACACAGACTTGCATATTGTCAAGAAGTAGGTTGATGACAGTGCGAACATTTAGTCTAACAATTTTATTTGCTTGCCTAATGAGTTTTTTGTTTATTTCTTGTCACCAATTAAATGTGCGATTTCTCACATTCAATTGTCATTTAGGGGAAAGCGGGGCAAAGGGGGTACAAAATTATGAACTAACACTGTTTGCTTCCTTTTGAAGATTTACATGGCCAAATTTTTGTTTTTGGTTTCCTTGTATACAAAGAATCTTCATAACACCAGTTTTTTGTACACTCTTTTTTATTTCCCAAAAAATATACCTTAATTCATTAGGTACAAAAACCTGGTTTCGCTTTATAAGAATCTTATTTAATAATTTTTATAAATCAGCTTTAATTATTATTCCCAATGGAAAGAAATATGATTGAAAGAGCAGTAGGTTAACTTTGGAAAGATCCTAGGCAGTACAGGGTATAAGATATATATATATATATATATATATATATATATATATATATATATATATATATATATATATATATATATATATATATATACTCAAAGACAAATTTTAAGAATTTTTCAAAAACTTTTCAGCATGTGAAAAAAAAGTTTAATACAAAGTATGACCTCCACGTTGAGTAATTACAGTTCTACGTCTATTGCTCATAGACAAAATGAGATTGTCAAGGTCTCCTGGTAGTAAACGTGCCCACTCTGCTGTGTGAAGCTCCTGGAATGTAAACGCATTGTGGATGTTGCCCATAAAGTAGTTCTCCGTTGAAGCATATCCTAGACATGTTCTATCAAATTCAGGTCCTGGAATTATGCTGGCCATGGTAAAACTTCAATTCCCGCGTTATCCAGCCAGTTGGTGACGATGCGCATAGTATGTGGACGGGCATTATCATGCATTAGGTGGAAGTTTTGACCAACATCGCCTGCAAATGGATGCACGATGGGTTGAAGAATTGTATCAAGATGGAGCTGAGGCGCTAAGAAGCAATTTGGAAAAACGAGTTCGGTTTTGCCACCAATAATTATTCCACCCCATGCCATTATTGTTCCACCTCTGTATGGGTACACTTGCTGAATATGTTTTAAGCATTCCGCATTTCCAGATCTCCACACCCTTATTCGACGAGAATTTGGATGGAAACCAACCTAAATTCGTCTGTGAATAAAATTGTAGCCCAGTTATCTGCAGACCAGTTCAGATAATTTTGACATCAGTCAAATCTTGCAGCGCCATTGCCTCTGGAAATAGGTGGAAATCTGAGCGGACGTGTACTAGAGAGGTTTGCTTCGTGAAGATGATTTCTTACAGTATCTCGACTAATGGTTACATTATTCGCACTTTGCAGAGTCGTAATCAGTTCAGGTGCCGCAATTGTAGGCTGCTTTCTGGCAGTTAAACTTAATTTTTTTCCTGACCTGCCGTCATAGAGGGCCCTCGTCCTGGATGTTGCGGGGCCTGACTGCCAGTTTCCCTAAAGTGCCTTCATAAACGACTTGTCGCACTTTGGAAAACACCCATCCGCTCAGCTACTTCATTCTGCCGCATGGCCGCTTGAAGAAGCCCTACCTCTCGTCTAAAGCCGTTCCATGGTAAAACACAATATTTTAAATGCATCCACGAAACAACAACTGCAAAGTGACTGAATTCGAAACTAAATTCACAGGTCATATGAAAATTATACTTTTATGATATATCGGGTTTCTCAATTTTGATATCATTTTAACTTTTTTTTTCACAACAGATGGTTTTATAATGAATGATTGATTAAATACATACACCGTGAGTGCAATTTGACCGATTACAAAATCAATCTGTTCCCTTTTTTGTATTATTTAAGAAATATCCCTAGACTTTTCCGATGTGTGTATATTAGGAGCTTTATTGAATTTTTTTCATTACAACTTGAAAAGTTACTTGGAATCACATATTCAAACTGAAATAGTCAACGTAGTTGATAGTAACTGAAGCTGAGTTAACAAACCATTTAAGCACAGAAAGCACAACAAAGCTATCATCTCTTACCGTGCATTAGAGCATGCCTCTTGAACCCACCCGCTGCATTTTGAACACATAATCCACACTTCCTTTGATTTGGAATTTCCATGCAGCTTATTACAAAAAATAGAGCTGCAAATTGAATCATAACTTCCACATAGCTGTGATAATTTATTCTCTCCAGAAAGACATTCTCATGGAATAAATGTAGGGTCCATGACTTAACCACAAAGAAATATTTGTATTCCTGTACCCACAAAATTTTAAAACGTTATATTACTCGAGTTTTATTGAAAAAAAAAACGTCAATTTTCACCAAATCACCACTTATTATCCCCTACTCCTTGAAGCGATCTTACCCAAAAACAATTCGAAGCGTTTTTTTGTCGGGTGCTGACGGGATACCAAATTTGAAGATGATATCTCAATTCGTTCGAAAGCTATTACGTCTACTAACAGACAGACGTACAGGATGACAGACCGAAAACCGACCGACCGACAGAAAAAAAATTTCGTTCCAGGATCAATTTTTCTATATGTCGTTTAACCAAAGAAAAATTTCGAAATTTTTGTCAACAATATTCCACCCCCACACATTCAACCCCAAATTTAATTTAAGCACATGATACCAGATGTTGGATGAAATAAAAAGTTTTCTAATAAATAAACCCTAAAACGTTATACTACTCGAGTTTGAACAAAAAATGTAAATTTTCGCCAAATCACCCCACATTTATCCCCTACCCCCTCAAGCGATTTTACCCAAAAACAATCACAACTGTTCGTTTGTCAACTGCTAACTGTATACCAAATTTTAAGATATCTCAATTCGTTCTAAAGTTATCTCAGCTACAAACAGACAGAGATACAGACCGACACACACAAAAAATCGTTCCAAAAACATGTTTTCTATATGTTTTGATACTTTTTTGCGACGTTTAAGCGAGAAAAAAAACACTTTGAATTTTTTTGGCGTCGATGCGATACTTCCACACGTTGTGACGATGTAGTAATAGAGGCTTCATTTAGTTCCTCCTTCTTCAGAGAGGATGAATCCATGTACGGAGCAGGTTTTGGAATTTTATTTTTTTCTCTCCTCTCTTTGTCTCTCTTTCTCAATTTAGATCTACTAATATCTGTTTGCTCTTTGAAGGATGCAATCACCCTGTCGTTTCATTTTTTGTTACCCAATTTTCTTTCAACCACAGTCCGGCCTTTTCAATTTTTACCTTTTTTGCTTCTTCCAGTTCGTTTTTGTACGGCGATGAAGTTAAGATTGCTGTTTTGCCTCTTTATCTGTTTATCGTCTTATCCAACTTGACGAGTTTGGCATTAGAAACGTCCCTGCAAAGGATTCAGGGAGTGCGTCATCAACTAGCATTGTATTCGCCTTGTTACCAGGTCTACGGTGTTAATGTGTGTCTGGTTCGTGGATTGTAGTTACTGCGGTTAGATATTAAAGTGAAATATATCGTATTATGAAAATTAACACACTTGGAAACACTTACCTTAGGCATGCATTTAAAGTAATATAAACTATTTGCAATTTGAACATTAATACAGGCGGCACGTGTATTGCTAAAACGCATGGTCGAATATGAATTATTATTGTTGCACTCGGTGCAACTACTTGAAAACGAATAAACGAATAACGAACAACGAGTAAATATTAACCATAAAAGAATAACGAATAACGAATATGAAGTGGAGCTCCTCGAAGCTGACGAATGAATAAGCTTAACATACCTAAACTATGGTACTCGCATTACGAATAAACGCGGGTCAAATACGAATTGTTGCACTCCGTGCAAACGACTGGAAATCGGATAAACGATTAACGAATACGAATATGAAGTGAACCTCATAGAAGCTGACGAATAAATATACTAAACCTAGCTAAACTATGGCACTCCGTTATGAATAAACGCGGGTCGAATATGAATTTTTGCACTCTGGGCAAACAACTGGGAAACGAATAAACGACTAACGAATACGAATACAAATTCGTGCCCTTCAAAGCTGACGAACGAGATAGACTTAACAACTTAAACTATGGCACTCGCGTTACAAGAAAACTCGGCTCGGATGCGAATTGTGGCACTCGGTGCAAACTACTGGAAAACGAATAAACGATTAACGAACTAGAAGTCATGCTCCTGGAACCTGACGAACAAATAGACTGAATCCTGGTAGTGATTTCTGCAGGTCCCAGTTTTCGAAGGTTAGGACATTCGCACAATACTTAAAATTGCGCGATAAAACTAAACATACGGTAAGCAGACTTTGCCGCAAATTTACTGAAAGAGGGAGAGTCAATGATCGCCTCAAGTTTAGCCGCCCTGCAACTGCTACTTCGGGCGAAAAGAAGCTGGATCTATTGCTTGCTGTAGGAGAAACTTCGAAAACCTCAGGGTTATAACTTGCTAGAACAAACGAGGTCTCCAGACATTCTGTACAGCGAATTTTGCGCCGGGTAAACTATTTTCCCTATAAAGTTCATAACATGCAAGAACTATTTTTATAGAAGGATCGAATTTTGTCAACAAATAATGCAGCTTATTCAGCAAAATGGAGAGTTTTTTTAAGCTACGTTGTATTATCTGATGAAGTTGCCTTTTGCCTTAATGGTAATGTAAATAGACACAATTGTTGATATTAGTTGACAGTAACCCCCATTGGGTGGAAGAAATCCATTACCTAATATCCTTAAGAACTGAACGTACGGGCCGCAAATGTTAGTCGTCATTTAATTTAAACCTTCTCGATTAAAGCGACTTTAACAGGTCTGCGCTATCTAATATTATTACGAGAAGATATTGCGCTCCGTAGCAGAGAACTGTTTCAGTATGATTTACCCAATGTCTACTTCCAACAAGATGGCGCCTTACCTCATTTCAGTTGAGAGGTAAGGGAATACTTGAATGTAACATTTCCTAACCGATGGATAGTCAGAAGAGTACCCATTTAGTCGTCAGCTAGGTCTCCAGATGTGTCTCCACTTGATTTTTTCCTTGAGGTCATTTAAGAAGCGTTGTTTACAACGATCGGCCTGTGAACTTGGAATAGCGGCGAGACCGAATTGTGATGGAATTTCAACAGGCGCCTAACGCAGCACTGCAAAACTCGATGCATTACTCCGACAAGACCCTTTACTATTGTCACAAAGTTCAAGAAGCTCATTCAAGGAATTAATTCAACAAAGTAAGATGTTGCCATTTTGCCAAATATATTTGATAAGAAGTCGACTGTTTCCGTTCTTGCCAGAGGTAACTTAAGAGTAATTAATACCATCAAAAAGCACTCTGAATGCGCTTATCAAAAATATGTCGCATGACCCATTTTCCTATGTAAGAAATGAAACGGTTGTTACCTTCAAAAAAGGGGGTGCTTTAAAAATATAGTTAATTCCTCCAAATAGTCGCAAATAATCTGTTATGCAACCCTAAATATTTTGAGTCCGATACCTTTCTCGGTTTAAAAGTTATGGCCTTGTTACGTTGCTTATACGCAATCCTGTATGTCAGACTAGATGCATTTTCACCATAATTAGAACCGCAGACCTGGTTCGCTCTAATTAGAGCTCGTCAGTACGGTATTCTAATTACAGCGAAAACACACTTATAAAGTAAGACGGCTATGGTAGCTAGCCTCCTAGAACATTGTGAAATGTACGACGGGGTCGCCATCTCAGTGTGGAACCAGTTAGCATGTTGTCACGACAGCTCCAAATCACACAAAATATTATAAAATAGAGACTGTGTACAACCAACTGACAATTTTCTAAATTGTCAGCCCTGGCCCATTTTCCCCTAATATAGGGACAATGTATGTATGGCTAGATGTATTCTCACCATAATTAGAACCGCAGACCGGTTTCGCTCTAATTAGAGCTCGTCAGTACGGCATACTAATTGCAGCGAGAAAACAGCCATAAAGTAATACGGCTATGGTAGCCAAACTCACAGCACATACTGGGATGTAAGACAGGTGTCGCCATCTCGTTGCGGAACTAAGTAGTATGTTGTCACGGCAGCTCCAAATAACACAAAATGTAAGAAAATAGAGATTATGTACAACCAACTAACGATATTGTAAATTGTCAGCCCTGGCCTTTTCTTCCCTGATATAGGGACAATGTATGTAAGGCTAGATCTTTTCTCACCATAATTAGAACCGCAGACCGATTCCGCTGTAGTTAGAGCTCGTCAGTACGGTATACTAACAGAGCGAACAAACCTATAAAGTAAAACGGCCTGTATGAATTTGTAAATTATTATGTAACCATTTTAATAATAAATACTTTTAAAAGCACAGCAAGCCAGCCTGCAAAGCTAAGCGTCCCGGGTTCGATTCCTTGTCGGGCCAACGAGAAGCTGACGTTGTCTGGAGATTTGTTAAATTAATAAAGATCGGAAAATTGCGCTAATGGCATTAGATGTCACAGCCAAAAAAAATATTTTGGGCAACGTTGTATTTAAAAAGTCACACAATATTTCTGATCTTTCCATTCCAGCGGTTTTTAAAAATGTTTTTTGTTTTTTTGTTGTTGACCCGAATCTACTTTTTGTGGTACCACATTTCTAAAAGTTGGTGTTAAGAGGACACGCTTTAAGCTTTGTGATATTTTGTCATGCAGTTTTTTACCTGACAACTCCTCGTTAAAATTTTGGTTGCTAAATCAATTGATTATTGTGTAATATGCTTGAATACCATAAATAGCTTAGCTGTATTTTATGTAGATATATTAGTGTATCGCTAGATTTTTGTATTGCTATTATTTTTTATTTAGTGAATTCGCCAAAGAAAGAGAAAAGGTAGAAAACAGGCAGGAATTTTTAAAACTTAGAAGAGCTGCCCAGTTGGAGAGAGAACTTAATGGGTATGTTCAATGGATATGTAAAGCTGGTGAGTGACTAAAAATTGTTTTATAAAACTTACCCTAAAAATATTGCATATTATGTTATTACTTATTTAAGATTAGGTATGTATTAGGTAATAGTTTAATTGATGATTTATTTGACTGTATGAGTAAACTGTCGAGGTCTAAAAATTGTTTACTAAACGAATACAAACGCAGTGATTTTGATCTGGCTCTACCAATACTTGTGTATTCTTATTTCCTTAACGTCGGCCTATTTCCGCGACTATGGCCAATCACCGACGCCAGAGAGCAGTTTTACCTCACTCTCCTGCAAATTTTGCCGAACCCCAGCCCTTCTGTAAGGAGGGTAGGGATCTTTAACGTACCTAAAATCTCATGGACACGGGACCGACGGCTTTACGCCCCCTCCGAAGGGCGGAACGTGCAGACATTCAACTTGCTCAAATACAATGCCACAACCTCGGTTGATGTTAATTGTGCAGTATGTACTGAAAAAGTGAAAGGAGGACCCTGGGACTGAACCCATTAGCGTTCGGTTCAGAGGCACACGTTCTTACCACTGAACCACCGAGGCTCTATACCAATACTTGTTATCTTCGTTATAATGAAGCCAGATAAAAGTCTGTGTGCACAGCGTGTGGGCAAAAAATGATGGTACGAAGAACGGCATCAGGTTCCTGTCACCAACATATGACGACTTCAGTCCAAAAGTCCAAATTAAAAACATACAGCGTGTTGAGGTGAGAAATTGAATTTCGTTTATCTTTGATATCTAACAACGTATTTGACCCATTGTCTTTTATAAATTGGTACAGGAAAATTTATCATAGTAATAAAAATCACTTTATGTACAAATTGTCTTAAGCGGGTAGAATACCTTGCTTGTGGTCCCTTTCCATCATAACAAGAAAACACAATTTCCAACTTTAATGTTTGGTGTGTTATTACTAAATCACATGGGCCTAAAATATGGCTTTAGAATATTAAAGCCATATTTTAGGCCCATGTGATTTAGTAGGGCAAACAATTGAAGAAACTATCAATTTATTTAGAAAGACAATCTCTTTTCAGGCGTATACAGTGTCAAACTGCCAAATGAAATAAATTCGATGCCCCAACTGTTAACTTTAAATTAGGACTTCAAAGTCCTTAGTACACCAGAACATTCAAACTATGATTTATTTTCTTCAAAGAGCTTCGAGTTCGTATTCAAATGAAATCCACACCTTTCAGCTTTCTTCTTCTTATATTTCAACAACACACCACGAGGGCTTACAGCCTAAATACTATCGTACCGTGGGTGTCGACAAGGAGGAAAGAGGCAACTTGTTAATTCTGGACTTGAAGGTTTGGAGGTTCGGAGGAGAAGGAAAAACATATGCCGGCAAGGAATTCCACAACTTGGAAGTCCTCGGGACAAAAGAGCGGGCATAACAAAATGTTCTATGTCTGGTGACCTGGACAGTAAAAGGTTGCATTCGCTCTGTTCCCCTGGTAGATCTGTTGGGGTCGCAGGTGGAGGGCAAGAAAGCTCCTCTGAGCAGTGCCTGTGCAGATATCTATAAAAGAGAGAGAGAGAGAGGTCACTAACGGCACGTCGGTGGGCAAGGTATGGCTGCCTTTAGGTGAGGGTAGGGTCACCGATGAGACGTATAGCTCTCTTCTGAATGGAGTGGAAGCTGGCGAGTGTAGAAGTGGCAGCGGCACCCCAGATGTGGCAGCAGTATTCGAGGTTTGGCCTTATTTGTAAAGTATATAAGGTATAGAGATTAGCTGGTGAAAAGTATTTGCGAGCCCGGAAGAGGAAACCTAATTTCTCAGCAGCCGCTTATGCAATTGATGTGACATGTTGGTGCCAATTGAAATTTAGATCCACAGAAATGACAACAAGTGAAACGGACCCATTACTTTGAATAAATTGGTTGTTCATTCTGCAGGGTCTAGGGCTGGTGTATCTCTTATGAGACAAAAAGCAAGACTGATATTTGGTGGAGTTGAATTGTACAAGATTTCTAATTCCCCAGTCTCATATTTTTTTGGAGATCCACAGAGACAGAACCGTCCATGAGTCTGCGATCCTCATCTAATTGGGCTAAAGACATAGGCCTAGAATATTGTATATTTGAGTGGAGGGTGCTGTCGTCCGCGTAACTGTAAACTGGGGTGGATGTGCTAGAGAGGAGGTCATTGATGTGGAGAAGAAGCAAAGTAGGGGCTAAAGCCGAAACTTGAGGGACTCACGCATTAATTGGATACAGTTTAGAGGAATTGCCATCCACGACAACAGAAACTCTCCGATTGGAGAGGAAATTTGCTGTCCAGGTACAGAGTTTTGGTGGTAGTAGAGGCCGGAAGTTGATTATACTCCCATAAACCATAGATGCCGCACATTCCTTGAGAGCGTCGACGAGCCTTTACCATTATATGCCGATTCATATAAAACATAAAATCATCATTGGACACAACAACAAGCCGGTTTTGATTTACGAGTAACATACCAAACGAAAACTACCACCAATTCCAGTGTAATAAGAAAGCATTTCCTAGAACTCAAATCTGAGTTTAAGAATTACAAATTCATCTAGACAAATGCATACAAGAATCAAAACGGCACGATCAGTTGCATAGACAGGAAAAACACCCGTGACATACGAACTACCAAAATTAGCATCTATATCTACTGGCGAACTGTACACCCCTTACAACGGACGTTTCCGGTTCTGGTGGATGAGTCGGTTTCCCTTATAAACAAAAATGATGATGGCTCCTCCTTGTACAAAATAGTCCCGAGATAAAAACCACTCCATTCGAATCTCCGGAATAGGGGTGTGCAGGGGGCGCCGGCATCATAATTTAACATATCCTTCTCGAATATATGTGGCCTAAATTCTAACCTGAACTCCGTGCACCATTTTCTCCAGGCTAATGGGCCCCAACCCCTCTTTCTCACCAAAACCCAAATCAGTGCCAAAACAGCCTATAATAACCTTAATTTCCTGGGGTATGAGCTCCTTCTTTCTTAAGTTTGCATGGAGGCGTATGCACATACCTCCGTAGCCATCTACCCTGCACGAGACTCCCCAATTTGAAAGCTGGAAGAAAAGACATACTTTGGATAAAACTCTCTCTCTCAGGGCTGCAACTAAATTCATCCGTTTCATTTGCCGGTCACCTTCTGACAACAACTTTGCCCAGCTCTTCGACTACCTTTCCGAAAAAACGGACCATATGATTTCTGAATATCCTTCCTCCGAGGTCACTATTCTTGGTGACTTCAATGTCCATAATAAGGAATGGCTAGGATCTTCAAAAACCGAACCACAAGGTAAATCAGCGGAGGCCTTTGCAGTCAGCAATTCTTTAGCCAATAGGGTTCAGCAACCTACTTACTTCCCTCGCATCCCAATACACAGCTCTGTCTGCTTCTCTCCTCCTGGCCCCTCTGATATCTCACAAAGCGTCACCGAAATTATCCAAGCTGGCATGGAGATATCTTTCCACGTACACAGAAAAGATCTTCAGCCACTCAAAAGTACTGGTTCTCTAAGTCATGTGACAAGGCCAGACTTGAAAAGGTCAAAGGTCACAAAACTCTTCTACACAATCCCAGTCAAGAAAACCGTCAAGCATTTAACGAAGCAAGAAACCGCTATGTCCGCATTCTTTCTGAGGCAAAAAACTCGTTTAATAGCCACATTAAAAACAAAGTCCTCTCAAGTTTCAACGGCAGCAAACCCTTCTGGACTCTTGCTAAATCTATTGGGAATAATTTCTGCAAGATCACGTTTCCACCTCTTGTTTCAAGGAATGAAATTGTTAGACAAGGCTGAACTTTTTGCATCGTTGTTAGCCGGAAATTCTACTCTCAACCCACCTCCATATGTTCAAACACCAACAGTCCCCCAATGGCGCGCATAAAATGACTGATATCATTTTCAAAATTAAAAAAGTACGAAAGATGCTCTCTTCTCTTAATACCAGGAAAGCCTCTAGCCTTGCGGAGATCCTAGCAATTGTTCACAAAAATGCGCACCAGAACATGCTCCTGTCCCGACTCGTCTGTTTCAGACATCTCATAATAGAGGCATATTCCCTAGTAATTGAAAAACTGCTCGTGTATAACCCGTCCGCAAGAAAGGATCCAAAGCGCTTCCTAGCAACTACAGGCCTAGTTCTCTCCTTTCAGTCGCCTCTAAAGTAATGGAAAAGTATATAAACACCGAATTACTGGAATTTTTTGAAAAATACAGTCTAATCCACGACAGGCAATATGGATTCCGTCAGCGCAGATCAACTACCGACCTCCTTTTCTTTATCACCGATTCTTGGAACAAGTCTGTGGAACTACACGGTGAATCCCAGATTGTCGCTCTAGACATATCCAAAGCATTCTACCAAGTATGGCACGCATCGGTGTTTAATATACTTCCGGCCTATGGCCTACCACCAAAACTCTGTACCTGGACAGCAAATTCCCTCTCCAACCAGAGCTTTCTGTTGTCGTGTATGGCAATTCCTTTAAACTGTAACCAATTAATGCAGGAGTCCCTCAAGGTTTAGCTTTTGCCCCTACTTTGTTTCTTCTCCACATTAATGACCTTCTCTCTAGCATATTCAACCCATTTCACAGTTATGCGGACGGCAGTACCCTCTCCTCAAATATACAATATTCTAAGCCTGTCTCTTTACCCCAATTAGATGATGATCGCAGACTCATGGAGGGTTCTGTCACTGTGGATCTCAAAAAAATATTAGACTGGGGAAGTAGAAATGTTGTATAATTCAACTACACCAAATCTCGGTCTTGCTTTCTACTTCATAAGAGATACACCAGCCCTAGACCCATCACAATAAACAACCTAGTTATTCAAAGTAATGGGTCCTTTTCACTTGTTGGCATTTCTGTGGATCGAAATCTCAATTGGCACCAACATGTTACATCAGTTGCAGAAGCGGCTGCTAAGAAATTAGGTTTCCTCTTCCGGGCTCGCAAATACTTTTCACTGGCTAATCTCTATACTTATATACTTCACAAATAAGGCCAAACGTAGAATTCTGCTCCCAGATCGGGTGTGCCGCTGCCGCTTCAAGACTCGCTATCCTGGACTCCATTCAGAAGAGAGCTCTACATCTCGTCGGTGACCCTACCGTCACCCAAAGGCTGCCATCCCTTGCCCACCGACGTGCCGTTGGTGAACTCTCTTTCTTTTATAGATATCTGCATGGGCACTGCTCAGAGGCGCTTTCTTCCATAGTTCATCCACCTGCTACCCCAACAGATCTACCATGGGAACAGAGCGAATGCACCCTTTTACTATCCAGGTGACCAGACATATAGCGTCTTGTGATGCCTGCGCTTTTGTTCCGAGGACTTCCAAATTGTGGAATTCCTTGCCGTCACATGTTTTTCCTCCTCCTGCGAACCTCCAAACCTTCAAGTTCAGAATTAACAAGTTGCCTCTTTCCTCCTTGTCGACAACCACGGTACAATAGTGTTTAGGCTGTAAGCCCTCGTGGTGTGTTGTTGAAATATTAAAAAAATGCCATAAAATAAGCACATAGGCATGTTAGATCATCTGGTATACAACAGACTGTTATCTGCATAGACTATTTACTCGCATTACAAATAATCAGATAACTTCACCCTAAAAACCTCGTCGCAAGAGAAATAAGGGGTCAAATGACGTGCACAAATGCACATGAAAAGATACTTATTTTCATGTACATCCCCTCGCAAGTAAACACCGGTGGAAACAAAATTGCGGATGAACTTACAAACCGAGTCTCCACTCTCTGTAACGGTCCAGTCTACCAAATCCATACGAACGTAGATATCAAGACCAATCTAAAAACAGTTATCTCTAGCAAGTGACAAAACATATTGGAAACTCAACCATAAAAACTATTCCGTATCAAATCAATAGTAAATGATAAGCTACCACTACCAAATTGAAGAAAATGTCAAACAGTCATATCCAGGTTGAGAATATGCCATACTAAATTAACACACGAATATACAGGCTGTTCAAAGTTAAGTCGCCACTATTGCTAACTTAGCTACTATTGGAGCTACGTAATAGGTTAAATTAGCAGACTTGTGTATTTTTTGCGCTGATTACGATGAGCTAAACAAACAAAAAAACAATCGAGCATCGCATTTCAGAGATATTGACAGAAACATGTTTTTTTTTCTAATGGAACACTCCTATATATATTACCAGCATTCGATAGAAAATATAATTCTGAACAAATTACGTACAAATGGCTTAAAATCGAAAATAAAGGCGGTATCGTCAAATTTATGAATTCAAATTAGGTAGCCATGAATTCGAAACAAAACGTTTAGATTGTTTCACAGAGCACCAACAGGTTTTGAAAAGTGATGTGTATTTTTTGAGTATAAAAATCGTTTATAAATGCTATTCGCGCATTTAGAAAAATGTGATATGCTTGAATGCTACATAATATGTCGTAAAAATAATCAAAGAGCTTTAGAACGTTATGCGAATTTATTTCCTGGACAAGATCTGCCAGACAGACGTTACTTTCTGCACCTGTACAGAAAATTTAGATCCAATAAAGATACCTTTGGCAAGAAGAGAACACCTAAAAGAATCATTGTGGGCCAACAGACTGAAATTGATGTACTAGCATATTTTGAGGCCCACAAAGAAAATTCGGTAAGAGATTTATCCAACGAAAGTAATTTATGTTTAGGTATTATACATAACACTTTGAAGAAACACAAATATGTACCATACAAATACCAACACACACACTTTATCCTGGCGATAGCGACAGACGTTTTCAGTTTTTTCAATGGTTTGTAAACAAAGTTAGATACGACCTAAATCTAATGGAATTGATTATGTGGAGTGATGAAGCAAGCTTCTCAAATGCGAGCATGTTTAATAGAAGAAATAATCACTACTGGAGCCGAGAAAATCTCATGTTGAGCATGGCTCACCACCCACGAAGGAGGTTCAGCGTCAATGTTTGGTGTGGTCTTATGGGCTCCAGAGTAATTCCCCAAATTTTCCATCAGAGCAACCTCACAGCCGAGCGATATATGAAATTAATCATGCCTGTACTGGAAGATCTTCTAGATGACATTGACTTGACCACCAGGGGAAGTATGTACGTGCAGTAAGATGGGTCACCTGCACATAATTCACAAATTGCAACTGAGATACTAGAAAATATGTTTCCAAGTAGGTGGATTCGTACCAGTGGTCCCATCCGATGGCCAGCGTGATCACCGGACCTTACACCTCTAGACTTTTTCATCTGGAGCTATATCAAGAATATTGCGTACAAAAGCAGATACAAAACTGTTGAACCACTTCAGAATGCCATAACTACCGCTCTACATAGAATTGCTGGAAGAACCATTTTAAAAGCTACTAGGAGTCTTCACAGACGTTGCCAAAAATTCATTGAAATGTAAGGAACATTTACTACAAGCTCCGTGAGCCTTTCTGTGATTTTAATTTGTAGTTATTATTGTTCTCATTCTAATGTTATCTTCATTTCAATATTTATTTAAGATGATTGAATACTAATAATATTCTGTTCTATCAAACAGTAAACGTTTTGTTTCGAATTCATGGTTACCTAATTTTAATTCATAATTTTGACGATATCTCCTTTATTTTCGACTTTAGGCCCTTTGAGAATTAAAAGTAATTTGTTCATAATTACATTGTCTATCGAATGCTGATAAGATATATGGGGTGTTCGATTAAAAAAACATTCCTGTCAATATCTCGTAAACGCGATGCTCGATTGTTTTTTTGTTTTCGTTTAGCTCATCGTAATCAGCGCAAAAAATGCACAAGTCTGCTAATTTAACCGATCACGTAGCTCCAATAGTAGCTAAGTTAGCAGTAGTGCCAACTTAACTTTGAACATCCTGTATAATGAAAAAGTCACTGCCATCTCCTTGTTTTTGCTTGATACACAATTCACTGTTCAACATTTTGCAGAATATCTATTATATGAAGCAAATAGCATAGCCTCATATAAACTAAACGATCTAACCAATCCTCTAGGATCGAACAGATAAGATGATACTCAGCTTCTAATATTCGTAAATCAAGCGCATTATTTAACCAAATCCAGTGCTATTAGATTTTAATCTTTTTTTTATTTTATTATATTTATTGTTGGTATGTACCCATTATTTACCAAGTTTACTTTGATGTCACCAGGACCTGCTAAAAATCGTTTTAGTTAAAGCAGAATACTCTTATTAAAACGAAATAGAGAAAATATTGTGTTTTGCCTTACGAAAAAATTGTATGTATGTAGAGTCGAAATTGCTTGGCTGCGGCTAATTTAGCCATTCGCACATTTTCAAAGCATTTAATTGTCGTTCTCCTCAATATTTATACTGTTAAATTCAAAACAAAACCACAACTTTATTATCGTCAGTTAGAATTTTTTGCAGCTATATTTTTGTCTCAGATCTTGTTTGGTTTTATTTATAACTTGAATACACGATCATATTATTATATACAAAACAGTATGAGTTTGCATACGTAACAATTTAATATTATTATTACACTTTTTTTATATAATCTAAAAAAACAAATAAAGAATCCGAAAATATTTTAATACACAATGATTTTTGAAGCAAAAACATTTGTTTTTTGAACAGACGGCTAAATCGCAATATTAATTAACTAAAATTATCCATTGTCTCAAATCAACACGTATTTTTCTGTACATTGATTTTCTTGAATATGATAATTTTAATTTTTAACGCACATTTCAGAGGAAGTAATTCTAGCTGAGGAGCGAACAACAGAAGAAGAAAAGATGCACATAATGGAGGCTAGAAGGAGAGCAGCCAAAAAGAGGAAACTAAAGAAAATGGGTAAAAGTAAAAGTACAGACACAGAAGAAGAAGAACAAGAAGAAGACGTAGGAGATGATGGTAAGAACAAAATGTCTAAAACAGATTGCACTTCTTAAACCCTCCTTTCTTCATACTGTGACTGAAACTTTGTACATTTTTATCTTTGGATTTTAATCCGGTATTTAAAGTTATCAAGTTAGGCCTATTAGGACAGTTTTGCATGAAGTTTCGATTTCCCTTTCTATGAACTTTTGCGAAGTTTGCATTATTTACTTGTTATATGTAAATTAATTACTATTTAATTAGTTACTCTATTAATAATCAGTTTAGATCAGAATAATACCCTTGTTGGAATGAGTCTTTTATAAATAGTTTATACCGTAGACAGATGTAACTTTCAGTATATTGTCAAATTGTATTCCTTTGTATAGAATGTTACAGTTAATGTAAGGAATCTGTCCCATAAAAGGTATGATTAACAATAGTTGCAATATCGCAAAAAATAGCTCAGTTAAATTAAGCAATATTCAAGAGTTGAGTCATCTAATATGTATTAATTCGTAAAGACAATAAATTTTCTTTAAAAATCTTTGACACAAAATGTTTAATGTGTCACAAAGCTTGAGAATTGATAAAAAATATTACTAGGTAATATTACTTAAATTGCTCCATAGAGAGTACAGTATTCGATAGTGTCCATCATTATTTCTGTTCCATTATAAGGTTATTTTGATGAAGATATTTTTTACGCTTAAACAACACAGGTGTAGTGTGTGTGGTTATGTATTTTTTTTGCGAGGTTTGGTTTCGAAGCTGCAAACCAGCTTATACAGTCGCGGTCCTTGTGTAGGACGATTTTAAGATAAAACAGGACCAGTAGTACATCAGGAGCCAAATCACAAAGCTGCACATGTAACAAATGTGTATATAAGTTACCCTTACGCACTCTTTAAACTATACGGGGTGTTCTACAAGCTCTATGACAGACTCCGCCAGATGATAGCTATTAAAATTCTAAACATTTTTTGTTAATGAATATGGGTCCGATTCGTTTTTGTTTAAAAGTTACAAGCATTTAAAGAATCAGAATTTTTCCAGTCTACCAGGAAGTGACACAAAATCATTTGAATGTGAAACAATACACACCTATAAAATATAGATACACCTACTTCAATCAAAAGTAGGCTGATAAATAAAAATGACAGTTGTTATGACAATAAATATTGTTAGTGTCATTTTAATTGTAGAATATTTGATACTTCGTGTAAAAGTTATAAATAAACAATGCATTTATTCACAACTGAGGAATATGCAGATATTGTGTTTGTATATGGGTATTCCAATGGAAACGCCAGAGAAGCAGCTCAAAAATATTGACGCAGATATCCAAATAGACACCAACCTGTCCACACGGTGTTTAGTTCATCATTTCGTAGACTTCGAAAAGCAGGTAACCCCGCTCCAAAAAGGCCATTCGTCCTACTGGAGTAAATCTACAAGATGAAGAAAATTTAATAGATGCTGCCCTTGATAACCCTTCAATTAGTGTTCGGCGTATATCTAGTATCTTCATGTATCACCGAATTTTGCACGGCATGTATTGAACATAGAAATGTTACATCCATTTCATCGCCAAAACGTACAGGCGTTGCATGCTGGAGATACCCCACAGCGATTAGAATTTTGTCGCTGGTTACTTCAGCAACAAGCACAAAATGATAGATTCATTTCGCTCGTCATGTGGTCTGATGAAGAGTGCTTTACTAGAGACGGCATAAATAATAATCATAATGAACATGTATGGGCGTTGCAAAATCCACATGCAATTAGATCAAGACGATTTCAGCAACGATTCAGTGTCAACGTTTGGGATGGCATTTTCAACAATAATCTTTTACCTGTGCATGTTCTAAATGATCGTTTAAATGCAGATCTGTATAGACACTTCTTAGAACACGACCTTTTAGAGTTCATTGATGACGTACAACTTAATATTATTCACAATATGTGGTATCAACACGACGGCGTACCACCACATAGAGGAAGACAAGTTGCTGCTTGGTTAAATTAACATTTCCCAAATAAATGGATAGGTCAAGGATGTCCAATATCATGGCCACCTCGTAGCCCCGATCTCAATCATCTGGATTTTTATTTATGGGGGCACATGAAGCAGCTGGTCTACCATATTGAAATTACTACCCATCAGCAGTTACTTGAAAGAATTCAAGATGCAGCTAACCAAATAAGAAATGATCCAAATCTCATCCCTCGAGTGACCGATTCTTTCATTCGTCGATGTGAGGCTTGCATTCAAGCCGAGGTGGACATTTCGAACAATTTTTATAGTCTTAAGTTTTGTGATTTTCATTTCAGTTAAATTCTTATTGTTAATTGTTAATAAAGGTTCAATGCTTGTAAATTCTTAACAAGAGCGAACCGGACCCATGTTCATTAACAAAAATTGTTTCGAATTATGAGAGCACTTATCTGGCAAAGTTTGTCATAGAGCTTGTAGAACACCCTGTATATTGTTTATAAATACCTTTAGCTTTGTGCTTCAAAAGTGGACATTAAAAATATACAGTATTAGCCTACTTAAAACATCCAATGAAAGCCCTTTCTCCAGACAACAATGTTGTCTTCTGTTGTCTGGAGAGAATCCTTTCATCGAATGTTTTAATTATGCCTATCCCAGACTGCGTGATGTTTGGGAATGAGATTAGCCTACTACTTCTATTACTACCAGGCACGCCTTTCCCATTAAGTGCTAGGCACACCACAAAGCCTATGCTATTTATTAACAATGTTTCTGCCCTGACAAGCTATTTTTGCTTCTTCTACATTCATACATTTCCGCATACACACTCTCCTATTACTTACCTGACCTAACCTCTTTCGTCTTTAATAAATCGTCCACAACATCCGATAAAGCTTTCTTGGGACTTCAAGGCCTTTTATACCATTTACATGGTTTCTATAAATTCTGCTTGTCATTTCATCATTACCCATTTGCTGTGTATCCAAATAGACTTTTCTGGATTACATTCGCTACGAGCCCATTGATTTCTAACTGTCTTTCCTTGATTTATCCGTCACTCGCTTCAGGTACTCGATTCGAACAGCATTCACTTTTCTTACATGCTGTGCATGACACATCCAACTTTCAGACCGATATAGTGCCAGTGCTCTTTTATAGTGGTGATATCTCCCAGCACCTTTCTGCCTGCATTGTTTGCATCTTATCATTTATTCTTTCGGTGTTTGAAAACAGTGTTCCCAAATATATAAATTTGTTCACTTTCTCTGCTATATTGTCTTAGCCTCTTATACCTAATAAGATATGCTAAGCTTAAGGATAGCAACGGCGACACTCCTCACGTCATGGAGTCTATTACCACGACTTGGAAAACACGAGTATTAATACATCGATACGCTGCTTGTAAATACACTGGTTGATTTCCCTTCGAATTTCGCATTTAAATAGAGGTGGGGCTGGCTCCAGACCAATGCATAACTTCTCTGCGGCCCGCCTCCTCACCTTGTCAGATTTTTGGTTCCTCGGCACCGCAGTAGCTTTTCACCCAGGTTAGCTTTACGAAATTTCAGTCTGCCAGCGCGCTGAGCTCTTCGTGGCATTCCAATACCAGTGCTGAAGACACCTCATAGCTTGCGATACCCGCGTGGACAGTTCGGCATGATAGAAATCCGTTTACTTTAATAGGTTCTCTTGCTATTTTTTTAGCGTACTCTATTAGTGCATAGCCTTTCTCCCGAAAACACTGCCGCGCCTGCACAGAGGATAATATATATCCACAGCCTCACGTCATGTTCTTCAGATGAGGCTTCCAGGCGGAAAGTGTAGTTAATTTTGAGCCGCCTCATCTGAATCCCTTATAGAGCCGGTGAGTGATCTAGTCGCAATTCAGGTCGAATGTGGGTTTGCCCACATCACACACCAAGCTTTTATGTACCGCTCTGCCTTCTGTCAGTTGGCCTGATCGTTTCATTCTATAGAGACCCAGCCTCGCCTTTCTCATAATCACAATAAGAAGCGGTGGACGGTCTAGCAGTGTCTAAATGGCCGCTGTGGGGTGGTTTTGATTGTCTGTGATTTTCAGACAAGCAGGTCCTTGTACCTTGCTTAGTTTCAGCTTGGTTGCCTTTTCTCTGAGTTTGGTTACCATACTAGTACGACATATGTTATTGCTGGTTTTAACACCTAGGTATATAGGCAGTGTACCATAAAGGGTTTTAGACCTAACTTTTTATCGTACAATTGCCTGACCGTAATTAGCGATATCACCGATTTTTTGAGAATTTTTTCGATATGCTGATTCCAGGTGAGTTGAGAGTCTAGGATGACTCCCAAATATTTTACTACTCCCAGCAGAGTAATTTGCTTACCCTGCAAAAACATAAGACTAGTTCCATCTATATATTTTCTGGCGTATCGGAAATTGGCAGGTGGTAATGGACTTTTCCTTTACGTGATAGTAAAATATTTTTTCACGCCCGAGGAGGTACCACCCCTTATATCGGTGAAGTCTCAACGGACGTTTCTGGTTCTTATGTATGAGTCGGTTTCCCTTATAAACAAAAATGATGATGGCTTCCCCTTGTACAAAAGATTCCAGAGCTAAAATATTCCTCCATTCCGATCTCCTAGAAGGGGCGTGCAGGGGGCGCCGGCATCAAGAATTTACATATCCTTCTCGAATATATGTGGCCTAAATTCTAACCTGAACTCCGTCCAACATTTATTCCAGGCTAATAGGACCCAACCCCTCTTCCTCACCTAAACCCAAATCAGTGCCAAAACAGGCACTAATCACCTTAATTTGCCGGGGTATGAGCTCCTTACTTCCTTTAGATTGCATAGAGGCGTGTGCGCTTACGTCCGTAGTAATCTAACCTGCACCAGACTCCTCAATTTAGAAGCTGGAAGAAAAGACATAATTTGGATTAAACTCTCTCTCAGGGCTGCAACTAAAATCATCTGTTGCATTTACCGGTCACCTTTTGACAACAAATTTGTCCAGCTCTTCGCCTACCTTTCGGAAAAAACTGTCCATCTGATTTCTGAACATCCTTTCTCCAAGGTCACTATTCTTGGTGACTTCAATGTCCATAATAAGATAAGGAATGGCTAGGATCTTCAAAACCCACACAAGGCCTCTACAGTCAGCAAATATTTAGCTCATATGGTTCAGCAACCTACTTACTTTCCTCGCATCCCAACACACAGCTCAAATCCCTTGGATCTCCTTCTCACTACAAAACCTGAATGCTATAAGACATCAGTCACCGCCCCGCTTGGTCGCTCAGACCACCGCATGGTCACTGCTTCCTGCGCAATGCAACCCGAGGTCACACAGTTATCACACCCACGTATCGTTTGCCACTACAACTCCGCGAACTGGGACGAAGTGCGGGATTACTTTTCCTCATTTCCGTGGGCGTCTGTCTGCTTCTCTCATCCTAACCCCTCTAATATCTCACAAAACGTCACCAAAATTAACCAAGATGGCATGCAATTATTTATTTCACGTACACAGAAAACCTCTTCAGCCACTCAAAAGCCCTGGTTCTCTAAATCCTGTGACAAGGCCAAACTTGAAAAGCTCAAAGCTCACAAAACGCTTCTACACAATCCCAGCCAGGAAAACCGTCAAGCATTTAACGACGCAAGAAACCGCTATGTCCGCATTCTTTCTGAGGCAAAAAAATCGTTTAATAACCACATAAAAAACAAAGTCCTCCCAAGCTCCAACGGCAGCAAACCCTTCGGGACTCTGGCTAAATCTATTGGGAATAATTTCTGCAAGAGCACGTTCCCACCTCTTGTTTCAGGGGATGGCATTGTTTCTACCGCTCTGGGCAACGCTGAACTTTTTGCCTCCTTGTTCGCCGGCAATTCTATTCTCAAGCCACCTCCAAATGTTCAACCACCAACACTCCCCAATGTCGCGCATAAAATGACGGATATCATTTTCAAAACTAAAATGGTACGGAAGATGCTCTCTTCTCGTAATACTAGGAAAGCCTCTGGCCTTGACGAGATCCCAGCAATTGTTCTCAAAAAATGCGCACCAGAACTTGCTCCGGTCCTGACTCGTCTGTTTCAGACATCTTACAATAGAGGCATATTCCCTAGTAGCTGGAAAATTGCTTGAGTACAACCCGTCCTCTTGAAAGGATCCAAAGTGCTTTCTAGCAACTACAGGCCTATTTCTCTCCTTTCTGTCGTCTCTAAAGTGATGGAAAAGTATATAAACACCAAATTACTAAAATTTCTTGAAAAACACAGTCTAATCCACGACAGGCAGTATGGATTCCGTCAGCACAGATCAACTGCCGACCTCCTTTCCTTTGTCACCCATTTTTTGAACAAGTCAATGGAACTATACGGTGAATTCCAGATTGTCGCTCTAGACATATCTAAAGCATTCGACCAGGTCTGGCACGCAGCGCTGCTTAATAAACTTCCGTCCTTTGGCCTACCACCAAAACTCTTTACCTGGACAGCGAATTTCCTCTCCAACCGTAGCATTTTTGTTGTCGTGAATGGCCATTCCTCTAAACTGTATCCAATTAATGCAGGGGTCCCTCAAGTTTCCGCTTTAGTCCCTACTTTGTTTCTTTTCCACATCAATTAGCTCCTCTCTAGAACATCCAACCCAGTTCTCAGTTCGCGGACGACATCACCCTCTACTCAAATATACAATATTCTAAGCCTGTCTCTTTAGTTCCAATTAGATGGGGATCGCAGACTCATGGAGGGTTCTGTCTCTATGGATCTCCAAAAAATATTAGATTGGGGAAGTAGAAATCTTGTACGATTCCACTCCACCAAATCTCAGTCTTGCTTTCTATGTCATAAGAGATACACCAGTTATCAAAGTGATAAGTCCTTTTCACTTGTTGGCATTTCTGTGGATCGTGATCTCAATTGGCACCAGCATATCACATCAATTGTATAAGCGGCTGCTAATACATTAAGTTTGCTCTTCCGTGCTCGCAAATACTTTTTACCAGTTAATTTCTATACCTTATATAGTTCACAAATAAGTCCAAACCTCGAATACTGCTCCCACATCTGGGGTGCCGCTGCCGCTTCTACACTTGCTATCCTGGACTCCATTCAGAAAAGAGCTATAGGTCTCATCGGTGACTCTACCCCCACCCAAAGGCTACCATCCCTTACCCACCGACGTGCCGTTGGTGACCTCTCTCTCTCTCTCTTTCTCTCTCTTTTATAGATATCTGCACGGGTACTGCTCAGAGGAGGTATCTTCCATAGTTTCTCCACCTGCTGCCCCCAACAGATATACCAGGGGAACTGAGCGAATGCACCCTTTTACTGTCCAGGTCACCAGACATAGCACATCTTGTTATGTCCACGCTTTTGTCCCGAGGACTTCCATGTTGTGGAATTCCTTGCCGGCGCATGTTTTTCCTTCGCCTCCGAACCTCCAAACCTTCAAGTCCAGAATTAGCAAGTTGCCTCTTTGCTCCTCGTCGACACCCACCGTACGATGGTATTTAGACTGTAAGCCCTCGTGGTGTTTTGTTGAAATATAAAAAAACATGTTAACGTGAATTAAAAGAGAAAGTTAGGTTGACCTTATATTTCTGATGCCTAAGAAACATTGCGATTATGCAACAAAAAAAGTTAGCAGGTTGGGCAAAACCACTAGGCATTTAAGCCTTACTAAACTTAGATCCACCCTAAATCAATTTTTAAACAAAATGCCTTTTTTCATAAATAGTTTTGATTTTAGCGCGTCTACACTTGCATTTAATTTTATATGTGTCTTGTTGAGTACTATATTTAACCTTGATCTCTACAAGCAATTGTGTAATTGTAACAATGGACCAGAATAAACTAATTACCAAAAACAAATCTGCAGCGGCTAGGTTGTAGCACTAACGAATTTGAATTGTATCGTCGTTCATTCTACCTCATTAACTTGTAGCAGCTGTAACCTCAAATTTTGAAACAAACAATATCAATAGTTGTCCAGTCAAGTATGCGATACGTAAATGATGAAGAATTTGCTCATAATACAAGTGCAGTAAGATAAGGGTGACACAAACGCTTTCCAGGCTAATGGCATTAAAGTACCCATTTATTGGTAGCGATGGTCAACGGTGACCGCAAGTGACTAATTTTTATTGGGCTATTTAAATGTCTGGTATTTGTCACTTCTCTAAATACAATGGAAAAGCTAAAGAATATTTCAGCAGGCTGATGAAACTGGAATCGACTCTGAAAATTGTGCAAGAGTTCGCTGCAAGTTCAGCTAACTTATTAAACTTATTTTCTGCTAATTTATTGGGCCTTAAAAATTTAGTTTCTATTGTTCGCGGTAAACGATTTCATAGTTGTTTTAATATTGTTTCTTTATGCCTAAATAACAAATAATGTGTGGTCTGTGTCTACATTGAGATACTTATTTACTAATTCAGCAATCTATTGTTTTTGAGAACTAGAGAAAGTCGCTCATGCAATTTTCAATTAATTGCACAAAAAGACGTCTATACAATTTGTTCAAGATATAAATAGATAGATAGATAGATACATTTATTTGACCACTTTTTACACTTAAAAATACAATAATTGTGGCAGGTCGAAACGTACCAGCAAAAAATCCAAGATGTTAAAAAGTACAGAGCAAAATACACAGACATATAAATTGGTTAAAATTAATTATACAATAAATGAACCTTGTAAAATACAAATTACTACATGTGAACATACAGACTAAAACACATAAAAACGAAAAGAACAAACAACAAAAATATAAAGCTGTACATACACTCGGACATATATACAGCGTTATCTAAAATTCACACAAACGGCGAGATACAAACACTATAGTACTATGGAGGCATCCATGTACTCACGGACTGAATAGTAAACGTTTTGCTTAAAGTAATGCTTTATAGCATTTTTAAATTTTCCATAATCTAAGGACTTTATGTGAACCGGTAGCTTATTATACAAGGCGATATGCAAAGAATTCTTTACCGATTTTTGTAGTCTAAATCTCTGCGGTCGTGTTAAACTAGCGGATCTTGTACGACAGTTATGGTATGCAGAATTTAGCTGATAATCAAATTTATCCCTGTGTACATTCAATAACTGACTAAAGATATATATCGTGGGAAGAGTCATAATTTCCAGACTAATAAAGTACGGCTTACAGTGTTCACGGCAGCCAACTCCAGCAATCAACCTACCCACTTTTTTTGAAGCCTGAAGATTTGTATAAAATTTGACGAATTGCCCCACAAATTAGTGCCATACGATAGGTGGCCGTGAAATAGGGAGAAATAGGCTGCCATAAGTGAACTTGTGTCAACCGAATTCCTCAACCTCCTAATCACAAAAATTGAGATCGACAATTTACTCTTCAACAGAGAAACATGAACATCCCACTTAAGGGCTCCATCTATAGTAATGCCAAGAAGGCTAGCATCATTTTTCACTGACACTTCCGGAGTTGTGGAAATATTACCGTAGCAGTTTTTTCTGTGTTTAATTTTAAGTTGTTCTGGGTAAACCACAGTTTTGCCAATTTCCCAGTGGAGATCATTTCAACGTTCAGCTTTTTTGGGTCGCAGCTTTGGCATATAAGCGAAGTGTCATCAGCGTAACAGACGCAGCGACTCTGTGACATGAAATCGAATAAATCGTTTATGTAGACTATGAAGAGTAGCGGTCCGAAGACAAAACCCTGCGGCACCCCACTTCCCACAGCCCCAAGATTCGATATTTCCTCATTAAAAAAGACGCGTTGTTTTCTCGTATGTAAGTATGAACTTATTAACTTTAACGGAGGGCCCCTAACATCATATCTGAACAATTTTCCCATCAGCAGGTCATGAGAGACACAGTCAAAGGCCTTGCTCAGGTGACAAAGCGTAAGAACGACATGATTCCCCACCCCAAGTCCCGCAACTATATCCCCAACAACCTTGCTGACTGCCTGCACAGTCGAGCGCCGCCTTCTGAAACCGAACTGACAGTCACTCAATAATTCCCCACTTTAAAAATACTGGTTGAGTCGTTTGTGAATTATTATCTCAAATATCTTGCCAAACAGCTGTACAATAGAAACAGGGCGGTAATTATCCAAGCAATTTACATCACCTTTTTCTAGCAAAGATATTACCCTGGAAATTTTAAAACAATCCGGAAATGTCCCCTGAGATACACAAAGGTTAAATATATGTGTCAACGGCGAGACCAAATATTCCTTTATTTCCTTGACAATAATGCTGTTAATGTTATATATATATCAAAAGCATTTGACCTTTTAAGATAATTAATAGCGTCCAAGACATCACTTTCTACAACCGGCAGCATAACAAAAGAGCTACAGGCCATCGGAATTTCAGAAATTAGCTGCCTTTGTAGCTCCAAATTTACTGGTAGAGTTTTTACAAAGCTGCCACTGATACAAAAAATTCATTCATATCATCAGCCGTTAGTTTGCTATCCAATTTTGACGCCCTGTCAAAGTTTGGTTCATAATTTATGACCTTCCATACGTCCCTTGCTTTATTTTTTGAATTGGCTATGAAGTTACTAAATGCCTGTATTTTTGTTAAAATTATGGCATTCCTATAGTTTTTCAATAACAGCTTGTATATTTCCCTATCCGAAGAGTCACTAGTTACATCAGCTATCACCTTAACACTTAAAACACATGTTCTCATATCTTTGAGTGAATCAATGGACAGGCGGTTTATTAGAATTTAAATGTTTCAGGGGAAAATTGTGAAGTATGAAACTTTGACAAATATTGGTCATACCTGTGGCCAAATATTCAATATTGTTTGACTCATAAAAAAGAGACCAAGCGATGCCCCCAAGATAACCTTGAAAGTCCTGAATCCCCGACAAGTTATCTTTCTAACCTTTCGTTGTTGTTGTTTACTACTCACATCGACTTTTACTTGATGACATTACCTGTCCGTAATGCTCAAAAAGGCATGGATCAATCACTGCGGCAGTAAAGCAATGCTCATCGATATTTGTCAATATATTGTCAATACAACTAGCATACCCATTAAAGACCCTAGTGAAACCCGAGATTGTAGCTGCTATACCATAACATTTAATAATGCAGGTCAGATCTAATAACACTTTAGAAAAACCGGCAAAATTTATATTAAAATCTCCTAAAATTATAATTTGCTTATACTTGTTATTAAAATCATACAATAACTTATCTAGCATACTTAAGAAAATATCAACGTCACCCAGGCATGACCTGTACAAACAGATCACCACTATTTTTTGGCTAACCAATTCAACTGCACCAAATTCACAGTCGATCTCTCTTGAGTAGCGTTCAACGTTAAGTACTTTATAATTCACATCATCCCGCGCATATACACACACACCTCCATGTACATGATTTATTCTAGAAAATGCGGTCATCAACTTATATTTACTTACATTTAAGCATTTTAAGTCATTTGTCTTGCACCAATGTTCACTTATACACACAAGTGCATAGTCACAATCGCTGAGGTAAAATGATATATGTGGCCATAATAAAAGTCGCTAGGTAAGGAAAATGTGGGGTATAAGACGGGGTATCCAGCAAGTATTAAGTAGAAACATACAGCGTCGGATAAAAATAATAGAGCAGAAATAATGCCGGACCTTCTGTGAAACAGTTCAAAGAATATTAATTGATAATAGTAAGTAGTCATCAATGCACAAGTGTTACTGGCAAACTGAAACATTTCGTGTTAAAGTATTTTGGATTTATTGACTAACCGTGTGTCCACTGCAGAAGCTGTAACTCTGCAGGGATGCAAATTGGACGAAGAGATGTTCAATTAAATCGTTCTGTTTTGACACCTAGTTACTGGTAACACGCTACTTTATTTAAATACAGCCTGTATAAAAGATGATGTCATTTTTAAAACTGCAAAATCCTTTTGTTTTTAAACTCCCAGTAAGTAAAGAAAACTATCAAGGCAGCATATTGTGAAACAAATTTAAACAATCACCACCATATAAAAATAATATGGTAGTTCTTTTGCTTCGGACACATTGATGTATGTAACTTTTAGCTTTTACATGAAAAACTGGGAATTGGGAATAAAGCTGTGTTCTAGTTTTTCTCATATAATTTTAACATATATTGATATCCTGAATTAAAACAACTTTAGGGGAGAGTTGGGTATTACTGGACAATATCAGGTAATATCAGACCGATAATGATTTGTCTGTCGGGCGATAAATGGCTACGCTTTTAGGTTAAACTCCATAAGTGACGGCCAACGTTTTAAGTTAAACGTCGTAAGTGTACATTGTCATTACGAATATGCAAAAACATGTGCCGGCAAGGAATTCCACAACTTGGAAGCCATCGGGACAAAAGAGCGGGCATAACAAGATGTTCCATGTCTGGTGACCTGAACAGTAAAAGGGTGCATTCGCTCTGTTCCCCTGGTAGATCTGTTGGAGGCAGCAGGTGGAAGAACTATGGAGGAAAGCTCCTCTGAGCATTGCCCGTGCAGATATCTATAAAAGAGAGAGAAAGGTCACCAACGGCACGTCGGTGGCCAAGAGATGGCAGCCTTTGGGTGAGGGTAGTGCCACCGAGGAGACGAATAGCTCTCTTCTGAATGGAGTCCAGGATAGCGAATGTAGAAGCGGCAGCAGCACCCCAGATGTGGGAGCAGTATTCGAGGTTTGGTCTTATTTATGAAGTATATAAGGTATATAGATTAGCTGGTGAAAAGTATTTGCGAGCCCAGAAGAGGAAACCTAATTTCTTAGCAGCCGCTTCTGCAATTGATGTGATATGTTGGTGCCAATTGAGATTTCGATCCACAGAAATACCAACACGTGAGAAGGACTCATTACTTTGAATAACTTGGTTGTTTATTGTGATGGGTCTAGGGCTGGTGTATCTCTTATAAGAAAGAAAGAAAGACTGTGATTTGGTGGGGTTGAATTGTACAAGATTTCTACTTCCCCAGTCTAATATTTTTTGGAGATCTACGGAGATAGAACCCTCCATGAGTCTGCGATCCTCATCTAATTGGGCTAAAGAGACAGGCTTAGAATATTGTATATTTGAGTGGGGGGTGCTGTCGTCCACGTAACTGTGAACTGGGTTGGATGTGCTAGAGAGGAGGTCATTGATGTGGAGAAGAAGCAAAGTCCTTGAGGAACTCCTGTATTAATTGGGTACAGTTTAGAGGAATGGCCATCCACGACAACAGAAATGCTCCGGTTGTAGAGGAAATTTGCTGTCCACGTACAGAGTTTTGGTGGTAGGCCATAAGCCGGTAGTTTATTAAGCAGCGCTGCGTGCCAGACCTGGTCGAATGCTTTGGATATGTCTAGAGCGACAATCTGGGATTCACCGTGTAGTTCCATAGACTTGTTCCAAGAATGGGTGACAAGGGAAAGGAGGTCAGCAGTTGATCTGCGCTGACGGAATCCATACTGCCTGTCGTAGATTAGACTGTGTTTTTCAAGAAGTTTTAGTAATTCGGTGTTTATATACTTTTCCATCACTTTAGAGACGACTGAAAGGAGAGAAATAGGCCTGTAGTTGCTAGGAAGCGCTTTGGATCCTTTCTTGGGGACCGGTTGTACTCGAGCAGTTTTCCAGTTACTAGGGAATATGCCTCTATTGTAAGATGTCTAAAACAGACGAGCCAGGACAGGAGCAAGTTCTGGTGCACATTTGCTTAGAACAATTGCTGGGATCTCGTCAAAGCCAGAGGTTTTCCTGGTATTAAGAGAAGAGAGCATCTTTCGTACCTTTTTAGTTTTGAAAATGATAATTGTCATTTTATGCGCGACATTGGGGACTGTTGGTGGTTGAACATTTGGAGGTGGGTTGAGAGTAAAATAACCGGCGAACAACGAGGCAAAAAGTTCAGCCTTGCCCAGGGCGGTAGAAAGAATTTCATTCCCTGAGACAAGAGGTGGGAACATGCTCTTGCAGAAATAATTCCCAATAGATTTAGCAAGAGTCCAGAAGGGTTTGCTGCCGCTAGAGCTTCAGAAGACTTTGTTTTTGGTGTAGTTATTAAGCGAGTTTTTTGCCTCAGAAAGAATGGGGACATAGCGGTTTCTTGCGTCGTTGAATGCTTGACGGTTTTCTTGACTGGGATTGTGTAGAAGCTTTTTGTGAGCTTTGACCTTTTCAAGTCTAGCCTTTTCAGAGGATTTAGAGAACCAGGGCTTTTGAGTGACTGCAGAGGTTTTTCTGTGTACGTGAAATAAATAATTCCATGCCAGCTTGAATAATTTCGGTGACGTTTTGTGAGATATCAGAGGGGTCAGGATGAGAGAAGCAGACAGACGCCCATGGAAATGAGGAAAAGTAATCTCGTATTTCGTCCTAGTTCTATTTCCAAGAAGATTTTTTTGGTTAAACGCAGGTCAAAAATAAGTCAAAACGGATCCGAAGAAAACAGAGGACACCAACCTAAAAACACAAGATTGCATCGAGTGCAAAATCTATAGGAAAACCATTGAACAATACTGGATAAGATGTAATTTTTTACATAAAAACTATGCTAACGTCTAAAAAACAGACTGCTATAAATAATACGTGTACATTTATTTTAAATAACTTATTGGCATTTGTCCGACAGAACCCAGTTTTACATTTATTGAAACACAAAGCAGAATCACCCGAAAAACAAAAAAATAATAAAATAATAATAATAATGACACAGGGTGATGCGCTATTTTTAGCTATATTTATCGTTTAAAAATGAACATTGCAGTCTATTAGGATTATTTAACATATTATATTCTAAAATAACAAAATAATACTCATAAATGTCACTGAAAACTGTATGGAGTTGTGTATGAAACACCGATTTGAATTTTTTCTATAAAATTATTCCAATTAAACCGGCACCCGATATTACCCAACTCTCCCTTATATTATTTTGAACACATTCAAGATTCTAATGAAATTAATTTTATTTAGTTGGTACCAACCAAAACAGTATTAAGCTATACGACGACGTATTCTTATGCTTCGCCCCAGACATATAAATAGTGAATTATGATATTTTTCGATATAATCGCTCTTAACTATTTTTCTCCCCGATGCGCTTACATATTTAGAGCTCCCAAATGAAGTTTCACCGATGTTTTCAAATCACTCTTTTATAGTCACTTTGGCATCATTATTTGTCAAAAATCTCGGGATTATTCTTTAAGCTTGGGAAATAGTTTGTGGTCGCTTGGTGCTAAATCTGGCGAATAGGGTTGATGCTATCATAACTCCGAACCAACGCTTTTGATGGCAGGCATTGCGATAATTAAATTGTGGCTTGGTGTATTATCTTGATAGGATAGGTTTGAACTTTCCACAACGTTTTACTTTTTTTTATATTCACGCAAGTCAATTACTAAATTTACATAATACTGACTATTTATGGAGTCATCTCTTTTAAAATAATCGGCGATTGGAGACCTTGGGCATTCCAGAAGACAGTGACCATCAGCTTTCCTGTAAAGGACTGTATTTTCGACGAGCAGAGGCGCTACTGTGTCCTTGTTGACACTGTGCATTTTATCTCAGGAGCATAACGATAAACTCAAGGTCCATTTTTAGTTACAAAGCAAAGTTTATTAAGATTTGTGAAACCCACACTGAAAGCTTTTTTTCATATAGCATTTTCTTTGAGTAGTGACAATTTTGGGAGGGCCACCGACACATACGTCTTCGCAAGAGGTTCTACCACACAAAATTTCTCCGTGCCAACGTTTGACTACATCACAAGAAATCAAAATCTTTGTTAAACTAAAGTGGACTCATACGTTTATTTTATTTTTTATAATTATGCAAAATACACATTCTAACAATCACTGCCTTGTAGCTGAAGAGTCGCCTGATACGTCGTCTACTCGAAGGAACACGTGTGGTTGTATTGCTGGAGCGGCGTTTGTTTACATTGTTTCATATGAGCGCTGACACACATTGGTTTATTTCGCTTTATATAAAATAAAGGAAATTGAATGAATATGCTTGCATTCTAGAGTCCAAACCCGTCCTAAGTATTTTTGTTTTGTTTTCAAATATAAGAGTATATAAGTAAGCCCCTTTGATGGAGCAATAGAAAGTATCTCATCTACTTAGTATATAGAAAGATTTGGCATATTTATGAAAATAAGGCTATTCACGTGTACATGTTTAAAACCGTCTTAGAAACAAAACAATGACAAGGTTTCTCTCTCTCTCTATCTCTTACAAACAACGTTTAGACATCCCCCCTCCACTTCTTTATGTTACTCAATCAGTATGTTAAGCCAATAAAAGGCGAGTCGGCTTGGGATCGTTATCGATTGTCTGTACGATTGTGCGTTATCGTTTCCTAGTGCATTTTATCGTACAAAATTAACTAGCCCAACAAGTAAGTTATCAAAGGTTGGCGCCTCATTTTGTGAATATTCATGGGAAGTTGTCTTACTTGTTATTATATATAGTTCGTTCTAATCACAAAATTTGGAGTTCTTCTGTAAGGCTAGTAAAATTGCTGATGCTATCACGGTGGCTTCTCCCGTGAAGGTGGAGAGTCTACCGGTGCTGTTGGAAGTTTCTGCCAGAGAGTTTAATTTGGTCCTATCGATAAATCGGCAGAGTGTAAGTCTGCCTTTTTTGAGCCAGACCGTCGCTTTCGTCCAAATGTTGACATTTCTGTGTGAAATCGCATCTGCTTATAATTATTAAAAACTATTTTCTTCTGAAAATTGCAATTCATATCTAACAATTTTATTGTATTTATTTCAAGATTGTCTCGAGTTACCATGCGATACATTGTGGCCACAATGTAGTTAATTTCATAGAAGTATGGATTCCGTCAGCGCAGATCAACTGCCGACCTCCTTTCCTTTGTCACCCATTCTTGGAACAAGTCTATGGAACTACACGGTGAATCCCAGATTGTCGCTCTAGACATATCCAAAGCATTCGACCAGGTCTGGCACGCAGCGCTGCATAATAAACTACCGGCCAATGGCCTACCACCAAAACTCTGTACGTGGACAGCAAATTTCCTCTCCAGCCGGAGCATTTCTGTTTTCGTGGATGGCCATTTGTCTAAACTGTATCCAATTAATGCAGGAGTTCATCAAGGTTCAGCTTTAGCCCCTACTTTGTTTCTTCTCCACATCAATGACCTCCTCTCTAGCACATCTAACCCAGTTCACAGTTACGCAGACGACAGCACCCTCCACTCCAATATACAATATTCTAAGCCTGTCTCTTTAGCCCAACTAGATGAGGATCGCAGACTCATGGAGGATTCTATCTCCGTGGATCTCCAAAAAATATTAGACTGGGGAAGTAGAAATCTTGTACAATTAAACCCCACCAAATCACAGTCTTGCTTTCTTTCTCATAAGAGATGCATCAGCCCTAGACCCATCACAATAAACAACCAAGTTATTCAAAGTAATGAGTCCTTTTCACTTATTGGCATCTCTGTGGATCGAAATCTCAATTAGCACCAAGATGTCACATCAATTGCAGAAGCGGCTGCTAAGAAATTAGGTTTCCTCTTCCGGGTTCGCAAATAATTTTCACCAGCTAATCTCTATACTTTATATACTTCACAAATAAGACCAAACCTCGAATACTGCTCCCACATCTGGGGTGCTGCTGCCGCTTCTACACAAGCTATCCTGGACTCCATTCAGAAGAGAGCTATACGTCTCATCGGTGACCCTACCCTCACCCAAAGGCTGCCATCCCTTGCCCACCGACGTGCCGTTGGTGAGCTCTCTCTCTCTCTCTCTCTCTTTTATAGATATCTGCACGGGCACTGCTCAGAGGAGCTTTCTTCCATAGTTCCTCTACCTGCTGCCCCCCAACAGATCTACCAGGGTAACAGAGCGAATGCACCCTTTTACTGTCCAGGTCACCAGACATCGAACATCTTGTTATGCCCGCTCTTTTGTCCCGAGGACTTCCAAGTTGTGGAATTCCTTGCCGGCACATGTTTTTCCTTCTCTCCCGAACCTCTGAACCTTCAAGTCCAGAATTAACAAGTTGCCTCTTTCCTCCTTGTCGACACCCACGGTACGATAGTATTTAGGCTGTACACCCTCGTGGTGTTTTGTTGAAATTTAAAAAAAAAGAAGTAACGTTATAGTAATAGTCACTTTAAATTTTTTTAGTTATTTTGACAAAGTTACCCACAATATTATTATCTATTCAAATGTCAGTTTTTCGGTTACACAAAAATCCACTACGGATTATAATTTGTAAGTTAAAACAAGTATATTATTGTCTTCAGATTAATTATTCTCATTATTATATCCGTTGCAGATACATCATATCAAACCAGAAAAAGCAAATCAATTACTTTTTTTCTCCAATGAACAGTGCTGGGAAGAAACTATGAAGATTCTGGGTTTTGCGAGTGATTTGACTTTGAATAATAAAAATTACGACCAAAGTTAAGAAAACATTTTCCAAGTTCTCGTGCCTCAGCAAATAAGGGTATAAAAATGTCATTTGCTTAGGCGGTCACTTAGAATTGGAATCGCTCACATTCGTCGCTTCCTCTTGCCTTTCATTACAGCGCATTTATAGCGGCTACAAAAAGTACTATATAATATTCTATCGTCGTCTATTTGGTCATTTAGATAGACGACACATTTGTGCTGCTACACTGTTTTTAATCGACTTCAAAAAAAGGAGGAGGTTCTCGATTCGACTTTATTTTTTCTATCTGTGTTACATCAGAACTTTTTTCTAGGTGAACTGATTTTGATTCTTTTTTTTTGCTTGAAATGTGATGCTTCTCATGTGATCCCATATAAATTTGATCAAGATCTGATCATTAGTTTTTGAGTTATCCTTGATGAAGTCGGTTTTCTATTATTTTTTATCATCTGTGCAGCTGCCAAAACGACAAACACTGCTGCGTGTGTATATTCGTCTAGTGGCAGCTCATTGGACAGTAAAGTCGGCTCAAACCGCTGAGTGTACTTCGCCGTTGTCTGTTTAATTCTATTCATTTCCAATTGGTCACGTGTAACCACCTAAGTTTAGCTCGTATGGACTCGTTGCTATTTGTCGTAAACTGTCAATCTTTGCGACACGTCTCAATACATGCCTACCTAGAAGTATCAGGATAAATATTGATTAATAAACTACAAATAGGTCAGGGACTGAGCATATAGAGTCTCCCTCGTATTTAGCTGAATTTTTCCCCAATTTTTTTATGTTAATATTTTGCATACCTATACGAAATCCTGTAATCGAAATTTTGAAATATTTAAAATGATGGTGCTATAAACACTTATAGCGATAAAATATATTGCGTCAATTATATCGCTAGAAAATCTGACATGTCATTGTTCATCTCCATTCATAAAGACACTTAAACACAAATGATAAAAAAATGTTAAATGTATTGTACTGATACCATGTTTTAATCCACAGTATTTCTTACAGAGTCTAAGAAAAAGCTAAAAGGTATGCGGACTGGTGGACCTCATTATTATGTAAAAGAGACTGTTAGAAACTAATTTAGTTCATATTATATTATTTGCGGTCTCTGTAGTGCCTAACTGCGGTTCTTCTTATTAATCTGAGGGGTAGACTACCTTTACACTTGCTTTTATTTCCTATACTACTTCATCAATCCCAAATTTGCGACCATTTAAAATTTTTCCTTTTATTTTGTCAGTTTATTTCACCGTTAAAATGATTATTTAACTTTATCAAAGGTATTTTAAATTTTCGAAAACTATTTCAGTTAAATATTGTGTGTTTGGCACGCGCTTTGCAAGTGCACGCCTCTGGTCTTAGATATATGTCTCTCAAGATAAATATTGTTACATATATAACTTCTAAATCTTCATTCAAGTAAGATATTATTACTATCATTGTTATTATTATTACATACAGACACGGACAGTGGACATATAGTATGGAGTCCGTGTTTACAATGACTAGGTGAGACAACCAGAACACAGCACAAATTAGAAAATATACCAAATCCACAAAATCAAAAAAAAAAAATACTAAAGTCAAATTAAGTCACGATGCGGTCACTACCGGAGAAGACAAACTGTTAAAACTGCCAAACACTCGATTTGTTAGAAAATTTTGCCGACAACGAACTCTGAACGCCCTACTGGAAAGTTTGTGTTCGTCCCCAGTAGGACCATTATCAGAATTCTGAGTGAAGAGGGTATTTCCAGCGGTATTTCTTTAAAGCCATGCAAGATACGATACATGAAATCGTCAGCTGGTTTGCGTCCCTGACCAAATGGTTTTATATCCCAGATTAGTAACCTGACGTCACAACTAGGACTGAGAATGCCATAAGGAAGCCGGCTTGCTGCTCGACGCAGTCTGTTTAGTCGGTCACAGTTTCTTGATAGGTCTGATGTAGGTTAGAGGTCTAATTTCGGCGGTGTATACCAATTGAGCACACTGAGGATTAATACGCTGAAAAGACTCACAGATCATGTACAGGGTACGATTGTCTTTGGAACATATACGGGACACATGCGCAGACCAGGTCAAGTCCTCAGTGACGATGGCTCTCAAATCGGTCTGTTGTTTCACCGTTGCAAGCTGGGTTTCATTAATGTAGTGTGGAGTTCTGGGGTTGTTTCTGCCAATCTGCAACACTGACGACTGGGAGGCGTTAAGGAAAAGCACTCGTGACTTACACACTGAACGAGTGAGTCCTCGTGCAACTTGTTTGCGACAGGAGCACATTCAGATATGATAAGTGGTAGATCGCTTGAGTGTACTAGGAACAACAAGGGGCCGAGGACTGAGTCTTGGGAACACCACTCCTAACAGGTCAGGGAGCGGAGTATGTAGCACACTAAAATCTCGATTGCTCAGGAAAGCTCGAATCCACAAAATCAGATATCCACCCATTCCGCAAGATGACAGCTTTCCAAAAAGGCGCCTCAAAGGTACTTTGTCAAAAGCTTTGGAAAAATCTAGGTAAACAATGTTGACAGGTCTCCTGCTATCCATTTTATTTTGTCTGCCAACACAGCTCAAAGGTTTTGTTTGAAAGTTTTGTAGGCTTTATATTAAAAAAGTTTGGAACTTGACATAAAAGAATGTGTCCATATATATATATATATATATATATATATATATATATATATATATATATATATATATATATATATATATATATAAGACGTCAAACTATTAAGAAGAATGGAACGTCAAAATCCTCCAATAATCTGTATCGCAGCCAACTAGTAAAAAGATCGATATCTGTCTTACTAATACTTGTACTAACCTTATTTTAATGTGTATGCAAACTCATCATCGGTTGATCAACCTAATTTGAATAGATGACATCAAAGAAAGAAACCAATAATTACTTTCACATCGTCAATACTTGTGAAAAGTTGGCATCGGCGACAAAAATTTCAAAAAATCTTTTTCGCTTAAACCTCGTAAAAAGTGTCAACATATAGACAACATGATTTGGGAACGAAAATTTTTTGTGTCTGTTTGCCTGCTGGTCTGTATGTATGTCTGTTTGTAGCCACCGTAACGTTAGAACGAATTTACCTATCGTCTTCAAGTTTGGTATACAGTTAACACCCGAGAAACGAAATTTTCGGATTGTTTTTGGGTGAAATCGCTCTAGGGCATAGGGTATCAATGGGGATGATTTGGTGAATTTTTTTGGTGAAAACGCGAGTAATATAACGTTTTAGGCTTCGCTTATTAGAAAACTTTCAAACTAAATTAAGAGTTAAATGTGTGGTGGTGAAATATCGGTGACAGAAATTGTTTTTTGAAAACGGCGTAAAAACTAAAAAAACTTATTCTGAAACGGTTTTTTTTTGTCTGTCGATCGGTCTGTCAGCCTGTTCGTCTGTCCGTTTAAAAATTATTCACAGTTGAAGATGCAAAAATGCATTTCACTCACTCCGATAAGAAATGTGCTGATGGTCAATGTTTTGTTGATTTGTAAACAAAAAATTGATTATCAGAACATTTCTTATCGAAATAAGAGAAATGCGGTTTATTATTTCAGTTTATCGGTCGGTTTGATACTTGATAGT
Source organism: Tillus elongatus (assembly GCA_964006375.1). Classification (NCBI taxonomy): domain Eukaryota; kingdom Metazoa; phylum Arthropoda; class Insecta; order Coleoptera; family Cleridae; genus Tillus; species Tillus elongatus. Next base: position 300,447,255 of record OZ023262.1, read on the forward strand.
ACTACTGAAAATTAATTTGACAATGGTGTATTCTGTGGAAGAAAAAGTTGAAATAATTACTCTTTTTTCAAAAACGATGACTGTGCCAACCGTACCGCAAATTTGTTTAATGAACAACATCAGAACAGGCATTTTAACAGAAAATACATTTTGGGGTTAGTTGCAAAGTTTCGACAAAGTGGTTCAGTAGACAACAAAAAACGGGATCCTGAACATGAATTTCCGGTTAGAAATGAGACTACTGGGATTGAAGTTTTAGGACAAATTGCTGCAGACCCAATTTTGAGCACGAGAAAATTGGCGACTGTTTCAAACATCAAAAGAACTATTCAGCGAATATTGAAGCATCATAAATCTCACCCGTATAAAATTCATCTTGTACAACAACTGAATGAAGATGATTTTAATCGGCGGCTGGAGTTTTGTGAAGTTATGACTGCACGAATAGCTGATAACGGGAACTTTCTGTTCAATATCTGTTTTTCAGACGAGTGTAGGTTTTTATAAAACTCTACAGTCAATCGTCATAATTGTCGTTATTGGGCAGATAATAATCCAAGAAATTTTCACGAAGTCCGCACTCAAACTCTACAGACATTGAATGTCTGAATTGGCATTTTTGGAGACCGTTTAATCGGACAATTTTTCTTGATGGCATCTTGAGTGGCTAAGCGTATTTGGCGTTACTAGAAGATGTCGTTTACCCTCTACTAATTTGCGTTGTTGAAAATGATCATCGCTATCAAGAAAATCAATTAGTGTTTCAACAAGATGGAGCTGCTCCGCATTTTTCACAACGGGTTTTTGAACAGAGAGTTTCCAGGACAATGGATTGGGCGTAGTGGTGCTATTGAGTGGCCCCCTATATCACCGGATTTAACTCCTTTAAACTTCTTTCTATATGGCCATTTAAAGAGTTATTAGAAGATGTCGTTTACCCTCTACTAATTTGCGTTGTTGAAAATGATGATCGCTATCAAAAAAATCAATTAGTGTTTCAACAAGATGGAGCTGCTCCGCATTTTTCACAACGTGTTTTTGAACAGAGAGTTTCCAGGACAATGGATTGCGCGTAGTGGTGCTATTGAGTGGCCCCCTATATCACCGGATTTAACTCCTTTAAACTTCTTTCTATATGGCCATTTAAAGAGTAGAATTTACGCAACAGAACCGGAGTCTCTGGAATAATTACGACGACGCATTATTAAAAAATGCCGTCTAATAACTCCACAAATACTCCAGAATGTCAGAGCTGGTTTTGAACAAAATTTGTACTTTTGTATGGAAGCTGGTGGTCAACAATTTAAACACTTACTTAACTGAATAAACATTTTGAACGTTTGGTTTGGTTTTTTAGTTTTTTTTTAACGAAAAATTGACTAACTAGTGCATTTCTCATCACAATGAATGAAATACGTTCTTGCAACTCCAACTGCGAATAATTTTTAAACGAGTCCAAAAAATTAGTGTGCTGAATTTAGAAAAGAAAGAGCTTTCAAATGATGTAACACTCGACCCATGTTCCCTATTTAAAATATAAGGGTTGTTATCACCACCCTTAAGGGGTTGATGTGACAAAGTTGAGTTTTATGTCAAAACATGTCCCCCTTAAATTCAATATCGACGTGTTTCAGAGTTTCTTAAAAAATATTCTCTGGACGCAAATCGGTCTGTTTCGTTTTCAATGCGCCACCCATATATATATATATATATATATATATATATATATATATATATATATATATATATATATATATATATATATATATATATATATATATATATATATATATATATATATATAAACTGAACTGGACCAAACTAACCGATTATGTCGATTTTATTTATGGCTTGGATGGATTGATTGAGCAGCTTGGGTATCTATTTGTTCTTAAAAAAATGCAAAACAAATATTTTTAACGGATATTTTTTAAAGTATTAGAGTACTAGAAATGAAAATTAAAACGTACGTACAACAGGTCTGAATATAAAGATCAACGAAGCAATGTCGTCTGCGAATTTTCGAGTTTCTTCTAAATAAATACTAAAACTTTAAAGAAACAGTTGAGTGGTTAAAGTCTAATGCCTTACAATGATAGATAGTCATCAGACTAGACTGTATTAATACAGACGTAGATAACTAAAACAAAATGCAGATAGACCAGACTTATCTAACACCCGATCAACTATCCTTGGTCTTTGCAACTCGATAAACCCATTAAATCGATATGATTAAGGATTTCGGTAAGCAGTTAGCAACAAAATGTATGCTATTTATAATCTGAACCATAAATGAAGGATTTTCTAAAAGTGATTTATTTAAAGTTGCCCATAACCGTGGTCTAATACATAACTAACTACATAGACCATTAGTTATATTTAATGCTACTGCGAAAATCTACCCAGATTAAGATTATAGGGACTTGGACAATTATAACCAACAGTTGAAAGCTACACGAAACCGCTATCAAGGTTATATAATCTGACAAAGAAGATAAAGCTGAACAGAGGGTGCTGTAAAAAAAGTTTGCGTTGACAAAGGCAAAATGACCACCTAACCTCCCCGAATGATAATATAATTTAATCATTAACTCTTCGCATTTAAAAATATCGACCCTTATTGTTTTTGATAATTATGTTTCTATTTCCAATACTAATATATTTTATTTTTCTTGCTTTCGTTAAAAAATGTATGTCTTCCTTGTCCTTTTGTAATTTTCCTTTAGTTTACCCCTCACTTTCTTTCAGGCCTGTGTTGCTAAGTATTTACACTGAGTTCATTTAATTTCATATCATCATCAGTAGGTATACAGATTATTTTGAGACAATAACTTATGTTTGTTTCAACGCTAGGCTCAACGTAATCTGTACACAAAACACATTTGGCCGTAAAAATCATTGTAAGAAATAAATTTGAAGAGAGCTTCACAGGTCAGCTTCTGGCTGATATAAATAGTTGTATACAACAGAGAGCATTTTTATGAACATAGTGTAAATATCTGAGGATTTGAAGTTGAAACATAGATGACCCTTTAGTCTTAGTGTCCTAAGTATTGTAAGAAGCATATTTTATCCAAAGTAGACTTAGTTGATTCTCCACAGTAACATTGCTGATGATTTTCATAGTATGATATGCCGTTTGTTATGTAGTGAGTTATTCAGTTAGTTAGATTTAGCTTTATACATAGGTTACATAAAGCAGCTGTTCTGTAAATTACTATTTATACATAAAGTGCAGTTTTTTTGTTGTTGTAAATCTATATTTATAAAAGGCGCATCTACTTTTATTGTATTTAGTTTCAGTCGTATGGTGTCTGGTTTTACGATTAAGGTCACCAGATTTTGTTGTGCTGCATTTTCATCAGTCGGTTTGTACAGCCTAAAGAAACTATAGCTATTTACTGAGTAAATACTGGAATCCCGTATGGGTACTAATAAGTAGACATTAAAAAACCCAATTCATCACATCACATTCTTCAACGCTGACGACCGTGACAAAGTTAGCGTTATCAAAGAGGCCAGGGCTGATGGTCTACTAAAGTTTCGCTCCATCACTTTGCAGGCGGTAGTGAAATTTTCCTTTACGTGATAGTAAAGGTTTTTCATGCCCGAGGAGGTACCACCCCATGCATCAAGGGGCCGGTGAAGTCCTAACGGACGTTTCCCGTTCTGGTGTATGAATCGATCTCCCTTAAAAGCAAAAATAAGGATGGCTCCTCCTTGTGCAAAACATATTGGAGGTAAAATACCCCTCCATTCGGATCTCCGGGAGAGGGGTGTACAGGGGGCGCCAGCATCAAGATTTAACATATCCTTCTCCAATATATGTGGCCTAAATTCGAATATGAAGTCCGTCCACCATTTCCTTCAGGCTAATAGGCCCAAACTCCTCTTCCTCACCGAAACCCAAATCAGTGCCAAAACAGCCATTAATCACCCTAATTTCCCGGGGTATGAGCTCCTTACTTCCTTTAGATTGCATGGAGGCCTGTGCGCACACGTCCGTAGGAATCTACCCTGCACCAGACCCCCCAATTTAGAACCTGGAAGAAAAGACATACTTTGGATAAAAGTCTCTCTCAGGGCTGCAACTAAATTCATCTGTTGCATTTACCGGTCACCTTCTGACAACAATTTTGTCCAGCTCTTTGACTACATTTCTGGAAAAACCGACCATCTGATCTCTGAATATCCTGCCTCCGAGGTCACTATTCTTGGTGACTTCAATGTCCATAATAAGGAATTGCTAGGATCTTCAAAAACCGATCCACAAGGGAGAGCAGTGGAGGCTTTTGCAGTCAGCAACTCTATAGCCAATATGGTTCAGCAACCTACATACTTTACTCGCATCCCAACACACAGCTCAAATCCCATGGATTTCCTTCTCACTACAAATCCTGAATGCTATAAGGTATCAGTCACCGCCCCCCTCTGTCGCTTAGACCATGGTATGATCACTGCTTCCTGCGCAATGCAACCCGAGGTCACACAGTCATCACACCCACGTATCGTCTGGCACTACAACTCCGAGAAATGGGACGAAATGCGGGATTACTTTTCCTCATTTACATGGGCTTCTGTCTGCTTGTCTCATCCTGACCCCTCTGATATCTCACAAAACGTTACCGAAATTATCCAAGCAGGCATGGAATTATTTATTCCACGTACACAGAAAACCTCTTCAGTCACTCAAAAGCCCTGGTTCTCTAAATCTAATGACAAGAGCAGACTTGAAAAGGTCAAAGCTCACTAAATGCTTCTACACAATTCCAATCAAGAAAACCGTCAAGCATTTAAAGACGCAAGAAACCAGTATGTCCGCATTCTTTCTGAGGCAAAAAACTTGTTTAATAACCACATCAAAAACAAAGTCCTCTTAAGCTCCAAGGGGAGCAAACCCTTCTGAATTGCTAAATCTATTGGGAATAATTTCTACAAGAGCACGTTCCCACCTCTTGTCTCAGGGGATGAAATTGTTTCTACCGCCCTGGGCAAGGCTGAACTTTTTGCCTCGTTGTTCGCTGGCAATTCTGCTCTCAACCCACCTCCAAATGTTAAACCACCGACAGTCCCCAATGTCGCGCATAAAATGACGGATATCATTTTCAAAACTAAAAAGATACGAAAGATCGTCTCTTCTCCTAATACCAGGAAAGCCTTTGGCCCCGACGAGATCCCAGCAATTGTTCTCAAAAAATGCGCACCAGGACTTGCTCCTGTCCTGACTCCTCTGTTTCAGACATCTTACAATAGAGGTATATTCCCTAGTAACTGCAAGACTGCTCGAGTACAACCCGTTCCCAATAAAGGATCCAAAGCGCTTCCTAGCAACTACAGGCCTATCTTTCTCCTTTCAGTCATCTCTAAAATGATGGAAGAGCATCTAAACACCGAATTACTAAAATTTCTTGAAAAACACAGTCTAATGCACGATATGCAGTATGGATTCCGTCAGCGCAGATCAACTGCTGACCTCCTTTCCTTTGTCACCCATTCTTGGAACAAGTTTATGGAACTACACGGTGAATCACAGATTGTCGCTCTAGACATATCCAAAGCATTCGACCACGTCTGGCACGCAGCACTGCTTAGTAAACTGCCCGCCTATGACCTACCACCAAAACTCTGTACCTAGACAGCAAACTTCCTCTCCAACCGGAGCATTTCTGTTGTCGTGGATGGACATTCCTCTAAACTATATTCAATTAATGCAGAAGTTCCTGAAGGTTCAGATTTAGCCCCTACTTTGTTTCTTCTTTACATCAATGACCTCCTCTCTAGCACATCCAACTCAGTTCACAGTTACGCGGACGACAGCACCCTCTACTCAAATATACAATATTCTAAGCCTGTCTCTTTGGCCCAATTAGATGAGGATCGCAGACTCATGGAGGGTTCTGTCTCCGTGGATCTCCAAAAAATATTAGACTGGGGAAGTAGAAATCTTGTACAATTCAACCCCACCAAATCTCAGTCTTGCTTTCTTTCTCATAAAAGATACACCAGTCCTAGACCCATCACAATGAACAAAGTTATTCAAAGGAATGAGTCCTTTTCACTTGTTGGCATTTCTGTGGATCGAAATCTCAATTGGCACCAGAATGTCACATCAATTGCAGAAGTGGCTGCTAAGAAATTAGGTTCCCTCTTCCGGGCCTGCAAATACTTCTCACCAGCTAATCTCTATACCTTATATACTTCGCAACTAAGGCCAAACCTCGTATACTGCTCCCACATCTGGGGTGCTGCTGCCGTTTCTACACTCGCTATCCTGGACTCCATTTAGAAGAGAGCTATACCTCTCATTGGTGACCCTACCCTCACCCAAAGGCTGCCATCCCTTGCCCACGAACGTGCTGTTGGTGACCTCTCTGTCTTTTACAGATATCTGCACGGGCACTGCTCAGAGGAGCTTTCTTCCATAGTTCCTCCACCTGCTGCTCCCAACATATCTACTAGGGGAACAGAGCGAATGCACCTTTTAACTGTCCAGGTCACCAAACATAGAACATCTTGTTATGCCCGCTCTTTTGTCCCGAGGACTTTTAAGTTGTGGAATTCCTTTCCGGCGCATGTTTTTCCTTCTCCTCCGAACCTCCAAACCTTCAAGTCCAGAATTAACAAGTTGCCTCTTTCCTCCTTGTCGACAACCACGGTACGATAGTATTTAGGCTGTAAGCCCTCGTGGTGTATTGTTTAAATAAAAAAAGGTGAATAAACTAAACGAATAACAACTGGAACTCCTATTTAAGCTACGCGCCAATTGAAGTAAAACACCTTAAATTTTGGATGCTGTTGGATGATTTGTAGCCAAACGAGTACACTGAATTTGTTCTAATTTTCACAGGTTGACAGATGTTTGCTGGGGATTCTGCGTGATAGGCAATAACAAAATTCTCAGCCACGTGATGTTAGCTTAGTTTATTCAGCCCTTTGATGACGCTTACTTTTTTAGCGAAACGATGGTCAGGTCTTAAATCTGTATTGTGATGAATTGGGTTCTATTTATGAAAAACCTATCAAGGTATCACATTTCAGGATAATACGTCAAATTCTTTTCTGAATATCATGGGAAATCTAAATTAAATTTTGCACTTTAATATTCAGTACCCATTATAGATTTAATTTCTGGACTAAAGTTAGCTTGGCTAAATAGTAGTACTTTGGTGAAAATAATCCACTGATTCTGTGTAATTATTTGGAACCACTTGTATAATTAAGCTAACTAAAAATCCTTTTCTATGTTTGCATTGTTACTTATGAATACCAAAATAAAGTTACAAAATAAATAAAAAAATCAGTAGAAATTAGACTGCTCCCCTTTCAAGCTGAATTTGTTTTTTCTTGTCGCCTCTGCATTTTCTTATAGAAATATTTTATAAAAAGTTTGACGCCCATCGCGTAGTAAATAATTTACAGAATAGCTGACGTTTAGTTTGGAAAACGTTCTACTCACTAATCACAGACCAAATCAACTTTTCCCTTTACTCACATAGCGAAAATAGCGTTGTTTATCTATAACTTATCTTTTGATATATCTCATTACAGCTATATTTAGCGACCTAGCTATATAGAATAATTAAGGCATCCAACGTCTTGTTAGCGTCTTGATATTTAAAAAAATTAAAAATTAATCTTTGGTGCATCGAGTCTTTTTTTAGTTTTGATCAATTTACATTTTAAACTCATATTTGGTGCACATAACATTTACAGTTTTTGTTTTCCCAGATATTGCACAAGGTAACCTTTTGAAAATCCAAAGGCACGATGTTTTGTTTTCGGTTTTGCACGTATATACCTTTAACTGCATAAAAGTTAATTAACCTAGAGCGAAAAGTGTAACCTTTCTCAAATAAAAAGAAAAACTGTAGACGTGGTATATTGTGATTGACCTCAAGTTGATATAGATATGCTCAATAGTGAGGTCACGATTGCCTATAAAACCCTACCCTAAAATATCTATCTATCAGATTATCATTATTATTAAGATTATAAATAGTTTTAGGAGGCACTACAACTCTGCGAACGGGGACGAAATGCGAGATTACTTTTCCTCATTTCCATGGGCGTCTGTCTGCTTCTCTCATACTCTCACACCCACGTATCGTTTGGCACTACAACTCCACGAACGGGGACGAAATGCGAGATTACTTTTCCTCATTTCCATGAGCGTCTGTCTGCTTCTCTCATTCTGACCCCTCTGACATCTCACAAAACGTCACCGAAATTATCCAAGCTGGCATAGAATTATTTATTCTACGTACACAGAAAACCTCTGCAGCCACTCAAAAGCCCTGGTTCTCTAAAGCCTGTGACAAGGCCAGACTTGAAAAGGCCAGAGCTCACACAACGCTTATACACAATTCCAGTCAAGAAAACCGTCAAGCATTTAACGACGCAAGAAACCGCTATGTCCCCATTCTTTCTGAGGCAAAAAAAATCTCGTTTAATAACCACATAAAAAACAAAGTCCTCTTAATCTCCAGCGGCAGAAAACCCTTCTGGACTCTTGCTAAATCTATTGGGAATAATTTCTGCAAGAGCATGATCCCACCTCTTGTCACAGGGGATGAAATTGTTTCTACCGCCCTGGGCAAGGCTGACCTTTTTGGCTCGTTTTTCGCCGGCAATTCTACTCTCAACCCACCTCCAAATGTTCAACCACCATCAGTCCCCAATGTCGCGCATAAAATGACGGATATCATTTTCAAAACTAAAAAGGTACGAAAGATGCTCTTTTCTCTTAATACCAGGAAAGCCTCTGGCCTTGATGAGATCCCAGCAATTGTTCTCAAAAATTGCGCACCAGAACTTGCTCCTGTCCTTACTCGTCTGCTTCAGACACCTTACAATAGAGGCATATTCCCTAGTGACTGGAAAACTGCTCGAGTACAACCCGTCCCCAAGAAACGATCCAAAGCGCTTCCTAGCAACTACAGGCCTATTTCTCTCCTTTCAGTCGTCTCTAAAGTGAAGGACAAGTACATAAACACCGAATTATTAAATTTCTTGAAAAACACAGTCTAATCCACGACATGCAGTATGGATTCCGTCAGCGCAGATCAACTGCCGACCTCCTTTCCTTTGTCACCCATTCTTAGGACAAGTCTATGGAACTACACGGTGAATCCCAGATTGTCGCTCTAGATATATCCAAAGCATTCGACCAGGTCTGGCACGCAGCGCTGCTTAATAAACTTCCGGCCTATGGCCTACCAACAAAACTCTGTACCTGGACAACAAATTTCCTCTGCAACCGAGGCATTTCTGTTGTCGTGGATGGCCATTCCTCTAAACTGTATCAAGGTTTAGCTTTAGCCCCTACTTTGTTTCTTCTCTACATCAATGACCTCCTCTCTAGCACATCCAACCCAGTTCACAGTTACGCAGACGATAGCACCCTCCACTCCAATATACAATATGCTAATCCTGTCTCTTTAGATGAGGATCGCAGACTCATGAAGGGTTCTGTCTCCGTGGATCTCTTTAATAAAGATATTATTTTTTTGTATGCCCTGAAAACTACAAGCCAACGTACTTTTGACAGCATTTTAACAAAACTTTTTTTTTTACCTTTTCTTTCTATAGGCAATAATATCAAGATGAGGGATGGGTAATTTATAAAGAATAACCCTGCACAACCAAGCTTAGGTTTATTTGTAAGGGTACATTTTATTATTTTAATGCTAATTATTATCTCTACTTTATTGAAATTTCCTTGTAATTTTTAATATGTCAATTAAATAATTATCACTGAAGAAGCAGGAGAAATATACGGAACTATTTAGTCGGTAAGCATATATTCAAATAAGCCGGAAATATCGGTCTACTTACACCCCCTAATAGAGCAACTGACTTCCAAAGCGCAGCTATTTGGTACTCGCCCAGGAAAGCATTGTTTCTTTTTTAAATGAAAAATCTTTGAATAGAAATACCGCTTATAAACATTTTTGTTTCTATTTTACAATGCTACCGAATTGAAAGTTTTTATATTTAATATTTTGCACAAAAGGTATATATGTGGAAAGCACCTACTACGTATCCATTTCTTCCTAAATAATAGAGTACTAACAATTTTTAAAGTAAACAAATAAATACACCGGTTATTTTAAAGGTGAAGTTGTTACCAATTATTCAGCCATATTTACAATGATCCTGAAAGTGTTCCTCAAGTGACAATGTAGCATTTTGAAGTTAGCATTGTTGGCAGGGTTCGGAAGAACGTCCTACATGAAATCTCGCACGAATGGTCAAGGAGGCTGTGCTAGATTTTGGAGGGCGGAGAAGAGATTTAGGTTTGGTGTCCGCCACATGGTAAAGTCACAGTGGTTCTACTGGTCCGTCATCATGTTAGTCTTCTTCAACACGTTTTGCGTAGCCGTTGAGTTTCATGGGCAACCTAAATTTTTAAGTGATTTTTTATGTAAGTATTGAGTTCAATATTATTTAATAACAAACTAATTAATTGATGGTATAGCTAAAGGTAAGTGAAAAGTTTTACTCACAGTTTATATTACCTGCTAATAACTTTGTCCTGCAAATGCATTGCGTTTTGTAGCGCTAAGAACAAGTCTAAATTACTCTAGAGTAGTAATAATATTATAATTAACTTGTTTTATTCACCAAATACTTGTTACATTGTTTACAATATTATTTATGCAATGAGCAGGACCTGCAATCAGATACCCTCTTATATCGAGAGCTATGTTCTTCCACGCGGTCCGCATTTTTTATATTTTTTACTTTACTCAATTTTAACATTGGTCGTTTGGTATTGTAAAGAAGAATACAAAACAAATGCACAATAAGGGTTCACATGAAGGAAACAGATATATATATATATATATATATATATATATATATATATATATATATATATATATATATATATATATACTGAGAATACGTACAGGGCTTTCATTAATTCCCGAACCCCACGTGACCGCTTAAGTTAGGCAACCCGGCATACACGGTTGAACAACCTGAATTAATGAAATCCCTAAGATGCCAGTGTTGTTTCATATTTCCTTTGGGGTTTTATAAAAAATATAACAATTATAATAAGTTGAAACAGTAAATGTCTCAAATGTATTTATTATTTAGTATTTTTAACAGCAAGCCTGTTAATGTATTGTTTACTGTTATTGATCGATAAAAAAATAAATTAGAAACATAATAAAATATGACTTTTATTTTGTACAGATCACAAAATTTTGTAATGTACGTAAACAAATTGAGGTCCGATTATTTAAACTTCTAATTTACGGTTTTAGGAATGTGTATTGTGTAACATGTAACAAATATGTACCTGTTTGGGCAGATTACCGACGAACAGATTTGGTAGGGCTTCGTTCTATGCGATGTCGAATATAGTCAACAACATAACCTTAACATACCTACACTTTTAACTTGCGTAAAAACTCAATGTTAATGCTAAGTTTTGATAAGAACTGTTTCTTTTTATTATCCAACAGATAGAAAATTATTTGTAGAAGGTAAACACCGGTCGAACTTGGAAAATGCACAATATACATACAAAATAACCGGTCAAAAGGGAATTGAGCGCCAATGGACTGAACTGTCAATTGATTTAGTAACTTTAGGATCCCTAGTCTATTGGTTTTTTTGGTTACTTTTTGACTGCCAACTCATATAATCATATTCCACTAAGAGAGATACAAAATTCGGTCACGTGGGGTTCGGGAATTAATGAAAGCCCTGTATAATAGGTATAAATAGGTATAAGGAAACAACTGCGCCGAGGCTGAGCCAAACACCGCCCAGGAAGGGGCGTCATTGCGTTTCAATAAGCAATGTTTTAAACTTTGTCTTAAGCGATGCATATGTGAGTGCAAAGATATTCAGGACCCCTGTGCAGGCTATTTACCAAACTTTCCCAGTTGTATGAGAAAATTCGTTTAAATAGTTGCGTCCGGTGTGCTGGAATAGATAGAATCTGTTTACGCCGAACATTTATATTATGCACGTCAGTCCTAAACTTAAGTCTGTCTAGCAATTATGGTGGTGTTTTATTATTTATAATTCTATAAAATAAGCATGACATATGTAACTGCCGGGCTTACCACGGGGCGCGCTGGTCTGGTTCACGGAGGGATCCGGCGTGGAGCGTGTGACGGGGGCAGGTGTTTATTCGGAAGGACCGAGGGTAAGTCATAGTATTTCCCTCGGATTTCATGCAACGGTCTTTTAGGCCCAAATGTACGCTATCCTGCACTGTGTGCGGAAGAACAAGAGAAAGTGCTACACAAACAAGCGTACCCTCATAGAGACAGACAGCCAGGCAGCCCTTAAGGCCCTAAGTAGCCCACGGGTAAACTCCAGGCTGGTAAGTGAGTGCCGAGACGAGACGAGCGACCTGGCTGGGCAGAATGAGGTCACCCCCATCTGAGTGTCGGGTCATTCGGGGGCCAAAGGCAATGAATAAGCTGACAGTCTCGCGAAGAGTGGGTCAACAGAACAATTTATGGGACCAGAACCATTTATGGCACCAGAACCGGTTCTGGTCGTGAGCACTGCGAGGGGAGCCATTAAGTCCTGGGTCAGAAACGATCACAAGGTGTACTAGGCAGACTGTCCAGGGCTCAGGCATGGGAAGTCAGTAATTGACGAACCCAGTTCAAAGAGAGCTGTCGAGCTGCTATATCTTAGCAGAGGACAGCTCAGAAACATAACAGGTATCTTGACGGGACATATGGCCGTTAAGAAACACCTGCATAAAATGGGGCGGTTCGAGGGGAACCTCGCATGCAGACTGCGGCGAGGGGGAGGAATTAGCCCAGCACACCCTGTGCGAGTGCCAAGCTCTGGACCGCAAAAGACAACTGTTTTACGGTCAGTATAGACCGGAGACAGAACAATATAAAACTTCACCCTACCAATTGCTGTGCAGACTTGTTCAAGGCACAGTGATTTTGGAATGGGTAGAGTAGAAATACTAAGGGCATGCACAATAAGCCAAAGGCTGCAGCGCTATCGGGGCGGCAAAGACGCGGACGACCCCTGAGGGAGAAAAAAAAATTAACTGCCTTTTGTTGCGAATATTGAGCCACCCCACCATAATTAACTTGTGGTAAACACTATTAGGCCTTCTTATAGCAAAAATAAACCTAAGTCACAAATTTTGCACCTTCTGGACCCGACACATTAAGACATGGACCAGATACTGCATCACAATAGATAAATATAGACAATATAGGGGTGTCGCACAACAATCTATTTATATCACGGTGTTAATAATGCCTGTGAATGTATATCATTTTCAGTGCTCCGTGTGACCTTCCCATCAATGCCTTGACGTGACTCCTGCACCTCATATCAGAATCTAGCTCCAGACCAAGATTCATTTTTCCTGTATGGACTCTCATTATTTTTATTATATATATTTTTTATTATATATTGAATTTAAGGGAGGTACAGAGAAAGTCTCTGTATTTCTTAGTTCCAAATAAGATGACAAAAGATTTAGAGGCATTAAGCTTTAATAGATGGTCTGAGACAATACTTTCAATGCGATCCAAGTCCTGCTGTATCGGGCGACAAGCATATGTATTTTCGGAGGCATAAAATGAATAATATTAAAGCTGGGGATCATCTGCATAAAAGTTATAACATCGGGAAACAATTTATTTAAATAATTATGTGTATATTATATGCAGCAGGGGCCATATCAAACTTCCGTGAAATACTCCCCGTGTGATGTCAAGGTACGCGTAGATGTATGATCATTGTAAACAGTGCTTTGAGTTCTTCCTGATAATTATGACTGTAATGAATTAACTGCACCACCTCCTCGAAACCGACGTGTGTAAGAATAGATATCATTATCTCATGGTTGAATGTCAAATGCCCTAAAAAATCTAATATAATCAAAACTGTAATTTTACCACCGTCCCAGACCCGGAAAACCTCATCAGTCTCTCTGGAAAGCGTCGTTATACAGCTATATCCAGCTCGAGATTCAGACTGTTGTGGTGGAATTTAATTACATATATTTAAATGCTCTCATGTTTGCGATTCAATTATATCCTCCGGACCCTTGGACAACGTTGGCAGGGTGCTGAGAGACCGCAGCTGAGAAAACTCGGAAAGGCAGTTACTTTAGGTAGCGGGCTCATATCTGCTTTTTTCCACATTGAAGGGTATACATATTTTGTTAGACAGTAATGTGTGTTATATGGGTGATGATAAAAGGACATGCGAGATTCAAAAGTGTTAATACCCCAACAGCCGAAGGCTTTTGATTTGGTATTAGCAATGATATTTAAAACATGGTTTTCTGTTACCGGTGATAATGCAAACACAGTATTCATGCCATCGCCTACAAACTGATTATAATAATTGATAATCTGGTTATTAGGTATACTGGTATCTGTCACTGAGGACAGAAAATAATTGTTTAGTTCGTCAATGTTGATCTACCTTTTTTTTAATATCTATTTCAACAACACACCACGAGGGCTTACAGCCTAAATACTATCGTACCGTGGGTGTCGACAGGGAGGAAAGAGGCAACTTTTTAATTCTGGACTTGAAGGTTCGGAGGAGAAGGAAAAATATGTGCCGGCAAGGAATTCCACAACTTGGAAGTCCTCGGGACAAAATAACAGGCCTAACAAGATGTTATAGGTCTGGTGACCTGGGCAGTAAAAGGGTGCATTCGCTCTGTCCCCATGGTAGATCTGTTGGGAAAAGCAGGTGGAGGAACTATGGAAGAAAGCTCCTCTGAGCAGTGTCCGTGCAGATATCTATAAAAGAGAGAGAGAGAGAGAGAGAGAGAGAGGTCACCAACGGCACGTCGGTGGGCAAGGTATGGCAGCCTTTGGGTGAGGGTAGGGTCTCGTCTGAATGGAGTCCAGGCTAGCGAGTGTAGAAAAGGTAGCGGCACCCCAGAGGTGGGAGCAGTATTCGAGGTTCAGCTTTATTTGTGAAGTATATAAGGTATAGAGATTAGCTTGCGAAAAGTATTTTGGAGCCCGGAAGAGGAAACCTAATTTCTTAACAGCCCCTTCACTTGATGTGACATGTTGGTGCCAATTGAGATTTCGATCCACAGAAATGCCAACAAGTGAACAGGACGCTACATGGATTTGTTAATAAACAAAATTATCGTTATTGGTCTCACAAAAATCAGCATTGTATGCTGCAGGCCTAAACCAAACGACCACGAAAATTAATGTCGTTATACTACACAGCAGTATTATTGGTCCGTTTTTCATTGAAGAAAATCTAACATCTGAAAAATGTTAAACTTATTAATATAATTAATTATCCCCTCTCTGGTCACAGTGGGCCTAATTAGTGAAGTTTTTTCTGGCAAGATGAAGCTTGCAGTCATTTTGGGAGGCACGTGCAGCAATCTTTGGATAAAGTTTTCGCATAAAAGTGAATTTGACGCGGTGACACTCTTGCGTGTCCTGCTCGCTCTGCTGATTTGACGCCATGTGATTTTTTCTTTGGGATCACCTGAAGAATGTTGTCGACAAAGATAAGTCATTAAATCTGAAAGACCTCAAAACTAGAATTATTTACGAGGCAAGACGGACTGTGCATAATTAATGTAATAAGTTCCTTTAAAACGCCAGTTCAATTGTGTATTGATTATAATTTTGAACATTTAGTTAGTTAACACTTATCATTGCTGTTTTATCTAATTTATGTTTTGTCAATTTTTTTAGGATTAAAGGTATTTTTTTCCACGTAAAACGATTAGAATTTTATTGTTCCGTATCAAGAAATATACGTTCTTTCCAATAATAGAAAAAAAACATATCTTGCCACTTATAAAAAATTTAGCTGCCATAGCAACGAAGTTGTATTACGCTAAGAAAAATTAAATATCGGCAGTTTGTGGCAAACATTTTTCCAAAACCTTTCTTAAAACAATTTTCCTGGAAAACGAATATCTGAGGAAATAAAAGGGCATCTCCATACTTTGTACTAATTCTGGGAAAACAGCTTAGCTTATATAGTTTTAAATCCAAAAATAATTGATCTTATGTTTTATGTTTCAGACTATGCCGAATACGTATTTTTAGCTTTATTCATGACAGAAATGTTCATCAAGATGTACGCTCTGGGTCCTCGGATATACTTCGAGTCAGCGTTCAACCGTTTCGACTGTGTTGTCATCTCTGGCTCCATATTCGAGGTGATATGGTCCGAAGTAAAGGGGGGATCCTTCGGACTGTCGGTTTTGAGAGCGCTCAGACTTTTGAGGATATTCAAGGTGACCAAGTACTGGTCGTCGCTGAGGAACCTGGTCATTTCACTGCTCAATTCGATGAGGTCCATCATATCCTTGCTGTTCCTTCTGTTCTTGTTCATTCTGATTTTCGCGCTGCTCGGAATGCAGCTCTTCGGTGGTCAGTTCAACTTCGATGGTGGAACTCCGCCTGCTAATTTCGACACATTTCCAATTGCACTTTTAACAGTATTCCAAGTAAGTATCTCGAAAACTATTTTTAATGAAAATTAGGATGATTAGAATGTACAGGGTGGCTCAAATTCGAGCCTCATCATTGGGATCTCGGAAACTGTAAGAGATACAACGTCGGTTAAATTACGGAAAAGTTGCGTAATTTGATGATCAGCAAAATTCAGTTTAGAAAATTATAAAATTCCGAATACTTCCGGTGATAATGATTATTTTTTTCTGGAGTTATTTGAAAAGATATAACAAAATTAATCGCACTTTATCAATGTCACTTTTCCTCTCCTACAAGATGGCATTTTCGAATTTGAAATCCGATGTTTCGTCTTTCAGAAACCATCATCAACTCCATTTTTTCAAATACGGCCCTGGATTTTTTATTTCATATTTTGTTACCTTTGGACTACCTCAAAACACTGCCTCATCACAACTTTTGAATTTCAAACGTTTTGATAACAAAAAATGACATTTTCCGCCTTTCTTGAAAATATTTAATACGGATCTGCTTTTGAAACAAAATATTTCTTCCATAATATAATTTGATTAGGTAGGTAAAGATGAACCCGAATTTACGATTATGAGTCAAATATTTAAATTTCAATCCAATGCAATGCAATGACATGGCTGTTCGTTCATCTCAGCGGCTTTGATATTCAGAAATATCAACCTTGCTCGTCATAATATGACAATAGAACTTTTGACAATTTAACTTTCAAAATAAACATTAAGAGAGCAAAAATGGTGTTTTTCAATTTAGAGAAACGTAATATGCTTCGGATTTACTATAGTATTTATTATAAATTCGCACATTTCATGTGAACGGTATTAAGAGCAATACCCCGAGCGTCCACAACCCCATTATTCATATTTTAGCAATCCGGACAGAAATGTAGGTCTTCTTGGTAGTTTTGGTAAACCTATAAATTCGTACGGCGAATGAATGGAAGCTGAAGATGAAAAAGCTGTTTTAAATGCTGTAAGTATCGTTATAAAATGATGCTTTGCAATATTTTATTACTATAATATTTTTCGATAACATGTCAAAGATATTTCACCAAAACGTTTTGTTAAAGGTTACGGAAAATCATCGTGGTTGAACACAGCAATTTGCTTCAGAACTGAATATGACTAGAAGCCGAATTCAGAGGGTTTTCAAAAATCATAAGTATCATCCCTACAAACTTCGTGTTTGCCAAGAACTAAGACCAGGAGACAGGTGCAGAAGGCTTGAATTCTGCAATTGGCTTGATGGAAAAATGCAACAAGATGATGATTTCTTAAATGAAGTCATCTGGACAGATGAATGTAATTTTTACACAAGCGGTCTTTTTAACAGAAACAATGAACATTATTATGCAATAGAAAATCCGTACCAAAATCGGCAAGTTCGAAGACAGGGACGAAAATCATTCAATGTTTGAGTTGGAATGTATCGAACCAAAACCTTAGGGGCAATTATTTATGATGGAAACTTAAATACTGAACGGTATCTTAATTTAATCCATAATTATATATTCGATGCGCTTGAAGATGAACCGTTGAATATGCTGCGGCAGCTGTGGTGGCAACAGAATGGTGCACCAACCCATAATGGAAGGGCAGTGACCGAGTTTCTTAATGAAACATTTCCCAATTAATAGATTGGAAACCAGGGAGTGGTGCGCTGGCCTGCCAGGTCCCCGCTGGATTATTTTTTATGGGGATTCTTCAAAAATCGCTTATTCAATGATACTTTTCTGAATGATATAAACATTTTGCGCCAAAAGTTAGTGTTAGAATTCTCAACTCTACGAGCAAAAGGAAGAATAATCCACCGGGATGTTACGAACAATCTGCGAAGACGTATGCGAAAATGCATAGAAGTCCAAGGGAGCTTATTCGAGCATTTACTTTAGGTTTTTTAATTTGTCCATTTTAAAAGTTAAGTAAGCATTAAATATTTTCAAGAAATACTGAAAATGTCAATTTTGGTTATCAAAACGTTTGAAATTCAAAAGTTGTGATGACGCATTGTTTCGAGGTAGTCCAAAGGTAACAAAATATGAAATAAAAAATCCAGGGCCGTATTTGAAAAAATGGAGTTGATGATGGTTTCTGAAAGTCGACACATCAAATTTCAAATTAGAAAATGCCATCTTGTAGGAGAGTAAAAGTGACCTTGATGAAGGGTGATTCATTTTGTTATATCTTTTCAAATAACGCCAGAAAAAAATTAAACATATTTTATGAGTTTTTGGTTGTTTCCGATTATCACCGGAAGTATTCGAAATTTTTTAATTTTCTAAACTGCATTTTGCTGAGCATCAAATTACTTAACTTTGCCATAATTTCACCGACGTCGTATCTCTTACAGTTTCCGAGATCCCAATGATGAGACTCGAATTTGAGCCACCCTGTACATTTTTTTTTGTTAGCTGCTATTACTTTATCTGTATTATCTGCATTTATTTTTATTATATACCCACATACAGGATAGAGAACATCAAGGGTGCATTAGAAGAATACGTAAACCTAAGACGATTTGAGATCTAAAAATTTTCTGAATTATGTTTTCGACAAAGTTTAATGAATTTATTTACGCCAAAATTATATTTCCCATTGTATCAAAAATTACTATCAACTTTCTTATATAAAATAAAACATGCCACTTTTTAATCAATTTTGAGTTCTATGTGAAATATGATGTTGATGTTTATTGATGTACGATATGTCAAAAATCAACAGTCTTCGAGTTTAATCGATTTTTCGGGAAAGAAAATTGAAATGCTATACATAGTTTATTTGATGTATGTCTATTAAAAACCAATGTGGTTTTTTTCTAATCGCCTGTGAGGATTAACTAGATATAACAGTCTTTCAGAATAAGAGAGATAATTTTGTTACTTGTGTCAGGTGTGAGAAATTCATCTGCTATTTTAACCCCATTGGTCCTCGCGGATGTACGAAATCTAAATCCAAAGAAATCTCCTGCCAATTGTAAGAGGCAACTAACTGATACCGTTGTCCAACAAACTTTTCCCTCTTATGGTTGTAAACCGCCTAATATTATGTTTCAAAAAACCTGATTTTCTTTCCATTCCGTTTAGGCTAGGGTATGTATAAAGAATGAGTCCAAGAAATATCTGCCTATCGAAAGGGGCGACTAATTTAAGCAGCTGATGCCGCTGTCCAACAAACCTTTCCTTTCATGGTATATACCTACCTAATATTCATTTATACTTCACCTGCTTTTGTTTACGTTTCATAATCTCAAAACATGGTAGAGACGTGTCCGAGCATAGTACCATCATATGGCCTTAAGGATGCCAATGACATAGCGTATGCTAGAGTCAGTATTTGGTCTGAATCCTGGTAATTGCCACTTGGATTAGTTGTCGGCAAATCAAGCAGCCGCTTGCATAAAGTCCGCGAACTGACAGCTGGTCTTTGTTGTTCGGGAGTACACCTGTAAAACAGTTCTGCGGGCTGGCTGTAGTTAGTGCAGTGGCCTGGTGTCATTGGAAGCGTTTTATGCAGCAACTACATCATCAGTTGACGAAAAATTCCCAGGTACCGCTTCTGCCAGGGCGTGCCTGAAAGGAGTCCGAAGCCGTGTTTTAGAAGGACATTGCCGCGGACAGGGTCGCCTGAGACAGTCTATTTTTTAGTGGCAACTACCACAGCTAAAACAAAACCTACAAAACCACAAACTTAACAGAGCATCTACAACGTTGCTTGTTACCCCAAAGAAGTAACTTCACAATTGAATCTACCAAACTCCGAGGATAGATTGCTAATTCAAATGCATTACCATGTCCAAGACACCCATCTTCATAACTTAGTTCTAACTAAAACCCGATGGCAGTATTTGCGTATATTTCGAAAGTGGTGTTTTAGTTCGAACACGGAAGATTTTAGAGGTCATTTCTTATGAAGTAATGCGGCTTAAAATTTCACTATCAGACTCTATAAGGTTTCTATGTTGCACGTATATCTCTCAAATGACAATCTTTACAATTAATGTTTCAATTACATATCAAGTAAAGTTGATTATTAGGTACAAAACTACCCAACTTTAAAGCTGTTTCGCTTGACGATTCTAATGTCCTCAACCTTAAATAGCTCAAGTTTTTTAATTCTGTAGTTAGCGCAGTGGGGAGCTGTTGAACTAATTCCTATTAGCCTTGACCTGATGCGGCTCGCATTCCAAATATGAGTGATCATACAGCCAATGCTCTTAATCTTTTTTGACGACTAACCACTGAAGGGTACCAAAACTAAAATTTTAAACATATTTTATTACATTTTTCAGATATTAACTGGTGAAGACTGGAATGAAGTGATGTATGATGGTATAGATGCACTAGGAGGTCACAATGGTGGGATGATATACTCATTGTATTTCATTATACTTATGCTCTTTGGTAACTACACATTGCTCAACGTATTCTTGGCTATCGCCGTAGATAACTTGGCGAATGCCCAAGAGCTGACTGCCGCTGAGGAAGAACAAGCGGAAGAGAACAAGGAAAAGCAGGCGTTAGAATTAGAGAAAGAAATGGAAGCGTTGCAAATGGAAGGTAATATTATAAATTATGATTTTACACAAATTTCATTAGGTATTGATCAAAAGCTTATAAATAATTTTGTTGTTTAATTTTGCTATAAGACGATAACCAAAATCCTAATGGTCCAAAACAAGGTTGCTTAATGCATTTTCAGTTAGCAGCGATTATGTACAGAATAGGGTTGCCACTATTTAGATGCAAAACAAAAAGTACTTATAACTTATAAGCTATTGGTTTCAGAATGTAATCTACAAAACCAGCATTCTTATTTTCAAGCAGGAAACATACCCAACTAGCAATTTTATATTTTATTATACAGTGTGTCCCAAACTGGATGGGAATGTATTGCTATCTCCGTTATTATTAGAGATAGGGACGGTTAAATTATCAATGTTTTGTAGAATTTCATGCTTGTTCCAAATATGACTTGTATTTCGCCCTGCCTTATTTCGTTTTCGAGTTATTTTGAAAAAAACAAAATTTGTCGATTTCTTTTTTCTTCAATATATATATATATAAGTAGGCATTGATCTGACAGGTCTAAGATTTGCACGCTATCAGGACACTTTTTATAGAGTACTCTATTTGTGCTATTCTCAGCTTTGGATTGTAACTTGTTTTTGAGCTACAGGTATCAACGTTTGTTTTTATAATGGCAGCCATATTTGATTTTTTGCTGATGTGACCGCCTGTGAAAAGAGCTTTTCAATGATGTACAACATGCTTGAGAAATCTTGTAAGTGCACTGACAATTTTGAGAAAAACCGTTTGAAGATCAGTAGGTCATGGAGTCTAACAATAGACTTCTACTTTTAACATACTTTTCCGTAATGATTCACGATAAAAAATAGGAACTTTGGGTACACCAATGAATCGCCCATTATTACAAATGATATTTTACATTACAACATTATCCTAAAAAATTGTTATAATTTAATTAAATAGGTAAACCTGGTAAATAACTAAATTTACTAGCAGAACTCAATAAAAAGCAGATTAATGATTTACGAAGGCGCCTTTGAAAATTGTTTGATTTTTAAACGTAAGTCAACTGAAAAACAACAGAAGAAAGGTTGCTACGGATACAACACTATTGCGACAATTAATAATACTGTCATTCTTAATTATCTGAGCAATTTGAGGTGTATTTAACACGTTGCTTAAAATTTTGTACTAAACAGTTTTTTCCTGTTTATTTTTAATATTATTCAACAATATGTTCAGTAATGAAGAATATTTTGACATATTGAAATGTTATATTCGTTCTAACCGAAATACTGAGGCAGCTGCAAATTCATATCAAAACAACTACCCAGAAAGACGACAACCAAACACCAAAATATTTCGCAGGATAGTGATCCATCTATTGAACGCTGGTAGCTTCCACACAGAGAAACTACCAATGCCTAGAAATGAAGAAAGAAATAATGCCCTCTTACAGAATTCAAACGAAAACCCTCCGCAATCTGTTCGGTTTTATGGTCAACAAATTGACGTTCCAAAAAGTACGGTATATCGTGTATTAAAACAGTCTTTACTATCTATACAAACCTACAATCGTACAAGGCTTAAATGATGACGATTACCCTAAGTGACTTCAATTATGCAGGTGGTATCAAGGACAATGTCAGCAAGCTGAAATTTTTCATTTGAAAATAATATGGACATATATATATATATATATATATATATATATATATATATATATATATATATATATATATATATATATATATATATATATATATATATATGCAGGTATCACACCGATAACTCAAAAAATAATGGGCCTATTTTAATTAAATTTGGTGAATACCTTCCTTTTGCAAGTGGCTTGGACAAGTTTGCTAGCAGTCAAAATCGCCCCAGTTTTTCTCGCAAAATTTTGTGTTTTCTTTCGAAGAAAAATTTTATCTCCGGAATTAACAAACTAAGGGCAACGGATTTATATCATTATAGGTAAATGACATGCCAAAATTAAGCTATACAGTTTAAAAGGCAAAAAAGTTATAGGCATTTAAAGAAAATTTAATTGGGGTTTTAATCAAAACGTCAAAGTCGCGATTTAAAACGTCAAAATTGGCAACATTCAGGCAAGAACTTGAAACTAATACAAGCTATGAAAAGAAAATGTCTCAAGAAGAATGTTTTGCATAGCCTGAAGTTTTAGCTTCAACCGTCATTGTCCTTCATTTTACTAAAATATTTCCAGAAAATTAGTTTCAAGTACACCCGTTCTCTGATGCTTTGGAAGTAGCCTTAGCTATAGAGTTCATCGTTTAATGGTATATCATTTTTGTCGAATTTTCGTAACAAATCAATAAAGCTCAATATATCCGTTATTATACAAGATACGAAAAAAAATTGTATACATTAATTATAGGGTGTCTTGAGCTGCATCTTAAAAATATTTCCTCAATCACAGGCTGGCCCATAAGTTGTTGGTAATACACATTTCCTTTTTTTTTATCGAACACGCCCTGTTATTGCATTTTTGCATTTTCCAACGAAATATAATGCATGTTTGTAAGAAAAGAAATTCGCGACGCAGGAAGTGCGTTATGGTAGCGAATTTTCATTAACTACTTCAATTTTGAATAGCTCAATTTGCTATTAACCAAGAAACCAGTTTGTTCGGGCACACTTTAAGTTTACTGTCGGAAATTTTTCTACATTTTCAAACAATAAAGTTATTTTGATGAAACACGGCACATCGTTTCTACTATATAGGCTTTAATGGTAACCAAATTTGATGTCTGCTTTCTTAAAAAAACACAGATACTTGCTGTTAAAAATATTTTATGAAAATTTACTAAGATAACGCACTTGCTACCTCCAGACTTTTTTTAAATTTATTACCAACTATTCCTGTAATATTATAAATTATCACAATCGCTGAATAACTTAAAGCGAGACTGGTAAATATTGAAAAATCAAAAAGGCATAAAATATTTTGGTCTTTGCAGGTTCAAACCCAAGAGTAGAAGTATGTCCTCCTAGTCCTGTTAGACATAGAAAAAAGAAGGATGAGAAACCTCAAGAGGAGGAAGAAGAAATCGTCGGTCCCAAACCTATGCTGCCGTATTCTAGCATGTTTGTTTTTTCACCTACTAACCCGTAAGTAATAACTGTTGGTTATTCTTAACTTAATCAAATTAGTATACTTTACCTTTATAACTTTTATTCTCCAAGTCATCAGAGTAAAAGAGCTAAAGGTTAAAATCATTTAGTGTATTTTCTTAAATAACGTTAATGTGTTCTGTTCTTGTTAATAAAATATATTTTAAACTTATCAGTTTCACATTCTTATGTCTGGATTGATTAAATGACGGATTATTTACCAACACACAATAATGCAGTCGTGGAAGCTTGTTAATGGCACGGGAGCTGACGGAAGCAAAGAATATAATGGAAAAAAAATATATAGATACTGTTGGCCTTTCAGAAGCAAGTAGTCGAAAATTGTGAATTTAAGAGCGATAATGTTATAATGGTGTATAAAAGAAGACTCTATGAGAAATGGAGTCGCAATCTTATTACGGAACGAATGGGCCAATAACGTGGGGAATACATTTGATGTAAATGATTATGCCATTTTGTAATATAATTTGAAGCAAAGCCGCAGAATAAAGCGACAAAAGAAACTGGAACAAAGTAAACTATGTGTGATATCAAAAATAATAAAATGAATACAAGACCGTAACATGTTGAGATAGATTAAGAACGAAAATAAATACTTAGTAGAATTACCAATACAAAATAATCATCAAACAAGAATAAAGTCCATTGTCGCCTTTATTATAATAGCGACTTTTAATTGGCACTCTGACCAATTATCATCTAATGCTCGAGCTCCAGTGCCGATAATTATTTGCGGCAGTCAACAGTCTGCCAATGAGGCTTACCTTTTGGCTATTACATCTTACTTTATTATATGGCTCGTTGGTTTTCCCATTTGGAGCTGCCTTTGGCAGCTGATATGTTATAAGTGGTGGTTGAAACTAATTTATTCATATTAATCTGATGAATAAATAAAATTTACACAAAAGATTACAAACATCTAATTTGGGTGCTTAGTCGAAGGCATGAGATTTAATGTAAATTAAATAAGAAATGCGTAGTGTTCTGCACTTACGATTATTACGGTGTTAGGCGTACAAATAACAATCAAAATACGGTAAAAATTGGTTTATTAAAAAATGTTGAATTTATATTATGCAAATAAGTGAATTTATTAGAAGAAAAATACTGAAGTTATATAAAACAGAATGACTATGTGTGTCTTGATGGATTGTAGCAGTTTAAATGAAATTACATATGTTTAAAGACTGACAGCAGATAAGTAAGGTACTTAACATTGTTTCTGTTGGTGGAATTCCATCGGTTGACCGGATTGGAGAGGGCTTGGGGTTTTTCAGAGCCATTTTAAAACTCCTAGTACATTATTGGGGCGACTCAAGGCTGCCCAGACCATTATATAAATTGTAGAGATCCCTGCTTCGCCTGAGGTTGTGGATTAGTCTAAGTGTCTACTGGGCCTTCAAGTTTTTCTTTCCAGATGGTGATTGTCTACTTCATGGCGTAAAATATGAACGTAAGGCTTAAGTTCTAACGAACTAAAGATGTACCCGAAAGAACGATCCAAAGAACGAGATGGCTCATACGGAGTGCTGCTTTCTTAGTCTAGATGAGTAGGTATGGCGCCACTTGAGGCAGACAGGGAGTCGGGGTAGATCACCCCCCCTCTTCACTAACAAGCTGTCTAGCAGGACATACAGCTATCTAACAAGCTGTCTCACAGCACAGACAGTTGTCTAACAGCTGCCTAACAAGCTGTCTGTCCTGTCCGACAGCTTTTAGACAGTTATCTGTCCTGCAAGACAGCTGTCTGTCCTTTAAGAGAGCTATCTGTTCTGCTAGACAGCTTGTTAGACAGGTGTCTGTCAGTGTCAGACAGCTGCCTATCCTATCAGGTAGCTTGTTAGACAGCTGTCTGACCTGCTAGACAGCTTGCTAGTGGAGAGGGGAGATATACCCCCACTCCATGTCTGCCGCAAGTGGCGCCATACCTACTTAGACGTTATTAACATATTACTGTTTATTTTAAAGCTTATTAAGAAGAGAGCGTTGCAAGTCGTTGCATGAGTTTATAAAGATTTTCTTATCTGAAAAATGAATCTGAACTACCAAGTGTCAACTATTCCTAAGAAAGTAGGGTCGGTATTAGAGAATGTCTGTGTCTCTATCAGCAGGGATCTCAACAAATTGCAAACCAACAACTCTCACTGACTAACAAAACGATCATTGCGATCATTGACTACGATCCTGGTAATTCACGTTGACCATGATGACATCAGCTTATGTTGGCAACGTTCCTTGGTTGAATAAATATTGCAAGATGTATCTATGAACCTTATAGAATGGGATCAGGTTTAAAACGTGTAACATGTTACATGATAAGAATTGGTAATCCGTTTTGCATTTACACTTTCTATTTATAAGTTGCTTGGAACAATGTTTACAAAGCTAAATGAAATGAAAATTGATTCTTAACTAAAATAAAACATGAATTGATTTTCGGAAAAGAAAATAAATGACCAATTAAATTGCACAACAAGCGTTGGTTAAATTATTTAGGCGTTAATATATGAAACAAGTAGCGAGTGTGCAGCGTTTATAATAAATATCATTTAAGATTCACAGAGAGAGCTTATAAATCGGCGAAGCGGTGCAGCCAGGCCGTTTTACATAGTAACGGTATTAGAGGGCATGTAGCACAAGACAATGAGCAAATGAAATATTCAGAAAACCAGGATACATAGCGAACATTATTTAAACAACCAAACAACGGGCTAATATACTCTAATACTTTATTCAGTCACCTGGGAGGAAACAATTCCCTGAAGAAGTCATCCACACCACTAGAAGGCCACTTTGGTAAAGGTGCTGAGTGCAACCAGAGTCATTATTTGGACGACCGATAATTCAGATTAGACTCAGGGAACCGTATGTGCTTCTAAAAGTACCTATATTTAGAAAATATGGAAGGTAATGTTGAATCAGCTGGGTTCTTTTATTTCAAGAGGAGTAAAAAAGTAATCAGTTTTACTCACCCCGAATATCGCTTTTTCTTAAAAGAAATATGATCGGCATATACACTCAGTCGTTTGTAAAGTAATTAACTAATTGAACATTGGAGACCCTGTGTTGAGCACTGATAAGTACACTTAGGGGGACTCAAATTTACCACATCACATTTCTAAGGCCTAACATCTAACAATCAGAGGTTGTCAAATAAGCTTTTACCGTTTATGTTTACAGGAAGTCCCTCTACTAATGTTAAAAGATGGTATTTTACAGATCTATAATGGATGCGAAATATAATCATCCAGTGCCATTATATTGTCAATACTAAAAAAATACTCTCTAGCATTGCTGGTTCATTTAAATTAACAAATTGTGTAGCTTCTTAAACTGTTCCTTATGTCTTTTATATACATTTCAGGATAAGAAGAGGTGCACATTGGGTAGTAAATCTACGTTATTTTGATTTCTTTATCATGGTGGTAATCTGCCTAAGTTCAATAGCCTTGGCTGCTGAGGATCCAGTCGAGGAAAACTCTATGCGGAACGATATATTGGATAAATTTGATTATGCCTTTACTGGCGTGTTTGCAGTCGAGATGTTCTTGAAGATCATCGACTTGGGTATCATCCTCCATCCAGGCTCTTATCTCAGAGAATTCTGGAACATCATGGACGCAGTGGTCGTCGTCTGCGCCCTGGTTTCCATGGGATTTGATTTTGCGTAAGTCATTTAAAGGATATGTAAGATAAGCTCTGTAAAAGTCTTTAAAATTAAGTTGTAGAAATCTATTAAATACATTGTGATTATTTGATGTTTTAAACATTTAAATAAATATCATGACGACTAAACAAAATTGCTTTTACACCTACAATGCACCGAGCTCTATAAGAATAACCAGATCGAAAGTTGACTTTTTTATGAAAAAGTTAATTCTAAAGGAAATTATATATATATATATATATATATATATATATATATATATATATATATATATATATAAGTTATTTTGAAATTTAATTAGAACCTCAACATCCATGGTAAATTAATATCTGGTGTGGTATAAATGGGGATAAAGTTATTGCTCCGCATTTCCTTGAAGGGAATTTAAATGTAGAAATGTACACACATTTAAAAAAAACCAATTAACTCAATTATTAAATCAAAATATATAACCAGACCCAGTGCTTTTAACAGCACCTACCCCATTATTCAATACAGACCCGTAATTATTTGAAAGGAATATTTCGAAAGAGGTGGATTGGTCGATCAGGTCCGGTCAACTGGCCTGCTAGTTTCTCGGATTTGACACCACTTGAATATTTTTTCATACTAGATTCTAATGTAATAAAAAAGTACATCTCTCCAGTTAAAAATTTAATTATACGCCCCGCCGCTCAAAATAAAGCAGAGGCTGTTAAATTTCAAAATATGTTCACAAAAAATTTAAACCGTTTTCGAGATATCCCCTTGTAACACGAAAATTTCCTAAAAATTAGTCTTGTTTTACCAAAACATGTTAAAATTTTACCCTTTAAACTATTTTTAAGTTATTTTATTTTCATTTATTCAGCCTATGAATGTATGCATCTTTAAAATATTAAATTTATTTAATTTTGTTTTATTTTAATTTACAGGCCAGCAGCTTCAGGAGAAGGGGGGTAAGTGATATATATATATATATATATATATATATATATATATATATATATATATATATATATATATATATATATATATATATATATATATATATATATATATATAGACAATGATTTGAGCATATTTTAGTAGTAATAACATTACAAAAATAATTACCATTAGTATATTATCATAAAGGGTGAGCCACTATTTTTTACGCGTAAAGAAGAGACTCTTCCGCTGGCCTTCTGGAGTATTACCGTAGTGCTGGCCCCATAACATCGTTGCACATTTTTAAGCAAGAAATTTTTCTGCGGTCCAGGCCTCTCTCGCCATCGTTTTTTGCCTACATGATCAGCTACAACAGATGATATTTTTCGTTGCACATCTTTTTTCTTCGATAGTGTAAGCGTTTTATGTTGCTTGTCAATGCGGCCCAGGACAGTGGTTGTATTTCAGATTCTATCTATCCGTGGAATTCGCAGGATTCTTTATGAGCCCACACCTAGAAGATCTCAGATCTATTTTAAATTACACCCGTCCCAGTATACGATTCTGCACTGTAAATTAAGCTGCTAAAAACATACCACCGCTGATTCTAATTCACAAGTTCATTAGAGGTACATTATTTAGCCTACACAGTGCGGTCCTTATTAAAAAAAGCACTGCCTAACCTATTCTATTTTCTACCCGTTAGCAAATTTATTGCGAGTTATCCCAATTTTCATTGCGCAATGAGCCTTAGTATTTTAAGGATGAACTTCTGGCATATTATTCTGATTCCTCACTACGAATCATATTAGTTTGAGCTGTGTCATATTTAAGACCCATTTCTGCAGTTTTTTCGCCTACACAATCAAATAATTCCAGCAGCTCTCTTGCAGTGTTCGTAGTAAGATATCGTGTGTGTATTTCAAGTCTGTTCTGCCGTTGCTGATGATACTTTGGAACCTTCCTTATAGACCGGGAAACTAAAATCACCGATATTTAGTAATTTATTGATTGAAATACCCAACAGAGCAGAGCAGAGTTACTACTATAGGATATTATAGATAAAACAAGTACATATACTCATATACAATTAAGAAATACAGTAACCCTAGATTATTTATTAAAAAATAGAAGAAAAAATAACAAATAAAGGATATTCTATATACATTATAAGAATACTAAATTGAATTTGAAGTAATATAAATAACAATTAAAAAATAAATGAAATAACAAACAAAGCACAACATGAATAAACAGCACATAAAGAGATTAAAGGTTTTTATAAATACACTTGGAGAACCCAAATCACCACTGCACATTGTTAAGACCTGATGATCGTTTCACTAACAAAGTTAGCATGATAATCTGATAGCGCTAACTTTGTCAGTAAAACGATCCTCAGGTCTTTAAAAATGTATTGCGGTAATTTGGGTCGTCCCAACGTACTTCTTAAAAGCTTTTAGTCTCTTTATATGCTGTTTATACAAAGTCCGGATTTCCGCATTATAGATTATAACAATCCATGTGCGCCTCACAGGTTCCAGTCTTCACTTGGAAGCTTTTGAGATGTGCACATGAAGAAAATTGACAAAGACGACGTACACTATTAGAAACATGCTTGCTGAAAAAACTTGAAAGTATAGCAACATTTGTTGGACATAACGTTCTGACAACAATATTAGAACACGTACACGTAACAAATGGAAGAGCTAGACAAAGGGGGGAACTTCTGGAAAAAATTCTAAATTCATGCCGCGACAATGAAATAACAAGTGCTGCTAGAAACAGAAGTCATGGCGAGGACAACACGACGACATCGCCTGTAAACTGTGGTGATTCTTAAATAAATAAGGGACAACAATACAATCAGACAAGATACCGTAAAGGAACTTTGAGGAGATAATAATTCTACGGCTCGGTAGGGAAGTTTCATTCAGGTATAGTAGGACACTTTCTTCCGATGCACCTCTTGAGCGATAGACGCCATGAACTTTATAGTTGAAGTATTCCATATATCTTCTATTCACTCTTTCAAGGGCGAAAATATGGCACCTGTAATAAGGATTCCATACAGTATTGAAGCCTAGACCTAACGGGTGCATAAAATAAGGCTTTTAAAGCCTGCGCACTTGAAAAGTGACTGCAATTTCTTATCAGGAAACTCAACATTCGTAAGGTCGAAAGGTGAGTACTTGAAATGTGAAAGAAAGCCGAGGGTCAAATATAACCCCCAAGTCGACAATCGTGGTGCTACAACTGCGAATATTAGTTATGGAATATGTGTAGTCATAAACAAAATACTGCTTTGTCCTGGCAACTGACGTGACTTTACACTTAGTTATGTTCATGTCCAGGTAATTTTCTTCACACCATTTGTGTACCTTGTTTAGTTTCACTTGCAGTGCAATGCAATCGGCCACAGAATCGATCTGTGTATATATCTTGAAATCGTCAGCAAAAGGCAGCTTACCGCACCCAAGAGTCGCAGGTAAGTCATTTATGAAAATAAGGAAAAGCAAAGGACCCAAGTTTGAACCTTGAGGAACTCCATACCTTGCAACAAAATTTTTGGAATGGTGAACACCATAGACCACGTACAAAGTTCTGTTTTGGAGGTGGAAACTAAAAAAGATAACCAATTAATTGGAGCATCCCAGCCTGTTCAGCTTCGACAAAATGCTCTCGTGATTAATTCTGTCGAAGGCCTCTGAGAAATCTGTATAAATTACATCGACATGGTCTTGTACATCCAAAACTTTGGAAATATATTGTGTCATCACAATGAAAATAGTGCAAGGGGAACGTTTAGGCACAAAACCTCCATGGAAGGAGACATGTACCTTTTGGTCGAAGAATAGACAAAGCTTTATAAACACATCAAATACCTTTGAGAAATTAGAAAGTATTGCAATTGGCCGATAATTCGGAATTTTAGATCGGCTACCGCTCTTGTGTACAGGCGTTATCCTGTAAATCTTCCACAAATCCGGAAATGTGCATATCTGGAGTGAAATATTAAATATACAGTATAGAGGACCCAGTAAAACACAACAACAGTCTCTTACCAGGAAGGTTGGAACCTGGTCATGGCAAGAAGTGAAGGTATTTTTCCATTTTCAAAGCGAGATGGTAGGATTATAGTAGTAGCTGCTAGGATCTTCGACAGCAGCAGGAAAGCTGGGCAAGCATGCTCTCTGAAAATAGTGAGAAAAACTGACTATCATTCAAAGAGGATTATCCAGTGCAGACCCTCAAACAACATCACCCCAGGAATCCTCGATCATCTCGCCCTTTTCTCAAAATATGCCCAAGAGGTTTTCGGGTCTTCTGAAAAGGGTTAGCTCTTCTTCATTCTCTTTTTCATCCTCTGCTGTCACGACCAAGGCCAGATCGTCGGCGAATGCAATGGATATTGCTCCGTCTGCAACAGCCCATTGTATAGAATATTCCACAGGAATGGCCCCAGCACCGAGCTATGCGCAACCCCTGCCGTAACCCCCATTTAGATTTTGTAAGAACATCCTATATTAATCAGGTACTGGAAAATGCTTCTTTTTTCGAGTTCTTTAATAATCAGTTTCCACGATGCGATGTTGGATGCATTCCTGATATCGATTGTCTCAATAGCGCACCATCTAGTTTTGGTTTCTTCCTTCGCTTTTGATACATTTTCTATTGCTTTTATCGTTAAGCATCTTTTTCTAAAGCCAAACTGTAAAAGCGACAGTCCCCCTTTTTCTCCAACCTCGCGTTCAAATCTGTTTTTAACTAAAATTTCTAGTAGTTTGCTTAAGGTGTTAAGCAAACATATAGGTCTGTAGCCAGAAGAGGTGTCCGGTATATTGTTTTTACCCTTTAACAGAAGGATAAGCTTTGCTACTTTCTAGTCTTCTGGAAATTATTGAGACTGCGAAAGTTGGTTCACTGTCGCTAAAATCCACTCCGGAGCCACTCTGCCTCCTCTGCGGCTTCAGTTTGGATTCCATGTAGACCTGGTGCCCTCCTGCTCTTCAGATTTTTAGCGGCTTTCCGTAGTTCTTCGATCGTGAATGGTTCTGCCCCGGTGTTTGTTACTTGTGGTCGTCGTTTCATATTTCCTTGCGGGAACAGTTCTTTGGCAATTGCCAGTTACTTTGTGGTGGACAATTCTACAGGCATTTGGTTAGTCATACATATTGCCACAATTTTATATCCATGCCCAATACGTCCCTCTCCAGTTCTTCTTCTTCTTTTCGATGTATTGACGAGTTTCACAAGCTTTTGTTTACACACCTTGTATTCTCATAATAAGTCATATACAGCGTGGTCTGTAATGTCGACCCTTCTGTTCCCTCTGTGTGCTCTTGTCATCGCTCTCCGCTTTTCGATGCACAACTTTCTTTGTTGTTCGATGTCACTTTTCCACCAGTAGGGCACTTTATCCTTCTTGTTTCTCTGACGTATCTGACTCCTGGTGCATATCTCCTGGAGTATCTTGGTGCATGTATCCATGTTTTCCTAGGCTTTTCTTTATTCCCTTTCCTCTGTTCTCCGCTCGAGTGCAGCTCTTAACAGCTCACTCTCATACTCCACCTTAGAGTTTTCATGTTTGCATCATGTTTAATCCTGGTCTCGCTGACTTCGAAGTCAGTGGTGGTCGCTGAGAGATTATTCATTCATAACGTGCCTGTTTATTTTTTTAACGATTTTCAGTGTGGAGCATGTAACGTCAATAAATGACGCACGTCGTTTTCTTTTCTTTATTTAGGGCAATCATATCTTTCGCCGTCAACTAATCTGCCAGGCATTCTCTTCTCTTATCTGTTGTAGGTGATCTCCATTGTGTAGACTTTTCATTCTGATTGCCTAGCACTATAATTTCTATTGTTGCGTCCAGTATTATGTTGCCAATTTCACTTCTATATTGCTCTGGGGACATATTTGGGGAAATATAGCAGCAGTACAGGGTGATTTTATTCAGTTTGATAGCGACAGAATAATAGCCAACTGTTATTTACTGCTGAAGTGTAGTTAGTACCACTCTAAAATACTTGTAGTATAGGTACAAGTCAAAACTATAGCCAGTTTTATACAATAACCTGCTACTGGTGTCAATATAATTGCATTGGGCTCAAACTTACTATGTGTCCTTATTTTAGCGCCAACCTAACCGCGCTACCCTATAGTAAAGTCTGAAATTTCAGAATAAAATCTTAGGTTTGTCATAAATGTGATTTATTAATTGTTGTTGCCCTTACCTCCTAAAACCGCTATATATTAAATTATGCTGATCTAGAGACATCTACTCTGGCTTTGCAAATGCTTGTTTTCTTGTCTGCAACCGGTTTGAACTCTTACGGCACCATTAGAGGATGCCGCAAAAGGCTAAATTGGTTGCAGAGAAGCACACAGTTATTTGTAAAGTTAGATAAAAGCCTCTACATATGTATTTAGTATAATTATGATTGTCTCTGTTTCTATGAGGTTTATAATACATTTTATTTTGTTCACAGGAAAAGCTCAGCTGCCGCAAACTTGTCTACCATAAAGTCTCTGAGAGTGCTGCGTGTGTTAAGACCTTTAAAAACAATTAAGCGAGTGCCCAAATTAAAAGCAGTGTTCGACTGTCTAGTGAACTCGTTAAAAAATGTGATAAACATTCTTATAGTGTACATATTATTCCAGTTTATATTTGCTGTGATCGCCGTTCAGTTATTTAACGGAAAATTTTATTTCTGTAATGACGAAAGTAAATTTACAGAAGCTACCTGTCAGTAAGTACAATTTTTATTCTTACGAATATCTTTAAAACACTGTCATTTTCTATTATTATTCTACGCACTTCAAACTTTTATAGATTTTTAATTTGTCGTATAGGCCTTTGGCGTCTCAGCGCTGCGACCCCCGTGGGTAATTTGTGCATAACGATCTTTTCTAAAAGCTGTTCAAAATGATGATACTTTTTATATAGTCGACTATCTTTTCGCGGGGTATTTTACCTATTGCCTGGGCTGTAAACACCATCTCTCCAAGGTATTTGTGCATTTTTCAGGCCTGGGCCATGCAGTCGCATAGCAAATGATGTTTCTACTGCTTCAGTATCCGCCGTACCCATCTTCATAAGGTGATACCTTACTTGGGTGTGTCCTGTAAAAAGTCATGTGATTATTCTCATGTCGTTACTGTTCAATTAAAGAAACAGTTCAGACTTCTGTGTTGATATGGTGATAAACCGTTTTGCCTGCCTTAAGCCTAGCGTTTTCCTGGAGTATGACAGCATTTGGTTCCTCTCCCAAAGATCTAGTTCATATCTTTCAGTGCTTTTTGTTAAGCTACAATAGGGCTCTGGGTCATAGAAAGGTGTTTTGCAAAGCTATCTGCTTTCTCATTTTCTTCGATGTCTTGATGCCCTGGTACTCACGTAAAAGTTATTTTATTGTTCGAGATCTGAGTCTGTCTGACTGTCTGAGAGAATATAGATCTTGCTAATTCTGAGTCTTCTTTGTATGCACTCATATGTAGAGAGGTGTATAGCAAGCAGATCTGTTTGGAAGATGCTGAGAGTGTCTCATAGGGACTAATGTTAGGTCCTCATATTTCCACTCTTGCGCCCTCAATTTGCTTAGACGCGTCTGTTTACTATACAGATGAGTTGTTTGTCAGCCTTTCACTGTCTTTGTCGGGTGCTTGGTGGTCACTTATGACAACGTCAAATGGAACTGTAAAGTCAAGTTTAGCGGGCATTTAATCTGTTGGTTTAACGAGTGGATCCAATGGAATAATTTCCAGGATATTCAAGTGAACAACCAGTTCTCCTGGTTTTTCTCTATTGAGGCTATAGAGCATGATGCCATAGTACCCATTATCCCAAGATATATCAGCCTTTGCCATGTTTTCAATTTTCTTTGTGTTGAGACCTGTTCCTCTTCTGGCCACCATGCATATGTTACCATGTGGTTAACCACAGTTTGGTTTATCCAATATACCATTATGGAATTGAGCCCTCATGTCTTTTCTGCGAATGTTTTTTTCGAGTGTGTGTTCCAGTTCAGTTTTTGGTCTAAGATGATTCCTATTTATTTATATTAGCTTCCTTGAACAATGTATATTTGTATGTGTGTTCCATTCAGAGTGAGAGCTTTTAAATTTAGTATCTTTCTGTTCGTAAATAAGAACTATTCTACGGGGATTTACATTAAGCCCCTTGTCTCACACCACTTCTTTACAATATTTAGTACTGTGTGAATTAGGCTGGATATGTACAGCATCGTGTATGCGTTTTACTGTTATGCTAATATCATCTGCATATCCCTGGACTGTAAGTCCTGTCCCACTTAAAGTAGTTTATCAACAACGAGATACGACAATAGAGATAGCACTCCTCCCTGGTGATAACCTTTTGCCGTCGTCCTGTAGCGTTGGTGTCATTTGTGGTTCTCGTGATAATAGCCTGGATTTGTAAGCATTGATTCAATGCATATAATGAAGAATGGCACTTTTCTTTCCTGTAGCGCCTGTTTTTGTAACTTCGGGATAGACTCTCTACCCATTTTTCTCCATCTCAGCCTGCCGCGTGCAAAGGTCAAGCTGAAACTAAATTAATAAAACTAAGACATATTATTATTTGCTTTCCAGCGTTCAAATCGCTCTTTAACATACGCTAGTCTAAGTTAACTAGCTAAATTTTAAAACATTTTCCAAGAGGATTTGTTAATGCTGGCTTCTCAATATCGCCTATTCCTGTTTCTGTTAACACTAACCACGCTTCACACGTGCGTACTGTTAACTCATTTCAGACTCTACTAAAGAAAGACTTAAATTAAGAACAAAAAAGACAAATGCCTCATAATTTATTAGTAAATTGAAAAACGTTTACACAGAGCAGGCCTGCACTAACATCATGATCTATTCTAGCAAAACCCAGTCATTCAAGTAATCAATACAAATATCTGTACCATTTCGGCTCACCACTGCTTGCATCACATAATATGTGATTTTAACGACAAATATCACAAAACCCACAGTTGTTCACTGAACTCGTCTAAAAACCCTCCATTCCAAAATGTGCAGGTGGTATCCATAGCAGCAAGGTCGTCAAGATCCATGTCAAATGTAAAATATAAGGGTTGTTATCACGACCCTTAAGGGGTTGATGTGACAAAGTTGAGTTTTATGTTAAAACATGTCCCCCTCAATATTAAAATTGACGTGTTTAAGCGTTTTTAAAAAAAATCTCTGGGCGCAAATCGGTCTGTTTCGTTTTCAATGCGCCATCCTATATCGGCTGTGAGGTGGCATGCAGATGACTATGATCCGTTTTTTCGAGCATTCACCAGAATCCTTGCGTGAGACTAGCGGTTAGCCAGAACTAATGCAATCGGGTCTTTTGCTGTAGGTTTAATGCAAAAAGCAAATTGTATCATCCACTTAGAGAGCACCGAACCCAGCCTAATGGGCACAATGCTGGAATAGCTTCAGAAAGAGGTTAGCTTTAAGTTCTTCTTCTTTATGGGAAAAAGTATCACGGAAGGAACATACAGACCGACAGCAGGCACAGGATTATACATTGTTGTTTAGGCCAGGTGTTCCAAAAACTTTCTGCAGCGGCTGGTCAGTTTAGACTAAATTTAGAACGAGTTTGGGGTCCCTAGTATTGTCTGACTAAGAGGATATCGATCTGCATTTTTAAGTCTTCTTCTAAGCAACTTTTACACGCAAGTTTTTAGCACAAATTTCTGATAATGAGTCCAAACTCTGTTCCCCTATTTCCGGTTCCACCCCCATCATTTGTTTAGAGCCGCCTGTATAACAAGAGGATGCATTATTTGTCACTCTTACACTGTTTCTATTTTATGCTTGGCCGTCTTTAATAATCACACGGGATGGAATTATGAAGCCAGTTTAAATTTGGTCTTGTGATCAAAGTTGTGACACAAAAAATCGATGATTGGTTACTGGGATATTTCTTTTTTAACAAAAATTGTCATTAGTGGAAAACTACAAGCCATGCTAAACTCTGGTTGTCAGGTTTTAATTTTTAACATGCCAAGCATGAAAAAAGTAGTTTATTTGATTTAAATTAACTTTTGTTCCAACCATCTCTGTTACAGATTTATTCAGGATAAGGCCACTAAAAATACAAAGCAAAAAAACCAAAGAGTACAAGATTTATAATCTAGAACTGTACTATCTTCTCTCACACAGTTTCTAAGAGTAATATACAAAGGCAAGAGAACAGAAATTGATTGTTTATATAAGCTGTTAGTTGGCAACATGGAAATTAAAATGGAAATAAAAATCTGAATACCTTTTTATTCTGATTTATATTTTAGACTTTTGGTTTTAATTTTTTAACTTGAGGTTATGCTATGACATTAAAATTATTTCTTAGAGGCCAACTTAAAACATATGATTCTTACAAAGTGTGACTACACTCAGCTACTGCTTTCACCTTTAAATACCAAAAATTAATGCCACTTTCTCATTTCTTTTTACAGGGGTCAGTATTTTGTTTTCGATGGAGACAGCGATGTGCCTCACGTAGAAAAAAGAGTATGGAAAGTCCGAAACTTCCATTACGACGACGTAGCCATGGCTATGCTCACCCTTTTCGCTGTACAAACAGGAGAAGGATGGCCAACGTAAGTAACTATTATAGCACCATACAATCACTATCACAAAATATAGATATACTGGTCTATGGCAAAAGTTGTAGGTATAAATTTTACCACCAGCCTCTCTCACATGCCATTGAATTATGAATTATTCGCTGTATCGTGAACCAAAAATCATAATCTATTCACCTACACATATAAGACAAGTTCCATGCGTTATCCGCAAAGAAAGAGTCCACCAGATATTTTATCTCTAAATTCAAAAGTCTGTTAAGCACGAACTGAAAATTTAGACTTAAAAAGGCAGCAGGCTCCGATGGAATCTCGGTAATAGTTCTTAAAATGTGTGCTCCTGACCTGACTGGAGTCTTATGTCGCCTCTTCTCGCCTATTAGATGAGGGGTATTTCCATCTTCCTGGAAATAAATGCCTAAGAATGGTGACAAAATACATGTAGTGAAAGACCTTATCAATTCAGAGCTTACAAATGACATCTAAAATCAAACCTTCTAAATGACCACCAATAGGGTTTTCGTAAAAACCCATCTACGGACTCATCTTTGGACTCTTGCTCTCTAAAATCTGGAAAAGGTCATGGAATTTTATCGGAGATTCCTTAAGCCTTCGATCGGATCTGGCATGCAATATTGTTTAATAAGCTGCCAACGTATGAATTACTTAAAAAACTATGCCTAGATATACAACTAGTTTTCTGAAGAAGTGAATGCAGGTGTTTCACAGAGGTCCCTTGCTGCCACATTTTTCTTTTGCATACAAATTTTCGGTTAACAACCAACAAAATGATCCACAGCCTCGCTGTTGATACCACACTTCATACCACGTCCTCGTCAGTCACTCCAGTATCTGCTTCAAGCCCCTTATCAATGAGAGTTAAAGCAACCAGTTTTCGTAATGATGGCCTGTCCGCAGACAACACAGACCTATTCTGAGAATATACCAGGAATGTTTTGAAATAATATTTAAACATCCCCAGAATATTCTCACAAGCTGCAATATATATTCATAGAACATTCTATGAACATGACAATGGGACAGATTCTGTCATACTAATAAGGTTCTCAGAATGATATTTATAATATTGAGGAGCTCCCAGTATGTCCCACAAACATTCAATAAATCTTCTCAAAATATTCATACATATACTCATGGGAACATTGCTTTTTTAAGATATACAGGGTGTTTCGCATAAGCACCGACACAGAACAGGGGCGCGTAGGCGAACCTAAGATATGGTAATTTAATGCAACATACCCTTATACTAAGGTGCATCTTCACTGAGAAGTTATAGGCCTTCAATGTGGGGTTTTACATTTCGAAAAAAATTAATATCTCAGTATACTTCAACCTATAAAAACTAAATTTAGTACACGTTTTGGGTGTACCAAGAGCGTTAATCGATGGTAAGTAGAGTTCACTTGAAGCATTTCAAAGTGTTGAATAGGAGTGATGCACCCATAAAATATGAGTTTTTTTTAACCTATTGATGGAATAAAAGATTATGATTTCATTTTATGGGGAATTAATTTCTAAAACTTTTTTACTTTGTTACTTTTCAAAAAACTTTTGTCGTTTTCAAGAAAAATCCGAATAACTAAAGACACATATTTCATCAGTTACTTAAAACCTAAAATCATCAAAAATTAATAGATACCTATGAAATTATCATGTTGAAGAATTTCTAAAACTTATCGGTAGCAATTTTTTTTATTTGTTGTTAGTTTTCTAATAAATTATGCTTATTCACACTTTTTTCCTAATTAGTAAATTTGATGTACTTATACATAATTTTATCGGCAAATATTGCATTTTTCATGATTTTTAGTAATATTGATAAAATATGTTTTTTTAGTTATTCGTGTTCTTCTTGGAAACAAAGTTTTTTAAAATAAACAGGCGTAACAAAAGTTTAAATTAAATTCCTCACAAAATGAAATAATAATTTATTAAATTCGTCAATATGCTAAAAAATTGTGTAATTGTAAGGGTGCATAACCCCTAATCAACACTTTCAAATGCCTCAGTTGAACTCTATACTTACCATTGATTAATGCTCTTGGTGTACTCAAAACGGGTACTAAATTTCGTTTTTCTAAGTTAAAGTATTATGGAGATATTGATTTTTTTCAAAATTTGAAACCCCACATAACTTCTCAGGGGTGCAACAAAAGTTGCGTAAAATCACCTTATTTTGGGTTTACCTACATGCCCCTGCGCTGTGTCGGTTCTTATGCGAAACACTCTGTATACAATTTTTGAATAATACAGAAACTAGGGAAATGCAAAGCTATGAAATATTTGATTTATCTTAAAAATTTACTGATTTTCCTCTATTTAACTGGCCTTGTATATATTTTTATATAAGCCCAACATATATGTTAGAATTTGAACTGCAATCAGTCACCCTTGTGTAGGTTACCATCATTATTCCAGTGGCTACACACACCTGTAAACTCACGTTCACATACTTAATAAGTCAACAGTTCAAGTATTGTACATTTATTCAGGTTAGGTATGTACTTATAAATGCAAAGAAATGTCTGTGAAGAAAATTAATTAAAACAATTTGAAACGTCAGCAACATAAAAATAAAATTATAACACATTTTTTTATCCCCTGGGTATTTATTAAGAAATTAATGAATCACCTTTGGTTTGGCTACTCAGTCGGGGCACAAAGATAATATAAATTAACACAGGGCGTGGGCCTCAGCACTTGCAGTCGGCGGGTTTTAAGATGCACAAATAAAAGTCAAGAGTTAGAAGTAAAATCAGTTTATTAAAAGTGATTGAAGTTATATAATGCAGCTCGATTTAATTGAGCATATTTAACTAAAGGAAGAACATAAATTAACTTCTTTAAATTGGCATTTAACACTGCTGAGATGAGTTGTGGAGCATACACTACTTTTAATAAAAAATATTGCAGATAAATGATGTACTTAGCTCGAGATTCAGACTGCTGCCTCCGGAGTGATGATCGTCTCTGTCCAGCCTATGATGCTGGAGGTGACTCATGGTACAGGTGCGACTTCCTGGGGAAACGGCTTCGTAGTTCGGCATACAGGGTTGATCTTAGGGGTCACCAAATCTCCTCCAGGGGGGATCTCAATATGACGGCTCTAGGCGACTTAGCAGTTCCATTTAGCAGGGTGCAATTTAGCAGGGCTCCATTTAGCAGTTCCATTTAGCAGGGTGCAATTTAGCGGCTCCATTTAGCAGGGTGCAAATTAGCGGCTCCATTTAGCGGGGTGCTATAACATTTCAGGTGGATTAGTGTTGGTTCAGGGCTTTATGGTCTACATGGGGCGGCTGGTAGCAGGTTGCGTTTAAATACAAAACTTATCTGTGTTAATAATCAAAAATAAAATAACGTAAATGAAACAAAATCTTAAATGGTCTCTTTTAAAGTGCAATTAAGACAGCACAATAGCAAGTAATTACTGAATTAACGCTACCACAAGCCACCGTTTAGCAGTATATAGTTTATAACAAAGAGAGCAGTTATCGAAAATGAATTTAGTACGGTATACACTAGCAATCAATCTCATATTAATCTGAATTAAAGAAATGTACAAGTAACTAGAAAATAAGTGGGTATTTAAGTATAAAACTTACCCATTTAGGCATGCTGTTTTCCCGATTTAAAATTTAACTATATGATAACATTTTTAGGTTGACTAATTAAAGGAGAAGAGAGCGTGTCACGTATTCCAACCGTTTATAAAGGCTTTTTTATCTTGACATGTCATCGAACTGTCTCGTCTGCAGGCGTGTTGTAATGCGGTAGAGCAACTGACCGCCGAGTCTGACGTCACTAGAGGGACTCAGACTCTGACGTCACTGGACGGACTGATTTAGAAGCTTAATTGTACAGAAATAAAAGGCGTTGACGCGTGTGACATGTCACATATATGTTAAATACATGCGACATGTTGCAAAATAAAGATAACAATTCTTGGAATTGCCACAAAATTTAATATCCAAATACCAGGTATCA
Source organism: Tillus elongatus (assembly GCA_964006375.1). NCBI lineage: Eukaryota > Metazoa > Arthropoda > Insecta > Coleoptera > Cleridae > Tillus > Tillus elongatus. The sequence goes on from OZ023262.1 coordinate 300,489,579, forward strand.
CTTCATGAACAGACCACCATATACATGCATTTCGGAAACTATTGAATATACAGATTCGGTTAAATGGGGACAAGACACTAAAATCAATGAGCTGCATTCATGGCCACCTAGATATTTAATTAAGGCACATAAATATTGGCCTCAAGAGATAGCTAGAAAAAGAAAAGAAAGAAAAAAGACCTATCTTGTGACACCTGACATGCTGTCTGTTAATTATATTATATAGTACCTACATTCAAAAATCCAGTTTGTATTTCAATGAAGTGTGGAATTTGGGATGGTACGCAGTGAATATATCGTATCAAATATGATAATACATTTGCTAAACCATAGAGTAAACAGACAAATGTTCACTGCCACATAACGCATATATCTCACTTATTGGAACCTATAAACATTGTGAAAATATTGCCTTTTTTCTGTATATATAGATGAAAAACAATGTGTATTTACCGGTAAAGATGGCATTCATCAAAACAACAGGTGAAGGAATTATTTTCCACACAACTAACGTTATTCAGGTAAGATGATAATTTATTTACAGTTATTTAGTACTTTATATCGTGTAACGAACTTGCATGTAAGTTGAAAGGAAACTGAAAACCTTGTGGCAGGTGTACAGAGAAGTGGTGGTAAGAACCTCTATGATAAAGGCATCCTGAACGTCTCCTAGTTGCAAAGACAGAGCAACTCAGTGATCCCTCAATTCATTTAGACAACGTAACTTGTGTGGAAGTAACCCCAAATCATGGTGACATTTATTAATCAGTGCCTGTAAGCTCCTCCATGGTGAGTCACCGTGATCATGCGATAATCCCAGAAAAACAGGAGCTGAGGCGTACTTCATGACTTCGGGTAACATACCGTCTGTGGAAGTCGAAAGCAAAGCACAATCCTTGGGGCTGATGTACCGAGAAGCGGTTGTGAGCATCAACATTGTAGAGATACTGCAGCAATGTACATTTTTGGTGTAACTGATATAAGCTGAAACGGTAGAAAATACATAATGTTTATAAGGTATAAAGAGACGCTGTAAGAACATAACATGTATCTAAGCAATAGGACTAATGAGAACATCTAGACGCACATGTTGTGTGAGAAAAAAGACAAGTGATTATATATAAATAGCAGTGTAAAAAGCGAACTTGATAGTAGCTTATGAAACCATTGTTAATTCTAAAACAGTGGGCTCACCGTTTAGGTAACGTAACTTCTGTAGAAGTTGAAATCAAACCCAAATAAGTTATAAAATGCCAAATTTGACAGAAGGCAGAATATCACTTACTAAAAGCTAAAACCAAACCCGAAACTAGTTCCTCACGCTATTATGTCATTCATTAACTTGCTGTAGTCATGGGTCTTGCGTCTTGCAGTCGACAAGTTTGCAGTAAGAATCATTGCGCAAATGCGCAGTGCCGAGTTTTATGGTTTATGTTTGCGCGGATATACAAATATTTTCTATTTATGCATCTTCCATTCCTCAAAGCCATCAAAGCAGAGTGTAAAAAGGTTAATTTTCATTCCGAGCTGTAGATGACCTTTTTACTTATATATGAACTAAATAGTATTATATTATATTTCTAATTGACAAAAATAAATTATTAAATTTTCAAAACGTAATTGTAGTATATTATATAATGTAATGAGCGTATTATTCATGAGTAAATGAATTTTAATGGTCACAGACTCAAACATGCAAAATATTTACCTATTACTATGTGCCTATTAGAATTTTTACCGCTATACCTACCAATAATCATTAGAATTATCAATCTTTTTCATTAAATCTTAAACATATTTACAATATTATAGGAACATCTCAAGCATATTCTGAGCGAATGTTCTGAATAATGATCTATGAGTATATCCTCAGTATATTGATGAAGAATTTTTTAAGGATGTAATTAAATGGATGTACTCAGATTATTCAAGACGACACTTTGAAAGTCCATAAATGTTATTAGAACATTCCGAAACAAATATTCTGAAAAAGAACGTTCTCACATTGTGAGAATGTTATGAGAATATATTGTGCCGTATTGGCTTATTCTTTCAACATCTTTTACCTAATAAATTATAACATTAACCACTATTTTATATATTTGCAGAGTATTACAAAATTCGATGGCTGCCACTTATGAGGATCAAGGCCCCATACAGAATTATCGAATAGAAATGTCCCTTTTCTACATTGTGTATTTTATAGTGTTTCCATTCTTCTTCGTAAACATATTCGTTGCCTTGATTATCATCACGTTCCAAGAACAGGGTGAGGCAGAACTACAAAGCGGTGAAATAGATAAAAATCAAGTAAGTGTAATTTCTTTAAACTGTTTTATTTTACAATATTTATTAGTTTATTTTTCTTTAAAACTTCTGCGTGTTACAGTTAGTTAGTTTTGGTCCAAATATATTATGCACATTTTTGGTCTGTATACGGTAGTAACAAATAGACAAAATATTATCGATTTTGTAAAGGAGGTTTATATCTTGTTTTGGGCTACAAATCGTAAAACTAGATGAGCCATTAGTTCCCACAAGGTTTGTGAATCTTGAATCGAAGCTTTGCGCTTTTATAAAAAGGGAGAATGCGCAGGGTTAGATGTTAGTACCCCTATGATCTGGACAGAGCCCAAAAATCATTTTGATAGTCGTTTCTTCTGCGTGGTAGACATCCAGTCTTTAATCGTCATACAAAATGGGAATATCCCGATTTGTAGTTAGTAAAACCTTTCCTACTACGAAAGTCAGAAGTCTCCCAGTTTATATTTACCCCTCATAACCGGAGCGTATGCTATTAGAAGTAACAGTGTTTTCAAAATCACAATATTCTATGCCATCTTCAGGTACAAGTGAAAGTGAATATGTAAGATAAACTTTACCGCCATAGTTATTTTCTTAAAATTGGCTCATTGGTTTAATAAGAGATATGATTTTATCAAAGCAGGCACCGTAATTGATAGTGTCAAGACTAAAAGAAGGTACGATTAGGATGTATCGAACAAGAAAAATGATATTTTACCATATTTTAGTGAGACTTTTAATAGACCTTGTCTATTGTAACAATATTATGAAGTTACTACTAGACATGGGTTTTATCTTAATATAAGCTTATCGATTTGCGGTTGTTTATTGATAGCTCTAAAACAAGTTTGAAAAGCTATTTAGTAAACAATATAAACCAACATGCATCCATTCCGATCGCTCATTCAACCAAACTCAAAAAGGCTATTAGAACACTATATGAGCTCTACAGAAAACGAACTATTACAAACATCAATGGTCGGTCTGTGTTGACTTGAATTTTTAAGTCACAAAGTTGACCATTTGGTTAACTTTTTACTCGTCTAGCAAAGTGGATACACATTATTATCCTTAGTTTATATGCCTCTCAAATAGTCGAGCAAAGGAAAAACACTCGATGCAAAAATTGTGGCTGTTGAGAGAATCCTTAACCACGTTGATAAGGGGAAAACAAGTCATATTTCAACCGGTGCACATCAAGAAAGGCATGATGAAGCAATTATTCTTTGCATTATGCAAGAACGAAGAATTTTTACCTATTTTTACCGAAAATTTTCAACACTAGTATGGAAAACTTAAAAGTTGGAATTTTAATAATCCTCAAACTGGAACATTAATGAAAGATCAAAATTTCATAAAAGTTATGACTACTGTGGAATCTGGAGATTGGCGTGGCTTGATATTAACGGGAAAAAAGCTTTTTGGTAATCGTAAAGCGGTAAACTATAGAGAAACCGTCTAAAATATGCCGAAAAGCTTTAAAAGTGGTGGAGCAAATATGATCATAAAATACGTTGTCTTCGTTGCTTTTTTTTTTGACAAATTTCCTGACATCTTGCAAACTATAGCGAGGAAGAGAGAGAATGCTTTCACTAGAATTTAAGAGTGATGAAGAAGCTATTAATAAAATAAAAATTCTTGTCGAGTTTCATTGAAATCGGTAAATAATTTTTGAGTTATCGTTGGACACACACGCCCACACAACGCGCGCACACACACCCGCGCGCACATACGAATGCACTCACACTCGCGCACGCATACATGCACGCATAAACCCACAGACAGACACATATGGCTAAAACCCTGTTGGTTCCGAAATACAGAGTGTTGAAAATTTGGAAAAACAATTGATTATTTTTAATATGCTGTGACAAAAGTGGGATAAACAACCCAAATTTGGTACGAGACATCCACTGAAAGGTTGCCATATTTGACCAAGATTTAAAGCTACTCAAGTAACGTGTGGTGGAGTTATATGGGTTTTTCAAAATTCAGTTACATAAAAAACTGTTATTACGGCCCTGCAGAAATCCTCTGTTGCAAATATTGATTATAGCATTTATTTTGATACAAAAAGTCTTTCATCACTTATTTGCATATTTCATTGGTTTATCGGTAAAAAAGAGCTAACCATCTAACTCAAAAAACACTAAACTGATTTCAGTTAAACTTGGCAAAGTCTTGTTTGGGTGAAAACGGACGCCGAGCTCGTTAATCAGCCTTTATGCTAAAGTTTTTCCGCTGGAAAATTGGGGAAACCTTTTTTAAAACGCTATATTTTTGTAAGTACCAGAGCAACTGGAATGAGACTTTACACGTAGATATAAATAGTGCAAATACAAATGCACTTATGTTGTGAATTTTAAGCAATTTGGTACACAATTTTTAGTGTTTTTTCCAAATTAAAAATAAAATCCCAAATGCGTTGAAACGACTTAGTGGTTAAAGTCCAATGCCTGACAGACAGAGTAGTTAACTGCCACGCGTAGATTGATTCATACAACAGGTAAAAACCATACACCAACGGTAACCAAACTAAATATATGCCAGGCAGGAAACATACTACCCAAACCAACAATCGTTAAATCTCGGTCGCAATTATGGAAAATGACAGATGACATGAAATTAAAAATTTACCAAGTGATTGTTATTTAACTGGAGGATTCAATCAATTATTAAAATACACTATAATTGTAGCTTTATTAACGGCCCCAAATACAGTTTTAGCGCAGCATAGATATATTATGCTGTGGAATAATATAGCGGAAATGTAAACAAAATCAAGGCAAGTCTCTATAAAAATGATTCTAAAATCGTTTCTTTTACAGTTAAACTTAAATATAAGACGTCATGTAAGACCGAAACAGTCGTGAGTTGTTTTCCAATGGTAATTCTACTAATCCTGTAATTAATTGTTACGCATGCTTTGAATATAATATCGCGGGCATGAAGCCGATCTAAAATATCACGCAAATAAAAGGTTTGTTGACGTGTACCTAGATGACGCATAGGGCATCGCGCTTGTCTCCTAAGTAGAAGGTTACGCAATCGAATCCAGCTCGATGAATTTATATATATGCCGTATATCAAATTTTATTGAAAAGATAAACCGGAAAAAAATTCGGGACGCAGCAAGTTCGTTTTAGTAGCGAATTTTCATAAGAATTGGACAATTAAATAGTGTCCAATTCTTATGAAAATTCGCTACTAAAACGAACTTGCTGCGTCCCGAATTTTTTTCCGGTTAATCTTTTCAATAAAATTTAAAACCAGAGATTTTTGGAATAAAGAGTCTTTCAAATGAAGTATCACAAGCCCCTAGTGCCTATTTAAAAAGTTGGGGGTTGCAACTCTCACTCGAAGGGGGTTAAATGAAGATGTGAAGTTTGTACGTTGGAGGATGTCATTGCTTTATATAAAATTGACGCATTTTGGGGTTTTTCATAAATATGCACAATGATTGAGATAGTGAATTTACTCCATTTTGTTTTTCCACACTGTATAAAAATTTGTATAAAATACTAAAATGTATTTTATTTTTTCAGAAATCTTGTATAGACTTTACAATCCAAGCCCATCCATTAGAAAGGTATATGCCGAATCAAAGAAACAGCTTCAAGTATAAAATATGGAGGGTGGTCGTCTCCACACCATTTGAATATTTTATTATGATGCTGATTGTTTTTAATACGTTATTGTTAATGATGAAGGTATGTTCTCTTACTTTTGTATGTTAGTTGTTACAAAACATGATACAAATAGCACCGAAATGCTCCCGGTGAATCATCCATCTGGAGCCACACTTATTAAAGCAATGTTTTTAAGTGAAAAAAGTCGGCAGCCTCATGATCCTACCGAGATAATAATGCATCATCTAAACACTTTTACTTGTGCACACTATGTTGTATGCATTATCCAAAATCATGTACGTATTTTGTTCAAAATTCACTGTCAATGCTTTACAAAGAAAAACAAAATTACACTGTTCAATGATTAGTGTTATGGTCAGCTAGATTCTGCTAGCATAGCCCTAAATTTTTGAGACAAATTTTAGGCTAGATTGATGTTTATAGTTATTTTTGGCTTAACAGTTCTGGTATTGAAACTGAAACTTTTAAATAAACGTCTTAAAATCATGTTTCCTGCCAAATTCAAAATATCTTTAAAGAAATTTAAAGAAAATTTAGGTGAAAATGTATGGTTTATATGTGGCTTACATTTGCACAAAATTTACAAACAAAGTTTTAGCGCCTAATATTATAACATTATTCAAATACAGTATGTACAGAAAAAGTGAAGGGGGGACCCTGTGAATCGTGCACAGGATCCTTCCCTTCAGAGCCACGGGTTCTTACCACTGAACGACATTAGGCTCTACCATTAGACGATGGTATATTCCAAATGCTTAACAACTAGAACCGTGTTTTAATTCAGTGCAGATAATCGACAGCAAACATTAAGTAAACATTTGGAACGGGCTACGGTGCTCTAGATAGATAAATACACTTGGAGAACCCAAATCACCGCAACATATATTTTAAAGACCTTACGATCGTTTCGTTGACAACGTCAGCGTCATCAGAGGATGAAAAATTCTAAATTCTAGAATTTTTCATCCTCTGATGACGCTGAAGTTGCCAGCGAAACGATCGTAAGATCTTTAAAATATGTGTTGTGGTGATTTGGGTTCTCCAAGTGTACTTATCAGTGCTCATCACAGGTTCCAGTTTTTACATAATGTAGATAGATCATGCGTGGCATGGCATATTTAGGATAGTTACCACCACGTTGACAAATAAAACCTAAAATTAATCAAAATGATAGACATTTTCTTTCCTTTATTATTAATACACAAACATCATACATAATACAACACAAATAGATAAATAGAGAGCACGTAAGCGCTGCTTCTGTCTGCTCATAACTAAACCTAACCTACAATGATAGAGAGGGGGACCTTCGCCGATGTACAATTCAATTATTCTGCATTTTACAAAAAATGCCGACAAGGCGTGAGAACCAAGATAGTGGAATTTTAATTACGAGTCTTGCAATAAACAAGCAGTAAAACTCCGTTTTCTTGATCCTCCTTCGACGGTTTGCTACCGAGTACATGCACCAAACTGTGAGACAGAAAAGCTTAATGGTAATCCACATAAGACGGTTTTCGTCCCATTCGCCAACAGAAGGAAACTAAATGTAAAGCGCCTACTTTAAATGGAACACACAACCCTTCTCCTCTTAAAAAGCCGTGGAGATTCCTGCGTAGGCGTTCTTTTCCCACGAGATGGCTCTACTAATTGCTGCATTCTGTAACTCTTGGAAGTCTTATATCTCCGTCCATTGACGGATGTTTCTTAGCCACGATCATTTGTTTCTGCCTCTTCCTCTTCTTCCTTCCTCAATTTTACCCCGAAGAATGAGGCATTTAAAGTGATAGCGTTCTTCATGCAGTACCTGTCCGCGATAGCCTATTTTTCTTTTATTGATATTTTCGAAACGTTCTCGTTCTGCTAGACCAGCTCTTCGGAGAGCGTCCTGATTTCTCACCTAATCGAACCAAGGCACCCTTAATATTCGCCGTAAGATCCACATTTCGAATGCTTTAATTTTGTTCATAATTGGTATCTTCAACTTCCATGCCTCAACACCGTACAGGAGAACAAACATAACATTTTACGTATATCGTATATCTCAGGCTAAAATTCTTGTCTGTAAAAATTTTCGAAATTTTAAGAAGGTCATTCTAGCCTGACCGATCCTGCATCTCATCTCTTGATCCGGATCCCATTATCCGTTAATCATGCATCCCAAGTATTTAAACTGTCTGACCTGTTCGATGTTCCCTTTATCAATATTTAATCGAATGTATGTAATATAGTTCGTACTAACGACCATAAACTTGGTTTTGATGATTTTAATTCTCAAACCTCTTATTTGGCTTTCTTCGTTGACTTTGGAGTTTATCTGCACTATCTGCTAATTTTACGGTATCACCTGCATACCGGATATTGTTATTGGGGTTTCAATTTACTTTAATTCCAAAGGGACTAGCTGCGATCAACTCGGAGAATGACATTTCCACGTACAGGTTAAACAACATTGGGGGTAGGATACACTCTTGGCGAACTCCTTTTTTAATCCGAATCTTCAGTTGTTTCAGAGTTGCTAATTCGAGTTTCTGCTCTTTGGTGCCAATACAGATTACCAATTAGCCTTACATCTTTTCCATTCAGTCACAAATCTCTGAGGTGTGTTAATCAGAAGATTGTGATTAACGTTGTCAAATGCCTTTTTATTGTCGATGAAATACGTAAAGTCATATTTTATTTGATCCTGACAGTTCTGGACCAGTACCTGGAGACTGAATATGGCTTCTCTAGTTCCGAATCCGCTTTTAAATTTGAATTGACTGACCCCGATTACTGCTTCACATTTTTGATGAAGCTTTATGTGTAGAATCCGAAGGAAACGTTTTATAAAGCGGCTCACAAAGCTGCGCTGTTCGATTTTGGTAGTGTGATAAACGTAGAGCAGAGCCAATATTTAGGAAAACGTCCAGTGTCATGGATGTTATTGAAGAGTCTTACGATCGTTTGAAAATTTTGTTCGTTAATTAAGTGAAACGTTTCCGAGTACATATCATCAGGACTTGGAGCTTTGTTATTTTTCATTACATTGATAGCGTATCTGGTTTCACTCTTTAATATGTTTGGCGCTGGTAGAGTGTACATTTCTGCTGAAGGCTTCTCGGCCTATCCTCACTGAAAATGTTAATTGTATATTTTCTTCAGATCTGCAGCAATTCTTCGGTTTCTGTCAATATATACATTTCATTGTGCTTGTGTTTAATGAAACTTAGAGGTCTATTATTGTGCAACCCAGCTATTTCTTCAACTCCTTTATCGAGATGAAAACTGTCTGCGAATCTGCTAAGATTCTCAGTCACCAGACATCTTTCATGTATCCAATTCTTTTCTGCCACTCTGACCTCTTTTCGTATCTTTCTTTGAAGAAACCCTATTCCAGTTGGGACCGTTTTGAATTTTACACTTCGTTCACTTTTTCATTAAGTCTAGAATATGTTCAGTCATCTACTCGTTCTTAGCTGTTGTTTTTTTTTTTTTTTTCGGGAGAAACTTTTGTTTTGTGCTTTTAAATGCTTGTTTAAGATCAAGCCAGTGCTTCTTAGCGTCATTTGTACTGATAACACTTTCTAGTTTTTTATTAGGATGGTCTTCGTACGGCGATGCATACATTTTACCAGAAATTAAAGACTTAGATATCTTCTTAAACCAAAGACTGAACTTGAACACACACTTGGAAAAAACTCTTTCGTGTGCCACAGTGAAAATATGGACTTTTCGTAGATTCGTTAGAAAGACATGGCGGCTGAATCCCAGGGTGGTATATTAAATATACCAAACTGTGGTCAGATATGTATCTATAGTATGGTGGCCAAAACGGAACAAGTCTCAAGACAAAGCAAATTGCAAATATTGCGGACGTCATCTGTCTTGGAATATATGGCATATTTCCCTATAGCTGCAGTAGCTGCAATGCTAATCCTACTTCAGTGCAGATATACCCAAGGAGGTAAACAGAAACAGCACTAAGTGCCTTTAGAATATTTCATGCACACAAATTTAAACCAGGAAAATTGGTTGGCCACTTAAAGATCCTGGAGCCATTCTCCGAACCAACAGATCAAATGCCAACTAAACTGCACTTGATAGTCCAATTTAAAGTAGGATAGCGTAACTTCAGACTTGAAGTATATAGGAAAAAATTACACCATCTCCGAAGCAGAAATGCCTGCTATAAATCTCTGTGTACAGGAGTGCATACGAAAAACTCGAAAATAGAAAGATCTGCATCCTCTAAGAGAGTCAGGCAGAACTAAGGATTTTGAAATGTCTTAAAACAGAGTTAAACCTGAGCAGTGACTGCAAAAATCCTTGAAGCAACTGGCTACGAACATAAAACAATAAAGTAACTTTGATGTGGCTACCAGAGTATCATTATTCATAAGGCATCAGAGAAAATAAGGAAGCAAATAGCCTTGCAAAAAGCGCAGCAACAGCACTATTCTATGGTACAGACCCCTGTTGTGGGTTAGCAAAAAGTCATGTAAGAAATTAACCTAAAACTCGGGAGACCAACCAATAACTGTCATACTGGTGGAAGACGCCAGCGAAGGCAGGCAAAACGGGTTATTGTAGCAACTGGCTACGAACATAAAACAATAAAGTAACTTTGATTTGGCTACCAGAATATCATAAGGCATTGTAGAAAATAAGGAAGCAAATAGCCTTGCAAAAAGCGCAGCAACAGCACTATTCTATGGTACAGACCCCTGTTGTGGGTTAGCAAAAAGTCATGTAAGAAATGAACTTGAAACTCGAGAGACGAACCAAATAGTGTCATACTAGAAGAAAACGCCAGTGAAGGCAGGCAAAACGGGTTATTACCATATCGACAGAGAAGTCTGAACTGTTTTTTTTTTAAATTGAGACGGAAGGACTTGAGAATAATCACCGGAGATTTTAGAGATCACTCCCCAGTAAGTCACTCTATGAAGATGGGTAAGGCAGACAGCGATAACTGCAAATATTGCAATAAAGCACCAAAACAATAGAACATTTTATATGCGATTGCATGAGTCAGTTCTGCAAAAGACTCAAATACCTTGGAGGGGTGACTTTAACACTCCGGGAAAAAAGTAAGTTAGGTCCCAGAAAGATGATACTCTACATAAATAGTTTTTGGGCAACCATTAAAAGAAATAGTCATGCACAAAAGACCCATTGGGGTCACATCCTAAGGAGCCAAGGGCTTATACGAGTAATTAAACAACCTACAAATCTACAATCTACCTGCACTAAATGCAAAGACGGTTTTACTTATTAAGCATTTAGAATACCTAATCTTCTGATGACACTAACTGTGTTATTAAAACGATCGTCTGGTCTTTAAAAATGTGTTGTCGCAAATTGGGTTTGTCCAAGTGTACTTAATTAATTGAGCATATGCGCGAAAGGAAGTTTCATTGAAAGAAATGTACAAACATCCAAGTTAAAGCAAAAACTGAATCTGAGCATTATTCGCTGAGAACCAAACAAGCGTTTCACTATCTTGAGAAGGTTTTCTGGTAAAGGGAAAGCTGTTTATTTATAATTGGTTTTGTCATAATGAACGTTTCTTAATTAAGCTTTTGAGCATAGAAGTAGACATACTTCCTAAAATTGATAATTTATGATTTTGGGTATAATAGCTGCAGGGCCGCTTCAACAGCGATGTTCTGATACGTACCGACGTTATTTCGTGAAAGTTAAGCAACCTCAAACATGGCCAATTCCTAGATAGGTGGTTAGTTTGAAATCCCACTCGGACCTGCTCACATTTGTAGTTCATAAACCGTTTATTAATAATAGTCATATGTAGATGATGATCTAAATGGTGAAAACTTCTTTAAAAATACCTTCCAACAACCTTTTTAGCATCTACATACTTTTAATTTTGCGAACACTGACCTTTACAACTTAATAATATATGATACACTGGTACTTGTGTTTTAATGGCACTTAGGCTCTGAGACCATTAGCACTTCTACTTAGAAACATGTTGTTTAATTTGTCTCACGCAGAAACATAAGCTCATTTTCCTTAATCACTAACTAGCTATCTACCTCTTTAGTGGACCGAATTCCCAACAGAAAAAGTGCAATTTTTTAATGAAAATAAAATAGAGACCTACATAAAAGTAATTGTGAAAACTGTAAAGAATAAGCGGACCGAATTTTAATCTATTTTTCAAAAGAATTGGAAATTAGAAAGTAACCCACATGTTAAGCCATACATTGAAAACCAAAATCAAGTAATAGATGAAATAGAACTTCATACACACACTTCAGCATGAACATTTATGTGTTTCATTGTTGAAAAACTCAGTGGCAATATCGAACTGCACTATTATTGTGAATGTATTTGGTGTCGAGGCTGAAAATCTCATACGAAGATTGCATTGCTGCGGCTGCAAGATGCAGTGCACTAATGACACCTCCTTGTAGACTTTAGTTAGTAATAGTCTGTTGTCCATTTGTGTCCTTATCTCCTTTACTTGTGTTACTTTATGTTCCTCTTTTTCAGTTCTCTCTACAAACTATTTCTCTCTTCCCTAGTAATTTGTGTTGATATATAACACTTGTGTCATCTTATTTATGTAAAAGTGTCTTGTGCATCGTTTAGACTTTAAACGTATCTTCTTTCTAACTGCTTTATAACGTATCATTGATAATACTGTTATTTGTAGGTCTTTGGAATTACGCTAATCATAGAAATATCGCATTATAAAGACTATACTCACGTATTATATGCGAAAACATTACGATGTGCAAAGCGTGCGCAGGTCAAGCAATTTTAAAAATCCCAACTTGGTATACAGGCTAGCCCAAAAGTAATGGTACAGAGACAGAGAGCAAAAGTATATTAATGCTATCAAATATTAGGATTTGGCCAAAATTACTGCAGTCCAAAAGTCAAAATTGAAGGCTCATGGTGGTTTAAATTGAGAAATTTTATTTTGATTTTCATTTATATAAAAAGAGGCTTTGGCGTATTGTCATGCGAATTGTACACACGAGTTTTTCATAGTGACAAAAAAAGTTATTAGTTTCCGACTTAGTTCTAGTGGCTAGTAGGCGCTGCTTGCAGTACAATTTAAATCGTGAAAATGCTCACACTCTTTTGTTAGCATTGCTAGGAAATTTTTGATAAGAAAATGGTATTAAGTTTTGTATACTTATAAATGTCGCTAAAATCAACTGTTTTGCGAAACATTTGCGATTTGAAATGTAGCTGTAGTAATGTGCTGGCAATTTATTATTCACTTGAAGTGACTCGTCAAACCAACAGATCAAATGACAGCTTAACTGAACTTCATAGTTGTATTTGATGTAGTCATAAGTGACCGCCAATCATGGGACAGAGGGAGTGGAAGGCAGACAAACAACTAATCCGTATGTTATACACATGGTTATAAACAAATGGAGGGAGCCAGATTATGAATTAGAGTATAACAAATGATCTGTTGTTTCTGCTGCTTCAGTGCCCATTTTTCATTGTTGTTGTTATGTTATCTTTAGAACGTGCCGAAAACGTGGGAATTTTATTTAACAAAGCAATCGATCAGGTGACTCGTAATTGGCGGTCGTGAAGCGTTCATACAGTTTTTTTTGTAACTATATTTCGCAATATATACGCTTGCGAACCCGTTTAGCTGTCCTGGTTTTCTAACATTTTTTATTAATTTCAGATTACCTTTATCAACGTGATGATTATTATCCCAAATGTGTCGGGCTACGGAAGACTTATGTACACTACCGTAACGTAATTGGGACAAGTGTTCTTTGAATCTAATTCCAATCGATCTTTTTGTTTGTCCGACGTATTTAAGATTACAATCTTTACAACCTATTTCATAAATTCCCGACCTTTTGTCCGCGCTATCCTTGTCTTTTGGGTTACCTAGGAAGTTTTTTAAGGTATTTGTTGTTGAAAATGTTAGCTGTAAGTTGACTTTTTTAAAAATGCTGTCTAGACCCCTCGTGATTCTAGGTTCAAGTGGTAAGCAAACAAAGGTTTTTGCCGATTTTTCTCTTCTAAACGTCGTTGATTCCGTCAACATTTTCTTTGTTTTCTGTTTGTTGATTACTTTTTCCACTAGTCAAGCAGTGTATCCGTTATATTCGGCCACGTTCCTACTATAATTTAATTCTTTGGTATATTTAATTTTGTTTAAAGGAAAATGAATTAACCAATTTACTAAAAAATTCAGACTGGTCATTTTTTGTGCATACGTATGATGTGAGTCGTTTGGGATGTAGCTTAGAGTAGTGGTTTCCTTTCTATAGACATCGAGTTCTAAAGTGTCTTTATTCTAGTACATTTAGAAAGGGTAGTGTATTATTAATTTCTAATTCATGGGTAAATTTTAAAGAATCAAATTTATTGTTTAATTTGGCAATAAAATCTTCTATTCTGCAAATGTTTGTGTTAAACACCGCAAAAATATCATCCACGTAACGACACCACACTCTAGGAAAATAACCACTTTCACTTTCTAGATCTGTTTCAAATCTGCTCATGAGAAGGTCTGCAATAAATGGCGCCAGCGGATTGCCCATTGCCGTGCCTTGTGTTTGTTGAAAAAATTCATTGTTGAATTGAAAAATATTTTGTTTGATGCAAAGGTTTGGTAGAGTTAAATGATCTTTGCAGACATTTATGTTATTCATTTTTAGCAACTGCTCTAAATACGTTAAAGTTTGCTCCGTGGGAACGCTAGGAAACAATGAGGTTACATCGAATAAAATTAAAACATCGCCTTCAGTCAATTTAATCTTTTTGATATTATTAATAAATTCAACTGAATTTGTTACTCAAAAACTTTTCTGTTTGACAAGCCTTTAAACTCATCTGTCAACCACTTAGCTAAATTATAAGTCGAGGAATATATAGCCGAAATAACAGGTCTTATATTTTCGCGGTGTTTAACACAAACATTTGCAGTTTAGAAGATTTTATTGCCAAATTCAACAATAAATTTGACTATAAAATTTACCCACGAATTTGAAGTTAATAATGAATTAATCTTTCTAGATGTACTAGTTATCAAGAATAAAGACACTTTAGAATTCGATGTCTATAGAAAGTAAACCACTACTCTAAGCTACATCCCGAACGACTCACATCATACGTACGCACAAAAAATGGCCAGTCTGATTTTTTTAATATATCAGTTAATTAATTTTCCTTTAAACAAAATTAAATATACCAAAGAATTAAATTATATTAAGAACGTGGCCAAATATAATGGATGCACTGCTTGCCTAGTGGAAAAATTAATCAACAAACAGAAAACAAAGAAAATGTTGACGGAATCAACGACGTTCAAAAGAGAAAAATCGGAAAAAACTTTTTGCTTTCAATTTGAACCTAGAATCACGAGGGGGTCTAGACAGCATTTTAAAAAAAGTCAACTTACAGCTAACATTTTCAACAACAAATACCTTAAAAAACTTGCTCGGTAGCCCAAAAGACAAGGATAGCGCGGACAAAATGTCGACAATTTATGAAATAAGTTGTAAAGATTGTAATCTTAAATACGTCGGACAAATAAAAAGATCGTTTACAATTAGATTCAAAGAACACTTATCCCAATTACGTTACGGTACTGTAGATAAGTCTTCCGTCGCCCGACACATTTAGGATAATAATCATCACGTTGATAAAGATAATCTGAAATTAATTAAAAATGTTATAAAACCAGGACAGCTAAACGGGTTCGAAAGCGTATATATTGTGAAATATAGTTACAACAAAAACTGTATGAACGCTTCACCACCGCCAATTACGAGTCACCTGATCGATTGCTTTGTTAAATCAAATTCCCACGTTTTCGGCACATTCTAAAGATAACATAAGTATACAGTTATTGCCTCCAAAGGAATCGATGTTAATTTAGCTGTCGTTGAACCTTCTCAAAACTATTACAGATAGACACTTTTTAGATAAAGTAGTAGGGACAGTGCAAAGACCTTGTCCGGCGATAAAAATACAATACACTGTGGAATTTGCCTGCAACTAGTTTCCCATCTCAGTTCGATCTCTTTACCTAAGATCCGGTATATAAGTTGATGTTAGTTTTTTAAGTATTTAGAATGTTTTACCCTCTGATGACGCTAACTTGGTTAGTGAAACGATCGTCAGGTATTTTAAAATGTGTTGTGGTTATTTGGGTTCTCCAAGTGTACTTATCAGTGCTTATCACAGGTTCCAATCTTCACTTAGTGAATTATGGCTCCTTTCTGTTCAACTCGAGAAACAGTTAGGACTTTTCTGTTGAAATGATAATGAACTGTTTTACCTGCCTTAAGCCTTCTGTTTTCGTCCAGCTTGACAGCATTTGGATCCTCAGGTATCAAGTTCATTTGTTACATAGTTTTTTGTTAATCCACAATAGAGCTCTGAACAATTTGTTGTTGCTGCCATTTTTCCAGGCTATTTGCTTTCCTATTTCCTTCAATGCTTTGATGCTCTGGTACCCATATTAAAGTTACTTTGTTGTTCGCAGCCAGTTGCTTTAAGGATTTTTTTTAGTTACACGTTAGTTTAGACTCGGTTTTGAATTATTTCATAGTCTTTAGTATTACGTTACTGTCTTAGGGGATGTGGATCTCTCTATTTCTCGGTCTCCTTGGTATGTATTTCAGTACACATAGATGTACAGCAAGAATTTCTGCTTGGAGGATGGTGGGAGTTTTTCCTAGCGAATCTGCAGTCCTCTTTTTTTCCAGTCTTGCTCCCTCCATATTTTTAGACCCATCTGTAGAGCATACACATTAATCTATTGTAAGCCCTTCACCGTCTCTGTGAAATGCCTAAAGGTCATTTATGACTACTTCAAATGAGACCATGAAGTACAGTTTATCTGGAATTTGATGTGTTGCTTTAGCTAGTGACTACAATAAAACTCCGCGATCTTTAAGTGGCCAACGAAATCTCGTGGCTTGGATTTTTCCACTTGAAATTCTCTTTAAGAACGAGTGCTGCTTTCGTCTACACGAATATCTGCAGTGGAGTCATATTCATGATTGTCTCCTGGGCCTCACTGGCTTCTGTTATTTCAAGACAGATTATCCCCTGCAATTTCTTATATTCCCTTGTGTTGAGGTTTGTCTAGTCTTTGGCCACCATAGATACATATATGACCATGAACTTAACCACATTTTGGTACATCTAATTTACCATCCTGAGATTCAGCTCCCTTGTCTCGCCGACAAGTCTAGAGCAAGCCCCGATTGCCATTGTGGCTCTTGAAAGATTTTTTTTACAAGCGCGTGCTGCAGTTTAGTTCTTGGCCTTATAAGATCCGCAAATATGCTTCTGTCAACATGCATCTGTCAGTTGACTCCTGTTAAATTTTGAACAAGCTGCGTCATTTAGTTTGTGCTAGATAGACATTGAAAGCAGACAACCTCTTGAGTTATAACGAAAATGGAAAAAAGTGAATTTCGTGTGCTCATCAAACATTATTTTTTGCGGAAAAAATTATCACTCAAACCAAGGCTAAGCTTGACAAATATTATGGGGACTCTGCACCATCAATTTCCATCGTCAAAAAGTGGCTTACTGAATTTCGTTGTGGCCGTACAAGAACACATGACGCCGAACGTTCTGGATGTCCAGTTGAGGTCGCTACACCCGAAACAATTTTTAAAAAAATACGATATGGTGTTGACCGATCGGATATTAAAAGTGCGGGAGATTGTGGAAGCCATAGGCATATCACATGGCTCAGTGGTTTCGATTTTGCATGATCACTTGGATATGAGGAAGCTATCCGCAAGATGGGTGCCACGCTTGCTCACAATCGACCACAAACGCAATCGTGTGACAACTTTGATGGAGTGTTTGGTGTTGTTCAACCGCAATGGGGACGAGTTTTTGCGGCGTTTCGTAACCGTGAACAAAACTTGGATTTACCACAGTACACCAGAGACCAAGCAGCAGTCAAAACAGTGAGTTTCTCCGTGCAAATCGGCGCCAAAGAAGGCCAAGGTGGGTTTGTCAGCCAATAAAGTCATGGCGACCGTTTTTTGGGATGCACGTGGTATAACCCACATTGATTACCTTCAAAAGGGAAGAACAATCAATGGCGAATATTATACCAACTTATTGAACCGATTCAATGACAATTTGGAGAAAAAAACGACCGTATTTGGCCAAGAAAAAAGTTATTTTCCACAAAGACAATGCAAGGGTGCACACATGTGTAGTCTTCATGGCGAAATTGCGTAAATTGGGCTACGAGTTGCTTCCTCATCCGCCCTATACTCCGGATTTAGCCCTGAGTGACTATTTCGTGTTTCCAATCTTAAAGAAATGGCTCGCCGGAAAGAGATTTGACTCCAATGATGAAATCATCTCACAAACAAATACCTATTTTGAGGACCTCGACAAATCTTATTTTTTGGAAGGAATAAAAAAAAATTGGATAAACGTTGGACAAAGTATATAGAGCCAAAGAACACTATGTTGAGAAATAGAATGATTTTGTGTCAAAAAACCCGTGTTTCATTAAAAAAACTCACGGACTTATTGACCCGTCCTTATCACCACCATATCAACAGAGGAATCTGAACTGTTTCTTGAATTGGACAGGAATAACTTGAGAATAATCACAAGACGTTCCACAAGACAATCCCCAGTAAGGTATCACTTTATGCAGATCGGTAAGGTAGACAGTGACAACTGCAGATGCTGCACTGAAGCAACAGAAACAACACAATATTTTTCTATGCTACTGTATGGTTCAGTCCTGCAAAATGCTCAAATACCTTGAAGGGGTGACCTTAAAACCTCTATGAAATCGGCAAAATAGCTCCCAACAGTATAGTAGACTACAAAAAAGCTTAAACTTTTTGGACAGCTATCAGGAAAAAGAACCAGGAACAAAAGACCCATTGGGGTCGCAGCCCTCAGAGACCAATACGACTAATTAAACAATCTACAATCTAGAATATGTATAACAAAATGTTCCTTCATTCTTCAATTTTTTTAGAAAGCATATTCCTTTTCTCATCTCTTCCACCACAGTTTAATTCGTCTTGCAATCAATGTATCTTGTTTTGTTAATTTGCTCCATGTCCACATGTCAACAACTTTCATATCTTGCCTACTTCATGCCCAGCTTTCCGCCACATACATGATACCACTCTATCTTTTTTGTACATATATTTTCTAATAATGACTTCGGCTGATGTTATTGCTTCTTAGTATGTTTGGGACCGAATATGCGGTCTGAGAAGCTTATCTGCGATAACTTCTCCTGCTACACCTTTACTTCTGAGGCACATGACTAGATTTCATTGCGCTTTATCTGCCGGTAATGGGAAAATATACGATACGGTGGTCTCCTGTTGCGTTTCGTCAAATTACTACCACAATGACAAAATTAAATCTAATTTTAAATTTAAACATCGATAAGACTAACATAATTTTATCAGCAAATTTAATTTCATTGATTAGCGTAAAGAGGTTATGTGCAATTCTTTGTTAGTAACTAACGTTTCTGTATTATCGTTTTTTTTTTCTTCAAATGTGTTACTTAATTTTTCTAATTTTTACAATTTAAAAATTCTCTATACTGTAACCACAACGTCTTTTACTGGCGACAAGTTCCATGGAAATGCCTTGATTTTAAATGTATTATTATTATTGTATTTTATGCTGCTTGCTACTTAATAAAATCGTGTTTGTAGTTGTAGTTAGTTTCAACAATCTTACATGTAAAATTGTTAAGAGCTGTTCTTAATCTACAGGATTATTCTGATAATTACCAAATTATCGTTATACAAACAAATTCACCAGGTAGCTTATAACTTTTTGGACATAGATACTGGGAAAATATTTTCCCGAATAGGTAAAATTAAATTAGTATTCTGAGTTTGTTGTAAATACAAGTGTGGTGAAAAATATCTTAATGCCATGGCATCATCTCTTTAGAGTCATTGGATTAAAAAAACGGTAATGTGCAAAGGTATTTTCATCAAAATTGTATGTAAAGATATAGTAAAACCTCTAAAACTATTTTGATTTAACTAGCAATGACCATTTGGATGCGCTATTAAGAATTAGCTGACAAATATCAGCTAAATGAAATCTCATTCTATTAGTAAGCACAACCATTAATAACTGTCCCATTAACAGTAAAAATAACCACTGACAACTGATGGGTAGAAACCAAGTAACAGTATTTTAATTTGGGCTTCAGTCAAAATATTTAAGCGACCGTGAGCGTAGTCGGTTGTAGTTGTATGGAACCCATTCCCAGTTACGGTCAGCGTGGACGACAGGGACGTATAACTGAGATCTCTTTCACATGCGACGTATCGTCAGCCTGAAAACATCATCTTTCATCTATTTAAGATGCGTGGTAACTCGATCAATTACAGTTGTCGTCCTATTTTCGGAACCATATTACATTGCGAGCTGATTAAAGGCCAAAATTCTGTATATGCATATTTTTCCCGGTAATATTTTAATTAAAAATGCAATAAATCAACCCTTTTTGCAATGTAAGAATTTTTCTTAGGCTTTTGGAATAAGAACACTATCATTGTTCTTCCTTTTTGCAGTGTGAGAATATTTTATCAGGATATTTAAATCAGAACCATAACAATTGTTATACCTTTACAAATACATTAATGTGCCGTGCTATATTTTGTGGCATTAGTCTGATGTGCTTCAACATTTTCTCCCAAATTCTGATGCTTCTTTGATCCTTTTTTACCCGAGGATCACTTCGCACTGAACCAGTAGGAGCTCTTTCACATCCCATAACAATACTTGGCTTGCGCCCGGAAACAGCTCTTGGTGGTGTGTCAATTACTGATTTTATCGCTACAGAGTTATTGCTTTCGAAAGCATTTACAAAATTTTCTCATCCATTTTTGTTTTTTAACTGATGGGTTTTGCAGAGCAAACCTCTAAAATCTTTGGATACTGTTACTAAAGCTTTCATTGCTTTCCTTCCTCAAACAAATTGGTGAGTCAAGTGAATCATCGCTTACACTTTGGTCCGTATATCTATGCTGTGCTACTAGCTAGTAAGCTAATGAATCTTTTAAATTTTGAAATAACTCTTCTCGTTATAGTTGTTAAACCTGAATCATTTGGTATATTAATATGTTCTGAAATATTTTGTTGTTAATCTGTAAATGACACATAAAAATCAATATAATTTTTCCTAATGCCAGTTGAATCACCAAATAACCTCGATTTTGTGTTGTTAGTCCGTTTAAAGATATGGAACTGAAAAATAGGAACATTGTAAATGTAATAATTTTTATAATTTACTGTCCATGGTTATTAAAACGATTATAAGCAAAGTATAAACTAACATTCAAAAATTGGTCTCTTCCTATTGTGTGTTTTGTTGAAACCTTTCTTAAGGGTGTTTCACGGGTAACAGGACGGTCGCTTTTGTTTAAACGGTACAGTTTCTCAATATTTTGAAAGAGGATTTATAGGCAACATCTTCCAGTATATTTGTCTTATCTACTATGAAGAGAGACATTAAATATATCTAACCCTACTTCACCTATAATATGTAAACCTAGCGCTTATTTTTTCATCATCATCTGAATTGTGCCTTTTTGAAGCTTTTAGAAATATATTAAAGTTTTGTGTTCAGTTAGGCACAATTTTCAGTTCATTCACATCAAACGGTGGTGGTTGATATTCCCTGATTATCACACAATACAATTTATATATATATAAATATATATATATATATATATATATATATATATATATATATATATATATATATATATATATATATATATATACATATATACTACGTGCGGGTACCTAATTCATAAGATGGTTCAGTCTCAACAAAAATTGGCGAGCCCCTCATCGGCGTCCAAATACAAGAGATTCTTTGAAACATGTTAGTCCGTTAGGTGCGTTTAATTTCTTTATAAACTCACACCATGTTTTCGTGGCTCCTGTACCTATGTTTGCATTTACATAGTGTTTCTCTTGCTTACGTTCACATTCATCTGTTGCATTTACCGGTCACCTTCTGACAACAACTTTGTCCAGCTCTGAAAAAACCGACTTTCTGAATATGCTTCCTCCGAGGTCACTATTCTTGGTGACTTCAATGTACATAATAGGGAAAGGCTAGGATATTTAAAAACCGATCCACAAGGGAGAGCAGCAGAGGCCTTTGCAGTCATAAATTATTTAGCCAATATGGATCAGCAACCTACTTACTTTCCTCGCATCCCAACACAAGGCTCAAATCCCCTGGAGCACCTTCTTTCTACTAAACCTGAATGCTATAAGACATCAGTCACACAGTCATCACACCCACGTATCGTTTGGCACTACAACTCCGCGAACTGAGACGAAATGCGGGATTACTTTTCCTCACTTCCATAGGCGTCTGTTGCTTCTCTCATCCTGACCCCTCTGATATCTCACAAAACGTCACCGAAATTATCCAAGCTGGCATGGAATTATTTACTCTACATACATAGAAAACCTCTTTAGCCACTCAAAAGCCCTGGTTATCTAAATCCTGTGACAAGGCCAGACATTAGAAGGTCAAAGCTCACAAAACGCTTCTACACAATCCCAGTAAAGAAAACCGTCAAGCATTTAACGACGCAAAAAACCGCTATGTCCGCATTCTTTCCGGAGCAAAAAACTCGTTTAATCAACATCAAACACCAAGTCCGCTTAAGCTCCAACGGCAGCAAACCCTTATGGACTCTTGCTAAATTTATTGGGAATAATTTCTGCAAGAGCACGTTCCCACCTCTGGTTTCAGGGATAAAAATGTTTCTATCGCCCTGGGCAAGGCTGGACTTTTCGCCTAGTTGTTCGCCGGCAATTCAACTCTCAACCCACCTCCAAATGTTCAACTACCAACAGTCCCCAATGTCGCGCATAAAATGACGGATATTTTTTTCAAATCTAAAAAGGTACGAAAGATGCGCTCTTCTCTTAATACCAGGAAAGTCTCTGGCCTTCAAAAGATCCCAGCAATTGTTCTCAAAAAATGCGCACCAGAACCTACTCCTGTCCTGACTCTTCTGTTTCAGACATCTTACAATAGAGGCATGTTCCCTAGTAACTGTAAAACTGCTCGAGTACAACTTGCCCCCAAGAAAGCGCTCCCTTGCAACTACAGGCATATTTTTTCCTTTCAGTCGTCTCTAAAGTGGTGGAAAAGTATATAAACACCTAATTACTAAAATTTCTTGAAAAAACACAGTCTAATCCACCACAGGCAGTATGGATTTCGCCAGCGTAGTTCAACTGCCGACCTCCTTTCCTTTGTCACCCATTCTTGGAACAAGTCTATGGAACTACACGGTGAATCTCAGATTGTCACCCTAGACATATATTCAAAGCAGTCGACCAGATCTGGCACGCAGCGCTGCTTAATAAACTTCTGGCCTATGGCCTACCACCAAAACTCTGTACCTGGACAGCAAATTTCCTCTCCAACCGGAGCATTTCTGTTGTCGTGGATGACCATTCCTCTAAACTGTATCCAATTAATGCAGGAGTCCGTCAAAGTTCAGCTTTAGCCCCTACTTTGTTTATTCTCCACATCAATGAACTCCTCTCTAGCACATCCAACTTAGTTCACAGTTACGCGGACGACAGCACCCGCCATTTAAATATACAATATTCTAAGCCTGTCTCTTTAGCCCAATTAGATGAGGATCGCAGACTCATGGAGGGTTGTGTCTCTGTGGATCTCCAAAAATATTAGACTGGGGAAGTAGAAGTCTTGTACAATTCAACTCCACCAAATCTCAGTCTTGCTTGCTATCTCATAAGAGATACACCAGCCCTAGACCCATTACAATGAACAACCAAGTTATTCAAAGTAATGAGTCCTTTTGACTTGTTGGCATTTCTGTGGATCGAAATTTCAATTGGCACCAACGTGTCACATCAATTGCAGAAGCGGCTGCTAAGAAATTAGCTTTCCTTTTCGGGGCTCGCAAATAATCTTCACCAGCTAATCTCTATACCTTAGATACTTTACAAATAAGGCCAAACCTCGAATATGCTCCCACATTTGGGGTGCCGCTGCCGCTTCTACACTCGCTATCCTGGACTCCATTCAGAAGAGAGCTATACGCCTCATCGGTGACCCTACTCTCACCCAAAGGTTGCCATCCCTTGCCCACCAAGTGACCTCTCTCTCTCTCTCTTTTATAGATATCTGCACGGGTACTGCTAAGAAGAGCTTTCTTTCATAGTTCCTCCACCTGCTGCCTCCAACAGATCTACCAGGGAAACAGACCGAATGCACCCTTTTACTGTACAGGTCACCAAACATAGAACATCTCGTGATGCCCGCTGTTTGAGGACTTCCAAGTTTTGGAATTCCTTGCCGGCACATGTTTATCCTTCTCCGAACCTTCAAGCCTTTAAGTCCAGAACTAACAATTGCCTCTTTTCTCCCTGTTTACACCCACGGTACGATAGTATTTAGGCTGTAAGCCCTCGTGGTGTGTTGTTGAAATATAAAAAGAATATTGTCTTAAATAGCTCGTATGTTACATTATAACCTCACACAACCTCGACCTCACACTAGTCGCTAGTCGTTCACCTCCCTTCTTCCTCCGTCATGTAAAGGCTTTATGTTTAAAGAAGGAAGGTACCTAAATACATAGTATAATCGGATGTCTTGAACATACTATAATAGGTAACAGAATCAAACATGCAAAATAGTTACTATTAGAATTCTTACGGCTACACCGTAATCACCACTATTTTTTGGCTTAATCTTTACAGTTATAATATTATACGGCCATCTCAAGCACATTCTGATCAAATATTTTGAATAATCATCTATTCAAATATTCTTAGTATATTGATGAAGAACTTTCTTAGGATATGATTAAGGGGATTTACTCAGAATATTCTAGACGGTACTTTGAAATTCCATAAATGTTATTAGAATATTCCGATACAAATATTTTGAAAAAATTAAGTTCTCAAATTGCGTGAATAATCTGTGAATATATTGTGCTGTATGGGCTATACAAAACGTGACCGACTATCAGCTCGTATGTAAAGTAATGAACGTAGCACCGTACAATGCCGCACCAGCTTGATGTATACCCGTCGTATCCAGTCATACGCCCTAATTATACGCGTTCCACGTGAAGACAATTATTTGAACATATGGATCTTAAATTCATTAATTGTTGTTGCCCTTACTTAGTGAAACTGGTCCATACTACATACAGACTTGGAGACTAGTTCCCTGGCTTCACTACTGAAGCCAGAGAAGTAGTCTCCGAGTCTGTATGTAATATGAATCTTAGTTATCCGCCCTAACATTGCGTTGCAGGTTAAAGGACTTAAATTTAATTATATTACACAAATATGGTGTGCGTAACGGTGTTGTTCTCACTCCTTTGTAACTTCTGAAAACTGAGGCTATCCATGTTGGTAATACTTATTGAAGATGTGACAATTTTGTATTCCCTTATAAGTACGAAACTAAAATTTCAGTGTTGCGTGCCAGTTGGGTCTACCATCACTATAATTTATTTGAATTTGGGATCTTATTTTTTTTAAATTATCAATGACTCTAAAGATGCCACTGTATGGGCATTAAGGTTTTCAAAATTATGTTTTTATAAAGTTACAACAAACGTTGTTATTGCAGTATAGTGGTTATAAGATACAAGTTGTATTGTTAGTTCTTCCGTTGCACATTATTACAATAGAGCATACATAAGTGTTACATGTTGGCACAAATTTTGTTGTCCTTGTGTTTTCCATTAGATCTAAATTGAAATCCATCTCTGAGCTCTTACTACCACTGTTATTTGCTATTACCGGTATTGAAGCTAATAAGTAACGGCTCTAGGTTAATAAATGATACAAAAGACAATAATATGAATGGTAGAATTACATTTTGCTAAACTTTTGTTCTCCTTCTGTGTTTTCCATTATATATAAATCAAAATCCATGCCTGAGCTCTTACTATCGCTGTTATGTGCTATTACTGAGTTAGAGCACTGGTTATTAAATGATACAAGATACAATGAAATTAATGGTAGACTTACATTTTGCTAAATTGTTGTTGTCATTGTGCTTTTTACCTTAGATCTAAATTGAAATACATTCCTGAGATCTTACCATCACTGTTATCTGCTATTACCAGTACTAACCTGAGAGGTAACACCTCTGTGTTATCACATAATACCAAGGACAATAATATGACTGGTGGAATTACATTTGGCTTGCATTTCAGTTGTAACTTAAATTTGGTACAACCTAAATATTATTTCCAAGTTTTACTTTTTCACGTAAACTGTTTTCCTACCTAATAGTTTGTTTATTAAACAATCTTAAATTGGGGAATACCTATATACATGTGAAAAGCTTTTTAGAAATCATAGGGAAAATAAACAGATAATATCGTCCCACAAAAAACAAATATGTTAAGTCAGAAGAGCATCTTTTCAACTAAGGATCTAACTATAGCAGACAAAACAGGTTTTAATGAAACGACGTACCGGAATATTCACCTATTCCCTTTTTTTTATTATTTATGTGAACACATCAGCCAAAAATGCAAACATGCCAAATTAAAGATGAGTAATAACACAAAAAAAAATATCAATACCAAAAAAATACAAGCACAAGTTACGGAAAACTGCCGTGAGATTATAAACTTAACTCCAAGATACAGATAGCAGATTCATATCAGTAGTTCTCCAACAAAAGATCACCAAGCCGCTCTTGAAAGGTGAATAAACATTACACCAAATTTATTAACAAGTATAATGTGAAGAACCCAATTCCCCACAAGACAGTTTTTTAGACATGACCATCGTTTCGCTAACAAAGTTCGCGTTATCAGAATAATAGTTTATTCATCCCTCTGATGACTTTGTTATCGAAACGATCGTCAGGTTAAAAAAATTGTATAGTGATGAATTGGGTCGCCAATTGTACTTATCAGTGCTCATCACAGTTTCCAATCTTCACTCACAAAATTTATTATAAAGTGGCGATGATTGCAATAGCCGTGTACCGTCTTAGGATTCGACAAATTGAAAAGTTAAAGGTCACACAACAAGGATTCAATATCGGTAGTATACTTTATAGCAGATAAATGTTAGAAATGTTTATTAAAGATATTCAGGGCCGAGTATGTCTGTTTCATAAGTGAGACCGCAAACAACTAAGAAACATTTAAGGCCGATCTAATCAAGGTACAACAGAGAGGCAGCAACGTAACTGTTAATATGGTAATAGGATCCGTGCGCGCAAGGGAAGCCACGAAATTAATACATAAGATCGAAAAACATGACTAACAGCTGGAAAAACTGACTATATTATAGTTTTTACACCAAAGTAGTGGTACGTCTTTTGCTGTTGTTACCGATAATGAATTAAGTTACAGAACGTAATATAGTATCTACCTCTGCAGAATCTAGTGAAAAAGCACATTGCTTCAAAAATACAGTAAAATATTCTACCCTAGTCAAACTTTGTAACCAGTATTGGCTGTCTAATAGATCTGCAGCAGTGGCCACGGCCGTGTTACAGAATATTAGAATAATAACAAAAAAATTGCACAGAACAAAAAATAGATTTAAAAAAGCTGAGAAGAGCAAGGGAGAAATCAATACATATCCTAAGCGACCAGAAACGTTATATTTCTATAGGCGTAGAGGCAAGTTCTTATTTGTTGGGGAACTGAAGGGCAGATTTCATAGGCAAGTCCAGGAACATATTTCTGTAATGCAAGAACCAAGTTCTAGGTCAACTAGTCCCTTCTTCTGGCTCTGCAAAAAGCCTTCGTGAAGGTATTGTTAATTTTATGAAAGAAAATAACTACAATTCAGATGATTTAGTCTCAGTAAGATGTGACAGTACGGTGGTCAATACTGGTTTGAAAACACAATTAGAGCCAAGATTAGATCCCCATTTACAATGGTTTATCTGCCAATTTGATTGCAACGAACTACCCTGAGACGTCTTTTTCAACATCTTGACGACGAAACGACATGTCCTGCAGCATTTCAGGTGTGTTAGACAAGCAAATAGAACAGTACGAAAAACCACCTCTTACAGATTATTAAATGATTAACTGCAAATTACCCGATGTGTTATGATTAAAGTTGGGATTAGAGACATATGTATCAAATTTGACCTCGTAATATTTTTGGCTCAGGCCCAACCGATTTATTGAATCACAATCTAGGAGAATTAAACTATTTCCGATGGACTACTTTAACCAACCCTCTTGTTTCAACAAACTGTCCCACTACAAAGTTTAAAGGACTAGTACATTTCAGACTAAAGGTGTATGTTCTAATGTGGTTAATAATTGAGTTCAATCCATCTTGTGTAAATGGACTAAAGTATGTGTGAAAAACGATTAAATTAAATCGGCATTTGAAAATAAACCTAAGACATTATGGATACAGCTACTTAACGTCATTTGTTTTCCGCGCACCCAGAAATGAAAAAAAAAAAAAACGAAATCACTCGAAGGAAATGCAAATATTTAGATCTATTATATCTCGAAGGAGTACTTGACTTATAGGAAATACTTGAAGTTAAACATACGAGCGGTGTTTGCCACGTAATCTTTAAAAGATCGAGATCTAATAAAGAACGCGAAGGATTATACTTGGAAAATGGAGAACCCGGATAGAATTCCGAAAGAATTACGAAGATACGATCTGTGCGAGAACTCGAAGGAAACGCATCGAGAGCTTGTAAGCTACTCGAAGGATTGAACTTAGAAGATTGGGAACTCAGAAGGAATTCTAAAGATGAGACTGTGGTAGAACTGAACAATTTTTGGCGCGAAGTCTGCTTTTATGGAGCTTCCAGATGGCGCTAGTCAACAGAAAGTTGACATATGCTCAGTTTTAGAAAGCTCGAATAAATATTTAACGGCCGATTAGTTAATCAAGGCGTCAGGCGACCAATCATGATTCTGGCTTTTTCTTTACAACCAAATATCTTGAAGATGTGATTGGTTGCATTAAGCCCTGATCAACTAACCGGCCGCTAAATATTGAATTGAGCCTTGTGAAACTGAAAGTTAGTATCAGTATTTACAGGAAGGCTGACCGGTTAACATATTAAGAAATATTTGTTGACGCAACGTCGGTGCAGGGACATCTAATAGGTTCATTCTTGAGATATATTAGGAAATATGTAAAATAAAACTAAAGCGATTTAACTTCAAGAAAAGAACCTAACAGTAAATATTTAGTGCTAGTATAGCAGTAATCAGGCGTAGACTAAATGTTAATTGTACTAAGGAGAATTTTGATTGTCGATGTAACGACGGTTAGAGCAAAAACGTAACTGACAATTTACTGAGATCTAAAGAATAAAAGGGACCAGCAATGTGAAAAAAACTGGAAATACCAGAAAAAGGTAAATCTAGGTAGGAGATTATGAATAAGTGCAATAGTGGGTAAACGAAAGCAGAGGCGTACCAGTGGTGTTCTCCAACATATTTTACAGAAGAAGCAAGAAACACTAAGGGTTGCAACTTTCAACCATGTTATAGTATATCAGGTGATAGAAAGATACTGGTATATGTAAGGATAGGGTAATATTTAAGATACGAAATAAAATATAAAAAATTTACCCACTTCTTCACAGGGTGTTTTTAGAAATAAGTTTACTTTAAAGGGACGTAACAATAGAAAACGTTTTTGGAAAAAGTTTATTTCTATAGATGCCCCTCTTCTTTTATTGGCAACATGTCCAAAATGTTTTCTAAGTACTAAAGAAACACTCTGCTAATAGCAGGAAAAATATAAGGATAATGATTATTATTCACTTCCAGCAGCAAAACTTTGTAATCAGATAATGTTAATTAGCGACTAATCCAGCTGTTGAAATGTGATAAAACAAGTTTCGGATCCCTTTTTGTAGATAATGCGGGTCCTGAATCTTAGGTACACGTCTTTTCAATTGAGTTTTCGTTAGTAAATAACGTACCACATATTTTAGATGAAAAAAAAAACAGTATAAGGCAAGTACTTTCATCAAAATGTCAAAATTTTGTGTTGTAATTGATATCCGTATTTTGGAAGAATTTCCTGGTTTAAGAGGAGAAGTTATTGTAAAATGAGATAATTTAGAGTGGCAGTGCAACTGTTACTGGCAGAAAGGAGGTTCACAATTATTGAATATTTAGCAAAATTTAAAATGTGGCAGTAGCAAGATTTGGCAGTTCCCTTTAGGCAAGCAGAAATCAAAATTGTGTTTATTGCAAGCACAAGCTTATTTGTGAAACACATTGTAAAATTATATACTAACAAATACACTAATACTATCATATAATACTACTTTTTTGACAAAAAAGTTCTCCTTCATATTATTGTCTGTAACACTGGCTTTTGATATATACCTATATATGTGTTTAGAGTTGATACAAAACTTAGATAACCTAATCTCTATATAATATATAAGTAGATGTAGTATAATACTAGGTACCTATATCTATATCTAAGAGTATATCTGGCAAGTATCAGGGAAAGTATTGTGTGTTAACAGTATGACAAGCAACCGGACAACTACACCCGTACGCTAAAGTATCTCAACTGGGGCTTTACGGGCATGTTCACGGTGGAGTGCATCCTCAAGATCCTTGCCTTCGGCGTCCGGGTAAGATCATGTAGAGAAAACCAAACATTGAGCATTATCTGTGTCTGTTTTGCAGATGGTCAAGGTTTTATACATATTTTCTTAGATTTAATAGGCGTATTTTTTTGAAAGTTTGCAATTACTGAAACACTGAAAATCTTAAATACACTTGTAAATACCTGTAGATATATAGTGTTACTTTTTCTAAAGATATTTACTCCTTTTGGCTTTACTACTTTTTGACTACTAATAACTATAACGTAAAATCATAATTTATCATTATTATTTATAAAATCCAGAATCCCACCATTGCTACTTTATTTCAAATAAAATAAAGTCATAGGTTAAAACAAGTTCGTAGTAATGGTGTATTTCAATTCATTAATTCTAAGACATGATAATAGGTAACAACTACAATATTATGGTTTTAATGTTTACATCCCAGTGGAAAGCAGGAAGTATTAATCTCTAAGGAAAGTATATAATAATGCAACAAGATAGAAAAAATGTTTTCATGTGAACGAAATAACATACAAATACGTTTAAATGATGTAAGTGGAAAATTTGGATTTTCCTCCCTGTTTTAGCTTCAGCCGGACATTCTCCATCAATTGATATTCATGATGATTTTTAAATTTTTACTTAGAGATATCCAGAATGTCATCATCAAACTTTTGAAAGTTCTTGGCATCCATGCTACAGACTTCAATATGTTTTTTTGTGACATGCACTAACAATCATTAGTTTGATATAATCAGGAACAAATGTTCTGGTAAAATTCTTTCTTCTTCCTGTTTAGACAAATATACAAATGGTGTGATATTATCAATTTTTGTTCTACTTGCTCTTATACTCCTGTTACACCAACGTAATATTTATAACATTCAGACAATCTAATCTCTGTTTTTCCCAATGCAAGTGTCACTCCATATGACTAGTTTGTGTCTATTATTAAAACTATCTTGAGATAAAGTTATCAAGAAATCCAAAGTGTCTCCATTTTCGGCCTGTTAATGACTCCTTTCACAAATAAATAAGAGCACAATCTATGTCTGCCCACTGTACACGATCGTCGAATGCGAAAAAGAAGGAAAAACAGAACTTGCTCCAAGTCTATTGAGAGAACATTAATGTCGCTAGTAATTTTTGAAAATTGGACATATCTTTATCTTTCTCTGGTTTTCGGTGGTGTAACTGCATAGCCTTTGTAAGATTCCTTTTTGTCGGGTCATTTGGAACAACATGCTTTTATTTTTTTGTTCTGGGTATTACGTGTGCAACGTGTGTTTATTAGATTTTTGCAAAAGTTGGTGTAACAAATTTCATGACGAACTTGATTATGACATCAAGGCTATCATTAGGCTTGGAGTTTTCGCAAGTAACTACCAACTTTGCTATTTTAATTGGAATACAATATATGTTTTCGTTTAGTCTGAAAGGTAATTTCAAACTCCTATGTTCTCCTAGGTTCTCTGAGAAAGATAAAGCTCCTTCTGTATTATGGTCGGTGATGTTTCATCAGTTAACTTAGAAATTAAGCGCTGATGTCGCACCAACTACTTGACTGTTTTGGAGAAGCTATCCAGGTAACCACTGACGTTAATACCCTACTGTGGCGGGGCCCCCTCTTGCTAATCACGAAGTCATTCTTCGAATGTACCAGAATTATCCTGATTCAGAAACATCGTGGGTAAGGAAGGACAAGTTTATTTCTTAGAAAGTTATGGTAGAGCTCTGCTGTAAGATTTACTTTCCAAAAGGTAGGGCCTTATATATTATCATATGTCGCCCCATCCACTTATTTTTTAAAGGTGTTTCCTGCAAAACACTCTCATCGGTTTGGATATTTTCATGTGACCATTCTCTACAGTTTTGCTACAGCCAAAGAAATATATACTTTCGATTTTTACTCATCAGCAACATGGGTTATTTAAGGCTATGTCAATGAATCTGTGATTTAAACTAACGTTTCGATAGCTTTTGACATGGTTAATCATGATATTCTACTAGAGAATCTAGAGAAGTTTGTTTCTTCTGCGAATCTTGTTGAGTTATTCAATATCGTTCAAATGGGAGGATTTAGATGGTTTTCTTTAATGATTATAAATACGCTTCATTCGTTGCCTTTCGAGTTATTCTTTAATGTCTCTTTTGTGGCTCTTTCTAGTAATATTATTGTCAATGACTTACCTTCTACATTTTCCGGTGAGTTACTGTTTTACCCTGATGACTATTATCTTTTATTTGAAGTTTGGAAGTCTGCAGTCGGCATTAGTTTTCTTATAATGAGAGTAGAATCTGCTGGCTTTTATTATAGCAAAGTGTAATGTCCTTTAATTTTCTGGGAAAAAGTTTATCACAGGCTACGATTATTTAATTCATGGTTAGTAGCTGACTCGTGTTATTAAGATCTAAATGCTGGGAGTGATGTTTGATAGTCATCTTCACTTTAATAATCACGTCCGATACTCTGTTTCTAAGAAAATTAAATAAGTTGGCCTCATTATTAGGAGCTGCAAGAATTTTATTGACATCCAAGCCGTTGAAATTTTCTTTTTTTCCATAGTCTGGTGTCGACTGAAATGTAGTGTCGCGTCTGCTATCTTTATTATATGTTATTTTTTAACGCATTGGAAGAGTGGAGAGAAAGCTCCTGAGGAATCTGTCGTGAAGACTGGATGATGAATTTCAAGTTAGGATCTGGAGTACTCTATGCTCTATGACCTGACAGATCCTCTTATGCTAGTTTTGAACCTCGACGTCAGGTCTGGATTGTACTTTCCTGGCAAATCTCATTAGTGGTTTTATAAATTATGCTGACTATTCTAATAGTTAGTGTTAGTTTTGTTTGATTTTTGTATCAACTTGCTTTTGAATTTGGATTTGGAAGTTTGAGTCAATTTCGATTTCATTTCAATTTCAGTTTCAGTTTCAGTTTCAGTTTCAGTTTCAGTTTCAGTTTCAGTTTCAGTTTCGATCTCGATCTCGATCTCGATTTCGATTTCAATTTCGATTTCGATTTCGATTTCGATTTCGATTTCGATTTCGATTTCGATTTCGATTTCGATTTCGATTTCGATTTCGATTTCGATTTCGATTTCGATTTCGATTTCGATTTCGATTTCGATTTCGATTTCGATTTCGATTTCGATTTCAATCTCAATTTCAATTTCAATTTTAACTTGATGTAGGTAAGCTTTTAGGAGACACAGCCAACATATTACTACCAAATGCAGCCTGTGTGCACAATTCTTATTTAAATTTTGACTTTTTGCGGCGCTTTTTTCCACATAAAATTCGAATGTTGTAGAACGCTTGAGTGTAGATTTACGACTGCAGCGAGGTTCAAATTTCATTTTCTTATTTCTAATAAATGACGTCTACTCCGAGGGTAGGACTGAACTCTAAAATTTTGGTTCAAGTTTTGACACTGGCATGATGATTTAGGTTGGTTTCATTGATGAGGCAATAGATTTTTTAGTGTGTTTATCCTTTTAACAAATCGAATCATTATTAGTATTTTGATACGTTTCTTCTTCATTTAACATTCCAGCCAGTTTTTGTAGACGGTTGTTAATTAGACTAATTGTTAACTGAATTTTAAGGTATTGAACGTAGTGGTATAGCAAACAATTCAGAGGTAACTTGCATACTGAATTAAAGAATACTGCAAGGTTAGATAAAAGCTTATACTTCGAGATAAAATTTATTTAAATTGTATTAAAGCCACCTTAGAAATTAGAAATATAGATTAGAACTGTATTGAATTAAATTGAGCAGAATCGTATTAATTTGTCTTAGATGATACCTAAGCATTAGAAACAATAATGATTGTGAAAAATTTTATCTGACTAAAAGTCTTTCTGGATGACTTTATCAAAAAAACTTGACATGCCTGTCGATTTAAAGTATTTTGAGTTTCTTGTTTGTTTGAAACGTAAACCAATCAACCCTTGAACCCACATTAAAATTTGTTTTTAGAGTATGTAAAAGATTTAGGTTAGTCCACTTGGAATAACAATTGGCAAATTTTCTCAGAAAACTAAGTCCAACAAAAACCTTTAGGCAACAATCAAATTTCCAAACTATGCAAACTTTGACGAAAATGAAATTAACAGGTGTCAAAATAGCGAAGTTGTTTCAGAGTTTACGTGCATAGTATATAAGAGGTTTTAAAAATGCATTTTGGTGAACTTTTTCAGCATACCTAATAGAAGATTGAGACTTAATCATTTTGCCCATATCAGTCTGTTATGAGGTCACTAAGCGTCAAGCCAAATAATGATAGATATTCCTGTACAAACTTGACCAATTTTTACAAACCTAAATAAGTAATACATGTGTTAACTAATAAATAATTCTTATATAATCATAATTATCATTGATTTTAAATACGATTCTTATTTGAATCCTCTAATATTTGTAAAATAAGTAAGCATACAGGTATACCTAAAAGGCTGGAACAATGCTTTAGGGAAAAAATATGACCGTTGAAGCAACGCTACTCATTTAGAATTCTTTTAAGATATAGACCCTTACAAAGAGGCGTTCCAAGACAATTTCTAATTATTTGAGAAATTCAAACTTAAGATAAATATTGTGGCTATCATTGAAAATAAGCAAAAATTATTATAATTTCATAATACACGTTCATCTTTTGTACGCTAAATAACATTTCTACTCCGATTTCACCAAATTATCTCATTACTTTATCCTCACCCCAACGAAAAAACTCTTTGTACCAACAAAATTTTGATATATCTTTGTTTAGAGTGACAGCAATAAAAAATATATTTTTCATTTGGCTAAAACCCGCAACACTTCCGAAATATACAGATGTTAATTTTATTTACCTGAACCAACTTGTAACAAAATTACACTGAAATTAAAACATCACCCTTAGCATATCTTAGGAATTGAAACGGTAGTGTAGACTACCCTTCCAATTTTGCCTTACAAAAATAAAAGGTGCGATTTTGTATATAGGCAAATTTAGTTTAATCGGTTTACTTTTATCCTAGGTATCCGTTTTCATTACTATTATATATTACATACTTTTATAATATATTCTCGGCCAAGATGAGGGTACACTTTTTCAGAAAATCTTGCATTAGGAATTTTGTACAAGGGCGTTGCTTCATCCTTTTAGGTACACTATGTATTTATGTATAACATAATTTTTTATATAACTAACCAATTAACAAAATGCTCAAGGCCCAGTTACCCTTCTGGCAGTCCCAAACTTTCCCTCCAACAGCTCACCTAGCTTCTGCATGCTTAGCATGGCATAAAGTAGTCCGCAAAATGCATGCCGCCATTTTTGTTACACTCTCAAGTACACACCACACAACACAGACGGATGTCTCACTCGCTCAAGGTCACTGTGAAGATCAACCAACAGATGAAAATTTTCAAAAGTGTATATTAAAAATTTTTGAGTGTGTTTTTTGTAGAGGAACTGAGATGCAAACGAAATATCACTGCCGACTTTTCTAATGATGTTAGGTTACCTGTCGATAAAAATTTTAAAAAACACAGGTAGGCAATATGCTTGTAGAGTAGTTGCTACATTTGTAAGTTGTTGTAGTACCACGAGTCTCCGCCCTTGCTCTCAGACATCCTGGCGGCCATGAATATTCTGTTTACTTTCCTCTTCCTTTGCGAGACAGTTCTCAAGCTCATCGCATTCGGAATTAAGGTAACTCTCTGTTGTTTTTGTAATACACTCCATTTATACAATGTTTTGGTAAAGTAAAGGATATTTTTGTAATGATCAGAAATTTTGCCAAGAGGCATTCATTGTACACCATTGAATGTATGGCTATAGGCTTTCTCTCAAGAGAATGTGTCTTGCGATTTCTACAAGAATCAAGTTGAAGACTATTTTTCTCCGTAAGCTCTTCCACGAGAAAGTGGAAAGATTCGCATCCGCTCCACACTGATTGCTCGGGAAGTTTATTTGTGTTTCAAACCTTGTAAATTTTATACTTAAAATACGTTTTATAATAAACATTGAAAAGTCTTTCTTATTGTTTTAGTCGATATTATTTCAATAATTTTTAAAATGCTAAGAAACAATGTTGATATCTGAAAGGAAATAAAAAATAGGAAGACAAAATTATTAAGAAATCTAGAAGATAAGGATAGAGCGTATGGTGCTACAGGGTTTGTTCAGTTTAAATAAAACCTATTCAGGTTAGCTTTCGAAATAAGTGTAATGGTTCAGCTCACATTTCGTAACATAAGTAGTACTTATTATTACAAAAGAAAACACTGTTGTGTATCAAAACAATTGAAAACAAATACCATGTGAACTAAACTCATTGACTACCCTATTTTTTTTTAAGGAACATGTAAGATTTTTCAAAACTGTTCATTTTATAAAACATAATACAACATAAAAATTAGATTGTCTTTCTAAATAAGCTAATAGTTCAGTGAAACCATCAGAAAATACGAGTTTTCTATGCAAAAGGCCTAATAGCTTTAACTTTTTGATTGGTAGTGCGCAGACTAAACACAGATGTAGAAAATATTTCTCTGGTTTCACACATGTTTGTTTTCTTCGCTATAACTAGTTTCGCCGCTTGACAGCATCATGAGACAATTGAAGAAAATTGCATTAATTGATACGCATTTCTGTCAAATATAAATAAAAACTTGCTGCTGTGTTATGAAGTTTGACCAAAAATTTTTTAAGAAGAAAAGAAATAAAACAAAATTATAGATGACGTCTTTAAAATGTCTGTGTGATGTAAGTCACTATTTAAGATGATAATGGAAACAAAGAACAGAATCACTCCAAAAAACCACCAGAATAACCCCAAAGAATTTTGCGCTGGATACGTATTCCGACAACGAAGTTGTCTTCATCAGTAGCTGTCGTTAAACTGTTTTTAAACTGAGTTTACCGACAGCTCCTGATGAAGGCAACTTCGCTGTCGAAATACTTATCTAGCGCTTTGTTATTATTTTTGTGTTTTTTTGGGGTGATTCTGCTTTTTGTTTCAGTTTCCAGTTACAGTGTCCACCCTCAGTCTTTAATGAAAATAATATCACCTCATAGAACTTATACCCAGAACAAGAATCATAATAATAAAATAACTAATTAACAAGAACAGCAATAAAGCAGGTTCTATATAACGAAAATATCTACTTACGGCAACATACTACGACGTAATTTGTCCGATACATTTTATGAAAAAAGAATTTCCAACAAAGGAGGAATGATCAAATCAGTTTTATTATTTAAAAGCGCGTTTGCCTAGTGATTAAAATAATTAAATAACATAAAATAAAGAAAATGTTGGCGAAAGCGACGACTTTCAGAAAAGAGAAAGCAGACAAAAAGTTTGTCTGCTCACCATTTTAACCGCGAATCACGAGTGGTCTAGATAACATTTTTAAGAAAAACTTATGTGCAAAATCGACCAAAAAAAATGCCTTAAACAACATATGAGGCAACTCAAATATAAGGATAAGTTCACTCAAAAGTGTATGAATCTATAAAATAATTGTAATCCAAAATAAGTTGAGCAAACTAAAAAACCAATTGAAATTGGATTTGAGGAACTAGCATCTAATTAATCTAAGGTACTGTAAGTAGGTCATGGGTTGCCCGATAGATTTGGGGTAATAGTCACCACGTATATAAAAGTGGCCTTGCAAAAATGTTAGACAATATGCGCAAGTGAACTCATTTAAAAATATATTTATTTATTAGTATATTTTTCTCCTTTCCGTCGTCTCCAAAGTGATGGTAAGGTATACACAGAATTACTAAAATTTCTTGAAAAACACAGTCTAATCCACGACCTGCAGTACGGATTCCGTTAGGGCAGATCAACTGCCGACCTCCTTTCCTTTGTCACCCATTCTTGGAACAACTCTATGGAACTACACGGTGAATCTCAGATTGTCAGTCTAGACATACCCAAAGCATTCGACCAGGTCTGGCACGCAGCGCTGCCTAATAAACTTGCGGCCTATGGCCTACCACCAAAACTCTGTACCTGAAAAGCAAATTTCCTCTCCAACCCGAGCATTTTTGTTGTTGTGAATGGCCATTCTTCTAAACTGTATCCAATTAATGCAGCATTCCCTCAAGGTTCAGCTTTAGCCCCTACTTTGTTTCTTCTCCACATCAATGACCTCCTCTCTAGCACATCCAACACAGTTCACAGTTACGCGTAAGTCAGCACCCTCCACTCAAATATACAATATTCTAAGCCTGTCTCTTTAGCCCAATTAGTTGAGGATCGCAGACTCATGGAGGGTTCTGTCTCTGTGGATCTCCAAAAAATATTAGACTGGGGAAGTGGAAATATTGTACAATTTAACTCCACCAAATGTCAGTCTTGATTTCTATCTCACAAGAGATACACCAGCCCTATACCCATCACAATGAACAACCAAGATATTCAAAGTAATCAGTCCTTTTCACTTGCTGGAATTTCTGTGGATCTAAATCTCAATGGACACCAACATGTCACATCAATTGCAGAAGCGGCTCCTAAGAAATTAGATTTCCTCTTCCGGGCTCGCAAATACCTTTCGCCAGCTAATCTCTATACCTTATATACTTCACAAATAAGGCCAAACCTTGAATACTGCTCTCACATCTGGGATGCCGCTGCCGCTTCTACTCTCGCTATCCCGGAACTCATTTAGAAGAGAGCTATACGTCGTATCGGTAACCCTACCCTCACCCTAAGGCTGCCATCTCTTACCCAACGACGTGCCGTTGGTGACCTCTCTCTCTTTTATAGACATCTGCACGGGCACTGCTCAGAGGAGTTTTCTTCCATAGTTCCTCCACCTGCTGCTGCAAACAGATCTACCAGGGGAACAGAGCGTTTGCACCCTTTTACTGTCCAGGTCACTAGACATAGAACATCTTGTTATGCCCGCTCTTTTGTCCCGAGGGCTTCCAAGTTGTGGAATTCCTTTTTGGCACATGTTTTTCCTTCTCCTCCGAATCTCCAAACCTTCAAGTCCCAAATTAACAAGTTGCCTCCTTCCTCCTCGTCGACACCCACGGTACGATAGTATTTAGGCTGTGAGCCGTTGTAATGTGTCGTTGAAATAAAAAAAAATAGGCTGATAAAGTGTGTGATCCTGCCTCTACGGTGCGGTTAATTACCTGGCGAATAATATAAACATAATTTTTAAAATATGTTGTACTCTGATCACGCTCACCTTGGTCTTTAAAAATGATTTGAGGGCCCTTAAAGTATACTAATCAGCGCTCATATCAGGTTTCCAAATTTACTTAGTGAAACATCAGAGCTATTACCATAACACCCAAATTCAATTTTGCTTACTAGAAAGTCTCTAAGCTGTCTAGATATCAATATAAAATTATTGTCTTGAATTGTGGTGTTTAATAAGAGAAGCTCGTTACTGAATGAGGGAAAGTATAAAAAACCTGTGCACAAACAAATCGATAAAGATATATGCAGATAGCCAAGCTGCAATAAAGGCTCTTGGTTCCTACCGGTGTAATTCAAAGACGGTATGGAGTTGTAAATCTGCCCTTAACTAATTGGGCAGCTGTAATGAGGTGTCGCTGGTCTGCATACCGGGTCACTCGGACCATGATGACAACGTTGCGGCCAACGCGCTTGCCCGGAGTGGTGCCCAGAGAGACTTTGTCGGACCAGAACCGGGTGCTGGGGATAACATCTTGCACAGCAAAACGCACCTTAAAGACCTGAACAGAAAGAATGACAATCCAATATTGGCAAAATCTTCCAGGATTAGCTCACTCTAAGGCCTTTATAAATGGCCTGTCTGAGTCAAGGGCTAAAAAACTTCTAGAGATGAATAGACAACAACTGAGTACTCTAGTCGGCCTGTATACAGGACACTGCCGCTTGCGGCATCACATGCACCGTATTGGGGTCGGTCAGGAGACCGAGTGCCGGCTGTGTATGGAGAATGACGAGACAGCAGAGCACGTGCTGTGTTCCTGTCCGACAGCGGACAGGACTAGATACCTGCTCTTTGGCAAGGTAAAGCTTGCTCCAGAGGATCTGGATCAACTTTTGCCCACAAAAGTTATCGACCTCTGTAGGAGGCTGGATTTGTTGGGCAAAATATAGACATGAGGCGTGAGCCACAATAGACCTCATGGTCGCGGTGGAGGGACCGATATGGACCACTCACATACAAACCTAACCTTACCTAACCTACTGAATGAGAACTGGGACAGAATACCTTCGCAAATGTTGATTGCTAAATAAAACTTCGACAACATAGGGCTGCACAAAATGATATAGTCCACGAAGGTTTAGCAGCCACTAATATTTTGAATTATTTAAAACTTATATTGTAATAGTACAAATACAAGCAATAGCTTTTTATATACAACAGGATGTATAATTTAGAAACTAGTATACAGCATACATACTAAACAAGAACCGAATAGCATTTTAATAATTATTCCAGTATATCGTCTATTCAATAGCAGCATCAAGCAAATGAGTTTGGCAAAAAACTATCCTACAGATACCGCCAAGAGGAAGACGTAACATGACTTTTACTCTATGCCAACACGAAAGCCTAACGATGTGGATATTTCACTCACTTAAAAAAGGAAACCAAAGGCTGAAAGCTGACCAAGAGAAACCTCTATCGTAGCTATGTAATCTGATATAGGAGAAAAAGCTGGACTGCTGGAACCAGTTTCCATCATCATGACAAAGGACGAATAGCCTATTCCTCAACTAAAGCTAAATTTAATTCTAACAGTACTTAATGCACCTTTATAGATTTTTTAAGCAATTCTTACAATCTTTGCGGA
This sequence comes from Tillus elongatus, assembly GCA_964006375.1. Classification (NCBI taxonomy): domain Eukaryota; kingdom Metazoa; phylum Arthropoda; class Insecta; order Coleoptera; family Cleridae; genus Tillus; species Tillus elongatus. The sequence continues at coordinate 300,530,932 of OZ023262.1, forward strand.
TTTTGAGTTACGCCAAAGAAATCTTTCAAAGTCTACATCAAAATATCTTTTTAGATTGGTGTTCAAGCAGTTTAGGTAGTTCCAAAATTGCATTTTTGTGAAATTTTCTATTTGTGATAACAGACATACAGTGTGTCCCAAACTGGATGGAAATGTATTGCTATCGCCGTTTTTATTAGAGATAGGGAGATGGTTAAATTAGCAATGTTTATAGAATATTGAGCTATCCAAGTTTGAAGCATTTAATAAAAATTCACTACCATAACGCACTTGCTGCGTCGCAAAATTAAGTTCTGATAGTAAATTTATTTATTTACTAGGTTTACCTATTTAATTAAATTATAACAATTTTTTAGGATAATGTTGTAATGTAAAATATCATTTGTAATAACGGGCCGATTCATTGGTGTGCTCAAAGTTCCTATTTTTTTATCGTGAATCATTACGGAAAATTATGTTACAAGTAAAAGTCGAATTGTTGGACTCCATGGCCTACTGCTTTTTGAACACTTCTTTTTTGTCATTTATTTTCTGGTATTGGATTTCATATCCTACTATCCTCAAAACGGTTTTCCTCAAAATTGTCAGTGCAGTTACAAGATTTCTCAAGCATATTGTACATCATTGGAAAGCTCTTTTCACAGGCTATCATATGAACAAAAAAGCCAATATGGCTGCTATAATAAAAACAAACGTTGATACCTGTAGCTCAAAAACAAATGACAATCCAAAGTTGAGAATAGCACAAAAAGATTACTCTGTAAAAAGTGTCCTGATAATGTGCAAGTCTCAGACATGTCAGATCAACGCCTACTTAGATATTGAAAAAAAGAAGAAATGGACAAATTTTGTTTTTTCAAAATAACTCGAAAACAAAAAGAGGCAGGGCAAAATACAAGTCATATTTGGAACGAACATGAAATATCACAAAACATTGCTAATTAAACCGTCTCCCTATCTCTGAAAATAACGGAGTTAGCAATACATTCCCACCCAGTTTGGGACACCCGGTATATTAATTATAATAAAACACAGCAGTTGCTTTATGTTTTTCCCGATTAATCATTTTTATTGGCGAGTTAGTTTGAATGACACTTAAAGTGTGAATTATGCTAATTTTATCGTTTAATTTCTTAATGTTTTAGTTTCTTAAGTGTTTTACTGATGATTCTTAAATTACTTAGGGCCTAATTAACACTTTATTGTGTTAAGCTTAAACCTTATAAATGTAAAGAAACTGGCGCCTATCAAACCTGGTTGCTCATATTTATCAATTAAGCCTTGTTCATCAGCACATTTCGAGTTTTAATATTTCCTAATGAAGCTCTATGCCTTTCTTACCACTTAATGGGAATGACGTTACGGGTAGTAGTAATAGTATTAGTAGTAGTAGTGGGTAGTAATAGCAGTAGCAAGTTTTACCTAGCTGGCAACTTAATTGGCGGAAAAAATTGTTTTTGCGTTCTAAAGTGGATATACAAATATCGAACCTATTTATAATTATTTTTTAACATTTATTGTGTTACATACTAATATTTATGCTACTGATGGCGAATTTGCATTTATTAACACATAAGATTTTTTACATATCAAATATATTCCTTGCTTTATCAATACATTGTGTATAATATTGGTGTTACGTGTTTTGTTTTTTTTTGGTATTTAAATATACATATGTATTTTGTATTTGTACATTTTTGCAGAGTGCTGGCACTTACACATATTTATTTTAAAAATTTATAAAGCAAAAATTACCAATGATTTATTTATATAATTAAGCAGCTACCACTAATAATGATAAATATTATAAAACAAAGTCGCTAAAAATTAATAGAGCATTGTAGAAATGACGAATTGTCAAAGATATCATCTAAAAATTACATCTGAAAATTATGTTTAGATTTCTGTTACTATTATTTTTGTCCCAGTTAATAACTACATACTGAATATCTTAAACTTAAAGTTGTGACGTTTCTAAACATCACCTTCAATTTTTTAATGCTTATTGCTCAGACATAATTAAATAAATGGTGACACCGACTATAAGTATATTTACAGCAATGAATTTGGAAACAAACTATGAGAAAATGTTAGATGAAGAACTTGAAATTTTACGTTTATTGATATATTTCCAACTTGCCTGTTGTTATCAGCCTTATTTTTAGCAACATATTTTCTATATCCTTACTTGCAAATTTGTTATCTTGAAAGGAAAGAATAGTTTAAAAATTGATATATTCGAAAACAGATGAAGAATGAACATGAAAAATATAGGTTGTAATTACCTGCAGCAGATGCTGAATCTCATCAAGGTTCTTGTTAGATATTTGTACTGCAAGAGTTGTACAACATACCACTTTAGTGCGAGTTACTAAGTTCATTACAAGGCACCATCTTTAAATAATCAAAACCACTGTATATGTATACATAGGGTAAGTAATTTCCATAATACCTCAGAATCAGCCTTATCTTTAGCAACATATTTCTTATATCCTTACTTAAAAATTTGTTATCTTGAAAGGAAAGAATAGTCTAAAGATTGATATATTTGAAAACAGATGATGAATGAAAGAACTTGAAAAATATAGGCTGTAATTACCTGCAGCAGTTGCTGGATCTCATCAAGGTTCTTGCTAAATATTTGTACCGCAAGATTTGTACAATATACCACTTTAGTGGCAGTTACTAAATTCATTACAAGACACCATATTTAAATAATCAAAACCACTGTATATGTATACATAAGGTAAGTTTAATTTCCATAATGCCTCAGAATAAACTATGTTTATTCATACCATTCCAATGTTAGTTTTTGACTCTTCTTACAGGGTTTTTTCAGGCTGGTTTATAGTTTTCAAACAGACTGGTAATATTTTTAAATAGATTGGATTTTTCTGGATAGACTGGCTTTATTCTGATAAACTGGATTTTTTTGTTATACTGAATTAAATATAATTGAAGTGCTGCTTAATTCAGCCGGAGATATTGAAACTGATAAACAAGAACAACCTCGACTTACTTGTCTCCCTGTTTAATCAAATTTACGCGACAGGAAGAATACCAGACGAATGGATGGAGTCGATTTTCGTACCCTTGCCAAAACAACCACACTCCCACAGATGCGGGGACTTTAGGCTGATAAATCTTATGAGCCATGCCCTTAAGATACTATTAAAAATATTACATAACAGAAGATGCGAAGCAGAGATAGGACATGATCAGTTCGGTTTTAGGAGTGGTATGGGGACAAGAGAAGCGCTGTTTAGCCTACAAGTGTTGTGCCAGAAGTGTTACGATCAACACAGGGACCTCTTTCTCTGTTTTGTCGACTTTGAGAAGGCCTTCGACCGAGTGAAGCATCCGAAATTGATAGACGCCCTACGAAATATAGGTCTAGATGGCAAAAACTTAACATAAATGAAAAACTTATACCGGTACCAAGTGGCCAAAATTCGAATAGAGGGCAAATTTTTTAACAGCATAAATATTGGAAAATGAGTATGACAGGGATGCGTATTGTCACCCATGTTGTTTAATCTGTATTCCGAGCTTCTGTTCAAAAAGGCTCTTGAGAAAGTTAATGAAGCTATAAAAGTAAATGGCGTTCGGATAAACACTCTTAGATACGCCGACGACACCGTATTAATGGCAGATACGGATACCGGCTTACAAAATATCTAGATCAGCTAAATGAGGCATGTTCGGAATTTGGGATGCGGATCAACGAGAGGAAAACAAAAATAATGGTAATGCAGGGGAGACAGGGTGTACCTATACCCTTCATTATAAATAATAACATATTACAACAGGTCAACCATTATAAATACTTAGGATGCTGGATAGACAGCCAATTAAACCCAGAAAAAGAAATAAACTCCAGAATTGCACAAGACAAAAGCAACTTTACAAAAATACGAAGCCTTTGCGATTCGCATCTCGACATAAACCTAACGTTAAGGTTAGCAAAATGCTACATATGGTCAGTCCTTCCGTATGGAGTAATTAAAAGTAAACTAGAGGGGAAAGAAGTGTAGGCAAAAAGAAACTGGCATGGCTGAGAAACATAAGATATTGGACAGGTCTGCGCTTTGAGGATTTGATGAGAGCGGCGGAGGATAGAGAGGAGGTTGCTGTTGTAGTCGCTAACGTCCATTAGTGGATATGGCACCCAAAGAAGAAGAAGAGGAGTGCTGCTTAAGGAAGCTCCACAAATACGTTTGGGTATAATGAATACAACAGCGGAGAGAAGACAGATAAGTTTTGCCACCCTTTTTAATAGTTATTAACACTTTATTGTTCAAAACAACCACTACTGCGACATTTGTTTTTAGTGGACATAGTTTTATTTTGTATGTAAACGTTCTGTGATCACAGGTCGATACAATAACTTGTTTCAAGAATTATGTATAATTAAAATACTTTCAAAGAGCTTTGTTGCCACTAGATACACAAACCATTATATCCATTTAGTAACACAGCCATTGCGTTTAGGCCGTAATACATATACAGTGTGTCCCAAACTGGATTGGAGTGTATTACCATCTCCGTTATTATTAGAGATACTGCCGTACTGCCATTTCGTACGCCAATTTCCTGCATTCCGTTACTATCAATCCATAACCCATTCTTGACATAGTGAAAATATATTTTACCAATTCTTTCTCTTGGTCATTATCAACAATTTGTCTAGAATTGTATTTAGGTGTAAGCCTTATTTGTTCAAGAGAATTCTCTTTTTATTTTTTTGCATAACGGAAAAGTGTAGCAAAAGGAACACATTTACGTTCAGAAACTTGTCTTAAGGATATGCCACTATTATACAAGTTTATAGCGCTTTGCATCACATCTGCGGGGGTTAAACCAATAGCAGTCTTTCGTGAACGATTTCTTGCCATCTGCAGCAACGAAATAGATGTAAGAAAATGCACAGTGAAACACATATGGGCAGACTAAAACATGCTGGTCCATAACATAACTGTTTCACTGTGGACCATGCATAACCTCAAACAAAACAAAATCACTACAAATCAACATGAAACAATTGGAGACTATGGATGTTAATTGCACTTGTTGATATTAAATCCATACGTAAACATTTAATATACTTTATTATTTCACTAACTGAATAAACTATATGATACATTTAACTATAAAACAATCACAGACAGTACATGAGTACATAACAGATAACTCACCGAGCGTGGAGAGACGTGTGATCACTGTGTCGGTTGGTAGCGAGGAGAGATAGAGAGATCCCTGGTGTCTCTTATATCGTAGTTCTTGACAGCTTGCTGTCGAATAACGTAACGTAACGTTTAGCTGTCAAGAGAAACATAGAGTAGTGTTGACGGAAACACTGCGGTCGGAACCACCGCCACATACTCCCGTGTCAATGGCAACGCTATTAGTTCAAGTATCTTCGTGGAAATCGAACTCTACGTCCATGGCGTGTAGTTTAAACGGGAACTTCACTGTCACTTTCAGTTTCACTAGGTGTTGGACTTTCACTGTCACTTTCAGTTTCACTAGGTGTTGGACTTTCACTGTCACTTTCAGTTTCACTAGGATGTCTCTGAGGCTGGAAAGTTGTCTGTTCGTTATCACAAAGAATGAATGCGGGTTTAAGACGGTCAACAGAAATTGTCTCTTCTCCGTGTGATTTCTTGATTTTGAAGACTTTGTCAGTTCGGGATAACACTTCAAAGGGGCCGTCATAAACTGGTTTGAGGGTTTTTTGCGGAATATCAATGCGAACAAAAACAAAAGGAGCTTCCATAAGCTTAGGATGGACAAATACCTTTTTTGCAGTATGATGTTTAAAAGGTACTGGTCGAAGTTTCCTTATATCTTCTTTCAGCTGAGATATAAGTGGTGGAACATCATGAGCTTGTGTGCTGTTGAAAAAGTCGGTGGGAAGTTTGATTGATTCTCCGTAGACTATTTCAGCGGATGTTGAGCGATATTCTGGAATTATGTACGATCTGAGTCCTAGTAACACAATTGGCAATTTAGCGACCCAGTTTTCGTCCATATGAGCTTTCAGGGCCTGTTTCAGAACTCTATGCCATCTCTCGATTACACCATTTGCTGCTGGGTGGTAAGCTGTGGTCTTGATGTGGTCTGCACCTAATGTTTTAGTGAGGTGTGTGAAAAGGTGGCAATCGAATTGTTTACCTCTGTCTGTGGTGATGTATTGCGGAACACCGAAACGAGAGATCCAGCATGATAAAATAGTGTTCGCTACTGTTTCTGCTGTAATATCTGACAATGGAATTGCTTCGGGCCATCGAGAAAATCTGTCTATTATTGTTAACAGATAGCGTTGACCTTGTGATGGTGGTAATGGTCCCACAATGTCAATATTTATATGCGAGAATCTTCTCATGGCTGGGGTGTATTGTCCAATGGCACTGGAAGTGTGTCTCCATATCTTGACTTTCTGGCAGGGAATGCAAGTTTTAGACCAAAGAGATACATCGCGTTTCAATTTGGGCCAACAAAATCTATCCTGGACCAGATCGACTGAAGCTGATATGCCTGGGTGAGATAAATTGTGGATAGAATCGAAAATCTTTCGGCGAAATTTGATCGGAATGAATGGACGAAGTTTCTTTGAAGAAGAATCGCAAATAAGATTCAATCCGTTGTCAAGAGACATGTTTTGAAATTTGTATGAGGAAGATTTAGACTGCAGAAGGTGTTTGAGTTCCTCACAAGATGACTGAGCTTGCGCAATTTCTTGGAGTGACACAGTGGAAGAAAGTGAAATTGTTTTAATGCGAGAACAATAGTCTGCGGGAATGTTTGTAGGACCTGGTATGTAGCGAATGTCTGTGGTAAATTGACCTAGGAAGTCTAAATGTCGTAGTTGCCTTGGAGATGCTTTATCGACGCGTTGTTCAAAAGCGTATGTCAAAGGTTTGTGGTCCGTATAAATGGTGAAATGGCGACCTTCTAGGGTATATCTAAAGTATTTAACTGCCTGATAAGCGGCTAGAAGTTCGCGATCGTAGGTGCTGTAAGATTTTTGGACTGAAGTAAGCTTTTTAGAGTAGAAACCTAGTAGTTCTAGTGTTTGATCACGTAGTTGTTGGAGGGAAGCACCTACGGCATAATCAGAAGCATCGACATGGAGAATCAGTGGTAGCGAAGAAGACGGATGAGCTATTAGTGTAGCGTTTTTTAGTGCCTCTTTCAAACGTTCGAATGCTTCTCGACTCTGAGGAGTCCACTCGATTTTACGTTTGTCGCGTTTTTTGGGATTCTGGCAGAGGTCGAATAGTGGTTGCTGAATTTCCGCAGCACGTAGAAGAGAACGACGGTAGAAATTTATGAGACCTAGAAATCTTCTGAGTTTTTCAATGGTATCGGGAAGAGGTAGGTCGGTAATAGCTTTGATGCGTTCAGGGAGTGGAAATAATCCAGATTTATTTACACGAAAACCTAAAAATGAAATTTCGGCCGCTCCGAATTCACATTTAGATGAATTGATACGGATGCCGTTGTCTTGAAGTGTCTGAAAAAGTTTTGCTAGATGCTCTTGATGTTCTTTTTCAGAGGCTGATGCAACGAGAATATCGTCAAGATAGGAGTAGGCAAAGTCAAGATGTCTTAAAATTGAATGTAAATATCTTTGAAATGTTTGTGCCGAATTACGAAGGCCAAATGGGGTTTTAACAAATTCGAATAACCCAAATGGAGTTATGACTGCTGTTTTGGGAATATCTTGAGGTGCTACTGGGATGTGATGGAAAGCGCGAATGATATCTAATTTTGAAAAAATACATTTGCCTTCTAACTGGGCATTAAAATCCTGCAAATTTGGAATGGGATATTTGTCTGGGATTGTTTTAGCGTTTAGTGCTCGGTAATCCCCACATGGTCTCCATGAGCCATCCTTTTTTTGCACCATGTCGAGGGGGCTTGACCATGGACTTTTAGAGGGTCTACAAATTCCCAAGTCCATCATATGCTGGAATTCTACCTTTGCTTGAGCTAGCTTTTCCGGGGCAATCTTCTAGCTTTTGCAGTGACAGGTGGTCCTTTCGTACTTATAGTATGGAAGAACTCAACCTCTGGAAGGTTGCATGAAGAATTTTCCTTAAAAAGGTCAGGAAATTGTTGTAGCAATTTGAAGTACTTATGTGTCGGGTCTACGAGATGAGTTTTAGAATTAAATCCTGGTGGTGGGTTAGCACCGACCTTAGAGAGGTTTGTCTTTGTATCGATTAAACGTCTATGTTTCATATCTACAAGTAAAGCAAACTCTGCTAGAAAATCAGCACCTATAATTGGTTGCTTGATATCGGCAAGTGTGAAGGGCCAGCGGAACCTACGGCGTAAACCTAGATCCAAATCTAATAATTGTTCGCCATAGGTATAAATAGGGGTCCCGTTTGCAGCATATAATGTAGGTTTCGCTTGAAATATCCGTTGGTCGTGAGTGGGTGGAATAACTGAAATATCCGCTCCAGAGTCGATTAGAAATTTCATATTGGAGCATCTATCAAAAATAAAAAGGCGGCGTGTTAGGTGGCTCTCGTCTCCTGCCGCGTGGAGGGAGTGCCTTATTAGTTTTCCGACACATGTTTTGCTTTAAAATTGCAAGGTTGGATGCAACGTTTGGCCTTGTTGCCAAATAGTTCATGACACCAACACGTGGAGGTTGAGGAATTTGCGGTTATGGAATTTCGAGAAAGCTTGGGTCTTTCTCGGGAGGTAGAACGGGTACGCGTTCGCAATTCGTTGACTGATGCTGTTAGCTTCTCTAATTGCGCTTCTAACTTGGCTAGCTTGTCGGGCTCGCGTGACTGAATTTCAGCCACGTTGTATTTATCTCCGGAATATTCTACGATTTTGTCTGCTATAACCGACAAATTTTCTAGAGAATCGTTGCTCGAAGCCAAAATTGAACGAACGTTGACTGGTAAACGTTGTAGAAATAAAATTTTAAGGAAATCCTCTCCAATCTGACTACCGGCTAAAAACTTCATTTTGCGTAAAAGTTGCGATGGTTTTCTGTCGCCTAATTCTAATTCTGTTAAAAGTTTATTTATTTTGCGACTTTCGGCCTCTTCGAATTCTAATAAAAGACGTTTCATTAGATCTGAATAGGGGGTTGATGATAACGGTTGGGTTAAAAAAATCTGAAATTGACTCTGCGACATCAGGATCGAGTATAGCGAGTACATGACTGAATTTTGTCTTTTTAGAACTGATCTGCGATATATCGAACTGGGCGTCAACCTGCATTTGCCAGATTTTCACGTTACGTCTCCATATAGGAGGTAATTTTATTGCAACTCTTGCCATGGTATTGCTGCTTGAAGAGTCTTCGGCCATTGTGAAAAAAATTAGATAATTTTTAAATTAGAAAGGACTGACCTGTTTAGATATTCGTTTTCTGTAGGCATGGGCACGTGCGTGGAAGTTAGGCGATGTCGGCTGGAACATCAGGCTGGGCATCTTCGGTTTGCGGCACGGGGTCACCAATATGGAAGTTAATTGCACTTGTTGATATTAAATCCATACGTAAACATTTAATATACTTTATTATTTCACTAACTGAATAAACTATATGATACATTTAACTATAAAACAATCACAGACAGTACATGAGTACATAACAGATAACTGACCGAGCGTAGAGAGACGTGTGATCACTGTGTCGGTTGGTAGCGAGGAGAGATAGAGATCCCTGGTGTCTCTTATATCGTAGTTCTTGACAGCTTGCTGTCGAATAACGTAACGCAACGTTTAGCTGTCAAGAGAAACATAGAGTAGTGTTGACGGAAACACTGCGGTCGGAACCACCGCCACAGAGACATTTAAAAGCCTACTTACATTGTACAGTATCAGCGCTTTCTGCTGCACTAATAATTACATAATAATATAGACTTCTAAACTAATATTCACTTTTAGGAAGTCGGGTAAACAGTAACTTTAACATCTTGCGAACTGATCTGTTGCACCGACACCGACGTAAGTACGGCCTGTGTGGGATACTGCAGTTTCCTTCAAAAAGTGAGAATGTTAGTTAACTATTATTCACGAGATGGCGGTAGTTGTATACCTGCGCGTTATATTTTAAACTAGAATGTTTCACTGTTGAGCATGTTTTATTGTGGAACACCCTCCCCTGATTCAGTAATGTGAGATCAATCTTGAATAAACTGAGTCTGTTGTTTTCTTTTTTGTTAAAAGTAACTATTGCACAATAAATGAATGTGTAAGTGCCAGCGCTCAAGTTTCAGAAAATGTGTTTTTTCGTCTATGAAGTCACATGTTGTGTGTGGTATAAAAAGAGTAACAAATGTATTTTATATTGATAATTCGACTTTTTAATTAGATATTAGTTTAACATTTAAGCACGATGTTGTGGTAGAGTTCAAAGTTTTTTAATATTCAACACATATTTGCCACTGTTTTATAGAAAGTGTTATGTATTTACCGTAGATTCCATAGAGGAAGCTTGGCTATAATTCACTAATGCTGCAGTAAATTTTAGAACTTGTAACATCTAGATCATAAACTGTTCTTTTGCTTTTAACAGAAAGCGCATGAAGACTAACTTTATCCTCAATTAATTCCCATCCTAAAAATGGTTAGAATTAGGCAAAATGTTAATTAACAGCATTTAGTAACAGCTAAACGTCATTTAATTAAATGGGTTTGACTAAATCGCTTTGTCTTCATTATCGCCACATAATTTCTTCTGGTTTATCGACAAGCAAAGCTTACAAACCACAATAAGTAGCAGTAAAAACTCATATACAGCCTCGGTGGTCCAGTAACAAGAACGTGTGCCTCTGAAACCAATGCTCCAGGATTCGACTAACAGCAGTTCATAATTTCAGTCTTTCAGTTCATAGTCTAAAATTAACATCAACCCAGGTTGTGGCATTATTTTTCAGCAAGTTGAATATCGACAAGTTCCACCCTTAAGGGGCGTAAATCGTCGGTACCTGGTACCGTGCGATGTTGGACACTTTAAATACCCCTACTCTTCTTACATAAAATAAGGGGTTGAATAACATTTTCAGAATGGTTAGGTGAATAAAATAAGAAAAATTATTTAAACCCCTGTAAAACGAAAACTAGTAACATTTTACTAAGGCATGTTGAGCCCAACCGCTTTATTTATGTTCCAGCTATCACCCTATCACCCCTTAGTTAATTTCCAATTAATTATGGGGCCTATGGGGTATATATATATATATATATATATATATATATATATATATATATATATATATATATATATATATATATATATATATATATATATGGCAAGGCGCCAAGAGTTTCTGTTAGGAGCTCCTCAGCTATAACTAAACCGATTTTAAATCGGAAAATTTCGATTCCTAGGTTCTCGGCCAAGCCTAATTAAACTAAAATATATTTGCTAACGTGGCACTTCCGGTTCTACCGGAAGTGTCCACCAACTTCGTTTTTTTAAATACAGTATGCTACTTTCTAATATATTTTTTAATTCTGCTCGTAATTCAAGGTAGACTTTCACTAGCATACTGTATGTCTGCAATTTTTCTGTGCTGAAATGTTGTCCTACTAATTTCTCGCATTCAGATGACTCACTTGACTCACTAATTTTGCAAAATATTTCGTTTTTTTTCGAAAAATTATAGTTGCACTAAATACCTGATGACTTGAAGGAAAAAAAGCTACAAGATTCATCTTTTGCACAGAACATACCAGTATTTGTACCTTCATCGCACGTGTTGAACACACTGTGACCTTAGAGACAATCTTAACCAAGATTTGGGGAGTAGGCAGATTGAGGCCCCGTAATCGAGATACAAGAATCCAACCTATCCTTATACACCTCTCCAAGGAGTAGGCAGATTAAGGAATTGGAGTCCGTTTCCTTGCATATTTCCCTAGCCTCTTGAAAATGACTCCAAAACAAGAGTCGAAATTTAAATCAAATATCAAAAAGTATGGTATAGTTGAGTGAGAATTAAAAACATGTAAATGAATGGCTACTTAATTTTAACCTGTATTTATAACTTTTTACATGGATTAGTGGTGGCAGTAGATAGCAAAAACAAATACAAAATTAATATTTCAATGTGGCTGCTAAATAAAAGCCACATACAGTTTCAGTTTTTTTTTTTTAAACAGAACACAAATCCAAACGAAGTTATCTGTATGGATCATTTTGATTGTGGCCAACTGTATAACAGTAATAATAATAGTTATAATAATACTCATGAGAATTAAAAACCCTAAGCTTTAGCTGGGCTAGTTAGTCTTAAATAATTTAGCATATAATGCAGGCAAAAGCTGATTTAGTCAGACCCGTTTTAATTTAAAAATAAGTATTTAAAATTAATACAGCAGGATATCAAAATAGTAGTATTTTTTGGGTAAACATTAAAACTCTCCCACCTAGAAAATTGTTAGGAAGCATATATTTGTAAAATAGCGTAACAAAAATGTACATAACGCTAGAAGTTATATAATTATTTACCTGTGTACATAAATTAACTGTATATCTATTTGTATAACCCTAACTACATTTTGTTTCGACAGAACTTCTTCAAAGATCCATGGAACACCTTTGACTTCGTCACGGTGATCGGAAGCATAGTCGACGCGATGGTTGTGGAATTTGGGGTATGTAGCTTTGTTATTATTAGAGATACTCAACAGATCTAACCCAATAACAAATTTACACTTCTGACACCGGTAACTCTGAATCTCCGTCAGGAAGGTATAACAAAATTTTGCATATGTATATGTTTTTAAAGTGTAAGGCACTTAAAACTGTGCACCGATGCATTTATGTGTTTTGTTGATTGCAATTTTTACTGCACTTTTACTATCACTTCATGTTTGTTTTCTTATTTATTCTTACTTATATGCTGTTTTCAATTCAAGGAGAGGGCGGCCAGAATTAACAAAGAAAGGGTACGTTGTATTTTATGTTTTGTGTTTTGTTTTGATGATTTCTTGATACTATTATGTATTACATGTTTAGTTTTAAATGTATCTACTATTTATTATTAGTTTTATATGTATTTCATATGAACCTTCTGCAGTATTAGTTTCCAATATTGTTTTATTATTAATAGGATAATATAATTAAACATTATGTATTTTAGTTATGTAAAATTATTCTAACGAGTTTAGCCAATATAGTCTTAGATGATACTTATATATGAAAGGTTAGTTGTAGCATGAAGTCTCCTATAGACTAGTCTGGAATTGTGACCTAACCCTTATGTTTTCTTTAGAACCCCGGAAAACAGCTACAAATTCCATGTTCGAAGGTACATATTCTAAGATTTTAACATTCTAATTTTTCAGTGCTGAAATGTTATGCTACTAATTTCTTGCATTCAGATGACTCACTAATTTTGAACATTATTACGAGTATGTAAATTAACAATTTAAATTGATATAAAATTGACTTATAAAATATGTGCTTTTGACAGCAATTGTTTGTTAGACCACATTTGTCGACACTCATTGTGCAGTTACAATCTTGGTACATTTTTTAAATCTGTTCAAATACTTGTTATATTTGTGGTGTTTTCATTCAGTCTGATGAAAATTAATTTCTTAATTAACTCCTGTGTTTTTAGAGCTGCAGCGTCGGTTAAACTGGAAAACTTATGTAATTTTTTGTGGATAGGATAGCGTAACCAGAAAGATAGGTTAGGTTATGTTGTGATCGGGCTGTAACAGTCCCACTACTGCGACCTGAAGGTCTATTGTGGCCCACGTCTACTTGTACTGTATTTCTCCCATTAAGTCTAGCCTCTTACAGTGGTCGATAATTTTTTTAACCGTTATCCGGACACGTGAACTTCAATAGCATTGACGGACACGTTTTTTTTTTCAACAACACACCACTAGGGCTTATAGCCTAAATACTATCATACCGTGGGTGTCAACAAGGAGGAAAGAGGCAACTTGAAGGTTTGGAAGTTCGGGGGAGAAGGAAAAACATGTGCCGGCAAGGAATTCCACAACTTAGAAGTCCTCGGGACAAAAGAGCGGGCATAACAAGGTGTTCTATACCTGGTGACCTGGACAATAAAAGGGTGCATTCGCTCTGTTCCCCTGGTAGATCTGTTGGAGGCAGCAGGTGGAAAAACTATGGAAGATTCTTACAAGATTTCTACTTCCTCAGTCTAATATTTTTTGCGATCCACAGAGACATAACCCTCCATGAGTCTGCGATACTTATTTAATTGAGCTAAAGAGACAGACTTAAAATATTGTATATATATGAATGGAGGGTGTTGTCATCCGCGTATTTGTGAACTGGGTTGGATGTGCTAGAGACGAGGTCATTGATGTGGAGAAGAAACAAAGTAGGGGCTAAAGCTGAACCTTGAGGGACTCCTGCATTAATTGGATACCGTTTAGAGGAATGGCCATCCACGACAATATAGATGCTTCAGTTGAAGAGGAAATTTGCTGTCCAGGTACAGAGTTTCGGTGGTAGGTCATAGGCCGGAAGTTTATTAAGCAGCGCTGCGTGCCAGACTTGGTCGAATGCTTTAAATATGTCTAGAGCGACAATCTGCGATTCACCATGTAGTTCCATAGACTTGTTCCAAAAATGAGTGACAAAGAAAAGAAGGTCGGCAGTTGATCTCCGCTGACGGAATCCATACTGCCTGTTGTGTATTAGACTGTTTTTCGAAGAAATTTTTTAATTCGGTGTTTATATACTTTTCCATCACTTTAGTGACGACTAAAATGAGAGAAATAGGCCGGTAGTTGTTAGGAAGCGCTTTGAATCCCTTCTTGGGGACGGGTTGTACTCGAGCGGTTTTGCAGTTACTAGGAAATATGCCTCTATTGTAAGATGTCTGAAACAGACTAGTCAGGACAGGAGCAAGTTCTAGTGCGCATTTTTTGAGAACACTTGCTGGGATCTCGTCATGGCCAGAGGCTTTCCTGGTATTAAGGGAAGAGAGCATCATTCGTATATTTTTACTTTTGAAAATGATATCCGTCATTTTATTCGCGACATTGGGGACTGTTAGCGGTTGAACATTTGGAGGTGGGTTGAGAGTAGAATTGCCGGCGAAAAACGAGGCAAGAAGTTTGGCCTTGTCCAGGGCGGTAGAAACAATTTCATCCCCTGAAACTAGAGGTGGGATCGTGCTCTTGCAGAAATTATTACCAGTAGATTTAGCAAGAGTCCAGAAGGGTTTGCTGCCGTTGGAGCTTGAGAAAACTTTGTTTTTGATGTGGTTATTAAACAAGTTGTTTGCCTCAGAAAGAATGCGGACATAGCAGTTTCTTGCGTCGTTAAATGCTTGACGGTTTTCTTGACTGGGATTGTGTAGAAGCGTTTTGTGAGCTTTGACCTTTTCAAGTCTGGCCTTGTCGCAGGATTTAGAGAACCAGGGCTTTTGAGTGACTGAAGAGGTTTCCTGTGTACGTGGAATAAATAATTCCATGCCAGCTTGGATGATTTCGGTGACGTTTTGTGAGATATCAAAGGGGTCAGGATGAGAGAAGCAGACAGACGCACATGGAAATGAGGAAAAGTAATCCCGTATTTCGTCTCAATTCGCGGTGTTGTGGTGCCAAACGATATGTGTGTGACGAATGTGTGACCTCGCGTTGCCTTTCTCAGGAAGCAGTGACCATGCCGTGGTCTGAGTGACCAAGGTGGTCGGCGACAGATGTCCTATAGCATTCAGGTTTTGTAGTAAGAAGGAGATCCAAGGGATTTGAGCTGTGTGTTGAGATGCGAGGAAAGTAGGTAGGTTGCTGAACAATATTGGCTAAATAATAAGTGAATGCGAAGGCGTCCGCTGCTCTCCCTTGTGGATCGGTTTTTGTAAATCCTAGCCATTCCTTATTATGTATAGTGAAGTCACCAAGAATAGTGACCTCGGAGGAAGGATATTCAGAAATCAGATGGTCGGGTTTTTCAGAAAGGTAGTCGAAGAGCTGGACAAAGTTGTGTCGGAAGGTGATCGGTAAATGCAGCAGATGAATTTAGTTGCAGCTCTCAGAGAAAGTTCCATCCAAAGTATGTATTTTCTTCCAGCTTCCAAATTGGGGAGTCTGGTGTAGGGTAGATTGCTACGGACGTATGCGCACACACCATGCAATCTAGAGGAAGGAAGGAGCTTATATCCCGGGAAATTAAGGTGATTAGTGGCTGTTTTGGCACTGATTTGGGTTTCGGTGAGGAAGAGGAGTTGGGGCCTATTAGCCTGGAGGAAATGGTGGACGGAGTTCAGGTTAGAATTTAGGCCACATATATTCGAGAAGGATATGTTAAATCTTGATTCCGGCGTCCCCGGCACACCCCTCTCCCGGAAATCCGAATGGAGGGGTATTTTATCTCCGGAATCCTTTGTACAAGGAGGAGCCATCATAATTTTTGTTTATAAGAAAAACCGACTCTTAGACCAGATCCGGAAACGTCCGTTGGGAATTCACCGGCCGCTTGACGTAAGCGGTGGTACCTCCTCGGGCGTGAAACCTCTACGACCTGCATCAGATCTTTGCTGATAGCAAATGGTTCAGCGGCTCTTCCTGCATTATTAAGGAAACATAAAGACTTGAATCAGGATATTAAAATCTCTAAATAAGACAACTTTGTAATTCTTTTATATCAAGTGATCAACTTGACTAGATAGTCGATCAAGAAGGTAGCTGTATAGATCGTAACAATTTGTAGAGTTTAAGACATACATGCATACATCACATCAGGCCATGACCTCTGAAAATGTATATATTTGATCTGAACAATACTTCGGGCATATCTCGGCACCATCTCTGAACCGGAGAGCCTCAGAAAATTCATAACTAGGTCAAAGAATATGGTACGACACTGCATAGGGAGAACTAAAAGATCGGGTTATTTGTGTTGAAGATGATGATAAATAGCGTTCAAATGAAGGTTAAGTCCAATCATGGTCTATTGTGGTTCCTGTGTAAATGCTTAAATATCACGCATCAAATTCAGCTCCCTGTGGGGGGCGATATTTTTAGGGTAGGGGTTGGTTTGATAGGTGTACTGGCCGCTGAGTGAGGTCGCTTGTCCATTTTGAATTTCACAGAGAGATAATCTCTCTCCGAGTTTGTCTGGATCCGATATACGCCAGTGTTTTACTCAAGGCATTGCCATGGAGTCCCGGTCTGGAGCAACATCCAAGCGAGGTTTTTCCATTTCAATGCTCATAGAGAGATAGCATCTTTCCAAATTTGTCCGGATCCGATAATCGCCAGTGTTTGCTTAAATTTGACCCATAAAATCCAGCCACGTGCAGGAGACGATATCTTTGAGGTAAAAGTTGGTTTAACAAGTGTACTGCCGTCTGAGTTAAGTCGCGTGCCCATTTGGAAGCTCACAGGCAGATGGCCACTCTCCGGGTATGTGTGGACCCGACATCCGTTAATTTTTGACTCTTTCGGGTTACCGGCAAGCGCAGTGAAACTTTTCCTTTTCTAGTCTTTGTTATGTTTGTAGTTTTGTAGGTTAAGTTTGTTTAAATAAATATAATTATATAGTCTCTTTTAATGTTAATTTACCTATAAACCAGAAGTTCCATTTTAAAATGAGTCATTTGAATACAATTTTGTTTAGACTGTTGAAATCTTGGAATAACATCGAATAACCATCGCAGTATCTAGACGCATGTATATTAGGTACTGAGTAAATGCATGTTGGGAGCAATTATTATTATCAAAATAGTGATTATAGAGCCTGGTAAGTATGTCACAGAAAGATAGAAACTCTAGTCACAGAAACTGTCACACAAACACAGAAACATTAACACATAAACTCAAGATACACCTTCCAAAATGCATTACTGTAGATTCTCATAGCTTATAGATAAACTTGTCTCATAATAGTTAATTATTATCATTATTAATATCAGTTAGATAGTTAATTTTAGTTATCACTTCAATTATTAGATCACAGGTATATAGTAGATCCACATCCAGTTGATTTTAACATCTAAAATGCTGTATTACGTCGTTCATGCAAAACTATTATAGTTTTATAAGTTTTGTTAAAATATAAAATATATTTTTCAGGAAAACTTCATCAACGTCGGGTTTCTCCGTTTATTTCGTGCAGCTCGATTGATTAAGTTGCTGAGGCAAGGGTACACTATACGAATTTTGCTTTGGACGTTCGTTCAAAGTTTCAAAGCTCTTCCGTACGTTTGTCTTCTGATAGCGATGCTATTCTTCATTTATGCCATTATTGGAATGCAGGTTAGTACCAGAACTTATATTTGTATCTTACTATTCAGTTTCAAACATATCGTAGTACACTACAAGGAAAATTTTGGAGATATTGACGGCCAATGAGAAAAACTCCCAACATAAACGCAACCTCAAAACAGTCATTGGTAAAAGCAACGTTCCCGGTAGGTTAGGTGGTCACCAGCTTTTAAACAGTGAAGATGGTAGGGGTTCTTAAATAATGTGTTATACAGGGGCCACTTGAGTGTTACACCTACCCCCGGATATTCAAATAAATTGTTACTATACTAATATTACCTTAATCGTCAAAATCTATCACTACTCGTGGGGATATTTAAATACAGTTCGTTAGTATACGATTACCTTAATCAATCATCAGTGATGCAACTCCAACCAAGAACACGCTGGACCACAACGTTAGCTATACCTAATAATCACTGCAAGAGAGACAAATACATAGATGCACTCGTATGGCATCAATGGTCACCCAATCTTAATGCACCTATATAAATGTGCCAACTCGCTAATCAAATCACTGGGCAAATTTCAGGAGTGAGACTACCTTCAAATAAATCCAACTAAATTACTAACACAAGATAAAATATCGGTTTAATAATAAATGAACATCAAAACAAAGACCACAATTTCCAATATACATTCAGCCTGAAAAGCATAAACATCTAAACATAATCTCATAAATCTGGCTGTATAAAATGTAACTTACTTATTATGAATCCTATAGTAGCTCACTAGCATACGATCTCATTAATTAACATCAACTTTAAGTTTTACGAGACGCTAAGCTAATATATATAATATAAATATACTCAGCTTAAAATATGTTCAAGATTCTATTCTGAGTCAGTAATATAGCTCCAAGGTTCAACTTTATAGTAATAAAACCTCAAATAACACCACAGCTCACTCAAATGCAAAGCAATTATACAAGTGTGAAGTGTTTATCAAACTACTAGAGAGGTTTATGTATTCGTTCTCAATAAAAAAATTTACTATTTACGCTAGTGAAAGTAGTTAACAAGACTACTATATTAATTAAAACTGTTAAAAGTTAAATTATCAAAAGGTCTTTATATCACTCTTACCTCCTATCACTCATTTGAACCAAAATGACTCCCTGTTCTCTTTTCCTGGACCTCCTCACCAAGTCACAACCAACAATGCTCTCTCGGTACACCTATATATAGTCCGGGAACCTGCTACTACGCCGGATTGCTACATCGAATGGATTGCTATCACGGGGATGACCCAATCATCCATAACATCCATCAACTAGCCTCAACATCCATGCGACTTAGAGGCTTAAAGGTGATGATAACCATGTATAAAACCAACATAAACCAGTAAAATAAACCTGCACAATAATAGTTTCTTCCAGATATTGGGACGCCTCCCAATACAAGGATAGTATCTACCTATTACTAGGATAATTTCTTCCTGACACTAGCATAATTTCTCCATGACACTAGGACCATATAACATACACAAGAAAAAACGAATCAGTTAGCGATTAAACAGAATGCATAGTTAACTTCTTACCTCCTATCTGAGGGTAATTAACTTATTTCAGGGTGGAAATCTACCATTAATTCGCAAGATTGCCAGTGCGTGACTTTCTTCAAGCTTCGAAATGTCACAAATCTTTCCTCAGACGTGGTGTAACTTACAATAAAATGGCGTATTAAATCCCCCTTTTTTTGCGGGTATTGCGGTCCCTCAACCACTCCTCCAGGAACACACGCAATTTTAATTTAAGTGTAGACAAATCCCTAACTCTTAGGGTGAATGTTACCTCTCTTTCAATCACTATTATAACACTTTAGTTACGGCTAATATTCTAATAACTTCCACCTCGAAACCTTTCTCAAACCGAACTCTTTCCTTCAGCATCGACGCTGATGTCGGAGCTGCGACAGAGACATATCTCTTTTCGTCTCACCCATTGACAACTCCCTAAACATCACACGGTTTGACACTGCGAAGTTCCAATGCCCAACGCCCGCGGGCACTGTCGTCACCCTGCAACCACGATCATCTTGATTGTTCTAGACAACGACGGTAGGCCACACAAAATACTCTGCATACGTGTATATACAGGTATCCCACCACAAGCAACCAGGTAATAAGTGAATAACTCAACAAATTAAACAGAAAACCAAATCGAATAATCGCAAGTAAAGCAATATAAATTTGTTAAAGTGAGAAAGGCTAATTTAAATCAACAAATCTACGACTTACTTCAAATGTTCCATAAAGAGTAAGTGCTAATAGTAAAGAAACCAGAAGTACCAAGGTATCCAAGGTATTATACTTATATTAGTTTGAGGTAGGTATATTTCTTCTTGAAATAATTTTGTTTCAGTACCTACATGCATTGATTAAAAACCTGAATCTGATGTACACAATCACTTTCTTATTTGTTTGATTGGATGTGAGAATCATAATATACTACAGTTACAGGCGACGCCCGAAGGCATTTGTAAAAGTTATATTAAAATTAAAAGTTGGGTTATTATTTGCCTACTTTTTGTATTAACCGTTCAATATAGGTAGTTGTTTTATATTGTGAGATTTTAAGGTATTCGCGGAGTCGAGTTCGAGGTTATGCGCAGAACGTACACGTTTCTCTCATGACGCCTATCAGCTAACAAATCACGAATAATGGTGTTGTCAGATTAAACTAGGGAGATGGAGATGGCTTTTAAATACCGAGAAAATAGGAAGCTTAATATTTATATGTATAATATAAATGTAATATAATATACGTAGTCCTAGATTTCTTTAAACAAATCACTTTCATTGAAATTTCTATTTATTTACATTTCTCTGATATATACAGATTTAGATAAAAGTTGTCCTAAATGGAAACCCTGCGGATTGTTTATTGTGACATATTTTCGTAGACTGTCCGTTTAAAACATAATTTGGAGATTTTGCTTGTAATGGCAGCGAAACCCTGATTTATCTGCCTGACCTTGTCTAACATTATAGACATCCAGATGTAATTTCAGGTCATAGAGTAAATTATTGATTTTTTATTTAGTTATAACTCAAGATCTACTGAACCAATTGAGCTTAAATTTGGTAGGTAGGACCACTTGTACAATGTATACGTGCTTGCCAAGTTTCAGTTTACTATTCTTAGTAATTTAAAAGATATTGTGTTTTCAAATAGTTTTTTCATTTTTTTCTAAAAGTATTTGAGTGTCAAAACTGTCTAACAAACTGATCCAAGCTATTAAGAAAATGAAGGGAATTGCCAAATTTGGTTTCAACTCGTTGAGTATTTTTTAAGTTATCGGTTGGATATATATATATATATATATATATATATATATATATATATATATATATATATATATATATATAAATCGATACCTCTCTGTTAGTGAATTTTCTAAGTGAAAATTCACTAAAAGCACACTAACAGTCACATTAAAGCTAAGAGAAAACCTAATTAGTTAGAATAACACAAGTTAAAAAACTAAGTTAAAGCTAAAACATCCAGTTAAAATGAATTAAAATATCAAAGTGAACTGACAAGCACAGCGAACCATAGAACAAGTGCAAACAGTCTATTATTTGAAAAATTACTTAAACTCTATTGCAGAATTGAATAAGCCAATGAGCAAACTGACAGGGTAAACACAACAGGTGGCAAACACAATCAGAAGAAAAGAAAAGCAGAAACCCCATGAGAACTATTAAGGTATAGAAATTCGTAAAAGATTAAATGAGAAAGACAAAATGGAATCTATACTTACTTTTCAATTCTTGAAAATTGAAGTTTAAACTATACAAAAGGTTCAACAGGCTGAAATTTCATATATTTCAGCCTGTTGTGTTTACCCTGTCAGTTTCCTCCTTGGCTTATTTAATTCCGCAATATACTTTAATTAAAATTTTTCAAATAATAGATTTTTTGTACTTGTGATTTGGCTTGCTGCGCTTGGCACTTCACTCTGATGTTTTAATTCATTTTAACTGCATGTTTTAGCTTTAACTTGGTCTTTTTAATTTGTGTCATTGTAACCACTTAGGTTTTTACTGTGGCTCTCTCAGCTTTAATTTGACTGTTAATTTACTTTTTACTGTGTGACTGGATTTTAACCTTGACTTTTCTGTATAGAGTGTCTTACCTGCACAATTTCCTACCAGAAAAACGATGTTTTTCTAGCAGACCTTTATATTGTGCTTCTAGTTTTATCCCCTGAATATGGCCAATTAGTGGGCCGAAACGCGTTGGAAAATTTAATAAATTTTGTTGTCTGGAGACAAGCTTTTCACTTAATGTTTTAATTATGTATATCCGAGACTGTGCGACGTTTAGGAATGAGTTAATTAATTTTAATCTCTATAAAGGTTTGTACGCATTAAAACGACCTGTGAACAGAAACTGCAAAGGATCTTGATTAATCAGTGGAACAAAATGTTTTTCTGCGACCCTTGTATTAGGACAAATGAAAACCCTACCAATTGCTACCAAATTTGAACACACGTAGATTTCGTTTTAGTTTCCGAAAGTTTTAAATTTTGATTGCATTTTGTGCGTATTTAAACTACATATACAAAAATTTTATTTCAGGTTTTTGGAAATATCCAAGAGCAGCCAGAAACATCTATATCAAGACATAACAACTTTAGAAATTTTATTCAAGGATTAATGTTGCTATTCAGGTTTGTATTCTGAAATCTAAACTACGATTGTTTGCCTGTCATTAAATTAACAAAAATAAATTAAATGCGTCGTTGCCAGATATAACCTTTTAATTAGCCTTTGAAAAAAATGATTTATATCTAATATTTATATTCAAAGATGACACCGCTCTATAAAATTAATACCTTTTTTTTAATTTCAACAACACACCACGAGGACTTACAGCCTAAATACTATCGTACCGTGGGTGTCGACAAGGCGGAAAGAGGCAACTTGTTAATTCTGGACTTGAAGGTTTGGAGGTTTGGAGGAGAAGGAAAAACATGTGCCGGCAAAGGATTCCACAACTTGGAAGTCCTCGGGACAAAAGAGCGGGCATAACAATATGTTCTATGTCTTGTTACCTGAAGAGTAAAAGGGTGCATTTGAGTCTAGGATAGCGAGTGTAGAAGCGGCAGCGGCACCCCAGATGTGGGAGCAGTATTCGAGGTTTGACCTTATTTGTGAAGTATATAAGGTATAGAGATTATCTGGCGAAAAGTATTTGCGAGCCCGGAAGAGGAAACCTAACTTCTTAGCAGCCTCTTCTGCAATTGATGTGACATGTTGGTGCCAATTGAGATTCCGATCTACAGAAATGCCAACAAGTGAAAAGGACTCATTACTTTGCATAACTTCGTTGTTCATTGTGATGGGTCTAGGGCTGGTGTATCTCTTATGAGAAAGAAAGCAAGACTTAGTTTTGGTGGGGTTGAATTGTACAAGATTTCTACTTCCCCAGTCTAATATTTTTTGGAGATCCACGGAGACAGAACCCTCCATGAGTCTGCGATCCTCATCTAATTGGGGTAAAGAGACATGCTTAGAATATTGTATATTTGAGTGGAGGGTGCTGTCGTCCGCGTAACTGTGAACTGGGTTGGATGTGCTAAAGAGGAGGTCATTGATGTGGGAGAAGAAACAAAGTAGGGGCTAAAGCAGATTCCTACATTATTTAAATTTCTTTCACTACAACCATTAAAACTTTAGAATTCGGTGGTTGCTTTCTATTGCAATTTTCTTTCAAATTTTTTCTTACATAGAGAATGATTAGTTATAATGGTATTCTACAAAATAAATACAACGCGTTTATTGCTGTAAATAAGCAAAATCCTTGCCGAAAGTTTCAGTAAGAACGTACAATTTTTTTTATATAATTTAAATGCACGTAGAGGGCTAAAAGTACTTCAAATATTTTTTTTTTACAATTTTTCATCAGCTAGTTAATCCGCAACTTTTGAGTGCTATTACGAGAGAAAATTAAAAAACAAAAATTTTCGGCTTGCCCTAATGTATATATTATTCCTGCTCGTGTTATTATTACGTTACTTACTACCTATTGCTTTTATTGCTACTATTGTTGATGAATTTGTTTTAATTCTAATTGCAGGTGTGCAACTGGAGAAAACTGGCCAAGCATAATGTTATCCTGTATCAAAGGCAGACCTTGTGATCCAAAGTCTAAAAAGGAACCCAACAGTTGTGGTTCCAACTTAGCTTATGCCTATTTCGTATCGTTTATATTCTTTTGTTCATTTTTAGTAAGTTGATTTTCATAATGAAAAGTTTATGTAAACAATGTAATTATTTGATTTGCAGATGTTGAACTTGTTCGTTGCCGTCATTATGGACAATTTTGACTACTTAACTAGAGATTCTTCTATATTAGGAGCACATCATCTCGACGAATTTGTAAGAATATGGGCTGAATATGATCCAAATGCTACGTAAGTTAGGTTTTGTTAAGTTTTTTAATAGTTACATTATAGTCTATGGACTAATATATTTATCAGAGACTGTCCATTATGCCATAAGTTTTAGTGTAGAATTGATTATGCCGAAAAATCAGGTATTTTTCGAACTAATAACTGACGATTCCTTATCTCAGTTCTATTTTATTCACAGTTGTCTTAAGAGCACCAATATATTGATTCACCGCCTCAAAATTCAACGTGTTTTTAGCAACAACTGCTTTGTCTTTTCCAAACCCTTTACATTTACATATAAAATGTCAACTTGTAAGGTGTGTGTGTGTGTGTGTGTGTGTGTGTGTGTGTGTGTGTGTGTGTGTGTGTGTGTGTGTGTGTGTGTGTGTGTGTGTGTGTGTGTGTGTGTGTGTGTGTGTGTGTGTGTGTGTGTGTGTGTGTGTATGTGTTTTGTTTCTTTAACTTCGGCCTATTTCCGCGACTATGGCCAATCACCGACGCCAGCGAGCAGTTTAACCTCACTATCCTGGAAATTTTACCGGATCCCTGCCTTTCTGTAAGGAGGGTAGGCATCTTTAACGTGCCCAACATCGCATGGACACGGGACCGACGCCTTTACGCCCCCTTCGAAGGGCGGAACGTGCAGAAATTCAACTTGCTCAAATACAATGCCAGAACATCGGTTGATGTTAATGTTACAGTTTGTACTAAAAAAGCGTAAGGAGTACCCTGGAATCTAACCCCAGTACTCTTCGGTTCAGAGGCACACGTTCTTACCTCTGAACCAACGAGGTCCTAGACTTGTAAAGTAAATGCATATATATATATATATATATATATATATATATATATATATATATATATATATATATATATATATATATATATATATATATATATAGGATGGCTCATTAGTGCGTTCGTTTGCTGTAAAAAAATAATATTATTATCGGTGCTCAGCATGGCTTTGTGAGGAGCCGCTCGACGACCACCAATATAATCTGCGTGAATATATATATATATATATATATATATATATATATATATATATATATATATATATATATATATATATATCTGATGCGATGAAAGTCGTGGCATGGAGGGATGTCATTTACTTAACCCTTTCTAGTGCGCATAAGAGACTGGTTCACGGTATTCTTTTGAGAAAACTCGATAGCATGGTTTTCTCGTCGAAGCTACTGAAGTCTCTGGGATCCTTATCTTAGCGGTAGAGTTAGCTTTGTCAATTTTCGTGGATGAGATCTGTTAGGGTCTTGGAGGGGATATGTGAACATTGTAAAACCACGAAAATCCGCTGCTAGAAGAAATTGGAAGCTACGAACCGCACCGAAACAAAATACAAGCAACCCAAATCAATGTTAAACTAACAAAATGACTACAAATTTGAAGCCAAGTGCCATATATAATAAATAGCAAAGCCAAACCATGAAGAAAAAAACTGAGACAAACGGGCGTACAGATATTGTATGGCCCAATATAGACATACAATTCATAGTACTAGTCATACTTCATGCACTCTAACATTGCCAAATTATATCTCACCTGTAATCATCAAAAAGGCTCTGATGATTTTTATCGCTTCCATGTAGTTTATCAAAATATTATTTTCATCTCGAATCTAATTTACGGAAGTAAAGTTACGAGTAGAACATTGTATAAAGGAGTTTGAACACTTGCGAGTGGCAAAAGGCAAATTCTTTCAATATTTGGTTTTTAATCAACGAAAATGGTGAACAATTAAAGAGCACACTCAGATAGCAAACAGTTTGATTAGTTATTTTACCGGAGTGGGCCAAATCTTGGCAAAACGCATAAATAGTGGCCCGTTTATACCAAAATATTTCTTGCCAAACTCCTTTGTTCTTTATACTGCCGATGAATCTTAAATTAAGGCAATTCATTAGTTCATTTAAACATAAAACGGCTCCTGGGCGAGATAATGTATGCCAGAAGGAACATGTATACATTTTGGTGAATATGAATCAGCTGGAAAGTTTTGGGGTTTAGGTGGTATTTAAGTAAATATCTGACATTCTCTTGAAATATACGACTTCTCTAGGTCAATGCGTTCGCCACCCCATTCTGGCATACCGTCATAACTCCTTCTGTTTCGGACCTCATGCCTGACGAATTTGGACTGACAACGGTGCATTTCGAAGAAAGACACAAAGTGCATAGGTTTACTCATAAATTTTTTTATCAAACTATCCACTTTCGCCTTTCTCATGACAGCTATCAATTTGCCGCGACGTCTGATTATAATTATTATTTATTATGACCTAATCCTAAACAGCTTTCTCATTCATAAGGGGATTAAGCTTAGATGGGCTCCCTACGACAACACGACACATTCTCATCTCCCAGAAATCCTTACACAATGTAAGTAGTAGGAAGTATTACCGTTTTCTGCATAACCCTATAAAGGTGCCTTCCAATACCCAGAGTTTTAATGCTCGGTTCAAAATTCTCAGGAATAACACAAGTTGACGACATGACTGTCGGAATTACTAGGACGCTACCTGCCCTTCACTATCTCTTCACTTACATGTCAAGGTCTTTGTCCTTGATGATCTTTTGGTATCGATATTAGGAATGGCCACTTCAGTCAGCGTGATTTGTTTGCATGACTTACCAACTATTATTATATCTCGCCTGTTACGTTGATCTGTAAGCACAGTCCGGATCCAACACAACCTGTATCCGGAGTTCTTTAGAACAGGCTGAGGATTGTATCCATAGTAGGGCACCAACAAGGGGTTCGATGCCTACTTGTCGAGATGTGCCTTGGAGGCCTCATTCATATGTCCCCTATGAGGAGGCTTGTGCATCCAAAATTCTAATTTGTGTTGATCAGTTCGATGGTGACTTTGCATTTCACTTTTTCTTAATTTTAATTTAATTTAGTTCGAAAGTAAACGCCTGCCGAAATAATTATGTACAGAGGTTCAATATGTTGGTCCAACTGTTAACCAATATCCAAAAGTCCTCTTTCATCTTGGTGTCTAGGTGTGCTTACTCGTTCAATGTAGCTGCGGAGGTGATGCCTTTTGGATTCTCTTATTTTAATATTATTATTAACATTACAGTAGTTCTTAAGTATTCTCCGATATTTTGTTTGATGACCGACCAAGGTCAAGTCGTTTTACTTTCTTGTTGAAGGAATTTTCGGACTTTTTTACATGTGCTCAATATTGCAGCTTTCTGGATGTGCTATTATTATTTTCATTATTATATATTATTATTATTATTATTATTATTATTATTATCATTATTATTATTATTATTATTATTATTATTCCAGTGGTAAGATACATTATACAGAAATGTATGACATGTTGAAGAATATGGATCCACCTCTTGGTTTTGGTAACAAGTGTCCAAATAGATTAGCTTATAAGAAATTAATAAGAATGAATATGCCAGTGGATGACGAGGGAAAGGTGGCTTTTACGACTACTCTCTTCGCTCTTATACGAGAAAATTTAAACATTAAAATGCGGCCAGGTAATCAACTTAAAAAATGAATTAAAACATGTTTACTTAAACAATAAGTAACTTTTAGCCGAAGAAATGGACCAAGCCGATGATGAACTGAGAGAGACAATCAAAAACATCTGGCCACTCCAAGCGAAGAACATGGTCGATCTTCTGGTACCTCCCAGCAGTCAACTCAACAATGGCAAGGTGACGGTGGGGAAGCTCTACGCAGGCCTGCTCATATTAGAGAGTTGGCGAAGTACCAGGTTCGGCCAAGTGGAACCCACTGGCCTGCCGGTATGTCGATTTTCCTCTATATTTAATTGATTTATTACATCACATACTGCATTGCCCTACAGTTTATACAAAACTATTAATATTTCTGAACAGTTCACAACTACAGACAGATTCAGATATAACTATATATAGTCATGTTAATTTTGTGGCCAATAAGAACGAATGTGTTTCGATGTGTTTGTAAGTGTTGTATATACCCTAAAATAGGTATTGGTGTTTCCTAATGATGCTATCTTCATTTCGAATAGTCTTCGCTCATGTTTAACGCGAATGTATACTTTGCTGTGTAATTTTAAATGTAACAAAAGCTTTTGATAGAGTTTATACAAGGTGTTTCTAAAAGCATGCCAAAACATGTATGCCGTAAAAGAGATAATGCCTTGTCCTATACTTTTTTGGTACTCTCGCCGCTACGAAGTTGTTCGACTTCAAAGAAGCGGCTGGTAATAAGGTTTTTGTTACTTTTCTTTAATCTATGTATGATAATAGAAAGTAAATTCGTAGACTTAATAAAATGGAAAGTCATAATTGTACATTTAACCTTTTGGGATTAGTTTAAGGTTTAGGTTGGTAAAATTTCTTATTATTATTATTTATCTTATATGGATTTTGAAAAAAAGCAATCAAAACTTTATTTCCACTGAGTTTTTGGGTCACGTTACTCTGTAATGGTGAACGTAATAAAAATATCTTAAAGACTTTCGCCGATTTTTCAGCTAGAATCTGACCTTTGATTTTTGCATACATTTAGAAACGTTTAGTAAATTTTCGTTGTTGCTTATTGTTTTTTGTGAGACTAAGTAACCTTGTAAAAATTGTATTTTTTTACGAGCACTTGTACCGAAAATATATTATCACATATTTTTAAATATAAAAATAAATTTCTGACATTTAAGTCCTTGCTAATCGTTGTCATCCAACGGGAAGTACCTGCTAAAATATTGACTCTAATTGAAACCACAATAATTAAAATAAAATTGGTGACAACTACAATCATAAAAATATTTTTAATCAAGGAGATAACTGCAGATATAGCACTTAGTATGGTAAGCATGCGACTTTGCCTTTCTCTCCAGTTAATTTTTAATTGATGTTCCAACTAATTACATTTATGAACTCGGGGCCAAGGCCTATAACTACCGAGGGTGTTAGCACTCTTCCAAGATGTATTTTGTTTTTTGATCAATTCTCCCCACTAAGTTGCTTTTAGAGTCAACTTAGGCCAGGGTAAAGGATGGGCTGTCCTAAATTTTAAAGGCAGAGTAGTTTATCAGGCGAAGGGTTTAGTTATTTTTCTTCTCTTCGACAGCTATCTCTTTGGTCAATAAAAGGGTAAGTCCCCTTAGAGAGTATTAAAGAATGCGGTAGAAGAACTAGTACGTCGGTTATTATATACATACTGTATTCACAAAATGATAAGAAAAGTATTTTAAAAAATTATACAAATATATAACTACTGAAAAATTAAACACGTTTGTAAAAGGATTGAACCCAAAGTCAGTTCGTTTTCAAAATAACAAAGACAAATACACGGAAACAGACTGGAAATGATTTAAACGTTAGTTAGAGAAGCAGGGATATGCAGCATAATAGGGCAATTTTCTAAAGAGAACGGCCAAATGTCGTTAAGGCCACCTCGGTGAAGGCGTGGGGGGAAAATGCACATAAATAAAAATTAAGCTTCGAATTAAAATTATGCCAAATTTCTAGTTCTTAGCAAAGCAAGTTCACTTTCATTTCTCTAGTCTAGTCTAGTCTTTTTGGGAGAAGGTATAATCAGCAATGGAATGAACTCCCACGCTTTGGCATACCTTCTATGGGGCACTACAAGATTCGACGTAGCGTTAAAAATTTATCACCATATGCTAAAATGAAACTGGCTAAAGAACAGATCCAAGTATGTATGTACGAAAACAAAGTGAGTTTAAGCCAAAACAATGTTTCTTCAATTGCTTTACAAAAAATTTTGATAACATTGTATTTTTTTCGTTTTATCGATCTTGATAGGTAATTACCACCATTACCTCTCCCCCTATACGCGCCGTTTTAAAGACGTGCAAGTATCAGCGAGGCTTGTTGATGCCACCGATGGTTTTTACTCCTAGTGTTTGTGCCACAGTAAGTGCCAAACTGGTCTTCAACTTCATCGACGGCCGTATACCATACCTATCTTGATATGTTAATATTATTTTATATATTTAAGTTACTGTGGATCTGCTTTTCTTATAATGGTTCTAATTGGAAGTCATATTAAAATCAACAGTTACTGGAATGGAAATGCATTTATTATGGCACTAACAAAAATGGTATTAATTTTTATTTATTTAATTATAGTCAAAATTAATTTCTTTGATATCTTTTTGATTTATAAAAGACAAGTTACATATTACAGGTTACACAGCAAAGTAGTCATTTAAGGTTGCTAAAAATATATATTGCCTGACATATTCTATTTTACTTATCTAACTAACATCAAATCTGTTACCATGAAATTGATTTAAAATTTAGGTTACAAATAATAAGTAAATCAACAATAAAAATATATATAATAGAAGTTTTATGAGATGCGTTACTTAAGGAAGCTTAAAAGTACGAAAGTTAGTATAAAATAATTTGCTACAAAAAAGCGACGCGATTCACTCATATCGCCCTTTCTTAGACCGCTCTATATAAATTACTTTTACGACGTACTAGGTCTAAGGCCTACAATTGAGAAGTAAGTATTTATTTATTCTAAAATCTTAACCACACTATTAACAAGACAAAAGGTAATTTTAAAAGTTACAATAGTAATCGCATCATAAATAGTAATCATCATTATAATAAAATACAAATGCCAACACCAATAATGCAGCTTTTAAAGCCAATGCAAGACAAAATATAGACGCATAGGTTCCACAAAAATTAGTGCAGTCAGTTTTTATTTCCAAAGCCAGCTGCAGAAAATATTACAAAGCCAAAGTAAAATTGCTAGGCCTCTATTTAATATGAAGCAATTACACCAAGTTCCGGTTGTCACAAAGATTATTAAATAACAAGAGAGTAAAGGGCTAAAGTTATCCAGATGACTTTCAGAATTCTGATAAAATCTGATCTGCAATTTTAAAAACAATTTTTCGAGACTGAAATAAGAAGATGCGTACAACTGGCAAGAAATCAGTTAGGTTCAAATACTTGAACTAAACTGAGACTGAGTTATTTTAGATAGTCCCCTGTGGGTCCGGGGACTAACTAAAAGAATAGGCCCAAGGTAACTCCTGCCTATGGTAAAAGGCGACTAATTGGAATCAAACACTGGCGAGGGCTTTGTCCAGGTGGGCCTGGAGACAGGCGGATATCTCTGGGGAGTGATTTACACCCGGATTCTGAGGCCTCCACTCTGGGCTTAGAAATGGACGGTTGTCCGCGCTTGGTTGTTACTCGGGAGCGGGGTTCCGAAAGGGTGCCGCCTTGGGTTGAGTGCTGGCGGGTGTCGTGTGTCTAGACGACCCGGAGGGGTTTAATAACTCTGATGAGTGGTAAACACCCGGAATTTGAGGCTCCCACTGTGTGCTACGAAAAGGACGGACGGCCTCGCTGGGGTGATGCTCAGAAGCGGGACTGGATGGGATGTTGCCTTGAGTCTAACACTGTTAGGTGTCAGGTTTAGACAAGCCTGAGGGGAGCTGAGATCTCTAGGGGTGGATTACAACTATATATTAGATGCTGCTCGAGAGCGGGACTTCATGATGCCGCCTCGAGGCAAACACTGACGGATGTCGGGTCCAGACGAACTTGGAGAGAGGCTATCTCTTTTTGAGCTTCGAAACAGGCAAACGACTTCACTCAGATGGCAGTACACCTCCCAAACAAACTTTCAACCTCAAGAAAAGATCGACTCCCTCAGGGAGCTGGAATTGATGGGTGAAATCTAAATAATTAGACGTGAGCCACAATAGACCTAAGGTCGCAGTGAAGGGACTGGAATAGCCCACTCAAAATAAAATCTTTAATCTATTTTAGGTATCCATAGAAAACAGTAAAACTACAAAACCTGGATTTCCCTGAAACAAAAAAAAAGCAGAATTACCCCAATGAAAGGACAAAAATAATATCAGAGAGTTATGCCCTAGGTACGTATTTCAAAAACGAAATTGTCTTCATCAATAGTTGTCGCTAAATCAACTGTATATGCAAAATTATCTTAATTACATACCTAAACTATACACTAAAAATGATGTAATACCGATGATGCAATCCCGAATGATGATGCAATATCGGATGATAAAATGTCGGATCAGACAACACCGTATGATGCAAGATCGGGTGCCACAGTACCGGATGATGCAACACCGGATGACGTAACACGGGGTAACGTAATTCAAGGACTACTGTTGGGTCAGTAGATACACCTAACCGATTTTTTTCGATGTTGAAAGCGACCATGAATTATTTTGTGCAACTTCAAAAAGTGCTAAATTGACCGGACCCATGTCTGAATTTATCAAATTTTGTGGATTCACTTTGCAGATTTCTAACCTTTCCAAATCATCTAACTTGCGATAATCCGTGGTTATTTTCAATTTCCAATTGTGTTCGCAGAATAAGAAAGTTTTGGTACCAAAAGGTGCTAAAGCTGTCTATGAAAACAATACTGCCCGAGCAAAATCAGCTTTAGCAGGAATAGTGACGTTCAATGCATCAGGCAATATGAATTAATTATCTATTCCTCTCAAAGATTCACTAAGGAAGTAGGGGACACGGTACCAACGAGTTTAGTATTGCCTGTATCGCTACTGGCTGGATGAAAAGATAATTATTTATGAATGTCTAGTTAACACTTTTTATCGCTACGCCAAGGGAAAACCTACGGTTCAGTTTCCAGTTGTTTTATTTGCCGATGGGCAGAGAACACATTTAGATAAAGATCTGAGTGACATGTGTTCACAACTTCGTATAATTCTAATCGCTCTGTATACTCCAGCCTGCAGACGTGTCAACATTCAAGCCATTGAAAGATTATTGGAGACGTGGTGTATCAGACTGGAGAAGGACACATCCTTTGGAAGAACTAACAAAAAAATGTTGTTCACCCTTGCCAAATTGTAAAACAGATAATATTCTGAGACTAGAAACAATGAGGAATTGTTTCAAAGCATGGGACCCCTATCCTTAGAATCTCAAGGTAATAGATTTCTCGAGGTACCTGAGAAAAAAATATCCCGAACAAATATCGACGAATATTAGAACTAATATTTCACCTGATGCAGTACTAGAGTTTGTGAAATTCCAAGAGATTGTTGGTTCACGGCTGATAAAAAACTTACCGATATCAGCAAGACAGAAGATCTTAATGTAGGAGACACTATTCTTTGCAGGCTGCTGAAAGAGTTTCGGTCAAATCATGATGATGTGTCTTTAGATGGAGAAAATAAGATGAGTCAAACGGTGGCTGATAAAAACAATATTAAGAATGAAGATGTTGTACGAGAAAGAAACATATTATTCAATATTTCTGATTTAGCATCCATAATAGAAGAGTAATGAAGAACCAGTGTACTATATAGATGTTGGTATTATTGTAGAACAGGGGTTTGATAACGACTCTGAAAATAATAGTCATCAGCAGAAAACAAGTAGTTTAATTAAATCTATGGGTATCTCTGTCAAGGAACCAAATGAGAATGCATCAACGGTGGGTTTCACAAATCAAAGAATTACTGATCAGAAATTAATGACTATGAATCACGCGTCACCCCATGATTTGAAGAAACACCACGATTGGCCAAGAACACCCGAAAGAAAAGGGAAAAGGCTAAAGGAAAGGTGCCATATGTGGTCACATTATGTACATGGAATGAGATTACGAATATAAGTGAAGAAAAGAAAATATTAACATGAGAACGGGAGAAATGAGGAAAGTAACGATACTTGACGAAGATATTGAAAGGGAATAGTATTGACAAACTGAGGAACAATATTAAAAAGAAGATAGCTAGTAAACAAGAAAAGAAACTTAGATTGGGGTTTGAAAACGAAAAAATTAGAATAATATCAGATATTCCGCTTCCAAAACTAGAAGACACATCAGGACAAAATTTTAAGATTTTGAAAGCCTAGAGGCATCTGTTCCGAGGAGACACAAGCCCAGATAAGAATTTAACTCAAATATAATTAACATGCAAGGCATAACCCCTGCATGTTAATTATATTTGCACTGTTCAGATGAAAAACACTGACATTGAAATTCAATGTGCCAGCTGTGTTAGGTCCTTCCACACAAGACGTATCCTGAAGCATAATCAACACAAATCTAATTCGAGTACGCTCACTGGTGCCCCTTGTTTGATAAAATTAGCTAGATGCTGATTTTCCTATATGTTGTGAACTCTGATATCTTCTGAACCCTGATATCTCCTGGCAGTATCTGATGGCAACTTTTTTTTATAAATATGCCTAGTGTTTTCTTTCAAATGTAATAGCATCAGTGTTTAGCATTAGTGTTATGTTAACTCTTCTTGTTAACAAATATTTACATATTATATCAACAGCTTCATGTTTTCATTGGATGGACAAGAATTATACATAAAAGAGCTAAGCGCTATACTATTACGGCC
The DNA here is from genome assembly GCA_964006375.1 of Tillus elongatus. Classification (NCBI taxonomy): domain Eukaryota; kingdom Metazoa; phylum Arthropoda; class Insecta; order Coleoptera; family Cleridae; genus Tillus; species Tillus elongatus. The sequence continues at coordinate 300,565,965 of OZ023262.1, forward strand.
AATAACTGTTACTTTCTAATTTTTTATATGAAAACACATCTTTCAAATATTAATCTGAACATTTGTGAACTTTTTCCTCGACTTGCCATTCAATGTATTCTCTGACTTATGGCATTAACAAAAAGCTAATATATATTATACATTTTTTTCGTGAAGCCAAACAATTTTTTAGACGCCTTAAGAGACCAATAATTGCGTAGTTTACCCTATGTGTACGCTTGGGAAGTAGTCAGCAGAATGAAGGTAGACCGGTTTTGTTATTATGACGCACCAGTATGTCATACCTACGCTACAACGTCTCCAAGTCGGCTCTAAGGCAGGCATTGCCAAAACCTGTAGTAAAGAATACCTCAAAACGCTCTCTCTGGGTTTATGACGGTTTTAGGCTTCGACAGCAGCTTTCACGTACACACAGTGCAACAAGGAGGAAGCTGTGAGAAAAAACCAAATCGCGAAAGCAAGGACTCCCCTGGCCAATACCACGACGGGCGTTAAATTCCATCACTTGTTGCCACCCTCGAGCCCTGCAGGTATTTTCGGCATGATAAGGGGTTGTTTATGTCTCTTCTATGATTTCGCTCTTTAGTTTTTTGCACAGCTTCGTTCTTGTTGTTTTGTGTGTGCGTGGAAGCTACTACGAATGCCTAGAACCGCCATAAACCCAGAAATGGCGGCTCGCGTTATTCTCCACTACAACGTAACAGCATCTAAATACAAAGGATACTCTTAGATGAAGTGCAGGAACAAATCATTTAAACTGCAACAGAGAGAAAAGCTAGGTGGGAAACATTATAAGTATTTGCGTCTGAATTGCCAATACCTTAGTAATGTGCTACATTTAAAATCAATATGATTTTGGCTGTATGGGTTAATTGAAAATAATATTTTCTTGTGTGTTAAATGCATAAATAACCATTGTCTTTAAAAACTTGAATGCTAATATCAAGTAGATAGATATTCAAGATTAAACGTGCTTGTTATGATTTAAAAAAGCTGGTATCCAGCAATATTAGTGAACTCACATTTATAAGAGGTTTTGTCTTGTTATGTATTTCGACTAATATAGGTAGTTTTAATTTAATTTGCTTTCTATACGGTCGCATGCTTAATTGCATTAACACAACGAAATTACAGAAAAGAAACACATACAAACACCAACCAAACAAATCCGTCTGAACAGACATAACATTAAAAAATTAATTATCATTTTATAACTCTGTTTTCCTGACGCTGCTATTCTAAAACTCATTCCAACAACATTATACCTAATTAAAGACAACATATAGATTTGATGTTAGTTTGGTGAAAATGTCACGCAGTATCCATCACAATGTCATCACACTTCCCAACATAGACTTCTGGAACATAGATTAGATAACTTATATGTGTAGTCTGTGTTGCAAGAATCGTAACATATATTTAACAGTAGACACACTTGGTTGCCGTAGTCTAAATGGAACCCCCTCCCTCAACTCACAGAAACGTATAGACAACCCCCTGATTTTATTTATAGTACAAATCACAAAACTTGTATTATAAATGAGAGTGGCACGATAGATACACAATCTCAAACTGGAACAATGTGCCCTGTAATAGTTATATAATATTTATATTTCAGGGTTTTGGAAATAGTCCCTCAGCAAATCACGCGGTAGTATATATAATTATCCATTTCTTAGAGGTTTTGTAGAATTCTGATACGAGAAATGATACTTTTAAATTAAACTATTGTGGGTAATTGACTAAGGAAAAGTTGGATATGTGGGTACTAAAATTGTTCTAAACCAAGACCGGGTTACAAACACGCAATTTCGGTCCTATTTGTCATTTATTTTGAGTATCATGCACGTTTTTTGAAACTCTTTTTTTTTAAACCAAGACCGAGTTATTTTTTATAATTGTCAAATATATCGAATCGTAGAATAGAGATTTTACAATAAACATCCAGCAGCTTTAATTTGCACTTAAACAATCAATTAAAAGAAAAAAATTAAAAGTACAAATAATTTAAGCAAACAAAGTATTTAAATATTTAATCGCCGTGTAACTAGGATCTTAATTACCAAAAATAACAAAAGCACGCAATTTTAGCCACGTGGAGCGATTTATTTTTGGTGTGAGTGTGTGTGTGTTTTATTTCTTTAACGTCGGCCTATTTCCACGACTATGGCCACTCACCGACGCCAGGGAGCAGTTTCACCTCACTATCCTGGAAATTTTGCCGAACCCCTGCCTTTCTGTAAGGAGGGTCGGGATCTTTAACGTGTCCAACATCGCATGGACACGGGAACGACGGCTTTACGCCCCCTCGATAGGGCGGAACGTGCAGACATTCAACTTGCTCAAATAAATGCCACAACCTCGGTTGATGTTAATTGTACAGTATGTACTGAAAAAGTGAAAGGAGTACCCTGGGATCGAACCTAGTACCCGTCGGTTCAGAGGCACGCGTTCTTACTACTGAACCACTGAGGCCCTTATTTATTTTTGGTATCATATACGTTTTTTGAAACTACCTTTTATTTTTCTAAACCAAGAACGGGTTGTTACATATGTCGAATGTTACACCAAACATCACAGAGATTAAATTTGCATCTTAAGCTATTAAGTAAGAGAAAAATATTGAGTACAAATAATTTAAGCCTGCAAAGTATCTAAATATTTAATCGCCACGTAACTAGAATCTTGATTACCAGAAACTATACAAACATGGAATTTTGGACAGATGGGGCTATTTATTTTAGAATCATAGACGTTTCTTAAGACTACCTCTTTTAACACTTTCAAAAAAATTTTACTTATTCGGGTTTTGGTTTTGCTGATTGTACCTTTGTGAAATTTATTTAGCTACACAAGTGTTTTCTGTCAAGACCACGTGAGTAGTGCATCTAAGCCAGCTGAACTTTTTGATTTCACATAATTTAGCATCTGTCTTTGATTTGACTTAGCCATATCTTAACACCTTGGCCATATTAAGTTGATATAGTTCAAGAAATTGCGACGTTCAGGGGCTGGTTCGTTGGTGCAGCGCGCTGGTTTGTTGGTTGGTGCAGCGGGCTGAAAGGTTTTTGTGACTCGGTTCTAGAATTTTTCATCCTCTCATGAATGTAACTTTGTTAGTGAAACCATCGTCAGGTGTGTACAAATATGTGTTGTGCTGATTTAGATTCCCCAAGTGTATTTATTAGATTCCATTTAAAGAGAAGGTTTTCAGTCATGTATGCTGATTCGTCTTACAAGAGAAAGGTAGCTGGTCATATAGATTTTGTTGAAATTTTTCCAAGGAAAGATCAATGCTGGTGAAATAAAATATGCAGCGCTGCTGACGCAGACCATAGCTGTGGTATGGTCACCTCTTTCAGCACTAGTGAGAGCACCCACCTAGTTTTTACTTTTTTGAGCAATTATTTTTTAAGTTATCTATACAGTTCTTAGTTTAGCCGTATCCATGTTGAAAATCATCATTGGCTGTATAAGTTCAATTTCAATTGCTTCTTCCAACTTTTTTAATTAATTCTATACCTGAGGTCTATTAAAGGCTTGGGATCTTGCAGCTGAGGTAGCTTTAGTAACTCTTAAAGATATATTTTGATGCCGAGAAATAAAGCTGTGAACTCATTGTCTATAGACAGTTTTTTTTAATTGGTGATCATATCCACTGCGCTTAGCAAGTTTCTATGCCAGTTCCCTCAACTCACGGAAATTCAGGCCAAACATCGTGATTGTACATCTAATATATTTCTAATGGACTTTTGTTTTACTCAAAATTGAGTGACTTCTTAAAGCGATCGAGACACTTAGTTACAGAACGGGCATGAATATTTTTCGCTGGGCGCCTCTCCGCAATGTTGCTTGAGGAACATTGAATGTAATAGATATGTTCTTTCATCTCATTATCTTTCACCGGTTCTAATGCGTTCTGCATGTCATCAACCGACCAGCATGGACTATTCGCTTTTTTATTGTAATTAGACACCATCTGAAAAAAACTTCTCATATATTGTCCCCTGTGGGTCCGGGGACTAACTAAAATAATAGGCCCAGGGTAACTCCTGCCTGTCTTACGAGGCGACTATTAGGAGTCAAGCAGGTGGTAGTGGACTTTTCCTTTACGTGATAGTAAATGATTTTTTCACGCCCGTGGAGGTACCACCCCTTACATCAAGGGGCTGGTGAATCCCCAACGGACGTTTCCGGTTCTGGTGCACGAATCGGTTTTCCTTATAAACAAAAATGATGATGGCTCCTTCATGTACAAAAGATTCCGGAGATAAAATATCCCTCCATTTGGATCTCCGGGAGAGGGGTGTACAGGGGGCGCCGGCATCAAGATTTAACATATCCTTCTCGAATATATGTGGCCTAAATTCTACCCTGAACTCCGTCCACCATTTCCTCCAGGCTAGTAGACCCCAACTCCTCTTCCTCGCCGAAATCCAAATCAGTACCAAAACAGCCACTAATCACTCATTTCCCGGAGTATGAGCTCCTCACTTCCTTTAGATTGCGTGGAGGCGTGTGCGCATACGGCCGTAGCAATCTACCCTGCACCATACTTCCCAATTTAGAAGCTAGAAAAAAAGACATACTTTGGATGAAACTCTCTCTCTCTCTCTCAGGGCTGCAACTAAACTCATCTGTTGCATTTACCGGTCACCTTCTGACAACAACTTTGTACAGCTCTTTGACTACCTTTCTGGAAAAAAAAACGACCATTTGATCCTTCCTCCGAGGTCATTATTCTTGATGACTTCAATGTACATAATAAGAAATGGCTAGGATCTACAAAAACCGATCCACAAGGGAGAGCAGCGGGGGCGTTTGCAGTCAGCAATTCTTTGGCCAATATGGTTCAGCAACCTACTTACTTTCTTCGCATCCCAACACACAGCTCAAATCCCTTGGATCTCCTTCTTACTACAAAACCTGAATGCTATAAGATATCAGTCACCGCCAAACTTGGTCACTCAGACCACGGAATAGTCACTGCTTCCTGCGCAATGCAACCCGAGGTCACACAGTCATCACACCCAGGTATCGTTTGGCACTACAACTCCGCGAACTGGGACGAAATGCGAGATCACTTTTCCTCATTTCAATGGGCGTCTGTCTGCTTCTCTCATCCTGACCCCTCTGATATCTCACAAAACGTCACCAAAATTAGCCAAGCTGGCATGAAATTATTTATTCCACGTACACAGAATACCTCTGCAGCCACTCAAAAGCCCTGGTTCTCTAAATCCTGTGACAAGGCCAGACTGCTTTCTGCGCAATGCAACCCGAGGCCATACAGTCATCACACCCACATATCGTTTGGCACTACAACTGGGACAAAATGCGGGATTATATTTCCTCATTTCCATGGGCGTCTGTCTGCTTCTCTCATCCTGACCCCTCTGATATCTCACAAAAAGCTAGTGAAACTATGCACGCTGGCATGGAATTATCTATTCCACATACACAGAAAACCTTTTTAGGCGCTCAAAAGTCCTGGTTCTCTAAATCCGGTGACAAGGCCTGACTTGAAAAGGTCAAAGCTCACAAAACGCTTCTACACAATCCCAATCAAGAAAACCGTCAAGCATTTAACGACGCAAGAAACCGCTATATCCGCATTCTTTCTGAGGCAAAATACTCGTTTAATAACCACATCAAAAACAAAGTCCTCTCAAGCTCCAACGGCAGCAAACCCTTCAGGACTCTTGCTAAATCTATTGGGAATTTAAATTAGTTCTGCAAGAGCAGATTCCCACCTCTTGTTTCAGGGGATGAAATTGTTTCTACCGCCCGGGGACGGTTGACCTTTTTGCATCGTTGTTCGCCGGAAATACTCTCAACCCACCTCCAAATATTCAACCACCAACAGTCCCCAATGTCGAGCATAAAAAGACGGATATCATTTTCAAAATTTAAAAGGTACGAAAGATGCTCTCTTCTCTCAATACCTGGAAAGCCTTTGGCGTTGACTAGATCCCAGCAATTGTTCTCAAAAAATGCGCACTAGAACTTGCTCCTTTCCTGACTCGTCTGTTTGAGACATCTTACAATAGAGGTATATTTCCTAGTAACTGGAAAACTGCTCGAGTACAACCCGTCCCCAAGAAAGGATCCAAAGCGCTTCCTAGCAACTACAGGCCTATTTCTCTCCCTCCAGTCGTCTCTAATTAGAGCGAAACCGGTCTAAGGTTCTAATTGTGGTGAATGCATCTAGGCTGACATACTTTGTCCCTATATTAAGTTAGAAATGGGCCACAGTTGACAATTTACTAAATTGTTCGTTGGTTGTACACTGTCTCTAATTTTTAACACTTTGTGTTATTTGGAGCTGGCGTGACAACATACTACTTGGTTCCGCAACTAGGTGGCAGCACGTTGCTTCGTGTCTTGCCACTCACTTAGTTATGCTGTCTGTACAATGGAAGGTAGTTCACATTAGGAACTATGCTAGTGCCGTGGGGAATGATGTCTGCATTATATTCACTATTATTAATGTAAATTAAATAGATAGTAGGTTTCGAGAATTCATATAAAATTGTCTTCTAACTAAATTATTTAAAGTAAAATTTAAACAAATAATGAAAAACGATAAGAACATATTATCTAAATGTTAAGACCGCAAAAAGCGGCCAATTTAATTAAGCGTTCAAAATTCTGCTCGCCTGCGTTGATATCCAATGCCATTATGTGCGATAACTCATTACCGCAAATTCGTAATAAAGGATTCCAATTAGTGGTAGTCGCGCCTTCATATATTTTATAGTGAAGATCCGCCAAATCTTCCGCGAATTTTTCGTAAATAACGTTTTTTTTTTAGGTTATCTCAAAAAAAATAATCCACAGCGGTTAAGTCAGGAAACAGAGCTGGCCACCTAATAAGTCTATTAGTACCCAACTCTTTCCAGGAAATGTCTGGTGTTAATTACTTTGTACCGTGATTGTATTATGGGTAGGGGCTCCATCTTGTCGAATCCATTTTCCCTATTTTCAAGGGGAACATGATTCATCAAAACTGCAAGTCTATTTAGAAAATCTAAATAAGTTTTATAAGCATATGGGCCAATTACGTGACCATTAAACATTTCATACCAAACCTTGACAACAACGGTCTGATTTTTACTGTGTCGCATCCATCTGGGATAATTATCAGACCAGTATCTGCAGTTATTCATAATATTTACGCCATCGTTGGGGAATCTACTTTTGTCACCCGGTAAAATCTTATTCAATAAATTATTATTCTTCTTATAAAGCAGTGATAATTGGCCTACGAAATCTAACTACCGCTACCAATCGCCAACTTTTTGTTTCTTTAAACTGCCCTGATTCTTTAGGTTTGTTCACAAACTCAGAAATGTTTTTAACATCTCTTCTTTACTGTTTATCATTATTTCTTGTAATTTTGGTTATGTAATTAGTGGCGTTAGAAGATAAAAATATGTTAATTTTTGAAACCTACTATCTACTGAATAACAGTGAATATAATGGAAACGTCATTTCTCACAGTCATCTAATAGTTCCTAATGTGAACTTACTTTTCATCATACATACAGTATTTTTTGTTATCTCTATACAATTTCATTTTTGGACATATGGTTTTATTCAAAAAATTGCCTAAATATATGATTTTTCTAACATTGCAATAAAACACCGTATGTTCTATTTAGTTTTGAAAAAATTAGTATTTTTCCAACAAAACTGAAAGTTGTACAGTACCCTGACAATGATGGTTTATTAGTATCCGTTTAATTATGTAAATTGTTCCAAAAAACCTAGTGGCCAATACTTGTGTTAAGAGGTTTTCATCTTGTAAGCAATGTTACACTTTACCTCAATGCTCTATCAAACACGACATATTTACATCATCTGCGGATCGGAAAGTTTTTCCACAGCAGCGCCGTCTACATGTATAATAGCAAAAATATTTTTTTGCAGCAAGGTTCAAGCGTCGTTGATCTAACAATCTAATCAATTTTCAAAAATCCTATTTAGTTTTGAATAAAATGGCGTATGGAGTTGAAAATGTTGCGCCCTGTATATTACGTATATTGACTTTAGTACTTGTAGTTATATATATATATATATATATATATATATATATATATATATATATATATATATATATATATATATATATATATATATATATATATATATATACCTACAAGTACTAAAGTCATTATACATAGTGGTTTAAAAGTTACGTCAACAAATGTTTCATGGAAATTAAATTAACAACCTGTATCTCATAACGGTGGTCATTCTCCAGTTCATTGTGATGACTATGCGCACTGAACAAATGGTTAAGCTATGTACTTCTCCCTTAGAATCACCAAGTATATGAGAAAAATAGAACTTGACGAAATTAGAGACTTATAAAATATAACCATGGATGGTGAAATGACAGACATTGTGCACTGATAGAGAGACGAATATATGTGTGATGATGAGTGAGAGAAGAAACCAAAAGATATTTGGAGGAAGAAATCAAAACATGTTGAAGGCATTTAGGGGCAAAGAACTTTGACCACAGAAAAAATTGAAAAAGAGAAGAAGTAAACCAAAAAAGAGCTACTGTACTAAGTCTAACCAAAAGAAAAGGAGAAGTTAGAGAGCCCGTTTACCATCATAGCGATTGACTGTCCTCCCAGCATTTTTTTTAAATGGCATTGGTTTACATGAAGCGTAAACCAATTTATTGAAGGTAAACAGTGATGCTAGTGCTGCTTCAGATTCATTTTTAGAACATGCTTTCTACGGTCTCTTAATAGAATTTATATGCAGCTTTTGCTCAATATTTTTTATCATGTATATTTTTTTTTGATACAGGAGGGAAAGGGGAAATGCTCATGCAGACCCCATTCACGGCCCCGTAGGTGCTGTGTTATATCGAGGTACTGTGAGACTCTACTCACTAAAACCCCCTCCCTGGGAGTACCGAACCTTAGTCCATACCTCCGTCGGAAAAATGTACAAACGATGACTTTTTGGGTATGAATGTTTCCAGTCTGTTTTTGCCGCGGGGGCGTTAGCGGGTAAGTATAAGCTGTGGACGCTTATGCTTATGTGGAAGTTGCTCGTAGTCGGTGGCACTACGGAGAAGTGCATTTGGGTAAGAAGCGGCTTTTGCGAACTGAGTTGTGGATAGTTGAGTTATAAACTCAAGTATCGAAGGCATTTCCAGATCAGAGTGAATCTGACAGTTTCGGACAAACCATGGCGCTCCGGTAACCATTCTCAGAATTTTGTTCTGGATGATTTGAAGGGTCTTGATGTGTGTTGCGGCCGCGGTGGCCCATGCATGTGATGCATAGGTCAAGGCTGACCGGATAATGACCTTGTACATGAGCAACTTATTGTTCATGGGCAATTTGGAATTTCTATTTAAAAGTGGGAACAGCTTATGTATGTCCATGCATATCTAGTAATTATTTTTGAGCTCCTGCTTGTATCGTCTTTTCCAACGTCGTTTTATTTCCACGACTATTGGCTATCACTGACGCCAGGAAGATCTTTTACCCCCACTCCCTAGGAATGTTGCCACATCCTTTCCTTCGTGGAACGAGGGTATGTTTCTTTAACATATCTAACATCGCATGTAAACAGGAATGGCTGCTTTAAGCTTCCTTTGAAGAACGGCAAGTACGGGCATTCTATTTGTTTAAAGACTTAACCACAATGTTACTACGGTTGGTGCCAACTTTACAGTATATTGATATTTTTAAATAAGCTCAAGCGCCTACTGCGACTTGAATTCACGACCTTTGACTTCAGCGAGACACGTTGTGACTATTACACCGCCGAGACGGCCTTTTTAGCCAAATAACATGCCTTGTATTAAAACCATTTATATTCAAACAAATTACGTGCAGTAATGTACGCCTTGCTTTCATCGTTTCACCACAACCTATCTTTAGACATAGCGGTGGTTATGCCGACAAATTTGCGTTGGTCAAATCGTACGAAGAAATAAAAAGCCGCTTGTGCATACGTCTCAAAGCTACTATAATTTCATCGAATTAAAAAATTCCAGAAATTTTTTTTTGTTAAAATTTGGGCAGTTATTAATCTGTTCTGATCAAAAAGGGCTCTCACCATTTAAACCCGATAATAAATAACAAGAAATCAGACATACCTATGATGAGTTACGAGGCGACAGATAAACACACATATGATAAAGTCACGTGTCAAACGCACAGCACTCCTCCCTGCGTCGGGGATTAAAAACACCAGATGAATTTTGGGTAACTTGTAATTTTCTGCCGTAAATTTGTAGCTTTTGTCAGTTTAAACAGTTGCTAAATAAAAAAAAAGTAAAATTGTTGTTTAAAAAAATTCGAAGATCTTTGCAACCAAAACTAAAGACCGGCATAAAAAAAATAGGAAAGAAAAAAGATTATTTCTCGTATCAGATTAAATAAGATTTACAATTATTCTCATTCATAGCACAGTCCTGTAGATGTTTTACTGTATCTCTAAAAAATTTCTCGTTCTTTGTGCCTGTTGATTGCACTTTGGTACTTGCTCTTATTTAAAATAAATTTGTCTGTTTTGCAAGTTTTATATCTGTCTGTATCTCGTCTGTCTGTTTATATTTAGATACTTATGCATGTTGTTTTAATAATCTTTTCATATTTTTCAGTACTTTTAACATTGGCATCAAGCATGCAGTCTCTTTAATAATTATAATAGTAGTCTTTTTTTCATGACACATTTTCAAATTTTATAGTTTTCAAATATCTCACAGAGAACTTATAGGAGAATCACACAAATTGTTAACTTTGTAAAAATATTTTTAATTTCATCTATTGTGGCTAAATTGTATGTATTTAACAACACATTTGGCTAGGTTTCAGGAAATTAATCTACAAGACAAATATATTGTGTAGGTTTTAATGGCATTAGAACATAACTAAGGTACTTTTTCGTTTTACTAAACATTTTGTTTAAGGAAAATACAAAAGTTAATGATTTATATAAGATAATAGTGCATATTAGAGCTCTGGCTGCCTAATTGGTTACAATAATAAGGTTTTCTGTAAATATGCTGCTCTTTTGTAACCTCGTAGCGCAGGTTGCTAAGTGTCAGCTTGCAAAGCGAGAGGTCCAGAGTTAGAATCCCGGGCAAGCCAACTAGATGTTGACCTTGTATGGAAAATAAAAATAAATAAAAATCGGAGAATTGCGGTAACGGGCAAAGATACCACAGCCATTAAGTACATTTAAAAAAGTATATTTTTTAAAGATTTTTTTTTCGTTGCTGAACTGTAGACGTACAGAAATTTGTTGTTTATCTTCGTGCTTAAACTGATGTTTCTTTTTATATATTTTTGTACACTTTTACTATTATATTACCAAAGATGGGCAATATATCTAATACTCTTTATACAGTGATGGGCAAAAGTATAGACCACTTTAAATATGTTAAGAACCACTGAATTAATTTTGATTAAACTTTTCATGCGCTGCTTTCGTTTTACAAAATTATTGCGAGACTTCCATGGATCCTAATTAAATTTAAATTTTGCTATATGGTCGATGGAAGCGCCTCTGTGTCCGTGTTGGAAAGTCAATTTAAACTTCCCAATTCGGACTCGGGGGACGACGGTTCGAGACTGACCGGCAGCGGATGATTTTTTAAATCACTTCTGTCGTTGAGATCGAGCTTAAGGTGGAGGGTAGGTTAGTTTAGATGAGCAAAAAGGCATTGGCCTAATTGCCAGTAAGCATCTTACCTTTTTATCCATAAAAGCGACATCATGACTTGGTTGAATTTTTTTAAAATATATGCTTCTAAGCGGACTACAATTTGGTGTATGCACCCCTTTTTAATTTGTTATAAAATGGGGGCATTATCATCCCCATTTGTAAACAAACCATAGTTCGGCACTCCATAAAATGGGAGACAAGTACGACCCAGGCAACTACTGTTTACAGCCCATGTCATATTTTTCAAAGCTTTAAAAAACTTATCAATATACAAGGAGGTGTTTAAAAGTATTTAGTCTACAATAAAAAACGCGATACTTTTTTAACAAAATATTGTTTTTTAGGATAATCTTCTCTAAAACTGACGCATCTAGCTGAATGTTCATAAAGCATTTCTGAATCCTCTAAAAACTTTTTATCAAACTCTTCAAACCACTCCTCACCTTCATATATGACTTTGTTGTTTGTCGAAAATCGCTTACCTTTCAAATGTGTTTTGAGCTGTGATGCTAAACACTAAGAATAATTGTGGTGGTTATCCAATTCCAAAACAATTTTATCAATTGTTTTCGGTGCAATCAACTGCCTGTGCGCGGGAGCGCTGTTTGACAAAAGAGCACATTTCTGACCACATTTTCGCTTAGTCTTGTGATAGTTGTAACTTATTCTAGAAAATATACTAAAATTGTCCAATCTTTTGCCCAAAAAACTAATGCAAGAAGCTTCTCAGCTTTTTAACATAGAGCTTTTTGAATCGTGGAGGTTTTGAATGCTTTTACCCTTTCCATTGTTGTTCAGTCTTTAAATCAAAGTGATGAACTTATAGCACTATAAGACACTTAATTTAACCGCGTCAAACTACATATTGCGCTTTGGATTAATGTTAAAGCATTTCATAAGGCATTTTACCGAAAACTTTCTCATCCCTAAACAATGTAATAGACACCTTTACAGGAAAATGTAGAATGTTTGTGCTACACACTTCAGCCAGATTCTTTGACCATTTTATGTACAGAATCAATGCTTTCTTGCGTAGTCACAAAAATTGGTTTCTGGAAATCAATTTTTAATAATATCACTTTAGATTTAGATTTAAATTGTTTAATAAGTTGGGCCGAATTTTCTTTTAATTATTTAAGGGATGGTGAAAAAAAGTTGTCTTAGGTGTATCTGAGAATGCTTACAAAACATTAAAATTTTTAAATAATATCTAGCCGCGGCACTGAGGGTGAAAAGATAGTTTTTTATTTCTACTTTATTTAAGCCTGGGTAGATAAAAATAACAACTTTATTGTTTCCTTACTGCGAAAAAAAAACTGGACTTTATATTTTGAGTTTTAGCCACGACCCCGTAATTGATGTATAAATATAGCAAAAATTGCCACGGCGGTTTTAGAAGATATGAGCTTAACATCAGCTGATGAACAAGGTAAGGTGATAGATAAGAATAAAATACGAAGAGAAATTGAGAAGAAAAGAAACCAAATAAGAGAGGGGCAGTTATCTGGATTAACCATCAGTTGGTCATGTCGTCGGATTGTAAAACAGTTGGTGACGTGGGGTCTCTCATGACCTCAAGATTCTTATGACAGAAAAAGATAGCTATTTTTGAAATTTCACTGAATATTAATTACATTGGTGATAAACACAGTCTATTGGAGTGTTAAATATAGACATAAATATTACACTAACACTAACACTACATAGTAGTCATACTAGACAGAAAATTTCTTTGATATGAAAAAAACAACAATGAAAAAGAATGACTTACCTCGAGTTACATTACGTGAAAAACCTCCTCCTTGTACAAAAGATTCCGGAGGTAAATACCTCTCCATTCGAATCTCCGAGAGAGGGGTGTCGGGGTGGCGCCAGCATCAAGATTTAACATATCCTTCTCGAATATATGTGGCTTAAATTCTAACCTGAACTCCGTTCACCATTTTCTCCAGGCCAATGTGTGCCCCAACTCCTCTTCCTCACCGAAACTCAAATCAGTGCCAAAACAGCCACTAATCACCTTAATTTCCCGGGGTATGAGCTCCTTACTTCTTTTAGATTGCATGGAGGCGTCTACCCAGCACCAGACTCCCCAATTTAGAAGCTGAAAGAAAAGACATACTATGCATAAAACTCTGTCTCAGGGCTGCACCTAAATTCATCTGTTGCATTTACCGGTCACCTTCTGACAACAACTTTGTCCAGCTCTTTGACTACCTTTCTGAAAAAACCGACCATCTGATTTCTGAATATCCGTCCTTCGAGGTCACTATTCTTGGTGACTTCAATGTCCATAATAAGGAATGGCTAGGATCTTCAAAAACCGATTCACAGGGAAGAGCAGCGGAGGCCTTTACAGTCAGCAATTCTTTGGTAAATATGGTTCAGCAACCTACTTACTTTCCTCGCATCCCAACACACAGCTCAAATCCCTTGGATATCCTTCTTACTACAAATCCTGACTGCTATAAGATATCAGTCACCGCCCCCTGGGTCGCTCAGACCACGGCATGGTCACTGCTTCCTGCGCAATGCAACCCGAGGTCACACAGTCATCACACCCGCGTATCGTTTGGCACTACAACTCCGCGAACTGGGACGAAATGCGAGATTACTTTTCCTCGTTTCCATTGGCGTCTGTCTGCTTCTCTCATCCTGACCCCTCTACTTTTCTATGGAACAAGATTCACAAACTTTAATTTGGCAAGCAGCACATATTGGTATTTGGCAGAAATGACAAATCACATTAGTTTTTTTGTTTGCACTTCTTGGACATGACGCACATGTTTTTCATCTCGTTTAAGCTGTTGGCTTGAGTTTGTGGTTGCATCGGCCTTTTCACTATAAAACTTATACTTAGTCTCAAACTTCGCGGTAGTCTCTCATTGATAAGTCTTAGATTTCTATGGGATTTTAACAATATTAAATGCTAAGTCCTTCAGGCCGTTGACCACCGGCAAGTTCTTCTATCGGTACTATAATTCTCGCAATTCTGGTCGAGTAAATCGACACCCCCCTTTGCCACATTGTACAATGTAATAATATCTGGTTTACCCGTTTCGATGAGATTATCAACACAGCTTTATATATTTTTGGCACGAACGACAATAATGTGACTCCTGTTGCGAAGCCATCCATTGATGTATTCTCTGGTCTCTCTTTACTGGGTAAAAATTATTTTGGTATGCACCTTTTATTCTTTTATAGTGGCCCACGTACGTTAGGTGCTGCTTCTCCAGCTCCTGAACGACTTCCAGAGAGGAGAACCAATTTCCAGCTGTAATATTTCTTTTAGACCCATGCAGTGGTTGGGCTAATCGCAATACAGATTGCGTTGGTATCGCTAATTCGCGTTTTGCTTGAGACAGACCCCTTCCATCACAGTTTTTTCCAGTGTAGATGTATCCATTATAAATAGGAAGTGCGAGTATCAGTCAGGGCCATTACTTTTACACCGTACTTGTTCGGATTATTAGGCATATAAATCCTGAAACCACACCTGCCTCTAAACCCAACAAGCATTTCATCAATGCAGCCATAGTTACCAATGCAGTAGGACAGTTGTGAGTTTTGGACCAACTTCTCGAAAATCCAAGCCACTGGAGCAGACTTGTCTATTTCTCTTCTAGATGCTTCCGATTCTGCGTCATCGAAAGATAAGAAAATCATGAGCGTCAATGTTCTCTTCAGAGATTGTACATTGGAAAATATCTTTGCCGGTTCCATATGTTGAAAATAGTGAACTTGGATCTTCATTGTTCGATTTTAAGACACTACAGTAGTATAAGAGACCAATTAGACCTTTGATTTCTGTAATATCCGTGTCCTGCATTTCTATTTTTTCTTTAGTGTACTTCGGTGTGTTACTTTGAGGTTTCTGATTCGTTCTTTCTACAATATCCCGCAGCATATCTTTCGAAAAAATCAGATTCCAGGCGTCCACAGGTTTAGCAGAAGTACATCACGCTCTTGCTGGAGCTCGGAGACCAGGTATGAATAACAATATTCTTAGACGGCGTTTTTCGGCTTCGAATTATTGGTGAAGGTGACCACTTGAATCTATCTCTCCCATAATAAGATTTAGTCTGATTGGTAGAAAATATCTGGTTTTCGGAACTCACCATTTCTCGATCGTCACTCACATGTTCCTCCTCGTTCGCGTCTTCTTCATCATTTCTGTTCATTTCTGTATCTGTATCTGAAGGTTCATCTTGCACAAAGACCTCATTATTATCACACTCTTCCTCGCTTCCCAACTCATCATACCACTTTATGACATTTTCTTCAAAATTGGGGTCACCATATTGCACATAGCTAGAATAACTAGCCATGGTCTGAAAACAAAAAGTATCGTGAGTGGTGAGGTGGTACCACTCATGACCCCAAGCATAAGTCAACTCTAGTTATCTCGACAATGGTACTTATCAGTGTGTGATTCTTTCGGAAGCTGAAAACACACTATCGTACATAACGACAGAATAAAGATTCATCTGAGTCTCATATGGCACCACGTCACCAGTTGAGGATTAACAAGTATTGATCGCATATATTTTGAGGAGCGCAAGGGCCAGACCATGACTTAGCAAGAAGGAAGTCGGCTAGTGTTAGCGGAGGAACATATTGCATTAATTGAAGAACCCGAAAGCAAATACCTCTGGCATGTATCTTTAGTGTCACCAATAAAAGCAACTGACATAATAAAGGGACCAATGTGTGTTATAAAAGAAAACAAGTTCGACACAACAAAATGTAAACGCGGGTTGCAAAGAAGGCGTCATCCGTTCACATGCTAATAAACTGCTACTAAGGCATTTGTTACAAAAGCTGGATGGTTACACAAAAGAACCAAATTTCCTTTCGGCACCGATAGGGTCGCTACTTAGGGATTGCGAAAAGGCTCCCATTGTGGACTTCTTGCCAGTGGAAATTGAGATAATAGTATTAGATAAAAAATGACCTAAGAACAGATCAACAATCCCTACATCTCATTTGTCAAGCAATAAAAAGTGGTAAGTGCTCAGAAAATCTTTCCTCCTGAAACTCAGGAAAGTTAAGTCCCACCAGATGGTTGACTGCCTCTTCCGCGACTCTATATTTTTACAAAGGAGCCATCTAAAACACTTGTACTAGTTCAGTATATCATGAAAGTATGTGCACCATTATGGTTTAAAATAAAAGCAAATCCGTATATACAAGACGGAGCACATTTATGGGATACAGTACAGCTACTATACATTTTACAGATAATATTAGGGAAATTATTGGCAATGTTATATTAGACAATGCATACTTTGCAAATGTAGAAAATATTAATAGCTATGTTGGCAGATAAACTATAGCAATTCAGAGAACTTGTTATAAGAAAAAATTTAAAAGCAAGACAAAATTGACAAAAGACGATCAGAATTTTTAGTTCCAAAATTAAATTTTGCAGCTGAGGATTACATTGATCTGATTGACTGGTTTGAGGCTGTTACTGAAACTCCACCGACAATGCATATTTTGATGAAAGGCTTAGCATAATACGGAACCAAGAAACAATAACCGTTAATATTGACATACCCAGGCAATGAATAGAACTGTGAAAATAATTGCAGATGCTTCTTTATCAGTATGTGGACCCAAAGTACGTGATGGATACATAAGGGAAAAACTAAAAGCAAGAGCAAAATTAGCTGGTTGCGAAAATAAAAGTCAGTACTATAAAGCAAAAACAAAATAAAACGAATTGAGAAAATAAAGAGAGGAAAGGTGCTTTTAGAAATCGAGGTGCGACCACCTACTCGTTGAGTTCTGGGTTGGTTAAGAATCCACTCATAAGTAGTCGAATACATATTATGTTTTAACTACCAAAAATATTTATTAGACGTTATTTACATAAATTAAATATCGAACTAGGCGAAGTGTTGCATACCAGTAACTTTCTAGCCAATGGGACGCGGCTAAAACTGAAAACTTTAAGCTCAGTTTTCTTTCACGCATTAAGAAGATCATAAATAAATAATTTTAACTTACGCCTATTTAAAAATAAAATAAAATATTTTTTTAACGTCGGCCTATTTCCGCGAATATGGCCAATCACCGACGCCAGGGAGCAGTTTCACCTCACTATCCAGGAAATTTTGCCGAACCCCTGTCTTTCTGTAAGGAGGGTAGGGATCTTTAACGTGCCCACCATCGCATGGACACGGGACCGACGGCTTTACGCTCCCTCCGAAGGGCGGTACGTGCAGACATTCAACTTGCTCAAATACAATGCCAGAACCTCGGTTGATGTTAATTTTACAGTTTGTACTGAAAAAGTGAAAGGAGTACCCCGGGATCGAACCCAGTACCCTTCGGTTCAGAGGCACACGTTTTTACCTCTGAACCACCGAGGTTCTATAAAATAAAATAAAAAATTCATTTTCAACCCCACTGGGGTGCGGCTAAATAGTAACTTAAAAAATGTCTGGACACACCAAGTGAGTTATGGAACTACACGATGAATCCCAGATTGTCGCTCTAGACATATCCAAAGCATTCGGCCAGGTCTGGCACGCAGCGCTGCTTAATAAACTACCGGCCTATGGCCTACCACCAAAACTCTGTACGTGGACAGCAAATTCAACCGGAGCATTTCTGTTGTCATTGATGTCCATTCCTCTAAACTGTATCCAATTAATGCAGGAGTTCCTCAAGGTTCAGCTTTAGCCCCTACTTTGTTTCTTCACCACATCAATGACCTCCTCTCTAGCACATGCAACCCACTTCACAGTTACGTGGACGAGAGCACCCTCCACTCAAATATACAATTGTCTAAGCCTGTCTCTTTAGCCCAACTAGATGAGGATCACAGACTCATAGAGGGTTCTATCTCCATGGATCTCCAAAAAATATTAGACTAGGGAAGTAGAAATCTTGTACAATTCAACCCCACCAAATCACAGTCTTGCTTTCGTTCTCAGATATAAAAGTTACAGATAATTTTTGCTGGCATTTGTCTATTTAAAATATTGCGAAAGCCCAAAGCTGCAGTTACCAATACTGGGTTTCTGTTTCGGTTTTATAAATGGTTTTGGCAACAGCAGTTTTTATTTTATTTTATACTTCTACAATTGTGTTCTTTTGCCTGTGGTGCCCCCACTGTGCCCTATTTAAGTTACCTTCTAAAACAAGGCGTTCGGTTTATATAAAAATAGTTAATTAGAATCAATGTGAATTCTCTAAATTACAGAAGCAAAATTGCTTTGTCGGTTTATCCACATGTAAAGTCGATGGGATCCAAGCTTTTGTCCATCACAGTATAAATGACGACCCAGATACAATGTCCCAAGGAAGCACGTATTACTTAAAAATATATACCACAGCTCTGTATAAAACGAAATATATCCTTAGAATGTTTTTTAGCACCAGAAATTTAGTCAAAATATTTGTCTTGTAAGTATGGATGTAAGAGTTTTCTGACTTCTTAATATTGTTGTTGTAGAAAACCTCATAACATACAGCACCAGGTATAACGAAAGTAAACCGAGAATACGCTGTGATACCACACACTAAGAATCTGTCGCAAAATCATAGTTTTTACATTTATATTATATATGGGACGGTTTTACACAGCTATGGCAATTACATTAATATAACTAAATATACTCAAAATACTACTACAATAAACAATTCTTTTTCTTGTAAATAAAAGCCACATCAGATCCTTACAAGTCACATTGGGTATAAGCCAAACATAATATCATAATCGTAAAGTAATGATTATTATATATAAAAGTTCTCTGAAAAAAGGTGATTTCTTCTAAAGCATTCAGCATGGCCATATTTTATCTAACCTTTATCGTTTTACTAAGCTGATACCATTTTTCAGTATTATATACATATAATCATACAAATTTACCCTTAGACAAATACATGGTAAACACTTGAGACAAGGTAAATTTTGTAGCCTTCTTGTGAATTGGTTTTCGAAAAACATAAAGTTTTAAAAATAAAGTTCCAAAACTAATTTTCATTTTTATGATCTTGTACAAAAACTTTTTGCATAGTCTTTCCAGATTAAATCAAAATTATTTTACGATTTATACAATATAAGCGAGTAGGTAAACAGTATTTTAATAATAAATAACAAACAGCACATTTCAAAGGGGGTTTTTCTTGGTTTTAAAATTACAAAACAACATACCGGGTGCTACAAACTCGATGACCTATTAAGAGTGTCTAAAGAAAGAGAAAGGCTAGGAATTTGGAATTAAGGTTATGTTCATATAAAGCCGTGAGCTTCGTTTTAAAAATATTTTTAGCAATGCGGTGTTGCCATATCCTCTCTTACCAAATACCAACTCTAATTTTTCTAATAGAACACCCTATACATTATGACATTTTTAGATTCCACGGAGCATTCTTGAACTTTTTTATGTAACCTATCTTTTACTTATCTTGAGCCGTTTAGGAAATAAAAATGCCTTTTTAAGAAATTTGGCAGCCAGCATCTCTTATTAAAAAAATGTTTTCTAAACCAGCATAGCTGGAAGCCTGATTTTTCGGTGGTTTTTCCTCAGTATGTTGCTTAATCATAAAATGTAATGCGAATTAAGTTGATGCATACAGCATGTCGACAATATAATAGAACCTTTGTAAACGATTAAAAGCAAGTTAGGCAGAAATTTTAAATGGAAATATAAAATACAGGGTATTTTATAGTGGAACCCGAAGGATCAGTTAATTCTCTATCTAAAAGTATCATGTGATGTTATATCTCTTTTTATCGGTTTTGAACTTATTGGCAAAAATACTAGCAGAATAAAGCTAGTATTGGAAGCCTATGTTTTATTGCTAGATAGCCATGACCTTAAACAGTTTACATTAGTGGTCAAAATAACATTCGTCAGTTTGGAAGTTTATTGTCTCTGTGTTTGTGTGTAATCGATTATCTAAAATTGTCGAATTCTTATACAAACAAGCAAAGTTAAATCTGTTTTACATATGTATGGCCACTGTAACAAAATTATTTCTAGAACCTGCAGAAAATTTAATGAGCACTATCCAAATGCAGGTCCGATTAATGAAAAGAAAGTTAGGAGGATACAAAATAACTATGTGAACAAACGTCTCATAAAGAACCCAATAAGAGTGCAAGTTAAACCTGTAAAAGGTAACGACGACAATGAAATCAATGTCCTGGCATATTATTCTGTATATCCTAATGTGTCAATTTAGTCTGCTGAAAAAGATTTATGAATACCTTACAAATCGATGAAGAGGATTCTGCATACCCATACTACAAATCCTTACTGCTATAAGATATCAGTAACCGTCCCACTGGGTCGCTCAGTTTCAGACCAGGGCATGGTCATTGCTTCCTGCGCAATGCAACCCGAGGTCTCACAGTCATCACACCCACGTATCGTTTGGCGCTACAACTCCGCGAACTGGGACGAAATGCGGGATTACTTTTCCTCATTTTCATGGGCGCCTGTCTGCTTCTCTCATCCTGACCCCTCTAATATCTCACAAAACGTCACCGAAATCATCCAAGCTGGCATGGAAGTATTTATTCCACGTACACAGAAAACCTCTGCAGCCACTCAAAAGCCCTGGTTCTCTAAATCCTGTGACACGACCAGACTTGAAATGGTCAAAGCTCACAAAATACTTCTACACAATCCCAGTCAAGAAAACCGTCAGGCATTTAACGACGCAAGAAACCGCTATGTCCACATTTTTTCTGAGGCAAATAAAACTCGTTTAATAACCACATCAAAAACAAAGTCCTCTTAAGCTCCAGCGGCAGCAAACCCCTCTGGACTCTTGCTAAATCTATTGGGAATAATTTCTGCAAGAGCACGTCTCCACCTCTTGTCTCAGGGGATAAAATTGTTTCTACCGCCCTGGGCAAGACTGAACTTTTTGCCTCGTTGTTCGCCGGCAATTCTACTCTCAGCCCACCTCCAAATGATCAACCACCAACAGTCATCAATGTCGCGCATAAAATGACGGATATCACTTTCAAAACTAAAAAGTTACGAAATATGCTTTCTTCTCTTAATACCAGGAAAGCCTCTGGCCTTGACGAGATCCCAATTGTTCTCAAAAAATGCGCACCAGAACTTCGTCCTGTCCTGACTCGTCTGTTTCAGACATTTTACAATAGAGGCATATTCCCTAGTAACTGGAAAACTGCTCGAGTACAACCCGTCCCCAAGAAAAGATCCAAAGCGCTTCCTAGCAACTACAGGCCTATTTCTCTCCTTTCAGTCGTGTCTAAAGTGATAAAAAAGTATATAAACACCGAATTACTAAAATTTCTTGAAAAATACAGTCTAATCCTCGACATGCAGTATGGATTCCGTCAGTGCAGATCAACTGCCGATCTCCTTTCCTTTGTCACCCATTCTTGGAACAAGTTTATGGAACTACACGGTGAATCCCAGATTGTCGCTCTTGACATATCCAAAGCACTCGACCAGGTCTGACACGCAGCGCTACCGGCCTATGGTCTACCACCAAAACTCTGTACGTGGACAGCAAATATCCTCTCCAACCGGAGCATTTTTGTTGTCGTGGATGGCCATTCCTCTAAACTGTATCCAATTATGGCAGGAGTTCCTCAAGATTTGCTTTAGCCCCTACTTTGTTTCTTATCCACATCAATGACCTCATGTCTAGCACATCCAGCCCAGTTCACAGTTACGCGGATGACCAGCACCCTCCACTCAAATATACAATATTCTAAGCCTGTCTCTTCAGCCCGATTAGATGAGGATCGCAGACTCAAGGAGGGTTCTGTCTCCGTGGATCTCCAAAAAATATTACACTGGGGAAGTAGAAATCTTGTACAATTCAACCCCACCAAATCACAGTCTTGTTTTCTTTCTCATAAGAGATACACCAGCCCTAGACCTATCACAATAGACAACCAAGTTATTCAAAGTAATGAGTCCTTTTCACTCTGTGGATCGAAATCTCAATTGGAACCAATATGTCACATCAATTGCAGAAGCGGCTGCTAAGAAATTAGGTTTCCTCTTGCGGGCTCGCAAATACTTTTCACCGTCTAATCTCTATACCTTATATACTTCACAAACAAGACCAAACATCGAATACTGCTCCAACATCTGGGGTGCCGCTGCCGCTTTTACACTCGCTATCCTGGACTCCATTCTGAAGAGAGCTATACGTCTCATCGGTGACCCTACCCTCACCCAAAGGCTGCCATCCCTTGCCCATCGACGTGCTGTTGGTGACCTCTCTCTCTTTTATAGATATGTGCACGGGCACTGCTCAGAGAAGCTTTCTTCCATAGTTCCTCCACCTGCTGCCCCCAACAGATCTACCAGAGAAACAGAGCGAATGAACCCTTTTACTGTCCAGGTCACCAGACATAGAACATCTTGTTATGCCCGCTCTTTTATCCCGAGGACTTCCAAGTTGTGGGATTCCTTGCCGGCACATGTTTTTCCTTCTCCCCCGAACCTCCAAACCTGCAAGTCCAGAAGTAGCAAGTTGTCTCTTTCCTCCTTGTCGACACCCCTGGTACGATACTATTTAGGCTGTAAGCCTTCGTGGTGTGTTATTTAAATAAATAAAATAATAATAAAAGCATAACATTCATAATTATAAATTTGTGACACTTCAAGCAAGCGAACCTAATGATCTCCGAAAGCGCATTGAATAATGCGATGACTTTAATTCGTTCACAAGAAGATCCAAATTTGATGAAAAAAATTAATTGCCCCTATGAAAGTAAATTCACCAGGCAAGGCATATTTAAAGGAAGAAATTCACATTATTAGGCTGCAGAAAATACCCACTCTGTTAAAGAAAATTCGGTTTTAATGCATTGTGTTTATTGGTGAACGATAAAATTAAATTTTGTTTCTTTAATGAGAATCTAAATTGGAGAAATTTCTCGAAATATTACGGACCACAGTATCTGACTTTCTCGGCGAATTAAATTTTGAAATTCTGCGAGATTGTCGGTATCAACTAGACGGTGCACCAACTCCCTGCACAAATGAAGTTACCAATGAACTGTCAGGGATGTTTCAAGATCGTTGGATTCGTCGATCAGGTCCTTGGGTTCGGCCTCCAAGGTCCCCAGACCTTACCCCACTTGATTTTTCTCTGTGAGGGTAGAATAAAACAATTGTTTACATTACCACCATTCATACTATGAAAGAACTTCAAAATCGAGCTAAAGAAGCACTCCGTCTTTAGAGGTCTATAAGATACAAGAAGCAACAAAAGACCACGTCCAGAAACAAATTCTTGAATGTTTGAGTTAGTGGAGGAATTTTCGAATATTTTGGTTATTAAGTCTTTCCTCTTGTTATGTCTATTTCTTGTTATTTTATTTTAAAGTGTTAAAAACTGGTTAAGGCGTTACAAATAATTTAGTTATTGATTTTTTGATTTATTGTTGTTATTTTTTTCCTTACTCTAGAATAGTAATTTATTACTTTATTTGATAATGCTAAGTTATTGCTACCTGTATTATATTATTTTAAAATCGTATTATATTCAACAAGTGAATAAAACATAACTTTTTTGCATGAATGAAGCAAATAAATAGTTATTCCTTGCTTGCTACTTGCATTATTCTGTTTTTGCTAATAAGTTCAAAACCTAAAAATAGATATAATCTCATATTATACTTTTAGATAGAGAATCAACTGGTCATTCGGGTTTTAGTATAAAATACATGGTGTTACATTTAAAATATCCGCCTAACTTGCATTTTAATGTTCTACAAAAAGTCTATTATATTGTGGACAGCCTGCATGCATCAAGTAAAAAGTAAACATTTTTTAAATTAATAGATGGTAGTTGCCAAATATCTTGAAAAATAATGTTTATTACCTAAACGGTACAAGATAAGTGAAAGATAGATTATTAAAAAAACATCCCTAATATTCCGTGGAATCTAAAAATGTCATAATATATAGGTATTCTATTTGTCGATCTACCTATACTTATAACATAGCCTTAATTCCAAATTCCTACCTTTTCTTGTTCTCTGGATATTTCTAATAAGCCAACGAGTTTGGTGCACCCTGTATATAAATGTTTTGGCGATTCTGTCTCAGTAAAATTTTACTAATTTTTACTGTGCTAAACGAATAAAAGAAATAATGTTACGTCGCACTCACAGACAATTTAAATCTTGCATTCCCGCAATACTACGTCATGAGATCGAAAGTTAGAAAAAGTGGGGACGCGGTACGAATGGGTATCAGTGTTTTTAATCTACCGCACAGTTACCGGGTTAAAAAAGCAAAGTTACCCATGTTATCTGAAAAGTGGTAAACCTGGAAATATGGCATCCATTGTATCGGGCATCCTCAATAACCCTCCGGTAGGAAATTTGCATATTTTTATCCAGCTGTTTTTGAAATTCGATAAGGTTCTTGGACTTTTGAAACACATTTATGTTATAATATATTGTAGATTTGAAAAAATAAAACCTGAAATTTTTATTTTGGCCATACGTCTAGTAACCATACATTTTTAGACACCTCGAGCAAGGATGGAGAGTACGTACACCCTTGCTCTTTCCTTGGAGCAAAGGTTTTCCTACTTGAGTCCGCAAAGTCCATAGGGGCTGAGCTCAACAAACTTTCAGGCAGCCTACATTTCAGCAACGATGATAGATGATGCTGAATAATAAAAAAAATGTTCTTAAAAACTATTTTATATCATTAATCTAGGATGAGGCATGCAAATTTAAAAGTTTGCAAAAAGTTTTGTTTTTGAACAAAATCAAACGTGAGACGCAAATTTTACTTTGTGTTAAATGTTTACAATGTATATAAGTATTGCTTAAATTCATAACATGAAAAATTTGTAACTTATATATGTTTATTTTCAAAAAATTACAATTTTTTATCCGTTGTGAATTTTATAAAGGGTATGTACATTCATTTCTACCATCATACCATCAGGTAGACTTCTTACAAAATGACAGCACTATTTTCATCGTTTAAAACACTTTATTTTTCAAATAATTAAAGGGGCAAATTTTTTAATAGGAATACAGATTGGTTTATATTCCTTAACATAAAAAATGACCTGACCTGACCTGACCTGATAGGTTATCTGGGCACCAGAACATTGCCCTCAAAATAATGATACAAAAAGCTAAATCACCCCAAAAACCACATAATAACAGAGAATTATGCGCTAGATACGTATTTCGACGACCAAGTTGTCCTCATCAGTAGCTGTCGTTAACCTGATTAGACAGTCACTGATAAACACAATTTTGTTGTCCAAATACGTATCCAACGCATAGCTTTCTTATAAGTATAATTTGGAGAACCCAATTCCTCACAACCCAGTTTTTGACCCGACGATCGTTTCTCTAACAAAGTTAACGTCATCAAGGGGATGAATAAACTATGTGAATAAAGACTATAACTACTATTTATATGTTAGTTGCGAAGCTATTGCGAACAGCGTCCTCTAGGAAGGTATACAGACAGACCCCCACTTTTGAGTATTAAATCCCCGTGGTTAAAACTGCATACTACCTGCCTTTGTTATGCTGTGCGTCGTTATCAAATATTCCATCTAAAAAGGGCACGCTGGTTATTAAGATAACAGTTCGAACAATGGACTACATAGAACCGGACCTACTCTATTAATCGAAACATTTTTCTTCAAATTTCCACGATATATATATATATATATATATATATATATATATATATATATATATATATATATATATACTTTTGTAAGCATCAAGCTGACGCGACTGCCTAAAATTTTTTTAACTTGAGATTTTCTTTATCTGCATGATGATTATTATTTCAAATATGCTGAGCAATACATGATTTGTCAATAGTGCCATATCTCAGTTGCGCTAAATATTCTTTAAATCTGGTTTCAATGGTTCTTTTAGTTTGTCCAGCATATTTAAGTTCACAATTCTTACAATCTATTTCATAGATTTCCAACACATCTATCTTTATCCTTTGGGTCACCTACCAAATTTTTTAATGTAGTTTTTGTAGAAAATGTTAGCAGCGAGTTGGTTTTCTTAGAAATGCTATTAAAACCTCTCGTAATTCGCGGTTCAAATGATAAACAGACGACCGTTTTGTCTGGTTTAGCTTTTCTGAATGTCGTCGATTCCGCTAATATTTTCTTTGTTTTATGATTATTGACTAGTTTTTCCACTAAGCAGACGAAGTAAATATTATACTTAACTACATTTTTAATGTATTCAAGTTATCTCTTGTATCTTTCTTCATCTAATAAAACTGTGTTAATCTATGAACCAGAAAATTTAAACTAGCTATTTTTTGTGGAAAACTATGGTATGAGTCAATCGACATGTAATTCACAGTAGTGGTTTCCTTTCTGTGGATGTCAAATTCTATATTACATTTAGATTCGAATTACATTTCGATTCTCACACCATGGTTTAACACAAAAAAAATTCTGGACGCAGCAAGTGCGTTATGGTAGTGAATTTTCATAAAAATATTTTTAATAACAAATATGTATGTTTTTTTAAGAAAGCAGGCATCAAATTTGGTTACCAGTATAACCTATATACTAAAAAAATGTGCCATCAAAATAACTTTATTGTGTGAAAATATACAAAAATTTCCAAAAGTAAACTTAAAGTGTTCCCGAAAAAACACGTTTCTTGGTCAACCTTATAGGTTAATAACAAATTGAGCTGTTCAAATATGAAACATTTGATCAAAATTCGCTACCATAACGCACTTGCTGCGTTCAGAATTTCTTTTCTTACAAACATGCATTATATTTCGATGGAAAATGCAAAAATGCAATAACATAAGGCGTGTTTGATTAAAAAAAAGGAAATTTGTATCACCAACGACTTATGGGCCACCCTGTGATTGTAGAAATATTATTTTAAGATGTAGCTTAAGACACCCTATAATTAATATATACAAATTTTTTTCGTCTCTTATATAATAACGGATATATTGAGCTATATTGATTTTTTACGAAAATTCGACAAAAATTGTATACCATTAAATGATAAACTCTATAGCTAAGGCTACTTGTCAAGCATCAGAGAAAGGGTCTATTTGAAATGAATTTTCTGCAAATATTTTAGTAAAATGAAGGACAATGATGGTTGAAACATTTTATTTCTATAGCCCGTATTAGATTCAAGTTATTTGCCTAAATGTTGCCAATTTTGACATTTTAAATCGCCACTTTGACGTTTTGAGGAAAACCCCAATTTATTTTTCTTTAAATGCCTATAACTTTTTTGTCTTTTGAGCTACATAGCTAAATTTTGGTAGGTAACTTACCTATACGGATATAAACTTGCGTGCCAAATTTGGTTGCCCTTACTTTGTTGATTCCGGAGATATAATTTTTTTTTCGAAAGAAAACGCAAAATTTTCTTGGAAAACCTAGGCAGATTTTCCTGGCTAACGAACTTATCCAAGCTATTTGCAAATGGAATTTTTTCACCAAATTTAATCAAAATCGGCCCATTATTTTTTTAATTTTCGGTGTGATACATATATATATATATATATATATATATATATATATATATATATATATATATATATATATATATATATATATATATATATATATATATATATATATATATATATATATATATATATATATATATATATATATATATATATATATATATATATATATATATATATATAAACATATAAAAATTGAAACTGACCTTGAATATGTTTTCTGGGGGGCCTAATTAGCGCTCATGTAAAGAAATTTTTTCAAAATTCAAAAGTCGGGATCTCCTCATTAGTGAATTTTTTTTAAGAAAATTCACTAAAAGGCTAGTTTGAATTTTCTAGCCAATAGATTAATACAGCTTTCCTTAAATAAATAAAGATACAACAGAGAACTTGAATATAATAAAAATGTAGCTAAGTATAATGGTTACTCTGTCTGCTTAGTGGACAAACTAGTCAATAAACATAAAACAGAGAAAATGTTAGCGGAATCTACGATTTTCAGAAAAGATAAACCAAACAAAACGGTTGCCTGTTTACTATTTGAATCGCGAATTACGAGAAGTTTTAATAGCATTTTTAAGAAAGCAAATTTTTTGCGAAAAATACATTAAAAAAACTTGATAGATACTTCAAAGGATGAAGATAAAACCACAGATGTGTTGGGAATCTACGAATTAGGTTGTATGGATTGTAAACTTAAATATATTGGGCTAACTAAAAAAACCATTGAAGCTAGATTAAAAGAACATTTAGCGCTATTGAGATATGGCACTATTGATAAATCATGTATTGCTCGGTGTTAAGGGAGCGGAGGATAAATAGGGAGTAACTTTTAGGACTAGGATAATTTTGACACAGTAACGATGTAATTTGTGATAAAATTTAATAAATAAAATAAAGTTCAACAATTATTACAACTAATTTAACCGAATGAATTTAAAACCGAAATCTTTACATAATGAAATCTTAATTAAAAGTCTCCGATCTTGATCTCTACATTTTCAAAGCAAAAGTCTCCGATATTAATCTTTACATTTTCAAAGCAAAAGTCTCGCTTATGTTTATCAACATTACTTATAACCTTGCTTGGTCTACAAATTGCAAACCTCATCAGTCAGCATTCCTTATACTGTACTCTGCAATTCCAACTTGTTTATTATTTATCTAAACATGTAATGTAATATTTCATTGCCAATAATTATGATATTTATGTGACCTACTTAATATAGGAATTATTCTAATTTATGGTAGCGAATTTTCGTAGAAATATTATCATATAAAAATAATACTAAAATATATTTTCACGATTAGGAATGCCCTCTTGGATAGTTTTCTGTTCTATGAACACTCAGGATATTTGCGACAATAATCATCATGCAGATCATATATATATATATATATATATATATATATATATATATATATATATATATATATATATATATATATATATATATATATATATATATATATATATATATATATATAAAAATTTGAACAAACAAACATGTTTCAATGAATTGAGTAGGTCCGATTCTCTGTAGTCCATTGTTCGAACTATTATCTTAATAACCAGCGTGTCCTTCTTAGAAGGAATATTTGATAACGAGGCACAGCATAACAAAGGCAGGTAAAAGTTTTAATCACAAGGATTTAAGACTCAACAGTGGGGGTCTGTCTGTATACCTTCCTAGAGGACGCTGTTCGCAACTGCTTGGCAACTAACATATAAATAATGGTTCTAGTCTTTATTCACTTAGTTTATTCATCGCCTTGATGACGCTTTGTTAGCGAAACGATCGTCGGGTCGAAAAACTGTATTATAATGATTTCAGTTCTCCAAATGGTACTTATTAGTGCTCATCACAGGTTCCAATCTTCAAACATTGCACAACTCTCTGTTATTAATTTTTTGTGGTTTTTGGGCTGATTCTGCTTTTTGTTTCGGTTTCCAGCTACAGTGTTTTACTCTTTTACTCAAAATGATGTTGTATAACTAATAAAATATTAAAACTTTAGATAAACGCTTTGCTGAAAATAAATTTTCTCTTCTTCTTAGGTGATTGCAATTTTTGATAACGTTTCAAACATAATTTCAGAAATATATTTTATTATGTTCAAACCTAGGCTTAGTATCTCATCCTTATTGCCTATATTTTGTATTTAGTTTATAAATAAATCACTGCTAACCAAGAATTTTATTTTTGATAATAATGAGAATACCAGTGTTGTTGCGATAAGGAAGGATACGTTAAGGATTGCGTGGAGACTGGAACAAAAGAATCAGCAGAACCACCCCCCAAAAACCACAAAAATAATAACAGATAATTATGTGCTTTTGTTTTTGTAGTTTTTGTGGTGACTGCTCATAATTTCAGAAGACTGGAACTCATGCTGAGGACTGACAAGTACACTTTGGAGAACCCAATTCACCTGAATACATTTTTAGGACCTGACGGTAATTTCATGAACAAGATAAGCGTCATTTAATGATTATCATTAATCTGGTAATATTAATCATAATCAAATGAAAGGCTTCTGATCCAGACAATAAATTTATTATTAAAACCCTACGCGTTTCGGCTACCTAGTAGCCATCTTCAGGGGAAAATCTAAAATACAATAAAAAGGTCTGTCAGAAAACATTGTTTTCTAGTAGGCAATTGTGCCGGTTGAAGCACAATGATCTCAAGGTAAGCCCTGCAGACATCATCAAGGTAAAAAAGCTACAGTCAAACAGTAAATACCTTAAAAGTAACAGTAAAAGCCAACATTTACAGTAAAAACTACAGGCTATAGTTAAACTAGCTAAAAAAGCTACATTATAGTCAAAAACATGAATCAAAGCAGATTAAAATTATCAGAGTAAAAGAAATGAAAATCAAGCTTCTCCACATCAATGACCTCCTCTCTAGCACATCCAACCCAGTTCACAGTTATTCGGACACCCTTCACTCAAATATAAAATATTCTAAGCCTGTCTTTTTAGCCCAATTAGATGAGGATCGCAGACTCATGGAGGGTTCTATCTCCATGGATCTCCAAAAGCCATTAGACTGGGGAAGTAGAAATCTTGTACAATTCAACCCCACTAAATCACAGTCTTGCTTTCTTTCTCATAAGAGATACACCAGCCCTAGACCCATCACAATAAACAACCAAAATAATAAATCCTTTTCACTTGTTGGTATCTCTGTGGATCGAAATCTCAATTGCCACCAACATGTCACATCAATTGCAGAAGCGGCTGCTAATAAATTAGGTTTCCTTTACCGGGCTCGCAAATACTTTTCACCAGCTAATCTCTATACCTTATATACTTCACAAATAAGGCCAAACCTCGAATACTGCTCCCACATCTGGAGTACTGCTGCCGCTTCGACCCTCGCTGTCCTGGACTCCATTCAGAAAAAAGCTATACGTCTCATCGGTGACCCTACCATCACCCAAAGGCTGCCATCTCTTGCCCACCGACGTGCTGTTGGTGACCTCTCTCTCTTTTATAGATATCTGCACGGGCACTGCTCAGAGGAGCTTTCTTCCATAGTTCCTCCACCTGCTGCCCCCAACAGATCTACCAGGGGAACAGAGCGAATGCACCCTTTTACTGTTCAGGTCACCAGACATAGAACATTTTGTTATGCCCGCTCTTTTGTCCCGAGGACTTCCAAGTTATGGAATTCCTTGCCGGCACATGTTTTTCCTTCTCCCCCGAACCTCCAAACCTTCAAGTCCAGAATTAACAAGTTGCCTCTTTCCTCCTTGTCAACACCCACGGTACGATAGTATTTAGGCTGTAAGCCCTCGTGGTGTGTTGTTGAAATAAAAAATAGCTGATTGTCAAAATGTAAAAGTCAAATGAAAATTAAAAGTTGTGGAGTGAACCGACAGAGCAAACGTACCAGAAGGCTACACAGTCAAGCAGGAACCCCATGAGAACTCTTAAGGAGTTTGAAAATTTGTAGAGTGAATTAAGAAAAACAAAATGGCCTCAGTACTTACTTTCTAATTCTTGAAAATTAGAGTCAAAACTATACACAGGTTGACAAAGTTGGGATTTTTCATCTGTTGTACCAGAGGTCCAACAACATCGCACCCGAATGTGTCAGAAAATCGATTCACGGTGTAATCCAATCAACATAAAACGGCAATTTAACCACCATACAAGAGAGCGGATAGCGCTGACTCGACGGCAAGACGGCGAACTATAAAACAAACAATAGAATAGCAGATATGTTGTTTTAGTGAATTTTTATTTAAAAAAATTCACTAATAGAGAGGTATCGATGGTGAGACTTTGCAAATTTTTTTTTTTAATGAGCGCGAACTAGGACCCCTAGAACCCATATCCGTGGTCAGTTTCAATTTTTATATGTTGATATATATATATATATATATATATATATATATATATATATATATATATATATATATATATATATATATATATATGTATCCGTCTGATAACTCAAAAAATAATTAACCGATTTTAATGAAACTTGGCAAGTGCCTTTCCTTTATTAATGGCCTGAATGAGTTTGTTAGCCAGGAAAAGCGGACGAGGTTTTCCGTGAAAATTTTGAGTTTTTCTCCGAAAATAACAAAGTTGCTTTAATGAAATTTACTATATACGTTGCCTTGGGAGAGACCTTACTACGTACCAAAATTCAACTTATAGAAAATTGAGTTATTCAAATTGTAAATTTTCTTTCGAAAAAAAATTTTTCTACGAAAATTACAAAGTTATTTTAATGAAATTTGGTGGATATTTTTTCCTAGGAAAGACCTTACTACGTACCAAAAGTTAACTTTCTAAGTTTATAGAAAATTGAGTTATTCAAATTTGAAGCATTTAATAAAAATTCACTACCATAACGCACTTGCTACGTCCCGAGATTTTTTTAATTTGACGTCGAGTCAGCGCCATCCGCTCTCTTGAGTTTTCACAAATGGCCGACTTTTACTCTTGTC
This sequence comes from Tillus elongatus, assembly GCA_964006375.1. Classification (NCBI taxonomy): domain Eukaryota; kingdom Metazoa; phylum Arthropoda; class Insecta; order Coleoptera; family Cleridae; genus Tillus; species Tillus elongatus. The sequence goes on from OZ023262.1 coordinate 300,599,126, forward strand.
TTGTGGTTAAATTATCGTTTTATATTGATTGGCTTACACCGCAAATCGATTTTCTGACACATTCGGGTGCGATGTTGTTGGACCTCTGGTACAAGAGATGAAAAATCCCAACCTTGTCAACCTGTGTATAGTTTTGACTCGTATTCTCAAGAATTAGAAAGTAAGTACTGAAGCCATTTCGTTTTTCTTAATTCACTTTATAAATTTTCAAACTCCTTAAGAGTTCTCATGGGGTTTCTGCTTGACTGTGTAGCCTTCTGTTACGTTTGCTCTGTCAGTTTACTCCACAACTTTTCAATTTTCAAATTTAATTTCACATTTGACTTTTACATTTTGTCAGCTTGATTTTCTTTTCTTTTATTCTGCTTTGACTGCATGTTTTTGACCATAATGTACCTTTTTAGCTTGTACTGTAGACTGTACTTTTTAATGTGGATTTTGGCTTTTACTGTTACTTTGAACCTATTTACTGTTTGACTCTATCTTTTTAACCTTGATGATGTCTGTAGTGCTTACCTTGAGATCATTGTGCTCAACCGACACAATTGCATACCAGAAAACGATGTTTTCTGATAGACCTTTTTATTGTATTTTAGATTTTCCCCTGAGGATGGCTACTAGGTAGCCGAAACGCGTAGGGTTTTAATAATAAATTTACTGTCTGGATCAGAATCATTTCATTGAGTATCTGATTATCTATTCCAGACCATGTGACGTTTAGGAATGAAATGTGAATCATCTTATGACACTAACTTTGTTGGTGAAAATCGTCAGAGTTCAAGGAGTTGTGTCGATTTGGGTTTTCGAAAGTATACTTATCATAGGGTACACTATGATACTGATTTTTCTATATTATAAATTATGTGTCTGTGTGCGTGTGTGTGTTAGCTTAGAGACGGCCTCGAAAGCAAAGTCCATTAGCCACAAACTGTATATTATGAACTAGGTACATAATAGTTATTTATGTACCAAGGGTATAAATAGATGTTTATGCCCGAGAGCGACTATTTTACAAATCCGGGGGCTTCCGGCCCGAGGGTTTGTAAGTCGCTCGAGGGCATACACCTCTATTTATACCAGCGGTGCATACAAAATTTTGTCATACTAGTCATACCCAAACAATGAAACATGAATCACCGTTTGCTGAAGGCAACCTAACTATCACCCGATCTTTTATGTTATAATTCGACTAAATAATGTTAAATAAATATTTACATATTACTTTTATTCCATTATCTGTAATTTCATTAGTAAAGGTTATTAAAGAAGTCAAACAAAAATTATTTGTTTTTATGTGGGCGTGGACCATAAAGTGTACGTTTTGCCGGCGCGGGCCATAAAGTACACTTTATGGCCCGTGGGCATAAAGTACACCATTATGTAGTTGGTAACTAAGCAATAAAAACACAATAATGAACTAGTATCAGATAAAATATTATAAAAAGCTTGTAATCCCTCTATAATAGTGCTTTCATTTTTGAGAAGTGGTCATTGTAAGATAACCTCCATGACGATCATTTTAGGTAGTTATTTTTTCGAAATCCAATTGTCTTGTACAGAGCCTGTATTTTTAGAGTACTTTATCGTAGGTGATGCTGCATGTCTAAAATTTTTGTATCAGTAGATTTTTGCGTTAGATTAATTGACGTAACGTTTTCTCTTGGCCACATTTATCTCAAGTCAAGAAAAACCTAGAAAAAAATATCACGAAATAGTACCGTAAATGTAGAGAATTTTTTGATTTAGCGATTCGTTGAATCTAATAACTTACATATCAGATGTGGGTCAGATATTTTGAGTAGGGGATATTAAAATATGTTAAGAGGAATTCTGTGGAGTTTAATAGATGTTGGTTAAAGAATGAGTTTGTTGGAAACAGAAAGCGTCGTTTTTTGACTGCCTCCTGGATATGGCTGGTCAACTTGGAGGGAGTAGGACTGGCAGTCTGAGTATGGAAGGGGCCCCACTTATGGGTGGCCAGGAAACTACAGACGTCCATCAGCATGAAGAAAACACCCTGGCCACTCTGGCGAGGAGGAATACGAAAAGAAATCGATCCGTAAGGTGAGTCAAATAAAAAACATAAGGATTTAAAAGAAATGCCTCTTTATTTTAAAAAGATTTAGTTAAGCATAACATATGAGGGGTAAATAAATTTTGATTTGTTTTCGACATAACTTTTGAAAATAACTCAAAGTTAGTCATCACTTGCTACAGCATTCTAAATATATTACGTATTTTGAGTTACGAAAAAAATGTTGAAGAGGAAACATGCTTTGCGTAAAAAATACTCCTTAATATAAACATTATTGATTACTTTATACAGAGTGTTTCATCAGTCGGTGCAAAAAATATGGAAAAAGATTGCCTAAGAAATTTTAAGGGGGTTCTTATATAACATATTTTGATTTAAGCCTTTTTCGGGAGTTTGCTGTATTTTAAAATGGGATGGAAAATTCACATTCAATTATTCTTCTCAAAAATGCCTCGTAATTTAAACATGAAATTTTGCGTGCGGAGACTGTCAAAACTAATTTTATTTAACGCGTTTTTCTCTACAGGGGTGGATATCACTACCCCTCCCGCCTTTTTTACAAAAACCTTTTTTCCCAAGTGATTATTGAAACTATATTAACATAGTTTCGTTGTGTTATCTCTAGGACGTGTTGAAACGTGGGAATTTATTTCATAAAGCAATCAATCAGGTGACTCGTCACCACCGCCGATTACGAGTCACCTGATCGATTGGTTTGTAAAATAAATTCACACGTTTCAACAATTCTTAGAGATAGCATAAGAAGACAGATATTTCCCCAAACGAAACTATGTTAATTAAGTTGTCGTTAAACCTTCTCAAATTATTAGAGATGGAAACCTTTTAGTTCAGTTAATAAAGACAGTTTAAAGACCTCGTCTGGCGATAAGAATACAATACACTGCAGAATTTGCCTGCGACTAGTTCCCCTCTCGGTGCCGCCCCAAAATCCGGTATATAAGGTGATGTTAATTTTTAAAGTAGTTAGAATTTTTCAGCCTCTGATGACGCTAACTTGGTTAGTGAAACGATCGTTAGGTCTTTTTAAAATTTGTTGTGGTGATTTCGGATCTCCAAGTGTACTTAACCTTTTTCTTAACGTATTTTTTTTCATTTTGAAATTTATTTTTAATGGTCAAAAATTTATTTGTAGATTTTCAGTTATCAAGCATAAAAATAAAGTGTTTGTGACGACTTTTGCTTTGCGTCTCTCAATGTCTTTTATAAGCATACTTTTTCTTAGTTCTTGTAGCACCCTTTTCTTACACTCTATACGTATTAAATCTTGAGTCTCTTAGGTTTAAGTTCAAGCATCTATTATTGAGAAGAATATTGCGTCTGTGAAATGCCGACTTTGTACCGTGATTCTTCGCTGCATTTACTTGGAGCCTTTTAATCAGGCAAGTCCGTTTTTCTCTCCTCTTTTTTCACAATTTTGTACGGTTTCTGTAAGTGTACCCCATGTTGTTCATTTTTCCTCACCTTCACATTTGATAAACTTCTATTCTCGAGTTGTCCAAAATTATAAATCTCACATTATAGCCCTCTATGCGTATGACTTTATAAAGCCATCCCTTGGATCCGAGCGGAAATATTGATCTGTGGGAAAAGTAATTTTGTCGTTGAATATTTACTTTAACACTACGACCTTCTTTTTCTCTACATTAACCATTATCCGGAATAATATTACCAAAGTACGTGGAAGATTCTACGTGTTCAAATGTTGGCTATTCTGCTTTATATGTATCTTCGCACTCCTCTTCTTACTTATCTTCAGTATTGTTATCCTTGTCTTATTGATTTTTAGTTGAATTCCTCTCACCACACCATTTAGTTATATAAGAGTCCTTCGAAATTCGGAGTCCTTCGTTATTCGTTTTTGCCTTGTCATCAACGAAGATAATTGTCCTAGACTCGTACCACATTTTCCAACGATGCTTTAACATTAAATGTTTTTATACAGCTTCTTAATAAATGGTTTCACGGATTTCTTAAAATCATAAATATACAGCTTCTTTCACTATATTACCTGTCGAAAATTGCTTTTCCGATCACGTACTCTTTGGGTCTGTAGTTACTTGGTGCCATATCTGGCGTATAAGGTGGTTGCTCTAATACTTCAAACTCAGCGGAGGCAGACTTTACGATGTCTTTATTAACAAAAATGTTTTCCACGACTTTAGACGCCTAGCACGTATTATGTTGTTTTAGCCGACTGTTTTACGGCGCCATCCACGAGATAAGTGGTGCCATTTGCATTGAAATCTTGGATACTACGCGTATACAACAGACCTTGTTTTGTTAGAAGGACAATCTCCCATTTTTGGTGGGCACTTGGATCATCCGTATCTTGTGCATATTTGAAATTGACACTTTTATTTTGCCTGTCCACTGGCACGCGTCAACTGATCTCTGTTTTTGCCGTATCTTCTATGTGAGTGGGATGTTTCACTCCCTTCGCCGCGACCTCCGGTCTATTGCGGATCACGTCGAATTGTTTAATTTTAACTCTTGAAATACAGCTTCCTGTAGGAGTCGATATTTTTCAGAATAAAAGTTGGCTTCACAGGGTCCTTTGGGGGCTTGTTTTGCCCGCTGTAGGGGTGTAGTACAATCTGAGCAACCGTTTTGAACCTCACGGAGAGATATCCTCTCTCCGAGTTCGTCAGTGTTTAACTGAAGGCAGTACCATGGAGTTCCGTTCCCAAACAGCACCCAAGTACGGTCGTTTGTCCGTTTAGAAGTTTACAGTGGAGGCTTCAATCTTCGAGTGCAATCCACCCCTAAAGGCTTCACCTTCCTTCCGGTTTCGTCTAATCGCGACACCCTCCAGTGCTGGACTCATGCCACTGAATCCTGTTCCCGAGCATCACACAAGCGAGGTTGTTTGCTTGTTTCGAAGCACTCAGTGGAGGCCCCAAACTCAAGGAGCAGCACACTTCTAGACTCAACCCTCTCCGGGTTGGTTTGGAGCCGAATCCCGCCAGCGCTTGACCCAAGTCGGTATAATTTGGAATCTCGTTTCCGAGTAACATCCAAAGTAGTTCGTTTGTCAGTTTCCCATTCAGTCGACAGTGGAGGCTTCAAAGTCCGGTTGTATGCCAAACTTTAGAGATCTTTGCGTCCTCCAGGCATGTCTGGACCGGACAGCCGCCAGTGTTTGGCTCCAGTTAGTTGTCCCTTGCGACAGGCAGGAGTTACCTTCGGCCTATTTTTCTATTTCGTCCCCGGGCCCGCAATTGCGGTACATACTCTCACTTTCTTAATTTCTTTTGAACCCATTATTTTGGGCGTTCTTTTCGATAACTACGAAAGGTGCCGCAAATATACGTTCCTCTTAATGTCATATTTTTAATTACACTAACGTGATTATAAAAAATGTCAATGCCAGTTTTTTCCCATTAAGCGTATCATCAAGTGTTTCATCACACCTGTAGCATGCCCAATACCATTTCCAGTAGTTCTGATTTTCCGCATGTTACCTTTATTTTCAGATCCCCGCCACAATGTATGCAATTTTACACCGTACGTATGCTGCTTGAATATAAAGCCTAAAAACAATCTGCCACATCAGTCGACTATAGATTCATCAACACGGTCTTGCATTAGTTTTTATTACTATTAATATATTTCCATCTTAAGATGGAAAACGACATGGATCCATAATACGAAAAAAGTGGTTTTGGTTCCCCAAGCTTACTTATCAGTGCTCGCCACAGGTTCCAATCTTTACTCAATGTAAAAGAAGACTAAGAAATATTTGTAATTCATTTGTGATTGTGTGGATCCATCTGATCAATCTAGAGGATCTTATTAACGGATTCTTGTCGATATCCCGCGTTGCATATAAGTTTGTTAAGTAAAATAACTCTGTTTTGATGGGCCAATAACCCAAAAATTTATTAGAGAAAAACGAAATCCTTAGCATTATATCGTTCCTTCGTTCCACTAGTCCAATATCATTTACCGAAAATTAAAATTTGGTGGTTCATCCACAATGTTAACCCACACCTCGTATAAATCTGGTTCTTCATGTGACTGAATCCGGTCCTGGCCATTTTCATCCTCAATTGTTAAACTATGGTCACGTGAGAATTATTAATAGTCCAAGCCTTTGTCTGAATTATGCTCAGACTATCCCAAGACTCACATATTTCAGAAAATATCACCAGTTTTTCCAGTTTTACACTTTGTTTTCTTGCCACTGTTTTCAGATAAACAAAATTTATCACAAAAGCAACTGCAAACAATGAATCTAACCTTGGTAGATACTACATTGAGTACGAAAATAAGGTTAGGAATTGTGTGTGTGTGTGTTTTTGTTTCTTTAACGTCGGCCTATTTCCGCGACTATGGCCAATCGCGGAGCCATGGAGCCGTTTCACCTCACTATCCTGGAAATTTTGCGGAACCCCGCCTTTCTGTAAGGAGGGTAGGGATCTTTAACGTGCCCAACATCGCATGGACACGGGACCGACGGCTTTACGCCCCCTCCGAAGCGCGGAACGTGCAGACATTCAACTTGCTCAAATACAATGCCAGAACCTCGGTTAATGTTAATGTTACAGTTTGTACTGAAAAAGTGAAAAGAGAACCCTAGGATCGAACCCAGTACCCTTCAGTTCAGAGGCACACGTTCTTACCCCTGAACCACCGAGGCTCTGTTAGGAATTGTGACGCGTGTTTATTGTGTTGCAAGCCTTCACGAGTCATTTCGTAATTGGGCCTCACAAATAAAACTCTGTTCTGAGACACCCAAGCACAAGACAACTTGTAAGCCAGTTTTTGCAAAAATATTGGCATGTGACATAAAACACGAAATAAAGCTTGAAACCTGTGATGAGCGCTGATAATTGTTTAAAAGAATTAAATTCACCACTACGCATTTTTAAAAAGACATGATGATCGTTTCACCGACAAAGTTATTGTGAGCAGAGGCTGAAATATTCTCAGAGCCTAACAACTAAAACTGTGTGTATATTAGGTACAGGTAAACTCCAGCAACCCTCGGCGGAGGATCAAACCAAAATTCTCCGCTTGGTTTTACCGGAAGTCACTTTATTAGAATTCCGTTACCTTTATTCCAATGTCGTGTCAACACCTTTTGTACATTGGTGGAATAATTGACTGTACATAGACGGAGGTGCTAAATTCATACAGCTAATTTTATTTCTATATTAGGTGATATATATATATATATATATATATATATATATATATATATATATATATATATATATATATATATGTATATATGTATATATATATATATATATATATATATATATATATATATATATATATATATATATATATATATATATATATATATATAGGGTGACGCATTGAAAACGAAACAGACCGATTTGCGTCCAGAGAATTTTTTTGTTAGAAACGCTGAAACACGTCAATTTTAATATTGAGGGGGACATGTTTTGACATAAAACTTTGTCGCATCAACCCCTTAAGGGTAGTGATAACAACCCTTATATTTTAAATAGGGAATATGGATCCAGTCTTACATCATTTAAAAGCTCTTTCTTTTCTGAATTCAGCACACTATTTTTTATGGAAATTTTATCAACTCGTTTAAAAATTATTCACAGTTGAAGATGCAAAAACGCGTTTCACTCATTCCGATAAGAAATGTGCTGATAGTCAATGTTTTGTTGGTTTGTAAACAAAAAAATTGACTATGAGAACATTCCTTATCGGAATGAGAGAAATGCGGTTTATTATTTCAGTTTATCGGTCGGTTTGATACTTGATAGTACTACCGAAAATTAATTTCACAATGGTGTATTCTGTAGAAGAAAGAGTTGAAATAATTACTTTTTTTTTTCTTCAAAAACGGTGACTGTGCCAACCGTACCGCAAATTTGTTTAATGAGCGACATCCGAACAGACATGTTAACAGAAAATACATTTTGGAGTTAGTTGCAAAGTTTCGACAAAGTGCTTCAGCAGCCAACAAAAAACGGGATCCTGAAATGAATTTCCGCTTAGAAATGAGACTAGTGAGATTGAAGTTTTAGGACAAATTGCTGCAGACCCAACTTTGAGCACGAGAGAATTGGCTACTGTTTCAAACATCAAAAGAAGAACTATTCAGCGAATATTGAAGCATCATAAATTTCACCCGTATAAAATTCATATTGTACAACAACTGAATGAAGATGATTTTGATCGGCGGCTGGAGTTTTGTGAAGTTATGACTGCACGAATAGCTGATAACGGGAACTTTCTGTTCAATATCTGTTTTTCAGACGAGTGTACGTTTTTATTCAACTCTACAGCCAATCGTCATAATTGTCGTTATTGGGCACATAATAATCCAAGAAATTTTCACGAAGTCCACACTCAAACTCCACAGATTGAATGTCTGGACTTGCATTTTTGGAGACCGTTTAACCGGACCAATTTTTCTTGATGGCAATTTGAGTGGCGAAACGTATTTGGAGTTACTAGAATATATCGTTTACCCTCTACTAATTGACATTGTTGAAAATGATGATTGCGATCATGAAAATCAAATAGTCTTTCAACAAGATGGAGCTCCTCCGCATTATTCACAACGTGTTAGGGAGTTTTTGAACAGAGAGTTTCCAGGACAATGGATTGGGCATAGAGGCCAAATATGTTAACCACCGCATGGTTTATCAATAGTGTCATATATGAGTTTTCACTCATGGCTTTGTAGTAAACTGAGTTTCTTGCATGTGACATTCAACGGAAAAAATATTGTTTTTCAACATATTTTGACTCAATATTGTGATTTTTGCACTGGCGTCTGGAAGCGGGTTTGACTTCATAAAAGTGGCGTGGTTGTGTCATTCTCTACTCAACTCTATCAAGTTACAACTGATATGTGTAATCACTTTACTTAAGCTCGTGCAATGGATTTATTATTCTTATTATTAAAAATGTCACAGGTTACAGAAATGTCAGTACATACCTGGCGTTGAAAAGACCAAAATATGACTAATACAGAGTATTCACTGGTCCATACTATATATATATATATATATATATATATATATATATATATATATATATATATATATATATACAGGCTGGCGCATTGAAAACGAAACAGACCGATTTGCGCCCAGAGAAAATTTTTTTAAGGAACGCTGAAACACGTCAAGTTTAATATTGAGGGATGCATGTTTAGACATAAAACTCAACTTTGTCACATCAACTCCTTAAGGGTGGTGATAACAACCCTTATATTTTAAATAGGGAACATGGGTCGAGTGTTACATCATTTGAAAGCTCTTTCTTTTCTGAATCCATCACACTAATTTCTTTGGAAGCTTTATCAACTCGTTTAAAAATTATTCACAGTTGGAGTTGCAAGAACGCATTTCATTCATTGTGATAAGAAATGTACTAATTAGTCAATTTTTCGTTAAAAAAACTCAAAAACAAAAACAAACGAACAAAAATGTGTATTCAGTTAAGTGTTCAAATTGTTGACCACCAGCTTCCATACAAAAATACAAATTTTGTTCAAAACAAGCTCTGCCATTCTGTAGCATTTGTGGAGTTATTAGACAGCATTCTTCAACAATGCGTCGTCGTATACTCTGGTTCTGTTGCGTAAATTCTACTCTTTAAATAGCCCCATAGAAAGAAGTCTAAAGTAGTTAAATTCGGTGATCTAGGGGGCCACTCAATAGCACCTCTACGCCCAATCAATTGTCCTGGGAACTCTCTGTTCAAAAACTCCCTAACACGTTGTGAATAATGCGGAGGAGCTCCATCTTGTTGAAAGACTAATTGATTTTCTTGCTCGCGATCAGATCGCATCAGATCAACTCATATAAAAAATAATTCTCGAAATCAGTTTTATTATGCAGTTATGAGACTTTGACGAACTAATGAGCCACCCTGTATTGCAAATCTAACGTTCTTCTAAATAGATAAATATACTTCTTCTAATGTCGAATAATGGATTTAGTGGAACCTGTTCTTCTGTGTAATTGAGATTTAAACCAAATTTTTATTCATTAATTAGACAGCTCTTTTCTTGGTGCCTACAAAATTAAGGACCTTATAGGTTAGGCATTCCATTTGGTCACTCAAATTAAAATATTAAAATTTGCTTTTCAGGTAGCATCTTAAAGATTTTATTAGCTACAAAAAGGCATTTCTTTTAAGATACTTATTTGTAACCCTTGCCAAAATGTCTGGACTATTTTAACTAGGATTAAATTTTAACGAAAACACCCAAATACAAGACAAACCTACACATACAATTTAACATAATCTTACACAAAAGAAAATATTTTTTCTTCCTTGAATTGACAGTTTATTGGTCATTATAATATTGTTTCTTTTGTTTCAGGAGCAAAAAGGTGAAAATAACAAATTTGGTGGTAAATTAGTGTTTAGGTCAGAAGTGTTAGGTTTTATAAATTAGAAACAGTCAGAAGTCATAATTGTATGAATGTTCATTTTACAGATGCAGATAAAGATGTTATAGTTGTAAGTTAGTATCAAGATTAGAACGTACATTTTACTAGAAAATTTAGATATAAAAATACCATATGCAGTCTAGGTTCTAGTGTAATCAATTAAACCTAAAAGTCAACTAAAAACTGCATGTAAAACAGCAAATAGATAATAGACAATCAACAAGTATCTTAACTACACTCTAGCATGAATATTTCCCTCTTAATCTAAACATAACTTCTGGCAATAAACAGAAAATAAACTACGCTATGTAGCTTGAAATAAACACTCAATAAGACGAATTTTTACAATAAATTTTTTCTTGATAAATAACACACTGTAACGTATTACATGCATATATAGAGCGCTCTACATTTCTAAGACAGTGATGCAAGTATGTAGTAGTGGTAGTATTTTTGTTAGCCAAAATTGCACAGTATGTGAAAATAAATAAGTTTTGATACTCGTGGCGTATTTCAACATATAAGACGATATTTGAAGGAATATCACTTATGTCACGTATCATAACACTGTTAAAAGAAACACTAATTTGAAGGGATTCTGAAAGAAACTGTAATTAACACGTTTAATAGATTATTTAAATCAATAACAGTGCAAGTGCAGTCAAAATAAAATAACAAAGGTTAGCTTCAAAATATATAATTGAATGGTAATTGCAACCGATAGCGATAATTGGATGAAATTAACGAACAGGGAACCAGGCGCCAAAAGGCAAATAATGGTTATTTTTCATATACTGTTAGTTTATTGTGCCATCTATTACATGTATTAGGAACTTTTGATGCAACTAATTTCTGCCTTCTGGTGGCCAACATAAGAAGTTCCAAACCATTTATTTTAGTATTCTGATAATGTATAAAGAACCACATGCTAGTGATTGTTTTCTGTATAAAAACTGATTTCGTATTGAAACAAAGAGCAAAAGAAGTAAATTAATTGTGGAAATGGCGCAGAAACAATCTAAGCTATTTTTGGAGAAGCTAAGTTACATGTTTGTGCTTTAATAAAGAAAAAAAAAATTGTTGTGGTTCTGTTTACACAAATGACACTTTAAGAAACCATGCCACTTGGTTCCAAGTTTTGTCCCTTGGATCTTTATCACTTAACAATAATATTCCTTTGAACAAAAAACAATGTGTTCAGAATGATGTGGTTTCTTGTAAAATAGTTGATTTCGATTATTTTTAAAATGTCTTTCCAAAATGTTTATTCAGTATTCACTGAAATCTGAGTAGGTTTTATTACTATCACCTATTAAAATTAAGTATATAATGTAATTGTAAACCAGATGGTTGGTACCGGTCAGAATAACACAATATTGAAATAAATCTCATTTTGCGGAAACCAAACGCCGCAAAATGTCATAAAAACATATTTCCAAAGATGAAAAGAAAAATTTTTAATAGCGTATGTGATTATTATGTGTCTCGAAGTACACTGAGCAGTTTTAAACCATCTGGTGGGAAAATCATAGTTCATACAGTTAAAATACCTCCATACCTCGATTTCTCATATTCATAAATTTGCGAGTGGTTATTTGTCCGTTAACACGATCCAATTAAAGTACAGTCAAAATTCATATATACATTTATTCGCTTGAATATTATAAACAAAATAAAATTGTTTATTGCAAATGATATTCGTAAATGGTGAACCAATTTCTCTAGAAAGGAAGGCAGTGGTTAAAATTTGAGATGGGGTTGGTGAATATAAAAAGAAAGTCTGGACGCAGCAAGTGCGTTATGGAAGTGAATTTTCACAAAAATGTTTTTAATAGCAAATATGTCGTTTTATTGAATGCAGCCATCAAATTTGGTTATCAGTATAACCTATAGAGTAGAAACAATAATGTACCATACTTCGTCAAAATAATTGTATTGTTTGAAAATGTACGAAAGTTTTCAAAAATAGACTTAAAATGTTCCTGAAAAGACAGGTTTTCTAGCCAACGAACCCTGGGTTAATAGCAAATTAACTTATTGAAATTTGAAGCTTTCAATGAAAATTCTCTACCAAAAACGCACTTCCTGGGTCTAGAATTTTTTTCTTACAAACATGCAATTTCGGTGCATTTTGATGAAAAACAGAAGAATATAAGGGACAATTGATTTAAAAAAAATGTATCACTAACATGGGCCACGCTGTGATTGTAAAAATAATTTTATGAGCAGCTCAAGACACCCTATAATTAACATATACGATTTTTTCTCGTATCTTGTATAATAACTGATATTCTGAGCTTTACCGTAGAAATGCATCACCCTGTATATATGTAAACAGATAAAACTGAAACTAACTGCAGATAGTGGTTCCAAAAGGACTAGTTCGTGCTCATTTGAAAAGATCTTTTCAAAATTCAAAAGTCGCGGTCTCGTCAATAGCGACTTTTTCCTACGTAAATTCGCTATTAAACCACCAGTTCTAATTGACACTATTGCCAAATCATCAGAGAATGGGTCTATTTGAAATGGATTTTCTGCAAATATTTTAGTAAAATGAAGGACAATGAAAAGAAAATCGGGAAGAATGCAGTGCACTTCCATAGATTGAAGGCAGATCAATTGTATATACCAATGCCTCGCTAGATGAACGGCAAAATCGTATTGTTGACGGACAGCTCTGGGGATGATGTCACTTCTCAGGCAAATTAATCGAGATTTTCTTTGCAGTTTTAAAATGGAAATGACGTTATCGAATTCAAAACATGTGGTTCAGGACCCGGATAGCTGATATCAGCATTTGTGATAATCTTAAGAGACGTTACAATTTCAGAAACAAAAGCGTCACTGTTATTTCGCGGTTTTTACTGAAATGCATAATTAATTTCAGATTAGGTAGGCCTCAAATCACTTCGAACAACCACTAAGATCATAATAAAACGATATTTGAAGCCGAAAATAAGATATTAGACATTTTTAGTATAACTAAAAATGCCTTGTTAATTAAAACATGTTGATTGCTCTGCAGTTCACACTAGACTCCCAGATTCAAGCGTGTCGAGTCAAGAACTCTGCCTACTGCTGCACGAAAAAATTCTTACCGTGACCGTTAGTGTGTTAGACCGTTAGGCTGTGCGCGAACTCTTTCTAGCTTCGTTTCTTCGAATGAGATAAAACGAGAGCTTCAATCGGTGGCGAAGTCACGACGTCTTCTATAAACACGTCAACAATAATGGACTCGTCCGTTCGTTATTTTATGGTTACTATTGCATGACATCAGCCTCTGTTATTCCTAGAGTTCCAGAACAATTAAAATATTCTTTTTCCTCAAACAAATGTAACGTCTTTCAATACGTGCTTTTCGACGCATATTGTAGGGAATTCAGCACGGGTGCTACGATACAGAATTTCTTAGCGATTTTTCAGGGAAAAATTTTGAAATCAAAACATGAATTGCCTTATAGATATTGGATTGTCGGCTATAATTAAGTCTCTTATGGCTTCATTTTGAATATTTAAAGTAGTAACGAAACGCAATCGTTACAAACCTTGGCGAGTGTCCCTAGTCTCGTCCCATAATATGAATAAGTTTTCATGAAAATGGCACTTTTGTAGGTAAAGTCATGTAATTGTACATAAAATGTAAAAAGAATGACTTAGAATTGTAGGATATTATTGCTGTCCCTGAGTATATATCGAAACATTTCCCCCGATTCGGATTAGCATTCTAGCCAAACAGTTTTTTTTAAGAACTTTGTCGGTGTAATTTAGATTTTTGTGGCCAATGAACGTAAAGTTCCAAGCGAACCTAACACAAACACACACACATATCAAGGTTAAAACTATATTAATATTAATTATCAAGCAAGCCATCGTTAAACGATAAACAAATTTAGAATTCCTGCATGCATTATTGTTTAGCGAATTAAAATTAGAGCCGTCACATGTTGATTTACACCTGGTTTTTAACAAGTAAATTTTTTAGTATTTTCTAATAAAAGAAGTTATAAAATTTTGCTATGTGAAAACTGGAACCTGTGATGAGCACTAATAAGTTCACTTGGAGAACCCAAATCACCACAACACATATTTCAGAGACCTTACGATCGTTTTGTTGACCATGTCAAAAGAAGAAAAATTCTCAAAAGAATTTAGAATTTTTCTTCCTCTGGAGACGTTGACATGGTCAGCGAAACGATCGTAAGAATTTGGGTTCTCCATATCTACTTATAAAATTTTGTTTATACGCTTTTTAATTCCAGAAAAGTAAATCGATAAACGGACCAACTATATATATATATATATATATATATATATATATATATATATATATATATATATATATATATATATATATATATATATATATATATATATATATATATACAGGGTGTTTACGGAAATCGGGAACAATAGCTATCTTCGTTATTATTTGAGCTACAAAGTCGGTTAAATGAGCAAAGTTGACCAACTGGACACCCCGCTTCTGAATATGTCACGGATATCTAGATTGCACAACAACTGTCAAATCTGTTGACATAACCTCAATTTTTTTAAATGGAACGATACGAATATTTGGCGTTCAATCGACTCAGGGCAAGCCATTCTATATGTACACATAATATTCTTTCCATCCCAGTACAATATTCCGTAGATAACTTGATCCCAAATGTTGCCAATTGTAGGTGTTTACGGAAATCGGGAACAATAGCTATCTTCGTTATTATTTGAGCTACCAAGTCTGTTAAATTGACAAAGTTGATCAACTGGACACCCCGCTTCAGAATGTGTCACGGATATCTAGATTGCATAACAACTGTCAAATCTGTTGACATAACCTCACTTTTTTTAAATAGAACGATATGAATATTTTGTGTTTAATCAACTCAGGGCAAGCCATTTTATACGTACACATAATAGTCTTTCCATCTCAGTACAATATTCCGAAGATAACTTGATCCCAAACGTTGCCAATTGTAGGTGTTTACGGAAATCGGGAACAATAGCTATCTTCGTTATTATTTGAGCTACCAAGTCTGTTAAATTGACAAAGTTGATCAACTGGACACCCCGCTTCAGAATATGTCACGGATATCTAGATTGCATAACAACTGTCAAATCTGTTGACATAACCTCACTTTTTTTAAATAGAACGATATGAATATTTTGTGTTTAGTCAACTCAGGGCAAGCCATTTTATACGTACACATAATAGTCTTTCCATCTTAGTACAATATTCCGAAGATAACTTGATCCCAAACGTTGCCAATTGTAGGTGTTTACGGAAATCGGGAACAATAGCTATCTTCGTTATTATTTGAGCTACGAAGTCGGTTAAATAGGCAAAGTTGACCAACTGAACACCCCGCTTCCGAATATGTCACGGATATCTACATTGTACAACAACTGTCAAATCTGTTGACATAACCTCAATTTTTTTAAATGGAATGATACAAATATTTGGCGTTCAATCGACTCAGGGCAAGCCATTCTATATGTACACATAATATTCTTTCCATCCCAGTACAATATTCCGTAGATAACTTGATCCCAAACGTTGCCAATTGTAGGTGTTTACGGAAATCGGGAACAATAGTTATCTTCGTTATTATTTGAGCTATAAAGTCAGTTAAATGGGCAGTGTTGGCCAACTGGACACCCCGCTTCTGAATATGTCACGGATATCTACATTTCACAACAACTGTTAAATCTGTTGACATAACCTCAATCTTTTAATATGTAACGATATGAATATTTTGCATTCAATCGACTCAGGGCAAGCCACTCTATACGTACACATAATAGTCTTTTCATCCCTGTACAATATTCCGAAGATAACTTGATCACAAACGTTGCCAATTGTAGGTGTTTACGGAAATCGGATTGGCCATGGAGGTACAGTTGAATGGTCGCCAAGATCGCCCGATTTGACCCCATTGGACTTTTCAATATGGGGTACAATAAAGGACGATGTTTACGCATCAAGAGTGGATAGTCTGGACGAATTGAAGGTAAAAATCAGGAATGCAGTCAACAGAATTTCTGTACAGACCCTTCAAAGAATACAGGCCAATATATTGAAGAGAGCAATATTATGCCTCAATCATAACGGTGGGCATTTTGAGCAATATTTGTAATTATTTATTCGTTTTTAGGAAATAAAATTTAGTTTTAAATATACATGTGTATTTGTACAGTAATCGAGTCGATTAAACGCAAAATATTCATATCGTTCTATTTAAAAAAATGAGGTTATGTCAACAGAATTGACAGTTGTTGTGCAATCTAGATATCCGTGACATATTCAGAAGCGGGGTGTCCAGTTGGCCAACATTGCCCATTTAACTGACTTTATAGCTCAAATAATAACGAAGATAACTATTGTTCCCGATTTTCGTAAACACCTACAATTGGCAACGTTTGGGATCAAGTTATCTTCGGAAAATTGTACTGGGATGGAAAGACTATATGTGTACGTATAAAATGGCTTACCCTGAGTCGATTGAACACAAAATATTCATATCGTTCCATTTAAAAAAATTGAGTTTATGTCAACAGATTTGACAGTTGTTGTGCAATCTAGATATTCGTGACATATTCAGAAGCGGGGTGTCCAGTTGGTCAACTTTGGCCATTTAACCGACTTTGTAGCTCAAATAATAACGAAGATAGCTATTGTTTCCGATTTCCGTAAACACCCTGTATATATATATATATATATATAACTAGTAGTAAAAGTTCAGACGCAGCAAGTGCGTCATGGTAGCACATTTTTATATACATTTTTCTTCAAATTGGAGTAACTTCAATTTCTCTTAACCTAGAAAATCAATTTTGGTACGTAACAAATTCATTATATTAGGAATATGTGTACCGGATTTTCTCAAAACCCACTTTATTACTTTAGGTGAGTTTTGGATATCTCATGATTTTACAGATTTT
Organism: Tillus elongatus; assembly: GCA_964006375.1. Lineage (NCBI taxonomy): Eukaryota > Metazoa > Arthropoda > Insecta > Coleoptera > Cleridae > Tillus > Tillus elongatus. Next base: position 300,616,520 of record OZ023262.1, read on the forward strand.
TATGTAAATTCGTTACCATAATGCACTTTCTGCAACCAGACTTTTTAGTTATAAGACGTTTTATATATGCATTAAATACGTGATATTAATTAACAGACTTGGCGTCTATAAATTGACCAAAACTAAGTGACTAGCGAAGTTACATTTAAAGTAGTGTATGTGGTTAATTTTAAATATTAATAGGTACCCACTTTAGTTAAAGTATACAGGGTGATTCACTGGAAAATTTTTGACTTCCCGAAATCGTATTTTTAGCAAATTTGGTATCCAGCCACAATCGTCTGTTGCAAGTCTGAATAAAATATTTACAAAATGGCGGCACTTACGGAAATCACCTCCATCTTTGGTTTATTTAAACGGAATACCCCATTTAGATTAGATACCTGGACCCTGCTTTAAATTCTGAGTTCAGAGCCTACAAGTTGTCAACACATATCTGTCATAGTTTTAACATATGTCACATTTTTAGACAAAAATCGGGATTGCAGGGGTCTATTAAGAAATTCATTACTCCTAAGCCATTAAAAATAAATAAATGATTTTTCTAAATTCAATTGTTAAAGGATTGGCTTACATTTTGTATCATTACTGTCACCTTTGCTATGTATCATGCGTCTACTGCAATGTTTTAAATTTGACAATCAAAATATGTCAAAAACATAATTTTTTCAAATGGTACCTACTATTTTTGGCGAAGGAAATAAATGTATAAGTAAATTTAAGGCCCACTTTTAGTAACATTATGCATGCCTGTCTTTAGTCGTTATTGAGTTATTGGCAATTTTTTATTAAGAAATATTATAATTTGTCCTCAAGGGTAATAGGCTTTGGAAACAATCGATTTAATTCATTTTTTTAATTATATTACAATAGCAAATCGTAACAACAAAATAACAACAAATTTACAGATTATTTCAATATGAATGCTCAATGTGTTTTCATTGAGACAGTGTATGTACAATACGCTCCTGAACAGACGTTCTCTCCAAATGTTAAACGGTCCCAGATAATCAAAAGCGCCAGCTATCATTCTTCTCAAGTCTTCGGAATTTAAAATCGGATTTGTGTACAGTGATTCTTCGACCCAACCCCCATAAACAACAATCTAAAAGGGAAAGTTTCGAAGATAGGTGGGCCAAACTTACGGGCCCCTATTTCTCCACCAACGATTTTTAAAAAGTGTCGCTAATTTGGCACCTACCACCCTGGTTGAATGTGACTGAGCTGTGTCAATTTGACACCAACGACAGACAGAAAACATTCCACCTCCATTACAATACGAATAAATTTATAGGAATGTAACTTATTACGACAAACAATTATTTGAAGAACTAGTAGCCATTTATGTCGATATAGAAGGGACGTTTGACACAACATCGAGGCATCTTATAACACAAAGACTAATCGATTGGAAATTAAGCGGTAACATCCTGTACTTTATAGATAACTTTCTTAAAAAGAGAACATACAATGTAAGGGTAAATGGCGCTTGCAACGGTCTTTCAGGCCGAAATGTACACCATCCTGCACTCTGTTCGGGAGAACAAGAGGAGGGGCTACACCAACAAACGGATTCACAGACAGCCAGGCAGCACTTAGGGCCCGAAGTATCCCACGAGTAAATTCCAGGCTGGTAAGTGAATGCCGAGACGAGACGAGCGACCTAGCTGGGTAGAATGAGGTCACCCTCATCTTGGTGCTGGGTCACTCGGGGGTCAAAGGCAATGAAGAAGCTGACACTGTAGCAAAGAGAGGGTCAGCAGAACAATTTATGGGACCAGAACCGGTTCTGGGCGTGACAAAGAGCACTGCCTGGAGAGCTATTAAGTCCTGGATCAGAAACGAACACAAGGTGTACTGGGCAGACTGTCCAGGGCTCAGACATGGAAGTCAGTAATTGAGGAACCCAGTTCAAAGAGAGCTGCCAAATCTTAGCAGAGGACAGCTCAGAAACATAACAGGACTTTTGACTGGACTCGTGGCCGTTAAGAAACACCTGCATAAAATGGGGCGGTTTGAGGGGGATCTGGCATGTAGACTCTGCGGCGAGGAGGAGGAATCATCCCAGCACATCTTCTGCGAGTGTAAAGCTCTGGACCGCAAAAGACAACTGATCTACGGTCAGCCTAGGCCGGAGACAGAGCAATATAAAACATCACCCTACCAATTTCTGTGTAAACTAGTTCAAAGTACAGTGGTTTTGGAATGGATGGAGTAAAAAAATACAGGGCGTGCACAATAAGCCAAAGGCTGCGGTGCTATCGGGGCGGCAAATACGCGGACGAGCCTTGAGGTATAAAAAAACAAAAGGGAGAATGTCACTTTGTCTAACAGCTATGTACAAGAAAACGGGGTGCCACAGGGTCCAGTTATTAAGCCCAACTCTTTTTCAGATTGATATCAGCGACATTGGAAGCGAAATCGTGAAACCTGTCAAACATCTTTTATATGCTGATGATTTAGTTCTTTTCTGCAGAGGTAAAAACAGACACACCACAGCACAACTAATCCAAGAAACACTAAATGATTTAGAGCAATGGACAAGATACACAGGTTACAAATGCTTAGCAGAAAAAACTAAATTTATATTAGTCGGTCGAAAGCACAACCAGGAAACTGTACCAAACCTTATACTAAACAGTGCAACGCTTTCCAGAGTAGACCATCACAAATTCCTGGGTGTTATATTCGATACAAAACTGTCATGGAAGCATCAAATTAACCATATCAGAACGGAATGTGCTAGCAGAATGAACACTCTCAAATCCGTAGCTCACTATGACTGGGGAGCAGAAGAATCAGTTTTAATTAGCTTATACAGATAACTAATACGATCTAAAATAGATTATGGCGCAATCGTTTATGCAAATGCAAACTAAACTACACTTAAACCACTAAACACCATATAGAATACAGCTATGAGGCTATGTCTAGGCGCCTTTAGAACAAGCCCTACAACAAGTATGCAAAGAGAGTCAAATGAGCTGCCACTCTTTTTAAGATGACAATTGCTAATTTTGACATACGCTTTGAGATTTTCTCGTTCAGCAAATAATCCTGTTCGTTCAGTCCTAACTGACACCCAATTCTACAGTCATCAGCGGTCCAACTCCACCGAAAAACCACGTCTCATATCAGAAATCATAAAAGACATCTACCAAATCGATCTGACAGGAACCACTGAAAATCCGAAATCAAATACACCACCATGGCTTCAATTAAAAATTAGACTACAGCACATCATTAATGTCACCTGAACAAGCCAAAACACCGAATGCAGCGATGCAGACAATATTAACAGAAACGCTAAGAGAATATAATCCCGAACTGGTAATGTAGACCGATGCCTCTAAGTCACCACATGGAGTGGGTGAGGCGATAGTGACATTTCCCTCCTCTGAGCAGCTTATTAGATTACCCGTGGAGATCAGTATTGGCACAGCTGAACTTGTTACAATTCTGCAAGCCATAAATAGCATAAAATACATTTCCAACTGTCCAACGAAAATAGTCATCTGCACAGACTCTAAATTGGCATTAAATGAAATAAGTAGCCCATATACCAAGAACCATATAGCAAGGGAAATACAAAGTACTGCTCACAATCTTGAACGCAAATCCACACACATTACAGTCGTTTGGGTACCTTCACACTCCGGCATTATAGGCAATGAGCTGGCAGATACGGCTGCTAAAAAAACGATCACGGAAGGCACGAGAGTAAGAAGTCAATACCACAAACTATTAAGACCACACGTTAAAGCAGTAATTTACGACAAATGGCAAATATACTGGAATAATCAAACCACCAAGCTACACAAACTAGCACCAACCATTGAGGCATTCCAACCACCTATACTAAGTTGCAGATACCTGGCCCTCCTGAGAAGACTCCGGATATGACACACAGCACTCACACACAAGTACCTACTGGAACAACAAATTCCACCAGTTTGTGATACCTGCAATGTGAGCCTTTTAGCAAGTCATATTGTCATAGAGTGCACTAAACACAGACTTCAAAGAAGGTTGTTTTTATGCAAAAATATATCCATGGTAACCCTAGCCACAGCAGCACCAGAAAACATAATAAATTTCTTAAAATCTAGCGAACTATATATAACACATAACTGTAACCGTTGTATTGTATAATTTACTGGATCAGGAACACATATATTATTAATGCACCTACATTGTACCTAAAATGTTTTTCTATATAATTTATATATGTCAATGGCCTTAGTAGCCGAGACATAATTTTTTTCTCTAAAATAAAAATAAATTCTTTGAAACGAGGAATAAGAAATTTCTAAATCAGCAACAGCTGTTCTCATTGAAGCACGTGGATATGCTTGAAAATATCCCAAGGTGTTAATTACAATCTCTTCATTTCTTGTTATAGGTTTAGTTCCCACAACAGGCTTAGCTACCAACCCATTATAAAAAAATATATTTTTAAGTCTAAGACATTTTTACTTCGTCATTGGCTGTAGATGCAGACAACTGAAGTTGAACATGGGGCGTGTTAGGTCAACTGTTTCGTTACTTTCCCCATAAATTACAAATAAATCAAAAAGAGCACCATTCGGATAATATTCCACGATCGAAACTCTGCTAATTAATCAAGACAGTAAGATAACAACGACGGAACGGTGACTGTGTTTGATATATTACTTTTTTTTTCCAAAGCCTACTCCCTTAAGGAAAAAATAATAATATTTCGATAAAAAATGCTGATAACTCAAAAACGACTAAAGATATGGATGCATAAGGTTAATAAAGTGGGTCTTAAAGTTAATTACACATTGATTTCTAGCGTTAGAAATCGTAGGTGCCATTTGAAAAAAAATGAAGTTTTTTAACATTTTTCGATTGTCAAATTTGAAACAACGCAGTAGGCGCATGAAACACAGCAAAGGAAGCAGTATTAACGCAAAATGTTGGTCAAGCCTTTAAGAATAAGTTTTCAAAAATAATTTATTTATTTCCAATGGTTCAGGCGTAATGAGTTTCTCAATAGACCCCTGCAATTCTGATTTTTTGCGAAAAATGTGACATATTTCCAAACTATGACAGAAACGCGTTGAGAACTTGGACGTTCTAAACTTAGAATTTAATGCAAAATCCAGGTATGTAATCATAATAAGGTACTTATATTTTAAAAAACAAATATGGAGCCGATTTCCGGTATTTCCGGAAGTGCCGTAATTTTGGAAATATTGTATTTGGACTTACAACAGTCGAATATGGCTGGATACCAAATTTGATAATAATGAGATTTCGGGAAATAAAAAACCTACTAACAAACGGACTACGTAAATATTAATAGGTACCCACTTTAGTTAAAGTATATTATAGCTGAGCTATGTAAAGCTGTGCATAATGTAAATGAACATGTTTTCATTTGTACCAGTGGAAAACGTCACCCGAATTGTGGAACATCATTTGAGAATTTTGAAATAAACTACGCGTCAATTGAAGTGGAACACCTTGAATTTTGGATGGATTTGTTGCTCAAAAACGAGTTCACCGAATCTTCACTAATCTTCACAGGTTGACAGATGTTTCCTGGGGATCCTTAGTGGTAGACAATAACAAAATTCTCACTCACGTGATATAGGATACAGGCTAGAATATAAGTAGACGTTTACCACATAAACATAAGCGTCCAAAGCTTATACTTACCCGCTAAACGCCCCCGCGGCAAAAACAGAATGGAAACATTCATACCCAAAAAGGTATTGTGTGTAAATATTTCCGACGGAGGTATGGACTAAGTTCCGGTACTCCCTGGGAGGGTGTTTTAGTGAGTAGGTGTACTAAGAGTACGAGTCTCACAGTACCTCGATATCCCACGGCACCTACGAGGCCGTGAATGAGGTCTGCATGAGGCATCTCTTCCTCCTGTATCAAAAAAAAGTAGATGTTTTTTCAGTAACATTTCAAACGATGGCCATTGGTCTACGAGGAGAGTTATATATATATATATATTTGTGGTATGTAGTTAAGAAGTATACCTTGATACCTCGGGACGTTTTCTAGATTTTATTAGTATCGCAGCCCACTACGTTTTTATATTAAATTTTGTATTTTATGTCAAATCCAGCCTAAGTAAAAATGCAAGTGAACTCCATTGGTCGATGAGGCAGATTATGTTCGTTTTGGGTATTCAGTGCTGAAGAAGATCTCTATGCCCGGGACCTTTCTTGAGATTGTGTTGATATCGCGTTCCACTACGTTGCTGTCATCAATTTTGTTTTTGAGGTCAAATTTTACTCTTAAATACATTCGTTTTTCGCAAGACGCGCAGTTCAATAGTCAAGGAGTTGGGTTAGGTGAATTTTTGGTATGCAATTCCGAAGATTACATTAATACCTCGGGACAATTTCGAGATTTTATTAATAACGCCGCCCACTACGTTTATATCATTTTTTTTTCTTATCGTTGGTCGACGGAAAAGTTTACGTTAATTTTTGTTATGCGATTCTGAGGAATATTTCTATACCTCGTAGCATTTTTTATATTTTGTTTATATCACATTCGACTACGTTGCTGTCAGCAAATTCGCGTCCTAACTTTCTCGCAAAACGCGCAGCACAATAGTCACGAATTTGGGTTAGGTGAATTTTGAGTATTCAGTTGAGAAATCTTCAATACTTCGGGACGTTTTATTGATATTGCAGGTTCAAATCATTAATTTTGTTTCATATTAGTAAAAGTAATATACTAGTAGCGAAATTTTTATTTTAATCGTGACCTAAGACATGACTAACACATAGATAAATGAATGAATAAATAACGCCACAATTATGAAATAACGAAAAAATCAGTATCTTGTAGGTCCACCATGATTGATAATTAGATCTGCCACTCGTCTGGGCATGCTGTCCACCGATTTTATCAACAAATCTTGGAGAGGAGCTTCCTACCCTTGCCCAATCGGAGTAGCCAATACATTCAAGTCACAAAAACAACTCTCTCGCTCACTTAATTTTAATTTGAACCTACTCCATACATGCTCGATCGAATTCATATCAGGTGTCCTGGCAGGCCATTCCGTTCTCTCTATATTGTTCACCGTAAGCATATCCGTAACAAGAGGACGAGTATTATCATCGACCAAGATAAAATTGTTAGCGAAATTCATAGCATAGGGGATGACAACCGCTCTCGCACACCAATCTCGATACCTTTCTGCATTCATATTTTCCCCCACCAAGATGACTGAGTCATTTTTCCTATTCAGACGTATACCACCACATACTGTAACATATGTGAATGTAAAATGTCAAAGTTTATTGTTGCCATTCGCAACGACTTTGGGTGTCATGTAAATCATGAATCAACGTAACTCACCTTCTAAATCAATACGGTCCGCCTGCTTTGCTGCTGATTGCAAATTTTAGCTATAATCCAAAATGAATGATACCAACCTAGTAAGCTGCGATATTAAAAGGTCTCAGAAATGCGAGGAGGTGTAGAAATATTCTTCTGAATGGAATAACAAAAATCTACGTAAACCTCCCCGTCGACCAATGATTAAAAAAATGAATGATATAAAGGTAGTGGGCGGCGATATTAATAAAATCTTGAAAACGTCCCAAAGTATTAAGGTGTTCTTCGGAAATGCATACCAAAACTTCACCTAACTCAACTACTTGACTATTGAAGTGTGCGTATTGCAAAAAAACAATGTAGTCAAAAGTCAAATTTAACCTCAAAAACAAAATTGATGACAGCAACGTAGCGGAAGGCGATATCTATAATCTCAAAAGAGGTCGCGAGGTATAGAGATATTCTTTAACACTGAATACCAAAAGCTAACATAATCCGCCTCGTCAATCAATGGGGTGCGCTTGCATTTTTACTTAGGCTGGATTTGATGTAAAATACATAATCAATGATAAAAACGTAGTGGGCTGCGATATTAATAAAACCGCGAAAACGTCCTGAGGTATTAAGGCATACTTCTTAATTGCATCCCAGAATATATATATATATATATATATATATATATATATATATATATATATATATATATATATATATATATATATATATATATATATAACTGTCTTCGTAGACTAGTGGCCATCGTTTGAAGTGTTGCTGAAAAAACATCTACTTATGTTTCACCCTGTATCTTATATCACGTGATCGCGTGGGCTGCGATATTAATAAAACCGCGAAAACGTCCTGAGGTATTAAGGCATACTTCTTAATTGCATCCCAGAATATATATATATATATATATATATATATATATATATATATATATATATATATATATATATATATATATAACTGTCTTCGTAGACTAGTGGCCATCGTTTGAAGTGTTGCTGAAAAAACATCTACTTATATTTCACCCTGTATCTTATATCACGTGATCGCAAACTTCATTATTGTCTACCAGTCAAAAATACCACGAAACAGCTGCCAGCCGGTGAAAATTAGAGCAGATTCGGTAACCTAAGGATCGAACAGCATCCAAAATTCGAGGTGTTCCACTTCAATTGACGCTAGGCTTAAATTAAATTAAGCCATAAAGTAATTTAATATAGTTAATTTAGAAGTATCGCTTTAAAATAGGTACAATCATTATAAGTTATAAGTATACTTGTTTATATTACATATACAATTTACCATATATACAAGCTTCGGCTTGTTTGTACGTTGCACAATTTTAGTAAATAGTCCAAATTAAAAATAACTATAGCTAATAGCATTTATTTGCAAACTTAAAAAAATTCAAATACGTCTGGAGCTTGTACCCAGATTAAAGGAGGGCTTTTCTAATAATTCTAATAATTGTTCAATATCTCCTACTCTGTCTATACAGTAACGCACAAATTCAATAAAACTGAAAGTCACCATTATTAAGAATAATTCATAAACAGTTCGAAAAAATCGCACCCCTATCGTTATACCTCTTCAAGGGGTAGCTACGCTTTCAAAATTTTGAAATTAGATGGTGAGTAGTGTGATACATCTTTTTAAAGCTAATACAGATACATCTTTTTAAAGCTAATACAGATACATCTTTTTAAAGCTAATACAGATACCTATTTTTAAAGCTAATACAATTCTCTATTTAGCTACACCAATTTTTTTGTAGGAATAAAATAAAGTGAGAAACAACATTTTTATTATCATTGGCACCAAACGCAAGTTAAGCCTATATAGAATTATATGATTCAGTGTTATCTAACCAAATCTTCGGAATGCCCGGCTTCTTGTGCCTGACAATATCGCAAACGGTCAACAAATTATTGTTGGACTGGAGAAATGTTGGTACATTCAGTTCTAAAGCTTGTTTTTAATTTGTCGATAGTGTCTGGTTTACATTTAAACACCACATTCTTCAAATGACCTCACAGAAAAAAATCTAAGGGAGTTAGGTTAGGTGAACTTGCTTGCCACTCGATTGCACGACGCCTGCCAATCCATCTCTTGGGAAATTGTTGATCCGGATACTGTCGAACATCAACGTGATAATTCGCGAGGGCACCATCTTGTTGATACCACAAGTTATGATTTACCATACCAGCGTTGTGTCCATCAGAAAATAAGTTCAATAACATCGCATATGAGATATATATATATATATATATATATATATATATATATATATATATATATATATATATATATATATATATATATATATATATATATATATATATATATATATATATACTCACGTGTAGGTGCGTGTTTTTATTGTTGTTATTATTAACATGTATCGCTTACTGGGCAGACTGTCCAGGGCTCAGACATGGGAAGTCAGTAATTGACGAACCCAGTTCAAAGAGAGCTGTGGAGCTGCTAAATCTTAGCAGAGGACAGCTCAGAAACATAACAGGTCTTTTGAGGGGACATATGGCCGCCAAGAAACACCTGCATAAAATGGGGCGGTTCGAGGGGGACCTCGCATGCAGACTCTGCGGCGAGGGGGAGGAATCAGCCCAGCACATCTTGTGCGAGTGTAATGGTCTGGACTGCAAAAGACAACTGATCTACGGTCAGTCTAGACCGGAGACAGAGCAATATAAAACTTCACCCGACCAATCGCTGTGCAGACTAGTTCAAGGCACAGTGATTTTAGAATGGGTGGAGTAAAAAGCATAAGGGCATGCCAAAGGCGGCGAAGTCGCGGACGAACCCTGAGAGAAAAAACATGTATCGCTGGTTTAGTAAGGAAAACAAGCATCATTTAGAAACACAAAACCTAGAATCTAAAGATAATATTTCCGTCAATAACTTAAACTAGTATGCTTTTGATGCTTCATTTAGCTTCAAAAGCACACAGAGTATTTTTTTCTGATTTCCCAAGCATATTATTTCATTATGCGTGATTTTAGCCGATTTTTCAAAAGATCTAGGTATGGTTGAAGTGGTTCATGGTTTTAAAATGACACAGTCAGGATGTTATATATTGTACTTTTGCCTAGGTTACAAAGATAATTACATAGAGTAGACAAGCTATTTGAGAGACTAACACCTCCATAGATATGAGTACTTCGGAGCGGTTTGCCTGTGAAATTTTTAATTATGATTGAGATAATAGCTCATAAAAGCTTTGCCTCCCCATATTCCAATATTAAATGGCATACGGTTACAAGGCCACCATACCATGGACACCGATGTGAATTTACTATTTCCGTTCTATTAAGAAAAACTAGGTCAGCAAGCTTACTTTTTGGAAACGTGAAGCAGGAGTTGGGTAACGCTGTCTGTATGTGGGTGCGTGTGTTACAACGATAACTCAAAGATAATGGCCAGATTTTGATTAAATTTGGTAGGTGCCCTCTATAGGTGACTTAAATGAGTTCGTTCAATATCTGTTTTTCAGACGACTGTACGTTTTTATTAAATTCTACAGTCAATTGTCATAATTGTCGTTTTTGGGCAGATAATAATCCAAGACATTTACACAAAGTCCACACTCAAACTCCACATAAATTGAATGTCTGGACTGGCATTTTTGGAGACCGTTTAATCGGACCAATTTTTCTTGATGGCAATTTGAGTGGCAAAACGTATTTGGAGTTGCTAGATGATATCGTTTACCCTCTACTAATTGACATTGTTGAAAATGATTATCGCTATCAAGAAAATCAATTAGTGTTTCAACAAGATGGGGCTCCTCCGCATTTTTCACAACGTGTTAGGAAATTTTTGAACAGAGTTTTCAGAGCAATGGATTGGGCGTAGATGTGCTATTGAGTGCCCCCCTAGATCACCGGACTTAACTCCTTTAGACTTCTTTCTATGGGGCTATTTAAAGAGTAGAATTTTCGCAACAGAACCGGAGTCTCCGCAAGAATTACGACGACGCATTGTTGAAGAATGCCATCTAATAACTCCACAAATGCTCCAGAATGTCAGAGCTCATTTTGAACAAAATTTGTACTTTTGTATGGAAGCTGGTGGTCAACAATTTGAACACTTACTTAACTGAATAAACATTTTTGAACATTTGGTTTTGTTTTTTAGTTTTTTTAACGAAAAATTGACTAATTAGTGCATTTCTTATTACAATGAATGAAATACGTTCTTGCAACTCCAACTGTGAATAATTTTTAAATGAGTTAAAAAAACTTCCAAAAAGATTAGTGCGCTGAATTCAGAAAAGAAAGAGCTTTCAAATGATGTAACACTCGACCCATGTTCCTTATTCAAAATATAAGGGTTGTTATCACCACCCTTAATGGTTTGATGTGACAAAGTTGAGTTTTATGCCAAAACATGTCCCCCTCAATATTAAAATTGACGTGTTTCAGCGTTTCTTAAAAAAAATTCTCTGGACGCAAATCGGTCTGTTTCGTTTTCAATGCGCCCAAAATATATTAAAAAATACATTTTTATTCAAAATTGTTGTTTAGTCGGCGGGAAAATAGTACGATTTTGTTAATTTCCAAATTAGTAATTTAAGTCGTTTTTGCAGCAAAAAAGTTAGCAATAGATAACATAATTTCGGACAGACTGTATTTGAGTTTTGCTGATAGGGTTTTCACAGCAGCAAAGTGAGGAATATATAATATATTATTTTATCCAGACTCTATTAGCGTCTTGTCGATACAGTTTTAACAGCAACAAAGTTGGCACTGGATAACCTATTATTTTAGAGAAACTCTCTTAGAGTTTTGCTGATAACATTTTATTAGCAGCAAAGTTAGCAACGGATAACATATCATTTTAGACAGACTCAGGAGAATTATAAAAACTGGAAAATTAGTAAATAAAGATCGGAGATATGCGCTAGATTTAGAAAAATTTAATGGCGCCAACAAAAAATTTCCACTACTACTTCATCTTTGCGGGTCTTACAATCATTTTCCTGTAAACAACAATTTAGAATGGTTTTATCATAAGCAAATTCACTAAACTTATTTAAGCAGAATAATCAATTAAAGAGGTTTACCTACCAGGGTTGCACCTTATATTTAACGTAATATGGTGCACTCCAACGATTTTATTAACACAAAAACCAAATGATGTTTCCATAAAAAATTTGCTTACTTTTTCTAGGATCAATTAATATTTATTATTGTTTTTTATAAATTTCAATAACAATTTACAGTTTAAACTTTTTTAAATGTTGATGATGCATATGTCTTGTGCTCATATGTGTCAGTTTTTATTGCATGACTTGTTTCTTAGTTTGCATGCTTTTACGTTGAATGTTGCAACAGGACCTGATATGAATGGGGACTGTTTTCTCTACTAGTTTTTGTAATCTTTTTTTAACTACTCTTGTTTGTAATAACGCATCTTACACCCTTCCCATACATTTACCTTTTTTTTTTATCGACCAACTTTTGTATGTTGACGTGTTAATTTACTTATGTATTTCTTTTCGGCAGGTTATGGAATTGCAAGATGTGTTAGGATCCAGACGACCTTCGTGTGATAGTTTGGTTGATCAACAACATTTACATCCAATTGGTTTTTCTAATATCCATCGCCGATCTCCAAGTCTCCGGTAAATCTTGAAATAAATAATTTTCAATAAGTACCTACTTCGTTAGCAAACCAGTGCTAAAAATTTTGACTATTTCAATTAGTATACAGGCATTGGATGGTACTGGCTATTAAAGCAATGTGTTAAAAATAGGTTCCAGTGGGATAAAACGCACCTACAGCGAAATTTCTGTATGTACTAGGAATTTGTTTTAGATGCGCCTTGGCTATTATATTATGAGGCATAATTATAAGCTCCAGTAAGATCGAAACCGGTATTTGTCTCTAATGATGGCCAAGACACATCTCACAAACAGTTTTACTTTCATTTTCTTTGGCAAAGGAGAGTCTGTATTAGTGAAAACTGTTTAATAGGCGTTTGTGTGTTCTACACAGCATTATCTTTCTAGCGAGTTTTTGTAAAAAAAAAAAACGAAAGAGGAACATTTGAATTTTGAACAAGAAAGTATTGAGATGATCGCGAGCTGGAACCCATATCGATGTCATTTACAGCCTTTATATGCATATATACACGTGTCCCAATAGTGGGTCAAGGTCGAATATCAGCCTTATTTAAGAGATTTGGAAATATTTTTATGAAAGTGGTATGGTCTGAAAAGGCGTACATTTTAAAATTATTTCCAAATATTCAAGATGACTCACTACAGCAGGGCACTTTTAAGATTAATTTTCTTATAGGGACCACCTGCATATTTGCACATTTTGTAGAATTTTTAAAAATTTCAACTTGGAACTAACATTGTCGACAAAAAATACTTTTAAAAACTTGCTAGGCAATCCAAAAGACAAGGATAAGACTACCAAAATGTCGAGAATTTATGAAATAAGTGGTAAAGGTTGTGATCCTAAAAACGTCAGAGAAATAAAAGGATTTATTGAAATTAGACTCAAAGAACACTTAGCACAATTAAGATACGGTATTATAGATAGATCTTCCGTCGCCCGACATATTTCCTGAATTGTATGTCGAGGAATCTATAGCCGAAACAATAGGTAGCATTGACTTTCCCGGTTTGTGGATTTTTGGGAGACAATATTTTTGGATACTTTTCGATTTACAACTTGTAACTTTCTTCCTATATCTTTTGTTATAAAGTTTTGACAATTCTTAGGCTCGTTGTAACATCGGAAATAATTTTTGATAGAGGGTTTTTATTTAGTTTTATATACGGTCCTATTGCCTTATAAACTCTATATTTATAATATTTTGTGTCCAAAATCACAATATTATTACCTTTATCTGATTTACCATAAAAACAACCCTTCTCTCGCAATCGCTTAACTATTTTTGTGTGATTAAAATTTTGGTTTTTAGTGGACTTATTTTTCTTCAAGTTTTTTGAAAGTTTTATCTTTGCATGCTTCTCTGATAAAATTTTTTGAAGATTCAGGTAATTTTTTAAATCCTGTTTAAATAGTAGCAATGACTTTGACTATATCGTCTTTGTATGACTGCAGACCGAATTTCAACTTCTTCTTTAGGAGGTCGATCTCATTTTGATTAAACGACTGTGAGGAATGATTTTCCACGAGGTCAATTTTTCGTAAAAAATCTTTCTTTTTGTGGGGTTATATTACAGGTGATGTGTACAAATAACCTACAACGACAAGAGAATATATGAAAAATAGAAAAGAGATTTCGAAGTGAAAATGTTAACATTTTTATAAATGTAAGTCAGTCGTCGATAATATTGTATTGATGCTGGAGGGAGTCCCTTCAAAAACTTTATATTTGAGGCATTGTTTTATTATTTGGTTTACGTTTTACTAGATTTCATAACTTAAAAAAAAGTATAATGGTAAAATATTTAAAACCTTTTAATTGTACTAAACAAAATTTGTTTGATTCCCTGCAACAATTTTACCTGGCAATTTCTTACCAAACAAAGAATAAAATGATATGTTAATTTTGAACCTCAACGCCTACTATAGAGATATTAAATTTATCCGACAATTTGAATTTCAATATATATCTTCGAATATCTCATCAGTTCCTGAATTTAGGTATAGGGAACCCTCAACAGAAAATGAAAGAGAGTAATAAAGGCTGGCATTTATGATTTTTTTATTTTTTATTTCAATAACACACCACGAGGGTTTACAGCCTAAATACTATCGTACCGTGGGTGTCGACAAGGAGGAAAGGGGCAACTTGTTAATTCTGGACTTGAAGGTTTGGAGGTTCGGGGGAGAAGGAAAAACATGTGCCGGCAAGGAATTCCACAACTTGGAAGTCTTCGGGACAAAAGAGCGGGCAAAACAAGATGTTCTATGTCTGGTGACCTGGACAGTAAAAGGGTGAAGGCAGCAGGTGAAGGAACTAGGGAAGAAAGCTTCTCTGATCAGTGCCCGTCGTACAGATATGTATAAAAGAGAGAGAGAGAGAGGTCACCGATGAGACGTATAGGTCTCTTCCGAATGGAGTTTCGGATCGCGAGTGTAAGCACCCCAGATGTGGGAGCAGTATTCGAGGTTTGGCCTTATTTTTGAAGTATATAAGGTATAGAGATTAGCTGGTAAAAAGTATTTGCGACCCCGGAAGAGGAAACCTAATTGCTTAGCAGCCGCTTCCACAATTCATGTGACATGTTGGTTCCAATTGAAATTTCTATCCGCAGAAATGCCAACAAGTGAAAAGGACTCATTATTTTGAATATTCATTTTGATGGATCTAGGGCTGGTGTATTCTTATGAGATAGAAAGCAAGACTGAGATTTGGTGGGGTTGAATTGTACATCATTTCTACTTCCCCAGTCTAATATTTTTTGGAGACTAACGGAGACAGAACCCTCTATGAGTCTGCGATCCTCATCTAATTGGGCTATAGAGACAGGCTTATAATTTTGTATATTTGAGTGGAGGGTGCTGTCGTCCGCGTAACTGCGAACTGTGTTGGATGTGCTAGAGAGAAGGTCATTGATTTGGACAAAAACACAATGTAAGGGCTAAAGCTGGACCTTGAGGGACTCCTGCATTAATCGGATATAGTTTAGAGGAATGGCCATCCACGACAACAGGAATACTCCGGTTGGAGAGGAAATTTGCTGTCCACGTAGGGAGTTTTGGTGGTAGGCCATAGGCCGGAAATTTATTAAGCAGCGCTGCATGCCAGACTTGGCCGAATGCTTTGGATATCTCTAGAGCGACAATCTGGGATTCACCGTGTAGTTCCATAGACTTGTTTCAAGAATGGGTGACAAAGGAAAGAAGGTCGGCAGTTGATCTCCACTAAATCCATACTGCCTGTCGTGGATTAGACTGTGTTTTTCAATAAATTTTAGTTATTCGGTGTTTATATACTTTTCCATCACTTTAGAGACGACTGAAAGGAGAGAAATAGGCCTGTAGTTGCTAGGAAGCGCTTTGGATCCTTTCTTGGAGACGAGTTGTACTCCAGCAGTTTTCCAGTTACTGGGGAATATGCCTCTAATGTAAGATGTATGAAACAGACGAGTCAGGACAGGAGCAAGTTCTGCTACGCATACAATTTTAGATATAGACCACACAGGAACGATCATATAGTCAGTAGGGTGCTGATGATGAACCGGGACATTTAGAAACTGCAGTCTACGTAACCAAATGCAAAATCACAAAAAATACAGCAAACAAATAACGTGTATATTTAAAAGTAATTACAGTATAGTGCCACATTCTAAAAGATATAATTATATTTTATATTATATATATATATATATATATATATATATATATATATATATATATATATATATATATATATATATATATATATATACACACGTATCACACCGATAACTCAAAAAATAATGGACCGATTTTGATAAAATCTGGAAGCTGCCTTCCTTTTGGAAATGGCTTGGACAAGTTCGTTACCCAGCAAAATCGAATAAGGTTGTCCGAGAAAATATTGAATTTTCTGTCGAAAGAAAACTTTTTATCTCCGAGAATAGAAGAGCTATTGTGACCAAATTTGGTACCTGGGTTTATAAAAAAGTAAATCACGCACCAAAATTTAGATCTCTGTGTGGCAAGAAAGAAACTTATAAGCATTTAATAAAAAATAGTTTGGTGCCAGATCATTTCTATGAAAATTCACTGCCACAACGCACTTGCGGCGTCCAAACTTTTTCTAGTCTTGAAGTAATCTCTTCCCTCGCGGATTTTATGACTGGAAGGGACTTATAATAAATAGCATTTAAAATACTAAGTTTAAGCTCCTCCACATTCTGATGTGACCTTGAATACACTATATTTTTTATATGTCCCCAGAAAATAATCCAAAGGATTAAAATCCGAGGACCTAGCTGGCCTATGAACTGGACCACGATTTCCAAGCCAGAGATCACCAAATACTTTGCCCAGAAATCCTTTCACAACTCTGCAATTATGTGGTGGCGCGCTTTTGTGCTGGAACATCAACCGCGTCCAGCATTTTATTTCTAAGATATTTAACATACTACTAGAAAATCTAACTATTTTGTTCCAGTCAAAGTCGGATTGATAAAGTAAGGTCCCAATATTTTGTCATTTAAAATACCGCACCGTGCATTTACTCTGAATCTGTGCCGGTGGCGTGACTGGTATGTTAAAAGGGGATTCGAAGAACTCCAATAATGCGTATTATGATGATTGAACAATCCATTATTGATGAACAATGATTCACCTGTCCTTATAATTTCTGATGGCAACTCCGGATTATCTCGTAACTGTCTTTTAAATCAACGACAAAGTTCAATCTATGTTCATATTCTCTTGGTTGGATGCTTTGTACACTTTGGCTCTTATAGGGGTGCAATCCTGATTTCTTGAGTATTTTACTTACACCTGTAATGCCACATTCTCTAGCAACAGCCTTCGTTGATATACCTGGGTTGATATGCACCCGAGCTAACACATTTATTGTATTCGAAGTAGACGTCAGATTGTGCTTATATCTTGGTCTATTCAGTCCGTCACATTCCTCAAAACAAAGTTATATACTTTTAAGGATGGTTTGGCTGTTGCCTTTTTCGGAACAGATCACTATACAGATAATTTTGTGCGCAGCAAGGATTGAGCTCCTACAACTGGAGATGTAAATATTGTACATGTCTTTTTTCTCATTGGTAGTGAATCTTGGCAGCTCGGATGAAAAATATCACCTTTTTAATATACTTTCTGAAAACCTAACTTTATTTCACACTTTTATCATGTTAAGCTTATTATTGCTATTATTTCACACGTACTGATGTTTTACGCAAGCTATTGTGAATACTTACATCACAATTTAAGAGTATTGGCAGGTATAAGTTTCTTATGTCAAAATGAATTGTTGCTGCCAAAAAGACCGTCCTTCTGAGTTATAAGCTGAAAAAATTGTTAATTTCCGGGTTTTACGTCACTTCAAAGTGAGGAATCACAAAGTGACATACATCATTGTAATCATAATTTCATGCTTATGTTGATAACGTAAAACTCCAATATGGCGCGAATCTAGAGGGCCTAGTAAAGTAAGAAAACGACAAGAAATAGCACCTATCTAGTTATACCAATGTTTAAAATTTTGTTTTTTGTCTTCAGTATTAAACGAAATATAACAAAAAGAATACAATCGGATTTTTCAGTTTTTTCAGGAGATTTCAGGAACGAAAAAGTTATCGTCAAATTCTTTTCAGATTATTTATGATCCTAAAAATGCGAAACTTTTTTCTAATTGAATCGGGATCGTAGCTTCTTTAGTTTACGAGATCCTAATGGTGGGCATCGAAAGATTTGTAACCTTGTATATGCACGTCAAATGCAAAGATGTCATATGACATCCTCCCCACTGCAGCCTTACTATGCGCTGATGTCACGTGACATCCTTTTTATTAAACAAATTATACCGGTTTGTCCAAAAAAAGTTTTTCCCCAAAACAAATTTGCATTTTTGAAATAAATTATGTTATTTTTCGTGATTTCAAATATTATATGTTTGTTACATTACAGTCGCGGTAACTCACCTTCCCTTCAAAGAAGTCCTTCACCTCGTCGTCGGTATCCACATCATCTTCATCATGACATAGGATTCTCGGATACTGTATCTAATGTAGTAGAAATTGTAAAACATGAACACCAGAAGCACTCGCATAGAAGATTTGCTAGAGGTAAGCATAATTTTCATTTTTTAGCACAACTGCAAGCTTTTATATTTGCCTTATATTGTATAGTCATTAGCTGCAATATTGTATTTTTATTAAGTTTTAGGTTAATAGGATAACTAATACACTTCACAGGCTTTGTAAGCTTTTGTATGCCGCATACAGGGTGTTTCCAAATCGCACGGCGGGAACTTGGATTCACATTTTTACATAAAAATGTGACAAAACCTGAATATACAGGGTATAAAAAAGTGCGGATATATTGCCAATATTTCTAAAACTACAAAACATATCTTTTTGGAACTTGGTGTGTTGATGTACCTTAATTTAGTACTCTGTTGACAAGTAAAAAAGTATATATAACTATACAGGTGACTCTGATATAATACAAACATTTTCATTTTAAGTAGAACACCTTGTATGTTTTTACGTTTTCTGAATTTACATCTAATTAAAAGTCTAATTGTATTTGAAGTTTTTTTTTTCTATCTTCATTCACTACTGAAAAAATGTTTGTTCAAAATAATTTTCAAAAATTGTTAATATTTCGAAAACTACAGAACATATTTTTTGACACTTGGTATATTGATATATTTAAGTTCAGTGCACTCTTGACAACTCAAAAATATGTGTAACTATACAGGGTGGCTGATAAATAATACCAGCTTTGTTATTTGAAATGGAAAACCTTATATATTTTGTAGATTCTAATAAGCATGTTCATGGAACACAAATTAACCCAGAAGAGCGACTCGAGGCTTGAAAATATATTTAATATTATTTTTAAGTAAAAAATATTTATATGAAAAATTGCTACTATAAATCCATATCGTTTATAATGAAGTAGGTCGCATAGAAATTATAATTATTGACCTGGAATTGCTCTTATGTTTATGCAATGAATAAACAGTTACAGTTTGCGATATTGAAGAATGCTGACTATTGCTGATTACACATTGTGAAAAATGTGGACCAAGTAAGGTTATATATATATATATATATATATATATATATATATATATATATATATATATATATATATATATATATATATATATATATATATATCAGTGTTTGTATACATTAAGAGAGATTTTTGATTAGATTCTTAAAATGTAAACACGCGAGCGTTTTAGTGAATTTTCGTAGAAAAAATTCACTAATGGGGAGATCCCGACTTTTGAATTTTGAAAAATTTTTTGCAAATGAGCGCGAACTAGGACCCCTAGAACCCATATCCGGGGTCAGTTTCAATTTTTATATGTTTATATATATATATATATATATATATATATATATATATATATATATATATATATATATATATATATATATTTATATATTTATATATTTATATATTTATATATATATATATATATATATATATATATATATATATATATATATATATATATATATATATATGTATCACACCGATAACTCAAAAAATAATGGGCCGATTTTGATAAAATTTGGCATGCACCTTTCTTTTGTTAATAGCTTGGATAAGTTCGTTAGTCAGGAAAATCGGACGAGGTTTTCCGGGAGAATTTTGAGTTTTCATTCGAAAAAAATTCATATCTCAAAAAGTAATAAGCCGATTTTAATAAAATTTGGCATGTACCTTTCTTTTGTAAATGGCTTTGACATGTTTGTTAGTCAGGATAATCTAACGAGGTTTTCCGGGAAAATCTTGAGTTTTCATTCAAAAAAAATTCATATCTCAAAAAGTAATAAGCAGATTTTAATAAAATTTGGCATGTACCTTTCTTTTGTTAATAGCTTGGATAAGTTCGTTAGTCAGGAAAATCGGACGAGGTTTTCCGGGAAAATTTTTGAGTTTTCATTCGAACAAAATCATATCTCAAAAAGTAATAAGCCGATTTTAATAAAATTTGGCACATACCTTCCTTTTGTAAATGGCTTTGACAAGTTTGTTAGTCAGGAAAATCGGACGAGGTTTTCCGGGAAAATTTTGAGTTTTCATTTAAAAAAAAATCATATCTCAAAAAATAAGAAGCCGATTTTAATAAAATTTGGCATGTACCTTCCTTTTGTAAATGGCTTTGACAAGTTCGTTATTTAAAAAAATTGGCCGAGGTTTTCCGGGAAAATTTTGAGTTTTCATTTAAAAAATTTTTTTATCTTAAAAAATATAAAATCTATGATAACCAAATTTGGTAGGTAGGTGTACGATATAAAAAGTAAACTATACACCAAAATTTAGATTTCTATGTTACAAGAAAAAAAAGTTATAATAAAATATTTTGTGCCAGATCATTTCTATGAAAATTCACTACCATAACGCACTTACTGCGTCCAGACTTTTAATTATGTACAGATTTGATTTAAAATTTATTCGGTTAAGTTAGTTGATAAAAGTTGTTAATTCGTTTTATTGTTTATTAAATTTTTATTAAAACCACATCGTTACCAGGTCCATATTATCCTACTTCTAAAACTTAATCCCTAATTATCCTCCGCTCCTTAGACATAGCATTTAATAGATACATTCAATGATGTAAGCTTTAAGTTGTTTTTTTCGTCTACATAAACAAAATTATCGTATTCATATTACAATTTCAAAGTATGTACATAATATCACATAACACAAAAAACAAATTAACGATAATAAACAAGTAAAAATTAGATTCAGTTACTTAATGAGATGTTCAAAATGTTGACCATTAGTTGCTAAACAATAGCCAAGTCTGTGTCTAATTTCCCGCAATTCCCGGCCTATGTTTGTAAACTTTACTCTTTAGATCACCCAACAAATAAGTTTAGAGGTGACAGGTCTGGGGATCTTGAGGCCCACTCAATTTCACTTTTTCTTCCTATTTACCGATTTGGAAATGTCTGGTTCAAAAATTGACGAACTTGTAAACCAAAATGTGCAAATGTCATGCTAACACCAAATGTCTCTTCGGTTTGGGCACAGGGTTTCTAATTGTGGCACAATCTGTTTACGTAACAACTGCAAATAAAATTCTGACGCAAGGTGTTTGTCAATGAAAAATGGTCCAAGGATATTATGGCCTATGATACCTATCCAAGCGTTGACTTTTTGTGGTCTTTGGGTGTGTGCTTCAGGCACCCATCGCGGATTGTTTGCTGTCAAATATTTATAATTGTGTCTATTGATGATTCCATTATACATAAATGTAGCCTCATTGGAAAATAGAATATAATTTACAAAATTTGGATTAACATTGCACTTCTCCATCATAATTTCACAAAACTTCGTTCTTCTATCAAAAGCATCCTCTATAAGTTCTTGAACTAGATCTATCTTAAGGGGGCGTATCTTTTCGCCTTTGAATGAGTTTTTGACTGTCATGTGATGCATATTATGTTGTTGGTGCATCTGTTGACGCGACTCATTGAGATTGTCCTGTAAATCAACTGAAGCATTTATATCCACAACAGTAATGCTTTTCAGTCTGTTTTTGGTCTGTCTTGTAAACCTCCTATTTCATTGACTTTCTTTAGAAGTTTGCTTACACACGATTGGGATCGTAATCGCAGGCCGATTAGGGGAGCTTGATTAAATAAATGGAAAACTTCCTCTTGTGTTCTCTTGCGGTCACCATATCCAACCATCCTTAACACTTCAATTTTTTTTCATTTCCAGTTAAAGCTACCATGTTAGTTTCTGTTAACTGAGGCGTGCGCTCATCTGAGTGCTTAAGAACAGTTGACCGAAAATTGTCAAATTTATCGTTGTAGATAAAGCACCTAGCAACATTACAAATGAGACGACTTATGTTCAGTATCAAGATAAGTCGTCTCAGTGTATTCATGTGACTGAATTCAGTTTGAGTACCAGTGTATTCATGTGACTGAATTCAGTTTGAGTACATGAATGTCTCATTGTAACGAATAAACAACTTAGAGCTTACATCACCTAATTCACCTCTTAAATGCTTCTTAGAATCTGCAAAATATACAGGTATTTAAAACAACCAAGTTGGTATATTTCTCAGCCACCCTGTATAGTTACACACACTTTTTTACTTTTCAAAAGTGTCTTAACCCTACGTTAGGCGCGCGGTATTTTGTGACAAGTTTAGTCGCGTGGTCTACATATATAGACCATTTTGTTTTATCAACATATGACACCTTATGATACAAATTATTAAAAAACATTAAAAACTATATATATATATATATATATATATATATATATATATATATATATATATATATATATATATATATATATATATATATATATATATATATATATATATATATATATATATATATATTCGGCCGAAATGTACTTTTTTTAATATTTTTATATAATTGTTTGAAAAAAAAACGGGAATAACACCTTTTTATAAATTTATTAGCATGTATCCAGTTTGAAACAAAAATAAAAATTGTAATACAATTAACATTTTTAAAAAATTCTGGTAGGAACATATGACAATTTAGCAAATGCGCTAAATGCAAAAAATAAACTTATTAACAAACAATATAACGGTAGATGAAAAATAGCAATATTTTCACTCAGATAAACAGGTTGTACACATATCCGCCATATGTTTCTTGCAAGCATAATGTCCGCATTTTACGCAAACATTTCTTGAGGATTGGTTGCGGTTTCTAGGACAAATATGACATCGTCCGACGTAATTTTTTGATTTCTGCTGAAGAGGGGGCCAGGGTACAAGCGCTTCGAGTCCAAGAAGAATTCGTGCCCGCCTTTTCAGTTCTACTGACAAAGAGACAATATTTGATCTAGCCTCTATCTGTGGCTTGATGAGTTCCCAAAAGAATTTTTCAATAAACTCACTTCTGGCAACTTTTTCTAAGGGATGATTTGATTTATACACGCAAAGGGGTAGAATATAACCATTGGCCAACGACGCGAGTTTCTTGCGACGTTATATTTTTCGCATAACTGATACACCAAGTCTACACCAATTTAAGTTTTATTATATTGGGTTATAATATCTGGTTTTTTTGGAATCACCTGATTCGGGATCAATTCCATTGTCGTGGTGCATCGAAGACACCAAAATAACTGATTTATTTTTCTTTAGACAATACGAGACCATTAGAATATCCTCTTGAAAGCCAAACAGTGAGGTTTTTTCTTCTCTTTTCTTATTAGGCAAGAACTCCAAGGGAATCTGACGTTTATTCTTGCGCATAGACTTAATATACATCAACTTTTTTTTGTGTAACAACTTTCTTGTCATCGAAATACTTGTGAACCAATTATCTCCTGTAATGTTACGATTAGTTCCCTCTATGGGATGTACTAATCGTAGTACAACATCCTCAGCGGAGGTGCTCAATTTATAAGGACCATGTGGCTGGGTTCCCATGTATGTCTCGAGATTGATGGTATATGAAGTTTTGGCATCGACTATAGCGAATATCTTTA
Source organism: Tillus elongatus (assembly GCA_964006375.1). NCBI lineage: Eukaryota > Metazoa > Arthropoda > Insecta > Coleoptera > Cleridae > Tillus > Tillus elongatus. The sequence goes on from OZ023262.1 coordinate 300,641,003, forward strand.
TACCATATTCGGCTGGTTAGTTGGGTATATACTGTTTGAATGAACAACGTCCTCTGAAAGCCAGTAATCGTTCGTCTATAGTTTTGAAAATTAGCCAGGAAAATTTCAATCATTTCCCTAATGGGGGCTAATTTATCTATTTCTCTTATATCGTTCCTAGTTGTTACGTCATCAAACCTTACACAGCGGATCAAAAATCTAAATCTCTTTTCACTCATCGCGAGGTAACATGATTCAACTCCGTTGCCTTTGGAATTATCCCATATTTTTTGGCGCTTTTCCTTGAACTTCTCAATGTTCCTATCAAAAACAAAATTCCTATCAAAGTTCTTATTTCCGTTTCATTAGTCAGCCTTGCATCTCGATCTCTTTCGAAATTATTTCAATATATATATATATATATATATATATATATATATATATATATATATATATATATATATATATTCCTTGAACATACTATTGTGTGGATGACCGCATCACTAATAAAAAGTTTTATACAGTCAATTTTAGACAAAGCGTTGCCGGCCTCAGGTTTTGATCCTGGTAAATGTCTTATTAGTGAATTTTTATTTAAAACAATTCACTAATAGAGAGGTATCGTTGGTGAGACTTTGCAAAATTTTTTATTTTTGTTTATATATATATATATATATATATATATATATATATATATATATATATATATATATATATATATATATATATATATGTCGTGGATATGTTGCCTTGAAAAAGACCTTGCCACATACCAAAATTCAACTCTCTAAGTTTATACAAAATTAAGTTATTCAAATTTGAAACATTTTATAAAAATTCACTACCATAACGCACTTGCTGCGTCTCGAACTTTTTTATTATGAGCTCGCAAACGCACTTGTGTATTACCGCACTGTTTTATCCACTTAGTTATTTTGTCCTTCCCCGTGTAAAATTTACCACCCATAATTTGTTCATCATCAGTATCTGATAAATGTTCCTGTTCATCCGATTTTAGTTCTAGCTCCGAGTCCGTGTCGTGATCGCTTTTTTCCACTACATTTTCATTTTCTGGTTGTTCGTCTTTCTCATCTTGATCTAATGGACTTTCCTCTCTGCTAGGTACCTCTTCAAAAGATCTTGCCCATACATCTGGATCCCTGCTACTTTCTACGCGCCTTTTCTTTGAGTCAGACATACTTCTCTGGAACAACTAAATAATATTAGCTATAAAATGATAATTTACACGTTTTAGCAATCAATTATACTTAACTAATCACTATAACTAACCAACAAAATATACTTATTAATATTATGTTGTATATTAATATGCAAGAAGAAGCACCACTCACCTGCTTTGGGCTAAATTATCAAAACAAGAAATTTGGTTCTCCACAAAAAGTAGCACCGCTGGGGGCGCGGTCTACGATCGTAGATCAAACCTGTTTAAACTTGCGTAACTATCGACACCACTCTATTCCGCTTCAGTTTACACACTGAATCGACAGAGCCGCATGTAACAAACGGCTACTCAAAGACGTGCTTGCGTAGTAGATAGTTTACTGAAATTATAGTCGTTTATTTGGGTGTGGTCTTCGATTGTAGACCCCGCGCCTAATGTAGGGTTAAACTTAAATATTATTATTATTATTACTAGTAATAGTCTTCTAAACTTTTTACCTGGGAGTATTTTTAAGCCATTTACTTATAGCCCTCTTGAAGGTTCCCACACCACTAATATTTTGACCGAGTCAGGTAACTGGTTATATAGGTTAGGTCCATAGTATCTATAATATTTTGTGCCTATGGTTTTATGGATTCTGTCAACCACACAGCTTCGCACTTTTATGTTATATCCGTATTCAGCCTGCAGATAAGTGTGTTTGTTACCAAAAAACCACAACAACACAGACCTAGCATACAGTTGCCGCAAATCTAGAATCCCCAACTCATCAAAAAGTTGATCACTGGGATACAATCTATCTTTACCATACAAAACCTTGAGAATCCATTTATGAATAACATTCAGCCTCCCCAAATACACAGCATCGACTCCGCCCCAACTTAATATTCCATATATTAATTGACTTTGCATCAATGAAAAATACAGTATTCGCAAACAACTCAGATTAAGAATCCCATTCAAGTGTTCGAATTTAGGAATAAATGAGCGCAACCGTTTAACGGGATGCTCCATGTGGTGGTTCCACCTAAGATGACAGTCGAGAATAATATCAAGGTATGTAACACAATTTTGCGATTGTATCTCTAATTCTCCTGCTGTAAGGGAAAGTGGGTATATATATTTTGGTAAGATGTGAAGGGAAGGTATACCGTCTTATCAGGATTTAAGGTAAGTAGGTTGTCAGAGAACTAACTTTTATCGTCTTAAAATCTGTTTCAGCTTTATGTTTCAGTATATCTCAGCTTTCTGCGCTATAAAATATGGCTGTGTCGTCAGCATAACTGACTAGTTTACCCTGTGACTCATACGTTAATAAATCGTTAATATAGATGGTAATTAATATTGGCCTCAAAACTGATCCTTGTGGAACCCCAGAGTTTATCATTCTCTCTTCACTGGTTTCATCATCCACCCTGACACACTGTCGTCTGTCAGTTAAATATGACTGGATTAGGGTCCCTGCATGTCCATTTATCCCATATGCTTCTAACTTTTGAATAGGTTTTGTATGATCTACAGTATCAAAGGTTTTAGATAGATAGACAAAAATGCATAAACCATTTTTTTTTCATCTAATGCCTTGTATATGTTACGAACCAAGCTGGCCACCGCATCTTGTGCCGATCTACCTACCAAATTGAAAGTCAGATAGCACACTTTGCATCTCAAAAAATGTGACTGATCTCCTTTTTATCATCTTCGCAACAATTTTTTGACAGACTTGAAAACAATGTTATTGGCCTGTAATGAACGACATTTGTGGTCTCGCCTTTCTTACATAAGGAATAATAATTATTTCCTTCCTAAATACCGTAGCAAATACCCTTTGTACAAGCACAGCATTGACCAGTTCCGCCAGAATAATAGAAATTTCTGCGGCAATCTCTTTCAAAATTTCAGCCTCTATCTCGTCATCACCAGGTATTTTACCATCCTTTAAAGACCTTATTTCGTTCTCCGCTTCCTAATTGAGTAGAGGGTTCCAGGAAAATTGTAGAATTAACCTTTTCTCTTCAATTTTTAGGCAGTCGTTTTCTTTTGGTTGGATCTTTTTTGATACATCAATATACCAAGTGTCAGGAAAATTTATTCCATAGTTTTCGAAATATTTACCAAAGTAGGTAATGCGGCACTTTGAGCAGACAGTGACGTCACAGGAAGTGACGTCACGGCGCCGGCGCCACGCCCTGGCGCCGGCGCCACGCCCTGGCGCCTGCCCTGGCGCCGGCGCCACGCCCTGGCGCCTAGCCACGCCCTGGCGCCACGCCCTGGCGCCAGCCCCGGCGCCGGCGCCTAGCCACGCCCTGGCGCCGGCGCCTGCACTGGCGCCTGCCCCGGCGCCTGCCCCGGCCCCGGCGCCTAGCCACGCCCCGGCCCCCGGCGCCAAGCCCCGGCGCCGGCGCCCAGCCACGCCCTGGGCCAGACAGTCACATTTAGTCTTGTTATGTAAACATTCTAAGGTCATTGACCTGTCTTTGACAGTGACGTCACATGACTTGTGCCAGACAATCACATAAGTGTCTAACCTATTACTTCAAATTATTATATTTTGAAAAAAACCATTTGGTGCAGGTGAGTTTCGAACCCGGGGCATTCAGATGGGAGGCAACGATGCTACCCGTTAAGCTAAGCAGACGCTTGTTAATTTATTGTTTTAGGTTGGTATATATATATATACGACTTTTAATTACAAACCATACATGTAATAGAATTAAAGTTTATTATTAGACAAATGGATGATTTACAAAATAATGTTTAATATTAGAGGCGGAACCAAAACGGAAGAACCAAAATGGCGGAATGAAAGATGGAAGCCTGTGATACCTTAAGCTGACATTATAAAAAATGGCGGCTTTCTTTCTTAAAGATGGTGCCTTTCGCTGATAAAGATGGTTGAAGACTTATTTAAAAATAACACACAGAGGTCGTTAGCAAACAAAAGAAGGAAGTTCAGAAACATACTGTAGGGGGCCCCTTGATGGGTAAATGGTATTCGTGTTTGAGCTTGTCTAGAATACAGCCGTTAGAAGTATGACATCATCCACAAACCTGTTCCACAAACCTGTTTGAGTTTTGTCTGTACGGTTGTTATCTAGTGTAATTTCCGTTGAATGACATCACCCCATTATTTGTGTTTGAACTTGTCTGTGTATCTGTTTAATATACGCAAGAGAGAGGCCCGCTTAGGGTAAATAACGTGTCAGTTGATGACTTTGGTGAATGTTATCTTGTGTTATATCTGTTCAATCACCCCCATTACTCGTGTTTGAGCTTGTCTAGTACAAACCGAAAGGATGACATCATCCATGTAAATTGTTCACTACACACTGTTAAACTCATTCAAAATTTAGTTATCGTAGAGGTAAGACGTGCTTCAGTTAACTCTAACGTATCCAAGTGCTCAGTAGTGTGTTTAAAATGGCTACATTAAATGATGTGTGCTACCAGCAAATTAAAGACAACTTCTGGTATGGTTTATTTGCAGACTTTCAATTAATTATTGATAAAAACACTGGTTATTTTAATGCGACTAAGCTGTGTAAAGATGGTGAGAAAAGATTCAGACATTGGTTGGAAAATAAGAAAACTAAAGAGTTGATTACCTATTACAACGGTCAGGCGAAGAAACATTTAGGTAGCCAGAATACCGATTACCTTAATATTTCAACCGAAGATGTCCACTTAGAGTCACATCTAGGGGGCCGGAATTCCGGCCCCCTAGATGTGCTGGAAGCAACATCTCAACTAACACCTACAACCGCTACATACTTGGTGGACTTTGGTGGAACACAGACTGAAAACAACTTGATATCTGGTACATATGTCTGTAAAGATTTGATATTAAATTTGGCTTGTTGGATATCCAATAGTTTCTATGAAAAGTGCAACCAAATTATTTTTGATTTTTTCGTAAGTGAATTTAATCAAAAATACAAGGATAACCTCAAAGAAATTGAAGTGAAATTAATGGAGATAGATGATGAAGTGCAGCGTATGCGAGAAACAAATGCTAAAATCACAGAACATTTAGAAGATATATCTCCAAAACCAAGCAACCCTGGAAAACTTTGTGTTTTTGGTTTGCTTTCAAGAAATGAGAAGGATACTACCTATCCATATCATGCTGTAAGGACTCAGAAGAAAAGTTTTAAAAGAGCTGTCAAGAACTTTAAAAATAAACACCCTGATTCCGAAGTAGTTTTAAACATGTTGTATGATCCAAATTCTGTAAATCTCTTTAACAGAATAAAGACCGAAGTCGAATACCTCAAGGCGAAGAGAAACGATCTACAGATAGCAGATGTACCTCAGGAGAAGTTTATTCAGGATATTATTGATTTACGATATAAATTGTAATTGTTCACTTAGCTTAATTGTATGTAACCAGATGAAAAAATAAAATAACATTATTTTAATAAAGACTTTTATTTTATTCTAAGTACATTAATACATTAAATATATAAGCTTATTTAACATCATCTGAATTTATCCAAGAATTCTGAGATTTATCAAAACCCAGCCATTTTACATAGAGCTGCTTGCCTTTCTTCCTCAAGATGCGTTCAACCAGATAGATGTCTGTTTGTTTCATGGCGATGTTGGATTTAAAAGTATCCACTTATCATGTAAATCTTTTAGTTTGCTGTCTATTTCTCCCAGCTTATTCTTTAGCTTATTATTCTTTAATACATCAACATCTTTTAAAACTTGAGCAGTTATGTTCTTAGCTAAAATTTTCAATTTATTTTCAAATTCGTTTTTTAAATCTTCCAACTCAGGTTTGTGTACAGCTTCAAGTAGTATGGCAATGATTCTTTGTGTTACCTCATCTTTGTTCTTCTGATAGTCGTCTATCCATACATCAACAAATTTTTTATTTACACCATCTGTTGCATCGACTGGATCAGCTATGTTACACAATCTATGGCTTTGCAAATCAAAATCACCACTAGTAGTTCTTGGGAAAATCTCTCTTTCAATAATTTTAAACTTAGAACCTTTATTGGATTGGGAACGTCCGAACTTATCGATAGACATTTTTATACTAAGCACTAAGGTAGGTATATCTTTGATATATGTAGGTATACTAGGCGATAACACCAACCTCCTTCAGTTCTTCAATGATTGACTGAATTTCATTGTTATGAGCATTATTACCAGCAGCCTGGGAAGCTACTAAAAGTCTAAGTCTATCAACCAGCTCATTTATGTCATCCCAATAGACATATTCTATTTGTTTGTTATTTTGTAGCATATAGTTGTTAGTGTTGCTGCTTACATTCTGAGCTCTAGGTTCAGTTTTTTGTTCTGCGTTATGATGTGTGTCGTAACCAAAACCTTGAGGAGTTGAGGATCTACGACCTCGTGGATTTATCACCGGTTTTATTAGAGTCAGGTACTTTTCAGAGGAACAACCCTTGGTTCGTGCGTTAGGATCATAGTTCATTTTATGCACACTAGTTGCTTCTAGAATATCTCTATAGTGTTGAAGATCGTCATAGGTATACCCTCTAGGTGTTTTCATAAATATCAATTCTAGCAGACCTTGTGTTTGCGGATATCTCCGTTGACCTAGTCGAATGTCATTATCAGTAAAATCCAAGTGTTTATTGCCAAGACTCCAGCTACCGGTATCTTTAGCGTAGCGAGCACCATACGTTTGATCAATGGTAGCGAGCCTTGGTGGTTCAGTAAAATACTTGTCTACATAATATCGAACTCGTTCAGGATATTGCTCCAAAAATTCTTGATATGCAGGGTTGGATGTGACAGTTTGTAGATCTGCCTCAAGCTCTTCAAATGTTGGGATATCCTCATCGGAACTTGTCTCCTCAGCCTCTTCCCTAGGTTCAGCTTCAAAAACTTCATGGTCTTTAAGGAACTGTACTTGGGGTTTCGTTTCTGGTACCACTTCTTCTTTGATTTGTTCAGCCTTTGGTTGTTGCTGGGGCTGCTGCTGCTGCTGTGCTGCTGTGTTTTTAGATATTTCACTTAGGGGCTCAACAAGTGGTTTATATAAACGTTGCAGAGCATCATCATTCTCGGCTCTGTTAAGTTTAAGCATTAAATGTTTTTTTCGAATATTGTCAGCAAGTTGTAAAATCCTTTTCTTAACTTTTCGCTCTTCCTTACCCAACACTTCCATTGTGCTACAACTGGTCGGTATTACCAGCTGGTCTAATAATTTGTTTGAGCGATACAGGTTGTGTGGTGGTTTAACATATACTGACTCCTTCATGGTACATGCCTTCTTATTTATCACGATGTCTGGCTGTCTTGTTAGACAGCTGTGTTAGACAGCTGTGTTAGACAGCTGTGTTAGACAGCTGTGTTAGACAGCTGTGTTAGACAGCTGTGTTAGACAGCTGTGTTAGACAGCTGTGTTAGACAGCTGTATGACAGCTGTATGACAGCTGTGTTAGACACTTGTATGACATCTGTGTTAGACACCTGTGTTAGACAGCTGACTGTCCTGTCTATCATCGTTTGTTAGAATAATATATATCTATCGAATCCTTTTCTATATCGACCTTTGTGTACATCGTTTTCCTTCACAATCACCAACACACCATACTTATTATCTTTCCAGCATTGGTGGCAGATAGTTTTAAATTGTTTAAAGTCCATATCGGTGGTCACATGATCGTCGTACACATGTTTTAAATTGGTTTCATCTTGCTTGAATAACACAATAACATTGGTGTTGTCACGTACCAGATGTTTGGGTATTCGTGTATATGTTTGACAGAGATAGAATGAATCAATATTCTTATGTCTGCCCATACTGAAGTATGCTCTTATTTTATCTTGTTTGTCACAAGCTACATCATCAAATATAAACACAGAGTTGTCCTTGGCATCTGCCGGATCTAATATTTCATCGTTTTCTCTATAAGGATAGTAACCAACACCTTTTGTTGCATTCATCACCTCCTTTAACATCTTGTATTTCGGTTGATACAGAGACTTTGAATACACATACACGTTATCAAATTTTAAACCGTTTGCTTCAAACAACAAACTCAGCATGACATTAGTTTTACCACACCCACTGGGACCACATATGATACAGCGAACGGTGTTTGGAAAGAGAGGACCATGCCTCAGTTGTTGTTGAGCTGTGTCCGTAACAACATCGTCTATATTTGTAATGGGTAAGGCAGAAGCGTGTTTGCTGGTACGCATCTTAACTTAAACTAAACTATATTTTATTTGGGTGTGTATATATATGAATGCAAGTGAGACACCCAGTCAGTATGCATGTTGGTGTCACAGAGTGAGGGCTGTTATTAACAAAGACAGATACAGGTTTTGCTGAAACGTTGCGGGGCGTTACAAACACCATGAAAGTTAACAGAAAACTTGATGAGGGGTTTTATGTAATCAACTCGAAGCCAAAGAAGAAGGTTCCCTTTAAAAACATACTAAGTCTGATTGAGGAAGTTATAAAAGATAGAAATCTTATTCCAACAGCGAACGCCGTATTTGATATAGCTCATACAATCGTTAGAAACATTGGTGGACGTAAGAATGTGCAGAAACCTCGAGTTATTCCAATACCTAAAAGTGGAGGCTTCCTTCCGCTGTTGCCTCTGATATTTGGTGGGCTGTCAGCACTAGGAGCTCTGGGTGGTGGTGCTGCAGGTATTGCCAAAGCCGTGAACGATGCCAAGTCTGCGAAACAGAAACTAGAGGAGGAAGAACGGCACAACAAAACAATGGAAGCCATCGCGATGGGTAGGAGAGGGAGTGGCTTGAAATTTAAGCCAAAATGCAAGAGACTGGGCAAAGGCATGTATCTCAAGAAACAGCGCTCCGGTTATGGGTTGTATCTGCAGAAACCAAAAAACGAGTAAGATGTTTACCAGCAAGACCTCTAACAAATGAAGACCTTATGAAATTTGCTGGTAAAATGAAAATTCCATATTTTAGAGGTGTATACATGCGAGATACTTTGCCATCGAATGGGCCACGCAAGAATGAATCACTTATCATGAATTTGCAAACAAACAAGGAACCTGGCAGTCATTGGGTTGCAGTTAAGAAACGTGGTGACACAGCCGTGTACTTTGACTCATATGGAAACTTGAAGCCACCAGTTGAGCTGCAGCGTTACCTTAAAGACTCTACTCTAATGTACAATCATGATGTGTATCAGAAATATATTACTTATAATTGTGGTCACTTATGTTTAAAATTTTTAAATAAAAGCCTTAAACAGTAGCCTGTGTGTATCAGTCATGGCGCACACCTTTGTGTTGAAAGACCGCAGCTCCCATCTGTCGTCAGACTACCATCCACCAATTGTTTTGGATGGTAATTATGCTGTTGCCTTGATAGGCTTTCACACCTACAACAACATACCCAACATCTATGAAGGTAAAAACAAATTTCATGTAAAAGAAGGAACCGGTTGGCGAACCATCACGATACCCACCGGTGCTTATGAAATAACACACTTGGAAGAGTTACTTCAAAATGAACTTGTTGGTGCTACAGCAACACACGAACAAAAGCAACAGGCTCTGCTTCTGAGACCTAATCCGAACACCATCAAATGTAGACTAAAGTGTTATACAAATGTCAGTTTTGAATTTGATGGTTCGATTGGGCGAATGTTGGGCTTTTCAAAACAAGTTCTTCAGCCGGACACCTTTTATGAATCTGATTTACCTGTTGATATAGTGGATGTTAGACAGATTCGCATCGAAACCAATATTGTGTCTGGTTCCTATTATAACGGACAACCCTCACATACGCTGTATGAGTTTGCTCCGATGGTTGATCCTGGCTACGCAATCGACATAGAACCTAAAAATTTAATTTACTTGCCGGTGAACAAGCAAGAGATTTCCAATATAAGCATCGACATCGTCGACCAAGATTCAGTTCCTGTCAACTTTCAAGGTGAAGAGGTGTCTGTTCGCTTAAAACTTATAAAAGTTGCTTAGTATGTTGGTCTTCAAGGATATAAAATCAAGTGCATCTACCACATCAAATTCAGTTGAGTCAGACACGTCAAAGGGTACGCTTCGTCCCGATAATATTGAGTTCCTGCAAAGCCTGGGTTATCATGTCGTCAAAACTAGAAATATTCAAAGAACCCGTGTTTGATGATGGCATCGATCGAGAAGAGCTGCGTTCTTACTATTCACCAACTAAATCGTTTGGTAACAGCGATGAAATTGAAATAGCCATCAACCAACAAGATGCGTTCGTATGTCTGGCCGAGTCAGCTCTAATAATCGAAGGTGCTCTGGAACCTGTAGCAATCCAAAATGCCACTGGTGCTTGTTATCTGTCAAATAATGGAGGAGCAGCTCTGTTTGAATCAATGACCTATGAGTTAAATAACAAGGAAGTGGAACGAGTGCGAGACCCATACACCACAACCATCATCAAAAGTCTGCTATCGTTCAGTAAGAATGAAGCCCAATCTCTTAGCAACGCCGGTCTGAATGTGTCGTCGGAGCACATCACCTTAAATGATAACAAGTTTCACATGCTCATACCTGTCTGGTTCCTCTTCAGTTTCTTTCATCATTTCAAAGGAGTTCTCTGTGGCAAACATACTTTCCGCTTTACAAGAAGTCGAAACGATTCCAACGGCTATTACAGCACAGGTACGGCACGAGCAAAAATTACCGTAACCAATATGTTTTTAAAGGTAAAACATGTATTTCCCAATGATAAAATGAAATTGGAACTGATGGATAAAATAGCCAAAGACACCTCTATATTTCTCGCATACCGCAAATGGGACATATATGAGTTACCAGCACTCAGAGATATCAACAGAGATGTGTGGGCTGTTAAAACTGCAACCAACTTGGAAAGACCTCGATATGTGATTATAGCATTTCAAACAGATCGTAAGGATAACGTGAAGAAGAGGTCAGACTATTTCGATAACATTGGTATGTTGGACCTCAGAGTGTTTCTAAATTCAGAATGCTACCCTTATGAATCTATGAATATGGATTTTGAGAAATCGAAATATGCAGAAGCCTATAACATGTATACAGATTTTCAAAAAAACTTCTGTTATAAAAACATGTCGGAGCCTATCTTGAATTATGACGAGTTTAAAGACAGAGCTCTATTTGTGATTGACTGTCAGTACCAGAACGAGTCAATCAAGTCTTCAACGGTGGACATTAAGGTGGAGTTCATGAGTCACGCCAACTTCCCAAAAAATACTCGTGTTTATTGTTTGGTTATTCATGACAGTGTAATGGAATATAAACCTCTAACGGGTATCGTTAGAGCCATTATGTAATAATAGTATGTCATTTATGTATGTCATTTATGTATCAATATGTACAACTTAATTAATCCTAATAAATTTTTATTGTATGTAAATCAGTTGTTTTATTTTTATTTTGTTGCATTTTTATTAACCCCTTTCTGTAAGGTTAACAACTGTAAAAAACGTTGTTTATCCTTTGTAAGACCCCCTCTCTCTTACATCAGTTTGTTTCCTCAATACAAGAGAGAGAGACACTTGTTCAGTATGTGTTAAGTCGTGAAACAAGGATGACGTCTCTTGCTGTATGTAAGTACACTCTTCTTATTATGTCTGTTTGTATTCAAATAACAAATACAAACATAACCTTACTAACAATTGGATGGCAGGGTAATCAGCCTGTACAAGAGAGTGTGTGTTGGTTTTAGGTGTTAATACAGCTTGTTCTAACTTACTTAAATATTATATTTCTTCTGTTCAACAAGACGATTATTTTGATGTGTCACACATGTATGTAGCTCTAAGAATAGCTATACCGGAAGTGTCTACCGGAAGTAACATTTTTATTGAATATGCTTATAGAGTTTGCTTTGCTGAACAGCGTGTATGTATTGGTTCTATCGTACATCTCACGGATCTTCCGCGATAAGGGTTTGAAGTTTTTTTATCTCAGTTTCTTGTAGAGCTTGTTACGAAACATACATTTTTGAAGATAGTTCCTTTCTATCACTTTCCATTGAAAAGATATAACGATTTAAAGTTTTGACCGGAAGTGGCCATTTTATTGTATATTCCACTTTGATTTGGCCTCCTTAACACCGTGCATATGTTGGTTCTATCGTACATCTCACGGATCTTCCGCGATAAGGGTTTAAAGTTTTTTATCTCAGTTTCTTGTAGATCTTGTTACGAAACATACATTTTTAAAGTCGGTTCCTTTCTATCACTTGTCGTTGAAAAGATACAAGGATTTAAAGTTTAGACCGGAAGTGGCCATTTTATTGTATATTCCAATTTGATTTGGCCTCCTTAACACCGTGCATGTATTGGTTCTATCGTACATCTCACGGATCTTCCGCGATAAGGGTTTAAAGTTTTTTATCTCATTTTCTTGTAGACCTTGTTACGAAACATACATTTTTGAAGTCGGTTCCTTTCTATCACTTTCCGTTGAAAAGATATAACGATTTAAAGTTTAGACCGGAAGTGGCCATTTTATTGTATATTCCAATTTGATTTGGCCTCCTTAACACCGTGCATGTGTTGGTTCCAGCGTACATCTCACGGATCTTCCGCGATAAGGGTTTAAAGTTTTTTATCTCATTTTCTTGTAGAGCTTGTTATGAAACATACATTTTTGAAGTCAGTTCATTTCTATCACTTGTCGTTGAAAAGATACAAGGATTTAAAGTTTAGACCGGAAGTGGCCATTTTATTGTATATTCCAATTTGATTTGGCCTCCTTAACACCGTGCATGTGTTGGTTCTCTCGTACATCTCACGGATCTTCCGCGATAAGGGTTTAAAGTTTTTTATCTCGGTTTCTTGTAGACCTTGTTATGAAACGATATATTTTTAAAGTCAGTTCCTTTCTATCACTTGTCCTTCAAAAGATACAAGGATTTAAAGTTTAGACCGGAAGTGGTCATTTTATTGTATATTCCAATTTGATTTGGCCTCCTTAACACCGTGCATGTGTTGGTTCCAGCGTACATCTCACGGATCTTCCGCGATAAGGGTTTAAAGTTTTTTATCTCATTTTCTTGTAGACCTTGTTACGAAACATACATTTTTGAAGTCAGTTCCTTTCTATCACTTGTCCTTCAAAAGATATAACGATTTAAAGTTTAGACCGGAAGTGGCCATTTTATTGTATATTCCAATTTGATTTGGCCTCCTTAACACCGTGCATGTATTGGTTCCATCGTACATCTCACGGTTGAACCTGTTGTCTATTTTGTTTCTGAACTTCCTTCTTTTGTTTTGCCAGCGACCTCTGTGTGTTATTTTTAGAACCTACCCATATAACAATTGTGACGTTCTAGTCTGTCTAATATTAAACATATTAATTATTATGTCTTATGTCTACACTCTCATTTGTCGGCTAGGTTGGAGTGACGTATCTTTAAATAAGTCTTCAACCATCCTTGCACCATCTTTATCAACGAAAGCCGCCATTTTTTATAATGTCAGCTTAAGGTATCACAGGCTTCCATCTTTCATTCCGCCATTTTCCTCCGTTTTGGTTCAGCCTCTAATATTAAACATTATTTTGTAAATCATCCATTTGTCTAATAATAAACTTTAATTATGTTACATGTATGGTTTGTTTGTAGTCGTATATATATATACCAACCTAAAACAATAAATTAATAAGCGTCTGCTTAGCTCAACGGGTAGCATCGTTGCCTCCCATCTGAATGCCCCGGGTTCGAAACTCACCTGCACCAAATGGTTTTTTTCAAAATATAATAATTTGAAGTAATAGGTTAGACACTTTTGAAATGTTTGCATGTGACTGTCTGGCCCAAGTCGTGTGACGTCACAGTTTCCTAGACAGGCCAATGACCTTAGAATGCAGAATAACACGGATGTGACTGTCTGGCCCAGGGCGTGGCTGGGCGCCGGCGCCGGGGCTTGGCGCCGGGGGCCGGGGCGTGGCTAGGCGCCGGGGCCGGGGCAGGCGCCGGGGCAGGCGCCAGTGCAGGCGCCGGCGCCAGGGCGTGGCTAGGCGCCGGCGCCGGGGCTGGCGCCAGGGCGTGGCGCCAGGGCAGGCGCCAGGGCGTGGCGCCGGCGCCAGGGCAGGCGCCAGGGCGTGGCGCCGGCGCCAGGGCGTGGCGCCGGCGCCGTGACGTCACTTCCTGTGACGTCACTGTCTGCTCAAAGTGCCGCATTACCTACTTACCAATTTTTTTAATTGTTTTTAACAACCATTTTGTCAGTAGTGAATGAAGATAATTAGATGTAAATTCAGAAGACGCAAAAACATACAGGATTTTCCATTTAAAAGAAAAATATTGGTATTGGTACACATACTTTTTTACTGTGTGTACAGTGTCAAATTTAAGTACATCGATATACCAAGTATAAAAAAATATATGTTTTTGAAATATTGGCAATACTCCACTTTTTTACACCCTATGAAATATATGCCCTACATGGGTTCGATAAAACGCTAAAATGTTATGAAATATTTGTACCCCAACTTCGAGATCGCTAAAGATATAAAGAAGCTAATTTTTCGGTGAATTTTTATTATTTCTTATAGGTTTTAATGTATGTGACATCTCAGAGCATTTAGCCGACCAAGTTACTTAAATTATTTATTTCCTTATTTAATTGATTAATTTATTTGCTAGAGCTAACCCAAACGGGGCAGAGTGGGGCAAGATGAGCACTCTAAGGTTTATACTCCAAAAAATTGTATTGACGTTTCTTTTTATTGTTTAGTTTTTTCAAATGATTCATTAATACAAAACGTAAACTTTGATAATGTACAGGGTGTTCAAATAACTTTGACCGGCTAGCATATTTCCGTCAGCATTTTTATAGATTCCGGAAAAAAAAATTACAAATATGGCACAGAAAAATGTTTGTAAATTATTTTCAAGTTCCTATCATAGCCGCAAGAGGGCGTAATAGCAACTGCCAATCTTAAAAGTTTCATTTTCTTGGAAAAAAATTGCTACTAAGTATATAAAATATGTAACGATTTCATAATCTCTGAAAAATTATGAACAATTTTCACATACGGTATATGTGTAGCTTGCCAAATAAAAAAAATTCGGGACGCAGCAAGTGCGTTATAGTAGTGAATTTTCTTAAGAATTATACACTATTAGTAAGACATATGATTAAAACTAATTCTTGAAATTTAAATGGACCTTGGAGATTGGTTTTAGAGTTCCAGTTAGCGATTATTTAAAAAAAAAAAATTTATATGGAGCTGGAGAATTGAAATGTGTTCTTAAATATAATATGTAAGTCCTGCAAGTCCCTTTAAAGAAATTGTGTTACAAATTTCATTAGTCACAAAATCTTTTCAGAAAAAAAAGATAATTTTTACAAAGAGAATGTACCTGCCAAACTATAAATATGGCAGGTATTTTTTCCTATTAATTGCTTGGATGGTTTTCTTTAGTTAACCCAATCGAACTAGTTTTTGCAAACTATAAACAACAAAAAAGTTTTTAAAACAAATTTGTAATTATCTACAAAGCTCATTGTTATTTTTCTTTGCTTTAGTACCCACGCTGCGTTTACGTAGGTGTTTAAGCTTGAAGATTCTAGCTTAATAGCAAATTTATCGGATTTGAAATATGTTTACGAAAATTCGCTACCATAACATGCTTGCTGCACCCAGACCCTTTTCAACACTTATTTACTGTTGCTGTATCCATACTTTTTGAAAATGATACAATATTGCAGCATACTATGTAAGACTGACAAACAAGGCTACCTCAAAATCAATTTTGGAAAAGTATTTTTTAAAAATGAAATGAGATAACAATTTAAACATAAATTGAAAATCTTGGCTCGCTGCTTCGTCGCAGGTATTCTCCTTTCCCTTTTGCATGCCTACAATCACCTTCAATGCATAAACAAGAACAATGTAAACAAGAAAAGTTTCTTGGGAACATTCAAATGATTAAAAAACGACAGAACACATACCTCAGAAACAAACTTAGTTCATGACGTTGGGTTCCTAAGGCCCGTAACACTGTCACAGCAACAACACACACGTACTGGCACAGTATATTATGATATTTGGTGAAGGTACCGAAGGCGACGGCGCGCATGCATATCTGGCGGCCGTATGATGAAACAAATTCAAATCATCAACGGACCCGTGCGTCACCAGTTAAAAGTTAATGAAGAAATTGATTAAACAATCAATTTAAAACTACCGCACATAATGAGCCTGCA
The DNA here is from genome assembly GCA_964006375.1 of Tillus elongatus. Classification (NCBI taxonomy): domain Eukaryota; kingdom Metazoa; phylum Arthropoda; class Insecta; order Coleoptera; family Cleridae; genus Tillus; species Tillus elongatus. The sequence continues at coordinate 300,657,340 of OZ023262.1, forward strand.
CCCTGTGTTTAGCTGGTTTTCGTTGATTAAAAAGTTTTAGAGATACCAAATCTTTTGTAATTTCTTGCGCAACTTTGGACCACTATATATCTCAACAGTAGTGGATTTTGATACGAAGGTAAGTTATGTTGAATCGCCATCTCTTTAGATCATCTACACCCATCTGCTCAGTGTCGGTTCTTGCGGAAAACACGCTGTAACAGGTTTTTAATAATGGTGTATATATTCTAGACCTAGAGAACCGTAAAAGTGCACCACGGGGTCTCAGAAACCCATGTATAACTAAGTTGGGTATACTTATGTGCCACTTACAGTTTAGTTACTTGGAAGTCACTTGTAAATTCAGTTTTTTATCACCGGTAAAGTCTACACTGCGTTTTAGTGTTTTACTTGTTATATCTGGAATTAGGTGCGATGGGGTTTATCAGATCCCGGTGTGCCTAAATACGTTGCATGAAAAAAGTGAAAATTTATTTTGGGACAATCCAGAAAACGACAATGAATATATGTTCATGAACTTGCCAGACCAAGACAGTCAACAGAGTGCCGACAAAGAGGAAGGTAGTCCCAAAGAGGTGAAAACAATGGGCAAAGACTCGACAAAATTATAGATGATGAAGACCCACAAGGGAATAAATCTTCTGTAATACAGCCAAGTAGATGAAATATAATTGCTCTAAAGGATAAAAAGGACACATGAGGTCCCCAGTAGCAACAAAACGGCTAAGAAACTACAGAAAGTTACATCAAATAAATACATGGGTATACACGTATTACAAATACGTGTTAATGAACTTTCCAGACCAAGACAGTAAACTGAGTACCGACAAAGAAGAAGGAAGTCATAAAGAGGTGAAAACAATGGGCAAAAACTCGACAAAATTATAGATGATGAAGACCTGCAAAGGATTAAATCTTCTGAAATACAGCCGAATACATAAAGGATAATTGCTCTAAAGGAAAAAAAAACGGACACATGTGGTCCCCAACGACTAAAAAACTACAAAAAAGTTACACCAAGTAAATACATGCTGTCAAAATGAGAACGTTTGAGGACTGCTTTATTTAGCAGGTGCTTTACGTGATTCAAACTGTAGTCTAGGGGAGCTGTGATCTCATTATTTTGCCAATGGGATACTCAGATCCGCAATGCTGCGACGTTCTTTAAAATTTTATGAATTGATAAAAAAATGGCATGAGAGACGAACAACTGTACCGGAAACATCTGGAATATGTATATAAAAAAGTATCATTACATGCCTCGCAAAACTGATGGGTCTTTGTGAATGTTTCCCATTATATGTCTAGGAAACCTGATGAATATGGAAATATGGTTAAAAAAAACAAATATGATAAGGGCTGTTGGTCTACAGATTAACTAACTGCAATTTAATAATAAGAGCCCAAAAATTGCTATTGCACAGTGCATTAGCTATAAGTGTTAGTAATAGTATTTAAAGTTTCAACGTAGCCTTTAATAAGCATTCGATTAGATCCAATTTTTAACTAAACAAGCTTTAAAATGTTCTGATCATCTATATTACAATCACGCAATAAAAAAGGCTAACACGGTGTTGGGTTGCCTGCGGGTCGTATCCAGGACCACCCGTTTTATATCTCGTCTGAACAATCCACACCACCAGGTTGTCTCTTTTACCTATTATGACACATTCCTTTGGTACACCCATTCCCAATTCTCAAGTATTATAGGTGGGTTGTGAGGCTGGAGTTGTTTTATTAGAAAGTATATCAATATGTTTAATAAGGTCAGAAGCTCTCTCAAAAATTGTTTTCAAGAATTCTCTGCTCTAGGTTCGTGGTCGGCGTCGACCAGCCCGGCACGGTCGCCTTCTCCAACAGGAGGCTGCAACCGCCACAACTCCAGATACGGTGGGATGCGATCTTCACGTAGAGGATACGGCACCACCAGTTTGTGCCAACGGTCCCGTTCTCCCAGCCCCTCGCATCCGGTGCCCCATCCCCAAGGGCCACCCCACATCGGTGAGTATTTGTGTTTCCCGTTAGCTGCAAATGCATGATCTGTGTATGCAAAATCTACCAGATTTTAATCATAGCATATTATTCTCTATAAAATGGTTGGTGTCCACTAAACAACCTGATTTCAAAATAAAAATTCCTTTCTGTTGTGATGTTTATCCCCAGTCATTAAATTGATTATACCTTCTCTAGCATATTAATAGACCGATAAGAATCATTTGAAGAACCAATACTTTCAGCTAATTTAATTCTATTTTATTCTTTATTTAGAAATCGTAAGCTTATTTCAAAACAGTAAATAACTTAGGTAGAACTGAGTTGTAATTTAATATGAGAATTACTAATTTGGGGCAATAATTATTTAACATTATTCACTGGAACTAAGAACAGGAACGCCTATCTATAAGAGTTATATCACGAAGGGGATATTAATTTTGAAACAGAGTATATCGAAGAAATGGGAGAGATGGGCCCAAATGATCTGGCCCCGCACACTTGGAAAAAGAAATTTGACAAAGCGATTGAGAAACTTTAATGAGGAAAAACCCCTTGTCCAATGCATTCATAGACGGTAAAAATAATAAAGAGGCTGGAGAAAAAGACAGCAGGAATCAAAATATACAGACAACGGTTCAACTGGATGAGATGTGATACGTCGCTGATACGCGAAACGGAAAAGAGTTACAAAGGACGCCGAATGTACTGGACACAAAACATAATTTTATATGTGATTACAAAAATACCAAGTAGGTAATCTGACATTCTCGCATTTACTTAATCTTAATGCCATTTTAATAATTAGGTATCTCATGGCAGTTTACATGCATATTATAGCCTTGACGAGCCCCTAGGCGACAGTGTCCTCGTTTTGATCCCTAACAAAAAAAATACAAAAAAAAATACAAAAAAATACCAAAAAAAACACGATGAAAAATTCAAAGAATTAAAAAAAACTTCCTTAATAAGATATTTATAATATTAATATACATAATTAATAGTTAATAACAAAAGAATGTTCTTTTTATTTACATTATATTTAAGTACTATCAATTTATAAAGCTATGGTCAAATAGGAGGCTCACTGAATGATATTAAAAGACACAAAAATAAATCCATATGATTGTATCCGCGAAATCAAACAAAAAAAATCTTCAAAAGTCTATGACCAATGGACTTAAGCTTCCGAGGTCATCCCAAACACGCGCACACACATACATGCATATTAGCTTGGCTCAGTGTATTGTCCGTTTCAATTTTTTTTAAAATCAATTACATTTATTGATGTTTTGTGAATATTTATCAAAGCTTTCAAGCAATGTCGGCTCAAGATTTTTTATTGCAGAATATGTTGACATTCTACATTTGGAAAGAATATAATGAGCGAGCAGCACCACAGCTATGTAATAGACGATAGCCAGAAAGGCTTTAACCGCATCGGACCTGCCACAAAAACATCAGCGGCAGGGTTCTTACGGTGGAAAAGATGCTCTCTTCTCTTAATACCAGGAAATCCTCTGGCTTTGACGAGATCCCATCACTTGTTCTCAAAAAATGCGCACCAGAACTTGCTCGTGTCCCGACTCGTCTCGTTCAGACATCTTACAATAGAGGTATATTCCCTAGTAACTGGAAAGCTGCTCGAGTACAACCCGTCCCCAAGAAAGGATCCAAAGCGCTTCCTAACAACTACAGGCCTATTTCTCTTCTTTCAGTAGCCTCTAAAGTGAAGAAAAAATATATAAACATCGAACTGCCAAAATTTCTTGAAAAACACAGTCTAATCCACGACAGGCAGTATGTATTCCGTCAGCGCAGATCAACTGCCGACCACCTCTCCTTTTTAGCCATTCTTAGAACAAGTCTATGGAACTACACAGTGAATTCCAGATTGTCGCTCTAGACACATCCAAACCATTCGACCAGGTCTGGCACGCAGCGCTGCTTAATAAAATTCCGGCCTATGGCCTACTACCAAAACTCTATAGCTGGACAGCAAATTTCCTCTCCAACCGGAGCATTTCTGTTGTCGTGAATGGCCATTCCTCTCAACTTTATCTAAATAATGCATGAGTCCCTCAAGGTTAAGCTTTAGCCCCTACTTTGTTTCTTCTCCACATCAATGACCTCCTTTCTAGCACATCCAACCCAGTTGAGAGTTACGCGGATGACAGCACCCTTCACTTAAATATACAATATTCTAGGCCTATCTCTTTAGCCCAATTATATAAGGATCGCAGGCTCATGGAGGGTTCTGTCTCTGTGGATCTCCAAAAAATATTAGATTGGGAAAGTAGAATTCTTGCACAATTCAGCTCCACGAAATCTCAGTCTTGCTTTCTATCTCATAAGAGATACACCAGCTCTAGACCCATCACAATGAACAACCAAGTTATTTAAAGTAATGAGTCCGTTTCACTTGTTGGCATTTCTGTGGATCGAAATCTCAATTGGCACCAAGATCACATGAATTGCAGAAGCGGCTGCTAAGAAATTAGGTTTCCTCTTACAGGCTCGCAAGCTCACCAGCTAATCTCTATACCTTATAGACTTCACAAATAAGGCCGAATACTGCTCCCACATCTGGGGTGCCGCTGTCGCTTCTACACTCGCTATCCTGGACTCCATTCAGAAGAGAGCTATACGTCTCAGCGGTGACCCTACCCTCACCCAAACGCTGCCATGACTTGCCCACCGACGTGCCGTTGGTGACCTCTCTCTTTTTTATAGATATCTGCACGCTCACTGCTCAGAGGAGCTTTCTTCCATAGTTCCTCCACCTGCTGCCTTAACAGATCTACCAGAGGAACAGAGCGAATGCACCCTTTTACTGTCCAGGTCACCAGACATAGAACACCTTGTTATGGCCGCTCTTCTGTCCCGAGGACTGTGGACTTGCCGGCACATGTTTTTCCTTCTCCTCCGATCCTCCAAACCTTCAAGTCCAGAATTAACAAGTTGTCCCTTTCCTCCTTGTCAACACCCACGGTACGATAGTATTTAGACTGTGAGCCCTCGTGGTGTGTTGTTGAAATATATATATATATATATATATATATATATATATATATATATATATATATATATATATATATATATATATATATATATATATATATTGTAATGTAGACTGTGCATAAATTCCATAAAAGTAAAAGTCACCAATATTAAGGAAATTTCAAAAACAAACTAACTTTTTGATATAAAAATATCACACCCCTATCGTCATACCCCTTCAAAAGGTAGTTACCCCTTCGAAATTTTAAAATTGTATGGTAGGTATTGTGATACATATTTTTAAAGCTATTCCAATTCTCCATTTAGCATATAGCCATGAAGCCTGTAATGAATTACATGATCCAATCCTATGATATTGAAATGATACTTATAATATGATAGGTACTTCAATATCTTAAAGCCTGTAAACAATGTTCAAAATGACGATAACGTCCAATTCGTAATACCGTTGATTCACTGTGCAGATGTTAACAAAAAAAAATATCTCAGAAAATTATATATTTTCTTTAAGAAAATAGTTTCGTTTTAACTGTTATTTCATAGGAAATAAACTTTAAAATAAATCTATAACTGATCGTATTCGAAAATTTTCTAGCAAACACATTAAAAGTTACACAAATTTATAATAAATGTTATTTAAAACACCAAAACACAACCTGAAACTATAAAAAATATCCGCATCCAGAACACACATGACATATTGGCTTCCTCTCGGGTCTCTCCCCTCCGAAAGTTACCAGGAAACCTATATAATTTATAAACTTTGGGTTTCGCTGCCAAGTTAACACCAAACTACTCCGGTCCCCTGTATTGTCATCCAGCATATCTCCTCCGTTGTATACGATATACAGGACGCCATGGGCAACCAACACATCCACAACCAGGACCTAAAAACTAATATTGTAAAACATGTGGATAAATTAGATTTGTTTTCGTTTAGTTTTATTTTGTGCATCGTGCGAAAAACTCTGAATGCTTTTTCTTTTTTTGTTCTGGCGTTTTTAATTATTCTCAAAGAGAACAAATTTTTTAGCCTGGGATGCAATCCTACAGTGAAGATAATTGGTTAGAATGTGGTAGGTTTTGCCTGTATAAAAGCATGACCCCGAAAACCGCTATAGCTATTGTTTGCATTGTCACCCTTAGCAAGTCTCAAAATTCACCATGCAAAGACTGAAACCGGTAATGAGCACTGTTGAGTACACTTGGAGAATCTCAAGATCACCACAACACATTTTTAAGACATAGCGATCGTTTCTCCAGCAAATGCTGGCATCATCAGACGATGAAAATCCTAACCAAATTATTAATACACCTATATAACTATCAGGCAGACCGACAAAAACGAAGGTAAATTGCAGTCTGAGACATACCGCTTATCTATTGTGTTTATATTGAACGGACAAAAAAGACGACCTGCGCTAATATTTAGCTTGACAAATTTATGAGCCCCTATTTAAATGTAACGGTTCATGCGCTTGAAAGCAAAGAGCCGCGTTATTTAAGTAGTTCACGTTCTTTATTGATTCATAAATTCACCATGTGAATGCAGGAAACCGCGATGAGCCACAACAACTAAATCTGAGGACATATTACTAACTACCGCACATATTTTATTAAAGAAAAGAAGGTTTTGCCCACAAAATTAAATTCAGCAGAGGATGAAATTCTAAGTTACAAGTATTTATATTGGTTTCTTCGATAAACGAAAGACGAAAGTTTTTTTTTAAATCTATATCGCAAGAACAACGTAATGCCTTGTATAGTATATACCGGTCGAGGTTATCAAGCATACTTTATTAATCTGTCTAACTAGTTAGAAGTGTTTCGTTGGACAACTGCAAAGTAAAAATAAATGGCTTGAAATCAAAGGTGGCGCATGGTTTAATGAAGTGTTATTCTTAATCGATTTGAACATATATACGCTCTTATAAGCATCAAGCAAAATTTGACATCTAACATTTTTGACAAGTTTTATATTTTCCTTGTCAATGTGGTGATTATTATCCCATATGTGTTATGCAATGAAGATTTGTCCACCGTACCATGTCGTATATGTGCTAGATGTTCGCGAAATCTAATGGATATGCTCGTTTTGGTCTGACCCACGTATCAAAGATTACAATCTTTGCAACATATTTCATAAATACCAGACATTTCAGTGCCTGTATCTTTATCTTTCGTATTTCCCAATAATTTTTTTAAATTACTTTTAGTTGAAAGAGTCAACGGTATATCGGCTTTCTTAAGAATATTTTCCAAACGCTTTGTGATACGTGGTTCATACGGTAAGCACACAATTTTTTTCTCTATTTTTTCTTTCTTGAATGTCGTGCATTCAGTTAAGATTTTCTTTGTTCTGTGTTTGTTAACCAATTTACCTACTATACAAGGCACTACGTTGTGCCCGCGATATAGATTTTTTTAAAACCTTTCGTCTTTCGTTCATCTAATAAACCAATCTAAATACTTGTAACTTAGATTTTCATCCTCTGTTGAATTTAATGTTGTGGGCGAAACCTTCTTTTGCTTTAATAAAAAGATGTACGGTAGTTGGTAATATGTCTCCACATTTAGCTCTCGGTGCCCATCGCGGTTTCCGGCATTCGCATAGTGAATTTATATATCAATAAAGAACGTGACTTCCCTAAATAATGCGGCTCTTTGCTTTCAAGCCCATTATCCTTTAAAATTAGATAGAGGCTCATAAATTTGTCAAGCAAAAATTAGGGCGGTCGTCAACCTTCTCCGTTCAATATATACACAATAGATAAACGATATGCCTCCGACTGCAATTTACCTTTGTTTTCGTCGGTCTACCTCATAGTTATATAAGTATAGGTGTAGTAATAATTTGGTTAGAAATTTCCTCATCTGATGATGCCAGCATTTGCTGGAGAAACGATCGCTATGTCTTAAAAAATGTGTTGTGGTGATTTTGGGATTCTCCAAGTGTACTTATAAATCTCAAAATCCTAAATAAAGCAGAGATATAAAAGAAATGGCTCTGTCTATTTACTATGCAGGGCATGTGTTACCGTTTTAAATTTAAATTCATAATCTTGAGTTAAATTTTATATACCTTGGAGTTACCAGGTTTTTTATACCTGCGCTTTGGAAAGACTTTTAAAACAGCGTGAATTGAAAACGATTATGATAAAAGTTATTTATAACCTTTTTTGCTTTGGTATAATCCTATAAATTTATTTAGAATGTTTAGCTTTTATGGCTTAGTGCTTTAGATGGCATGTTGCATAGCACATATTAGTTAGCTGCTAATTTTACACCAACTGTTCTAGGAAAATTACACTACGTTGGGAAATAACCTGAATAATGACTTTTAATTTGGTTTTAACGGTTCATATGGCTTAGGCTAATATTAAAATCTTTTTAGTCTCTTTATTTGTTTTGCTACTTTTCTCGTTGGCACACCAAGATATGTAAACCAAGTCTTTAACTTTGCAGGTTGACCCCTACCAACTTAAGTCTTAAGTTACGAGCGTGCCATTTTGTAACTCGCAAAATATATCTAAAAGCTACTGCAAAACGCAGCAAAAGTTAGTAAAAAATATTCAATCAGTTTGTTACATTATTACCTTATTAAGAAATTGTTGTATAGTAGCCTTGTAGCTGTATTTTTTCAACTTTCTTATAGTCTCTTTCCTAATGCTCTGGATACTCTCCTACCTTAATAATTAAATAGTACACCATATAACACGTAAGTTAAACCAAAAGTTAGCGTCATTAGCCTTTATCTATATATTTTTTATATTTTACTAAAACCCACATAGAGCTGGGCATTTAGGAATGGTCGTATCTCAGGAACGGTTCCTTGTACAGCTTCAGAAAAAGAACTGTCATATGGAAAGCTGTCATGATAGATTTCTGGAAATTAATTTCAAGTTTATAAAACCACCACTAAAGGGCGTAATAACCTCTTCTTCTTCTTTTTCTTCTTCTTCTTTTTCTTAAGCCGCCGTCTCCTCAGGATGTTTGGCGATCCAAGTGGCTAACACAGTCCTTGGATACTGCAGCTCTAAAAGTGTCTATTGATAAAGCTCCAAACCATCTTCTGTAACCATGAATTTTGACGTCCGCTGATTGCTCTTTTTCCCTGTACTTTGCCTTCGATTACTAATTTCATAAATTCATATTTTTCACCTCTCATTACATTACCTATATATCTCGTTTTTCGTTGCCTTATTATCAGTAATAGTTCTTTTTTTTCCATAAGCCTGAGCACCTCTTCCGTTGTTGCTCTTTGCACCCATGCTATGCGGAGCATTCCTCTATACAAATACATTTCGAAAGCCTCCAGATTCTTTAGACTTTAGACTAAGCTTAAGAGTCTAACTCTCAGAACCGTACATCAGGACTGAGAAGGTATAGCACCCGACCACACGGATTCGAAGTTGCAAGCCAAAATCTGATCTCGTGAAGAATGTTTTTATCTGTGTGAATACTTTTCTAGCTTCTTCAATTATAGACCTTTCCTCTTTTCTCGGGTCGATCTGGCCATTTATTATTGTGCCCAAATATTTGAAAGAGGTTACCTGTTATACTATATTCCCTTCAATGAATAAATTTGCGTTAATGTTAGTTTTTGAGAAAACTAGCACTTTAGTTTTATTAATGGTTATATGAAATCCGAACTGCCCGAAGTGTTGAACAATGTGGATAACCACTGCTTGTCGGAAAATTGCGATTTTTATCACATGTTTGCGAATTAAGTAAGTGGTACTTTGGATATACGCAAAGTAATTGCCGAGCAACGCATGTAAATTCTTACCTAACATATTTTTTAATATCTTTATAAATAAAGTAGTGGGAGAACGTTGTTGCTGTTGTTGTTTTTTTATTATTATTTCAACAACACACCACGAGGGCTGACAGCCTAAATACTATCGTACCGTGGGTGTCGACAAGGAAGAAAGAGGCAACTTGTTAATTGTGGACTTGAAGGTTTGGAGGTTCGGAGGAGAAGGAAAAACATGTCCCAGCAAGGAATTCCACAATTTGGACGTCATCAGGACAAAAGAGCGGGCAAAACAAGATGTTCTATGTCTGGTGACCTGGACAGTAAAAAGGTGCATTCGCGTTGTTTCCTTGGTTGATTTGTGTGGAGAAAGTATAGAAGAAAGATCCTCTGAGCTGGTGTATCTCTTACGAGATAGAAAGCAAGACAGATTTGGTGGACTTGAATTGTACAAGATTTCTACTTCCCCAGTCTAATATTTTTTGGAGATCCACAGGGACAGAAACCTCCATGAATCTGTGATCCTCATCTAATTGGGCTAAAGAGACGGGTTTAGAATATTGTATATTTGAGTGGAGGGTGCTGTCAACCGCGTAACTGTGAACTGGCTTAGATGTGCTAGAAAATATGTCATTGATGTGGAGAAGAAACAAAGTAGGGACCAAAGCTGAACCTTGAGAGACTCCGAGACTCCTGGATTAATTGGATACAGTTTGGAGGAATGGTCATTCACGACAACAGAAATTTCCCGGTTGAATAGGAAATTTGCTGACCAGGTACAGAGTTTTGGTGGTAGGCCATAGACCGGAAGTTTATTAAGCAGCGCTGCGTGCCAGACCTGGTCGAATGCTTTGGATATGCCTAGAGCGACAATCTGGGATTCATCGTGTAGTTCCATAGACTTGCTCCAATAATGGGTGACAAAGGAAAGTAGGTCGGCAGTTAATCTGCGCTGAGGGTATCCATATTGCCTGTCGTGGATTAAACCATGTTTTTCAAGAAATTTTAGTAATTCGGTGTTTATATACTTTTCTATCATTTTAGAGACGACTGAAAGGAGAGAAATAGGCCTGTAGTTGCTAGGAAGCGCTTTGGATCCTTTCTTTGGGACGCGTTTTCCAGTTACTAGGAATATGCTTCTATTGTAAGATGTCTGAGGCAGACGAGTCACGACAGGAGCAGGTTCTGGTGCGCATTTTTTGAGAACAGTTGCTGGGATCTCGTCAAGACCAGAGGCTTTCCTGGTACTAAGAGAAGAGAGCATATTTCGTACCTTTTTAGTTTTGAAAATGATGTCCGTCATTTTGTGCGCGACATTGGGGACTGTTGGTGGTTGAACATTTGGAGGTGGGTTGAGAGTAGAATTGCCGGCAAACAACGAGGCAAAAATTTAAGCCTTGCCCAGGGCGGTAGAAACAGTTTCATCCCCTGAAACAAGAGGTGGGAACATGCTCTTACAGAAATTATTCCCAATACATTTAGCAAGAGTCCAGAAGGGTTTGCTGCCGTTGGAGCTTGAGAGGACTTTGTTTTTGATGTGGTTATTAAACGAGTTTTTTGCCTCAGAAAGAATGCGGACATAGCAGTTTCTTGCGTCGTTAAATGCTTGACGGTTTTCTTGACTGGGATTGTGTAGAAGCGTTTTGTGACCTTGACCTTTTCAAGTGTGGCTTTGTCACAGGATTTGGAGAACTAGGGCTTTTGCGTGGCTGAAATGGTTTTCTGTGTACGTGGAATAAATAATTCCATGCCAGCTTGGATGATTTCGAGATATCAGAGGGGTCAAAATGAGAGAAGCAGACAGACGCCCATGGAAATGAGGAAAAGTAATTCCACATTTCGTCCTAGTTCGCGGAGTTGTAGTGCCAAACGATACGTGGGTGTGATGAGTGTGTGACCTCGGGTTGCACTGCGCTGGAAGCAGTGACCATGCCGTGGTCTGAGCGACCAAGGGGGGCGATGACTGATGTCTTATAGCATTTAGGTTTTGTAGCGAAAAGGAGATCCTAGGGATTTGAGCTGTGTGTTGGGATGCGAGGAAAGTAAGTAGGTTACTGAACCATATTGGCTAAAGAATTGCTGACTGCGAAGGCCTCCGCTGCTCTCTCTTGTGTATCGGTTTTTGAATATCCCAGCCATTCCTAATTATGGACATTGAAATCACCAAGAATAGTGACCTCGGAGGAAGGATATTCAGAAATCAGATGGTCGGTTTTTTTAGAAAGGTAATCGAAGAGCTGAACAAAGTTGTTGTCAGAAGGTGACCGGTAAATGCAACAGATGAATTTATTTGCAGCCCACAGAGAGAGTTTCATCCACAGCATGTCTTTTCTTCCAGGTTCCAAATTGGGGAGTCTGGTGCAGGGTAGATTGCTACGGACGTATGCGCACACACCTCCATGCAATTTAAAGGAAGTAAGGAGCTCATACCCCGGGAAATTAAGGTAATTGGTGGCTGTTTTGGCACTGATTTGGGTTTCGGTGGGGAAGAGCAGTTGGGGCCTATTAGCCTGGAGGAAATGGTGGACGGTGTTCAGGTTAGAATTTAGGCCACATATATTCGAAAAGTATATGTTAAATCTTGATGCCGGCGCCCCCTGCACACCCCTCTTCCGGAGATCCGAATCGAAGGGTATTTTATCTCAGGAATCTTTTGTACAAGGAGGAGGCATAATTATTTTTGTTTATAAGGGAAACCGACTCATACACCAGAACTGGAAACCTCCATTGGGACTGATGTAAGGGGTGGTACCTCCTCATGCATAAACAAAATCCTTTACTATCACGTAAAGGAAAAGTCAACTACCACCTACCAACTCGACTTATGGCTGTGGCTTTTTTAGCTCTTTTTTTTAATTTAGACGATGAATGCATATTTTATCAACTGCTATTAACCCTGGTTTAGCTCGATGGAACTTAATGAGTTTGAAAGCGTCAAAAATAACTTTTCTCTGGCCTACTATTTGCGTTATTCCAGGTTTCCACTGTGACATGTATCTGAATTTAAGAAGAATTCAATTGTCATATGTACGAGCATGCGCTCTCCAGCGTAGCTTCGAGGCATTGTCACAGCTCGACGCCATCGACCACTTGTTAGCGAGCGAGCATAAGCGACACCCACGGGTGACCGTCTCATTGATTGTTGCTTTGTTATTCTATGTGTGTAAATAAATAGTTCGTTAACAAACGCACGAACATATATTTCATAAGCGTCGGGCTGTGACAAGGCCTCGATGCTGCGCTGGTAGGCGCATGCCTGTACATATGACAATAGGCACTTTTGCGTCGCTCTGGTCATTTTATTTTTCAAAACCAATTGGTCTGAATCTTAATCAAACTCATTCGCATGGAAAGTAATCACGTCACACCAATTTGTAACCATAACACTTCTTGTTCTTCTTACCAATTAATTTGACCGAGCTCAACACTTACTCAAATTTCATGGTCATTATTTTGTAAGATTAGATGATTCAAACTTGAAACTATTTAATTTAAAAGTTAGTTGTGACTACGATTCAAAAATTATAATTTATGTTATATAATGTAGGATTCGTGTATGGCGTAGCAGTAGGATTTTTATGTTTCCCTCGACTGCCAAGATGGCTGTCATGAAATAAGAAAGAAGAATAGTATGGGGGCTGAGAACTGAGAACTACTAAGTGAACAGGGAGCAGATGTCAGCGGCAGGCGATAAGTATCAATGGAGTTTTGACAGTTTGAGTTCGGTTTTGTCGTTTTTAATTGTGCTCCCCAGTCAATGTTTATAATGTGTAGTAGTAGTAGTAGTAGCAGCAGCAGTGGTGGGGAGGCCAACGCCAAGCAAGTAGGCCACAATGGGCCCTTTTTGCCAACCCCACCAACCCAGCAATCATGCTCTACTATTCCTCGGTTCCGTCGCCAAACCGCCTCGACCTCGAAATGAAGGCCGTGACGGTCTTCAATTGGACGGTACTTACCTGGTTCCTCTGCAGAGTCCTCGATCCGAACAATTCTGCTCGAAGACTCCCAAAAGCCTCGCATTCACACAGGTAGTGGTAGGACTTTTCTTCATCCTCGCCGCATTCCTGGCAAATGGGATCCCTCTCTACCCCTATCAATGTGAGGTGTCTTCTAAGGGCGCAGTGGCCTGTCAGCATCCCAAGGATGCGGCGAAGCGTAGGTCGACTCCTACCGAGTAGCCACACAGCTTTAGCTCTGTCCGGCCCCTCCACGAAGTCCCTTGCCTGCCTACAGCCACCAACTGACCCCCAGTGCATCTCCATTGCTTCCTCTGTCCGCCTGTCTAAGGCGTCAGAGACCGTCTTCCTGCTTATGCCTATCGCAGGCTCCGGGTCACAAAACGGCCGCCGGGTACCAAGCCTAGCGAGATTATTCGCCAACTCATTCCCCGCTACGCCACAGTGTCCCGGAACCCACACCAGTTGCACCTCCTTTGTCCTGGCTAGTCCGTTGAGGGCGTCAGCGCACTCCTGAACCAGTGTTGACCTGATTCTGGCCGCGCAGACTGCCCGGAGGACAGCCTGGCTATCCGAGCAAATGTACACACATTTCTCGGGGCTCCTTCTCACATCCTGTCTATTGGTCACAGACAGGATAGCGTACACCTCCGTTACGAATACCGTGATATATGCGCCAAGAGCATAACTCTCGCGCACCCCCAGGCCTTCGATGTATATTCCCGCCCCGGAGGATTGTTGATCCTCCGTAATATGTAACGTTTCTCTGAAATAATCAGTCATGCTAATTAACCCTACACAACTTAAAACGGATCCACATTTTGGGTTCTCAGTCGGGATTTGAAGATTATTTATTAAGACCGGTGGTTTGTGTTCATTAAGCAAACATGTATCCATTTACGTAGGTGCCATCCAACGAAATATAGCGAAAGGTAGCTAAAAGGCTATAGAGGCATTTCACAAGATTATTTTTGGAAATGAAGGTGAACCATGTAATAAGATAAAGGCGCTATTGTATTTTCATGATTTTCAACTGGAAAAATCCACACCAGAATCTCTGGCAATGAAATAAGAAGTAAGGAAGAGAAAAATACTGTGACGTTAAAGAATATATTCCGCCTTTTACAGGATATGAGAATTATCCTATAGGTAAATGGTTGAAATGACGACAGACTGTGAAAATTAAAATTATTACTTTAAATAAATTGAAATATGAAGTAAAATGTAAATTGCAATGTAAATTGATATATAAGTTAAAAAAAATCAGATTATGCCAATTTTACTTAATGGTGCTGCTATGTAAGGGGTGTAACAAGGCCTCATTTCCAGAATGAAATGATCACTTAGAGCTGGTAAAACTTATCAATACGATATGGACGCAGTTGGGCGCTACCCTGTAGAATTGAAGGTATCCTTCAGGTTTCGGGGCTGGTAGCATTAGCCTCCTGCTTCTAACGGTGTTGTTTTTAGTCACTGAGCTGGTGACATTTGCCCTCTTGCTCTGCACGTATTTTTACGGGGCTGGTGACATCTGGCCACTGCTCTGAACGGGATGTTTGAAATAAAAAGAAAAGATTTTCGTTTCAAACATCCATAGAAAACGCAAAAAACTAGGAGAAAATAATATTTTAGGTTAGAGATTTTATATCGCGAAATTAGAATATGTCATACCTGGATGGAACTAAAATATTAAGCATTCTGCTCGTTGTGCACACTAGATATTACAATTTATTTTAAATGCGATAAAGGAGGAACTTACGTATATATATATATATATATATATATATATATATATATATATATATATATATATATATATATATATATATATATATATATATATATATAGAACATAGCATCACGTTAATTTTAGATTTTGGAAGTTCCGTATTGAACCACAGAGTATTCACTTACACGATGGACCAAAGTGATGATGCCATAGGTGACAATTATGTTTCTGATTGGAAATATAACAGTAGACTATAAAGAGGCGTTCCATGATGAGTGGAGTTTTACATTTCACGGCCATGCTAAACGTCAAAATTGTCGCAACTGGTATAAAGAAAATGCACACTGGGTAAGAGAAGAATACATGCAATACCCTGAAAATGTTATTGTTTGGACAGAATAGTTGGAAACCATGTCATCGGTCTCTTTTACATTGATGGCAATTTGCATATAAATAATTATTTGGCGCTGCTCCAAAATACTTGGGCAAACTTATATTCTGATCAAGCAGACCCACAAGTTTTGGTATCAAGTTTTCCATCAGGATGGAGCACCAGCACATTACCAAATCAATATTTGGCAGTACCTTGACTTAAGATTCCCAAATCGGCCTATAGGGAGGCGAGAGCAGTTAGAATGGCCAGCACGATCACCTGATCTTACTCTATTAGACTTATTGTTACAGCGATGTGTGAAAACTATGCGGTATACAAAACTTAACCACTAACTAGAAACTAACTGTCTTAAGGAGAATAATAACGATTTTGATTAGGTCGGTCACGCCTCATATGTTGATTAAGGTTATTTTCGATTAGGATGCTGCCAAGACGTTCAAGACGTGCGTTATGAGCATTTATGTTAAGAGTGATGTTTTTTAAAAAATTTTCTCATTATCAAGAATGAAACGCTATTAGTTATTAATTTTTAAATGTGTTTTCGCAAGGTTCGTAAGATGAGTTTCTCTTTTTTTTACTGTGAATGTTTGCAAAAAGAAATTAAAACATTGCATATACAGAGTGGAAGAGCCAAATGGAATAAATACAGTATCTCAATCATTGTGTAGGAATATTTATAAAAAATCTCAAAACACGTCAATTTTAGATTAGAAAATTACTTCATAAAACGTCAACACGTCATCCCTACATTCAAGCTTCTTCAAGTGACAGTTACAACCCCCAAATTCCCAAGTAGGATGTAGAGGCTTATAATAACTCATCCGAAAAATCTCTTAATTTTCTTTTTGGGAATTCTATGGTTTTAAATATTGCAAAAATTAACAGTAAACAAAGGAATTCGTCTTACTACAACAGACTTAATCACTAATAACTAAGGAACGCTTTTGTATCGGGTTAAAACTTTATTGCATCACAGAATATTCTGTCAGTATTGTCCCTTTTAGATTAGATTAAGAAACAGGCTGTTTATTCTAATGGAGATTCATTTATGACGTTCATTCTGACATCTCTAGACCAACAATAAGTTAGGGATCCTCTCCTATCGATGCTTTTATCGACAGTTCTCTTCAGAAACTATTTCGTTTGTATTGGTAGTGGACTTTTCCTTTACGTGATAGTAAAGGATTTTTTTCACGCCCGAGGAGGTACCACGCCCTACATCAAGGGGCCGGTGAAGTCCCAACGGACGTTTCCCGTTCTGGTGTACGAGTCGGTTTCCCTTATAAACAAAAATGATAATGGCTCCTCCTTGTACAAAAGATTCCGGAGATAAAATACCCCTCAATTCGGATCTCCGGGAGAGGCGTGTACAGGGGGCGCCGGCATCAAGATTCAACATATCCTTCTCGAATATATGTGGCCTAAATTCTAACCTGAACTCCTTCCACCATTTCCTACAGGTTAATAGGCCCCAACCCCTCTTCCTCACCGAAACCCAAATCGGTGCCAAAACAACCACTAATCACCTTAATTTCCCGGGGTATGAGCTCCTTACTTCCTATAGATTACATGGAGGTGTGTGCGCATACGTCCGTAGTAATCTACCCTGCACCAGACTCCCCAATTTAGAAGCTGGAAGAAAAGGCATACCTTGGATGAAACTCTCTCTCAGGGCTGCAACTAAATTCATGTGTTGCATTTACCGGTCACGTTATAACAACTTTGTCCAGGTCTTCGAGTACCTTTCTAAATAAAACGACCATCTGATTTCTGAATATCCTTCCTCCGAGGTCACTATTCTTGGTGACTTCAATGTCCATAATAAGGAATGGCCAGGATCTTCAAAAACCGATTCACAAGGGAGAGCAGCGGAGGCCTTCGCAGTCAGCAATTCTTTAGCCAAATATGGTTCAGCAACCTACTTACTTTCCTCGCATTCCAACACACAGCTCAAGCCCACTAAATCTCCTTCTTACTACAAAACCTGAATGCTATAAGACATCAGTCACCGCCCCCCTGGGTCGCTCAGACCACGGCATGGTCACTGCTTCCTGCGCAATGCAACCCGAGGTCACACAGTCATCGCACCCACGTATCGTTTGGCACTACAACTCCGCGAACTGGGAGGAAATGCAGGATTACTTTTCCTTAGTTCCATGGGCGTCTGCTTCTCTCATCCGACCCCACTGATATCTCACAAAACGTCACCTAAATCATCCAATCTGGCATGGAATTATTTATTCTACGTACACAGAAAACCTCTTCAGCCACTCAAAAGCCCTGGTTCTCTAAATCCTCTGACAAGGCTATACTTGACAAGGTCAAAGCTCACAAAACTCTTCTACACAATCCCAGTCAAGAACACCGTCAAGCATTAAACGACGCCAGTAACTGCTATGTCCGCATTCTTTCTGAGGCAAAAAAACTCGTTTAATAACCACATCAAAAACAAAATCCTCTTAAGCTCCAACAGCAGCAAACTCTTCTGGACTCTTGCTAAATATATTGGGAATAATTCACAAATAAGGCCAAACCTCGAATACTGCTTCCACATCTGGGGTGCCGCTGCCGCTTCTACACTCGCTACCCTGGACTCCATTCAGAAGAGACCCTACCCTCACCCAAAGGCTGCCATCCCTTGCCTACCGACGTACCGTTGGTGACCTCTCTCTCTCTCTCTTTCATAGATATCTGCATATGCACTGCTCAGAGGAGCTTTCTTCCATAGTTCCTCTACCTGCTGCCCCCAACAACAGATCTACCAGGGGAACAGAGCGAATGCACCCTTTTACTGTCCAGGTCATCAGACATAGAACATATTGTTATGTCCGCTCTTTTGTCCCGATGACTTCCAAGTTGTGCAATTCCTTGCCGGCACATATTTTTCCTTCGCCTCCGAACCTCCAAACCTTCAAGTCCAGAATTAACAAGTTGCCTCTTTCCTTCTTGTCGACACCCACGGTACGATAATATTTAGGCTGTGAGCCCGCGTGACGTGACGTGTTGTGAAATAAAATAATAATAAAAAAAAAACTCCACTTGCGACTCGTAACCATCAAACCCATTTAGCAAGTTGAACGGTTCGTTACGAAATGCCATGCTTCTCTAGAGCGTCTAAACTTTACAATAGCCTCCCGGGATTATATTTACGAAGACGCATAATCGCCAACTATTCAACAGGGAGATAGACACCCATTTGTTGACACAAGAATACAGTTTATGCGGTCTTTGAAGAACATAGGCTCTGCCTATTATGAGCTGTTTCTTGAAAAATTATGTAGGCTGGTATTTATATAAAGGCCCGTAGTGAAAGTCACAACTGCCACGCCTCTGCTTATCTAATTTATAGAGTATAATAAAATTAATTCAATTTAATATTAAATATGAACCTCAATTATATCTCATGTATCACGAAATATTAAAATGTACTTATATATCTGGCATGATTGATGTTTCAATGTTGTGTCGACCCCGGTATGTTATCTCCCAATGGTGTCATGTTAATTTTCCTGGACTATAACTTAGCTATGAATGCTCTTACAGCCGGTGCTGTGGTAGGTATCCCTATGCAGCAGTCTGCGGCGCACCAGGGCAGCATGCAGCACAGCCATCCCATGCTGGGGGGCCGCCGGGGTCAGGGCAGGAGACTACCGCCCACCCCCTGCAAGCCTTCCACACTACAGCTCAGACCGGGACCCATCAACTTCCCCAAACTCAATGCTTCACCGACACACGTAAGTAGAGCTTTTATTAATGAACTCAAAGTTATTTTTACGTTTTTAGTTATATTATTATTAATTGCATTGTTAAATTGGGATACAAGTAGGACAAACCCAGTAAGGTCAAAAATTTATTAGACGCTGTATACGCTCATATGTATTTGTTAATAAAATGCAGAGGTTCAACTTGCATTGAGGAGATAAAAAAATTATGCAGTCAAGCGTCCCTTGCTGGGGCTGTCATTTGTAACACCCCATTGTCATTTGCGGCCTACCTTTCCCTTGTATGCAAAAATTCTGGTAAAACTGTGCCACTTCAGTTCTACTACATTACACTACTACAGACATATTGGTTACAAATACAACCCTGCTAGTGTTAGTACTGATTGTTTTTGCTCCAGGAGCCAGTACTCTCCCAGGAGGGTTATCGTTTGACTAAGTCTCCTTGCTAAGTCGTTTCGCTGTTAACATCTACTTAGACCCAGAATAAGCTACAGTCAAGACAGGTTTGCTCTAAGTCTTAAGGTATGGCCTTTATTAGAGATGAGGTTATCGTGAATTATGTTTTGCGTGAATGCCATGGACGAGCTAAAGAACATGCTGGATAGTATTTAGAATATATCTGCAAGGATAACTGCAAGAAAATGTTTACAAAGTATTTACAAAAGGGAAAGAAAATTACCATTTACACTAAAATTAACAAGTATTTACAAAACTTATTTCAAAATGAAACCGTATTATCTGCATAAAAATATCTACAAAAATAGAGGCAGGGCAATTGTAATGAATGAAGTCGTCAAAGCAGGCGATGGGTATGCGGGGCTATTACTAACGCGGTAATACGATTCGCGTTCGATGTTTTAGAAAGCGGTACGGTGTTGTAGGAAAATAATATCAAGCAAGCGGGCGATATTAATAGTCATGCAGCATATAAACTTTGCGGGTGCAACATCAAGACAATCTAGATGCTCACTGACGTTATTACTACAAGATAGTTGCGACTCTGCACTTATACACTGCATTCAAATCCCTGAGGGAGCTACCCTATGAGAAAGACATTCAAAGCTCGAGACAACTCCCACCAAGGGGATGGGAGGTGTACGGACATCCCGACCGACTACCGCAGCTCAACCAGGAGATCAGCAGCTACTCGACTAGTTAGTTAGATCGTTTCCAGCCCAGTCGCTACAAACAACGATCTACTTTACCGAGAAATTTCCTTACTTCTGTCCCCCGAGCCCGAGAGGGCCGCTTCGTAGGCATCTAATTTGCAAGGTCATTACTCGCACAATCGCTTCGTTATGATCTGTTTGTGAACAGTCTGCTGAATACGCCCTAATGCTCCTGGTAAGATCTAGAATTTGGAACGCAGCCACAGGGTCCCCGGTCTAGCCGAAAGGATCGGCAGCTGCGTCTGGCAATAATACCAGCTCCTATGTCTCGTAGCATAAATACCTAACCAAAAGAAATTCAAATCAGCTACCTTTCTGTGACAGGCTCACGTTGACTGCACCTAAAAAAGCAAATACCAAAACCAGAGAGTAATTACCACATATGAAATTTTAACATCACTTCCGCTGAAGAGGACCAAGCGCACCAAGGTGCCCTAGAGCAGAAGAGGACGTCCAATTCGTAGAAAATTCATTTATTCAGGCGTCGTTACCACGCTGCTTTTGGTATTGTCGCCCTACCTAAAATAATATGAACCAAAATTACCCGGTCTGATGGCGGTGCCTGGTAATTCTTTCTAGTACTGCCTGCTATCGATGCTGTACACCGGTAACTCGATTCGCCTGCTATTCCAACAAAGCAGAGAATAAAATTTAAAATACGGCTACTCGGCTACCCTCTGCTACTTCGGTCGACTTCCTGTATTCAACAAAACATAGCTAAATATACAACAGCTGGCTGCTTTCGTGATGAACCGTATCAATGTGACGAACTCACTAAATTCCAGTACGGCGCCTTCGGTACTTCTGAAATTCCACGATGCTAACGGAGCGATCGATATTCTCTCCAGCGTATTGCAATACGTGCACCAAATACTGCATTGTTAACCCTTATGTGGCGGCACAAATAATGCAACGTAAATGGCGGGAGGTGGTACCCGGGTGCCACTGTGCATTTTAATAGGTGAGACGTGTCATGTATCGTTTATGTGTGCGACTGCGCAAGCCTACCGTAGCAACCACAACCATTTTGCATTAAGTGTGTGTTTTGATTTATTAGAGAGCAGTTTTAGTGGAAGAAACGGGAATGTCTCGCTTTCAAACCAACACAGCAGGTGCATTTGATAGTGGGAGTGCAGTGGAGATTCTAAGAAGTACAACACCCGTCGGTCCATTGTTGATAAACTTCCGTACTCTTCCAGAAGTCACCTTCAACTAGTTTTAATATATCTTGGATGTACTATTTTTGTTGTTTTTATCACTTACTTGCCATAAACCGTGACAGATTAGCTAATATGCAGTACATTATGCACACAGCTATACTCATTAACTTTTTCCCCTTGGTAATATACCCTGTTTTCGATACAAAATAACAGATAAACTTGTTTATGGTATGTGAGATGTCTGATGAGGAATTCAGTGAACCATTTGAAGATGATAATGACAAGGATTATGTGCCGCCAGCAAACGATGAAGAATCAAATACTGAAGGCGTTCGCATAGGCGAGATGGTTCCTATCGAAAGAGAAGTGGAGGTTGACAGCGACGTAGAGACGCCTTACCACTGTACAAAGCAGCAATGAGTAGGGACCGCTTCAAGCAGATTCTTCGCTTTAGTAGATTTGATAACCCCACAACACGACCAACTAGACTTGAAGATGACAAAGCTGCTGCAATAAGCGATATGTGGTGGCTTCTAAACCAAAATCTCTTGAAGCTTTACAAGGCTAATGAACATCTAACTGTTGACAAACAACTCTTCCCCTACCGCGGAAGAAATAAGTTAACTCAGTACATTCCTTTAAAACCTGCGAATTATTGCATAAAGGTGTCTGTGTATGTGATGCAATAACTTTTTATCCATGTCAAGGCTTAATTTACACAGGAAGGTTGGCAGGCAATGAGTGGCAAGTGAATATTGGTGAAAAAGTCTGGTGCGCTTATGTCAACATTACAAAAGTTCAGGACGTAATATCATTACAGACAACTTCTTAACATCACTCCCTCTTGCTCGCATGCTAAAATCAGATGGGCTCACTCTGGTTGACACACTAAGGAAGAACAAACCCTATATTCGCAAAGATCTTCTACCTAATAAGGGAATGTCCCGCCTTTTCGACAATGTTTGCTTTTCATAGAGATGCCATGTTATATTCGTATGTCCCAAAGGTGAACAAAGCCGTAATCTTATTATCCACAATGCACTCTACAGACGTAATTGATCACACCTTGAAGAAAAAACCTAAGGTCATTTGTTTTTATAATAAAACTAAGTCAGGTGTAGACATGATGGACAAAATTTTGGGGACTTATACCTCCAAAAGGGGAACAAGTCGGTGGCCATTGGCTTTTTTTCAACATACTTGATGTATCAGCTTTGGCTCCCTATGTAAGCTACATGGAAAATAATCCCACTTGTTACCAGAGCACTAATAAAAGGCGAAATTTTCTGAAAGACCTATCTCGTGACTTGTGTTGCTTGCTGTGACCCAAAGAAGTGTAAATACAGTTGTATTGCGAAATCTATTTACGAAAAATGCCATTGAAAGCGTCCTGGCTGTTTCCCTGGAAGTTCCCCATAACTCCAATCCTATGCCCGATCGAGATTCTTCTGGACGCAATTTCGGTGAAAGGTATGTGCAAAATGTGCTATCGCAGAGACGAAAATCTGAAAAGAAAAACTCGCAAGATGTGCGCCGTTTGTAAAGATTCTGTATGCGTCCAGCACACAGATCAAACAGTGCATTGCCTTGAATGCAAGAATAAACCCCATTTGATCTTTGTGAGATTCGTTTGTGAATATAGCAATGAATACACTAAAATATATTAAATGTATAGTCCTTTTACTGTTTTCTTTTATTAATTACTCAGTGGTACCCCGGTAACACCGTCCGTCAGGACTGTGCTAATTTCTTTTCAAGGCAAAAAAATCGGGTTCTGTATATTCCTAATGTCTAAAATTTACAAATTGTATATAAAATGATCTAGTTGAAGATGTCCTAGAAGCTTGACTTGATCGGGCTTTTATAAAATTCAAAATTTCAATTTGTACGTCTTAAAAGTACCCAGGTACCACATTCAGCCACATAAGGGTTAAATACCTCATCTGGCCGATTATGCCCCAAGTATTTGAACATGTCTAATTATATAGATATGGATATGGAAAATAGAAAATTAAAACATAATAAGAATAACAGTGACAACATTTTGCAAGGCTTTCTTCTAAAGACGGTGACTCGTATTCACGAACCGTTGAGGATTTATAAATCGATTTTCCGTTTTCTGGTGCAGTTTTATCTTCTTAATTTACAGGTGCATTTGACATTCACGTATAGTTGACAGTTTTAAAAATACTCCTAATTTGTCATTTCTTTGCGGACAGGTAAACAAAGAACGGCCAGGTTCTGCGAAATTACTGAGAATTGCGTATAGCCAGGGGAAAGGATAGTCCATTTGGTAAAAGAGAAGGCTCCAACTAATTCAGTGTTGTTCCTTATTTATCTGTCAAAACTTGTATTAGGAATATTTTTCAAACTGTTGATTATACGTGAATATTGAACGCAACAGTCAAATTACATGCCAAAACTGCATCTGAAAAATACATAATCGAATTATCGATCTTCTAGGGTCCGCGAATATAAAAAACTGTCTTTAAAAGAAAGCCTTACAGTTTTCTGTGCAAGTACAAATAATCTTTTTTTCCTTTCCAGCAACACTTGCACTCTCAATCGGCGCACGCAACACCACACATGGCCCACGCTGCGTATCCCCGCGAGCCACTGCGAGAGATTGCTCCGCCTTCAGCAGTGACAACGACAGGCGGAGGTCCAGGCCCTCCTCGGGGGGATTCGCAGGCTCCACTTAGCTTCGAGCAGGCCATGGCTTTGGGACGAGGAGGTCGCATGCTCCCCAGTCCTGTGCCCAATGGTTACAAGCCCAAACCACAGCCGCGCAACCGACATTCAGACTCCGATGACGACGACTGGTGCTAACACATGGAGTGCCACCCCCCCATGAACTAGTCCCCCCACAGCCCCCCTAACAACACACCGTCGCACACAATAAGCATTGGCCTTTCAGGAATTGATATGTATATATCTCTCTTCTCTGTGTCGATGTTATAGTGTTACAGTGTCGTCTAGTGTCGAATCTCTATCGTCTAGTTTCGTTTTAGTGCATCATCAGTGCTGGGCACGTTCCGATAATTTTGCGTCGGCTATGTATGTTACTTTTTGGATGGTATCTATATATTCATAAAAATATTTATTACAGAAGTCGTGTTTAAATAATGATCAAAAAGTTATGTAATATATCACAACATGATATCCATTAAAGTTTCTGTAGCATTGTTTCTAAGTACTTGAAGAATACTTCAAGGTAAAGAGTTCAGATCAATTTCGATCGTATATTATATTTCTAGTTTGAGTTTTAAAATATTAATAAGTAGGTAGGCAGTCAAATTCCATTAGTATCGTTAAACATAAACTAAAAATATAATAAAATAAGCGTTTTCAAATCATACAAAAATAACTCCATATTAAGTGATAAAATATATAATATTTTTAAAGTTGAACTTACAATAATAAACATAATCCATTTTTATTGGGCGCTTTTTAACTGAGCTGATTTAGAAGGAGAGAAATCAGTAATTTTTTAACAATTTTTGTTTTGAAATTAACAATTTAATTTAACTATCCACTTTGGATTAACACCAAATAAGAATTTAAGTTTTTTCTATTTACCCTTATTTGGGTGACATATAATTTGTACCCAACACACCTAAATTCGTTTAATACAGTTTAATGAACAAAGCAGAGAAAATGTTTTTAAAGAAGTGGTAATAGGTCATAAAATAATGATATAAATCATGTGTCACAGAAAAGTGAAAACTTTAGATATTTTTTTAACAAACATTTAGTAAAAATATCGAAGTCTACTGAACTACCGTCCAAAAAAATTACTTTTTTAAACGGATATATTGCGCCTTATTCTATGGCTTTGCCACTAAATTTATTATAATTTTTTTTTGGATTTTCAATCATGCTTTTTGGAACATTGGTATTTTTGAGATATAAAACAGTAAAATGTCCAATGTGGAATACTTATAAAAATTATATGCCTTGATCGCTTTATTCTCCGCGAATGAACAGAAACCCCAGTCCGGTATGAAAAAAAAAACAACAACAAGAAAATTCACTTTCTCTACGCATAATACGTCTGGACACAACACTTAGGCTATGGTATTGAATTTTCATTTAAATGTTTTCAATAGCAAACATGTCCTTTTTTTAATAAACAGGCATCAAATTTGGTTACAGTGTAACCTATATAGTACACGTAATGTACCATATTTCAATAAAATAAATTTATTGTTTGAAAATGTACAAAAATTGTCCGAAAATAAACTAAAATGTTCTCGAGAAAAATCTGGTTTTTTAGCCAACAAACCTTGAGTTTGCCCGCAAATTTTTCCAAGCCCGTTCCCTTGGCAGTGGTTTCGATAGATAGTGGGTGGGTACAGTGGGAATCTCGTTAATCCATTAGATGACGAGGCATTTGGCTACCTTAAGAGAGTCATAGTTACAAACATGCCTTATATTTCGATGGAAAATCTTAAAATGCAAGAATATAAAGCATGTTTGATTAAAAAAAAAGTTATCACCAACGACTTATCGGCCACCCTGTGATTGTAAAAATAATTTTGCAAGGTGCAGCTTAAGACACCCTATAATTAACGTATACATTTTTTCTCGTGTCTTGAATAATAACGGATATGTTGAGCTTTACCGTCACGATCTGTAAACAGATAAAAACTGAAACTAACCCCGGGGATAAATTCTAGGAGCCTAGTTCGCCTCCTCAATGGCCACTTTTTTCGACGAAAATTCGCAACAAATTACAGACTATTAAACCATAAACTCTATAACTAAAACTACTGCCAAAGCATCCGACAAAGGGTCTATTTGAAATGAATTTTCGGCACATATTTTAGCAAAATGAAGGACAATGACGCTTAAACCTGAAACTTAACGTTTTGTAAAACACATTTCTAGTCACATTTGATTTACATAACCCGCATTCATTTCAGATTCCTTGCCTAAAGTACAGCATCATAATAAGACCTATGCTGTGCCTAAGCTTGCCAATTTTGACGTTTCAAATCGCAACTTTGACGTTTCAAGGAGCAAAACTATAACATTTTTAAAGTAATTTTCCGGGTACTTCTTGACCTTTTTGTGCCAAAAAACTTAATCTTTGTCTGTAATGTATACTATGTTTTGTTATTGACACAAAATATTTTGGTTTTTGCATTTCTCTGGTTGTCAGTAGAACCCAAATTTTTTTTCTTTAAATGTCTATCACTTTTTTCTTTTAATTTAAGACGTCTACATAGTTGTATATAGTATTCCTTTTATAATATAAACCCGTGTACCAAATTTGGTTGCCATAGCTTTTCCATATATATATATATATATATATATATATATATATATATATATATATATATATATATATATATATATATATATATATATATATATTGAAACTTACCCCGCATATGGGTTATAGAGGTCCTATCTCTCGCTCATTTGCAGAATGTTTTCAAAATTCAAAAGTCGGAATCTCTCTATTAGTGAATTTTTTTAACTAAAATTCATAAAAAAGTACTTTTGGTCAGAGGTTGAAGACATTATTTAGTTCTCTTGAATTTGGCAAGAACCTACGCTGGGCTTTCTTTACGCACAGCGCAACATATCTTAGAGACCTGGACGGATGCAAAAACCCTTTGACAATGGCAAATATAACAGCTTACTCTAATGCCTTTATAAAGAGCATCTCAGAAAAGTTTCTAGAGTTGTACGGGCAACAGCTAAAAACCCTGATCAGCACAGAACATAAACAACTGTGCCACCACCTTTACAGAATTAGGCGTGAACAAGATAGCGAGTACGACTGTGTATAGAAAGTGAGAAAACACTGCAGCACGTGCCTGTGAAGCAGCGGACAGAATCAGATACCTGCTTTTTGGCAAGATCCGGCTTGCACCAGGTGATCTGGACCAACTTTCGTCCACGAAACTTTTCGACTTTTGTAATAAAATGGAATAGACATGAGCCACAATAGAGCTAAGGTGGCAAAGGAGGGAAGACAGTTCACTCAATTTATAACATAAGCTAGTTCTCTTGAAACAATTGCGGCCGTTTTAGTAACAAAGAATGGAAACCAGCGGCTTTGCAAGTATCACATATAGTTATTATCGAAGACGTATTTAAAATGAGACACTGGTTATTTTTGTTAATACAAAAAATATATACACGTTGGCCACTTATCGTGATCTTATTGAAAATTGCTCAAAGAAGTAAATTTTGCTTCCAAGGGGAAAGACTTTAAGGCTTATTATTAATATCGCAACACCTATCCTTAAGCAGTAGTGCGATCCACCCATAAAATCTTAAATGACAGGGGCGGGGGGAAGGTCAAGTAGGACATCATAAAGAAGGTGTAGATCTTTTTTCCACGCTGCCTACTTTTTTTAAATTTGATGCAGTAGGCTCTGAGAACTTGACTTTTAAAAGTGAATAATTTATTCATCAAAAACTCACATTTTAGCTTGTCAAATGTTCAACATTTTCACTACCAGCCTCCATACAATAGTAGGTACACGTTTTGTTGAAAACGCGTGCGCACATTTGCAACATTTATAAGGTGTTTTGACGGCATACGCTGGCGTAAATTGTGTAAGAAATAGGGCTGAGTAGAATTAATTTTAGTTTTTTTTTTTTTCATGTGACTCAAGAAAAATAAATTTTGGGATGATAAATCTGGCTATCGTGCGGACAATTCTATGGAACCTCTTCTTCCAACCCACCGATTGTAAAATTATGGTCCAGATATTGTCAAACAGGTAAAGCGTAGTGTGAAGGAGCTCCATCCCGATGAAATACCGACTGGTCTTCGAGATAATGCTCATCATTCTCGATAATGTCAGATCAATGGTGTTTTCCAACAACTACAAGTCCCTACCTTCAGTCAGATTACCAGGTCATAAAAACATCAACAATATTGTTACCGAAAATTCCAACCCAAACATGGAGTTTTTCTCTTAAAATTTTCAATTTGTGATCTGGATAATTTGTAAAATAACATTTTCTGGCTGGATGCATTCTTAGTTTAGAATTGATTGTAAGGCTGGCAATTAAGATGACAACCCGATCATTTTAGGGTTTCGTCATAAGACATCGTGACATATACGACAGGGTGGCCATCTCGGTCCGGAACCAGGTAGTATGCTGTCATGACAGCTACAATTAACGCAAAATGTTATAAATAGAGACTGTGTAGAACGAAGCAACAATTTTATAAATTGTCGGCTCTGGCCCTAATACCGGCACAGTGTATGTAAGGCTAGATGCATTCGCACCATACTTATAAACGCAGACCGGTTTGGTAATTAAAGCTCGTTAGTGCACTATATTAATTACAGCGATAATACACCTAAAGTAATACAGCTAAGCTGGCGAGCTTCCTAGAACATTGTGCAATGTACGACAGGGTCGCCATCATGGTGTGGAGGTAGGTAGTTTGTTGTCACGACATCTCCAATAAACACAAAATATTATAAATAGAGACTGTGTAGAACCAACCAAAAATTTTGTAAATTGTCAGCTCTGGCCCTTTCTTGCCTATGGCTGGAAAAATGTATGTAAGGCTAGATGCATTCTCACCATAATTATGAACGCATACCGTCATACATTTGTCAAATAACTATCGATAATCTGCAAACAGTTAAGTAACTTAAAAAAATTAATGCGTTTTGAAATACGATTCCAGCCGCGAGAATACTTTTAACAATGACATTTGTCCAACATGTTTATTACTTCTTAAAGTATGTTGTTTTAGTAAATATAATAAGTTAACCCCTTAAGGCCTTGTGCCGTATACTATATGCAATATTATAATATTTTAAGTCCAAATGTTTACATAATACAGTTTAAAATTTTACAAAAAGAAAATGTCGAAAAGTAAGTTCAGCATCCAAAAGGTAGCATACACGGTGTATATCTATTTAAAGTTATAATCTGCGATTGCGCCAAAAAGACTCCGATGTCATGTCACCACAGACTACTATTCAATTTATAACTACTGCCAATACCAAATACTATAAACCCTCATGTAACTTAGTGTGGTGGTGTGAGATATTTTCATGTAAATATTACAGTCATCATAAGTAGTTTTCAATTTTACATAAATGTAATTTATACCAACCATTTTATTCTGATAAATAATTATAATTCTTCCCTAAAGTGCTTTAAATCACTAAATTTACGAAACATTCTTGTTACATCAATAAGGGTTATATTTAAATTGTTATGTTGTGTTCATGAATACGCAATTAGAGAGGTAAACCGACGACCAATGTTTGCAATGCATCATATATGAAATTGGTCTGTGTGCGCGAGAGAAAGTAGCGACACAGACAGATACTTAGCTTGTTGCGACAAGTATTTATTTAATGCTACTGTGCCATGAATAAACAATTGCTGTGCGTTTGACACTATCTACATAGACTTCATGTGTCAGGATGGCAGCGGTAATTGTTGTTTTATGGTTTTAATTTTACGTACGATACTCTAATAGGTATTTACTTGTTAAAGAAACGCGCTTTTTTATAATGGAACACAAAACTATTTATTTCACAATTGAATGTACAGAAAAATTAACATCATTTTATCAAACTTAAAAAACGTCTTATTTATTTATTTCATGGTCATTTGACCGACTGGACCTGGTGCCTACAGCTATCTTAACCATAGAGTATGTTACAGACTGAACTCTGTGCCTTTTACTGTTGTGCATTGGACAGAAATTATGATTACTATTATTATCCAACACCTTATCTCCTAATTCCAATCCAATGTTATAGAACGTATCTATAAATCACCAAACAATCAAACCAAATAATAATCGAATGCAATTTTTCAAAATTTAGGTAAGCCTGGGTACGTGTTATTTAAAATACATTTTTTGTTGTCAAGTTCTGAAATTTGACAGTAGACAGTGACTTTGTAAATATGTCAGCGATTTGATTATCACTTGGACGGTATACAATTTGCAATAGACAAATTGCATGTTTTTTCTTATCACATCTGATGGACATCCCACAAAGATGATTTTTACAATTTTTTTTATTTCACATACTACAAAAATAACGATGCAAATAATATTTGAAAATGCAAATTGCATAATTAATTTCAAACACCACTATTTTGCCGACATGATCTGTGACATCACACGACGGTAATGTCAACAATGGCAACGATAATCGGATAAAATTCACCATGGTGTTGAGAAACAAGCGGACGTACTTATCGTATCATAAGGCAAATGTAAACACATCATTTATTCACTGCCCAAGTACGTCACGACCAATAACAAAACGTTCGCGGCCACATGATAATGATTCGAATTTTTTTGATTTTAAAATTATTATGTTTTTGGGTTATGTCATGTAATAACGTTCTATGTATGAAAAACAATTAGGTAAATGTTAAATTTATTCTACGCGAAGCCCATGCAAATTGTCTATTGTCCACTACTGACTTTTTCATGAATGATACCATACATCAATTAATTTGATCGCACTTTGATACACCTAACGTTACTGTGACCTTTTCACTCACTAGTTCTCCTATCACACTTTTCAAGTAGAGCAGATCCTTGGTGCACTCTGCTGCTGAGATGAATTCTGCTCCAGTCGTTGACAGTGCAACGATGGGTTGTTTCCTCGTCGCCCAGCTGATTGGATCGCCACAAAATAAAACAGCATATCCACTTGTGCTGTCTGGTTTCCTTATAGCAGCGAAGTCTGAATCACACCAACTAATTAGTTGAGTTATTGGCTGATTGGATCGCCACAAAATAAAACAGAATATCCACTTGTGCTTCGTCTGGTTTCCTTATTGCAGCGAAGTCTGAAACACACCAACCAATTAGTTGAGTTATTAGAACATCTTTTTTATATACTATTTTCTTGTCTATACTACCTTTGAGATATTTTAGTATTGTTTTCAGGCCCATTACATCAAATTTGGTAGCTTGCTCCGCATTTCTAGCACACATATTTAATCCGTCTCCAATATCTGGTCTAGTTTTGTTAGACAAGTAGAGCAAACTACTTAACAGTTTTCTGTAAGAGAAATCAGAGTTGTTTACCGTATTTTCACCTCCTAATGTCATAGGGTTCTGTGCTGGTTTTGCCTCTGTCATGTTACAATTGCTTTAGGTAACTTGTCTGTGTCAAGTGCATATGATCACTGGTTCTCTGAGTTTTTATTCCTAAACATTATTTTGGATCTTTTTCGACTTTAATCTGAAATTCATTTCTTAGTTCTGTGGTAAGATCTAGAATTTTCTGATTTTCTTTACAATTCCGTCGTCGACATATATACCTAGGTATAAGGTATTATCTTTATTCTTGGACAAACAAGGTTCGGTTTTTAATTGCAAAGTCCTTTTGAAGTTAAAACTTCTGTTACTCGTTGATTTCATTTCATCGATGCTTGTTTCATTCGATAAAGTACTTGTGTTAGTTTAAAAAATTTTTTTGATGTTCATGCCTTCTGGCGGATACATATAGGCTTCTTCATCTAATATAATTAAAGATTCAATGAAAAACTTGTTACCAGACGACATGTCTGTGAGACATTTATCTTATTTCAGTTATGTCTTTACGGACATACTTCTTGCTATGTTAGTCTGGATATGTCGACGTCTCTGGACTTTGTTACCATTTTAAAACTGAAAAATAAATGGATCCTGTAAGTTTATTGCGATTTATATAAAAACTTCCATGAAACGCCGATAAGACCGCTATCTTATGATATGAATTTGTATTGTGGCCACAAATCGGTCTCAGAATAAGTGCTGGGGCACTACACCTTTACGAAGATATCCAAAAAAGTGTACCAGAGGTTCTAGTGGACACAGGTTTATGATAAACAGATTATCGAACACAAATATTCTATCACTTTTGGAGTTTTTGTCTAGGGCTATTGATGATCATGGTTGATGTGATTTATACAGATTTTCGAAAGGCATTTGATTCGGTGGATCGTGGATTCCTGCTGAATAAGCTCTTGGAGATAGGTTTATATGTAAATTTCGTTACCCTGCTGTCACCATACCTCCATATAAATTGTTGTAGGCAATGGTCCTATATCTCATACCATTACTGCATCTCCTGGTGTGGCTCACGGTTCAGTACTTGGGCTGATTCTATTTAGCATGTTTATTATGATCTTCTGGCTCGCATTTTGAACAAGTTACTTTTCTATGCTGATGATTTGAAGATCTTCAGAACCATCACCAGTCCTGATGACGTCTCTTCACTACAGGCTAGTCTTGACCGGTTTCGTCATTGGAATGTGATGAATAAGCCTACCCTAAATATTTCTAAGCGTAAAGTTAAGTCCTACACAAAAAATGGAAGCCTTTTGAGTTAATGTTTGGTATTGTTCGGACTTTTATGGGATGTGCAATCGTTACAGGAATTTAGGAATATTATTTGAGTCATCTTTTGGTAGTCACATAATAACCCTAATTGCCGAGTGCGTTAGGTTTCTTCGATTCATATACAGGGTATTTCCAAAAACATGTGCGATCGCTCGTGGTTATCCTTTTCACGTAAAAATAAGACTTTTTTCATATCAACATAGGTCCGATTAAGCATTGTTCCCTAGTTGCAGGTGTTAAAGAATTATTTTTTTGGTTTCTTCCAAATTTCTCCAAAACGACTATAGCAATTGAAATGAAATTTGGAGGGTGAAAGTTATTTCAACTAGTACATATTTTACTGGTAAAAAGTTTGGATAACTTCACCAAGGTTGTGCGTATGTGCTATCACTGCGATAGATTTCTAAAAAACTATGCGCCACTGACTTTCTTTTCTTTTGTTAGCAAAGTTATGCAGGTCGTTTAATGACTGTTAAAAGTTACCTCTTGATATATTGTCGAATTCAATCTCTTTTGTGAAAAAGATGCAATTATGTTGTGTTATGAGTGTATTAAAACCCTTTTTAACTTTTTTGAGGTCCTCAATTTAAACTATTTCCTACTTAAAAGTACCTAAATGAAATCACTCCATGATTTTGCCGATATATTACGAATACTAGTTCTATGCGTTGTAAAAGTTATTTAGATGTTTGTACTGGTGTCTTGTAAACAAGCTCCTATATGTGCCCCCATAGATGAAAATCCAAAGGATTCAAATCAGTGGATCTTGATGGCCATGATACTGGACCACAACGACCAATCCATCGATGACCGTACGTTTCCAAGAGGTAGTCCCTAACACCAGCAAAATGTACGGATGCGCCATCGTCTTGGAACTACATTCTATTTCTCACTAAACGTCTGCAGTTTAAAATCGTTTTGCTGGGTGCTATTTGTCTGGGAAACCTGTCATGATAAGGTATCGCTGCTTCTCCTCTATTTTTATGTTATTATTATTATATTATCTTGGATCAGTTCACCATAAACTAATAATATATTGGTTAATTCAGCCAAGGTATAATTGAAAATGGTCATTGTAAAGTAATAAACAGCAAATATCACTTTGACTAGTACATGACAATAACATCCTGACGTTTTGATTCAGCCCAGGACATATTCAATACATTACACACTACAACATAATTACCTTTATCTCATAAAATATATTTAAATTGACAAAATGTGAAGAGGTAACTTTGAACAGGAGGAGTTCTACCATGGTCGATGGCACATGTTGCTTGAAACACCATGTGTAGAAATGGAAGATCCTGTATTGAATATGCAGCTACAGTGTGATGGCCTTTTAAAGAAGAGGTTCAAAGACGGTTTTTGTATTAACTTTTGCTCAACCGTTTTAATCATGTTTTAGTCTTAACTAGAAGAACATATTTCCCCATCTGGATGCGCTTCATTTTTGCAAAGCGTGCTTTATGGTCGAAGTGACTATCCGAAATTGTTGTATAAGTTAAACAATAAAATTCCAAGTTTAAACTCTAGATCAGTCTTATTAACGTTTCTTTACTATCAACAAATGTAGCTCTGAGGTCAATAGTTTATGTGATGTGTAAGATTGGGAACGCCATAAGCAAATGCATTAAAATCTTTGATGACGTGCTAAATTTTTCTGCAAAATCTCAGAATTATGTTAATATTTTCAGCATATAATTGTTTTGATTTTGTTTTGTGTTAGTTTAAGATTATTGATATCGCATCTTATTTGTTGAATTTTTATGCTGTTTATTGGTCTTCTGTTAATTTTTTGTTGGACATGAATGAGTAAATGAATAAATAAGTACATAAATAAATAAACAAACAAACAAACAAATAAATAAATAAATAAATAAATAAATAAATAAATAGATAAATAAATAAATATAAAAAAATAGTTAAATAAAAGTCAATAAAGTATTTTTGCCCAAATTCTTCACATGCCATTGTGACCGAAAAAGGTTAAACCATTAACGTATCTTGTGTAGCTGTTCTGCAAAACCATTCAAGTTCCGAATAGTAAACAACAATTGAAACACTCCCAACGTAGTCATAGAAGGCAATTGTTTATTCGTGACCACAAGCGTATTGTCTATCATTGTTTAACGCAGCCCGAGAAATTCGGAGATAAACGTCGCATCCATCACCTCTCTATTTGTATATCCATGGTTGTGTTTAATGTAACATTATTTCTGTGATATATAAGCACTATGGTGTGCAGTGAAGCAAGACTAGTGTTATATATATAATTTATCACTAACATATAAATAATATATTAGAATGAACTCGAGGCGGCTCTAGGATATGTGGAACTCTTTACACATCCAGAGTTAATGGATTTTGGACTCTAATATTTTCCATTTTCTTGTTAACCTGAATACAGCATTTGTGCCAATTCATGGAAAACGGACCAACTATCTCTATTGTCTTCATAAGGTACGCTAAATTAAAAGCAAGTAATATCGGAAATAGCTTCACTAACGTCTTATAAAAAACAACAATGTTAAATGTTTATTAAAAATGCTACTCCACAAGTTTTTGTGTTTTATGACCACTTTATGTTAAAAAAAAAGAAAACCTGTTAAATATTTATTATATATTCCTACATGAGTTCAAATTTCTAAATGCCATTAACACTAAACGGTTAACCAAATGTTAGATCCACAATAGTTTTATTGTTGAAATTTTAACGTTTGTATTTCTAAGTATGAGCAAGGTTTATGTTCGCCTTCAATAATATTTACATTGGTGAATTTAGTTTCTGAGTTTAATGAGCATTCCAACCAAAATTTTGCATCACCCAATTCTATCTTGGTATCTGCGTTTACCTTGGATAAATAAACAAATTGATTTACACTATTTTATTGAATGTATAACTGCAGTTTCGCTGAAGTTCTCAGCTTTGTCAAATACAGAATGAAAGTAAGATTTTAAATTTCAATATCTACTCCGCGCTGAATGAATCTATTTGCGTCTCCTCAGGTTTACGGTGTCGACTCTAACTACCTCTAACTACCTGTTAGTCGGGTCAGCAAACTCTCCTAATTATTAATTCGTGCAAACATATATATATATATATATATATATATATATATATATATATATATATATATATATATATATATATATATATATATTGTGACAGAAACCACCTGAGGGTTTATATACTCCAGATTTATCTATTTACGTAAGTCAAAGATGTTAATTTATTCTCTATTATTCTAGTTGATTGAAATACTTGTTGTAAAGCTAAAGTATATATTTTTTCTTTATCACATTATCAATTAAATTTGGATTATAGCTATTATTAACCGCTATTTGTTTTATCAAATTAAGTTATTTTTGAAAATTTTCAATGGATAATGGTCCGTCTAGTAACTGGTGTATCATTGAATTATAGGCTGCTATTTTGTGTGCGAATGGATGATGGGAAGTAAAATATTACTTTCATTCTCTATTGGACATAGCTGAGAACTTCAGCGAAACTGCAGTTATACATTTAATAAAATAGTGTAAATCAACTTGTTTAATTTAAAAAGTTGAGAATGGATTTACATCAAATATCGACCTCCACAATATCATATCTGCGTTTCAATTTTTCTTGTAAATGTTGAATTCATTTTTAATTCCGGTGCATAGTTTTTTTACGTTTGAGATTTTTATTCTGGCCTTTTGCACTTTCGTAGTCACTATCTTGCTCTGGTAGTGAATCTGGTACAATTCGTGCGATTCTAAGCGAAAATGATTTGTCAGGACCTGTAGAAATATTGTTAGGAAATAGCATAGGTTTTCTGACGTGGCTATTTATTTTTTATGGAAATGGTTGGCGGGTGGTAATAGTAGTAACGTGATCCCTTTAATGGAGAAGTAACGGCACATGGCTACTTACAACACTTTTTTTTAATAGCTGTAACATCTAATGCCATTAGCGTAATCTCAGTCAATCTATCTGTGGTAAAGGTTACCTGGTTATTAGACAGTCGTAGTTTAATGAAACACATCACTTCTGATAAATAAATTAATATATATATACAGTAAAAGTCACTTATAGCAACGTCGTGTATAACGACGGGCCGGTTGTTACGTCGTAAATTGCAACCATCGGTTGGATTTCCATAAACGACAATGTTAAAATCGGTCGCTTAGAGCGACGCCGCTTATAGCGTCGCAGTCGCTTTAAACGTCGGAAATATTGTTGATTTTTGCATTCATAGGTCAGTTATAACGACCCGTGCGGTGCGGTAGGTGTTGATGGTGGAATTTAGGATCACAGCAGGCATAAACAAGAACAAGGGGAAGATATTTTATGGCTTACAGATGTAGGATGCTGTCACAGCATAATAAGATGTCTTATTATGCTGTGATGCTGTTGTAATAAATATCTTGGAGCCTGGTCAATGTCCAGGATTTAGAGGCTTAGAGGTCAAGTTTACAAGTGCACATGTACAAAAATGAACTAAGATTCTGAGAATAATATCTAACAACTAACAGTAATAAAACACCCGACTGTTAAACCCTCAATTATTATAGCGGACGGCTGTGTTTTTCACAGCAAAAATATTTAGTTTGAGTTCATATTTTGTAGCGAGTGCTCGAGCTAAAATATTGTTACCTACGTTTCGTGTAAAGTGTATAAAACAGAATGATGGCATCAAAACGCAAAGTCTTGTCAATCGAAGAGAAAGGTTTTATTATCCAAAGGTTAGAAGCTGGTGAATCTAACGCAAAAGTAGCGAATGAATTCGGATTATCGCATTCAACTGTTTCTACGATTTGGAAGAATCGAGAGAAAATAAAGGGTGCATTTAACAATAATGCACTAAAAAATAAGCGGTTGCGGACATCGCACCATGAAGATATCGACGCTGCATTACTACAGTGGTTCACCACTCAGAGAAATCGAGGAATCCCAATAAACGGACCCATATTACAAGAAAAAGCAACTCATTTTGGCAGATTATTTGGGAAAATTGATTTCAATTGTGCAGAAAGCTGGATAAAGCGTTTCCGGCAACGTCACAATATCGTATTTGGGAACATTTCCGGGGAAGCTGCTAGTGTTCCAGCAGGAGTTCCAGAAAACTGGCTGAAAACGGTTTGGCCAGAAATACGGCAAGGTTACAAAGATGAAGAGATATTCAATGCGGATGAAACTGGATTATTCTTCAAAATGACTCCAGATAAGACCTTAAAATTCAAAGGCGAAAAATGTACGGGAGGAAAGATGTCCAAAGATCGGATCACTGTCTTGGTTGCCTGTAATATGACGGGATCAGAAAAACGGAAACTTGTTGTTATAGGCAAGTCAAAGAACCCGCGTTGTTTCAAACATGTTAAGTCCTTACCGGTTGTGTATGAAAACAATACGAAAGCATGGATGACATCAGAAATATTTAAGAATATAATCCAAAATTGTGACAGGAAACTTATAAAATCCAAGAAAAAAATTTTGCTTCTTGTAGACAACTGCCCCGCACATCCTCACATAGAAAATTTACAAGCCATCAAATTAGTGTTTTTACCAGCCAATACTACATCCGTGCTGCAACCAATAGATCAAGGAATCATTAAGGCCTTAAAAGTCTATTTTCGGAAACTGTATTTTATGAAGCTAATTGAATACGCCGATCGGAATGAAACGTGGAAAGTTACGCTTATAGACGCAATAACGATGATATCCAAAGCTTGGAGTAAAGTCACCGCAAAAACAATAGCGAATTGTTTCAAGCATGCTGGGTTTTCTAGTCATATAAACGAAGAAGCTGATGAGCTATCATTAGGACTAGGACAAGGACAATTGAGTAATGTTGGTGACAAAGACGGCGACTTTGACGAAGATGACGAAATACCATTGGCGTTGTGGGTTAAGAACAGTGCAATTTTCGAACTTACCGACGATCAACTCGTGGAATATGTGAATGTGGACAACGGAGTGGAAACGTGTGGTTACCTAACTGAACAAGAAATCGTAGATAGGGTGTGTGAGGACATAATTGGTGATGATAGTAACAGTGCGAGTGACATTAACGACGATCACGATGATGATTTTCAACCGCCATCTGCGCTAGATGCATTTAATGCTATTGAGAATATTCGAAAATATCTGTCATACAATAATGTTGATGATGAGATATTAGTAGAACAAGTGTGCTCCATTGAGAAAAAATTGGAAAAACTTTATTACAATTCGCAAATTAAAAAACAATCTAAAATAACGGACTTTTTAAATAAAAATGTAACAAATTGACCATGGCGGTCTGATATAATGTAAGTACAAACATACATCAATTATGTACATATACATACATCTATCATTTTGTTCAAACACAGGTAATAAATATTGTTGAGTGCACATTCGTTATTTTTTTATTTTTGAACGTATGTAGTATATATAGATTTATAGGTCTCATTATTATAAAAAGGAACATAATCACTTATAAAATAGTAAGTATGAAAAAAATCCGGCCGTCGCTTCTAGCGACGTCCGGTTTTAGCGACGCAAATTTCACGGTCCCTTCGTCGTCGTTATATTCGACTTTTACTGTATATATATATATATATATATATATATATATATATATATATATATATATATATATATATATATATATTATGACATAATATAACAATGTAACAACTTATCTAGACCGCGGGATTACTACGACTAGTTTAATCGACGGAACCAGGATGGTCCCTAAGTAGTAAAGATTGTCAACTTAACCTAGACATATTTTCCTGACATCTCCCTTCTTTAAAAGATATATTTATATGTTTAGTTTGTGAGGTCTCTTTATAATTCTACCATATTTTGTCTTATTATTTCCTAAATCTATGTCATTTTGTTCACTATTTTCACTCAAGTTAGAACTACTTAAATTGCTAAATACATTATTCTTTACATTAGGTGGTAGATGTAATTGGGCAATGTGATCCAAGGCTTCTTAAATATTTTTAGATATTTTGTCACATCTACGTAAAGCTTTACATTTTTGTGATTTATAGCTGCTGTAAGTTACTTGTGTAGAATTATTTGGGTTACACAAACTGTTTCTAAAATATAACGTTATAGAAATTCAAATTGTTTTCAAAAATACCACGATTGTCTAATGACCAGGTAACCTATACCACATGGCGCAGTCGGTAGGATTTCCAACTTAACCTAGACTTGACCTGCCCGGAAAATGAATCCGGCAGCATCCGTTTTGCAGGATAAGGCGAGTAGTTTCGATTTTGTGTCTTCCCAAACCAAATAAGTCTCGAAAATTTTTTGATATCATATATTCATTTATTCTCTAATGAGGGTCCATAAGATCGTTCTACCAAAAATGGTTTCCCGTAATATTGGGTGATTTTCTTAATATCTTGCAACATATATTGCATATTTTCATGGTCACAGTGATTTCCAAAACTTACTCTTTCGTTTCGAGTCTCTTAGCGCGATCCTTAACATTTGATGTTTTACATAGATCATTGCGTCACGCTTAACTTCGACAAATATTTATTTGGTTATAGTCCACGTTTATGACACTAAGCTAAGAATGCTAACCAAATCCATTAAATAGTCTGATCCATATAAACAGAACACTTTTTTATTTTATCAGTGCGGTTGTAAGTTCTTCAAACGAATGTCAAGCTTACCTCCATCACCATTATTTGCTATAGGAAACCAGTATTGAACTGTTATAGCAAGTTTTTTTGTTCCATGGCTGGTTTATAATTGAGTGGGGCATTTATATAGGTACTAACACATAGTAGGTACATACAAAATACAAGTTTTATTAAGAATCTCCTATGATTTTCTTTGTCTAGAGTTCTCTATCTAGACACTTATTGAAGTACATTTCTAGAGTGTTAATCTGTTGGATGTCAAAATTTAACCTCCGATTCTATTTATTAATAAGACACATAAAATACTTAAAAAGTTGTAATTTTATTATTCTTAAAGTACAAATATTATGATTATTAATAAAAAATTATATCTTGCAGTTGAGTTTCTCTAATATGCTGTCATTCTTTTTTCAAACATTTCGTTACATTTTAGAAGATATTCTGTTAAATTTCTCCAATGAAATTACCAATGTTATTTTGAAGATGTCCAATGGTTCGACGATTGTTAGCGTAGGCTCTTTTCTTTAAAAGCCACCACAGGAAATAATCCAGTGTCCTAAGTTGTACGAATTACACGGTTAATTAACTTCAGCATGTCGAGAAATTATTTGATTGCCAAAGAGCTCACTGTAAATATTGATTATTTCATCGGCTATGTAGCAATTGGCACCGACTTGTTCAAGCCACAGATT
Organism: Tillus elongatus; assembly: GCA_964006375.1. NCBI lineage: Eukaryota > Metazoa > Arthropoda > Insecta > Coleoptera > Cleridae > Tillus > Tillus elongatus. The sequence continues at coordinate 300,698,916 of OZ023262.1, forward strand.
CTGCACATCCACATCATCCAATTCATTTTACAAATAATTTGCTTTCGTTCTCTTGTATCGAGCTTCATTTAGGAATAAATAATAACCAATCGCAGCTCTAACCCAAAAACCAAACCACACAGTCACTTTTTCTTGACAGTGTCGATTATCCAATATTTCTCTTGCATTTTCATTGTCCTATTTCATGCAGTTGCTTATTTACGTTCCTCTAATTTCAAAAGGAGCTTCGTCGCTGACTTCGTGGTTATTATAAAAAGAAAATCGTAACTTTCCTGCTTTGTTTTCCTTAAATTATCAAACGTTAGCCACTTTTTCGTCTGCTCGGGCACGATGATTGGGAACATATCTGTTAGCTTCTACTAACTCAGAGTGTTAATTTTTTTTACAAAATTCTCAATAACTGGAACCTATAGTGCAACATTTTTTATTCCGAAATGAGCGCGACATCTTCCTGCAGTTTCACCAAAGCCTTCCCCATTTTGGTAATAAGTTTACAATAAAAACAGATTATTCAATGCAAAATATTTCCATTATAACCAGACCACAACTAATCTTTGAGTTCCAATTTGACATGTGTGACTACAGTACAACATTTAATGAATATTGGTGTAAATGGCGGCTAATTTAAATCGGAATTTGGACGCCCAGTATATATCTCTGTGGCTCCTTACTGCTACATTCCTAGTCCTCATGAAGTGATATCATACATGGCCTTTTGTAGATACTGCAAGAGGCGATATCCAACGTTACCAAAAGTCCTCCGCTTCAAACTCCTGTTGCAATTGTTTCTCTACCAAACGTACTTGTGACAAAAATAGTTTGTTGGTACCCAGAAACCCCTTCCAGCTACAGCTATCAGCTTTCGATAGATTTTACTACAACTAAAATCCTAAATTCAATTTAATGTAATGCATTATGTAATGTCACTTATTTGTAGCCTCGATGTATTAAGATTTTTCCTGAATTTGGAATAGAACAACTATTCAAACTTGTTTAATTGGAAGGTAATGAAGCGTGTCGTTCTAAGATCTATGCATTTTTACACGATATTGACGTGGTCTCCTGATGTACTTGGATTATTTGTATGTCTTTTAAATAGGCCAATAATGTACCTAAAGCAAATCTGTAGTAGACATGACAGTTAGTTATACTATAATAATGATTCACCCTTTCACTCTTTTGAACTAATGACGTGCATAATTTAGTATAAAGCTGAAGGGAAGATATGGAAATGCCAAGAGCTGCTGGTGAACTGTGGACTAGTTTTTTGCCTTTGCTTGATAAGAATTGGCCATTACCATTAAGATAAAGAAAAAACAACCTTCAACATTTTAATTTGACTGACCTCAAGATCAGAGTTTAGTTTTGCTCCCTTTTTATTGGTCTTTGTGTTACCTATTACCTGATTTCAATAAGAGCACTACTTTTCCTACTATACATAGTTAATGCTTTTAAGTTTAAGTTCGTCAGCTCTATTATTCCGTACTTTCTATACAGACTTACTAGCTGAAATGTCTCTTAACAGGGTCTACTGATATTCCAATTCTGAATCTAAAGTAAACCATGTTTACGTTTTAATTTTCTAGGATATATTGTTTTTATTTTTTATGTGCACTTGCTAGCTGTGATATCTTTCTTGTCTCTTGATTTGAATATGAAGTTAAAACCTTTTGTTTTTCTAGTTTCTGTCTATTACACTTCTACACTATTATACTACTCAACAGCATTGTAAAGTCGCTTGCTTATTATATAATAGAGAATCTGTCATAATTTTAATTATTGGAGAAAAATACATATTCGTTTTTACTAAAATCGTAAAGTCCATGAACTTACAGTTGTTTTGTACATAGCGTGTTTATACAATCATTGTCAGGCTTATTTTTTTAGTGTTATATTTCTAACCGTCTTCTAAAACATATTTTATAATTTCTTTATCAAACAAGGCAAGAGCCAGACCATCTGGAACATTGCCGTTCTCCCAAAAAATTAGTATGTTTGATTCCCCGGCTATTTCAGATATTTACTGGGTAATTTATTACCTCTTTCGTTTACCTATCACTCATAAATATTAATAATGATATTAGTGGTATCACGTTTACTATCATCTGATACCCTAGTGCACAAAGTTCTTTATGGCATTCGTTAGCCCATTCCGAAGACACCTAACATTTTATGATTTTTTTATATATATCAACAACACACCACGAGGGCTTACAGCCTAAATACTATCGTACCGTGGGTGTTGACAAGGAGGAAAGAGGCAGCTTGTTAATTCTGGACTTGAAGGTTTGGAGGTTCGGAGGAGAAGGAAAAACATGTGCCGGCAAGGAATTCCACAACTTGGAAGTCCTCGGGACGAAAAAGCGGGCATAACAAGATGTTCTATGTCTGGTGACCTGGACAGTAAAAGGGTGCATTCGCTCTGTTCCCCTGGTAGATCTGTTGGGGGCAGCAGATGAAGGAACTATGGAAGAAAGCTCCTCTGGGCAGTGCCCGTGCAGATATCTATAAAAGAGAGAGAGGTCATCAACGGCACGTCGGTGGGCAAGGGATGCCAGCCTTTGGGTGAGGGTAGGGTCACCAATGAGACGTATAGCTCTATTCTGAATGGACTCCAGGATAGCGATTGTAGAAGCGGCAGCAGCACCCCAGATGTGGGAGCCGTATTCGAGGTTTAGCCTTATTTGCAAAGTATATAAGGTATAAAGATTAGCTGGTGAAAAGTATTTGCGAGCCCGGACGGGGATTTTTTTAGCAGCCGCTTCTGCAATTGATGTGACATGTTGGTGGCAATTGAGAAATGCCAACAAGTGAAAATAATACATTACTTTGAATAACTTGGTTGTTCATTGTGATGGGTCTAGGGCTGGTGTATCTTTTATGAGAAAGAAAGCAAGACAGAGATTTGGTGGGGTTGAATTGTACAAGATTTCTACTTTCCCAGTCTAATATTTTTTGGAGATCTACAGAGACAGAACTCTCCATGAGTCTGCGATCCTCATCTAATTGGGCCAAAGAGGCAGGCTTAGAATATTGTATATTTGAGTGGAGGGTGCTGTCGTCCGTGTAACTGTGAACTGGGTTAGATGTGCTAGATAGGAGGTCATTGATGTGGAGAAGAAACAAAGTAGGGGCTAAAGCTGAACCTTGAAGGACTCCTGCATTAATTGGATATAGTTTAGAGGATTGGCCATCCACGACAACAGAAATGCTCCGGTTGAAGAGGAAGTTTGCTGTCCATGTACAGAGTTTTGGTGGTAGGCCATAGGCGAAAAGTTTATTAAGCCGTGCTGCGTGCCAGACCTGGTCGAATGCTTTGGATATGTCTAGAGCGCAGGGTTCACCGTGTAGTTCCATAGACTTGTTCCAAGAATGGGTGACAAAGGAAAGGATGTCGGCAGTTGATCTGCGCTGACGGAATCCATACTGCCTGTCGTGCATTAGACTGTGTTTTTCAAGAAAAAATTAGTAATTCGGTGTTTATATACTTTTCCATCACTTTAGAGATGACTGAAAGGAGAGTGATAGGCATGTAGTTGCTAGGAAGCCCTTTGGATCCTTTCTTGGGGACGGGTTGTACTCGAGCACTTTTCCAGTTACAGGAGCAAGTTCTGATGCGCATTTTTTGAGAACAATTGCTGCGATCTCGTCAAGGCCAGATTACGTTGTGGATTGCCTGAGTGACATAAAATACGTCTGCTTATTTAAGTACGCAGCTTTCTTAATGTCCTCTTTTTCGTATTCGATGAGTGCATAAAGTTCTGCCTCAACTAAAGTGGCGTATCCGCCTAAGTGACAAAGTAAGGCTCCATCTCTATCGGTCCACCGCGGAAACCGTCATAGTTTTTGACTTCACCGCGTTGCAAACTAGGCTTCCAGGAAAGGTCGGTTGCTGGTTTTCTGTAGCTTTCTTCTGATTTCTACAACAACGTTGAAGAAAAATGGGAGTTTAACCCCTTATACAAAACATTGAACTAGTATTTCGCTGAACAGAATGTAGACTAAGATTATTTAATGTCAGGCTTAGCAACCATTTAATCCAGCCCATCTTTATTTCAACAAAAGAATTGAAATTTATGTAGGGTATAGAATATATTTTTTGTCATAAACATTTTAGTTATATTATATTGAATAAAGGAGTAGCATTTGTACAATATAAGCGTGCCAACATAAGGTGATATAAATCCGAATTACTTTATGATCTCGGAATGTCCATTAGATCCTGTAAAGGAAAATTTAACAATTATATTTTCAAAATTTTCCTTATTTAAATTTACCGCCACATTCTGTGAATTGGCACTGTTTACTTAGTGGGCTCTCGCCCTTAGTTTATTGATAAAAGATGCCTTATATAACTATAAACCGAAATCTACGCAGAGAAAACATGTTATCTTGAATTGATTTATTTGTTAATTTTATTGTGTGTTCGAATATTTATATTGTACTTACTGGGCATATGTAGAAAAGTTTTGATATAATCAGTCTATCTTAGTGTAAATCTTGGCCTCTTCAGATCCTGCTGCGTTTCTATTAATCAAAGCGTGCGGCATCTGTGAGGTCACTGGTTATTATCGTCGTTACATAAGGTTATCAGATAACAACAAGTATGTCCATTTGAGACAAACGGCGCTAGATAATTTCATGTTTTTTTTATTTTGTCCATCGTCTGAACATGTAAAATTATGCTCTGATAAGTTTGTTGTATATGCAGTTAATTAGTTTTATTGGTTAGGCTTGCGCTTATTTGAACCATATAAATAAAATATTGTCAGACCGCTTTTTTGCCTATTACACGCAAATGGATTCTGACTTAAACATTTGTTTACTAGTCTAGATGGTTGTACATCTTAACCCCGAGAATATTCTGGTCCTATCGTAAAAGCTTTGGCTACCTGTGAAAAAATCTAGTGAAAGTTTTTGAACCAGCGCCAGAAAACATACATCATTTTAAACAAAACATAATTTAGAAATTCAACACCGATCAGAAATACTGAATTGACACCTACCAAGCAGCGATTTCTAGGATTTTTCCTGTAGAACTCGCAAGATGACATCCGGCTAAGTCAGCGTATCCTCGTTATCTCACTACGGCCTCTACGTTAAGACCCAGTATCCAGAACTTTTGGTGAAAGATATTATGAAAGTTTGCGCACATGTATGGTTTGAAATAAAAAGGACCCTTTTTACAAAAAAATGAGCTTTTGACTTTTTTTAATTTGTAAGTTTTTACCAATGCCCAGCTTATACTGACCTAAAGTCAATAATCAATCCTGTTTTAGAAAGAAGGAGTTTTAGGTCACGCAGACAATCTTATTTTAACATTGATTTCAGACAACTAGAGAAACAGCAGATAACTTGACGTCAAGAGGACTCAAGCCAGAAATTGCAGTAAGTAAGCACCTATCTGAGTATTTAATCCACGAAAAATAGTTTTTCTCTGCTACAGATTATATCGATATGATATTGTAAGCTGATTTACAAGTTACTCTTCCACCTATTATGTCCTTTATAACTGACAAAGACTTGGAGACAATGCTGGCAAAGAGAAAACAAAATGAATCAAGGTATATTTAGTGGATATTTCGCCTTCTTCATGACACACGCAGGTAGCAGAACACTCTGTGAAAATGGCATTTCATTTTTAATCATTATAGGTGATAACTGTTAAATAATACTAAAAAACGCATGTGGAGCTGAATTATAACAAAATTTACAACAATTTAATAAGTTCAAATGAAAAAGCAGCTATGGCAGCTAACAAAAATATTGCAGAAATTTTATTCTAAAACGCGATTTATTTCGTCTCACCATTTTTTTTAGTCACATTTCAACCAGTTACTTTTAGGTAATAGGAAGTTTTTGCATAACGTTTATACAATGAGTGAAGATTCGAACCTGTGATGAGCACTGATCAGTAGAATTTGGAGATCCCAATTAATCACAATGCGGTTTTCAGACCTGACGATCGTTTCGCTAACAAAGTTAGCGTCATCGGAGGCATGAATAAACTAAGCGAATAAAGACTAGAACTACTATTTACGTGTTAGTTGCCAAGCAGTTACGAACAGCGTTCTCACGAAGGTATACAGACAGACCACCTCTTAAATCCCTGTAATTAAAACTGTATATCTGCTTTGGTAATATTGTGTGTCGTTGTCAAATATCTCTTCTAAGAAGGACACACTGATTATTAAGATAAAAGTTCGAACAATGGAGCCGGACCTACTCTATTGATGGAAAAAATGTTGTTGCAATTTCTAACTATATATATATATATATATATATATATATATATATATATATATATATATATATATATATATATATATATATATATATATATATATATATATATATATATATATATATATATATATATATATATATATATATATATATATATATATATATACTTTCGTACGCATTTAACTGACGCGATTGCCTGACATTCTTGATTAATTGAGATTTTTTTATTTACATGATGATTATTATCCCAAATATGCTGAGTGTTCATAGAACAGAAAACTATTCAAAAGGGCATTCCTAATCGTGAAAATATATTTAATATTAATTTCATATTACAATAGTTATACGAAAATTCGCTAGCATAAATCCAAGTAATATCCTTTATAATTAGGTAGGTCGCATAGAAATTATAATTATTTACCTGGAATTGCTCATATTACATAAATAATAAACAAGTTGGAATTACAGAGTACAGTATAAGAAATGCTGACTAATATATTACGTAGTTTTAAGAATCTAGTTCACACAGAAGTTTATATATAGAGATGTTTGTTGATATTACAAGAGAGTTGCTTTGAATAAGGTAAAGACTTTTGACTTTTAACTTTTTCTTTTAAAATGTAGAAACCAATATCAGAAATTTTTGATTAGATTCTTAAAATGTAAAGACGCGAGACTTTTTCATTTAATTATGTGCAGATTTGGTTTGAAATTTATTCGGTTAAGTTAGTTTTAAAAAGTTGTTAATTTTTTTTATTGTTATTATTAAACTTTATAAAAAATTACATCGTTGCCATGTCCATATTATCCTAGTTATAATCAATTATCCCTTAATATCCTCCGCTCCTTAAACAATACATAACTTATCAATAGTTCCATATCTCAGTTGCGCTTAATATTCTTTGAATCTAGTTTCAATAGTTCTTTTAGTTTGCCCAACATATTCAAGTACACACTCCTTAGAACGAATTTCATAGATTACCGACACTTCTGTGGTTTTATCTTAATCCTTTGGGTTAACTAACAATTTTTTTTGTAGAAAATGGCAGCTCTAAATCTGCTTTCTTAAAAATGCAATTACAACCTCGCGTAATTCGCGGTTCAAACGATAAACAGACAATCATTTTGTCTGGTTTATATTTTCTGAAAGTCGTAGATTTCGCTAACATTTTCTTTCCTTTATGTTTATTGGCCAATTTATCCACTAAGCAGACACAGTAACCAATATACTTAGCTACAATTATACTTAGCTTCAATTTTAAAATATTCAACTATAAAATTCAAACTAGCTGGTTTTTGTGGAAAACTATGGTGGGAGTCAATCTAAATGTAATTTACACTAGTGGTGTCTTTTCTGTGGATGTCAAATTCTAAAGGGGCTTTATTTTTAATGACTAAGACATGAAGAAAAGATAATTTGTTATTAATTCCTATTTCATGCGTGAATTTAATGGAGTCACATTTACTGTTTAATTTGGCAATAAAATCATCTACTTTTCATACATGTACTAAATACCGCAAAAACATCGTCCACATAACGAAATCATACTCTAGAAAAATAGCTATTTTCATTTGCTAGGTGTAATTCAAATCTCATGAAGAGGTCTGCTATGATTGGAAAAGAGGGGTTGCCCATTGCTGTGCCATGGGTTTGTTCAAAAAAATCATTATTAAATTGAAAAATATTTTGATTCATGCAAAGATTTTTTAAATTCGTATATTCTTTGTAGGCCTCTTCCTCTATGTTGTTCATTTTTACGAAATGGTCTAAATACTTTATAGTTTCTTTCCTGGGAACACTGGGAAAAACTAGATCACATCAAATGATATTAGAACCCAGCCTTCAACCAAATTAATGTTTTTAACTTTATTAATAAATTCAAGTAAATTTGAAACTGAAAAATTGTTTGTTTGATAGGCAAGCCTTTAAATTCGTTTGTTAACCATTTCGCTATATTGTATGTCGGGTAATCTATTGCTGAAACAATACGTCTCACCGATTTTCCGGGCATATGGATTTTCGGAAGACGATCCTTTTTAGGAAATTTAGGATTTGAAACTTGTAGCTTTTTCCCTAAATCTTTTGTAATGAGGTTATGACATCTAATCAAATTGTTTAACTTCAGAAAGTATATTAGGGAGAGGGTTTCTATTTAGTTTTTCATACGGTCCTGATTCTACTGCATTATATACTCTATCTTTATAATTGATTTTGTCTAAAATCACAACCTTATAAGCCTTGTCTGTTTTAAGATAAAAACATTATTTCTCTGGAAGTCGTATAATGATATTTATTTTATTAACGTTTTTCATATTAATGGGCTTATTTTCATTTAAATTTTTAGTTCATTCATTTTTACATGCTTGTCTAATAAAGTTTCTTGAAGGCTCAGGTAATTGTTTAATAGCTGTTTCAATACCGGCAATATCATCTAATACATCGTCTATTTGTGATATCAAGCCGAATTTTAGCTCTTTATTTAAAAGCGTCGACTTATTTTTGTTAAAAGTCTGCGAAGACAGGTTTTCTACGAGGTCAACTTTCCGAGGAGATGATTATTCATTTTTAATTTGATATTTCACAAGCTGCTTTAATTTGTTGTGATGTATATTGATCTTTTTAATTAACTTCGGGTTGATGACTACAAACATGTTTCTCTGAATACCAAGAATGGTGTAATTTTCAGAGGAATGGTGCAATTTTCAGTTTATAACACGTTAACCTTAGCGTCTTGGTTACCCTGGCCAATTGCAGAGAGATTTACGTGGTGTGAATCGTCCATTGCTAAGTAACACATAGTTTAACATATAACGAGATCCATTTGTACAGTTTGCAAAAACTCTATGCTTTAAAAGATCCATTTGGGCTATAATTACTTCCCTTAATAAATAGATAAATAAAAATTAATCTCTATCTGCTGTATTGGGCACTTGTTATACAAAAACTTTTAAAACTTTCAAACTCAACGGCTTTTTAACGGAAAACTACTGCCTTTTAATACATCTGATCCAGACCGAGATGGAGCACAACAAGGTGACGTTTAACAGCGGAATTATTGATTTTTTCTACTGTGTTCTTATTTAAAAACTATGAAGTCATTGTGGAAATAAGTGCGTTTGATATTATTTATTTAGGTCGAGGTTTCACACCGTTTCACATTATTTCAGAGAATACAAAAAGCCATAAATCAAACAATTCTTTATTGTATTCGATATGTTGGCGGTTAATATTTCGATGCTCACCAGAAAACGTTTCCTTTAAAAGAATATTCCAGAAAGGTCAGAAGTGTATTACAATGGTAAAATAATGCGAATTTTCATATAGTTTTCTTATTTCGATAGTTTATTCGGCGTCCAATATTTAAGGACTGCAATAGGCATTGAAATTTTCTTAGATATTTAAATACAAACATACCCTATTTTTATACTTAATGAAGGTGACATAAAATTTAACCTAAAATGAAAAGATGGTAACATAATCAAATAAAAAACTCCAATAGTAAGTTCAGAGACCAAAACCAATAAATGGAATAAATATAAGAAGTAGATTCAATAAAAATATACAGGTATAAGTAGAAAACACAGAGGTTATTAAAGATGTAGCAAAAATCTAAAGTACAAAGATACTTATAACATAAGATTAAAATTAAATCCGGGACGTAGCAAGTGAATTTGTATAAGCATTGTACGCTGCCATTACAGCCCTAAAAGTAAATTTAAACAGATAATTACAGGATTAATTGAATTGTGACTAGTTCACCGGGCGTTGAAAACGCATCCGGCTCTTCCGATCTTAGATGAAACCTTGTTTATAAGTTTGAATATAAAAAACAAACTGCTTTAAAATCAGTTTCATGGAGATGTGGGGCGATTTCTTCCATTTGGATCTTCATATTCTTGTAATATGACATCTACTTATGAATGAAGTACATACTCTCATTCCATTTGCAAAAATTTATTTTTAGTGCGTCGTCTCTCAGAAAACGGCTGATACAAAAATTATTGCGACATTCGCTCCTCTCAGCAGCTATTTTGACGAAATAAATTAGGAATGTTATATATTAATTACTGAACTGCGTTTTTATTTAAGATCCAAAATACATGTAATTTAGGAACCCTTATCCTTATCATTGGATATTTATTCTAGGCGACGATTGTCTTTGATCAATTTCTGTGACACGAAAATATCTAATCATTGTTTGGCAAAAACGTCATATTTTCTCTATAAAAGCGATAGTTTCTTTATTATTGCCTTCCTTAATCTTTGATCTCTCCCTTATATACGATATTTTAAGTCGTAAACCTTGATTGGGGCGTTCATAAATCCAAAAATATAGTGTATTTTAAACATTTTATTCAATGCACCACTCAAAAAACAATCATAAACAAATGTTTAATTTCTATCATCTGTCATTTTAATGTCGGTATTGTTGACGAACGATTTAAAGGGTTTTCGGCATTTTAGTGGGCAAGATTTCTCGATCGCTAGTTCGCGTAGTATATTTTACTCGTGTTATGTGTATTGTTTGATTATCGTTGAATTATGATTTAAGCCTGTGGTATGTATCAATCTATGCACGACAGCTAACTACTCTGTCTTTGTCAGACATTGGACTTTAACTACTCAAGTGGTTTCAATTCATGTCTTTTAGATTTTATTTTTAATTTTGAAAAAAAAATGCTTTATGAACCAAATTACTTTAAATTCACAAGAGGTTTATTTACACCATTTATAGCTACATGTAAATTGTAATTCCAGTTACTCCAATAATACTTTCAAAATATAGCGTATTCAAACATAGTTCTGTATATTTTTGGAAGGAAAATGTTCATTGTAGCTGATTACCTCGTCTAAGATATTAACAAAGTGAAGACATGTGCCGAGTTTCGTATTTTTGGAGTTATCGCTCGAATACATACATATATAAAAATTCAAGCTGACCTTGGATATGGGTTCTCCGAAAGTCTCACCATCGCTACCCCTCTATGAATTTGAATTTCTTAATGAAAATATACTAAAATGTAGAAAATAGCATAAACGAGGTCTAAACAGCTTAATGAATATTGATGGGCCCACACTTTAAGTGAAAATAAAGTAAAAGCCTTAGAAAAGTACGATTAACCAAAATCAAAATGACATTTTACTGAATAGTACTTGACAAAAAGTATCTCAAATTATGAAATGATTGGAACAGTAAGAAGTCAAATTGATAATCAAAAAATCCAACAATAGAAGAGCAATCTACGCTGCTAAAATAAAATGTAGCTGATATTCTAATAGGTACTGGCTTATAACTGTTTTGTAAATTACATTATTAAAGACAGTCTAACTTCTCTGGCGGTAAGGATTTGTATTTTTTTATGAATCTGGTGTATGTCATATCTTAATAACTCGCAATGTGTAATTTTTTCCAATGCAACATTTTTCTTCAAATCTCTAACTACATATATAAAATTCGCAAGTGTCTAACTGTCGCCATTGCCTTACATTTTTAATTAACCTAAGATTTTCTTTATCTATATGATGATTATTATTTCAAATAAGCTGAGCAATACATGCTGTATCAATAGTGTCATATTTCAGTTGAGCTAAATGTTCTTTAAATATAGTTTCAATAGATCTACTAGTTTGTCCAACATATTTAAGTTGACAGTTCCTTACAACCTATTTTACAGATTTCCGACATTTCTGTAGTTTTATCTTTCTCCTATACGTATTTTTTATATAAAATGTTAGCTGTAAATTGGTTTTCTTAAAACGTTATTGATACCCTAGATTCGCGGTTGAAATGGTAAACAGACCACGGTTTTGTCTGTTTTCTCTTTTCTGAAAGTCGTGGACGTCGCTAATATATTTTTTATGTTTATTGACCATTTTTTGTACTAAGGAGACAGAGTAACCATTATACATAGCAACATGCTTAATATATTCAGGTTCCCTGTTGTATCCTTCTTTATCTAAAGGAAACTGTATCAATATGTGGAGAAAATTCAAACTAGCTGTTTTTTGTGGAAAACTATGTTGTGAGTCAATCGAAATGTAACTCAGAGTAGTGGTTTTCTTTCACAGGATGTCAAGTGCTAAGGTGTCTGTATTTTTATGTCTAATGCATCAAGAAATATAATTTATTATTGATTTCTATTTCATTGATGGATTTAAGGGAGTTAAATTCACTGTTTAATCTGGCAATAAAATCATCTACTTACATTGCATACAGTTGTATTAAATACTGCGAAAACGCTGTCCAAGTGAGGAAACCATACTTCAGGAAAATAGTAATTTTGATAAGTACACTTTGAGAAAACCCAAATCACCACAACACTTATTTCAGAGACCTTACGATCGTTTCGTTAACAAAGTCAACATCTTCAGAGGAAGATAAATTCTAACTTAAACAACTAGCTACATGTATTTATATCGCGTCAAGGTAAACGACCTAGTCCGAAGTAAAATTGTCGTCCAGGAACGATCGTTTGTTTATTGTGTGGTGAAACTACGAGGTCGTAGACCTGCTTTTTAATCTTCTGGTCGACATATTTATGAGCCCTTATCTAATATACGGATAATAGCTTTAAAGAAACCGAGGTATTGAAGAATCTGAACGTTCCCTTTCGATCTAGAAATTTACTATGTGGATATTGGAACACGCCGACAAACATCCGGCTAGATAAACAACATCAACTCTGCTAATCTTTTTTAAATAGAAAAACTAATACCGAGTGTTTGGCTCAACATGTTCACACTCTAACAATAGATAAATCATTCAACTAAAATACTACATACAAACTGTATTTATATTGATGCTAATTCTTCGTGATAGTATTTATATTAAATTCATAGATACAAACAAAACAAACAGATATTTAAGTCGAGACAAACGTATAGATTAGTATATGTATAAACCGGCCGAGCTATTGACATAATTTGTTATTCTACAGACAAATTCGGAGTGTTTAAGCGGTCAAATGCAAAGTGAAAATAAAGTACTAGAAATTAAAGGTGCCGCACGATTCAATGAAGTTTTGTTCTTAATAGACCTTAATATAAAAATACTTTCTAATGAATCAAGCATAGTTTGATGTCTATCGTTTTTGACAAGTTTCAAAATTTCCTTGTCAATGTGGTGATTATTATCCCATATATGTTGTGCCTCACATGATTTGTCCACCGTACCATATCGTAACTGTGCGAGATGTTCACGAAATCTGGTGGTTATGTTTCTCCTAGTTTGACGCACGTATTTAAGATCGCAATTTTACTTCGGACTAGTTCATTTACCTTGACGCGATATAAATACATGTAGCTAGTTGTTTAAGTAAGAATTTATCTTCCTCTGAAGATGTTGACTTTGTCAACGAAACGATCGTAAGGTCTCTGAAATAAGTGTTGTGGTGATTTGGGTTTTCTCAAAGTGTACTTTTTAGTGCTCATCACAGGTTCCAGTTTTCGCATAGTGTAGTAATTTTGATTTGGTAAGTCTAAGTTTCAATTCTATACTCATGGAAAGGTCTGCGATAAATGGGTAAAGGGGTTGTGCATTTCTTTGCCATGGGTTTGTTAAATAAATTCATTATAAAATTAAAAAATATTCTCATATTGTCAACAAAGAGATCTATCACTTTGTCTTAAGTAGCTTTTTCTTCTTTCGAGAGAGAATCCTTATCCAAAAGCGTATTAACAACACAAAAAGAAGGTACAACTGCATTGATGCCATAGCACTGTGTGTTAAGGTCCAAAGATAGAGAAAATGTTTCACAGAAATTTATTCCCAAAATAAAAGCAAAGGTAATATCCGGCACAACTAGAAATGTTACAACCTTGGTGATGTTGTTTAAGTTACTGGGATGTCAGCATAACCAGAAACAGATTTAGGCAAGCCATCAGCAATGTTTATGATTACTGAACATGCTGCGTTAGTTGTCAAAATATTCAGTGACTTCAGGATGTTAAGTCCTCGAGCACCAATTACAGAAATATTTACCCCCGTGTCCAACAAAGCTTTAGTGCGATAATGTTTATAATGTTTAATACCTATGTGGATATAAGGTCGGTTGTCACCAGGTATAGTGCTCAACATAGGTACCACATCAGCCTGGAAAAGTTTACTTGGGAGGAGAACAAAATTTGTTAACCACTTGAAGCCTTTCGTTCCACACTGCAGCAGAGGGTTAAATTTATATATTCTTTGCAAATCCCTTTATCTTCATCATGTAAAAAAGTGACATTTAAAGAAGTATTTTTAAGATGTACTTTATTACAATTTTAATTTTTACATGTAGGTATTACCTCGAGCTTCTTTGTAAGGCATGATTTATTATTGTAAAGCAAATAATGAAAAAACATTCACTGGCCCTCAACATTGGGTTCTAGGAGTTCTAATTCGCACTCATTTGAAAAATACTCCGAAAATTCGAAGGTCGTAACCTCTCAATAAGAGAATTTGTTAATTAAAATTGACCAAAAATCATATTAACAAATCTTTATCAGAGCATAGTTGTTAACTGGAATAGTCTAGCGTTATAATTCCAATAAGAAGTCCTGGTCGGCTTCCATCACAATTTTATGTTCTCTTCATCTTGGATCATGCATCAGGATATTCATAAATATCTCTGCCAATTGAACAAAAAGCGGGTCTTGTATTCATCGTATTCTATAAACATATTGTTAGCTTAGTGAAGCGGTGCGTGAGTACGAATACGTGGATCGGTATGTCACTGTGTCGACAAATCAATGCACGACCGTGTGATTGTCTGTCTGTCTGTCAGTCCGTGTGCTTATACTTAGCGTAGCAAGGTGCAGAGTGCGCAACTTGCGACTAAGTGGCCATTTCTGCATTTACAGACGTTTCCGGGATGCGCTGCTGAAGAAAATGAAACCAGCCAGCTCTACCCCTAAATTTCATTATTCGAGTCCAAGTTTTATATTCAGTATCTGTACATATATATGATAATATAAATACAAAGTTTATAATCTAGATAATATCTGTTGAAACATGCTGACCAGTTTGTATATCAAAAATGATGCTGTGTCGTACAGTCTGTTGAATAAATTAAATGAAGTATTATCTTGTTACATAGGAATATAATTTATCTATAGTTATTAAGAATTGTATTTACCAGCAGCATTTTTGACTTTGGTGAAGTACGTATAGATGAATTTATACATCTTTTTCAATATTATGTTTATTATTAAAATATTTATGTATTAATTCATCAGTTAGACTTTGCATTAGTGTTAATATTAACATCGCTTTAAAGCCCATTTTTTAATGAAAATTGTGAATAAATGATAATATGCTATAAATGGCGTTTAGTCTTATTGGTCCTTGATGAACCATAAACCTGGTGAGTATCCCACATAGCACACAGATATCTGATAAGACACCTATATGTTGTTTTTTGTGGATATATCCATGATATCTACTGGATCTCTATGGATGTCTGTTTTACATCTAGATGTTCGCAAATTAGATCAGTTATGGATATCTGTCATGGATATTCAGTGGACATCCATGTAGGCATATATATATATATATATATATATATATATATATATATATATATATATATATATATATATATATATATATATACAATGTGCCCGAAATTGGTGATGCATGTATTGCGATCTCCGAAACTGTTAGATATAGGAAAGCGGTTAAATTGGGAAAGTTTTAGACAATTCTGTTTGTAATTGAATGCCGTTTAGTTTACGATTTTATATCTTTTGGTTTTTGCGATATTTAAAAAAACTAAAATGACGCATTTTCGAAAATACCCTGTATTTTCTTTATTTATGAAAATTTCTGAAATCTGTAAAAACTTATAGAAACTTTTTACGTAGGGAACGCCTGTTTAGTCATATTTCATTTTTAACGTTTCGATATTTTGGAACCATCAAACTTTGTTTTTTCATATAGGCGCCATATTGGATTTTTATGATTTTGAAAAGTCCCTGTTTTTGCCTTTACAAATATGTATCACGCTTAGTGTAAAAAGTTAGGTTATGGGTTGAAAAAATATGATTTTGTTAGGAATTTGGCACAATAAAACACCCACACTTAAGGTGATTATACTGCATTTAATCTCTTAACTACAATTAATAACAACACATCCTTATAAGTAATGGTTTTTCCCATGTGAAAATATTTTAAAATCATAGAAATAACCCTTTTTGAAATTTTAACACAAAAAAGAAGGAAAAAACAATAATGTGTCAAATGACATAATAATTACCAAAATAAAATGTCTATTTTAACGTTCAAATTGCAAGATATTTTTCGCTTTATTTTGAAAAATAATTAGTCTTCTATCCTTTGGTTTATTTTAATTTTCCTATCGTAAGAAGAAATTGAAGTATTTTATTTTAATAGGAAATCAACTAATTGGGCCCTTTATATATGATCAAACATTGACAGGACATAGATACCTTGCAATGTTGCAAAATGAGATAGTACCAGCAATTATGGAAGTTCTCCCAGATAATGAGTTCCGTAATGTATGGTTTCAACATGACGGCTGCCCCGCCCATAATTCCAGGGAAATACAATTTTTTTTATCTGAGAGGTTTGGTGAAAGAATAATATATAACAGTGGCCCGGTGCGGTGGCCTGCGACGTCTCCCAACCTCACTCCATTAGACTTTTATCTGTGGGGACATGTTAAAAACGAAATCTATGAATTTTTTTAGTAATTGTTATGTCATTTTGTGTTAAAATTTCAAAAAGGGTTATTTCTATGATTTCAAAAGATTTTCACATGTAAAAACTATTACTTATAAGGATATGTTGTTTTTAATTGTAGTTAAGAGATTAAATGCAGTAGAATCACCTTAAGTGTGAGTGTTTCATTGTGCCACGTTGCCAAATTCGTAACTAAATCATGTTTTTTCGTTTTTCAACCCATAACCTAACTTTTTTCACTAAGTGTGATACATATTTGTAAAGGAAAAAACAGGTGCGTTTCAAAACCGTGAAAATCCAATATGGCGCCTATATGAAAAAACAAAGTTGATGATGGTACCAAACTATCAAAACGTGGGAAATGAAATCTGACTACACAGGCGTTTTCTACGTAAAAAGTTTCTATAAGAAAGTTTTTACAGATTTCATAAATTTTCATAAATAAAGAAAATACAGGGTATTTTCGAAAATGCGTCATTTTAGTTTTTTTTTTAATATCGTAAAAACCAAATGAGATAAAATCGTAAATCAAACGGCAATCAATTACAAACAGAATTGTCTAAAACTTTCCCCATTTAACCGCTTTCCTATCACTAACAGTTTCGGAGATCGCAATACATGCATCACCAATTTCGGGCAGACTGTATATATATATATATATATATATATATATATATATATATATATATATATATATATATATATATATATATATATATATATATATATGGCAGCAATTCTCAATCAATGGGGCGCGCCCCCTAGGTGGCGTGATAAAACTAAATGGGGCGCGAGAATATTGAGAAAAAATTAAAAAAGTATATTATTATTTAATTTATTTAATTTACTGAAATAAATGCAATAGAATACACTTATATGGATGTTCATCGGTACTGCACAAGGTATAACCTACCAATATCAAATTAGAAACAAGATTAATAGTTATTAGTGACTCCAGTGCGCCTGTCTTGCAGTGCAAAGAAGCTTGAATTTTAGAAAATGACACTCTAAGCTCCTTTTCCACAGTTATCAGATGTCTATATTTTGTCGCCACCGCAAAAAAATCCAGTTTGGCATAGGTAGGATGTTGAAAATTGTAATAGTATACGAAATGCTCTTGTTTTCAGCGTATATCATCCAAACCTACCCAAAATTCAGAGAGTGATTTATTACTAAATTGCCTTTTGATTTCGCCACTTGCCCTGAAGCCTATGAAGATTTCTTCTTTGGCAATTGAGACCTTCGGGAGTATTTTGAAATGGATCCCTAAACCCAGCAAAGAATAATTTTTTAAATTCTTTGCCAACGTGGTCAAATCTAACAATTTTCAATTGTTACAGAAACAACTTTTACATGTTGTCTCTCAGCCTTATAAGTTTTAACACATTCATTCACATTTGCATATATTTCTAGAGTATAAAAACTCTAACCAAATTATTACTACACCTATACATATATAACTATCAGGTAGACGACGAAAGCGAAAGTAAAAATTGCAGTCGGAGGCCTATCGTTTATCTAGTGTGTCTATATTGAACGGACAAGGTTGACGACCTGCCCTAATTTTTTGGTGAACAAATTCATGAGCCCTTATCTAATTTTAAAATATAATGTGCTTGAAAGCAAAGAGCCGTGTTATTTAAATAGTTTACGTTCTTTATTGATATATAGATTCATTATGTGACTGCCGGAAACCGCGATGAGTACCGGCAACTAAATCTGGTGACATATTACTAACTACCGCACATATTTTATTAATGCAAAAGAAGGGTTCGCCCACAACATTAAATTTAACCAAGGATGAAATTCTAAGTTTCAAGTATTTATATCGATTTCTTAGATACACGAAAGGAGTTTTTTTACTTATATCGCGGGCACAACGTAGTGCCTTGTATAATATATACCGGACGAAGTTATTGAGCATACTTTATTATTGTGTCTGACTAATTAGAAGTGTTTCGCTGGTCAACTGGAAAGTGAAAACAGAGTGCTTGAAATCAAAGTTGCCGCACGGTTTAATGAAATGTTATTCTTAATCGATTTGAAAATATATATGCTCTCGTACGCATCAAGCAAAGTTTGCTGTCCAAGATTTTTGATTAGCTTCATATTTTCCTTGTCAGTGCAATGTTTATAATCCCAGACATGTTGTGCTACGCAAGATTGGTCCATCGTACCATATCGTAAATGTGCGAGATGTTCGCGAAATCTAATGGATATGTTTCTTTTGGTCTGACCCACGTTTAAGATTACAAACTTTGCGGATATTACCTTCACTTTTATTTTGGGAATCAACTTCTGTAAAACTTTTTCGCTTTCCTTGGATTTTAATGCACAATGCTAGGACATCAATGCAATTACGCCCTCCTTGTGCGTCGGTAACACTCTTTTGAACAAGGATTCTCTGTCTGTTAAAAGAAAAAAATGCTTTAAGTAATTGCAAAATTTAATTCTTTGACCTGAAAAATTGGGACGTACTTCTTTGGCCTTTCATATTATCAACACTGGTACAGCCAAACCCATCAAGTAGCGTCAATATCCTTTGTCACCTGCTTTACATAAACCTTTGAACAAGGAAATCGACGAGATGCTATCTTTGAAAGTTATCGAACCTTCTAACTCACCCTGATCCAGTCCTGTACTTCTAGTTAAAACGAAAGACGATACCTACATAATGCGCTTTGATGGTGTCAATCTTAACGAGGTTACTCTTAAGGATTCTAATCCTTTACCTATTATCGACTCTATTTTGAATAAACTTCCGGATTCTCGTTATATATCCTCCAAGGATTTGCGTAAAGCATTTGGCAAATCCCGTCGGCTGAATCTTCCAAAGCTAAAACACCATTTCAGGTACATGGAAGGGGATTATACCATTTCTGTTCCATGCCCTTTGGACTAAGCAATGCTTCCAATACAATGCAACGTCTAATGGACTCCATCCTTGGCCCTGAATTAGAGCCATACGTTTTTGCCTGCCCGGATGATATTATCATAGCGACGAATTCTTTTCAACATCATGTCGATATTCTCTTGGAAGTTCTTCGAAGTCTTTCTGTGGCTGGGTTATCAATAAACTTGGATAAGTGAGAGTTTTGTGTGTCATCCCTTTCTTTTATCGGTTATGTTATTGTTGGAAAATTGTTGTGCCTACAGCTAATCGTAAAGAAATTTTAAATCGGTGTCAAATTGATCCTACTGCAGGTCATTTTGGTTTTGCTAAAACTTTGGCGAGAGTGTCAGAATACTATTACTGGCCTAAGATAAGAAACTCAGTCTATCTTCATGTGAGACACTGTGCAATATGTGGGGCTAATAAACCTTCAAATCTAAAATCCCCTGGTCTCATGGGAAATTATAAGAACATAAATTTTGGGTTTCAACTAATTTCTGTCGACATTATGGGTCCTTTGCCACGATCTAAGAAGGGTGGCCAATACCTTCTGCTCTACACAGACTGGTCTACTAAGTTTCTCTTGGTGAAGCCGTTGTCAAAAGCTACATCTGCCTTAATTATCAGGTTTTTGGAACAGAATTTCCTAATTTTTGGTGTACCACAGGTTCTCTTGTGTGACAACGGTTCTCAATTCACCTCGAAAGAACTCACCAGGTTTCTCTCGTCTTACAAGGTTCAATCGATGTGGGGTAATGATTTTTACTACCCTCAAATCAACCATACCGGAAGGGTAAATGAAGTTTAGGTTACGTGTATCGCTTCTTTTATTGGTGATTCCCACAAGACTTGGGATGAAAACATTTTTCAAATTGCTCACGCTCTACGCTTGGCAAAGCATTAGGTAACTGGACATTCTCCCTCATTTTTGGTATTTGGTAGAAATGTGCCTGTGGATCGGACTTTCTATAGACCTGTTTCAGAAAACTCTGTCAACTTAGTCATTATCGAGGAAAAAGCGCAATGGCACGAAGACATGCATAAGCTTCCTGAAGTGTTTGTGGAAGTGAGACAGCGCTTGAGAAAAACGTACGAGGCCAGTAAGACTCAATATTATTTCTGAACCTAATTACATCTAGGTTTGGCATGATTAAAGGGAATAATTAAAGGCTTTTACTACAAGACAATACTACACAGGTCGACGACCCCTTTCTTTTTAGGTAGGCGACACAATATGGAAAAGCAATTTTGTGTTGTCCGACGCCTCTAAAGACTTCAACGCTAAGTTGGCGCCGAAATTTGAACTCTGTCGAGTCACCAAAAAGGTCTCCATCCTTCCCTACGAACTCGCCGACATTAGTGACAAAAAAGGGGGTCGATGGCACCTGAAAGACCTCAAACCTTACCAATAAATCCTTCCTTCGCAAGACTCTGAATATCGAAAATGCCTTAACCTGTTTCTTCTCCTGTTATCCTGTCTATTAATTTTCACCTTTTCCTTTACCTACCGTCCCTATCCTTGTTTTCTGTGGGTCTCCTAGCTGTTGCGGGGATTGACTCTGACAAAGAACTTAGGCTGTTCATTTATGTACGGAGGTGGTATACCACTTTCGTTCACAACGGATAGCTGTTTCTGTCGTTTCTAGAAGAAAACAAGACTCTGGTACCTATTCCCGCAAAAAGCATTTCCCGGTTTCGACCTCTTTTCTCCTTTCATCTTCAGATTCTCTTATTATCCCGCCTTTCTATTTCCGTTTACATTTAGTCAGCTGCCATCGACAAACCGTAACCCAATGTTGTAAACCAATTTTGGCAATCCCGGATTTGACTCCCAGCTGTCTGGTCGGCACATAAGTTTCGAAAACTATTTTCAAATGTTCCCGTGCTTTAACCTTATGTATAGGTCTGATCAAAATAAATTTGACATGTATCTCATGTAATGAATCTGCACGATTCATGAATTTGTTTTTGTGGCAAATTTTCATGAGATTTGTGGCTTCTTTGATTTTAGTTGTGCTTTTACCAGTGGGTAAATTTTCGTTATCGTGGTTGGCGCTGACGAATTATCGACCCCTTACTGTTGCATCTGTTATGCTTGGTCAAACCTATCGCTGCCGTTGTTCTCGTTATCGAATTATCGCTAACGAGTTATCAACTCCGTTACCGTTGACTATGTCAAAGCTATCGTAATTTTTATTATCACCGCTATGGCGAGCTATCGTTGCCTTTGCTATCGTGGCCAATTTTCGTCATATTTTGCTACCGTTGGTAGAGCATTTAACTATGCTTTATCGAAGTTGTATCGTTGTGATAGCGAATTCTCGTCAATTCTCTGTGATGGGACGATTGTTTTTATTTTGTTATGTCACGTTTGTTGGCGAATTTTCGCTCTTTTAACGCTTACTGTAGGTAATGAATATGTAGGTACTTAATACCTTACCTTAGTTATCTGACTGCCTTGACCAGCCTCCAAATATTTTCATTAACGTTTCACAACCTATTTGTTTATTTATATTATTTGGCGATTTTTTTACACCAGCTTTAATTATTCTTGGATGCTTTACCCCCTTTATGCCTAAGATGTAGATAATTTATCCATGTATCTTTCTTATATACACTTTACTGAGAACTATCAATCAGTAAGTGAACTACGGTCTGTTTATTGTGAACCTTCTACATATTTTTAACAGTTGGTAGGTAACATTTTTACTTGTTTTAAATATTTTCTACTCCTTTTTCCAATCTTATTCACTTTATACCTATCTGGACGTTCTTGCTTGATGCATATGCGTATGGTACGTAAGTTCCTTTTCTTAATTTAAATTCTTTAATATCTAATTAGGTTTTGTAATTCCATTTTCTTATATAATTTTACATGTCTCTAGTTTGGGTTCTATTTGAATAATTTTATTGTAAAAAGTATCTATATACATTCTGAAGCTCAATCATACTATATATACTTTAAATAAAAAGACAATATATATATATATATATATATATATATATATATATATATATATATATATATATATATATATATATATATATACACACACAGTGGAAACACACTTATGAAATAAAATTCATTATTCAGCAAAAAATAGAAAATAGTTTTTGTGGAAAACGCTGAGACACGTGAAGTTTAATTTGTCGAACATTATCTTATAATCATAGTTTAAAAAATTAAACTCCCCCCATTTTATCCCCACCACTTTATCCATTTAAAAAAAATAGCAACCCTATATTTTTTCATCACAATTCGATGGATCACATTTTTTCTGAATGCGGAGATACCCCAATGTATGGTCTAATATTACAGTTTTCAATATAGGCTGGAAATTTAATACCAGAATATTAAAACTAAACGGTTTACCCTGAAATTCAAATTTCGAAAATAAACTTAATAAAAACGTCACCTTCTTATAATAAATGTTCAAAATGTTCTCCATTCACTTGCACACAACGAAATAATCTGCTCTTGAATACTTCACTGACTCTTATCTTAAATTTCTTATCTTGTCTTTTATCTAAAACGTACTTGGTATCATTAATCGTTTCTTATTAACTAGCAATTTTTGCAGTGTGAAAGGTGAAACTTAACAGTTCTGTTTTATTTTGTGGTGTATTGTGTTGAATGCACAGTCTCCTAATAAATTCGTCGAAATTTTGTTCCGATAATTTAAATTAATTTTTGGTCTAATAATGCGATAGTTAACTGAAACTCTGCGAACAGAAATATTGAAGATGATTGGGTATGGTGATATGTGTAGAACACAGGCACAAACTATTTAATGAAAGCATCCAGATTTGCCCCCACTAACACAGGGAACTCTGTCTAAGATACATTCACAATTTCATGATTATGGACACGTTAAACCGCTGCCTAGGAGACCCGAGTTTGTTAAAGAAGATGTAAAACTCAATATTTGATTGACTTTTCAAGAAGAACCAACAACATCTACCTGTCAAGTTTCACGTGAGAATGATGTTAGTCAATCAACAGTTTTAAGGTGTTTCAAAAACGAAAAAATGCATCCCTATAAACTACAACACGTTCAAGAGTTGATTGAAGCTGATTCTGATAGAAGACTGCAATTTTGTGAACAACTGCTGAACATGTTACATAAAAATGTTGTTTCTTCTGTTGACGTTCTGTTTCCGATGAAGCAACATTTCTTTTGAATGGCGATGTAAACAGGCAAAATTTGAGATACTGGGCTGCCGAAAACCCCCACTGGATGCAACAAACATACACTTAGCGTCCTCAGAAGTTGAACGTTTCAGCTGGTATCATTGGTGATCACTTAGTTGGGCCTGTTTTTATAGAAAATCTAAACGGTTCAAGATATTTAGAAATGCTTAGAGAACAGGTTGTCCCAATGTTAGCAGAATTGTATCCAAATGTAATGGAACCTAATATTCCCCATAAAAGGATATGGTTTCAACAAGACAGTGCACCGCCCCACTTGCTCTTTAAATACGGGAGTATTTAGACGAAGTCTTTCCACAAAGATGGATTGGGTGAAGATGTTTCGTAGAATGGCCCACTATATCACCAGATCTTACACCTCTTGATTTCTTTTTATTTGGATACCTTAAAAACAGAGTGCATAAAACGCAACCTGCTGATTTAGATGATTTTAAAATGAAAATAAGAGCATAAATTAGAAACGTAACGCCTGACATGTTGAACAGAGTTAGGGAATAATTCCAGAGCAGATTATTTCGTTGTTTGCAGTGAATGGAGAATATTTTGAACATTTATTATAAGAAAGGGACGTTTTTATTAAGTTGATTTTTGAAATTTGAATTTCAGGGTAAACTGTTTAGTTTGAATATTCCGGTATTAAATTTCCACCCTGTATTGAAAACTGTATATTAGACCATACATATTCGCATTAAGAAAATTGTGATCCATCGAACTTTGATGAAAAAATGTAGAGCTGCTATTTAAAAAAAATCACATCCCTTATAGTCCTTGCATGATTAAACAAACAAATTTTCTAACTAGTGATGTTTTTAATAGACAGCATAGCATTAAAAACAACTTAATAGTTCATTAGATTAAAATAGAAAATTTACATAAATATGAGTCTTACGTATCTAATCAACCTTAAACTAAACAAGCCTATAAAAACAATTAAAAAAAGTGTTACAAAGAATTTTACAATATCCTTATAATAACAATAATAATAGTAAGGGTAATTTGTACATAATTTAGCATTTATCTACTTCTACTCGAAGAAGTTTTAAAACGATTGAGATTAATTTAGCACAATCACTTAACGAAGGGAAGTCTATTCTAGAAGTCATAAGAGTCATCGTCTCCTTTCCTCAGTTTGAAGATGAACTTGTACACTAAACCGGCCACGGCTCCTCCTATGATTGGTCCAACCCAGTAAACCTGCAGACAAAAAATACCTATTAAGTTATTGATCTGATATTAATTATTATGCTGTCTTTTTTTATTTTTATAATAAAAGTCACACATGAAAACTAACAAGCTGGCTTAAAATTTCTTAAATCCTAATCAGTGAAGTTTGGAACCTGTAATGAGCACTGATAAGTACAATTTGAAGAACCCAATAATAACAATATAGTTTTAAGACCTGGCGATGGTTTCGCGTCATTAGAGGGATCAATTGAATGAACAAATAAACAAACTCACATTATTTATTTATACTAAAACGAGAAAACTCTAGACGCAGGAAGTCCATTATAGTAGAGAATTTTCATTAAATGCTTTAAATGCGAATAACTTAATTTGCTATAAACCTAGAAAGGTGAATTTAAGTATTTAGTAAGTTCTTCACCAGCGCAACATATTTACTAAATTTTATTAAAAAAGCTTGTTATTTTTTGAGATACAATTTTTTTGCAGAAAAAACTTTTTCTCTTAGAAAAACTGGTCCGATCAGGTAATTCTATTTGTTATTGTCATCATTTCCTGTAACACCGGTTGCATTTCCTTCATATTCACTAAGTAAAACTGCATCAGCGTACAGTAACTCCTTTAGCTCAGAATAATTAATTTTTATGTTTTCTGTCTTCAAGCAAACTTCTCTTATACATTTGTCCATATAAATACAGTGTGTCCAAGACTCGATGCATTTTCGCAACAATTAGAACCGTAGACCGGTTTCGCTCTCACTAGAGCTCTTCAGTACGGCATACTAATTGTAGCAAAAATGCACCAAAAATAATACGGCTATCGTATAGCCAGTCTTAAAATACTCAGTAAGTGGTGGACGTGCCGCCACCTAGTTGCGGAACCAAGTAGTATGCTGTCACGCCAGCTCCAAATAACACAAAGTGTTAAAAAAATAGAGACTGGATACAGCTAACTAACAATTTAGAAAATTGTCAGCCCTGGCCTATTTCTACCCCAATATAGGGACAAAGTATGTAAGACTCGATGCATTTTCGCAACAATTACGTGGCGGCACGTCCACCACTTACTGAGTATTTTAAGACTGGCTATACGATAGCCCTGTTATTTTTGGTGCATTTTTGCTACAATTAGTATGCCGTACTGAAGAACTCTAATGAGAGCGCAACCGGTCTACGGTTCTAATTGTTGCGAAAATGCATCGAGTCTTACATACTTTGTTCCTATATTGGGGTAGAAATAGGCCAGGGCTGACAATTTTCTAAATTGTTAGTTAGCTGTATCCAGTCTCTATTTTTTTAACACTTTGTGTTATTTGGAGCTGGCGTGACAACATACTACTTGATTCCGCAACTAGGTGGCGGCACGTCCACCACTTACTGAGTATTTTAAGACTGGCTTTACGATAGCCGAATTATTTTTGGTGCATTTTTGCTACAATTAGTATGCCGTACTGAAGAGCTCTAATGAGAGCGAAACCGGTCTACGGTTCTAATTGTTGCGAAAATGCATCGAGTCTTACATACTTTGTCCCTATATTGGGGTAGAAATCGGCCAGGGCTGACAATTTTCTAAATTGTTAGTTAGCTGTATCCAGTCTCTATTTTTTTAACACTTTGTGTTATTTGGAGCTGGCGTGACAGCATACTACTTGGTTCCGCAACTAGGTGGCGGCACGTTCACCACTTACTGAGTGTGTCTAAGATAAGGAGGCCCAGTATGAGGATCTCCAAAACGGTAGCAGACACAGACTTGGATAAATGAGAGAAAAGCTGCGCACTCAAAAGTCCAACAAAATGTCGGTTAGAGATTTCCGAAAGTTTTTTTTAATATTTTGAAAAATTTGGATTTTCAGATTTTACATATTATTTTTTTTCTGGCCTTAAGGTGGACCTACACCAATACCGATGAAATTTCTCCATAGCAACTTTTTATTTTCTTTAACGCAGCATTGCTAATTTTTTAATCAGCCGTTTCGTCTTTGCAGGACCATCATCAACTTCTTTTTTAAAGACTGCCCTCATACTGTGAAAGCCCTTTTTATTCCAAATTCAGCGATGTGTCACACTTTGTGGTTTAATTCTATTTGAGTCTTTTCTCCGACCTTAATCAAGAAAATTCCTATCATGGATCTGTACATAGCTTTTAAACTTAAGTGCTAAACAACTAGAATCTGAATTGACGCATTAAACCTAGATACATTCCCTAAGGATGATTTTGCCGCTTCCAATTAACTTTACCCTTAGATGAAGCCGTTCCAGCGAACGCAGGAGAAGATGAAGGTGCAACTGTTGGAAATCATGAGGCTGTTGTGTTACCTTCCCAGTCTGTGGCTGACAGACCTTTAATATTAGATCATAGACCCTCTACAAGGATTCTCAAATAACACATGAGAAACTACTTGGAATGGAAACTCCTTCCACATAGGATGACTCGTGTTTTAGTTTTGCTCCGATCCCAAAGAAGAAGGTAAAGTTAGATGCGGCCAAAAGAAAGTCTCGATAGAGAGTTCCGAAATCCTACTATTGACTCCCATTAAAATACAACTGGAGCTGGCTGAGAAGAGAAAAAATCAGCAGATAAAAACGGAATGCTAAAAGTGATTTAGGCAATACAGATACTAAATGCAAGAAGAATAGAAACTAGAATTCGGCAATTAGAAAGAAAAACCTAGAACCGTTACCCACAACAAGCAATAAATCTGACACTACCAACAACATTTTCGACGATGATGAGCTGGATAATATAGATCCTTTTAATCAGTTTTCCAGTCCTCACTGACCTAAAAGTGCTAAATAAATTTGTGGTATTTGCGGTGAATTTGGTCGCGATAAGGTACTATGGTATGGTGCATAAGTTGTTCTACTTGTAACTCTGCAGCATCCAGTGGGACTGACTGCGCCGATAATACCAAGATATGCTGCCAATATTTCAACCCAGTTCACAGTTACGTGAACGACAACACCCTTCACTCAAATATACAATATTCTAAGCCGGTCTCTTTAGCCCAATTAGATGAGGATCGCAGACTCATGGAGGGTTCTGTATCTGTGGATCTCCAAAACATATTAGACTGTGCAGAACTCTTGTACAATTCAACTCCACCAAATGTCAATCTTGCTTTCTATCTCATAAGAGATACACCAGCCCTAGACCCAATACAATGAACAACCAAGTTATTCAAAGTAATGAGTCCTTTTCACTTGTTGGCATTTCTGTGGACCGAAATCTCACTGGAACCTACATGTAACATCAATTGCAGAAGCGGCCGCTTAAGAAATTAGGTTTCCTCTTCCGGGCTCGCCAATACTTTTCACCAGCTAATCTCAATACCTTATATACTTCACAAATAAGGCCAAACCTCGAATACTGCTCCCACATTTGGGGTGCCGCTGCCGCTTCTACACTCGCTATCCTGGACTCTATTCAGGAGAGAGCTATACGTCTCATCGGTGACCCTACCCTCACCCAAAGGCTGCCATCCGACGTGCCGTTGGTGACCTCTCTCTCTCTCTTATATATATATATATATATATATATATATATATATATATATATATATATATATATATATATATATATATATATATATATATATTTATTTATCAAAAAATTGTGGGAACGCCGTCAGTTGTAGAATAAAACTCTTTATTATAGGCCGAGCTTTCGGAAAAATTTATTCCTTTATCAGGGCTACAACATGGAAAGAAAAAGTTTACAATTTACGTGGAAAAAATATAAAAGTTTAAAATACTTACATATAACATGAGTTTTACTAAACTATTTATCTAATAACAAACATAAAAAGAAAACCTTTTGATGAATTTGATTGAAGTCTAATAAATGCCAAACTGACATATAAAGCTAAATATTGTTTAATTGAATTTGTTTTTTGTTTTTGTCTAGGAAATATAAGAAGGGGCAGTGATTTCTAAAATTATTATCTTTCTTTAAGTTTATTAAATTTTCGTTAAAAGTAATTTCAAATTCTTCTAAACACATTCTTTTATTACTTAAGGTTTCACAGTGTAAAATAGAAACATTACTAAAATTTATATTATGGCCAGTGTCGAGATTATGTTCTGACAGAGCGCAAGTTCTTTTTTGTAAACGTATGTCACTTTTGTGCTGTGTTAACCTATCTTTAAGGACTCTGCTTGTTTGGCCAATGTATCTTAAACTACAATTATTACATGGAATACAATACACCACTCCAGACACTTTGGAAATTTCATCCTTACTTTTGAGTTTACTGAAAATGTTATTAATTGTTTTTGAATATCGAAACGTTATTTTAAAATTGGTTTCATCTTTAAATATAAACTTTAACCTATTGGAAATACTTTTAATGTATGGGATAGATATGTAAAAAAAGTTAGATGTTTCCGAACTCGAAATTATATGGGTGTTATGTCTGTCAGATAAATTTGATACTGTTTGTAGAGATTGTCTTGTATTGTAATGGTGATTGTTTGAAAAATTGTATAAAAGTTTATTAAGTAGTTTGGGAGGATAAGAGTTGTTAACAAAAATATTAAAAAGTTTTCTTAAATTTTTTTCGTGGAAAGAAGGATGGCATATCTTTAATATTCTATTTTTTAAACCTAATAAAATGTTAATTTTAGTTTTAAATAAATGATCTGAATGAAAATTAATATATCTTTGAGAATTAGTTGGTTTTATATACCAATCTAAAATTATGTTGTTATCGTTTGTTCTAATTAATTTTGTATCTAGGAATGGTACACTGTTATCTGTTTCCTCTTCTAATGTAAATTTAATATATTGGTTGTAAGAATTGAAAACCTCTAAAATGTGTGTTGTTGAATTTAGAGGAATACTACAAATAATGTCATGAACATATTTTTTTAAAAAAGGAATATTGAAATTTAATTTTGGTACACATGTTTCAAGCAAATCATCTATAACATATTGTGCAATAATTGGAGAGATACAAGCACCCATTGGAGTTCCAAAAATATGTTTATAATATGTGTTTTCAAAAACAAAATAGCTTGAGTTAAAAATAAAATCAACTATTTCAAAAAATGTATTTTTTGGAATGGATGTTTCTAGAGAAATAGAAACCCATCTTTTCTCAATGCTATCTTAAAAAAGTTGAAGTGGTATGTTAGTAAAAAGTGAAACAATATCAAGACTAACAATTACATAATTTTCTGGAATTGTAACATCCTTTATAAAATCTGAAAAGTGAAAAGAGTCTCTTATGTAATAATCATTGTTTATATTGTAAGCTTTTGTTAAAATTTCAGTGATTAGTATAGCTGATTTACTATTAGGTGAATTTATGGAAGAAATAATTGGCCTTAAAGATAAAACAGGTTTATGAATTTTAGGAAGACCATAGTATTTTGGACACGTCTGATTATATATTGTTAATTTTTTAGCCATTTCTTGTGTAATAAAACTATTGGTTTTTAATTTGGAAACTATTTTATTAGCTTTTTGTTGAAAGGTGGATGTTGGGTCTGTGGTTAATTTTTTGTAATAATTTTCGTCAAAAAGTAAAGAATTGGAAAGCTCAATATACTAATCCTTATTCATAATAACTGTGACATTGCCTTTGTCAGATCTTGTAACTATAAGGTTGTTATGTGATTTAAAAAAAGGAAGTGATTTTTAAAGTATTTTAAACTTTTATATTTTTCCACGTAAATTGTAAACTTTTTCTTTCCATGTTGTAGTCTTGATAAAGGAATAAATTTTTCCGAAAACTCGGCCTATAGTAAAGAGTTTTATTCTACAACTGACGGCGTTCCCACAATTTTTTGATAAATAACACTATTACCGTCACAAAAATTTAATACTATATATATATATATATATATATATATATATATATATATATATATATATATATATATATATATATATATATATATATATATATAACTATCCAGAGTGTTCCCATCTTCACCTGGCTATACCGTACTGATGATGGCTAATAAGCTTGAAACACGCGTATGCGGTTGTCTCCTTGCGACTTTGCCCTTAACCCTTCTCTCTGTATAGTACAGAAATGCCGTGTTCTAAATCCTTTTGTAGTTAGTATAACTTCTTGGGCTCCGGTTGCTCACGCACGTGATTTCGTTGCCTCCGTAGCTTTTTTGGTTATTTCCCTCAGATTGAGGGTCTGTTGCTGCAAATATGCACTAGTTGCCTGTTGTGACTCCGTGTACATTTCCTAGTAGAGTAATTGTATGGTAGTTCCACTTAAAGAACTACTACGGCTAATGCATTGTTCAGATCGAGGAACAATATGATTGGAACTTGTTAAACGCATTAGTTTCAGCTTTTATTGTACAGTACTTAATAAAGTCTCTCTAAGGCTAAAAGCCTTATAAATAGTCTTACGTAAATAGCTACAAGGCTGCAAATTGAATCATAACTTCCACATAGCTGGGATAATTTATTCTCTTCAGAGATACATTCTCATGGAATTCATTTAGGGCCCGTGACTTAACCAAAAAGATAATATTTCTATTCCTATACCCATAAGCTTTTGAAACGTTATATTACTCAAATTTTATTGAAAAAACATTAACTTACCCCAAATCATGCCTTATTTATCATCTACCCCTGAAGCGATCTTACCGAAAAACAATTCGAAGCGTTTCTTTGTCGGGTGCTAACTGGGCATCAAATTTTAAGAGGATATATCAATTCGTTCGAAAGTTATTGGGCCTATTCACAAACAAGACTGCTCATGGTTCCCCACTTTATACCCAAAAGCAATAGTGGCAGTAAAACTAGGAGATTCCTGATACTTAGACAGGGCATTGGTTATTGATCATCCTGTACTTATTAGTGCTTAACACAAGTTCCCATTCTCACATAATTTCTTATTGGCGAATTTTCATTAAGAAAAATTTGCTAATAGAGAGGTCACGATGACAAGCTTTTGAAAAAATGTCTTCAGATGAGTGCGAATTTGGGCCCTTAGAACCCAAAACCAAGGTTCGTTAAAAAATTTATATGTTAAACTAAACTGATTTCGATCGAGCTTGGCAAAAATCTTGTTTGGGTGAAAACCGCGGTCGAGTCGTTAACCAGCCTTTATGCTCAAGTTTTTCCGGTGGAAAATCGGGGAAAACTTTTTGAAAACGCTATATTTTTGTAAATATCAGAGTAACTGGAATAAGAATTTACATGTGGCTAGAAATAGTGCAAATAAACATATGTTGTAAATTTTTAGTCATTTGGTACACAATATGGAGGGTTTCTTCGAAATTAAAAATAAAATCCCAAAGACAACTTAGTGGCTAAAGTCCAATACCTGACAGACAGAGTAGTTAACTGCTAGGCGTATATTGATTCATACAACAGGTATAAACCATACATAAACGGTAACCAAATTAAATATATACCAGGCATAACATATACTACCCGAACCAACAATCGTGTGCACTTACTGTGTCACTATTTTTTTACCCTTATAATTAACTGTTGTTAAGGATTGTTATGTTTAATGTAGTTTAAATAAATATTCTACTTACCCAGTGATTCTCCCATAAATTCATTACAACAGCTGGTCCGAAACTTCTCGCAGGGTTTAAACTTGATCCGGTGTACTGAACCTACAAATATATTTAGAGTTGTTAATGTATTAGTATTTAAATTACTTTATAACATAAACTTACAGCACACAAGTGGCATGCTACAATGCAAAGTCCAATAGAAATGGGTGCGAATCCTTTAACGTCTTGTCGTCTGGGATCACATACAGAGTGTATCACCAATAAGAGTAGAAAAGTCATGATGCCCTCCATGAGAAGACCTTGAGCTGGTGTTATTTTGTTGATGATAGTGGTGCTGCCCAAGTTGCCCACATTTGAAGATGGTACGACTGCCTACGTAAAGAATATAAAATTAGTAAATATTAACAGAATTAAAGAGATTAATAAATGTAAATGAAAAATTGGTATGTTTTTATTTTTCGTAAATTGTGATGCAGGGACAAAAAATTAGATTGTTGTGCCTGTTGCCTTTTCGAAAACGATGCAAATATGTTTCTGTTGCAATAATTTTTATTGTATGTACGGTTACAAGAAAAAAGAAATAAAACCTTTGCTTCACCAGAATAAAAAAATCCTGGTGACAGGTTAAAAAAGAAACCAAGAATCAAATGCGATGTGGCTCTGTGTGCAGACTCGCTAAAGTTCAGTTATCATCCTTGACACATCTGTTCAGATATATATATATATATATATATATATATATATATATATATATATATATATATATATATATATATATATATATATATATATATATATATATATATGTCTATATATATATATATATATATATATATATATATATATATATATATATATATATGATTTGTTAACACTGTGCACCGAAAACTAACCCTCATCGTTACCTTATCGCACAAGTTCACCTCCACCGATCGCAACTAAATTCATCTGTTGCATTTACCGGTCACATTCTGACAACAACTTTGTCCAGCTCTTCGACTACTATTCTGAAAAAATCGACCATCTGATTTCTGAATATCCTTCCTCCGAGGTCACTATTCTTGGTGACTTCAATGTCCATAATAAGGAATGGCTAAGATCTTCAAAAACCGATCCACAAGGTAGAGTAGCGGAGGCCTCTGCACACAGCTCAAATCCCTTGGATCTCATTCTTACTTCAAAACCTGAATGCTATAAGACACCATACACCGCCTTCCTTGGTCTCTCAGACCACAGCATGGTCCCTGCTTCCTGCGCAATGCAACCCGAGGTCACACGGTCATCACACCCACGCATCGTTTGGCAGTACAACTCCGCGAACTGGGACGACATGCGGGATTAATTTTCCTCATTTCCATGGGCGTCTGTTTGCTTCTCTAATGCTGACCCCTCTGATATCTCACAAAACGTCACCTAAATTATCCAAGCTGGCATGAAATTATTTATTCCACGTACACAAAAAACCTCTTCAGCCACTCAAACGCCCTGGTTCTCTAAATCCTGTGACAAGGCCAGACATGAAAAGGTCAAAGCTCACAAAACGCTTCTACACAATCAAGGTCAAGAAAACCGTCAAGCATTTAACAACGCAAGAAACCGCTATGTCCGCATTCTCCATGAGGCAAAAAACTCGTTTAATCACCACATCAAAAACAAAGTTCTCTCAAGCTTCAACGGCAACCAACCCTCCTGGACTCTTGCTAAATGGATTGGGAATAATTTCTGCAAGAGCACGCTCCAATCTCTTGTTTCAGGGGATGAAATTGTTTCTACCGCCCTGGGCAAGGATGAACTTTTTGTCACGTTCTTCGCCGGCAATTCTACTCTCAACCCACCTCCAAATATTCAACCACCAACAGTCTCCAATATCGCGCATAAAATGACGAATATCATTTTCAAAACGAAAAAGGTAGGCAAGATGCTCGCTTCTCTTAATACCATGAAAGCCTCTGGTCTTGACGAGATCGCAGCAATTGTTCTAAAAAAATACGCACCAGAACTTACGCTTGTCCTGACTCAACCGTTTTAGACATCCAGCAATAGAGGCATATTCCCTAGTAACTGGAAAACTGCTCAAGTACAACCCGTCCCCTAGAAAGGATCCGAAGCGCTTGCTAGCAACTACAGGCCTATTTCTCTCCATTCAGTCGTCTCTAAAGTGATGGAAAAGTATATTAACATATATATATATATATATACATATATATATATATATATATATATATATATATATATATATATATATATATATATATATATATATATATATATATAACATAGTTTCCGAATCATTTTCGTCATCCAGAAACTTTCGGTTTCTTTAATCACATCGGAAACTTCTTTACGCGGGCTAAGGTATGTTGGCCAGTTCTGACAGTCAAGTTTTTTTATGTGAAATTGCAAATTTCCTCCTTAAAAATGTTATATATCTAAAACTCATCAATTTATTTTTACGAAATTCAGTTCATATATTGTCATTAAACTACAGATAAAATACACACAAACTAAGTTCTGTTGAATAATTGTAATCCACAGAAACAAAATTTGGAAAATGCTGCGAATGATATTCGTTGTGAAAAAATGACATTAGTGTGCAATATAAAGTTAACGAGAGTAAACAAGCATAAAGGATGAAGGACTTAGTTGTTGTCAGTGTTTCTAACCTTCGCAATGTCACCAGTTTTGCTCTTGAAATGGTAGGCAAAATTCTTTACCGTGGGTATATTTGCACCACTATTTGGAAATTTTGCCGAACCTCTGTCTTTATGTAAAGTGAGTAAGGATCTTTATCGTGCCCAACAACGCATGGACACGGGGCCGACGGATTTACGTCCCATCCGAAGAGCGGAACGTGCAGACATTCAACTTGCTCAAATACAATGCCAGAACCTAGGTTGATGTTAATTGTACAGTATGTACTGAAAAAGTGAAAGGAGTACCCTGGGATCGAATCCGGTACCCTTCGGTTCAGAGGCACACGTTCTTGCCACTGAACCACTGAGGCTTTTTATATAAGTTTAAACAAGTCCATTGATATGCTTAGCAGATAAAACAAGTTGCGTTAGGTATAACAAAACTTATGAAAATTTCACTACCATAACGCACGCGCTGCACTCAGACGTTTTTGGTATTGTATCGCTGTCATAAAAGAGTCAGTTTACAAGAATTTTCTTATTCAAAAAGGTTTTTTTAACTGGCTACTCGGGATTGGCTCTTTCGACCGTATTAAGCACGTATAGATAAAACCGTAAATTGGATGTTTTGCTTTTATAAAGTAAGCACAATGTAAATAACAATAAGTTAGTAAACATATTATGTAAATGTAAAGATATGTCAGTTTATCAATGAATGTGTAGAATTGTATATGCGCGTTATTAAATGCAAGTTTACTAACGGAATAATGAAAAGAACGCTGTCGTATTACTAGACATTGAACTTGATGGTCAGTCAAGTGAAACCGCGTGGTCAAGAGCCAAGTGCAATAATGCAACTTGTCTTCTATCTGTATTCCATTTAAATCTGAGAATATTCGCACACTTCATAGACTACACAAGAAGGGAAAGATAAGCTTTATTACTGAATTTTCATTAGGAAAATTCACTAATAGGTAGGTAACGACGATGGTGAGACTTTCGGGAATCTGTCTAAAATGAGCGCGAATAAACATATAAAAATTCAAATGGCCTTTGGATATAATAATGTGGGACATACTTGATCCTCGGGTTGAACCGCGTCCAGAATGTATTAAAACTCTACGTTTCGGCTCCTGTTTTGTAGCCATTTTCAAGAGGTAAAAGAAACATGTAAGGACACTCTAAGGCCCCAATCTTCCTACTCCTTAGAGCGGTGGACAGAGGTGGGTTCGGTTTTTGTAACTAGATTACAGCGCCTCAATCTGCCTACTCCCCAAATCTCACAGGAGATCGTCTCTAAAGTCTCAGTATGTTCACCCCCAGGCCTCAGAGAAATCTGGCAGTTCGCTGCAGTCTTGTATTGTATGTATCGTTCCGTCTACCCGCTTCGTTATCAGTGAAGGTAGTTGGGTCACGGTCAATTAAGTCAAAGGCTTTGGTCACGGTACTTAAAAGATTAAGAGGATTACCGGCATTTGATGAGACAGATAGGGGGCATTGAAATTGTCTATTGAATTTATTTTCTTTTTGTGTGTTTGTGATGAAGATATAATAGGTTTCCAAGTAATCGGAGGGCGAACACCATCATAACTCTTATTCAAACAATCGGGGCGTTTTTCGCTCTCGATTGCTTCGCGGATAATTCTCCTTTTGAAGTTGTAAAGCAGTGCTACTGTTTTGGAATCATCGAAGTCTATTTTGTGTCGTGTATGAATATGATGCATGGCCAGCGCCGATGAGCGGTGGAATTTTTTAACTGCAAGGGTGTGTTTATATATTCTATTGTGGATGCGTCTATTTGTTTGTCCTACATAAGTTCGAAAACAGTCAGAACAAGGAATTTCGTAAACTCCGTGGGATTCGGTTGAAATCGTATCCTTGGAAGTGTTTATCACATTTGACAGTTTTTGCTCCATTGTGAATACGGTTTTGATATTATGAGTTCTCAAAGTACAGCTGATTTTGTCACGATTTTGTCGAAAAACGTCCCAATTGTTTAAATAAGAGAGATGATGGTCCTGGCCTTCAGATTACTTGGAAACCTATTATATCTTCATTAATTATGTAAAGAATATTCTGCAAACCGCTAAGTTTGAGCTTCAAACATCATTGCCTTTCATTTTGTTAAAATGTTTCTTGAAAATTCATTTCAAAAGACCCTTTCTCTGATGCTTTGACAGTAGTTTTAGTTAAGTTTATGGTTTAATGGTATATAAGTTTTAGCTAATTTTGTGTATGTGCTTTGTTTCTTTAACGTCAACCTATTTCCGCGACTATGGCCAATCACCGACGCCAGGGAGCAGTTTCACCTCACTATCCACCGAGGTTCTAACAAATCAATTCTATAAATGAATATTACCGTTAGTTTTCCTAACGAGGGAAACTTCCCAATTTTGTGAAATAAAATTGTTAAACTGACAACCCTGGCTGTTTCAATTTATTAGGCAGATTTTGTAGCTTTACAACATTCAAAGAAAACAAACTAAGACATCCGTTATGTTAATTTCTCCCACACACATTACGCAACGCCTTAATAAACTTTTGGGTACGTGTCGTAGCTGTTAAATTTCTTTCATTCAGGATAACTTCAATTTGTTTTCAGAGAAACGCCCCAAAATTAATATATGTGAAGAGCTTTGAATGTTCTATATACGTGAAAAATTTAATTTCACTCATTTTAATGATTTAAAAAATATAGCATTTTCAAAAAGTTTTCCGCGATTTTCCACCGGAAAAACTTGAACATAAAGCCTGCTTAACGAATTTAACCTCGGTTTTCGCCCAAACAAGATTTTGGCCAAGTTTGATTGAAATCAGTTTAGTATTTTTAAGTTATTGCTCGGACACACATACATATATATATAATATATATATATATATATATATATATATATATATATATATATATATATATATATATATATATATATATATATATGTGAAACACACTTATGGAATAAAATTCATTATTCAGCAAAAAATAGTTTTTGCGGAAAACGCTGAGCAAGTGAAGTTTAATTTGTCGAACATTATCTCATAATCATAGCTAAAAAATTAAACTTCTACCAGTTTACCCCCACCACTTTATCTTTTTTTTTAAATAGCGACCCTACATTTCTTCATCACAATTCGATGGATCACATTTTTCTGAATGCGGAAATATCCCATATGTATGGTCGTGATATTAGACCATACATATGTTTTCAATACAGGGTGGAAATTTAATACCGGAATATTAAAACTAAACAGTTTACCTGAAATTCGAATTTCGAAAATAACCCTTTCTTATAATAGATGTTCAAAATGTTCTCCATGCACTTGCACACGACGAAATAATCTGTTCTGCAATTATTCACTGACCCTTATCTTAAATTTCTTATCTTGTCTTTTATATAAAACGTACTTGGTATCACTAATCGTTTCTTATTAACTACCAATTTTTGCAGTGTGAAAGGTGAAATTTAACAGTTCTGTTTTATTTTGCGGTGTATTGTGTTAAATGAACGGTCTCTTAATAAATTAGTCGTAATTTTGTTCCGATAAATTTAATTAATTTTTGACCTAATAGTGCGATACTTGACTGAAACTCTGCGTACATAAATATTAATGATGATTGGGTATGGTGATATGTGTAGAACACAGGCACAAGTTGCTAACCTATTTAGCGAAAAACATCCAGATTTTTCCCACTAACCCAGGGAACTGTGTCTAATATACGTTCACAATTTCGTGATTATGGACACGTTAAACCACTGCCTACGAGACCCAAGTTTGTTGAAGAAGATGTAGAACTCAATATTTTATTGGCTTTTCAAGAAGAACCAACAACTTCTACCCGTCAAGTTGCACGTAAAAATGATGTTAGTCAATCAACAATTTTAAGGTGTCTCAAAAACGAAAAAATGCATCCCTATAAAATACAACACGTTTAAGAGTTGACTGACGGTGATTCTGCTGCACATGTTACATATAAATGTTATTTCTTCTGCTGAGGTTTTGTTTTCCGATTAAGCAACATTTCTTTTGGATGGCGATGTAAACAGGCAAAATTGCTGGTACTGGGCTGGCGAAAACCCCCACTGGATGCGACAAACACACATTCAGCGTCCTCAGAACTTGAACGTTTGGGCTGGTATCAATGGTGATCACGTAGTTGGACCTGTTTTTATGGAAAATCTAAACGGCTCAAGATATTTAGAAATGCTAAGAGAACAGGTTGCCCAAATGTTAGCAGAATTGTATCCAAATGTAATGGAACCTAATATTTCCCATGAAAGGATATGGTTTCTACTAGACGGTGCACCGCCCCACTTGGCCCTTTAAGTACAGGAGTATTTACAAGAAGTCTTTCCACAAAGATGGATTCGACGGAGAGGTTTTGTAGGATGGCCCGCTAGATAACCAGATCTTACACCTCTTGATTTCTTTTTATGGGGATACCTTAAAAACGGAGTGTCTAAACCGCAACCTGTCGATTTAGATAATTTGAAAATGAAAGTAACAACAGAGATTAAGAACGTAGCGCATGACGTGTTGAACAGAGTTAGGGAGGAATTTCAGAGCAGATTATTTCGTTGTGTGAAAGTGAATGGAAAACATTTTGAGCATTTATTATAAGATACGAAAGTTTTTATAAAGTTTATTTTCGAAATTTTAATTTCAGGGTAAACTGTTTAGTTTTAATATTCCGGTGTTAAATTTTCTGTATTAAAAACTGTAATGTTAGACCATACATATGGGGTATCTCGGCATTCAGAAAAATGTGATCCATCGAATTTTGATGAAAAAAAAATAGAGTTGCTACTTAAAAAAAAATTGATAAAGTGGTGGGCGTAAAATGGTGGGTGTTTAGTTTTTTAACCATGATTATAAGATAATGTTCGACAAATTAAACTTCACGTCTCTCAGCGTTTTCCACAAAGACTATTTTTTTGCTTAATAATGAATTTTATTCCATAAGTGTGTTTCACACTGTATATTAATATATATATATATATATATATATATATATATATATATATATATATATATATATATATATATATATATATATATATATATATATATACATATATATACATATACATATAAAAATTTGATCGGACCTTGGTTTTGGGTTCTAGGGACCCAAATTCGCGCTCATCTGAAGAAATGTTTTCAAAAGCTCTTGATCGTGACCATTCTATTAGCGAATTTTTCTTAATGAAAATTCGCTAAAATGGGTTGTGATTTAAAAAAAGTCGATAACGTCATAACTTAAAAAACAAATGACGTAACAAGATGGAAATATTGTAGTATAACGTCCAATTAGTAAAATAATGATACACCATTTTTTCCATAAAATTATTATTAACGAAGTTATCGAATTTACCCGTTAGTTTATTTCTATACTGTATATATAATTAAGTCTATTTTTCTTTCCAGTAAATTACATATCAACGTTAATCTGTATTCAGTATCGTAGACTCCAGAATGCCATTTAAAAATAAGCGAAAATAATTAATTGTGTTCACGCTTAGGTGTGATTAGAATCGCATTAGTTGTGGGAACTAACAAATTAGAAGATAATTATGTACTCTTTCATCTGTCTATCACAATAATTCCGAATCAAATCGATTGAATATCTCAATATCGATTGTGCAATCTGTGTTCAATAGACGGTGCGAATTACGTTTATAAAACCGAGTGACAATACGTGTAGCAATCGAAATTATAATATGTAAATATCACTCTGTGGTGATAATTGCTTTTATGTTGGATATAATAATAAGGTTTGTTTATGTTACCTATTATCACAGTTTAAAAATGCAATTCATTTTTGGTCCGCTAACAGAACATGGCGTTTTGGATGTTGTATTCACGAAATGCAAAGGTTTCGTTAGAAATGTAGACTAAAATATGAATTAACGGTGGGCGTAAATTTTGGAAGCACAGACGCCAACCTTGGTTCTTGGGTTGAAACGCGTCCAGAATTTATGAAAACCCGACGTTTCGGCTCCTGTATTGGAGCCATTTTCAAGAGGTAAAGGAAATATGTAAGGACACTATAGGCCTTCATCTGCCTACTCCCTAGAGCGGTGGACAAAGGTGGGTTGGGTTGGTTTCAGGAGGTAAAGGAAATATGTAAGGACACTCTAAGGTCTCGCACACTGAGACCTTATATATATATATATATATATATATATATATATATATATATATATATATATATATATATATATATATATATATATATATATATATATACATACATATGTAAAACCTGAAACTAAACCGGTATATGGACTCTAGGGGGCCTATTTTGCACCC
This sequence comes from Tillus elongatus, assembly GCA_964006375.1. NCBI lineage: Eukaryota > Metazoa > Arthropoda > Insecta > Coleoptera > Cleridae > Tillus > Tillus elongatus. The sequence goes on from OZ023262.1 coordinate 300,740,567, forward strand.
TTTGAAGAAATCTTTTTAAAATTCAAAGTCGTGGTCTTCTCACTAATGAATTTGTTCTACGAAAATTGGCTCAAAACTATAGACCATTTAACCATAAACTAAACTAAAAGTCTGGACGCAGCAAGTGCGTTATGGAAGTAAATTTGCATAAAAATGTTTTTAATAGCAAATATTTCCCTCTAATGCCAGCAGCCATCAATCTGGTTACCTGTATAACTTATGTAGTAGAAACAATGTACCAACGCCGCAGTGTTATCAACAGGTAAAGTGACGAAATGAGAAAAAGATGACTAGCGATGTGCGGTATAGAGGGATGGTTGTGTCTCCGCTCCGTTAGCGGGACTTGAACTCTCAAATAAAAATCGACTGTAATTAATTAAGTTAACTGATTGTCTCTTATGGTTTATATGGCAGGCTGAACCCACAAATCCGTTAGAGTTGTAACGGATTGAGAAATAAAGTTTTAAGTTAATTACGAGGATCTGGTTGCAACCTTCACATTTGGCGCCCAACGTGGGACTGCAAAGAAACATAAAAAGACGCATAACGATAGTAGTGACGTGTGATAAGAAGAATTTCAGTGCAAATAGTGCAGCTAGAGCTAGAATAAATATTAATATCATATGTATAATGTAATAATAGTAGATAGCTGGTTGCGGAATTCGCTGGACCTTAGAAGATTGGTAAGTTGGATTTTGGAGTATCCACTAGGAAGAGGACGCCGGACGCCAGCTACTAGATGACGGTGTTCTATCCGGAAGATCTGGTGCTGCTGAGATTAGGACCGGAGCAGCGGTATGGAAAAAACGAAAGACGAGACGTGGAGGCCAGCCGTAATACGTCCCAAAAAGCAGGCGGTGAGAGCAGGTTTTCTTGAACTTAAATTCACACATGCCTGGAAGGTTATAGCTCATACGGGTTACAGATATTCCAGTAGGATATTGGTTTTTACATTCTTGTTGTTAAGGTTTATTTACCTTCCAAACTATCTTACCTTATATTCTTAGAAAACATACCAGTGCGGTTAGCATAAACTATTTTCGCTTGTATACTAAACGAACGATCAGAATTTATTTTTATGTTATTGTAAATGTTTTAATGGTAGAAAAAATTGTCGTTAAATGCTTTAAATTTCAATAAATCAGTTTGCATCTAACTTAACATTCGTTGGCTAGGAAACAAGTTTTTTTGGAACATTTTAAGTTTATTTTAGGCAACTTTTTGTACATTTTCAAACCATAAGCTTATTTTGAAAATTTGTTTCCACTATAATACAGGTTATACTGGTTACCAAATTTGATACCTGATTTCACTAAAAAAAAGACATATTTGCTAGTAAAAACATTTTTACGAAGATTCGCTTCCATAACGCACTTGGCTGCGTCCAGACTTTTTTCTCTTTGCTTTGAGGAATATTTTCATTCTCAAATCAAGAGTAAGAAAAGTTCGGGACGCAGCAAGTGCGTTATGGTAGTGAATGTCCATTAAAATGTTTTTAATAGCAAATATGTGTGTTTTTTTTTAAGAAAGCAGGCATCAAATTTGGTAACCAGTATAACCTGTATAGTAAAAACAATGTGTCATGTTTCATCAAAATAACTTTATTGTTTGAAAATGTAAAAAAATTCCAAAAGTAAACTTAAAGTGTTCCGGAAAAAGCTCGTTTCTTGGTCAACCTTATAGGTTAATAGCAAACTGAGCTATTTAAATATGAAGCATTTGATCAAAATTCGCTACCATAACGCACTTGCTGCGTCCAGAATTTATTTTCTTACAAACATGCATTATATTTCGATGGAAAATGCTATAATGCAATAACATAAGGCGTGTTTGATTAAAAAAAGGAAATTTGTATCACTAACGACTCCAGCCTGTGATTGTAGAAATCATTTTTTAAGATGTAGCTCAAGACACCCTATAATTAATGTATACAATATTTTTCACATCTTGTATAATAACGGATATATTGAGCTTCATTGATTTTTTACGAAAATTCGACAAAAATTATATACCATTAAACGATAAACTCTATAGCTTAGGCTACTGCCAAGCATCAGAGAAAGGGTCTATTTGAAATGAATTTTCTGGAAACATTTTTGTCAAATGAAGGACAATGATGATTGAAACTTAGACATCAGGGTTTGTAAAACATTCTTTTTGAGACATTTTCTTTCCATAGCCCGTATTAGATCCAAGTTCTTTGCCTAATGTTGCTAATTTTGACGTTTAAAATCGCAACTTTGACGTTTTGAGGAAAACCCCAATTTATTTTTCTTTAAATGCCTATAACCTTCTTGTCTTTTGACATACAGAGCTAGATTTTGGTAAGTAGCTCACCTATAACGATATAAACCCGCGCTTACTTTGTTAATTCTGGAGATATCATTTTTTTTTAAAAGAAAACACAAAATTTTTCGGGAAAACCTGGGCCGATTTTCCCGGCTAACGAACTTATCCAAGCCATTTGCAAAATGAAGGTATAAAATCGGTCCACTATTTTTTGAGTTATCGGTGTAATACAGTTTTCAGACTTTTGCTACCGTAACTTATCTGCTGAGAAATTTTTACCTATATATCTATCTTAGTAATTCTTCAGTCAGCAACTCATAATAATAATTAGTTTATTTACTTATTAACCTCTCGCATACTTATCTACTTGTGTCCTATTTATAAACAATAGCACTGATTATGTCTTACGTAACAAAACATGATCTTTATTGAATGTGTTGAAAGAAATAATTAAAAGCAATTAAAATGTGTAAAGCTATATTACTGATTTTTATAAATAAAAGATACTTGTGCCTTCACTATTATGGTGTATAACAGTCTGTCAAATTGATGATAAAAAATTAACTGTTTTTGGCTTAGTTGTAGTTTGAATAGCTGACATATGTCACCGGAAATATGTCCATCGAGGGTACATTGCAGTTTGTTTTATATATTTCAACCACCCACCACGAGGGTTTACAGCCTAAATACTATCGTACCGTGGGTGTCGACAAGGAGGAAAGAGGCAACTTGTTAATTCTGGACTTGAAGGTTTGGAGGTTCGGGGGAGAAGGAAAAACATGTGCTGGCAAGGAATTCTATAACTTGGAAGTCCTCGGGACAAAAGAGCGGGCATAACAAGATGTTCTATGTCTGGTAACCTGGACAGTAAAAGGGTGCATTCGCTCTGTTCCCCTGGTAGATCTGTTAGGGGCGCAAGGCATGGCAGTCTTTGGGTGCGGGTAGGGTCACCGATGAGACGTATAGCTCTCTTCTGAATGGAGTCCAGGATAGCGAGTGTAGAAGCGGCAGCAGCACCCCAGATGTGGGAGCATTATTCGAGGTTTGGTCTAATTTGTGAGGTATATAAGGTGTAGAGATTAGCTGGTGAAAAGTATTTGCAAGCCTAGAAGAGGAAACCTAATTTTTTAGCAGCCGCTTCTGCGATTGATGTGACATGTTGGTGCCAATTGAAATTTCTATCCACAGAAATGCCAACAAGTGAAAAGGACTAATTACTTTGAATAACTTGGTTGTTTATTGTAATGGGTCTAGGGCTGATGTATCTCTTATGAGAAATGAAGCAAGACTGTGATTTGGTGAGGTTGAATTGTACAAGATTTCTATTACCCAGTCTAATATTTTTTGGAGATCCACGGAGACAGAACCCTTTATAAGAAGGCCGTATATTAATTCCACAAATGCTCCAGAATGTCAAAGCTCGTTTTGTACTTTTGTATGGAAGCTAGTGGTCAGCAATTTGAACACTTACTTAACTGAATAAACATTTTTGACTGTTTGGTTTTTTTTTAACGAAAGATCGACTAATTAGTGCATTTCTTATCACAATGAATGAAATGCGTTCTTGCAACTCCAAATGTGAATAATTTTTAATCGAGACTTTCAACAAAATTAGTGCGCAGAGTTCAGAAAAAAAAGGGCTTTGAAATGGTGTAACACTCGACCCATGTTCCCTATTTAAAATATAAGAGTTGTTATTACCACCCTTAAGGGGTTGATGTGACAAAGTAAAGTTTTATGTCAAAACATGTCCCCCTCAATATTAAAATTGACGTGTTTCAGCGTTTCTTAAAAAAATTCTCTGGACGCAAATCGGTCTGTTTCGTTTTCAATGCGCCACCCTGTATATACGTTGATTTATTTTATGTATGAATTGTTTCTATTATGTTCATTACTTTTGTAATTTTGTTTATTTTGACTCGTCCTACATAAGGTATATTGTATCCAGGAAATATATCTTCTTGTTTTATTAATATTATTCCGATGCAAAAATAATGCGTGTTTTGAAACGCTTGCTTTTCTGAAAAAGTAGAGAAAGATGGATCAAATGGAGTGTTTGTTTTGAGTGTCATGAGAAGAACTTAAACTGTGCCAAAAAAAAATCAGTTTTTTATTTCTGGCAAAGTGCTTAACTTGTGTTAAAATACGTAATTATATTTTTTAGGCACCCTTATTTCAGATACCTAATATTTTTTGTAAATTTTAAAATGATTTAGTTTTCATTTTATATTTGCACTCCCTTTTTTAATTTTATAGCTCAAAATATAATTCATGTTTAAATATATCACAACACATGAGGTCATATAAACATTTTCTTAGATTTCGTTTATTTTGGTAATGTACAGCAGTTTTAGAAAATTTATGCGAAGCTTGACTACTTTTTTCTACTCAGTTTACTTCAAAAAGTGTTGCTTCTTTTCTGGTCGGCGACCTATAGCTATTTTTTGTTTATTATTGTAAAGTTGTGCAAAAATCCAAAAATGTCTTCCTGGTAATCTATATTAGATAACAGTTGTTTATATACTTTTACACATAATGATTTCTGCATATGACATTAATATTAAAGGTTGCAAATTACATTCTGATCTATAGATTTTTTACTATCGGGTTAGTATTCTTATCGCTTATTAAAATCTCCAGATAAAGTTTTATTGTATTTTTGTACTATTGGTTTTCAAGGGCGGGTTCAAGGGGGTGGCGGAGGTATCAGACGGTTAAAAGTAGATAAAGAGTAAGTAATTACATCTTTTGGGTGCTGTGGAGTGTACATCACACCTCTACCCCCCTCACCCCAGAAAATCCCATCAGTGCCCCCCTTTCCCAGAAAAAAATCCTAGATCCGCTCTTGGTTACTTTTTTTTAATAACAAATATCTTAGGAAATATAAGAGCCTTTCTATACTTTTTACTAACCCGGTATTTATATATAGGTGTCACACTGATAACTCAAAAGATACTGAGCTGATGTTGCTGAAATTAAGTAGTTACCTTCTTTTTGTAAGTGGCTTAAATAGGTTCGTTAGCCAGAAAAATTGGACCAGTTTTTCAAGAAAAATGCTGGGCTTCCCTTCAAAAAAGGTTATAAAATAACAAAGCTATGGCAACCAAGTTTCGTATACTCTGGCTTACTTTATAAACAGTATACTAATTACCAAAATTTAGTTCTCTACACTAAAGAAAAAAAGTTATAGTTAGATATTTAAAGAAAAAAAATTGTTGCCACTGGTGATCAGAGAATGGTACAAAACTAAGATATTTTGTAGGGTTTACAAAATCTACTGAATATTACAGACAAATATCAAGTTACTTGGAGTAAAATGCCAAGAAGTACCTCCCAGAAAAAATACTTTGTAAGTTTTATAGTGTTTCTTCTTAAACCGTCAAAGTCTCGATTTTAAACGTCAAAATTGACGACTTTAGTAGTAACAAGTGTATTTTACAAAGCCTTATGTTTTCGCTTCAATCGTCATTATTGTTAATTTAACTAAAATATTTGCAAACAATTGATTTACAATCGACCCTTTTTCTGATGCTTCGGGAGTAGTTCGACTTACATAATTTGTAAGTTGGCTATTATTTTAAGCGAATTGTGGTACAAAACAATTGTTAAGACGAGATTGCGACGTTGATTTTAAAAACAATTTCGAGGTGTGTTTCAATTTATATATACATATATATATATATATATATATATATATATATATATATATATATATATATATATATATATATATATATATATATATATGGTGGTGGTGTGTGTGTGTGTGCGTGTGTGTGCATGCACAGCAATAATTCGAAAAATAAATGGGGCGATTTTGATAACATTTGGTACCTACCTTTCATTTGTAAGTGACTTGGAAACTTAGTTAACCAGGAAAATCGGTCGTGTTTTCGGGAAATTTTGGGTTTCCTATCGAAAAATAAATTTGGTATCACCAAAAATAACTAAGTAAGTTATGGAAACCAAATTTGTTAAGCAAGTTAATGTTATAAAACGTATATTATATATGAAAATTTATACCTCTAAGTTCAAAGAAGAGAAATGTATAAACATTTAACCAAAAAAAAAAGAAAAAAAGATTTTGGTTACCGTTGGAGGTCAGAGCACTGCACAATACCAACATATTGTGTGCGGTAAGTAAAATACATTAATTATTACAGGCAAATTTAATTTTTTTGGCGCATATATCATTTTCGTAAAGAAAATTGCGTAGATCATTTGTATGAAAATTCACTACCATAATAAACTTGCTGCTTCCAAATTTTGTCAATTCTGTGCCGCTTGGCTAATTTTTTTTTGTGTTTATATATATATATATATATATATATATATATATATATATATATATATATATATATATATATATATATATATATACGTTTATTTATTTTATTTATAAATTGTTTTTATTATGTTCATTAACTTTGTAATTTTGTTTATTTCGACTAGTCATATATAATATATATTGTCTCTAGGAAATATATCTTGTTTTTGTTTTATTATTATTATACCGATGCAAAAAATGATTGGAGAGAGATGGATAAAAAATCAAATGAAGTGTTTGTTTTTAGTGTCAGGAGAACAACTTAAACTGTTCCAAAAAAATTCAGTTTTTTATTTGTGACAAAGTATTTTAAAGTACCTAATTAAAATTTTTAGGCACCCATATTTCAGATACCTACAATTTTTTTGTGAATCTTAAAATGATTTAGTTTTCATTTTATAGTTACACTTCTTAATTTTATTGCTCAAAGTAGAATTCATGTTTACATATGTCACAATAAATGAGGTCATATAAACATTTTTTTCAGATTTCTTTGATTTCGGTAATGTTTCAGAAAATTTATGCGAAGTTTGACCGCTTTTCTCTACCCTGTGTATATGCCGGCTTGTGGACATAATGATTAAAATCGTCAATTAGTAAAATTGGTAACTCAATCTACTTCTTTTCTGGTCGGTGACTTTTAGGGATTTTTTGTTTATTATTGTAAAGTTGCAAAAATCCAAAAATATCTTCCTGGTAATCTATATTAGAGAACAGTTGTTTATAGTGATAGTAATATTTGTTATGATATACTTTTACACATAATGATTTCTGCATATGACATAAATATTAAAGGTTGCACAATACATTCTGATTTATAGATTTTTTTTTACTATCGGGTTAGTATTCTTATCGCTCATTGACATCTCCACATAAAGCTTTATTGTATTTTTGTACTATTGGTTTTCAAGGTCGGGTTGAAGGCGCTGGGGGGGGGTATATGTACCAGATGGTTAAAATTAGATAAAGAGCAAGGAGTTACGTAAACCTTGTAAACAACCCCCCCTCCAATCAATTAGTCCCCCTCACAGGAAAAAAATCCTAGATCCGCTCTTGGTTACATTTATAGGATAGAAGGTTGCTAGGTGTCAGCCTGCAAAGAGTTCAATTCCCAGAAAGGCCAATGATAAGTTGACCTTGTCTAACAAATTTAAAAAAAAAATTATACTTGGGAAAATTGTGCCGATAGCCAAAGATGACAAAGCCGTTACTAATAATAAAAGAAGAATATCTAAAATATTGATTTATTAATATCTACTTTCCAAATGCATACACATGACATCACTAGGAAGAAATAAAAATGGTGTAATGACTGAAATGATATGTAGAAAAAAAAATGTATGCATATAACCTGACAAAATATCTCATTATCATATTTAATTAAATAAAATAATTTATTGGTATTTGCAAATTAAAGGATATATTTTAAAGATAATCAATTTGAATCACCTACGCCAAAAAACTATTAATTAAATACACATGGAAATGTGGATGTTATTCTTTTATTTCACGAGTCATTCGTGATATACGCTGCCTTTTAGAGAATTTTTAATTTAAAAAATTCGCTTAAGGATAGGTATTGATGGTGAGACTTTGCAAAAAAAATTTCAAATGAGCGCAAATTTGGACCCCTAGCACTCGAAACCAAGGTTCGTTTGAGTTTTTCTATGTTATATATATATATATATATATATATATATATATATATATATATATATATATATATATATATATATATATATATACAGGCTGTCCCAATAGTGTGTAATTCCTCTATATATACCTTACCCTTAGAGCTAGCCGAAAAAACTTTAAACATAATTTTCTTGTGATTATCTAAGCTATATCGAGAAAATATATTCAGCTTTATGTAACTTACGGTTGCACCGGAAGTCGCTATCAACTTCGTTATTTTAAATAGAATGCTATGCTTTTTATTACATTTTTGGATAGAGATTAAAAAATAAGTGTGACTTTATGTAGCATTTCCTATAGTTATCTTTGATATTTTTGAAAATATTACGACTTTCTTTTTTTTTGCTCCGATTTATGTGTAATTTGAAACGTCTGCCGTGAGCTGCGTTTTGAGTTTTGCTACCTTAAATTCTAAATATCAATAGACGACATTTAGTACTTTAAAATGGTTAAAGAAGAATTCATCATCATTGTACAGGGTGTATTATTTTGGGGTTACAGCATATTTAAGTTTAAAGCAGCATAACTTGTGTTTTTCAAATAGAACACCCTGTTTTTTATGGATTAATCAGGTAGATCAATAAATTCTGCATCGACGTAATATAAGTCTTCCTATAGCTATAGTTGATAGTTTTTGAGTTATAGTGGTTTATTTTAGTTTCGGTTGTAAAAATAATGGTACTGTCAGATACAGTAGGCGCAGAGAATGAAACAACTAACATGTATTGTCAGATGACAGATAAATGTCACCTAACCAAAACTATAACTATTTTCAGTTCTCAGGTGTTTGAGCCAAGTTTTATGTGCTAACTTTTGTGTTATTTAATTTAAAATGAATTATAATACTGAAGAATTAGTTGATATGACACTTATTATAGGCGAGTGTCGGCGAAATTGTTTTTTAGCATCTCGTGTATACACACAAACATATCCGAATCGAAGACATCCTCAGGAAAAATGTTTCGTCAAATTGTTGGACCGTTTTTTGCGAACTGCTAACGCCAATTATGAAATGACCACACGCAAAGGGAGAGTAAGCGGCAATGAAGAAAACGAATTTTGTATTGTTGCATCGGCATTAGATAATCCGCACACAAACGTGAGGAAAGTTGCCGACGAAATAGGAATATCAAAATCTTCAGTGAACAGAACATTGAGAAAATACAAGTTTCATCCATATAAAATGAAGCTGCAGCAGGCATTGACGAATGCAGATTTTCGAAGTGGCCTCAGTTTTTGTGAGTGGGCAGTAGCAAAGTACAATGAAAGTGAGAATTTTTTTAATTACGTGATGTTCAGTGATGAATCTTCATTTTCAAGTTGTGGTAGGGTTAATGGGCACAATTTTCATTATTACGCTTCAGAAAATCCAAACTTTTGCAGATCAGTTGACAACCAGCACCGTTTTACGATAAATGTTTGGGCTGGAATAATTGGGACTAATCTTATTGGGCCATATTTCTTTGATGGGCACCTCAACGGGCAGGGATATCTGCGTATATTGCAGGAAGATGTAAAGGCTTTTTTGGACGATTTGCCTCTAGATAACAATCGACGTATGTGGTTTATGCAGGACGGGGCACCAGCACATTATGACACAAATGTTCGCCGATTTTTAAATGATCGATACCCCAATAAATGGATAGGGCGAGGTGGTCCCGCCTCGTGGCCTGCAAGATCTCCTGACCTCACATGTCTAGATTTTTTCCTGTGGGGCTATATCAAGGAAATTGTGTATCAAACACCGTCCAACACCCCACAGAAACTAAGAAATAAAATTGCAGTCGCGTGCAGGGCAATAACTTCGCAAATGTTGAGCAATGTTCAAGAAGAATTCTTAAGGAGGGGTAGATTGTGTATTCAGGTCAATGGGCAAAATTTCGAATAGTTCTAATGTATCGCTTTTTTTAGATTATTTTTTTCTGTTAATGACCGTGGATTATTATTATTATTATAGTTATGTTATTATAGTTTACTTCACTTTCTGGTTCTCATAATTACAACTACCTTTATTAAACTGTGTTTCACTTTTTGTATGGTAAAAATATGAATAGGTCCATTATATAACAATCATTGCATGTAGTTGCATTCGATAACTTTTTTTGTCGACACATTATCTAGTTACGAGGATATGGTCAAGTGATTTGCATCGTGACTATCTCATTTTATTTGGTAATTCTATTCAAATTATTGTTAAAACAAACATTTATTAGACGGAAGAAAGCTCAAACAATGGAGATATAAAAACTGCTGACTTTCTTGTCAAGGAGACGTTTTGGTGTCACCCGACATTGTTCACATGCTCTGTGCCTCATACACTGACAATCTGACAGTACCATTATGTGCCTCATACAGTGACAATCTGACAGTACCAATATTTTCACAAGCGAAACTAAAATAAACCACTATAATTCAAAAACTATCAACTATAGCTATAGAAAGACCTATATTATGTCGATGCAGAATTTAATGGTCTGTCTGATTAATCCATAAAAAAACAGGGTGTTCCATTTGAAAAACACAAGTTATGCTGCTTTAAAGTTAGATATGCTGTAACCCCAAAATAATACACCCTGTACAATGATGATAAATTATTCTTTAACCATTTTAAAGTATCAAATGTCGTCTATTGATATTTAGAATTTAAGGTAGCAAAACTCAAAACTCAGCTTACAGCAGACGTTTTAAATAACACATAAATCGGAGCTAAAAAAAAAAAGAAAGTCGTAATATTTTTACAAATATTAAAGATAGCTATAGAGAATGCTACACAAAGTCACACTTATTTTTTAATCTCTATCCAAAAATGTAATAAAAAGTATAGCATTCTATTTAAAATAACGAAGTTGATAGCTACTTCCGGTGCAACCGGAAGTTCCATAAAGCTGAATATATTTTCTAGATATAGCATAGATAATCACAAGAAAATTTTGTTTCAAGTTTTTTTGGCTAGCTCTAAGGGTAAGGGATATATAGAGAAATTACACACTATTGGGACACTCTGTATATATATATATATATATATATATATATATATATATATATATATATATATATATATATATATATATATATATATATATATATATATATACAACCGATAACTCTAAAAGTAATGAACCTATTTTGATGAAACTCGGCAAGTGCCTTCCCTTTATTAATAGCTTGAATGAATTTGTTAGCCAGCCCAATATAACCAGTTTTTCTAAAAAAAAAAGATTTTGCTGAAATAAAATTCGTATCTCAAAAAACAACAAAGCTACTTTAATGAAATTCAGTGTACACGTTGCACTGCTACAGAGCTTACTACGCACCGAGATTCAACTTTCTATGTTGATAGAAAATTTAGTTACGCAAATTTGAAGCATTTAATGGAAATTCGCGCCTTTTTGGCGCAAGTTGCTAGGTAGGCCTGCTAATCGAGAGGTCCTGAATTCTATTCCTGGCGCAGGGCCAACAAACAGTTGATCTTGTCTGGAAAATTGGTAAAATTAATAAAGAATTGGAAATGAATGTGCTAAAGGCTTGAGATGCCGCAGCCATTAATGGTAATTAAATAATAATAATAAATTCCCACCTAGCCCCCCCCCCCCCCAAATTTTTCTCACTGTATTTAATAATCAAAATACGAAGGTAGATCTTTATTCTGTGTCTATAACTAATTTATTGCTACTTTCTAGTTATTGTATTTTGATGTTTCAATGCTTGGTTATGTGTTGAGATTTCTGTCAAAATTTGGCATTTCTGAGTTACAAAGTAACCTCACGGGCTTAAGTAAAGTAGTAGTTGGAAATAGATGGGATTGCAGCAGTAAACGGTAACTAGGTACCTGCAAAGAGTCTGGTGACAGCAGGTCCAATATGGTTGTGAATTTTCATAAAAGTGTTTTTAATGAGAGCAGGCATCAAAATTGGTTAACAGTGGTAGTAGCACCATATGTCCTCAAGGTAAGTTTATTGTTTGAATAAACACAAAAATTTTCTGAAAATAAACAAAAAATATTCTCGAAAAAGCTGGTCCGATTTTCCTAGTCAACTAACCTCTTCAAGCTATTTTTACATACCTGCCAATATATGATTATTCACAAGAGTATTTCCGGCAAAAAATTGGAAAAAAAAACTGCATGGAAATTTTGAATTTCTTTCATTAAATATCGCAACTTTTTAGAAAAATTGGGGTAACTTAAAAGTAACGCTACATAAAATTAATTTTTTAACGAAAAATTTCTAAACATTGTTTTTCACGAAAATTCGAAAACTTTTTTGTTACAATACCAATTAAACATTTATTTTCAATTACCAACATTTGACAAAAAACGTTTTCTACGAAAGCATTAAAAAAATTCTGGGGAAAGAGATCACGTATTTTTTACACAAAAAGTTGCTGTAATTAAACTTCGAAACAAAAAGAAAAAAACATGTGTTTTTCAACTTTCCACTGAAATTTGAACCAGTGGAACTAAACAAAATTCTAAGCGGAAAAATACTCATATTTTCATGTTACGGGCTGTCAGAAATAAGAACGTTACTTAAGTCTGTCACTTTAAAGTTTCGTTCGACCTTTGTAAAAACAATTTATCAAATACTTATATATTATGCAAATGTTAACATGGATAATCCTTTAAGTGAGGAGTTGAACCTGTGATGAGCACTGATAAGCACATTTTGAGAACCCAAATCACCACAACACATTAAAAAAACCTGACGATTGTTTCACTAGCCAATTATTCATATTCTGGGAATTATTTATCCTCTGATGACGCTAACTTGGTTAGTGAAACGATCATCAGGTTTTTAAATTGTGGTGTGGTGATGTGGGTTCTCCAAATGTGCTTAATAGATCATCCTATCGACTTGATTATTTCTTACCTTTTAGTAAGTTTTCTTTTAAAAAATTCACTAATGAGGATCACGGACCTTTGTATTTTCAAAGTAGTGCTTTAAATGAGTGAAAGCTAGGCCCTCTAGAACCCATATCCGGGGTAAGTGTCAATTTTTATATGTTTTATGTAAAGGAAAAAAGTTATAGGCATTTAAACAAAAACATTGTTGTGGTTTTCCTATTAAAACGTCAAAGTCTCGATCTGACAGGTTCAAAATTGGCAACTTTTAGGCAAAGAACAGAAAAGAATACGGGTTATGTAAAAAAATGTCGCAAGAAAGGTGTTTTTCAATCATCATTTTCATTTTAATAAAATATTTCCGGAAAATAATTTATTACAGATAGACCCTTTCTTTGATGGTTTGGCAATGATTCTAGTTACAGTGTTTTTGGTTTAATAGTCTATAATTTTTTGCGAATCGTCGTATAAAAATTCGCTTATAAGAGCCCGCGATTTTGAATATTAAAAAGATTTCTTTCAGTGAGCGCGTATCAAGTTTCCAGAGCCCATAGTCGGGGTTAGTTTCAGTGTTATCTGTTGAAATATATACAGAGTGACGCATGGCTACGGTAAAGCTCAATATGTCCGTTATTATACAAGATACGAGAAAAAATTGTATACGGTATTTATAGCGTGTCTTGAGCTACATCTTATAAAATTATTTTGACAATCACAGGCCCATAAGTCGTTGGTGATACATTGTTTTTTCGAACACCCCTTACATAATTGCATTTTGGCATTTTTGCATTTTGGATCCAATTACAATGCCTGTTTGTGGGAAAAACATTTGATAGCATGAACCGTTTTCAAGTTATTTCAATTGTTTTGCAACTTTTCACATTTTTGGCACATATGATACATTGTTTTTGCCAAGAAATAGTAGAGTCCCATAAAAATAACGCATTTAGAGAGGTGTTCGTTTATATTACTGGTTGAAAAAATCGAAATGCCGTATACAGGATGCTCTCAAATAGTGACTGAACTACAAAAAATCAAACTGCCGGAACTCAATTGTTTCAAATGTAACAGCCCGTATTTTATGTTTCAGAAGTGAAGCGGCATAATAATAAATGTTTTGTGCGTTAGTGTAAAAAAATGTTTCCAGATTTGTGTGGAAAAATTGTTTGTACATTTTCATGCAAAAATTTTTTAGGAGTCTCGTGGAAAGCTTTTTGGGGGAAAATAGCTTATAGAGTTTCCTTGACCAGGAAAATCGGACCAATTTTTTCAGGAACATTTAAAGTTTATTTTAGGAAAATTTTTGTACTTTTTCAAACAATAAAGTTATTTTAATGGACATCGTGTCTACTATATAGGCTATACTGGTAACAAAATTTGTGGCTTGCTTGCATTAAATAGCACATTTGTTGTTAAAACACTTTTATGAAAATTTACTACCATAACGCACTTGCTGCATTCAGGCTTTTTTGCACCTAAGTTGGTTTAAATATTTTAATATTTTTCTTCGAAAACTGGCTAAATATTCATATATTCTGATCGGTTATTAGTATTTATAAAATATCTGAAAAAAATTATCAAACTTAGCACTATATGAATCATGGTATACTATTATAAATGTTAATATTTCCATATATCTTAAAGTAGAGGAAGTATTATACAAGAGCTGAAACAAAATATAGGCTGTCTCATTTGAAAAATTTATTTACGGCAGCTTGAATTTTTTCAAATTTCCCACCATTTGACAGCGCTCTGTATATTATGGCACCTCGATTTTTTCGACAAATAATATAAACTAAAGCCTCTCTAAATGCTTCGTTCTTATGGGATTTTGCTATATATTGGTGAAAACTCAGTATAATAATATTTGGTATCTGTAAAAAACGTGAAAAGCTGCAAAACAATTGAAATAACTCCAAAACGATTAACAATATTAAATTCTTTCCTTACAAGCATATATTACAATTTAATGGAAAATGCTAAAAAGCAATACCTAACCGATGTCCTCAAGAAACTTGTATCACCAACGACTAATTGGCCAACCTGTAATTGTCAAAATAATTTTATAAGATGCAACTCAAGGCACCCTATAATTAACGTTTGGTTTTTTTGTATCTTGTATAATAACGGAAATATTGAGCTTGTAGAATAGCGCCACCACAGAAACTGAAATTGACCCCAGTTATGACTTGTAGGGGTCCTATTTCGTGCTGATTTAAAGAAATCTTTTTAACATTCCAAAGTCGGGGTTTCCCCAATAGCGATTTTTTTTACAAAACGCTTAGCTTTTTCAGGTCATTTGGCAGCTTGTCCTGATCATTTCTATGGTGACTTAGTATTTAACTTTCTTTTAATTGTTGCGGTGTTAAATCATCTGCCTTGGATATGGCACGGTGTAGTTCAGAAGAAACCTCCCGCTGGTGTAAATATGTACGTATGTTCAATATCTGCTGGTCTAGCTGTTTACCAGTATCCAACACTCCTCTTCCATCTTGTTGTCTAGGTACGGTTACTAGATCGATAGCACTACAGAGGTTATGCTTTTTAGATTCCCTTCCGTTGTAAATTTTCGATGTCCGTCTTGCTCCAGTTTTCAATCCCAAATGAATAGCTAAGTGCAGAACATGCATCTGTATTAAGAACCTTAGTCAGGTCCCCGCTGTAGAGATGTGCTCGTACCACCTACTTTACTCGTTTCGTAAACTCATTTGTTAGATCGTTCTTCATTACTGAGTGGTCTTTTTTTCGTTTGCTGTATCCCCAGGTATTTATAACACTCTTCTACATCCATCGAGGCAATTTGCTGGGCATTCTGAATTTCATATACCCTTGGTTGTATCTTTTCTCTGACTATACGTAAGGTGGGACATTTGTCAAGCCTAAACTGCATGTCAATATATCTGGAAAATCCTTCCACGATTTTAAGGAGTTGTTCCAGGTGGTTCTGTGTGGAGGCCATCAGTTTAAGATCATATACAACAGGTGATTTAGCCTCATTTGCTCCCTTCCATTGCTTTTTATACCGAGGCCGTATCTGGTATAATTCAGGCGGTTTGTTAGTGGATTCAACGCGAGGCAGAACCGCTTAGCGAGTGGCTTTGAAATATACCTCTTCTAATTGGGCTCGTGCTGGTTATGATGCCATCACCCGTTTCTACATGTAACTGAATTGTTGTCTTCCAGGTAGATATTGTGTGTTCAACGAACCTCCAGATATAAGTATCTATCTTATAGATCTTCAGCACATTAATAAGACATTCGTGTGGAACTGAATCAAATGCCTTTTTGTAATCCACGTAGGCGGCAGAGATATCTTCGTCTATTGTAAGTTTAATTGCACACAGCCGAATCAATTATTAGCTGTCCTTTGCATCCCATAGATCCTTTGGCACACCATTTTGCTGACTCCCAATTATGTTATTGTGTTCTTAGTACGCATGGATGCGTTTCTAAAGGCAGAATATAATCAACTTAACAGGTTATTATTAGGTGTCTTCCGGGGTCTGCATAACACTGCTGGTCCTTTGGCAGAAGATATGTACCTCCTTGTGTGAAAAACAATGGCATCTTCTTTTGGTCAAGTGTAGCATCATTTATTAACCAATAGACAATAGATGATGTGTACTCCCAAATTTTTTCAGCCAGTAGTTTTTGACGCCATCAGGCCCGGGTGTCTTCCAATTATGCTCTTTAATAACCTTGAAGACTTCATCTATGTTAAACGGTTCATGATGCATCTGTTCATAACTCTGACAAGCTCGGTGTTCTATGTTAACCCAGCTGGCGCCAATATTTCAGGAGGCTGCTGTGGCTAGTTGACTTTTCCAGAACTCTTCCATTTTGTCCTTATTTGGACTAATATCGGTGGCTGTATTTGTGGCTGAATTAAGCTGACGATAGAATGTCCTTTCAGAGCGTTAAAACATTGTATTGTGCCAGTTCATATTGTTGCTCGCTTTATATCTCCTCAATCTTTCTGCGTATACAGAAAGCTTCTGTTTTAAGGTTTCCCAACAAATGTTTGCAGTGTGGTTGACTGGATCTTGTGCTGAGTGTTGTCGAATTCTGCCTATGATTTCATCTACTCCTTTCTGCAATTTTTTTGTCTGTACTCCCCAATGTATTTCGTCACTTGTCCAATTTCTTTCCAAAGTGTTTCCACTCTCCTCATCAATAATTTTTCACAGGGAGGCACTCTTTGACGCGAGTTTCTGTGATTGGGCCTTCGACCAGAAATCTGAATGTCTAGAGATTTAATTGCTGCAGTAAATCAGCGTATGCATGTACTCCAATGCGTTGATCTCTAGAAGGTGCGATGGCAAAATTATTCTGTTCAAAGTTCCCATATATTTGCCAGCTTTCTAGATGATCTTAGCCTAATGGTGGTCTACTACAAGATGATTTATTCCTTCATACTCCGCGACTGCACGTCTCATTTCTGTGGACACTTTTTCGATGAGTTCCTCATTTTCTTGCGTACGCTCGATGTGTTCTTCTTGCTCAGGAATTACAGTTTCCAAATTATTACCATCAAACTGCATCTCGTTATTTTATTATTATTATTATTATTATTATTATTATAATTATTATTATTATAACTATCTATTTCAGCTGCTACAGCGATTACAATGGCATTTTATTAGGAAAGAGGTACGCATCTAGAATATGATGTATACTAACAATGTATCGTATAATAAACGTTTCCGTAAAAAACATTTAAAACATAAAACATAATAAGCATCTTTTAGTCGTCGAGCACTATTTTGCCTTGCAAATGATGCTGGTTCTAAGTTATCATATCCATCTTTAGCATTTATCGTGATAATATAAAATTCAAATGTAAGAATACAGGTACAACAACCCTGAACTTCTGCGACCTCTTTGAATGTCAGATTATATCATTAATGAAATACGTATTGCAGTGGACAATAGCTTCCGTAGAATCTTCCTACAAGAAGATTGCTAACAATATATTTACATATTAAAATATGTAAACGCATCTACTTGTGGACGCCAAAAAAAAAACAACATGAATCGACAGAGCATAAGATGTGGGGGAAATTTTGCCAAACAAAAAAGATGATGTCTACAGTGACATTTAAACATGAAGCGGTATTTTAACGAATTTGTTCACTATTCAGAAGATCGCGACTCTTTTGAGTTTTAGAAACATTTCTTCAAATGAGCGTGAACTAGGCCACATCTAGAACCCATGCTGGATGTCAGTTTCAATTTTTAGTGAAATTTCTTTTAAAAAAATTCCTTATTAAAGAGATCCCGACTTTTGAATTTTGAAAAAATTCTGAGCGCTAGTTAGGTCCCCTAGAATACACATCCGGGGTTAGTTTCAATTGTTATATATATATATATATATATATATATATATATATATATATATATATATATATATATATATATATATATATATATATATATATATATATATATATATATATATATATATATATATATGTATATATATATATATATATATATATATATATATATATATATATATATATATATATATATAAACTAGACTTTAGAAAGTTTGTAAAATTTGGCAGCTTACTGAAGTCGATACAGGCAACTCGGCTAAAATATTTTCAAGTTGGTGTCACTTCCGGTTATACAGTTGATGTTAACCTGCTTATTTTATATAGGACACCTATATATTATTGCATTTTTAGATAACACGGGAAATTCTAAACACATTTTAGGCATAATGTCCTATACCTAAGTCCAGGCGTTTATGACATATCTAAAATTTTATGTCAAAAATGACGTTTGCAGGCCTAAACATAACTGTCAATTTCTCCTATATAAAAGCCTTTATCATTTAATTGGATTTGATTTCCTTGTAGAAAGGGAACTACTTTAGTGGCCTGTGATGTTATTTTGATAATAGATAAATGATCAAAAATTCACATTGAAAATTGATATGAAAAAATCGTCAAAAATGTTTTGTTTCAAATCGAAACCCCCTATTCTTATAATTTTATCTTATTCAGCATTGAAAAACTCTGGACGCAGCAAGTGCGTTATGGTAGTGAATTTTCATAAAAATGTTTTTAATATCAAATATGTTTTTTTAAGAAAGCAGGCACCAAATTTGGTTACCAGTATATATATATATATATATATATATATATATATATATATATATATATATATATATATATATATATATATATATATATATATATATATATATATATATATATATATATATATATATATATATTAGAAACAATGTGCCATGTTTCATTAAAATAACTTTATTGTTTGAAAATGTACAAAAATTCCCGAAAAAAAACAGGTTTTCTGGTCAACCTTATAGGTTAATAGCAAATTGATTTAAAATTTGAAGCATTTAATGAAAAGTCGCTACCAGAACGCACTTGCTGCGTCCCGAATTTCTTTCCTTACAAAGATGTATTATATTTCGATTGAAAATGCAAAAATTCAATAACATAGATAAACATAAACATAAATTCGGTTAAAAAAATTCACTAAAAAAAGAAAATTTGAATCACCAACGACTTATGGGCCACCTGTAATTGTGGAAATATTTTTTAAGATGTAGCTTAAGACACCCTACAATTAATGTATACAACTTTTTTTCGTAACTTGCATAATAACGGATATATTACGCTTTCGCTTTAATGATTTTTTACGAAAATTCGACAAAAATGATATACCCATAAACCATAAACTCTATAGCCAACACTACTGCTAAAGCATCAGAGAAAGGGTCTATTTGAAATGAATTTTCTGGGAATATTTTAGTAAAATGAAGGACAATGACGATTGAAACTAACAGCCCAGGCTTTGTAAAACATTATTCTTGAGACGTTTTCCTTCCATAGATCATATTAATTTCAGGTTCATTGCCTAAATATTAACAATTTTGACGTTTAAAATCGCGACTTTGACGTTTTGAGGAAAACCCAAATTTATTTTTCTTTAAATGCCTGTAACTTTTTTGTCCTTTAACCTACAGCGCTAAATTTTGGTAGGTAGCTTACCTATAATGATATGTACGTGTACCAAATTTCGTTGCCCGTACTTTGTTAATTCCGGAGATATAAATTTTTTTCGATTTTTTTCGAAAGAAAACACAAAATTTTTCAGGAAAACCTCGGCGGATGTTCCTGGCTATCGAACTTATCCAAGCCACTCGCGAAAGGAAGGTACTTACCTAATTTTATCAAAATTAGTCCATTATTTTTTTAGTTATAGGTGTGACACATAAATATATAAACATATATATATATATATATATATATATATATATATATATATATATATATATATATATATATATATATATATATATAAACATATAAAGTATGAAACCGACCTCGGATTTGGGTTCCAGGGGTCCTAAATAGCGCTCATTTTAAGAAATTTTTTCAAAATTCAAAAGTCGAGATCTCCTCATTAGTGAATTTTTTTTTAAGAAAATTCAGTAAAAAGAGGGGAACTCTGTGTAAGGTTGTCTATGCCATAAATTTGGAGTTTTCTAAATATTGTCAATTCAACATTTTTATATTGTAAAAATGGTATACTGCTTTAAGTTTTGTCGTTAGACAGCGACGCGCGTTAAAAGAAAATTATAGAGCACTATAGAAGCGTCACTATTTGTTGTCATTTGACAATTATTGATTAAAATCATACCGGGGCGACTGAATTATACACACGAAGATATTAAAAAAATATATATTATCTATGGGGAATGTAACAAAGTTTTATCAAGATGCCAGATATTTGCTGATAGATATCCATATAAACAGAAACCGTGGCGGAAGAGTGTTCGGCGAATAATAGAAAATTATAAAACTTTTGGCACCGTCAAGGTCAAAATTTATAGAAGAAGACCAATTTATTCTACAAAAGAAAACCATACCTACACAGGGTAACAACTTATTTCAATAAATTTTCAAAATTTCCACCCTGAACTTCCCAACATTTTTGTCATCTCCGAGTTAATTCTTCATGGGTGGCCGCTCTAATTGAATTTGGAGATCAGCTTTTGAACGCACCCCTTACCCTTACCATACAGTCCTCCTTCGTTGTCAATGGTTTGAAATAAACCATGTTTTTTATCGTTCCCCATATAATGCAATCTAACAGTCAGATCAGGAGAACGAGGAGGCCATAGGAAAGGCCCATTGTTGGCGATCCACTTGTCATCAAATGCTTTCTGCAAGAAGTTGGTAGCTAGAACGGTTCGGTGGGGTGAGGCGCCATTATGTTGGTAACAGATTTGCCTGTATTCCACCAAAGGTAAATTGCTCAAATACTGATTATCCAAACTTTTGACGATTTTTTCAAATCAATTTTCAATGTCAATTTTTGATCACCCTGTATTTATCTATTATCAAAATAACATCACAGCCCACTAAAGGAGTTCCCTTTCTACAAGGAAATCAAATCCAATTAAATGATAAAGGCTTTCATATAGGAGAAATTGACAAGTACACTTGGAGAACCCAAATCACCACAACACATATTTTAAAGACCTAACGATCATTTCACTGACAACGTTAGCGTCATCAGAGGGTGAAAAATGCAGAACTGGAATTTTTCATCCCCTGATGACGCTGATGTTGTCAGTGAAATGATCGTAAGATCTTTAAAATATGTGTTGTGATGATTTGAGTTCTCCAGGTGTACTTATCAGTGCTCATCACAGGTTCCAGTTTTCACATAGATAAATTTACAGTTATGTTTAGGTCTGCCGACGTCATTTTTGACATAAAATTTGAGATATGTCAAAAACGGCTGGACTTGGCTATAGGATATTATGAATAAAATGTGTCTAAAATTTCCCGTGTTATCTAAAAATGTAATAATATATAGGGTTTCCTATGTAAAATAAACAGATTAAGATCAACACCCTGTATAACCGAAAGTGCCACCATCTTGAAAATGTATTATCCGAGTTGCCCCTATCGACTTCAGTAAGCTTCCAAATTTTAAAAGTTTCCAATGCCTAGTTTCTGAGAAATCGACCGCGAGCGTTCCTCGTGAGACACCTGTATATATATATATATATATATATATATATATATATATATATATATATATATATATATATATATATATATATATATATATATATATATATATATATATATATATATATATATGTATATGTATGTATGTATGTTTCACAACGATAATTTAAAAAATGATGGTCCGATTTTGATCAAATTTGGTGAGTGCCTTCCTTTTGAAAATGGTTTGGGCAAGTTCGTTGGGCAGTAAAATCGGCTTTCCCTGAAAATGTTGTAATTTCTTTCGGAAAAAAATATATCTCCGGAAATAACTTGGTAAAGGCAACCAAATTTGGTGCATGTGTTTCAGCAATAAAGAGTGAACCATGTACCAAAATTTAGGTCTGTAAGTTTAAAGAAAAAGAGGTTATGAGCATTTAAAAAAAAATTGGGGTTTTCCTTAAAACGTCAAAGTCGCGATTTGAGACGTCAAAATTGGCAATATTTAGGCAAACAATCTGACACAAATACAGATTATATGAAAAAAATATCGCAAGAAGAGTGTTCTGCAAACCCTTAATTTCAGCTTCAACTATCATTTTCCTTCATTTTACTAAACTATTTACAGAAAATTCAGTTTAAATAGACCCTTTCTGTCATACTTTGGCGGTTTATGGTTAAGTGATCTATAATTTTTAGCTAATTTTCGTAGAAAAAATTCGTTGAGTTTTAAAAAATTTCTTCAAACTAGGCTCCCTAGAACCCATATCCGGGTTTACATTAAATTTTTGTCTGTTTACTTATATACTGGGTGACGCATTTCTAAGGTGAAGCTCAGTATAATTGTTATTATACAAGATACGCGAAAAATTATATACCTTAATTGTGTGTCTTGAGCTGCAACTTATAAAATTATTTTGACAATCACAGGTGGTGCATAAGTCCTTGGTGATCCCTACTTTTTTTTTCAAACACACTTATTGCATTGCATTTTTGCATTTTTTATCGAAATCTGTTGCAGGTTTGTAAGAAAAAAAATCTACACGCAGTAAGTAGCGAAGTTTCGTTAAATGCTTCAAATTTCAATAACTCAATTTGCAATTAACCCAAGGTTTCTTGGCTAGGAAACCAGTTTTATCTGAAACATTTTAAGTTTATTTTTGAAAAATTTTTGTACATTTTCAAACAATAAGTTATTTTGATCAAATATGGTACATTGTTTCTACTATATAGATTATACTGGTAATCAAATTTGATGCCTGCTTTCATTAAAAAAATACATATTTACCATTAGAAACATTTTAATGAAAATACACAGCCATAACACACTCGCTGCGTCCAGACTCTTTATTTTATTTTTAGTTTTAAAGCTTTTTGATCAAATCATCATAACGTAGCAACGGATTTTTAAGTACACTTGGAGAACCCAAATCACCACAACACATTTTAAAACACCTGACGATCGTTTCACTAACCAAGTTAGCGTCATCAGAGGATGAAACATTCAGAATGGTTAGTGAAACGATCATCGGGTCTTTTAAAATATGTTGTGGTGATTTGGATTCTCCAAGTGTACTTATCAGTGCTCATCACAGGTTACAATCTTGACTTAGTGAAGAAAACAAACATTTGTGTAGCCAGAGAAATAGTCTATACGTCTATATTTAGTATTTTTTCTTAAGTTAAAATTATAACAGTTATGTTATTGCTGTAATTATACTATGTGAAAACTGGAACCTGTGATGAGCACTAATAAGTACATTTGGAGAACACCCAAATCACCACAACACATATTTCAGAGACCTTACGATCCTTTCGTTGACAATGTCAACATCTTCAGAGGAAGAGGAATTCTACAATTTTCTTCCTCTGAAGATGTTGACATTGTCAACGAAACGATCGTAAGGTCTCTGAAATATGTGTTGTGGTGATTTGGGTGTTCTCCACGTGTACTTATTGTAATTATACTGTTTAAATACCTAATTGGATTATAATACTTTTTCACACGATATAAGCTTCTTTTAAATTAGGAACAGATCACCATGTATTCATACTTGAATAGAATATTATTCTATCGTCCGCAATCAACCGTGATTGAGCCTCTTCAATTTGAACTTAGTGCACTACTTTCATCTTCTGATCCTCCTTTCAACTGAATGTTATTCCATTAATAAAATGCTTTAACGATGTGTGAGAATGCAAATATATTATTAGATTTGAATTCAATCAACTTTCAGTCACCACTCACATTCATCGACTGTAATTATTGAAAAAAGTATGCATTCAGAATCACATCTACTTTATCAAGCATCAAATTAGATATTAACCATCTTTGCCTTGTTGATAGAGCACATTATCGCAAAGTTTTTTGTTACCAATTATGTTCACAATTGATAAAGAAAGGTATGCTAATAAGGTCACAAGTAAGTAACAGTTTCTCCATGGTTGTCAATTTAAAATGACAATCTAAATAAGGTATGTCGAATATTATTAATTGACATAGTTCAAATTAAGTTGTTCCAGAATCGAAACAACGTCCAGAGTAAAAAATGTCTGAACGCAGCAAGTGCGCTTTGGTAGTTAATTTTCATATAAATGATCTGGCCAAAACACTTTTTTTGGATAAAACGCTTATAACTTTTTTTCTTTTAAAATAGATATCCGCCAGCGCAGATCAACTGCCGACCTCCTTTCCTTTGTCACCCATTCTTGGAACAAGTCTATGGAACTACACGGTGAATCCCAGATTGTCGTTCTAGACATATCCAAAACATTCGACACGCAACGTAGCGTAATAAAGCTCCGGCCTATGGCCTAACACCAAAACTCTGTACCTGGACAGCAAGCTCTCCAACCAAAGCATTTCTGTTGTCATGGATGGCCATTCCTCTAAACTGTATCCAATTAATGCAGGAGTTCCTCAAGGTTCAACTTTAGCCCCTACTTTGTTTCTTCTCCACATCAATGACCTCCTGTCTAACACATCCAACCCAGTTCACAAATACGCGGACGACAGCACCCTCCACTGAAATATACAATATTCTAAGCCTGTCTCTTTAGCCCAATTAGATGAGGATCGCAGACTCATGGAGGATTCTGTCTCTGTAGATCTTCAAAATATTAGACTGAGGAAGTAGAAATCTTGTACAATTCAAATCCACCACATCTCAGTCTTGCTTTCTATCTTATAAGAGATACACCAGCCCTAGACCCATCACAATGCACAACCAAGTTATTCAAAGTAATGAGTCCTTTTCACTTGTTGGCATTTCTGTGTATCGTAATCTCAATTGACACCAACATGTCACATCACTTGCAGAAGCGGCTGCCAAGAAACTAGGTTTCCTCTTCTGGACTCGCAAATACTTTTAACCAGCTAATATCTATACCTTATATACTTTACAAATAAGGCCAAACCTCGAATACTGCTCCCACATCTGAGGTGCCGCTGCGGCTTCTACACTCGCTATCCTGGACTTCATTCAGAAGAGAGTTATACGTCTCATTGGTGACCCTAACCTCACCCAAAGGCTGCCATCCCTTGCCCACCGACGTGCCGTTGGTGACCTCTCTCTCTCTCTCTTATATATATATATATATATATATATATATATATATATATATATATATATATATATATATATATATATATATCTGCACGGGCACTGCTCGGAGGAGCTTTCTTCCATAGTTCCTCCACCTGCTGCCCCCAACAGATCTACCAGTGAAACAGAGCAAATGCACGCTTTTACTGTCCAGGTCACCAGACATAGAACATCTTTTTATGCCCGCTCTTTTGTGCCGGGGACTTCCAAGTTGTGAAATTCCATGCCGGCACATGTTTTTTCTTCTCCCCCGAACCTCCAAACCTTCAAGTCCAGAATTAACAAGTTGCCACTTTCCTCCTTGTCGACACCCACGGTACGATAGTATTTAGGCTGTAAGCCCTCGTGGTGTTTTGTTGAAATATTTATATATATATATATATATATATATATATATATATATATATATATATATATATATATATATATATATATATATATATATATATATATATATATATATATATATATATATATATATATATATATATATATATATATATATATATATATATATATATATATATATATATATATAAATATATATATATATAAAGAAAGATCTGAGTTTTGGTATGTAGTTTTCTATTTATAACGTAAACCTACGTACCAAATTACCAAATTTGATTACTATAGCGCAGATAAAAAAAAGTCCAAAGGAAAACCCAAAATTTTTTCAGAAAACCTGATTAGATTTTTCTGGCTAACGAACTTGTCCAAGCCACTTACAAAAGGGAGGTACCTGTCAAATTTCTTCAAAATTGGCCCACTATTTTTTGAGGTATCGATGTGTTACATACATATAATATAGTAATTATATATATATATATATATATATATATATATATATATATATATATATATATATATATATATATATATATAAACATATGGAGATTAAAACTGACCCCGGATGTAAGTTTTAGACACGTTTGGAATTTTTTTTAAGTGTAGATCTTCCTATTAGTGAATTTTTTCTATGAAATTTCACTAAAAAACATGAGAAAATGCTACCAAAATTGTTTAGAAAAATCCGGTAAAAAATGTTTCTATAAAAATTTTCAAGGATTTCTACAAAAATTGGTTAAAAAATTGTACGTAATAGATTGAAAAAATATTTTCTGCGCGAAAATTCATTGAAACATTATTTTCCACGAATTTCATATATAATTCCATAGAAACTTCGCTAAATATTCTTTCACAGAAAAATTCGAGACAATTTTTTCTTTTAAGAAAATAACAAAGAATTTTTTCTTTCCTGGAAATTTGCTAAAAATTTTGTAAGAATATTTTCTATACAAGAACATTATGTACATGAAAATTGGCTAATGCTAGAAATTAAAATGTATACAATCTCATCTAAATACAGACGCGGACTTCTTTTAAGGAACAAAACAAGCACTTATGAAGCCACGGGAAAAGTCTGTACTACTGTATTAAGTATGAAATGGTTTAACCAAGTTATATCAACCACAACAACTTGATCTGCTACTAAAATTTGGATTGAGAGCCTTAAGAGTTCTCATCTCAATTAGCATTTATTCTATAAAAAATCGCTGAAAATTCACTGCAACTACATAATCTGATCATATCATGTTAAAAGAATAATAGTCTGGACGCAGCAAGTGCGTTATGATAGTGAATTTTCATAAAAATGTTTTAAACAGCAAATATGTTTTTTTTAAAGAAAGCACACATCAAATTTGGTTACCAGTATAACATATATAGAGGAAACAATGTGCCATATTTCATGAAAATAACTTTACTGTTTGAAAATGTACAAAAATTTTTCGAAAATACACTTTAAATGTTCCCGAAAAAACTAATCATTGTTTAATCTATTTCAACTAAGCCGATTTTCCTGGCTCAGGAACACACACACACGCATATATATATATATATATATATATATATATATATATATATATATATATATATATATATATATATTTATTTATTTATTTATTTATTTATATATATTTATCTATTTATAAACATCATAAAATTGAAACTGACTCCGGATATGTGTTGTGTTGGGGGCCTAGTTAGTGCTGATTTGAAGGAACTTTTTCAAAATTCGAAAGTCGGGATCTCCTCATTAGTGATTTTGTTTTAAGAAAATTCACTAAAAAATAAAGAAATGATAAAAGAAGAAAATTCACAAAGCTGGATTTGAACTCGCGTCATCTCAATTAAAATTATAATACGCGGGCCCTAGAGACTTGGCTACGTAGCAGGTGACAGTTTGTTGTAATAAACGGGTTATAACCTCGTATATAAACGTATGCTTTACAGTAGCAAACAGTTTCTATTTTAAATAGATTTTTGCACATATTTTATTATATGAGCACTTGGAACAGAAATCTAGGACTTTGTTAGACATTTCATTTAATATTTTCAGTGACATTTTCAGAAGAAAAGCTATAACACTTTCATAGCATTTTTCCTCGTAGTTTTTGAAATATTTGAGCCAAAAAGAGAGCCTTTGTCTGTACTATTTAGTAGATTATGTTCAACACACAATATTTTGGTCTTGTACGTTTCCATGAACACCTGTGGAAAACTTTTTTTTTCTTTAATTGCCTATAACTTTTTTTTTCCTTTAAACGTGTATATAAGTGTTTGTATATATTCACATATTATACTTAAATGATGATAAAAATAAATTGGTACCTGACGTAAGAATTTTTTTGAACAAATTGCACTATTTACTTGAAAAATGGAAACGAACGTAATAAGAAATATTTATTTTTATTTAGGACGCGTTTTCTTTAGGGCCTTACTTTTTTCAAAGGTATCTTACAGAAACACGTTACCTACACTTCTTGCGACTGGATTTAGTGCCAGCTCTGGCAGTAATTTTTCCAAATAATCACTAGACAAATGGGGCACATTAAGATATTTGGTTTCAGTAAGACGGGGCAAGTTCTCACTTTGGTGTAGACGTCCGTCAATATCTAGATGCCACATTTCCTGAAAGATGGATAGGGCGTCGAGGAACAATTTAGTGGGCACCGCGTTTCCCAGACTTGACGCTTTTGCATTTTTCCTATGGGGCTCTCTAAAATCGAAAGTTTGTTTCAACAGACTAAATAACAGTAATTGGCGCTGAAGTGGGGCAAATTATTCCTTGCATTTTTGAGCGCACTGTACAGGGTGATTCTTTATAATCTTGCCCCCCTTTAACTTTGTCATTTTAGGCATCCCAAAAAATTGAAAGTATGGTTATTTAGGTGCTAAAAAATACTTTTTTTACGTAAAACAATTGAAAAATGATCAGTATACAGGGAAAACCAAAAAGTTCATTTTTTTTCAATGGATCACCCTATATATGAATTTATTTTTCGATTGCCCGTAAAATTCTAAGTATAATTTATATAACATACCGTATACTGAAAATGAATAATTTTTGAAATATTCGTATTTGAAACGTTATCATCACAAATTTTATTAAACCAAAACAACTGTTACAAATCAAGAAATCTAACAATAAATAATATAACAAAAACAGTTTATAATTAAATATAAAGATGCTCTACCGGGCCTCCATTTTCTTCAACACATTGTATAAGGGTTCTTCGCATTTTCTCTAATGAATCTGTTATTAATACTGGGTTATTTTCATTTAAATTAACAATTTCATTTCGTATCAAATGTTTAAGAGAACCGAGGTTTTTAATTTGGTGGTCGTATACACGGTTTTTTATATAACCCCAAAGAAACGCATCCATAGGTGTCAAATCGGGGCTGTTTGCAGGCCATTTAATTGAGGCATTTCTTCCGATCCATTCAGGAAACCTTTCATTTAGGTAATTAAGCACAGCACGAATGTTGTGAGCGGGTGCTCCAGCCTGTTGAAAAATTATATTTTGTAATATATTTAAAGGCAAATCGTCTAAATACTCTTCGAACTCGTTCTCCAAGAAATGTAAATAGCGGCCTCTATTTAAAACAGTATCAAAAAATACAGATCGATAACTCGATCGCCCAGGATACCACACAACACATTCACGGATTGTCGCCCTTGGAACTTAAATTCCCTATAAGAATGTGGATTCTCTCTTGCCCATTGTCTGGTATTTTTTCGGTTAAACAGGCCACTAGTACAAAAGGTAGACTCGTCAGTCCATAGAACTGTTTTCAAAAAATTGTTATTTATGTTTATTCTGTCTAGAATCAGTTGACAAAATGCGACCTGATCATCTTTTTGCATTTGGGCAAGCTTCGTAGTGGGTTTAATATTAAATGGCTTTAGATTCCATTTTCTTAACGCTCTTTGGACTTTACTGTATGAAGTTCGCTGAATATTTTTTTGTGTTGCTCGTAATGTCTTTGCAATGTTTCTTATGGAATTGTTTGGATTCTCTTCTATAGCAAGTAAAATATTCAATTCTGCATTTTCATCTACATTCACAGCAATTCTTTTTCTCCTTTGTAAATATGACGTTTCTTGAACTTCCTATATATAGATGTGAACGTTTCAAGAGTTCGGACATGCATACCGGGATTATCTTCTATCATATTTCTAATGGCAGCGCGACAATTTGAATTATTTTTAATATAATAACTTAAAATAACTCTTCTTTCGCTGTCTAAGTACGGCATTGTTACTTACTAAACAATACAACTACAACAATATTGACAGAATGTCACTGTCAGTTATTTGTTTTCAATTAAAAGCATGGTATCCTAGGACTTCTTGATTTGTAACAGTTGTTCAATAAAATATTTGACGTTTCAAATGCGAATATTTCAAAAACTATTCATTTTAAGTACAGAGTATATTATATAAATTATGCTTAGAATTTTACGAGGAATCTAAAAATAAATTCATATATAGGGTCATCAATTGAAAAAAAATGGACTTTTTGGTTTTCCCTGTATACTGATCATTTTTCAATTTTTTTATACGTAGAAAAAAAGTATTTTTAGCACCTACATAACCATACTTTCAATTTTTTTGGGACACAAAAAAAACAAAGTTAAAGGGGAGCGACATTATAAAGAATCACCCGCTACAAAATAAATACACTTGTATCGGTCAATGGCAAATGATAGGTAGAGAACAATCTGAAAGTTTCGCGTAATTCTGTTTGTTTTTTTGGTTCAATATTTTTTTCCATTAAACTTACGTTTCCATTTTTCTAAGAAAATATTGCTATTCTTTCAAAAAAAATTCTTATGTAAGGTACCAATTTTTTTCATCATCATTTAAGTAGTAAGTAGGCGCATGGAGAAACATAAAAAAATATGGTAAAAAATATTTAAAAAACCTTATGATGGTACCATTCAGAAACAGATGACTAAATATATGTAGTTTTTACGTCATAAGTTGCAATTGAAAATAAAATCGTCCTGTCCAAGCGTTTTTCTTGAAAAAATTAAATAACGCATTTATGAATTATGTTCCACACTTTACCATCACACTGTATAGGTATATATGCATATATATATATATATATATATATATATATATATATATATATATATATATATATATATATATATATCTGTGTGTGTGTGTTTTTAATCTTTTAATTTTGTTACACTACCATTATCGCTGATTAAACGTTTTTTTTATTTTTCGACATTTTGTATTTTGTAACTACGTACACCTTTTTGTATAGCAAATAAAATAATGCCATAAACAGTAACCTATGAAATTAAAACATCACATAAAATACAATAAAAGGATTGCCAACCTTGAATTAGATGACATACATTCGACGACTTGTTCGCAATGTTCCTTTTAACTTATCTAGAACATGTAGTTGCTCTCTTTTCCATCGACAAGAGAATGTTTTGTTTGGTTGCTTCAATTTCTCCATTATTAATTTAAACGTCTCAGAAATAATAATGATTAATAGACGTACTGACTCTCGTACGAAAGTGAATAGAAATAAAGACGGTGAAAGGAGACCTGGGAAAATGTGTGCTTTCATTTATATGATTTAATTAAAGAACGAATACGACATTTGAAGAATGTTCCTATACAAAAACGGCACAAAACCATAAATACAGAAACTTTTAGTCAGTTTGTTAGTTTTAAAACGATATTTTCACTAATACGAATTAAACCATTCAATTGTGGACGCAAAGTTGACTTATTACAAAATCAGAGTAGTAGAGAATTGTTTTCGATTCTAATATATCTTTTTTGAAAATAAACAACTCCAAAGTCAGCCCAGACATAAACAAGTCTGGACGCAGAAAATGCGTTATGTTAGTGAATTTTCACAAAATGTTTGTAAACATGTCTTGTAGTGAATTTTCTTTAAAAAATCCACTAATGGGACCTCGACTTTTGAATTTTGAAAAAATTCTTTAAATGAGAGCCAACTAGGCCTCCTAGAATACATATCCGAGGTCAGTTTTAATTAACAATGAAGTTTGTTTAGCAAAAATGCAACTAATTTACACAAAACGATGAGTATCTCTCTTCTTTATTACTCTTAATATCTCTTCATCGGTGACCCTACCCTCACCCAAAGGCTGCCATCCCTTGCCCGCCGACGTGCCGTTGGTGACCTCTCTCTCTCTTTTATAGATATCTGCACGGGCACTGCTCAGAGGAGCTTTCTTCCATAGTTCCTCCGCCTGCTGCCCCCAACAGATCTACCAGGGGAACAGAGCGAATGCATCCTTTTACTGTCCAGGTCACCAGACATAGAACATCTTGTTATGCCCACACTTTTGTCCCGAGGACTTCCAAGTTGTGGAAGTCCTTGCCGGCGCAAGTTTTTCCTTCTCCCCCGAACCTCCAAAGCTTCAGGTCCATAATTAACAAGTTGCCTTTTTCCTCCTGCTCGACACCCACGGTACGATAATATTTAGGCTGTAAGCCCTCGTGGTGTGTTGTTGAAATAAAAAATCTACACTTGACTACATAAACACTATTAACTAACTAACTTAAATGGAGTCTAATATGTATACTCACTAACTCACTTATATACAATATATGTCTTTTTTTTTAACAAAATCTAATTTGAAAAAACAATGTTAATCCCCTTCCAAATTTAGATATACAGTTTTTAAGCCTAGTTTAAACGTGTTCATATTTACAGTTTTGAATTAACTACCTAATTTATTATATGCTATAAGTGCTAAGTGAGTGGTAAGACACGAAGCAACGTGCCGCCACCTAGTTGCGGAACCAAGTAGTATGTTGTCACGCCAGCTCGAAATAACACAAAGTAGAAAAACTAGAGACTGTATACAACGAACTAACAATTTAATAAATTGTCAGCTCTGGCACATTTCTACCCTGATATAGGGACAAAGTATGTAAGGCTAGATGTGTTCTCGCCACAATTAGAACCGTAGACCGATTTCGCTCTAATTAAAGCTCTTCAGTACGGCATACTAATTGTAGCGAAAATACACCTATAAAGTAATGCGGCTATGTTAGTATTAAATTGTTAGTTGTGTTAGTATTAAATTCTTAGTTGGTTGTATACAGTCTCTAATTTGTAACACTTTGTGTTATTTGGAGCTGTCGTGACAACATACTACTTGGTTCCGCAACTAGGTGGCAGCACGTTGATTCGTGTCTTAACACTCAGTGTTGGAAGGCTGGCTACCATAGCCGTATTACTTTATACGTGTATTTTCGCTACAATTAGTATGCCGTACTGAAGAGCTCTAATTAGAGAGAAACCGGCCTACGGTTCTAATTGTGGCGATAATTTAGCCTTACATGCTATAAGTGCTTTAAAAAAATGAATTTCGTGCTGCTTTACAGTTTTTATGTTGCAAAACAAAGTATATATATATATATATATATATATATATATATATATATATATATATATATATATATATATATATATATATATATATATATATATATATATATATATATATATATATATATATATATATATATATATATATATATATATATATATATATATATATATATATATATATTTCACACCGATAACTCAAAAAATAATTGGCCAATTTTGATAAAATTTGGTGAGTAACTTCCTTTTGCAAGTGGCTTGGATAAGTTCGTTAGCCAGATAAATCTAACCCATTTTTTAAAGAAGATTTGAGGTTTTCTTTTGGAAAAAAATTATATCTTCATAAATAACAAAGCTATGACAACCAAAGCGAAACTACAAACCAAAATTTATATCTCTAGTTTAAAATTTAAAAAAGTTATAGGTATTTAATGAAGCAAAATTTTAGTGCCACTAAAAGTCAGAGAATATGCGATACCAAAATTATATATGTGTTAAAAAACATATATAAATATTACAGACAACGTTTATTTCTTCATGGCACAAAAAGGTGAGGAATAAAAGAAAAATTACTTTGAAAATTTTATAATTTTTCTCCTGCAAATGTCAAACTGGAGATGTGAAACGTGAAAATTAGTATAACTATTGTGGTTTATGAATGGTAAATATTGCATAGAATTTATATTAGAATGTTTTAGATTTATGCTACACTTCTAATTTATTAAAATAGTTGCAAAATGCTTTTAAAATAGACCGTACATATTACAAATACATAGCTGAAGACCATTATGGGTTATCTACCTTTAATTGCACTTTCATTGTCAAGCCAGTCAAGGGGTTAGGCCCCTCTCTCATGATCGAAGGGACGTGGATTCAAATCTCACTGTTAACTGAATTTCTCTTTCACCTATTTTTTTTTAACTTTTTATGTCTTTCATTCAATTTTAACGTTATCTGATCAGATATATATATATATATATATATATATATATATATATATATATATATATATATATATATATATATATATATATATATATATACTTTTGCTAAAACTAGACGCTTCGTCCCCTAGTAAAGTAAAGTATGTATATAAGATGCAACATCTATTTCTTTTTTTTTATTTTTTTTTTTATGTCAACAACACACCACGAGGGCTTACAGCCTAAATACTATCGTACCGTGGGTGTTGACAAGGAGGAAAGAGGCAACTTGTTAATTCTGGACTTGAAGGTTTGGAGGTTCGGAGGAGAAGGAAAAACATGTGCCGGCAAGGAATTCCACAACTTGGAAGTCCTCGGGACAAAAGAGCGGGCATAACAAGATGTTCTATGTCTGGTGACCTGGACAGTAAAAGGGTGCATTCGCTCTGTTCCCCTGGTAGATCTGCTGGGGGCAGCAGGTGGGGGAATTATGGAGGAAAGCTCCTCTGAGCAGTGCCCGTGCAGATATCTATAAAAGAGAGAGAGGTCACCAACGGCACGTCGGTGGGCAAGGGATGGAAGCCTTTGGGTGAGGGTAGGGTCACCGATGAGACGTATAGCTCGGTTTTGAATGGAGTCCAGGATAGCGAGTGTAGAAGCGGCTGCTGCACCCCAGATGTGGGAGCAGTATTCGAGGTTTGACCTTATTTGTGAAGTGTATAAGGTATAGAGATTAGTTGGTGAAAAGTATTTGCGAGCCCGGAAGAGGAAACCCAATTTCTTAGCAGCCGCTTCTGCAATTGATGTAACATGTTGGTGCCAATTAAGATTTCGATCCACAGAAATGCCAACAAGAGAAAAGGACTCATTACTTTGAATAACTTGGTTGTTCATTGTGATGGGTCTAGGGCTGCTGTATCTCTTGTGAGAAAGAAAGCAAGACTTAGTTTTGGTGGGGTTGAATTGTACAAGATTTCTACTTCCCCAGTCTAATATTTTTTGGAGGTCTACGGAGACAGAACCCTCCATGAGTCTGCGATCCTCATCTAATTGGGCTAAAGAGACAGGCTTAGAATATTGTATGTTTGAGTGGAGGGTGCTGTCGTCCGCGTAACTGTGAACTGGGTTGGATGTGCTAGAGAGGAGGTCATTGATGTGGAGAAGAAACAAAGTAGGGGCTAAAGCTGAACCTTGAGGAACTCCTGCATTAATTGGATACAGTTTAGAGGAATGGCCATCCACAACAACAGATATGCTCCTGTTGGAGAGGAAATTTGCTGTCCAGATACAAAGTTTTGGTGGTAGGCCATAGGCCGGAAGTTTATTAAGCAGCGCTGCGTGCCAGACCTGGTCGAATGCTTTGGATATGTCTAGAGCAACAATCTGGGATTCGCCGTGTAGTTCCATAGACTTGTTCCAAGAATGGGTGACAAAGGAAAGGAGGTCGGCAGTCGATCTGCGCTGACGGAATCCATACTGCCTGTCGTGGATTAGACTGTGTTTTTCAAGGAATTTTAGTAGTTCGGTGTTTATATACTTTTCCATCACTTTAGAGATGACTGAAAGGAGAGAAATAGGCCTGTAGTTGCTAGGAAGCGCTTTGGATCCTTTCTTGGGGATGGGTTGTACTCGAGCAGTTTTCCAGTTACTAGGGAATATGCCTTTATTGTAAGATATCTGAAACATGCGAGTCAGGACAGGAGCAAGTTCTGGTGCGCATTTTTTGAGAACAATTGCTGGGATCTCGTCAAGGCCAGAGGCTTTCCTGGTATTAAGAGAAGAGAGCATCTTTCGTACCTTTTTAGTTTTGAAAATGATATCAGTCATTTTATGCGCGACGTTGGGGACTGTTGGTGGTTGAACATTTGGAGGTGGGTTGAGAGTAGAATTCCCGGCGAACAACGAAGCAAAAAGTTCAGCCTTGCCCAGGGCGGTAGAAACAATTTCATCACCTGAGACGAGAGGTGGATATCAGAGGGGTCAGGATGAGAGAAGCAGACAGACGCCCATGGAAATGAGGAAAAGTAATCCCGCATTTCGTCCCAGTTTGCGGAGTTGTAGTGCCAAACGATACGTGGGTGTGATGACTGTGTGACCTCGGGTTGCATTGCACAGGAAGCAGTGACCATGCCGTGGTCTGAGCGACCAAGGGGGGCGGTGACTGATATCTTATAGCATTCAGGATTTGTAGTAAGAAGGAGATCCAAGGGATTTGAGCTGTGTGTTGGGATACGAGGAAAGTAAGTAGGTTGCTGAACCATATTGGCCAAAGAATTGCTGACTGCAAACGCCTCCGCTGCTCTCCCTTGTGGATCGGTTTTTGAAGATCCTAGCCATCTTAACTTTAGTTACACTTAGTTATCTCAAAATCATCTCCAGAAGTAAAACAAGAATACAGGGATAATTTAAGATCAACTATATTGCAGAAACATAAAGAACTTTTCTGTTAAATTATTAGCACAAATATAACGTACTACGAATACATACCAATAGTAATCCAGATCCGGCTGCAGCTCCCAAACATTGTGAGATAATGTAGAAAAGTGCTTTGATCAATTTAAGTTCACCAGTGATGAACAAACTAAGCGTTACAGCAGGATTAATGTGGCATCCACTTACGTGCCCAATACACTGAAAAAAAAGAATGTAAACTTAGTACAAAGGTACCACTGATAACTTTAGTCATTTTTAGAAGATGACAACCAAATTCACAAAGACATCGGGTAAAGTTTGTAGTGCTTCAAAATGGCACTCTTTTTTCCTTTGGTATTGCCTATTGATTTTAATGCACCATTTACACAGGTTAATTAAATCATTAGCACCATTACTTTTAAGAACGCTTGGATATGATATTTTGGGACAAATGTAAACAACATCGTTTATTTCGCTGTCGTTAATTTGATATATGAGAATGGCCTAAAGTAGTTGCGGCGTTGTCAAATGTATTTTGGACATCGGCTCATGAACAATAATTGAGGCAATGTATGTAAGGCTAGATGCATTCTCACCGGTATTAGAGAAGAAAGGGCCAAGGCTGACAATTTACACAATTGTTGGTTGGTGGTACACAGCCTCTATGTACAACATTTTGTGCCCCGGAGGATTGTTGGTCCTCCAGTCGCGATCCGTCGGTGGAATGTAACCTCATTTTTCGTCCACTGATCCCTACTGGGGATCCTGAGGATGTATGGTCTAGTCAAC
Source organism: Tillus elongatus (assembly GCA_964006375.1). Taxonomy (NCBI): domain Eukaryota; kingdom Metazoa; phylum Arthropoda; class Insecta; order Coleoptera; family Cleridae; genus Tillus; species Tillus elongatus. Next base: position 300,778,194 of record OZ023262.1, read on the forward strand.
CTAATATCGTCCCCCGCATCCCGCAACTTTATGGCGGAAATTAGAATTTCCTTTTCCACCTCCTTGGCGACTCTAATGAGAGCTAAACCGGTATGCGTTTATAATTAGGGTGAGAATGCATCTAGCCTTACACACATTGTCCCGGTATGATGGAGGAAAATAGGCTAGTGCTGACACTTTACAAAATTGTTGGTTGGTTGTACGTACACAGTCTCTATTTATAACATTTTGCTTCTATTAGAGCTGCCCGGACAAGTTAATTTTCTTTACAATTAATGACATACTTGATCCAGATACCTTACTCTCAAATCAACAGTGTAACAATGAAGTTATTACAAACACTATTTAAAATAATTAAAATATATTTATATTATAAAATAAATAACGTCCAGGGCAGTTACTATTTTTCAAACGAAAACATCACTATTGCTAATAAAACTTTAAAAACTGTTAATAACCTTTCTTTTAAACTCAGACAAAATTACCACAAAAATGTTGTAGTGAATTTTCATTAGGAAAATTCACTAATAGAAAGTTATCGATGGTAAATCTATGGCCTATTGGAAAATTTCTGGAAATGAGCGCGAATTAGGGTCCCTGGAACCCATATCCAGGGTGAGTTAAAAAGTTTATATATATATATATATATATATATATATATATATATATATATATATATATATATATATATATATATATATATATATATATATATATATATATATATATGTATCCAGCCGATAACACAAAAAATACTTCACTGGTTGGGCCCAAATTTGGGAATTACCCTCATTTTGTTAATGGCTTGGATGAGTTCGTTCATCAGCTCTTAACGACCAATTTTTCTTAACAAAAAGTTACCAAATATTTTTTAAAACGTTATCACTTTCAAATTGATTAAGTGAGTGAAACGAAAATTAAGAAGTTAAAAGAACATAGACAGACGTGGTTGTTACCAATCATCAAGTCTTTTGATCAAACAAAAATAAAGTTGCTCGAAATTAATATTAAGATAATCTTAGACATCACTTCAAATCCTGTAATCCAATATCTACAATGTCGGACAAAGCCAGATGACATTACCTGTTTTTTTTTCTTCACTTAGGGCTCGTCTGCGTCTTTGCCGCCCCGATAGCACCGCAGCCTTTGGCTTATTGTCCACGCCCTTTGTCTTTTCTACTCCACCCATTCCAAAACCACTGTGCCTTGAACTAATCTGTACAGCGATTGGTAGGGTGGAATTTTATATTGCTCGGTCTAGGCTGTCTGTAGATCAGTTGTCTTTTGCGGTCCATAGCTTTACACTCGCACAAGATGTGCTGCTGATTCCTCCCCCTCGCCGCAGAATCTGCATGCCAGGTCCCCCTCGAATCGCCCCATTTTATGCAGGTGTTACTTGACAGCCATGTGTCCAGTCAAGAGTCCTGTTATGTTCTTGAGCTGTCCTCTGCTAAGATTTAACAGCTCCACAGCTCTCTTTGAACTGGGATCCCTAACTAGTGTCTTCCCATTTCTGAGCCATGGAGAATCTGCCTAGTGTGCCGTATGCTGCTCCCTGACCCTGAACTCTTGATGGTTCCCCCGGCTGTGCCTTTCGATACGCGTAGGAGCGGTTCTGGTCCCATAAATGCTTCTGCTGATCCTTTCCTCAGGAGACTGTCAGCGTCTTTATTGCCTTTGACCCCCGAGTGACCCGAAACCCAGATGAGGGTGACCAGCCAGGTCGCTCGTCTCGTCTTGGCACTCACATACCAGCCAGGAATTTACCCGTGGACTACTTAGCGCCTTAAGAGCTGCCTGTCTATCTGCGTCTATGAGGATCCGCTTGTTGGTGTAGCCCATCATCTTGTTTATTCGCACGCAGTGCAAGATTGCGTACATTTCGTCCTGAAAAACCGTTGCATGAGCCCAGAGGGAAATACTGTGACTTACCCTCGGTCCTTCAGAATACGCCTTGGCCTGTCCAACGCTCCTCGCTGGATCCGTCCGTGAACCAGATAAGCGCGTCCCGTGTTAGGCCCAGCGTCTCCCCCCGCCATGCCTCGCGGTCGGGGATTACCACTGTAAACTTATTTTCCCTACAGTTTCGGCTAGCGAAGTCTTTTGAATCTTGCGGTGGCCCCTGCAGCCTGGGCTGGCCTTCAGTCTATCATTGCAGGCTAGTCTGTATAGTCCTATCCTAGCCTCTCTCATGATAACTAAGTGTAGGGGGACAGATCCAGCCACACCTCCATGGTGGCTGTTGGGGTTGAGGTTATGGCCCCTGTGATGCCGAGGCAAGCCATCCTTTAGATCTTGCCCAGTTTTTGTTTAGCACTGGACTGTATCACTTTAGGCCAACAAACCAGTGTCGCGTATGTTAACGATGGTCTGACCACCTACATTACCTGTACTGCTATACTATTAAAATAAATCGTAGATAGAAATCTAAACAATGGAAGTTACAATCATTTCAAGATGTCAAAATGTAGTTGCTTCTTACCGGGGTTGCCAGATCTTCAGAAATTTCATGTAGTTAAACCTTTCATGAATAAACATCTCAAATTTTCACAACCTCTGATCATACAGAAAACATTTTATAAAATTTAGTTTAATCAGTTAGTCAAAAAATACCGTAATCCATAGCTGTATTTAATACCTGCAAACTTCGAATTCATTATTTTTAGCTTATCGCTCCTGTCCAAATTGAGAGCTGACAACGTTATTATTATTATTATTATTATTTCATTTTAGCCTGAAGGGCTTTCACACTCCTTCAAAGGGGAACATTCACCCATCCCAGGTATCTCAGATACCAAAGGGACTGAGCTCAGATGGAGCCATTTCCAAGTTATCGGGCCATGACCGAAAACTCGACACATCCGCATTTCCCAAGAATCTCCGCACGACGTGGGCAGTTTCAAATATTACTGCCTTCTGCATAACCTTATAATGAGGCTCTCTAAGGCCTAGTCTCTTAACGTTTTGTCTAAGATTTCTGGGAACCACACCAGTTGACGACATGACTATTGGAATCACTCGGACACTATCTGCCCTCCACTGTCTCTTTACTTGTATCTCGAGGTCTCTGTACTTAATTATCTTTTCGTTATACTTTATCTCTAGATTACTAGTATTTGAAATGGACACATCAATCAGCGTCACTTGGTTGCAGGACTTATCCACTATTATTTTATCTGGTCTGTTGTAGGCAACTCGTTGGTCTGTGAGTACGGTCCGATCCCAGTAGAACCTGTATCCCGAGTTTTCCAGAACAGGCTCAGGAGTGTATCTATAGTAGGGCACCTTACTCAAATTTCAAAGTTCCAGTTTCAGAGCCAGTTCTTGATGCAGTATTTTAGAAATTGCATCGTGCCTCTCTTTGTACTCTGTTGCAGCAAACGTTTGACATCCTCCGGTGACGTGCTGGATAGTCTCTGATGACTGACACCCAAATTATTAATATTATTATTATTAATTGTATTTTTTTATTATTAGTATTTTTCCTCTTCTTCTTATTTGTTTATGGCATCTGTTTTCACTAACCTACATGTCCAACTTGATATTGATAATTGACAAATGACAGCTGAGCCCCAGCACAAACACGAGCGCAAGCTCACAATGTTCGTGCGTTCGTGCTGGAGCTCAGCTGTCATTTCTCAACTGTGAATATCAAATTGGAAATTTATGTTAGTAGAAACAGACGCCATAAGCAAAGAAGAAGAAGAAGAAGAAATTGGAAATGTACCCGCAAGTTTAGGTTTTAGAAATAATACAACTACTAAAGAGATGTGATAATGCGGCTACTTATTGTTGCACAATCAAGCGTATGCGACATGGGGTGAGTACTATAGTAATATATTATTTGCAAATACATTATACATCGTATTATACATAAAAGCAAGGCTTGTGCAGGCACATAATATAATTTTGAATAAAAATGTCAAGATAAAGATAGTATAGTCGCAACATAATAATATTATGCTAATGCTGCGGTACAGTGAGTTTGGCATTTCATCACCGTTAACGCGCTCTAAATAACTAACTTATCTACTTTTCAATTGTTGCCACAATGTTATTAACCCGGAGGGGGGTCCTTAATTATCATTGTGGCAACAATTGAAAAGTAGTGAAGTTATCTAGAGCGCGTTAACACTACTTTTCAATTGTTGCCACAATGTTAATTAAGCGTCAATTTAAAAGTAGAGAATTATTTAGAGCGCGTTCCCAGATAAAGCTAACGAGCAGAATATAAGTATCATTAGGGGGGGGGTGATTAAGTATACATATCTTGATTATATATGTAATATAAAAAATTGATTTAATTGAGTGCTGTATTCTATATTATCTGAAAAAGACACAGGCAACGAAGTGGAGTGTAATTTCAGTACATTTGCAGTTTACCGCACGGAGGGTTTTTAGAAAAAAAAATCCAGAAACATTTTTAGAACCCTTTTTGGATGCACATGCCACAAGACAAGTCTGTTGCAAACAATCTCTAAGAAAGTTAAGGGACCAAGGATGAATAGGGGTGCTGAGCGGGGAGGAAATATGAGCGCAAAATGCTAAAAAAAAACTTAGTCAGACTTTGAAAAGATTTTCCACGTTTTGAAGCAATACCTCCTTTAAACTATGTCTACACTCATATACGCCTCAACTCCCGTAACTTATTTGGGGGTTGCTCCCAAGAAATTTTTCTTGCGCTTTATGCTTTGAAGGTAGTTGTATGCATGCACAATGGGAAGGACAACCCCCCGTGTTTTGAGTGAATGGGCGGAAACCCTCTTTGTACTGTGGGTTCTCCTTACCCTTCTGGATGCATACAATCATCCTCAATGCATGAATCATAAGAATTTTTATATTCAGGTTTCTAGTTATTTTTTTGTTGAGTATATTTCTTGTTTATCAATTTCTGTCTTTAAGTTCTGTATCCAAATTACTGTATAAATATTTATGCTAGAGATCATGTCTTTGCTCGCCCTTTTTTACCTCATTTTTTACTGTTCCTAATTTAAAAAATGTATAACTTTTAATATAAGGCTGAATCACTTATATATTATGATATATTATTTTTATGAAAATTCATTACCATAACGCACTTACTGCGCCCCGAACTCTTTTTTAATTTCTGAATTTTCAGGATCATCCTGCTTCACAAATACCTTTAATGACTCTTGTTGTTACTTCAATATTTGCGGTATATTACTACCAAACTTATGAAAATTCGCTACTATAAGGACGGGATGCAGCAAGTTCCGACTTTTGTTATTGTTGAGATTTTACCTATTTTATCTAAAAATGCCTACAAGTAGCTACTAAAGTTTCAGCAAGACTACCATATATCAAAACAAACTATATTTTACGTATTGTAATAATGATATCAAGTCACAATACAATACTAGTGAAAAATCTGACAAAATTATTTATTCATCATAATTATCTGGATTACATTAACGTTTAATCTCCTATAACCCCCTGGTGAAACACCATTTTAGTTAGATTTACTATTATTGCCTCTTGCTACAATAAATATCACCTATTTATGACTCACCCAATTCAAAATCAATATATTTCAAACTAACAACAATTTATCTAACGTTTTGCCAAGCTCCCCTGGTGGTATGTTCCAATTGACACCACGAAGTCAATATTAATCAGCGTTCTTTATAGTACTAGTGGAGCTTATGCAAGTACGCAACTCTCGTATGAGTGTGTGTGTGTGTGTACGTATATATGTGTGTGTGGCGTGTACGTGCGTTTGCCAATCGGAAGTTTATTTACTGAAATGGATATATGTCTCAGTGTTTCTCAATCGACAATATAGTTAACAGTTAAGTTCTGAAATTACCTGCCACAAGTACGTGAGAGGATTACGTATTTGATTAGGTACGAGGTATGGCGATTAAATAAAAGCCCTAACGTAGAACCTTTCGTATAATTATAAAAGCCTGGACGCAGCAAGTGCGTTATGGTAGTGAATTTTCATAGAAATGATCTGGCACAAAATATTTTACTAAAACTTTTTTTCTTGTAACATAGAAACCCAACTTTTGGTGTATAGTTTACTTTTTATATCGTAAACTCGAATGAAAACTCAAAATTTTCCCGGAAAACCTCGTCCGATTTTTCTGATGAACGAATTTGTCCAATCTATTTACAAAAGGAAGGTACATGCCAAATTATATCAAAATCGGCTCATTATTTTTTGAGATAAATTGTTTTTTCGAATGAAAACTCAAAATTTTTCCGGAAAACCTCGTCTGATGTTCCTGACTAACAAACTTGTCCAAGCCATTTACAAAAGGAAGGTACATACCAAATTTTATCAAAATCAGCCCATTATTTTTTGAGTTATCGGTGTGATACATACACATATATATATATATATATATATATATATATATATATATATATATATATATATATATATATATATATATATATATATATGTATATATATATATATATATATATATATATATATATATATATATATATATATATATATATATATATATATATATATATATATATATATATACATTGAAACTGACCCCGGATATGGGTTCTAGGGGTTCTAGTTCGCGCTCATTTGCAAAAAAATTTTCAACTTTCAAAAGTCGGGATCTCCCCATTAGTGAATTTTTTCTACGAAAATTCACTGATAATAGAGTTTGTTGACAAATTTGAAAAACATCTACAACGAGAATACACAAATTTGCCAAATATAGATACATACTAAAAAATAGTGCTGCAAATATAATCATAACTTCCACATAGCTGTGATAATCTATTATCCACAGAAAGACATTCCCACGTAATGAATCTAGGGTCCATCACTTGATAACAAAGAAAATATTCGTATTTTTGTATCCATAAATTTCTGAAAAGTTATATTATTCAAGTTTTAAGAAAAAATGTCAATTTTCACTAAATCACCCCTCATTTATCTCTTAACCCCTGAAGCGATCTTACCTAAAACAATTCAAAGCGTTCCCTTGTCGAGTGCATACTGTATATCAAATTTAAAATGATATCTCAATTCGTTCGAAAGTTATTGCGCCAAAGCTTCTATTCGAAATATTGAGCGCCATTGCTGGTCGTTTAGCCGATCGTTTAGGAGTTTATGATTCAGAATTTTTCGTTGTTCTTACAGAACGAGCCCTTCCTTTTGGTTTTTGTCTGACGGCAGAACAGTACTGCGAAACTTGTACCCACTTTCCTATTGTTACTCGAGTAGGAACTGGCTCTCGTCGATTTAAATAAAAATGACGGCAAGATAGACGCTGGGTGGTTACAATATAATTACTAATCTTGAAATAAGCTTCAACAGCAATAGGATATAGGACCAACGATCCATTTTCGCAATTAAACTGACGTTTTTCGCAAACTATTTGACAACTGTCAAAGATTGACGTTTATCGAGAACGGATGGCGACTTGAATTGAAGTCAGGTCTTATTTTAGTGAATTTTCTTACGAAAATTCACTAATGGGAGATTCGTGTTATATATATATATATATATATATATATATATATATATATATATATATATATATATATATATATATATATATATATATATATATATATATATATATATATATATATATATCGTACCGATAACTCAAAAAATAAGGGACCAATCTTGATCAATTTGGTGAGTACCTTCCTTTTGCAAGTGGCTTGGATAAGTTTGTTATCCAGAAAAATCAGACCAGGTTTTCCCGGAAAATTTTGTGTTTTCTTCCTATAAAAAATTATATCTCCGGAAATAACAAAGTAATGGCAACCATGTGATCGTATTTATATTATAAAGAGTGAACCACGTACCAAAATTTAAGTCTCTAAGTTTAGGGACAAAAAAGTGACGGGCAGCTAAAAAACAAATTTTGGAGTTTTCCTCAGAACGTCAAACTCGCAAAAATTGCCAAATGTTTAGGCAAAGAACGTGAAACAAATACGGATTGTGAAAAGAAAACGTTGCAAGACTAGTGTTCTGCAAACACTTAAGCTTCATATTCAACCGTCATTGCCCTTCATTTTACTTATTGTTTACAGAAAATTCATTTCAAGTAGACCCTTTCTCTGATGCTTTGGCTGTCGGTATAGTTAAGTTCATGCTTTCGCTGTAGGTTTAGTGAAGTTTATGATTTAACGGTATACAATTTTTAACTAATTTTCGTAGAACAAATTCGTTAATGCATTTTTGCATTTTTTATAGAAATATGATGCATTTTGTAAGAAAAAAAATTGGACGCAGTAAGTGCGTTTTGGTAGCGAATGTTCATTAAATCCTTCAAATTTCAATAACTCAATTTGGTATTAACGTAAGTTTTGTTGGTTAGGAAACCAACATTTAACTTCATTTTCGAAAAATTATTTCTACAATCACAGGGTGACCCATAAGTCGTTGTTGATATAATTTTTTTTTATCGAACACGTTATTGATTTTTTGCATTTTCCATCGAAATATAATGCATGTTTGTAAGATAAGACATTCTGGACGCAGCAAGTCCGTTACGGTAGCGAATTTTCTTTAAATGCTTCTAATTTGAATAACTCAATATGCTATTAACCTATAAGGTTGACCAAGAAACAGTTTTTTCGGGAACACTTTAAGTTTTCTTTCGCAAATTTTTGTACATTTTCAAACAATAAAGTTGTTTTGATGAAACATGGCACATTGTTTTTACTATATACTGGTAACCAAATTTGATGCCTGCTTTCTTAAAAAACACACATATTTGCTATTTAAAGACATTTTTATGAAAATTCACTGCCATAACGCACTTGCTGCGTCCCGAACATTTTATATTACTGAATAATGCAGTTTAGAAATGGATACGTCATTATACCTAATCCTGTACTTTTTATTACATTATTTACTCGTATTTTCCTACCACAAGTTTTGTTATAAGCATTAATATTTTATTTTTTATTTGACGATATGTCTAACCAATCACATTCATCCGTAACACCTTATTACTGGTATTATGATTCTTATTATATTATCGTACCCCGTATGTCAGCGGCAGCTAATTTAAGCCATTAATCCATTTTAAGGCAAAGTGAATGGAAGTCGGCTTTGTTATGATTTTTCTGGTCTATTCCCACATGTAGGTGTTCTTGCACCAAGAGTGAAACTTGTCAACTTCAGATATGGTAGTCGAAGATGTAATGGAGATGAATTTTTATTATTTCAGTTGCGTAATACACTTTATATCTACCTACCATTAGAAAATGTAAACAACGAACTCAAACAATGCTGTTAATTCAGCAAGATCCTTTTGTTTGTGTACATTTGTCAACTTCTTAAAATTTCGTCGTTAGTAACTACCTTTAAAAATTGGTGTCGCTTAATATTTATGGCAATATAATTTGCATAAAATTTGCAATAGCTCATCCTCAACAATTGAGAATATTTTATGTAAGTAAAATGTAAATTGCTATAAATTAACATCCTTTATCACCTCTATTTCATTTTATCAACAATATACAGGGTGCCTCCTATCCTTTAGAACAAAATGAAGTATGTGTATCGTCACCTGATTTTTAAGACGAAAATATGATATGTGTGTGTTTTTATATCTTTAACGTCAGTCTATTTCCGCGACTATGGCCGATCACCGACGCCAGGGAGTATTTTCACCTCCTTATCCTGGAAACTTTGCCGTGTCTCTTCCCTCCTCTGAGGACAGAAGGGATCTTTAGCGTGCCCAAAATAGCATGGACCCCTCAATTCGGATCTCCGGGAGAGGGGTGTACAGGGGGCGCCAGCATCAAGATTTAACTTACCCTTCTCGAATATATGTGGCCTAAATTCTAACCTGAACTCCGTCCACCATTTCCTCCAGGCTAACAGGCCCCAACTCCTCTTCCTCACCGAAACCCAAATCAGTGCCAAAACAGCCACTAATCACCTTAATTTCCCGGGGTATGAGCTCCTTACTTATTTTAGATTGCATGGATGCGTGTGCGCGTACGTCCGTAGCAATCTACCTTGCACCAGACTCCCAAATTTAGAAGCTGGAAGAAAAGACATACTATGGATAAAAGTATCTCTCAGGGCTGCAACTAAATTTAATCTGTTGCATTTAACGGTCACCTTCTGACAACAACTTTGCCCAGTTTTTTGACTACCTTTCTGAAAAAACCGACCATCTGATTTCTGAATATCCTTCCTCCGAGGTCACTATTCTTGGTGACTTCAATGTCCATAATAAGGAATGGCTAGGATCTTCAAAAACCGATCCACAAGGAAGAGCAGCGAAGGCCTTTGCAGTCAGCAATTCTTTAGCCAATATGGTTCAGCAACCTATTTACTTTCGTCGCATCCCAACACACAGCTCAAATCCCTTGGATCTCCCTATTACTACAAATCCTGACGGCTATAAGATATCAGTCACCGCCCCCCTGGGTCGCTCAGACCACGGCATGGTCACTGCTTCCTGCGCAATGCAACTCGAGGTTTCACAGTTATCACACCCACGTATCGGTTGGCACTACAACTCCGCGAACTGAGACGAAATGCGAGATTACTTTTTCTCATTTTCATTGGCGTCTGTCTGCTTCTCTCATCCTGACCCCTATGATATCTCACAAAACGTCACCGAAAATATCCAAGCTGGCATGGAATTATTTATTCCACGTACACATAAAACCTCTGCAGCTACTCAAAAGCCCTGGTTCTCTAAATCCTGGGACAAGGCCAGACTTAAAAAGATCAAAGCTCACAAAAAGCTTCTACACAATCCCAGTCAAGAAAACCGTCAATCATTTAACGACGCAAGAAACCGCTATGTCCGCATTCTTTCTGAGGCAAAAACTCGTTTAATAACCACATTAAAAACAAAGTCCTCTTAAGCTCCAACGGCAGCAAACCCTTCTGGACTCTTGCTAAATCTATTGGGAATAATTTCTGCAAGAGCTCGTTCCCACCTGTATGTCTCAGATGATGAAATTGTGGATCGAAATCTCAATTGGCACCAACATGTCAAATCAATTGCAGAAGCGGTTGCTAAGAAATTATGTTTCCTCTTCCGGGCTCGCAAATACTTTTCACCAGCTAATCTCGATACCTTATATACTTCACAAATAAGACCAAACCTTGAATACTGCTCCCAAATTTGGGGAGCTGCTGCCGCTTCTACACTCGCTATCCTGGACTCCATTCAGAAGTGAGCTATACGTCTCATCGGTGACCCTACCCTCACCCAAAGGCTGCCATCTCTTTCACACCGACGTGCCGTTGGTGACCTCTCTCTCTTTTATAGATATCTGCACGGGCACTGCTCAGAGGAGCTTTCTTCCATAGTTCCTCCACCTGCTGTCCTCAACAAATCTACCAGGGGAACAGAACGAATGCACTCTTTTACTTTTTAGGTTACCAGACATATAACATCTTGTTATGCCCGCTCTTTTGTCCTGAGGACTTACAAGTTTTAGAATTACTTGCCGGCACATGTTTTTCCTTCTCCCCCGAACCTCCAAACCTTCAAGTCCAGAATTAACTAGTTGCCTCTTTCCTCCTTGTCGACACCCACGGTACGATAGTATTTAGGCTGTAAGCCCTCGTGGTGTGTTGTTGAAATAAAATAAATAAAAAAATACGGAACCGACGGGTGGAACGTGCAGACATTCAACGTGCTCAAATTAAATGCCGGTTGATGTTAATGTTACAGTGTGTACTAACAAAGTGAAAGGGGGACCCTGGCATTGAACCAAGTACCGTTTGGTTCAGAAGCACACGTTATTACCACTGAACCACCGAGATAAAATGTGGTACAAAAGTTTTTCGAATGGTACTTTGTTTTCGAAATATGGGGTTTCATGAAACCTTTTTTGTTCTTCTTTCTTTTGTTAATTCATGAGAAACAAATTACAGTGGCATTTCTTAGATATTTCCACTGCAATCACATTTGATTTCTTCATGACATTTGTCTTCTATTTGATATTTTTGACATATTCTGTTTAACTATTTTTCAATTTATCTCTGTTACATACTCTTTTTAATGGCTTAGTTTACCAACCCAAAACTGAATCAACTCCATTTTATGTAGGGTGTAGCAACCGAAAGTGCGCGAGAAGCAAAACGGTTATATGCAATACGTTTTCCTAATAGACGAATACGATATCCAGTAACATTTACAAGATTGCATCTTAGGTTAGAGAAAACTGGTAGCTTGGCAAAAAGAAAAATAGGCGGCCGAACATTTACAGAGCTCCACAACTTGGGGAAGTTGCAATTAAATGTTTCAAGCATGGTGGAGGAATCGCCAGACACAAAGTAGGAGGAAAGTCGGAAACGAGTTACATGTGAATTGCAAAACACTTTGGAGCATCTTAAAGGACTATCTACTTTTAGCGAATTTTTCGAGAATATATATATATATATATATATATATATATATATATATATATATATATATATATATATATATATATATATATATATATATTATACAGAGTGATTTTTGTACCAAGAGCAAAGTCGAATAAGAATTCAATTGAAGCATTTTAAAGGGTTGATAAGGGATGTTACACCCGTAAAATGTGACAGAATTTTTTTAAGCTATTGGCGGATTTAAAGAATTAATATTTCACTGTATGAGGAACTTAATTCTAAAACTTTTATTACTCTTATTAATTTTCAAAAAACTTTATCGTTATCAATAAAATTCCGTATAATTAAGTACAGGTATTAGATCTGTGTTATTTAAAATCATCGGAAATTCAAACGCTGGCTATGAAATTTAACGTCAGACTTGACAATCAGAAAAATAAGTCGTTTTATTTTAGTGATATTTGCTGAGTGTTGTGATAATGGCCGGGAAGTTTTCATTTAGCGAACAAGTTGACATGCTATTAGTGTTAGGTTTCTGTGAAGGAAACTATAGAAGAAGTGTTGAAGAATATCGGAGAAGATTTCCTAATCGTGTAATCCTTCATAGAGAAACATTTGCCAATGTTGAAAGACGGGCTCGAGAAACAGGCAAGTTTTTCAGTAACACTGGAGAACGTGCTAATGCAACCAAGGCACAAGACGAAGAACTTACTTTGAATAAAATTGAAGATGACCCATATATTAGTACTAGAAATCTATCTGGACAAACTGCTATATCGCAAACTTCTGTTCACCGAGTAATAAGACGTAATCTACTGTACCCATATCGTATCCAAAAAGTGCAAGAATTGTTACCGGGAGATTTGGTTAAACGAGTGAATTTCTGTCAGTTTATTTTGCATCAAGGAATTAATTTTCAAAAGAGAATTCTTTTTAATTACGAAGCTTGTTTCACCCGCAGAGGTATTACAAATTTACATAACTATCATGAATATTGTAATGTAAACCCTCATTCAATAACTCCTCGACATTTCTAATGCGAGTTTAAAATAAATGTTTGGATCGGTATTATTGATCGGTATTTAATTGATCTAGTTATTTTACCAAATCGATTAAATGACGAAACTTATTTAGAATTTCTCCAAAACAATTTCCCGGATCTACTCGACGAGGTGCCTCTACAACTTAGACTGGAACATTGGTTTATGCACGATGGAGCGCCGCCTCATTTCAGTATTGCTGTTAGAGACTATTTAAACCACCAGTATCCAAATAAATGGATTGAAAGAGAAAATAATTGCCCACAAATTTTGCCTTCACGATCGCCAAACCTCAACAAATGTGACTTCTTTCTTTGGAGAATGTTCAAAAATGTATGTAATTTTCGCCAAATGCATTTCTAGCCGAATTGTGGAATCGCATTACACATAAATGCACACTCATTAGAAACAACCAACAGTAGTTGGATAAAGTAGACTTTAATTTTCGACGAAGAATAAATTTATGCCTGAGAGAGAACGTTGATCATTTTGAACAATTTTTTAAATTTATCGGTGCAAATGTTATGTTATTTATATTGTTTCAGTTGTTTGTTTTTCTACTAAATTCTTTTCATTACAACCTTTTTCCTTATTGTCAAGTCTGAGGTTAAATTTCGTAGCCAACGTTTGAATTTCCAATTATTTTAAATAACACAGCTCTAATACCTGTATGTAGTTATTCGGAATTTTGTTTAAAACGACAAAGTATTTTGAAAATTAATACGAGTAATAGAAGTTTTAGACTTAAATTCCCCATAAAATGAAATAATTATTTTTTAAATCGGCCAATAGTTTAAAAAGTTCTGTCACCTTTTATGGGTGAATCAGCCCTTATCAACCATTTAAAATGCTTCAATTGAATTCTTATTACTGTCGATTATTGCTCTTGGCACAGTCAAAAGTGTACCAAATTCAGTTCTTCTAGGTTCAAGCATAACTGAGATATTGATTTTTTTCGAAATTAGGAACCCCACTGTGAAGGCCTATAACTTGTCAGGGGTGCAACTTAGTATAGGGGTAAGTTGCGTTAAGTCACAATATTTTGGGTTCCCCCACACACCCCTGTTGTTAATAATAATAAATGTTTAGTAAGTTATTGTAGAAAAAAGTTGTCGAATTTTTGTGAAAAATATAATTTTGTGTAACATTAGTGAAGCAAATTTCTGCAAAAAGGTGAATTTTTGTAAAAATAATTGTAAAATTTCGTAGAATTTTCTTCAATTTTGGTCATAAAGCTGTTTGTAAATAATTATATTTTGGTAGGTGTGTAAATAGCTTGAAGCGAATCGTTGGCTAGGAAAATGGTGTAACGAGGCCTGACTTACGGAGTGAATTATTAAGTGGAACAGATCAACGGATTTACGGGAACGGTCCCGGGCGCCAGATTTTGAAAAGGTTTACTCCCTTCGAGGATGTCTGCGACCTCGTCACAAGGCTCTGGCCACGATTGTGGTCAGAGTGCCTGGATAGCTCTGTGGAGAGGGTCCGGTAGCCTACGATGTAACAGGCCGTGTAGATACCTCAGAGGTTGCGCGCTTCAATCGCTCCCCCGGTATTTCCCTGACCTTCCGAAAGTTTGTATGGGTGTAGCAGATTTATTTGCGATTATAACATAGACTGAATATACTTTCCGCACTATTTATTGCCTCGTAAAACGTTACAGTCCACTGGTATTCTTACAATGTGAGTGGTACTTATCACGCTAATTTATCCTAAAACAAGTTATGTTACTGGTGACGAGCCAACAAAATGAATTATTCCCCCATGGAGAATAAACGTGGAAGACACGCGGATAGAAACTCTGAGTACTGTGGTTTACGACTTGTGGATGCAGCCGTTAAGTGGGTCGATTGGAGAAACGCTCCTCAAATAGCTAAAATGGCGTATATATGCCGAAGTTGGTACCACGATATCAAACGCCTCGACGCCAGGGAGTCGATAAGGAACGGGAAGGGTTATAGGGGGACACCTTGTGGAAGGATATTGTCATATACTCACTCGACCTTGGCCTGCTTGTGTACTTACAGTGTCCAGACCAGAGTCGAATGAGAACGGTCGTACGCAATACACTCGAGAGATCTGTGTTAGCTACAGCATCACCTCTCGAAAGTATTACGACACGCCAACAATAATGGGATAGGGTAGCGGAAGGAAACTGCGCTGGATCCCGCGATCTCGACGTCATCGGACAGACATGCGGAACTGAGAAAAATATCCGAAAATTCGCTATATCTAAATGAAATAAGAAAAGCCTAAGGGGTTCTTACCTAGACTACGTTCGGAAGAATTATTAGAATACAAAATTGTCTTATGCAACAACGAGACGGACGGTACTGTATTCTAACGTTTTGTTACAATTTAAACGAACAGACTTTTTATTCACTGAAGCGAAATTCAAGTTATAGATTTAAACACGCTACGGCAAACGGTAAACTCTTTCTCCTTCCGTTGTTATTGTATCTCTAGCCACCGGCTCAAAAATCTTAATCGGTGGAAGATACCTTATCCTTATCTTCTGCAGATATGTTTTTACTCCGCCGCGATAATTCGAAAATGCGTACTTTTAAGAAATATTAATGATAAAATAATGATTTTTACTGCATAGAATTTTTACCCGTGTGGTTTATGTTATATTTATTTTCGAACAGTCGCTTTTGATATCTACAGCTGTTCTGAAAATATCTACTTCGTCACAATGGGACCAGTTTTTTCTGGAACTTTCTAAGTTTATTTTTGGAAAACGTTTGTACTTTTTTAAACAACAAACCATTTTAATAAAATACAGTACATTGTTACTACGATATAGGTTATACTGCTAACCAAATATCGTTCTGTTAAAAACAAGACATATTTGCCATTAAAAACATTATTACGAAAAGTCGCTACCATAACGCATTTGCTGCCTCCAGACTTTTTTAATGTTATGTTAAACGTTACAAAAATGTGAATATTAGCCTCATATCTCACGAAACTATATATCTTAATGACTCATGCATAATCTTGACCTAAAAACGAGAAGGCACAATGGATCTCGAACGCGGTTTTTTAACCAGTCAAATAATTGATTCTAAAATTATGCTTGCTGAAAATTCACCCTTAAAATATTACACGGCTGCATTTAATTGTGGAAGATAATTACTTTACAACGATTAATTCATGTGTGCTGCTCTTGTGTGTATGTGTGACCGAATTTATAAAAGTTGAAGGCCATGAGAACCAATATTTAAATCTCGTATTTGACCGTGTGTGTTCTTGTGCTGTCATACGCGAATTGCAATAGCCGTGGGGTGTAGGTGATAGTTTCATCACAGCATGGAGCGGATATGACGAAAACCGCCTCAAGTCACCTAACTTGTTCATTGTAGATAGTTAGTTCCCTACGCTAATGGTACTACTGATTTTGCGTCGTATTGCACGTGCCATTACGCTACCCTGTCTTTCCTATCCTCGCATTTAATGAAAACCTCGCATCTCAATTTCAGACGAATTAGAGATAACTAGTTTTTCAGTCCAATATAAGCGCTTCCGAGTTTAGAAAATACATGCGCCTCTTATTATCAGCTCAAATACGTCTGCGCCAAAGCTGCCAGTCAACATAATTGGGATATGTGCGAACGTTATGTTCATTAGGAAAATTCACCAATAGAGAGGCAACGATGGTGAGACTTTCGGTAAAAATTTTCAAATGAACGCGAAAGAGGGCCCCTAGAACCCACACCCATGGTTCATTTAAACTTTTATTTTATATTATATATATATATATATATATATATATATATATATATATATATATATATATATATATATATATATATATATATATATATATATATATATATATAGGGTGGCGCATTGAAAACGAAACAGACCGATTTACGTCCAAAGAAATTTTTTTTAAGAAACGCTGAAACATGTCTATTTTAATATTGAGGGGGACATGTTTTGAGATAAAACTTAACTTTGTCACATTAACCCTTTAAGGGTGGTGATAACAACCCTTATATTTTAAATAGGGAACATAGGTCGAGTGTTGCATCATTTGAAAGCTCTTTCTTTTCTGAATTCAGCACACTAATTTTTTTGGAAGTTTTATCAACTCGTTTAAAAATTATTCACAGTTGAAGTTGCAAAAACGCATTTCACTCATTCTGATAAGAAATGTGCTGATAGTGCTGATCATGTTTTGTTGGTTTGTAAACAAAAAATTGACTATCAGAACACATCTTATCGGAATGAGAGAAGTGCGGTTTATTATTTCAGTTTATCGGTCGGTTTGATACTTGATAGTACTACCAAAAATTAATTTCACAATGGTGTATTCTGTAGAAGAAAGAGTTGAAATAATTTTTTTTTTTTCAAAAACGATGACTGTGCCAACCGCACCGCAGATTTGTTTAATGAACGATATCCGAAGAGACATGTTAGAAATGAGACTACTGAGATTGAAGTTTTAGGACAAATTGCTGCAGACCCAACTTTGAGCACGAGAAAGTTGGCCACTGTTTCAAACATCAAAAGAAGAACTATTCAGCGAATATTGAAGCATCATAAATTTCAACCGTATAAAATTCATCTTGTACAACAACTGAATAAAGATGACGTTGATCGGCGGCTGGAGTTTTGTTAAGTTATGACTGCACGAATAGCTGATAACGGGAACTTTCTGTTCAATATCTGTTTTTCAGACGAGTGTACGCTTTTATTAAACCCTACAGTCAATCGTCATGATTGTCGTTATTGGGCAGATAATAATCCAAGAAATCTACACACAAACTTCACAGAAATTGAATGTCTGGACTGGCATTTTTGGAGACCGTTTAATCAGACCAATTTTTCTTGATGGCAATTTGACTGGAGAAACAGAGTTACTAAAAGCTATCGTTTACCCTCTACCAATTGACATTGTTGAAAATGATGATCACTATCAAGAAAACAAGTTCGTATTTCAACAAGATGGAGCTCCTCCGCATTTTTCACAACGTGTTAGGGAGTTTTTGAACAGAGAGTTTCCAGGACAATGGACATAGAGGTGCTATTTAGAGGCCCCCTAGATCACCGGATTTAACTCCTTTAGACTTCTTTCTATTGGGCAATTTAAAGAGTAGAATTTACGCAACAAAACCGGAGTCTCTGGAAGAAATACGACGACGTATTGTTGAATAATGCCGTCTAATAACTCCACAAATGCTCCAGAATGTCAGAGCTCGTTTTGAACAAAATTTGTACTTTTCTGTGGAAGCTGGTGGTCAAAAATTTTAAGACTTACTTAACTGGATAAACATTTTTGAACGTTTGGTTTTGTTTTTTAGTTTTTTTACGAAAAATTGACTAATTAGTGCATTTCTTATCACAATGAATGAAATACGTTCTTGAAACTCCAACTGTGAATAAGTTTTAAACGAGTTGATAAACGTTCCAAAGAATTTGTGCGCTGAATTCAGAAAAGAAAGAGCTTTCAAATGATGTAACACTCAACCCATGTTCCCTATTTAAAATATAAGAGTTGTTATCACCACCCTTAAGGGGTTGATGTGACAAAGTTGAGTTTTATGTCAAAACATGTCCCCCTCAATATTAAAATTGACGTGTTTCAGCGTTTCTTAAAAAAATTCTCTGAACGCAAATCGGTCTGTTTCGTTTTCAATGCGCCACCCTATATATATATATATATATATATATATATATATATATATATATATATATATATATATATATATATATATATATATACATCGGAAAGGTCTAGGGATATTTTTAAATAATACAAAAAAGGAAATTGATTTCGAATTCTGTCATTCCTCAGTTGTTGTTTAGTATCTGCATTTAAAATATTGTGTTTTAGCATGGAACGGCGACATTTGGCTTTAGACCAAATGAATCGAGCGGTAGGCCTTTTTCAAGCGGGCATGCGACAGAATGAAGTAGCTGAGCGGATGGATGTGATAAGTCGTTTATGGACATCCAGGACGAGGACGCTCTACGACGGCAGGTCATGATAGATTTTTATGTTTAACCGCCAGAAGGCAGGCTACAATTACGGCATCTGAATTGGTTATGACTCTGCAAAGGGCGCATAATATAACCATTAGCCGAGATAATGTAAGAAATCGTCTTACGAAGCAAACCTCTCTAGTAGACGTCCACTCAGATGTTCAGCTATTTCCAGAGGCAATCGCGTTGCGAGATTGAACTGGTGTCATAATTATACGAACTGGACTGCAGATAGCTGAGCTACAGTTTTATTCACAGACGAATTTGGGTTCGGTTTCCATCCGGATTTTCGTCAAAGAAGGGTGTGGAGACGATCTGGAAATGCGAAACGCTTAAGACATATTCAGAAAGTGTACACGTACAGAGGTGGTACAATAATGGCATGGGGCGAAATAATTATTGGCGGCAGAACTGAACTCGTTTTTCAAAATCGCTTCCCAACAGCTCAGCTATATCTGGATACCATTCTTCAACCCATCGTGCATCCATTTGCAGGCTCTGTTGGTCAAAACTTCTGCCTAATACATGATAATGCTCGTCCACATACCGCATGCATCGTAACTGGTTGGATAACGCAGGAATTGAAGCTTTACCATGGCTAGCACAATCCGCGGACCTGAATCCGATAGAGCATGTCTGGAATATGCTTCAACGAAGAATTACTCCACATATGGGTAACATCAACAATGCGTTTACATTCCAGGAGCTTCTGAAAGCAGAGTGGGCACGTTTACCACAAGAAGACTTTGACAATCTTATTTTGTCTATCAGCAATAGATGTAGAGCTGTAATTACTCAACGTGGAGGTCATACTTTTTATTAAACTTTTTTTCACATGCTCGAAAGTTTTTGAATATATATATATATATATATATATATATATATATATATATATATATATATATATATATATATATATATATATATATATATATATATATACATGTATGTGTATGTATGTATGTATCCGAGCGATAACACAAAAAATACTCAACTGACGAACGAAACTTGGCACATATCTTCATTTTGTTAATGTCTTGGACAAGTTCGCAAATCAGCGGGCATTTTTCTGCCCAAAGATATACAAAAATATTTTTGAAACCGCTATATTACTGAAACTATTAGATTAACTGGTGTGACACTTTATATCTAGCTGTGAAATGTTGTAAATAAACTTTTGTTGTGAATTTTGAGTGGATTTTTTCTAAATTAAGAATAAAGTCTGAAAGATATAAATTGAAATGACTACAGTGGTTTCAGTCCAATGCCTGATAATGGCAGAGTAGTCAGCTGCCATGCGTTGATTAATAAATAGTACGTACATAAGTCATAATTCAACGATAATCGATTAAATCATTTGTCAACAGTTGCGACGTGATGACATGCGATTAAAAATTTGTTCAGTGATAACTTTTTCAAGTGGGAGATTCGATAAAATGTTTAAAATACACAATATGTGTAGCTTGCTGAACGGCCTCAATTAAAGGTTGAGACTGAAATTACAGGATATAGTAGATAGATCAAGGTTTGAGGGAGGCTATAATGAAATTTTTAAGGAACTCTCGCTTTTATAAAGAAAATATGAGGTCTTTTCCAAACCATTATTTAACATTTTTTGTCACAGAATATGTTCAAAAATACTCGTCGCGTGTATATATATATATATATATATATATATATATATATATATATATATATATATATATATATATATATATAAGTGTCCACTTGTAGAACGCAAATCACCACAACACATCTTATGAAAGACATATGTGCTGTGATGAATTGGGTTCTCCTCCAAGTGTATTTATCAGTGCTCATCACAGGTTCCACTGTTCACTTAGTGAAGTATGATATTATTAGCTTGGATGAGTTCGTTATCCAGTTCGGTCGGAGCAGTTTTTCCAAAGGAAAACTTAATTTTTCTCAAAAAGTAAATCAGTTAAAATAAAAATAAAGTTATTTTGATGAAATTCAGCAGACATCTCGCCCTGGTAAAGACTTTATCATATACCAAAATTCAGCTTTCTAGATTCATAGCAAATTGGGTTGGCCAAATTTGAAACGTTTAATGAAAGTTCGCTACCACGACGCACTTACTGCGTCCTAAATTTGTTTACGATTTTCATAAATTATATAACAATATATATTACCCAAATCCTCTGAGATTTACAGCCTTGTCTATAACCCATCTCATCAAGCATGTGATTTGTAATAAGATAACACCACACTGTCGTTAACCTTAATTCTCTTTAACAATTAGTTCGACACTAAATAATATTTATAATTTATGAGTTTTATAATGTTCGTAAAAATATCTACTTGATTTACAAGGTAATAAAATAACGTGTTACTGCAATAATGCACTATTTGGGTTTCTCAAGGTCTTCTAAGCGATCTATGAAATAACATATGTAACCACGTTATTTTATTTTGCTAATGTTGTTGAGTAATTTAAAAAGTCTTCTACTCAAAAATAAATTTAAAAAGTAGAAGACGCAGCAAGTGCGTTATGGTAGTGATTTTTCTATTAAATCGTTGATATTTGAATACCTCAATTTTATATAAACTTAGACAGTTGAATTTTGGTACGTGGCAAGGTCTTTCTCAAGGCAACATATCCACCAAATTTCATTAAAATAGCTTTGTAATTTTTGGAGAAACAATTTTTTTTCGAAAGAAAACTCAAAATTTGAATAACTCAATTTTCTATAAGCTTAGAAAGTTGAATTTTGGCTTGTAGTAAGATCTTCGCCAAGGCTATATATTCACCAAATTTCATTACAATAGATCTGTAATTTTCGAAGACAAATTTTTTTTAGAAAGAAAACTCAAAATTTTCCCAGAAAAACTTGTTCGATTTTCTTGGCTAACGAACTCATCCAAGCCATTAATAAAAGAAACACTTGACAAGGTTGATCGAAATCAGGTAGTTATTTTTTGAGTTAGCGGTTGGATACATACATATATATATATATATATATATATATATATATATATATATATATATATATATATATATATATATATATATATATATATATATATGTATATATATATATATATATATACATACATATATATATATATATATATATATATATATATATATATATATATATATATATATATATATATATATATATATATATATATATATATATATATATATATATATAGATTTCTAAATTCTCCATTAGAGATGTCACGATGAAAAACTTTTGAAAACATTTCTTCAGATAAGCGCGAATTTGGGTCCGTAGAACCCAAAACCAAGGTGCGTTAAGTTTTTTATATGTTTTGCTGGTGGAAAATCGGGGAAAACTTTTTGAAAACGCAATATTTTTGTAAGTATCAGAGTAACTAGATTGAGACTTTACACGTGGCTAGAAATAGTGCAAATAACCGTATGTTATGAGTTTTAAGTCATTTGGTAGACAATATTTAGAGTTTTTTCCAAATTAAAAATAATATCCCAAAGACATGCGTTTAAAGTCCAATGCCTGACAGACAGAGTAGTTAACTGCCACGCGTATATTGATTCATACAACAGGTATAAACCATACATCAACGGTAACCAAACTAAATATATACCAGGCGTAAAGCATACTACCCGAACCAACAGTCATAAAATCTCGGCGCAATGATGGAATATGGCACACGACATGAAATTAAAAATATAGTAGAAATATAAACAAAATCAAGTCAAGTCCATTAAAATTATTCTAAAATAGTTTCTTTTTTCATTAAACTTAAACATAAGACGTAATATAAGACCGAAACAATCCTTGAATATGTTTCAATTGCAATCCTACTAATTCCGTGTATCATGTAGACAGACTATTAGTTGATGTGTTAGCAAATAGCGCATTGGAAGGTGCTGGACTGCTACGCAAAAGGTTGCATGATCGAATCCAGCTCGATGAATGTATATTTTTTATGTTTTATTTTGACATTTGGAGAAACAATAGTGCACAGATTTCATACGTTTTGAACAAGATCTAATTTTTGTTTAAAACGCCTGAAAAAGTTTGTCACTTTGTGTCTGAAATTGTGATTTTCAACAGACATTTTGTTATTGTTGATATTGAAAAACTTGGTTTGATTAGGTTTGATTAGGTTGACTACGAAACGAAATCTTACTGGCGATTAATAAGGCAAAATAACTGCGACGTTTATAATTTGGCAGATACGTTACTGCTCTAAATATGAATTAAGTTTCCTGTCTAGTTTTACCGAGCAATTTTGAAGTTTATCAGTGCAGTCTTGTATGTCACAGGCAAGCTGGCACAACTGCAGTGTATTGTGCGCATGTTACACCCCTCGACATGAGGGTACCTGCAATATTCCAGACCTGGACAAGGCCTATTCGTTCATCAGAACAGCTTCGAAAAGCTTCTGCACCGAGTGCATTTGATTTGTACACGAGCACGCGTTGTGGTATTACACGTTCAGCCTACATATAATGCATATCATTGGTATATAGATGTTATGGCTTCAAAGCCTATTCGTTCATCAGATTAGCTTCGAAAAGCTTCTGCAACGAGTGCAGTTGATTCTTACACGAGCACGCGTTGTGCTATTACACGTTCAGCCTATATATAATGTATATCATTAGTATATAGGTTTTATGGCTTTAGAGCCTATTCGTTCAACACATCAGCTTCGAAGAGCTTCTGCATCGAGTGCATTTGTAGTATTACACGTATATCAATAGTATATAGTTTATTGTTTTTAAATATATAACTACGTTAAGTGTTTCCAAGAGATTTTAATCCATAACACGATACAGTCCATTTAATAAGTAAGTAGCAGCAACTACAGCCAAATGTCAGTGTTGTGTGTGTGGTTCGTACACACACAACACTGACATTTGGTCCTTCGAGCCGGATTTTCAACACAATTGCTCAATTAGAGGCGCAGTATTTAACACAATTGTAGTTATCGCTAATAGTGAAAACCCCAACAGAAGACGAACATTTCCTTCTGGTAATCTTTTGTAAAACTAATGAAATTTGTAATACAAGTTTCTTTTAAAGACACTTACACTGTCTACAGATATGGCCAAATTTTGTTCTTGAACTTCATAGAAAACTGAGTACTGGGCATTTTTCTCAAAAAGAGTTGGAACAAGATTTTTTTTATAATAGAGAGATATCGCTGGCAACACTTTCGAAAGAATTCTCCAAACATGCCCGTACTAGGACTTCCAAAATCGATCTTCAAGGTCTGTGTAAGTTTAAAGTTTTAGCTTTACTAATATGCCGTTTAATATTAGTGTACAATTCTTATGAAAATTTGTTACTATAACGCACTTGCTGCGTCCCGAAATTTTTCTTATTTGAGCAATTCACAAACAGTTTGTTGCTTTGATGGTGCATACATGAAATAACAATATTTACTATCCAATATCAAATTTCATTGAGTGTAAGCAACAATGCGTAACCACGGCTAATTATTAGCGGTGGTCTCGGTGCCAAGCTGTCTATATGAGCCTGTGTCTTGTTCGGTCAAGCGTTGAGACTCACGCAATGGCCTAGACTATGGACAATGCGACACCCACATAGGTCACAGTCTTATATTTTAAGGTTAAATATGAGGAAATACGTTTATAATTATTTAATATTATATAGTACGTTATGTAATAAGCCTTTAGACTGCATTACTTGCCAGACCTAGACAGTTTTCATGAATGAATAACATTATTGTAGGACACCTCAAGCATAGAATAATATATTATATAGCGTGTGGAACACCCAAATGGAATAAATTCAGTATCTCAATTATTGTAATAAATTTTTGTAATAAATCCCGAAACACGTCTATTTTAGGTTAAAAAATGACATCCTGCGTTGTGGAAACTACAACCCCTCCGAGTGACAGTTCCGGATCCCATTTTTTTTAATACGAAGTAGGGGCGTCTGTTACCTCATTTGAAATACCTCTTTATTCTCTATTCAATGCCATGAGTTTAAAATGTGTTGCAAGAAGTAAGAGCAAAAAAAAAAGAAATTCATCTGATTCGCGAACTTCGCTACAACCCACTAAAAATATTATAGTTATAGTTATAGTTACAGTTATATCAGTAGCGGCTCGTGCCTTAATGCATTGGGGGTGCGCAAGAAAAAAAACGTTCGGGATGCAGCAAGTGCGTTATGGTAGTGAATTTTTATTAAATGCTTCAAATTTGAATAACTTAAATTTTTTACGAACTTAGAAAGTTTAATTTTGGTGTATAGTAGGGCCTTACACAGGGAAACATATCCCCCAAATTTCATCAAAACAACTTTCGGAGAAAAAAATTTCAAATTTTGAAAAACTCAATTTTCAAAAAATGTAGAAAGTTGAATTTTAGTGCGTAGTAAGGTCTTTTACGAGGCAACATATCCACCAAATTTCATTAAAATAGCTTTGTAATTTTCGGAGAAAAAGATTTTTTTTGGAAAAAACCTCAAAATTTTCCCGGAAAACCTTATCCGATTTTCCTGACTAACAAATCTCCCTAGCCATCAATAAAAGAAAGGCACTTGCCGAGTTTCATTAAAATCAGTTGCTTATTTTTTGAGTTATCGGTTGGATACATACATACATACAAATATATAAATATATATATATATATATATATATATATATATATATATATATATATATATATATATATATATGTAAACATATAAAAATTGAAACTGACCCCGGATATGGGTTTTAGGGGTCCTAGTCCGCGCTCATTTGAAAAAATTTATGCAAAGTCTCTCCATCGATACCTTCTATTCGTGATTTTTTTAAATAAAAATTCACTAAAAATGAAGAGCTCGCCTATTTTTTCCCCGAAAACGTATTATAAAAAAAACTTTTACTAAACTAACTAAACTTCATAATTATTAACTATACTTACCAAGTTTTCCTCTAGTAAGTTATAGGTTATAGTAGTTAAAAAGTCCCTTAGAAAGTTAACCTTTAAATTTAAAATACCCACTGTAATCACAGTTTCACAATTATTTTGTCCACTTATTAATTAAGCAACCCGAACTAGTAGCCATCATAATAATAATAATTGTCTTGTTAGAACATGTAAACAACAATGAAATGATCTAATTAAAATCAATCCGACGCGCAGCACTACACGAAAATTACCAAACACATGCTGGACACAGACACGCTCTGCCAAAATTCTACTGCAAACTGCAGGTGTAGAATTTGAGAGCGCACACCAGATTGCTTATTCGATCGTTTTCGACGATGAGACTCGATCATTACGCACTGAAGTATCGCATTTCCTCAAGAGCGCCGAAAAATACACACCGCCGGCAACTGATGTATATATGGATATTTGGATATGGAGATATATAACGATAGCGTCTGCAACCAACCATTACCACTATACTTATTCTGATGCTCTATTAATGGCTGCCGACTCTGCGATCCTCGATCGTCGATATACAATTTTTGTTTGTTGAATGCAGGAATGCAGGAGATAAAAAAGTAAATAAAAATTTATTAAAATATAGCATAGCAAAAATATTATTTTTTCCACGGCAGGTGGCAGTGCGCGTGCACGAGCGCACTTATTGAGCAGCCGCCCCTGAGTTATAGTTATAGTTATAGTTATAGTTTATTCATAGAATAATAGTAAAAAGCGCCTTACAAATAAGTATCTACTTGTGCTTGCAAACAGCGCAATTTAATCTGTTTTTACCCATACGTTGATACTCACAAAGTTCTTCACAATGACACTTTTCTAATTTGGCAAACTTCAGATTTTGATCATTAGACAGTAACTTACTTTAACATATTCCTTTTTTCTGTCTTCAACTTAAACCAATCCATGTCCATCGCTCTCTGTTACACCGTTACACTTTCAAAAACTTAAATTTTCCATTTATCCAAGTATTGACATTAAAATCGTATGTTTTGTTCCAGACGAACTTGACACGCCTAAAACTTGCTGCAGTAAAAAATAAAACACATCTATCTTTGTGTAGGAGATATTCAAAGATGCATGCCTGAAACGACGTGGCAGCATCCTAATCTAATGCATAAATCAAGTAGAGGATTTCAAACTGACAGTTCAAATAAACCGTAACAACAACTTACAAAACAATGACACAGACCTACTTGATATTTGCGACCATAATTATTTTTTATTTATTTGTACAATGTTTATGAAGAAAAATATGAAGTGTGTTATACCATTCGAAAGGTGACTTTTTTGCCATCTCAAAAATTAAAAATCCAATATGGCGGCCATAAGAGAAAAAAAGTTGACTATCGCTGCGCAAAAATTAGAGCAGATACGTCAATTGTGATGCCGTTAGTTGATTGCTCATATCAAATTATGCTCACAAAGCAAAAATTATAAGCCCATTTTTGATAATAAGGGATTTATTGTAAAATTTTGAAAATTGAGCTTTTCAGTTTTTTCAGGATATTTCAGGAACAAATCGACATATTCAAAATTTGTGTTCAGATATTGGGAAAGCTCAAATTTAGGCAACTTTTTGGTATTTAACCAGCTATGTATCTCTTACCGTTACTGATATATATATATATATATATATATATATATATATATATATATATATATATATATATATATATATATATATATATATATATATGTCTGAGCGATAACTCAAAAAATACTAAACTGATCTCAATCAAACTTGGCAAAAATCTTTCTTGCGCGAAAACCGAGATCGAGTTCATTAATCAGCTTTTATGCTTAAGTTTAAAACTTAAACCAATCCATGTCCATCGCTCTCTGTTACATCGGTACTCTTTCAAAAACTTAAGTTTTTCATTTGATCCAAATATTGACATTAAAATTGTATGTTTTGTTCCAGACAAAATTGCTACGTCTAAAACTTGCTGTAGTAAAAAATAAAACACACCTATGTTTGTATAGGAGATATTCAAAGGTGCATGCCTGAAACGACGTGGCAGCATCGTAATCGTACATAAAAATATCTTCTAATCAACATCAGAGGCATAACTGACATAATCGCAATCGTTATTTTTCTTCTTAAATTAGTTTATATCGTGTAGTTTAGTTTTGTACACCATAATCATCACTTATCCCTATAATAAGGAGTCAGACAGCGAAAGATCAGGTGATCGTGCTGGCCATTCTAACGATCCTCGCCTCCTCATCTAACGATTTGGAAATATTAAGTCAAGACACTGCCGGGAATTGATTTCTTGCTTGAACTATATCACATTTGCTGGAACTTGTGTGTTTTCTAGATCAGAATATAAGTTTTACAACGTTGTCACGACATTGTTCTGGAGCAGTGCAAAATGATTATCTCCACTCAAATTTCTATCAATGAAAAAGGGACCAATGACATGATTTCCAACTATTGCTCCCCAAACATTAACATTTTCAGGGTATTGGGTATGTCCTTTGGGATATAGATGGCAAATCGGGAAATGTTTATTGGCCATAGGCCAGCAACTTCAGTCTGTAATGGTGTTTTATTTCCGTAACCAATTATTAGGTGGACCATGCTTTTGAACTGCAGTTAACCATTGACAACTACTATCATGCGGTTACAATCACAGAGCAACTTAGTTGGTCGGTTTTACACAGTTCGGCTGTTTTTAAAATGAACGATTTTCTGCTAAAAGAAGCAAGCAACGACTTTTTTGCAATATTCTTGTGCTTGTTTTATGTTTTTTTCGGTTCTAAACATAAATTGTTTGAATATTTGCATCTTGTTCAAGTGACTAGAATTGCAAATAATAAGAGTTTATTTACATATACAAGTATTATTTAAATATCGACATTTATTCTTAGGCACAGCAAAGTGAAGAGAATTGCAAACCGAACACGTCTAAACTTAATAAAGTTGCATAATCATTTGTCATTGTTAATCGACCTAAATGTATTATGTTAACTTTATCGATTTTTAGTCCCAATTACAAGTTGATTGATCTAGCATATCTATAGGTACTAGTGAGTCAACCATACTACAAAGGATTACATATTTACAAGCTGATTTCAAATAATAAGGTGGTGGTTGCTAAGACAGCCTATTAATTTATTAAATATTATTTGATTAAAATATATCCAAAAGTTTTCGGGACGCAGCAAGTGCATGTTAGTAGTGAATTTTCATAAGAATTGTACACTATTAGTAAAGTATATTATTAAAACTAATTCTTTAAATTCAAATGGACCTGGAAGGTCGGTTTTAAAGGTCCCAGTTAGCGATTATTTAAATAAGTTTTTATTTTTTATGGAGTCAGAAAATTATAGTTTGATAAATATACTTAAGTACTGCAAGTCTCTTAAAAAAATTACAAATTTCATTAAAGTCACAAAAGTTTTCTAGACAAAAATTTATTATTTAAAAAGGGAATGTACCTGCCAAATCATAAATATGACAGGTATTTCTCGTTTTAATTGCTTGGATGGTTTTGTTTTAGTCAACCCAATCGAACTAGTTTTTTCAAACAAAACAACACAAAATATTTTTTAAAAACAACTTGTAGTTATCTGCGAAGCTCATTATGTTATTTTTCTTTAATTTAGTACCCAGGCAGGAAATTGAGTTATCGGATTTCAAATATTTTTACAAAAACTCTCTACCAGAATGTGTTTGCTGCACCTAGACCTTTTGTCAACACTTGTTTACTGTTGCTGTATCCACAATTTTTGAAAATATTGAAATATTGTAGCTCTCTATGTAAGACTGACAAACAAGGAAACCTAAATTTCACTTTTGGAAAAATATCTTAAACAAATGAAATAGGGTAACAATTTAAACATAAATTGAAAATTTAGGTTCGCTGCTATATCCCTTGCTCCCGCATATCTTCAAGCAAATTGAGACTAGTAAATAGATTATCCGTATATAATTTATATGGTAATTTTCGTTTTCCATCAGGAACTTCTCTTATCATTTGTACTAATGGAGCAGTACATTTTCCATATAACATTTCGTCACTTTCAAGACTCTTAGGATTTTTACCCTGATAAATGCCAAAATTTACACGGTAACCAGATTTGGTGTTTAGCGACCACATTTTGAAACCAAAACGAATGGGCTTACCCCGGATAAATTGTTTATACCCGTGCCTGCCAAAATACTTCACTATTGATTCATCATAATCTAAATCTTCTTCTGGAACAAACTATCGCAAAAACATTTTTTTCATATGGTCCATAAAAGGGCGTACTTTCCAGGCCTGTTAATCCATTTTAGTGTTGTCAGCCTAATGCAAATACTTCATAATCAGTTCAAACTTGTTTCGTCTCATACTATTTTTTACTCGCCATATCCTGTTGAGAATCCCAGTAGTGCCTTTTTCCTGGTTTATGATCATAGCCACTAAGAATCATTATGCCCAAGAAACATTTTAGTTCCTCTATTGTAATGTTAGGGTTCGAACAATTTTTGAATAAAGCATATTTTCTTGTCTCTTCTTGTATATAATGGAACAAATCATCAGCCCAAAATAATTTAAAAATGTCTACCAGACTCATATCTGTGAATTCTTGAACATTTCTTTTATGGTCTTTACCAAATCCCCATCAGCCCATGAAAAGTTTCTACTTTTTGTATCACGCCTTACAATATTTTCTTGTGCACTATTGACATTTTCGTCTATCCTTTTATTATGTAGCCTCGCTTCAGCTTGAGCCCTAAGTTGTCGTCCAGGTAAATCTTCGACATCCCCATCGTCATCCTCATTCCCAGACTCCTCATCAGTTATTACATTTACTTCTGGACGCTCGGTGTAAATGGTATCTACATTATCATCTTCATAAACCAGCCGTAAAGCTTCTTCCAGTGTTAGGCCCCCGCTAAAATAAATATGCCATATGATGTAATCATATATATTTATAAAAGACAATTTTCTGCTACATATGTTATTTTATTTCATCCTTTATCCTAGTGTTACATATATGTAAAACATAACTACTGTTGGTCTCAAAAACATGAAAACTGATTCTAAATACTGTTTTGGATAAATTACCAGATAATGTATGTAATACCTCCAATAATTCAGCAATTTCATGATATTTTTTAACTAATTACAAAAATTGCAATACTTACACTAGTCGCATGTCCATTTTCTTTCCAAATTTTACAAGCACTTCAAACAACATTCACTCAAATCTATAAAATCGTTCGATATGAAAATATGTCGCCTCTAACACGTTAAAATACGAATAAACAGGCAATAAAAATTCGCCATCTGTTGGTGTGTAGCGTAAGGTGCCTAGTAACAGCCGATAAATAGCTGCAATTTAGCGTTACATATATGTAATGCTGAGATATTAAGGGTTAAAGCAACATATTTAGCATTAACATTTCAATGAAAATTCGCTACCATCACACACTTGCTGTGTCCAGATTTTTTGCTGTTTTGAGTTAACTTGTTTACTATTTAAATCAGAAAGTAAAATTAAAAGTGAACACAACACAAACATGAGTAATTTAAATACAATAGAAACCGCATATGTATTTATCAAGAAGATTTCACTGTTTAACAATACGAAACTAGAAATTGCTAGTAAAAATGCCACATTTAATGAAACTGATGCACATCTGGGATTAACTAGTTTAACAGGTTCATTAGTGTGTTAAGGTGAATCATTAAGCGACCAGTTTCTAATCCATTTTGTGTCAGCTTTTCTGTATCATTTTCATCTACCGCATGTTTAGATAATATGTTATCTAATATAATACGGCCTTCAGGTTTTTCTTGGAAGTTACTAATGTTTACTAAGCTAAATCTGCATTAAAATAGTAGGTAGATCTTTCCTAAACTAATGTTTGGTTATAATTTCTTCTGACTTTCATTAGTATAGAACACTGATGAGCTCTGGCAATTGTTATCAAAAAATGCGCACCAGAACTTGCTCTTGACCTGACTCGTCTGTTTCAGACATCTTACAGTAGAGGCATATTCCCTAGTAACTGGAAAACTGCTCGAGTACAACCCGTCCCCAAGAAAGGATCCAAAGCGCTTCCTAGCAACTACAGGCCTATTTCTCTCCTTTCAGTCATCTCTAAAGTGATGGAAAAGTATATAAACACCGAACTAATAAAATTTCTTAAAAACGCAGTCTAATCCATGACAGGCAGTATGGATTCCGTCAGTGCAGATCAACTGCCGTCCTCCTTTCCTTTGTCATCCATTCTTGGAACAAGTCCATGGAACTACACGGTGAATCCCAGATTGTCGCTCTAGACATATCCAAAGCATTCGACCAGGTCTGGCACGCACCGCTGCTTAATAAACTACCGGCCTATGGCCTACCACCAAAACTCTGTACCTGGACAGCAAATTTCCTCTCCAACCGGAGCATTTCTGTTGTCGTGGATGGCCATTCCTCTAAACTGTATCCAATTATTGCAGGAGTTCCTCGAGGTTCAGCTTTAGCCCCTACTTTGTTTTTTCTCCACATCAATGACCTCCTCTCAAGTATATCCAACCCAGTTCACAGTTACGCGTACGACAGCACCCCCCACTCAAATATACAATATTCTAAGCCTGTCTCTTTAGCCCAATTAGATGAGGATCGCAGACTCATAGAGGGTTCTATCTCCGTGGATCTCCAAAAAATATTAGACTGGGGAAGTAGAAATCTTGTACAATTCAACCCCACCAAATCACAGTCTTGCTTTCTTTCTCATAAGAGATACACCAGCCCTAGAGCCATCACAATAAACAAGCAAGTTATTCAAAGTAATGAGTCCTTTTGAATTGTTGGCATTTCTTTGGATCGAAATCTCAATTGGCACCAACATATCACATCAATTGCAGAAGCGGCTGCTAAGAAATTAGGTTTCCTCTTCTGGGCTCGCAAATACTTTTCACCAGCTAATCTCTATACTTTATATACTTTACAAATAGGACCAAACCTCGAATACTGCTCACACATCTGAGGTGCTGCTGCCGCTTCTACACTCGCTATCCTGGACTCCACTCAGGAGAGAGCTATACGTCTCATCGGTGACCCTACGCTCACCCAATGGCTGCCATTCCTTGCCAGCCGACGTGCTGTTGGTGACCTCTCTCTTTTTTTTTATAGATATCTGCACGGGCACTGCTCAGAGGAGCTTTCTTCCATGGTTCTTCCACCTGCTGCCCCCAACAGATCTACCAGGGGAACAGAGCGAATGCACTCTTTTACTGTCCAGGTCACCAGACATAGAACATCTTGTTATGCACGCTCTTTTGTCCCGAGGACTTCCAAGTTTTGAAATTCCTTGCCGGCACATGTTTTTCCTTCTCCCCCGAACCTCCAAACCTTCAAGTCCAGAATTAACAAGTTGCCTCTTTCCTCCTTGTCGACACCCACGGTACGATAGTATTTAGGCTGTAAGCCCTCGTGGTGTGTTGTTGAAATATATATATATATATATATATATATATATATATATATATATATATATATATATAAAGTACGAGTGAAACCGAGATCGATTATCGTTTGAAAGTCACCTAGCTATACATACGGTGTGGAACAGCCAAGTGTAATAAATTCAGTATCTCAGTTATTGAACATATTGTGAAAAATCTCGAAACACGTCAATTTTAGATTAAACAAAAGTTCGGGTCGCAGCAAGTGCGTTATGGTAGTGAATTTTCATTAAATGCTTCAAATCTGAATAACTCAATTTTATACAAAACTCAGAAAGCTAAATTTTGGTATATAGTAAGGCATTTTCCAAGGCAACATATCCACCAATTGTCATTTCCAAATAGCTTTGCAACTTTCGGATAAAAAAATTCGAAAGAAAACTTAAAATTTTTCAGGAAAACCTTGTCTGACTTTCCTGGCTAACAAACTCATCCAAGCCATTAATAAAATAAAGGTACTTGCCGAGTTTCATCCAAATCTTTTAACTACTTTTTGCGTTACCGATTGGATACATAAATATATACAGGCTGACGCATTGAAAACGAAACAAACCCATTTGCGTCCAGAGAAATTTTTTTTTAAGAAACGCTGAAACACGTCAATTTTAATATTAAGGGGGACATATTTTGACATAAAACTCATCTTTGTAACATCAACCCCTTAAGGGTGGTGATAACAACCCTTATATTTTAAATAGGGAACATAAATCGAGTGTTACATCATTTGAAAGCTCTTTCTTTTCTAAATTCAGCACACTAATTTTTTTGGAAGTTTTATTAACTCGTTTAAAAATTAATCACAGTTGGAGTTGCAAGAACGTATTTCATTCATTGTGATAAGAAAATCACTAATTAGTCATTTTTTTGTAAAAAAAAAACTAAAAAACAAAACCAAACGTTCAAAAATGTTTATTCAGTTAAGAAAGTGTTCAAATTGTTGACCACCGGCTTCCATACAAAAGTACAAATTTTGTTCAAAACGAGCTCTGATATTCTGGAGCATTTGTGGAGTTATTAGACGGCATTCTTCAACAATGCGTCATCGTAGTTCCTTCAGAGACTCCAGTTCTGTTGCGAAAATTCTACTCTTTAAACGGCCCCATAGAAAGAAATCTAAAGGAGCTAAATCCGGTGATCTAGTGGGCCACTCAATAGCACCTCTACGCCCAATCCATTGCTCTGGAAACTCTCTTTTCAAAAACTCGCTAACACGTTGTGAAAAATGCGGAGGAACTCCATCTTGTTTAAACGCTAATTGATTTTCTTGATAGCGATCATCATTTTCAAGAATGTCAATTAGTAGAGGGTAAACTATATCTTCTAGTAACTCCAAATACGTTTTGCCACTCAAATTGCCATCAAGAAAAATTGGTACGATTGGTGTCCAAAAATACCAGTCCAGACATTCAAATTCTGTGGAGTTTGAGTGTGGACTTCATGAAAATTTCTTGGATTATGATCTGCCCAATAACGACAATTATGACTAGTAGAGTATAATAAAAACGTACACTCGTCAGAAAAACAGATATTAAACAGAAAGTTCCCGTTATCCGCTATTCGTGCATTCATAACTTCACAAAACTCCAGCCGCCGATCAAAATCATCTTCATTCAGTTGTTGTACGAGATGAATTTTATACCGGTGAAATTTACGATGCTTCAATATTCGCTGCTCAAAGTTGGGTCTGCCGCAATTTGTCCTAGTAGTCTCAGTAGTCTCAATTCTAACCGGAAATTCACGTTCAGGATCCCGTTTTTTGTTGGCTACTGAACCACTTTGTCGAAACTTTGCAACTAACTCCAAAATGTATTTTCTGTTAACATATCTGTTCGGATGTCGTTGATTAAACAAATTTGCGGTACGGTTGGCACAGTCATCGTTTTTGAAAAAAAAAGTAGTTATTTCAACTCTTTCTTCCACAGAATACACCATTGTAAAATTAATTTTCGGTAGTACTATCAAGTATCAAACCGACCGATAAACTGAAATAATAAACCGCATTTCTCTCATTCCGATAAGAAATATTCTGATAGTCAATTTTTTGTTTACAAACCAACAAAACAATGACTATCAGTACATTTCCTATCGGAATGAGTGAAATGCGTGTTTGCATCTTCAACTGCGAATAATTTTTAAACAAGTTAATACAATTTCCAAAAAAATTTGTGTGTTGAATTCAGAGAAGAAAGAGCTTTCAAATGATGTAACACTCGACCCATGTTCCCTATTTAAAATATAAGGGTTGTTATCACCACCCTTAAGGGATTGATGTGACAAAGTTAAGTTTTATGTCAAAACATGTCCCCCTCAATATTAAAATTGACGTGTTTCAGCGTTTCTTAAAAAAAAATTCTCTGGACGCGAATCTGTCTGTTTCGTTTCCAATGCGCCACCCTATATATATATATATATATATATATATATATATATATATATATATATATATATATATATATATATATATATATATATATATATATATATATATATATATAACCCACATCCCGGGTCAGTTTCAACACTCGGTTTTGTTGAAAATATGTCAATTTTCACCAAATCACCCCTTATTTATCCCCTTCCCCTTAAACAGTCTTACCCAAAAACAATTCGAAGTATTCCTTTGTCGGGTGCTAACTGAATACCAAATTTGAAGATGATATCTCAATTCGTTCGAAAGTTATTGCGCCTATTACCAGAGAGGCGTACATGCCGACAGACAACAAAATTTTCGTTCCAGAATCAAGTTTTCTATATGTTTTGAGCCGTTTTAGCAAAAAAAAACGAAATTTTTGTCAACAATATTCCACTCCCACACATTTAACCCCTAATTTAATTTCAGCACAGAATACCAGATGCTTGATGAAATTAAAAGTTTTCTAATAAATAAACCCTAAAACGTTATGTTGCTCGAGTTTTATTGAAAAAATGTCAATTTTCACCGAATCACCCCTTATTTATTCCCTACCTCCTAAAGCGGCCGATAACTCAAAAAATAATTAATCGATTTTGATGAAACTCGCCAAGTGCCTTTCTTTTTTCTTTTATTAATGGCTTGGATGACTTCGTTAGCCAGGAAAATATACCTATCGTATGTAGGACTAATGGAATCAGCTAATGCCACTGTCCAACAACCCCTTTTCTTTTATGTTTTTAACTACCTACTATTTATTTTTACATTACCTTCTTTTTTTTATCTCAAAACTTTATCTCACAAGGGGGACGGAAGTCACCAGAAAAAATCGAAATGCACCTCCATTTCCTAAAACAGCAACCATGTTATATACAGCCAACTAAACTTCATTCATGAGCTTTGGACCTAAGTGCCCAGCAGAAAAGAATGTAGACAGGCTTCTCAGACTAATATAATGGAAATTATGTTCCAAACCCATTACGTTACAAATTATTAGAAAATACGTTAAACAACAAAGATTGCAAGAACATATTATTTATAGAAACACTAAATGTCAAATGCTTGTGAGGGACAGGAAAACTGGAAGAACCAAAGAGAATAATATAAAATAAAATTTCTGGGCGCAGCAAGTGCGTTATAGTAGTGAATTATATATATATATATATATATATATATATATATATATATATATATATATATATATATATATATATATATATATATATATATATGTATGTATGTATGTATGTATGTATGTATGAATCCAACCGATAACTAAAAAAATATCGGACTTCGTTAGCCAGGAAAATCGAACAAGGTTTTCCGGGAAAATGTTGAGGTTTTTTAAGAAAAAAATCTCCAAAAATTACAAAACTATTTTAATGAAAATTGGTGAAGATATTTCCTTGGAAAGGACCTTACTACACCCCAAAATTCGACTTTTTAAGTCTATAGGAAATTGAGTTATTAAAATTTGAAACATTTAATGAAAATTCACTAACATAACGCACTTGCTGCGTCTCCAGAAGTTTTTTATAATTTTGTAAAGTGGTGTAAATTGCTGTGAAAATCCAATCAATATTTTTCATATAGATGGTCTCTAACAATAGCTTTATGGTTTTTGTTGCGTTCATGCGGTGACACAGGAACAACTACAAAATAACAATAGGTACAATAACAAAGTCATCGATCTTCATTTAATTAGCTAATAGATTAATACATCTCTGTTGTAGTTACTAGGCATTGTCACTTAATAAACGAGTTTTATAATTAATTTCCACTCTAGAATCAAATTTTCTGTTAAAAGATTATAAATTTCGATGAGAATTTCCATAACGAATCAAGCGTAGCTGTATTGATTTCTGTTAACATGTCAAATACATTGTGAAATAATTAAGTTTAAAACTTTTTGTATGGGTAGACATGTTTGAAAAATAATAAATAACAACGTATTGAAAATGGTCGGACCCAAAGGATGTCATGACATGAGATATTTTTGTTTTGTCATGTGCGTATCATCTTTTTGTCAGCTATGGTCTCGGGAACTTGAAAAGAATATGTCAAATAAATCTTATACCTGTCGTATGTAGGACTAATGGAATCAGCTAATGCCACTGTCCAACAACCCCTTTTCTTTTATGTTTTTTAACTACCTACTATTTATTTTTACATTACCTACTTTTCTTTCTATCTCAAAACTTTATCTTGTAAAGGGGGCGGAAGGCAACGGGAAACAATCGAATTGCACGCCCATTTCCTAAAACAGCAGCCATGTTATATACATCCAATGAAACTTCATTCATGAGCTTTGGACCTAAGTGGCCAGCAGAGAGAAATGTAACAGGCTTCTCAGACTACTATGATGCAAAATTATGTTCCAAGCCCATCAGGTCACAAATTATTAGAAAATACGTTAAACAAAAAAGATTGCAAGAACATATTATTTATAGGAACACTTAATGTCAAAATCTTGTGAAGGACAGGAAAACTAGAACAACCAAAGAGAATAATATAAAATAAAATTTCTGGGCGCAGCAAGTGCGTTATAATAGCGAATTTTCATAAGAATTGTATACCCTTCTTATAACATAACATAACATAACATAACATTTATTTAACCATCAACATTTACATGGTTCGTCGCACATAAAATAATAAAATAATTGTATACTGGACTTACACATGACAAATAGTGGGTGACAATATACATAAAATAAAAAAAAAATATAAAATGAGCTGACAAAAACACACAACAGTTAATTAAAAATTAAATTCTTCAATTGAATATATAGGTCTCTATTAATTTTCTTTTTATCACAGATGCAAACTGTCTTCTAGGCAATTCCCTGACCACCACTGTAAGTGAATTAAACAACCTAACTCCAGTATACCCATGGCTCCTCTGCGTGCGGCTTATCCTGTGATGAGGAATCACAAACTGACTTTTACCTCTAGTTTCGTAACTGTGAACCTGTTCATGGGAGATGAAACTGGCCTGATGGTCATAAATGTAAAGAAGGCAAGTAATTATATAACTTGCTGGTAGGGTAAGTATTTTATACCTCTGGAATAGTTCTCTACAACTGTGGTCCTGAGGAACGTTAGCAATCGCCCTAATTGCTCTTTTCTGTTGTATAAAGACACGTTCTGCATGTGGCGAGGATCCCCATAGCAAAATCCCATAGGTTGCAATGCTTTGAAAGTGAGCATAGTAAGTAACTCTTGCGGCGCTTTCATCTATGATGTATCTTATTCTACGGATTGAGTAGATGGCTGAAGATAATTTTT
This sequence comes from Tillus elongatus, assembly GCA_964006375.1. NCBI lineage: Eukaryota > Metazoa > Arthropoda > Insecta > Coleoptera > Cleridae > Tillus > Tillus elongatus. Next base: position 300,817,627 of record OZ023262.1, read on the forward strand.
TACACATATGGTCTATGTGGGGTTTCCAGCTTAAACAACCATCAATATGAAAGCCTAAAACTTTAATATTTTCGCCTGAGTTCTGTAGATAGTCCCTGGTAGTTATGACAAGTCTTGATGTTTTTTCTGCATTAAGCAATAACTTGTTTGCCTTAACCCATGCTTCCACCTGCTGGATGGATTGGTCACCTTTGTGTTTTATAAGGTCTGGAACTGCTTTATTAATTAATGTCGTGTCATCTGCGAAGATGCAATTTCTGTCTGCCCTAATGTTTTCGGGCAAATCGTTAATATATAATAGGAAGAGCATTGGCCCCAGTATAGAGCCCTGTGGTACTCCCAAGTCTACCTGTTTAAAATTTGATGTGGTATTTTGCCAGCTAACCAACTGCACCCTGTTCCTTAAATATGATTGTAAAAGTGTTCCTATTCTGCCTCTCATTCCATAATATTCCAACTTAGAGATAAGGATCTGGTGGTTTACCATATTAAAGGCTTTACTAAGGTCAACGCACAAAAGCTCGGCATTTTCTTTGTGATTAAGTGCTTCCAAGACAAAATCAACTATATATGTCATCGCCGTAGTTGTTGACCTATTTCTTATGAATCCATGCTGTGAATGGTTTAGAATTTCCTGCCTATCAATATAGCTTGCTAATCTCTCTTTAATAAGTGCTTCCAAGATTTTCGAGATTATAGGGAGAATACAAATTGGCCTATAATTGTTGCAATCGTTCATGTCGCCATTTTTTGGGAAAGGAATTATCTTTGCAATTTTTAATAGATTTGGAAATATACCCTGAGCAAAGCACATATTGACAATTTTGCTCAGTGGGTCTGCAATCACGTGGATTATCCTTTTTAAAAGTACTATGTTTAATCCAAAGATGTCACAAGCTGACTTATTTTTCATCATCAACACCACCTGCATAATTTCACGTGGGGATGTGTCCTCGAGAAACATTGACCCATTGCTCCGCAGTTTGACACGTTTTATATAGGAATGGCACTTTTTTGACGTGTCTTCTACTGGCACCAAATTATCCTCACCAATTCTGGAAAAATGGCAATTTAGACAGTCCGCACTTAGTGTACTTGCTCCTTGGTTAATCCTCGAGGTTTTTATATTCGAATTTATCAACTTCCAGATGATTTTAGATTTATTATCAGCATTTGTAATTCTATCTCTGTTATAGTTTCTAATAGAAGTGTCAATCTGTGTCCTTAGTTGTTTCTTTAGGCTTTCATAAAGAGTTTTTGAATTATCATCTCTTTTTACTCTAAAGACTGTATATGCAGCATCTACCTGATTCTTAAGTTTTCTGATAATTTCACTCCGGAAAATGCGTTCTTTAACAAAGATAACCCTCTTCCTTTTCACCGGGAAGCAATTTTCAAAGCTTTCCATTAGAGCTTCGTGGAAACGAACATAAGATTCTTCAGCATTTGGTACCAGAAGTGAATTCCAGTCAATGTTTTGCAACTGGTGTATGAAGAGCTGAACACTATCACTGTTATTTGTATCCCTTACATTATGAAACTTATCCTCTTGTTTGTTGTCCTTATATATCAGGAGCTTTTGCGCAAGATGGTCCGACAGGTGTAAATTCACAGTTTTCGCTAGACAGTTGTTTAGGTTTATGTTTGAATAAATATTGTCTATACAAGTTGCAGATGTCTTTGTTATTCTAGATGCTTCTGAAAATAGATTATAAAGTCCATAGGACACAAACAGATGATGCAGCTTGGTACTCTCCATTGTTGACTCCAAAATATTCACATTAAAGTCTCCAGCGACGAAAAGGTTATTAACCCCACTATTTATTAAAGTACCAAGTGCAATGTCAGCTTTTTCCATAAAAACTTGCATGTCAGCTCCCGGGGGGCGATAAACTGATAGAACGGTCATGTCTAGACTTGGAAGTCTAACTGCAGCTATCTCTATACAACCCTCAACAGACAGGTTAGTTATCGGATCAATTGATTCATATTCCACTCCTTCTCTTACCAATATCATAGCACCACCACGAGAAGTTGATTGTCTCGTAAAGCAATTTGCTATTCTGTAGCCTTGTATTATGATTTTGTTTACGTTGTCATTAGTCAGCCAATGTTCTGTAAAGCAAGCTATACAGCAGTCTTCCATTTTTAAACAATTTTCTAGGCAATCTATTTTCCTAGGCAGTCCTTGTAAGTTCAGGTTAATCAAAGCAAAACAACTTTTTTGAGAATTTTTATGCATCGAATTTTGCATTATCTCTTCCTCGAAAAAACCTATATCTGGATACTGTTACCCCAGTGGGCCAATTTTGAGCATCATAAATTTCACTTAACAGCGCAAAGTCTGCTTCTACCTTGAAAGATATACTTTTTGCGCCCTCTCTCACCGGACATTCTTCCACAGTGAAATCACTTCGCTTGAAAGTTTTCTGAAGATGGTTCAAAATAGTTTCCTTTTTTGTGTTCAACCCCACTCTTCCCAAATGAATGACAGCTTTTTTAGCGACAGCTTGAAAAGTAGCTGTATTATTCTGCGTCGAACCAGTTCCTATAACCATATTTTTCTTCTGTTTAATATTATGGGTTTTCTCTACTTTATGCATTATGTGATCGTCATTTAATTTTTCAAGCGTTTGTGATACTCTCCCATCGTATTCATTTGACATTTTGGGATCCCTATATTTCACATGCTTTGTCATACCTTCATTGGAAATTTTCGGCAACGTGGCAACGCTGCCACCTTCACTTTGCAAGAAGTTCTTTTTATCGGCGGTTAATAGTTCAATGATAAGATTTTTATCATTTATTGATTTCTCCAAATTACTATTTAATATGCGAAGGCATTCTATTTCCTTTCTATTAACTTTGAGTTCACATTTTAGATTGTTTACATTCACACTGTTTTCCAGGTTAGGAATCACTTCAGCCATAGAATCACTAAAAACATCCCCGTTACAGTCACATTTCTTAGAACTTATAAAACTGCGAAGTTCTGGACTAGTTACAATATTGTCTGGAACACTATTTTTCAATATAATGTCTATCAATACTTCTTTTTTAAATTTGTTCAGCTCGTTAACAAGCACATTTGTCACGGCCATGTTGCCAGATACGTACGGCATATTCGTAAAGTTAATATTTTAACTTATACAGCCCTTGAAGAATGATTTTAGAGGTCCAAGTACGCGCATATTTGAAAAATTCTTTCAAAAGTGTTACCATCGATCTCTCTATTATCAAAAAAATCTTGCGCTCTAACTCCTTTTAAGAAAAATACCCAAAACTCAATTCTCTATGAAGCTAAAGAATTAAATTTTGCTACATTTGTAGATAGTGTAAGTCTCTACAATAAACTTGTATTACAAATTTCAATAAAATTGTACAAAATATTTCAAGAAGGAAACTTAATTCATATTTAGAAAAGTAAAATATCTGCCAAATTATAGACGTTGCAGTTTTTTTCCCTTATTAATCGCCTGAATGAATTAGTTTTAGTCAATCGAAGCAAATCGGTTTTTTTATTATTAACAATAACAAAATGTCTGTTGAAATTTATAATTTCAGACTAAAAGGTGACAAAGTTATTCAGGCGTTTTAAACAAAAATGAAATCTTGTCCAAAACGTATGAAATCTGTGCACTATTGTTTCTTCAAGTGTCAAAATTAAAGAAAAATAAGGAATCTGAAGAATGAAGAGTAACTCCTTGACGGCTTGTCACAAGATGAAACTTCGGGACGCAGCAATTACGTTATGGTAACGAATTTTCATTAAATGCTTGAAATATGTATAACTCAATTTTCTATAAACCTAGAAAGTTGAGTTGTCCTGGAGTAGGATATTTACCAGGGCAACATACCAACCAAATTTGATCAAAATAACTTGGTTATTTTTTTTGATATACAATTTTTTTTTAACTGGTCCGATAGGCCTGGCGTACCCTGCATGCTTCTATGGGGATGAAATATAACATTCAGGCCAAGGTATCCATGTAAACAAGATAGGTTCGTGTTACACATTATTATTCAAAAAATATAAACATTTTCCGAAAATAAATATAATTGTCCCGAAACAACTGATGTGATTTTCTAGACAACAAACCAATTCAAGCGATTTACACAAAAAATACACTATCCAAGATATAATTATTCACAAAAAGCTTTTTGACAAAAATTGAAAAAAAAATTACCCAAAGATTTTCAAACAACCCCCTCCACGAAAATTAATCATTTTCTTACGAAAATCGGCTTAAATGTTCACAAAATTTATATAAAGTTCTTTTTACGAAAATTAGCTGGGTAAAAATATTTTACACAATTTGCTAAACAAATTACTTTTCAAGAAAATTCGAAAACAGATTTTCCATGTGAATTTGCAAACACCTTTTTTACAATAATCTATTAAATAGTACTTGGTAATCACTAACATTTCACAATAATTCAACAAAAAATGATTTCTGCGAAAACTGACATATTTTACACGAAAATTTGCTGATAAAATACATATAACTTAAATTACATAATCTGTAATTAAATTTGAAATAACATACTGGCTGTCGATTTGAAAAACGAACTCGTCAAGCTATGAATGCAATAAAGACGCTTGCTGAGTTTCATCAAAATCGGTTAATAAATTTTTGAGTTATCGTGTGGATACATATATATATATATATATATATATATATATATATATATATATATATATATATATATATATATATATATATATATATATATATATATATATATATATATATATATTTATTTATTTATTTCTGACATACATTTTACAAGGTACAATACAAATAAGCTTAGTCTTGTGGCTGTATTAAATGTACCATTTTAAAGCATGGTATCTAAAATTTTTGCAAGGTCTCACCATCGATACCTCTCTATTAGCGAGTTTTTAAAATAAACTAGGCATAATTTTTTTAAATAAAAATTCGCTAATAAGATCAAAACAGAAATGTCACTACCTAAAAAAAAAAGAGGTAACAGTACACGATGCTCCCAGGCGGTCACCCATCCAAGCAATGACCTTGCCCTAGGTTGCAACCGGTCCGGTTTTCCTGGCCAGCTAACCTCTTTAAGCTATTTACACACCTTACAAGATAATTCACAAACAACTTTAGGACCAAATTGGAAAAAAAATTATGATTTCTTTTACGTAAATTGCCTTCAGTAATATTAAACTAAATTTTATTCTTCACAAAAATTCGAATTTTTGTTTTACAATAACTTACTAAACATTTATTATTCATTACCAACATATCAGAAAAATCTTACAAAAAATAATTTTTACGGAAACACTAAAACATTTATGCGAAAACTTTTCAAATTCAGCCACTATTTGAGAGTGCCTATATACGGCAGCTCGATTTTTACGACGAGTAATACAAAGAAAAAGCTCTCTGAGTGCGTCATTTCCATGGGGCTCCGCTATCTACTGATGAAAACGCCATATCACAATTTGTGATATGTGTTTGAAATATGTGCCAAAAACGTGAAAAATTGAAATAACTCAAACACGATGAACAATGTCTTTTTTTTCCTTACAAACATGTATTATAATTTGACAGTGTGGCGGTGGTTCCGACCGCAGTGTTTTCGTTAGCACTACCCTATGTTTCTCTTGACAGCTAAACATTGCGTTACGTTATTTGACAGCAAGCTGTCAAGAACTACTATATAAGAGACACCAGGGATCTCTCTCTCTCTCTCTCCTCGCTACCAACCGACACAGTGAAGATACGTCTCTTCACGCTCGGTCAGTTATCTGTTATGTGCTGTCTGTGATTGTTTTATAGTTAAATGTATCATATAGTTTATTCAGTTAGTGAAATAATAAAGTATATTAAATGTTTACGTATGGATTTAATATTAACAAGTGCAATTAACTTCCATATTGGTGACCCCGTGCCGCAAGCCGAAGATGCCCAGCCTGATGTTCCAGCCAACGTCGCCTAACTTCCACGCACATGCTCATGCCTACAGAAAACGAATATCTAAACAGGTCAGTCTTTTCTAATTTAAAAATTATCTGATTTTTTTCACAATGGCCGAAGATTCTTCAAGCAGCAATATCATGGCAAGGGTTGCAATAAAATTACCTCCTATATGGAGACGTAACGTGAAAATCTGGCAAATACAGGTTGACGCCCAGTTTGATGTATCGCAGATCAGTTCTGAAAAGACAAAATTCAGTCATGTACTCGCTATACTCGATCCTGATGTCGCAGAGTCAATTTCAGATTTTTTAACCCAACCATTATCATCAACCCCCTATTCAGATCTAATGAAACGTCTTTTATTAGAATTTGAAGAGTCCGATAGTCGCAAACTAAATAAACTTTTAACAGAATTAGAATTAGGCGACAGAAAACCATCGCAACTTTTACGCGAAATGAAGTTTTTAGCCGGTAGTCAGATTGGAGAAAATTTCCTTAAAATTTTATTTCTACAATGTTTACCAGTCAACGTTCGTTCAATTTTGGCTTTGAGCAACGATTCTCTAGAAAATTTGTCGGTTACAGCGGACCAAATCGTGGAATTTTCCAGAGATAAATACAACGTGGCTGAAATTCAGTCACGCGAGCCCGACAGGCTAGCCAAGTTAGAAGCGCAATTAGAGAAGCTAACAGCATCAGTCAACGAATTGCGAACGCGTTCCCGATCTACCTCCCGAGAAAGACCCAAGCTTTCTCGAAATTCCATAACCGCAAATTCCTCAACCTCCACGTGTTGGTATCATGAACGATTTGGCAACAAGGCCAAACGTTGCATCCAACCTTGCAATTTCAAAGCAAAACATGTGTCGGAAAACTAATAAGGCACTCCCTCCACGCGGCAGGAGACGAGAGCCACCTAACACGCCGCCTTTTTATTTTTGATAGACGCTCCAATATGAAATTTATAATCGACTCTGGAGCGGATATTTCAGTTATTCCACCCACTCACGACCAACGGAAATTTCAATCTAAACGTACCTTGTATGCTGCAAACGGGACCCCTATTCATACCTATGGCGAACAATTATTAGATTTGGATCTAGGTTTACGCCGTAGGTTCTGCTGGCCCTTCACACTTGCCGATATCAAGCAACCAATTATAGGCGCTGATTTTCTAGCAGAGTTTGCTTTACTTGTAGATATGAAACAGACGTTTAATCGATACAAAGACAAACCTCTCTAAGGCCGGTGCTAACCCACCACCAGGATTTAATTCTAAAATTCATCTCGTAGACCCGACACACCAGTACTTCAAATTGCTACAACAATTTCCTGACCTGTTTAAGGAAACTTCTTCTAGCAACCTTCCAGAGGTTGAGTTCTTCCATACTATAAGTACGGAAGGACCACCTGTCACTGCAAAAGCTAGAAGATTGCCCCCGGAAAAGCTAGCTCAAGCAAAGCTAGAATTCCAGCACATGATGGACTTGGGAATTTGTAGACCCTCCAAAAGTCCATGGTCAAGCCCCCTCCACATGGTGCAAAAAAAGGATGGCTCATGGAGACCATGTGGGGATTACCGAGCGCTAAACGCTAAAACAATCCCAGACAAATATCCCATTCCAAATTTGCAGGATTTTAATGCCCAGTTAGAAGGCAAACGTATTTTTTCAAAATTAGATATCATTCGCGCTTTCCATCATATCCCAGTAGCACCTCAAGATATTCCCAAAACAGCAGTCATAACTCCATTTGGGTTATTCGAATTTGTTAAAACCCCATTTGGCCTTCGTAATTCAGCACAAACATTTCAAAGATATTTACATTCAATTTTAAGACATCTTGACTTTGCCTACTCCTATCTTGACGATATTCTCGTTGCATCAGCCTCTAAAAAAGAACATCAAGAGCATCTAGCAAAACTTTTTCAGACACTTCAAGACAACGGCATCCGTATCAATTCATCTAAATGTGAATTCGGAGTGGCCGAAATTTCATTTTTAGGTTTTCGTGTAAATAAATCTGGATTATTTCCACTTCCTGAACGCATCAAAGCTATTACCGACCTACCTCTTCCCGATACCATTGAAAAACTCAGAAGATTTCTAGGTCTCATAAATTTCTACCGTCGTTCTCTTCCACGTGCTGCGGAAATTCAGCAACCACTATTCGACCTCTGCCAGAATCCCAAAAAACGCGACAAACGTAAAATCGAGTGGACTCCTCAGACTCGAGAAGCATTCGAACGTTTGAAAGAGGCACTAAAAAACGCTACACTAATAGCTCATCCGTCTTCTTCGCTACCACTGATTCTCCATGTCGATGCTTCTGATTATGCCGTAGGCGCTTCCCTCCAACAATTACGTGATCAAACACTAGAACCCCTAGGTTTCTACTCTAAAAAGCTTACTTCAGCCCAAAAATCTTACAGCACCTACGATCGCGAACTTCTAGCTGCTTATCAGGTAGTTAAATACTTTAGATATACCCTAGAAGGTCGCCATTTCACCATTTATACGGACCACAAACCTTTGACATACGCTTTTGAACAACGCGTCGATAAAGCATCTCCAAGGCAACTACGTCATTTAGACTTCCTAGGTCAATTTACCACAGACATTCGCTACATACCAGGTCCTACCAACATTCCCGCAGACTATTGTTCTCGCATTGAAACAATTTCACTTTCTTCCACTGTGTCACTCCAAGAAATTGCGCAAGCTCAGTCATCTTGTGAGGAACTCAAACACCTTCTGCAGTCTAAATCTTCCTCATACAAATTTCAAAACATGCCTCTTGACAACGGAATGAATCTTATTTGCGATGCTTCTTCAAAGAAACTTCGCCCATTCATTCCGCTCAAGTTTCGCCGAAAGATTTTCGATTCTATCCACAATTTATCTCACCCAGGCATATCAGCTTCAGTCGATCTGGTCCAGGATAGATTTTGTTGGCCCAAATTGAAACGCGATGTATCTCTTTGGTCTAAAACTTGCATTCCCTGCCAGAAAGTCAAGATATGGAGACACACTTCCAGTGCCATTGGACAATACACCCCAGCCATGAGAAGATTCTCGCATATAAATGTTGACATTGTGGGACCATTACCAGCATCACAAGGTCAACGCTATCTGTTAACAATAATAGACAGATTTTCTCGATGGCCCGAAGCAATTCCATTGTCAGATATTACAGCAGAAACAGTAGCGAACACTATTTTATCATGCTGGATCTCTCGTTTCGGTGTTCCGCAATACATCACCACAGACAGAGGTAAACAATTCGATTGCCACCTTTTCACACACCTCACTAAAACACTAGGTGCAGACCACATCAAGACCACAGCTTACCACCCAGCAGCAAATGGTGTAATCGAGAGATGGCATAGGGTTCTGAAACAGGCCCTGAAAGCTCATATGGACGAAAACTGGGTCGCTAAATTGCCAATTGTGTTACTAGGACTCAGATCGTACATAATTCCAGAATATCGCTCAACACCCGCTGAAATAGTCTACGGAGAATCAATCAAACTTCCCACCGACTTTTTCAACAGCACACAAGCTCATGATGTTCCACCACTTATATCTCAGCTGAAAGAAGACATAAGGAAACTTCGACCAGTACCTTTTAAACATCATACTGCAAAACAGGTATTTGTCCATCCTAAGCTTATGGAAGCTCCTTTTGTTTTTGTTCGCATTGATATTCCGCGAAAAACCCTCGAACCAGTTTATGACGGCCCCTTTGAAGTGTTATCCCGAACTGACAAAGTCTTCAAAATCAGGAAATCACACGGAGAAGAGACAATTTCTGTTGACCGTCTTAAACCCGCATTCATTCTTTGTGATAACGAACAGACAACTTTCCAGCCTCAGAGACATCCTAGTGAAACTGAAAGTGACAGTGAAAGTCCAACACCTAGTGAAACTGAAAGTGACAGTGAAGTTCCCGTTCCCGTTCAAACTACCCGCCATGGACGTAGAGTTCGATTTCCACGAAGATACTTGAACTAATAGCGTTGCCACTGAGAGGGGAGTATGTGGCGGTGGTTCCGACCGCAGTGTTTTCGTCAGCACTACCCTATGTTTCTCTTGACAGCTAAACATTGCGTTACGTTATTCGACAGCAAGCTGTCAAGAACTACTATATAAGAGACACCAGGGATCTCTCTCTCTCCTCGCTACCAACCGACACAGTGAAGATACGTCTCTTCACGCTCGGTCAGTTATCTGTCTGTGATTGTTTTATAGTTAAATGTATCATATAGTTTATTCAGTTAGTGAAATAATAAAGTATATTAAATGTTTACGTATGGATTTAATATTAACACGTGCAATTAACTTCCAAACTTCCATAGACAGAAAACACAAAAATGCAATAACATAAGGGGTGTTGTATTAAAAAATAGAGCGTGTATCACCAACTACTTATGGGCCACCCTGTAATTTTCAAAAAAGGTTCATAAGATACAGCTCGAGACACGCTATAATTAACGTATATACTTTTTCCTTATATCTTGTATAATAACGGATATATTGAGCTTTACCCTAGAAATGCATCACCCTGTATATGTGTAAACAGGCAAAAACTGAAACTGACCCCGTATATGGGTTTTAGGGGTTCTAAATTGCGCTCATGTGAAGAAATCTTTTTTAAAATTTATAAGTCGCAGTCTTCTGTAAAACGAATTTTTTCTACAAAAATTGGCTAAAATATAGACTATTAAACCATAACTTCTATAGCGGAAACTACTGCCGAAGCATCAGAAAGAGGGTGTATTGAAATGGATTTTCCGAAAATATTTTCGTAAAATGAAGGACAGTGAAAACTTAAGGCTTTTTGAAACACACTTATTACGAGATTTTTTCAACATAATCCGTATTTGCGTCAAATTCGTTGTCTGAAAATTGCAAATTTTGACGTTTCAAATCGCGAGTCTGCAGTTTCAAAAAGAAAAATTATAAAATTTTCAAAATATTTTTCTGCTACTTCTTGACCCTATTGCGCCACGAAAACTTAACCGTTGTATGTAATATTCAATTGGTTTTGTTAATCACACAAAATATTTTGTTCTTGTGCTTTCCTCTGATCACCAGTCGCACCTAACATTCTTTTAAATGCCTATAACTTTTTTTTTCCTTTAACTTGAGATCTCATAGTAGTAGTAGCGTATACATCAAATTTGGTTGTCATCGCTCTGTTATTTTCGGAGATACAAAAATTTTCCGAAAGAAAACCCAAAATTGTCCCGGAAAAGCTGATCGCATTTTCCTGGCTAACGAACTTCTCCAAAATACTTACAAAAGGAAGGTACATACCAAATTTCATCAAAATTGACCCATTATTCTTTGAGTTATAGGTTTGACTTTGGCGTTTTAAGGCAAACCCTAATTATTTTTTTGTCTATAACTTTTTGTCTTTTAACTTACAGACCTAAATGTTTGTACAAGGTTCACTGTTTATAATACAAACTCGTGTACCAAACTTAGATATTTCCGGAGATATGAAAATTTTCCGAAAGAAAACACAAAATTCTCTGAGAAAACCTTGGACGATTTACCTGGCTAATGAACTTGTCCAAGCCACTTTCAAAAGGAAGGTACTCACAAAATTTTATCAAAATCGGCCTATTATTTATAATTTTTTTAGCTATCTGTGTGATACATACATATGTATATATATATATATATATATATATATATATATATATATATATATATATATATATATATATATATATATATATATATATATATATATATATATATATATATATATATATAAACATATAAAAATTGAAACTGACCCCGGATGTGGGTTCTAGGGGGCCTAGTTCGCGCTCATCGGAAGAAATTCATTTAAAAGTCGCGATCTCCTCATTAGTGACTTTTTTTAAGAAAAGCACGTGTGGTGCCACTGTATTAAATATGGAACAGTTTCACTAAGTTAGTGCAAGAACAAACAACCAGATATGCTTGCTATTCAAATTGAATTAAGTCCTAAACGTTCTCATCTCGTCTTTATTAAATGATTTTTCATACAAAAACGCGCTAAAAAATTAATTGAATACAACAATCTGAGATAACGGTAAAATATAATGAAAGACTAAAAAGATTAATAAAAAGTGAAGTCACTAACTAGTATTAGAACTCGTCTTATTATAGGACTCGATTATCTGATGCAAACCGCTTAGACCACTGGACCACCGTTGACATGAAAGATGTGTGTACTAGCAGGTATAAACGCTATTATGTTAACTTTCTAACGGCTTTATTATTTATACCAAACAATTTTAATTTACAATGGATTTTTTGCTCATATTTTATGGAAATCCTTGTTAGTCATTTAGTGTCGTATTTTTCACTCACATTAGTACGACTACCATAGTTATCAATTTTGGCGTTTAACCTTTTTTTAATCAGAGGCTTACCTATAACTTTTTTCTCTTTTAACTTAGAGATTTGAATTTTGGTAAATATAATACTCTTTATAGCAGTAACCAACTTAAGAAATCTGGTTGCCGTTACTTTGTTATTTCCGAAGATATAATTTTTTTCCGAAATAAATCACAAAATTTTCCAGGAAAACTTGGGCCGATTTTACTGAGTATCCAGCTTATCCAAGCCATTTGCAAAGGGAATGTACGTACCAAGTACTTCTGTTCATGCACAATAAGCCGAAGGCTGCAGTGCTATCAGGGCGGCAAAGACGCGGACGAGCCCTAAGGTAAGAAAAATTCAAATTTGATCAAAATCGGCCCATTATTTTTTGAGTGATCGGTGTGATACATACATGCATATATACATATACAAATTTTAACTAGATGTGGATTCTAGGGGGGCTATTTCGCGCTCATTTAAAGAATATTTATCAAAATTCAAAAGTCGGGATCTCCTGATTAGTGATTTTTTTATGAAAAATCACTAAAATTACCGGATATAGAAAGTTCTGGTTACGATGACAAGGCGACACAGCCTCTACGTTGTGATGATGATAAATGACAAAAAATATCAAATGTTTACAAAGAAACAAACTGGTGTATGATTTAGACCTAACGAAATCTGACGACAATCACAGTCTCGACTAAATGTGTTAAGGTCTTGCATTAACATTGACATATCAGTCAAAGTAACCGAAAAGCTATAAAACGAGTTCTTCATTATATAATAGTAAGTTGAATGAACACTATTAACTATCAATTAGATTACCTCGGAATTACCACTACAATATTCTCACAACATAACACGTATTCACTCTTTATGAAAAAAATAATATATATAATTTTACCAAATCAATTAATACAAATAAAAGAACTAATTTATACTTGACTTGTCTTGCAAGGTAACTTGCCTTATTGGAAAATTTAATCCATCCATATAATTATGGCGTAATTATTGAATTAGTGTCACCCACATTAAATCTATTTTAGTATTAGCGATGTTCTTCTTTGAGTTAAATAGTTAGTACACTTGGAGAAGCCTAATTCACCACAACAATTTTTTGGCCTGGAGTTGGAACGGCAACGTATATGTTAATACTGATATTAAACAGAAGCTCCGTATTGCATCACTGGATGATCTACCCAATCCAAATATTTAAAGTTAAGAAGTTTGATAGTTGCAATTTTCAAATATATCTATGTTATATCTAGTTTGCTTTGTTGAACAAAAGTTTGGTTGTGTTTTATATATTATGCAGGTTGCTGTCGCGGGCTGCACTCGAATTTATTTTTATTTTTGATAACTTATCACATTTTATCGTCTCCTTTTTACAAGTAAAATAAAACTCTTGCTTGCCTTCTTATCGCATTTAGTTATTGTATTTATATCTAACTAATCTTTATTACCTTTACTGCCTATATAATATTTTAAAATATGAATAAAAAAGATTTTAATATATATAGTTTTGCGCATATAAATGTAAGATCTTTACTCTCTGATTTTGCAGCTTTTAGGATTTTAATTGAAGAAAATAATTTTGATATTATGGCTGTCTCCGAGACCTGGCGAACTTCTAATTCTACGGATGAGGCTATACAAATAAGAGGCTACAATATTGTGAGAAAAGATAGGTTAAGTGGCCGCGGTGGTGGTGTCTTGTGGTAGGTAAGTAACAAATTAAACTTTCTTATAGTTTCAACTAGCGTGAATTCTGATGCCTTTGAGTATCTCACTCTATCAACTAAAATTCATAATGAAAGCTTTTTGGTCTGCTGTTTGTACAGACCTCCAGATCAAAATCTCCTTAGTGCGCTGGATAGCTTCGATGAACTTCTTTCTTTAATAGTGCCTGCATATGATCATATTGTTTTATTATCAGATTTTAATATTGATCTACTAAAAAACAACACAGCTGTTCTAAAATTTTATGAAATTCTTCACTCGTACGATCTCTTACAACTCATATCGAAGCCGAATAGACTCACGCAAAATTCACAGTCTCTTCTTGACATAGTTAGATATAAGTCGCTAGGTGTATCAGAAGCTGATACAGTCGGTACTCATGATATCTCTGATCATTGTCTTGTATATTGCATATTATCTTTGACTAAAGCAGAATCTTTAAAAAGACAGTTTCATACCTTTAGAAGTTACAAAATTTTCAATATTAATCAATTCAAAAGTGATTTGTCTGCAGTAGACTGGATGCATTATTATACATTAAACAGCACTGAAGATAAAGCAGCATCACTTACTAATGTTTTGAATAAACTTTTCGATACGCATCCCCCTATCGTTATGGTACGAATAACGAAAAAGCCGACTCCATGGCTAACGGATAGTATCAAAAATATTATGAAACAGCGTGATAAAGCTTCTAATAGGTTCAAAGATAGTCTCGATCACATTGATTGGCGAAATGATAAACTAATTAGAAACCGAACTACAAATGCCATAAAAAAGAAAAACTTACATTTGCGGAGCGTATGCTGTCTACAAGTAAAAATAATAGGACGGCCTGGTCTCTGGCTAATAGTTTTGGCATTATTACAAAAAAAGACAATATGTTACCATCACATTTGAATGACGCAAACAAAAGAAAGCAATACCTCACGTCTATTAACAGTAGTAAGGCTGATATTAGAGGATTAAAAACATATGACAATAGTAATATTTACAAAAATGCACATAACTTCCATTTTAAGCTTGTCAATGAGACAGGTATTATGAGGCATATAGCCTCAATAAAAACAAAAGCTAAAGGTTTTGATGGTGTGAGTGTCGACATGATTCACCTATGTCTCCCGGAAATTCTCCCTCAGCTGCTCCATCTTGCAAACTTTTGTATTGAGACAAAGTGCTTTTCCAAAGTTTGGAAAGTTGCAAAGGTTTTCATGTTTCCAAAAGGAAACAATTCAGCTGAGTTTAATCATTTAAGATCTATAAATTTTTTCCAGTTCTTTCAAAGTTATTGGAGAAAGTGATGTCCGCACAGATAACTGCTTACCTTGGGGACAACAAAATCTTGCCAAATGTAGAGTCCGGATGTTAGGGGCAGGTCCACCACAACAGCATTAGTAAATATTAGTGATGACATCCTCACAGCTAACGATAAAAATCAAGTTACAGATTTGGTATTGCTAGACTACAGTAAAGCTCTTGATACGATCAGTCATGAACTATTGTGCTCGAAGTTACAATATATTGGTTTCAATCATCAAATAATCTCGAGCGAAGTACACTTCTATGCCGATGATACCCAGCTTTACAAATACTTTCCTGTCGAAAATGCCTTAGACGCTATGGCAAGTTTAAATGCAGACCTTGATAGGTTAGTCACGACAGCAAAGAAGCATGATCTTGCAATAAATGTCAGTAAGTGTTGCGTACTTTATTTTGGCAGGAAGGTCAGTAGCAATAGGGTTTGTTCTTAAAATGTTGATAGTTTGTTAGATGGGAGTCGCTTGGAAGCAAAAGAATCTGCAAAGAATCTTGGTCTCATAATAGATAACAATTTAAAATTTTCTGAACACGTCACTAATCTTCGTAGAGCTAGCTTTGGCCTATTGAAATCTTTTTATAGCCACCGAAATTGCCTTCCAGTGAAAGTAAAAGCTCTCTTAGTGAACTCGATGATTCTCTCGCGCTTTGACCATGCTGATGTTGTGTGCGGACCTGCCCGTGACAGTTGTGATCGGCAAAGAATAGAAAAGGTTCAGAAGTCATGTTTACGGTTCATCTTTAATCTAAAAAGAACAGATAGTGTTTCTTATAAGTTAAAATAATTAGATTGGCTGAATATGAAGAATCGCTGGAAAGTACATCTTCTTTGCTTAACTCACAAGATTGTCCTCGGGGCGGGGCCTGATTACCTACATCAGAAGCTCTGTTTTCGGAGACAAATGCATTCGCTCAATACAAGACTCAATTACTTGTTTGCCATACCTAAATATTATACGAGCCAATATCGGAGCTCTTTTTCCTATGTTGCACCACATCTGTATAATAAAATACCTTTTGAAAATACTTTATGTTCTCTGCCAGGGTTTCGGAGATATGTTACAGATTTTTATAAAAATAGTCAGTTTGCGTATTGTAGTTATAGTAAATCATATTCATATTCAAGAATTCCTTTCTTTCAGCTAAATTTAAGACGCACAATTGTCAATATTTTGTTGTTACATTGTTTTGTTGTTTTGGGTACTAAGGCATTTATAATTTGTTTATTTTGTAATTCCTACACTTTAAGTTATCTTTTAAGGATTAAGTGGAAGAAAATTCTAAAATTAACTTCGCCCTAATAAAGACCTCTTATTATAATAAATACCTGACGATCGTTTCACTAACAAAGTTAGCGTCATTAGAGGACGAAATATTCTGAATATTTAGAATATTAAAATATTTCATCCTGCGATGGCGCTAACTTTGATACTGAGACGATCGTCAGGTCTTTAAAGATGTGTTATGGTGAATTCGGTTTCTGTATACTTATCAGTGCTTATCGCAGGGTCCAAGCTACATTTACAGAAATCGTTGTGTATACTAATTGTATAGATTTTATAATGCCTTATTGTGGTAGGAGACTCGTGCTAAATAATAATAATAATAATAATAATAATAATAATAATAATAATAATAATAATAATAATAATAATAATAATAATAATAATAACAATATATATTAATATAAATGTTGAAATTATTACTATGGGCTTATTTACAAAAGTCTGGAGGCAGAGTTATGATTGATGCCCGTGGGTGGTACCTGTCGTTAAAACTAAAAGGGTCAAGATGGGAACCAGTAAGAATACCACTAAGTCCATCAGTGATGCAGCATCGGTGTTGAAGATGGTCTTCACTCACAAAGACCCCAAAGTCAGTCTGACAGCGCGTATCAAGACCTAGATCCTCCAACGAATAGACAACCATTCCGAAGCAAAACGCCCTTATGAATTATAGATGTTCTCGGATGTTCTTCAATGTTTCTGTGAATAGTTTCGCTGCTTGACAGCATCTAGAATTCATAAGGGCCTCTAGCTTCAGTTAGCTTACGCGCTGACTACGCCCTTCAACTACAGAAACGAAACTTAACAGTGAAACCAGAGAATTGGTATCCAAGTCTGTATGTAGTATGGACAAGTTTCAGCAAGTAAGGGCAACAACGATCAATGAATACGAATATTTTCTTTGTGGTCAAGACATGGACCCTAAATTCATTTCATGAGAATATCTTTCTAAGGAGAGTAGATTGAAGAAAAGAAGTTATTTAACAACAGTCAACACGGTTATCGAACTAAACGCTCTACAACAACAGCTCTTATTGAAATAGTGGATCAGATTATAATGACAATAGTGAGCACGCTGAAATGATATCAACAGATCTGCCAAAGGCTTTTGATTCTATTAGCCATGAGATACTGCTGAAAAAGTTGGAGTACTATGGAGTGAGTGGTCCACCATTGGAACTTATTGCCTCTTACCTTCAGCATAGGAAACAATCTGTTATGTTGGGGGGGGGGGGCAGGTTATCTGATGAAACAACTATTATCCATTGGAGTGCCACAGGGATCTGTATTGGGACCGATTTTGTTCATAATATATATCAATGACTTAAATATTGTGAGTGAGACAGTCTCCACCCACCTTTATGCGAATGATGCCTCGTTTTTTGTCAAATCGTCTGAAGCAGACTGACTAGAAAAAAATAAAATGGGATACACTAGAGACATCTAAAAAGTGGTTCAGTGATAACAAATTAAAAATGAATGAAAAGAAGACACATTATTTAAACTTTAAGAGAACTAGCGAGCGGCAACATCTTAAATTTTTGGGCATTAATATTGATAGCCGACTTACCTGGAACGTACACGTCGAATGTATAATAGGGAAGCTGGCAACGGGGATATACACAGTTAGAATGGTGAAGGAGTTAAGTACGAAGGAAGCTGCAAAAGCAACATACTTTGCACACTGTCATAGTGTACTTGCATATGGGATACTTCTGAGGCGAAATTTATCTGCAGCAAGGGAGGTCTTTATCATGCAGAAGAGGGCTGTAAGGGCATTGGTGGGCTTGAAGCCTACCGACAGTTGTAGGGAGTCTTTTAGGCTTGAACGAATTTTAACACTTCCAGCACTATATGTGTTTCAGTGTGTGAAGTATGTGCATAATAACCTGGACAGATTTCCAACGAACGATCAAAAGCACCATTTCGACACCCGATGTGTGTCACCGAAATGTGGAAGTTATGATTCAATTTGCAGCAGTATTTTAGTGTGTTCGAAGCTCGTCAATCAGATGAATTTCTTTTTTACTGTTAATTTTTACAATACATTTAAAAACCACATAATTCTCAAATGTTGCAGTTGAGGGGAGGGGGGTCTAGTTGTCACTCGAAGGTGGTTTAAAGAGGTTTTCACGTTCAGAATTTCATTTTATATTCTCATATTGACATGTTTATGGATGTCTTATACATGTGCACAATAAGTGAGATTCTGAATTTATTTCATTTTTTGATTGTCGTTCTAGACATATCCAAAGCATTCGACCAGGTCTGGCACGGAGCGCTTCTTAGTAAACTTCCGTCCTATGGCCCATCACCCAAACTCTGTACCTGGACAGCAAATTTCCTTGCCAACCGGAGCATTTCTGCTGTCGTGGGTGGCCATTCCTCTAAACTGTATCGAATAATGCATGAGTCCCTCAAGGTTAAGCTTTAGCCCCTACTTTGTTTCTTCTCCCCATCAATGACCTCCTCTCTAGCACATCCAACCCAGTTCACAGTTACGCGGACGACAGCACCATCGCAGACTTATGGAAGGTTCTGTCTCTGTGGATCTCCAAAAAATATTAGACTTTGCTTTATATCTCATAAGAGATACACTAGCCCTAGACCCGAGGCAATGAACAACCAAGTTATTCAAAGTAATGAGTGCTTTTCACTTGTTGGCATTTCTGTGGATAAAAATCTCAATTGGCACCATTATGTCCCATCAATTGCAGAAGCGGCTGCTAAGAAATTAGGTTTCCTCTTTCGGGCTCGCAAATACTTTTCACCAGCTAATCTCGATGCCTTATATACTTTACAAATAAGGCTAAACCTCCAATACTGCTCCCACATCTGGGGTGCCGCTGCCGCTTCTACACTCGCTATCCTGGACTCCATCCAGAAGAGAGCTATACGTCTCATCGGTTACCCTACCCTCACCCAAAGGCTGCCATCCCTTGCCCACCGACGTGCCGTTGGTACCTCTCTCTTTCTTTTATAGATATCTGCACGGGCACTGCTCAGAGGAGCTTTCTTCCATAGTTCCTCCACCTGCTGCCCCCAACAGATCTACCAGGGGAACAGAGCGAATGCACCCTTTTAACGTCCAGGTTACCAGACATAGAACATCTTGTTATGCCCGCTTTTTTGTCCCGAGGACTGCCAAGTTGTGGAATTCCTTGCCGGCACATGGTTTTCCTTCTCTTTCGAACCTCCAAACCTTCAAGTCCGGAATTAACAAGTTGCCTTTTTCGTCCTTGTCGACATCCACGGTAGGATAGTATTTAGGCTGTAAGCCCTCGTGGTGTGTTGTTGAAATGTATTAAAAAAATCAGTGAGCTGTCCCAGTTTATGCTCATGCAAAACATTTTTGTCAAAATTTAAAAGTCAGTATTCCCATAAGCAAATTTTATCGACGAAAAATCGATACAAATATAAACTGGCTATTTTTGGGTTTTAGGCGTGGTAATTCGTGCTTATATGACACATTTTTTAAACAATTAGTTGTGGTGTCCTCAATTCAATTTCTACGAAAATTCACTAATACGATGACACCAAAATGAAGGTTCGCAAATATAAATGAAATAATTATCATCATATGTCTATTCGCATAATCTAAGTATAATAGTAAAAGTAGAATCACGACGTCCACGTGACTCACAATAACGATTATAATACAAGTCTAGGTGCTTATTACTTTTGTAGGAGGCTGTCTATTAAATCGTAAATTATAAGCTTGTTGCTTCTGAAGATTTTATCTAGATTAACAGAGAATGTAACGTGTAAACAGCTTTCTTAAGTTTGGAACGTGTTTCCTAAACATATCTTTTTCAATTACAGACATTGTGTGCTGCTACATGGTCTGCATAATAATAACATGTATGGTACATGCATTTGTAAATAAAACCAAACAAATATATGCTTGTATGGAGACCCTTAGGCGTGTAGGTATATCTAACACCAACTTAAAAATAATGTAGTTTTAAAAAGTTGCAAATTATGTTTACCTTATATGGATCAAAGTTGATCATAAAGATAAAAAATTCGGGACGCAGCAAGTGCGTTGTAGTAGTGAATTTTCAAAAGAATTGGACACTATTAGTACGGCATATTATTAAAATTAGTACTTTAAGCTTACCCAAACCTTGAAGATTGACTTTAGAGGTCCTAATCCGCGCTCGTTTCAAGAATTTTTCGAAAGTGTTACGATCGATATATCTCTATGTATTATCAAAAGATTTCCGAACGCAGCAAGTGCGTTATAGTAGTGAATTTTCATAAGAATTCTACACTATTATTATACGGCATATTACCAAAATTAATAATTAAAACTTACACAGACCTTGAAGATCGATTTTAGATATCCTAGTACGCGCACATTTGAAGAATTCTTTCAAAGGTGTTACCATCTATGTCTCTCTATCATCAACAAAATATTGTGTTCTAACTGCTTTTGAGAAAAATGACCCGATCTGCCAAATTATAAGTGTAGCAGTTATTTTTCCTTATTAATCGCCAGAATGATTTCTTTTTAGTCAACCTAATCAACCGGTTTTTTCAATATCAACAATAACAAAATGTCTCAAAGGTGACAAAGTTCTTCAAACGTTTTAAACAAAAATGAGATCTAGTTCAAACAGTATGAAATCTGTGCACTATTCTTTCTCCAAATGTCAAAATAAAACAAAAAACTCTGGACGCAGCAAGTGCGTTATGGTAGTGAATTTTCATAAAACTATTTTTAATAGCAATAATGTGTGTTTTTTTAAAAAAACAGGCATCAAATTTGGTTACCAGTATAATCTATATAGTAAAAACAATGTGCCATGTTTCATCAAAATAACTTTATTGTTTGAAAATGTACAAAAATTTCCGAAAGTAAACTTAAAGTGTTCCCGAAAAAATTCGTTTCTTGGTCAACCTTATAGGTTAATAGCAAATTAAGCTATTCAAATATTAAGCATTTGATCAAAATTCGCTACCATAACGCACTTACTGCGTCCAGAATTTTTTTTCTTACAAACATGCATTATATTTCGATGGAAAATGCAAAAATGCAATAACATAAGGCGTGTTTGATTAAAAAAAAGAAAATTTGTATCACCAACGACTTATGGGCCACCCTGTGATTGTAAAAATATTTTTTTAAGATGTAGCTCAAGACACCCTATAATTAATATATACAATTTCTTTTTCATATCTTGTATAATAACAGATATATTGAGCTTTATTGATTTTTTTACGAAAATTCTACAACAATTATATACTATTATACGATAAACTCTATAGCTAAGGCCACTGCCAATCGTCAGAGAAAGGGTCTATTTGAAACGAATTTTCTGGAAACATTTTATTAAAATGAAGGACAATGACGGTTGAAAATAAGACTTCAGGGTTTGTAAAACATTCTTCTTGAGACACTTTATTTCCATAGCCCGTATTAGATTCAAGTTCTTTTCCTAAATGTTGCCAATTTTGACGTTTAAATCGCAACTTTGACGTTTTGTGAAAAACCTCAATTTATTTTTCTTTAAATGCCTATAACTTTTTTGTCTTTTGACCTACAGAGCTAAATTTTGGATGTAGCTTACCTATAAGGATGTAAACCCGCGTACCAAATTTGGTTGCCCTTACTTTGTTAATTCCGGAGATATAAATTTTTTTTGAAAGAAAACACAAAATTTTCCGGGAAAACCTGGACCGATTTTCCTGGCTAACGAACTTATCCAAGCCATTTGCAAAATCAAGGTATTCACCAAATTTAATCAAAATCGGCCCATTATTTTTTGAGTTATCGGTGTGATACATATATATATATATATATATATATATATATATATATATATATATATATATATATATATATATATATATATATATATATATATATATATATATATATATATATATATATATATATATATATATATATATATATATATATATATATATATATATATATATATATATATAAACATATAAAAATTTTAACTGACCCCGGAAATGTGTTCTGGGGGGCCTAATTAGCGCTCATTTGAAGAAATTTTTTCAAAATTCAAAAGTCGGGATCTCCAAATTAGTGAATTTTTTTTAAGAAAATTCACTAAAAACCACACATTCATTAAACTTGAATCGATCGCGCAACCTTCTGCGTAGAAGACAAACACGCTACCACTGAGCTATCTAAGCATACGTTATCTAACGTTTTCTTTACACGATACTCGACACCGGTTTCACGTCCGGGATATATTATACTAAAAGTATACGTAACAATTAATTACAGAAATAGTAAAATTGCCATTGAAACACATTCAACGAGTGTTTTGGTCTTATATGACGTCTAATGTTTAAGTTTCAAGTTAAAAGAAACTATTTTAAAGTCATTTTATAGATACTTGACTTGATTTTGTTTACATTTCTACTATATTATCCTACACTTTCAGTCTAAAACCACAGCATAATATAACTATGCTGTGTCAAAACTGTATTTTGGACCATTCACCAAACTACAAATATAGTGTATTTTAAAAATTGATTGAATCGCCCAGCTACCGTTGATGTATGGTTTATACCTGTTGTATGAATCAATCGAGGCGTTGCAGTTAACTACTGTCTGTCACGCATTGGACTTTAACCGCTAAGTCGTTTCAACGCATGTCTTTCAGATTTTATTTTTAATTTGGAGAAAGCTCCACATATTGTGTACCAAATTACTTGAAGTTCACAACAGAGGTTTATTTACACCATTTCCAGCCACATGTAAAGTCTCATTGCAGTTACTCTGATACTCAAATGATACCCAAATTCGCGCTCATCTGAAGAAATGTTTCAAAAATTTTTCATCCTTACCTTTCTATCATCAAATATTTCTTCATGAAAATTCGCTAAAAAAAATTTGTTGTAACTCCTTTTAAGAAAAATGCCCAAAATTGGATTTTCTATGATGTTGAAAAAACGAGATTTAATATATTTTGGTACTGTGAGTCTCTTTAAAAGAAACTTGTATTTCGGGCCTGTGGTCAAGACTTTTCAAAGCAAGAAATCCCGGGAAATCTGGCTTTACTTAGGACGAGAAAAAAGTGTTCAGAAATCGAGAAATGGCGTCTCGTTTGTGCTCGTGCTCAAAAAAAAACCTTTTAACTAACGGGTTCTGTGAACCAGCCTGTATATATATTTGTGTGTGTGTGTGTGTGTGCGTGTGTGTGTGTAATTTTGCTACGTATATGAATGATAAGCACTGATTGTCATATTGCCCTAACTGATTGGATTATTATGTCCGAATTTGCGGTTGAGCAAGGATAGATTTCGCCGTGGTTTAGGGTTGGCCTAGTCGGTAATTTTGTAAACGTTATGTTTCCATTGTGTAAGATTCGGGACGCATCAAGTGGGTTATGGTAGTGAATTTTCGTAAAAATGTTTTTATTAGCAAATATGTGTTATTTTCTAAAAAAGTTGGTTACCAGTATAACCTATAAGTAGAAAAAATGTTCAATTTTTTTCATTAAAATAACTGTATTGTTTGAAAATTTACAAACATTTTCCGAAAATAAGCTTAAAATGTTCCCGATAGAACTGGTTTCCTGGCCGACGAAACTTAGTTTAATAGCAAATTGAGCTATTCAAATTTGAAGCATTAACTGAAAATTCGCTACCATAACGCACTTGCTGCGTCTCTAATTTCTGTTTTTAATGAACACGCATTGTATTTAGATGAAAAATTAAAAAAGGTAATTTGTATCACCAACGACTTATAGACCATCCTGTGATTGTAGAAATAATTTTGTAAGATGTCGCTCAACACACGCTATAATTAACGTATACAATTTTTCTCGTATTTTGTATAATAACGAATATATTGAACTTTGTCATTTTTTTTACGAAAATTGGCTACAAATTATACACCATTAAACGATAAACTCTATAGCTAAAACTAAAAAGCATCAGAGAAAGAGTCTATTGTAAATCAATTTTCTGGAAATATTTTAATAAAATGAAGGACACTAAGTGAAGATTGGAACCTGTGATGAGCACTGATAAGTACACTTAGAGAGCCCAAATCACCACAACACATTTTAAAAAGACCTGACGATCGTTTCACTAACCAAGTTAGCGTCATCAGAGGATGAAACATTCTAAATACTTATAAAACTAACATCAACTTATATACCGGATCTCAGGTAAAGAGATCGAACCGAGATGAGACACTAGTCGTAGGCAAATTCCACAGTGTATTGTATTTTTATCGCCTGACCAGGTCTTTGCGCTATCCTTATTGCTTTATCTAAAAGTGTCCATCTGTAATAGTCTTGAGAAAGTTCAACGACCGCTAAATTAACAACGGTTCCTTTGGCGGCAATAACTGTATACTTGTTATCGGTAAAAACGTGCCGAAAACGTGGGAATTTTATTTAGCAAAGTAATCTATCAAGTGACTCGTAATTGGCGCTGGTGCACTGTTCATACATTCTTTGTTGCAACTATATTTCGCAATATATACGCTCTCAAACCCATTCAGCTGACCTGGTTTTCTAACATTTTTTATTAATTTCAGATTTTCTTTATCAACGTGATGATTACTATCCCAAATATGTCGGGCGACGGCAGACTTATCTACAGTACCGTAACGTAATTTGGATATGTGTTCTTTGAATCTGATTCCAATCGATCTTTTTGTTTGTCCGACGTATTTAAGATTACAATCTTTACAACTTATTTCATAAATTCCCGACATTTTTTCCGCGCTATCCTTGTCTTTTGGATTACCTAGCAAGTTTTTTAAAGTATTTGTTGTTGAAAATGCTACCTGTAAGTCGACTTTTTTAAAAATGTTGTCTAGACCCCTCGTGATTCTAGGTTCAAATGGTAAGCAAACAAAGTTTTTTCCGATTTTTCTCTTCTGAACGTCGTTAAACCGGGAAATTCAATTAGACCTATTGTTTCGGCTATAGATTCCCCGACTTATAATTTAGCTAAGTGGTTGACAGATGAGTTTAAGGGCTTGCCTGTAAAACAGAAAAGTTTTTCAGTAACAAATTCTCTTGAATTTATTGATAAGATCAAAGAGATTAAATTGACCGAAGGCGAGGTTTTAATTTCGTTCGATGTAACCTCATTGTTTCCTAGCGTTCCCACAGAATCAACGACGTTCAGAAGAGAAAAATCGGAAAAAAAATTGTTTGCTTACCATTTGAACCTAGAACCACGAGGGGTCTAGACAACATTTTTAAAAAAGTCGACTTACAGGTAGCATTTTCAACAACAAATACTTTAAAAAACTTGCTAGGTAATCCAAAAGACAAGGATAGCGCGGAAAAAATGTCGGGAATTTATGAAATAAGTTGTAAAGATTGTAATCTTAAATACGTCGGACAAACAAAAAGATCGATTGGAATCAGATTCAAAGAACACATATCCCAATTACGTTACGGTACTGTAGATAAGTCTGCCGTCGCCCGACATATTTGGGATAGTAATCATCACGTTGATAAAGAAAATCTGAAATTAATAAAAAATGTTAGAAAACCAGGTCAGCTGAATGGGTTTGAGAGCGTATATATTGCGAAATATAGTTGCAACAAAGAATGTATGAACAGTGCACCAGCGCCAATTACGAGTCACTTGATAGATTACTTTGCTAAATAAAATTCCCACGTTTTCGGCACGTTTTTACCGATAACAAGTATACAGTTATTGCCGCCAAAGGAACCGTTGTTAATTTAGCGGGCGTTGAACTTTCTCAAGACTATTACAGATGGACACTTTTAGATAAAGCAATAAGGATAGCGCAAAGACCTGGTCAGGCGATAAAAATACAATACACTGTGGAATTTGCCTACGACTAGTGTCTCATCTCGGTTCGATCTCTTTACCTGAGATCCGGTATATAAGTTGATGTTAGTTTTTTAAGTATTTAGAATGTTTCATCCTCTGATGACGCTAACTTGGTTAGTGAAACGATCGTCAGGTCTTTTTAAAATGTGTTGTGGTGATTTGGGCTCTCCAAGTGTACTTATGAAGGACAATGACAGTTGAAGCTGAAACTTAAGGCTTTGTAAAACACATTTTTTGCGACATTTACTTCACATAACCTGTATTCATTTCATGTTCTTTGCTTAAATGTAGCCAGTTTTGACGTTTCAAATCGCGACTTTGACGTTTTGAGGAAAACCCAAATATTTTTTGAATCCCTATAACTTTTTTGTCTTTAAACTTACAGATTTAAGTTTTAATACGTAGTTGACCTTTCATGATATAAACCTACGTACCAAATTTGGTTGCCATAACTTTGTTATTTCCGGGGATAAAAAATGTTCCGAAAGAAATCACAAAATTTTCCTGGAAAAACCGAGCCGATTTTTACAAATAAATAAAAAAGTTCGGGACGCAGTAAGTACGTTATTCTAGTGAATTTTCATTAAAATGTTTTTAATAGCAAATATGTGTGTCTTTTTTTTCAGAAAGCAGGCATAAAATTTGATTACCAGTATAACATATATAGTAAAAACAATGTGCCATGTTTCATGAAAATAACTTTATTGTTTGAAAACGTACAAAAATTTCCGAAAGTAAACTTAAAGTGTAACCGAAAAAAATCCGTTTCTTGATCAACTTTATAGGTTAATAGCAAATTGAGCTTTTCAAATTTGAAGCATTTAATCAAAATTCGCTACCATTACGCACTTGCTGCGTCCAGAATTTCTTTTATTACAAACATGTATTATATTTCGATGGAAAATGCTAAAACATAAGGCGTTTTCGACTAAAAAAAATTATTTGTATCACCAACGACTTATGGGCCACTCTGTGATTGTAGAAATATTTTTTAAGATGTAGCTCAAGACACCCTATAATTAATGTATTTTTTTTTTCATATCTTGTAGAATAACGGATATATTGAGCTTTATTGATTTTTTACGAAAATTCGACAAAAGTTATATACCATTAAACGATAAACTATATAGCTAAGACTACTGCCAACCATCAGAGAAAGGGTCTATTTGAAACGAATTTTCTGGAAATGTTTTAGTAAAATGAAGGACAATGAAGGTTGAAACTAAGACTTCAGGGTTTGTAAAACATTCTTCTTGAGACATTTTCTTTCCATAGCCCTTATTAGATTCAAGTTCTTTGCCTAAATATTGAGAATTTTGACGTTTTAAATTGTCACTTTGACGTTTTGAGGAAATTTATTTTTCTTTAAATGCCCATAACTTGTTTGTCTTTGGACCTATAGAGCTAAATTTTGGTAGGTAGCTCACCTATAACGATATAAACCAGCGTACCAAATTTGGCTGTCTTTACGTTGTTAATTCCGGAAATATAAAATTTTCTTTAAAAACTACACAAAATTTTCCGGGAAAACCTGGACCGATTTTCCTGACTAACGAACTTGTCCAAGCCATTTGCAAAAGGAAGGTATTCACCAAACATAATTAAAATCGGCCCATTATTTTTTGAGTTATCGGTGTGATACACACACACACACACACACACACACACACACACACACACACACACACACCATCACACACACACACACACACACACACACACACACACACACATATATATATATATATATATATATATATATATATATATATATATATATATATATATATATATATATATTGAAACTGACCCCGAATATGTGTTCTGGGGCGCCTAATTAGCGCTCATTTGAAGAAACTTTTTCCAAATACAAAAGTTGGGATCTCCTCTATAGTGAATTTTTTTTAAGAAAATTCACTAATACAACTTTTAGAAAATTCGCCAATACAACGCTCTTACAGCCTCACAACTTTTCTTGTTTCATTTAACAATTTATGCTCAAAACCGTTCTATAATATTATTTATGTTTCTGTCAACTTTCCAGAGACAGTTTACATGCATATATCTATGACGGCATGCTGGCTTTAATGGATTGGAGACCCTTCTAAGGTAAGTAGGCAGATTTGAATGAGCGCGAGTAACTACAGATAATGCACAAGCCAGGTGTGTAGCAATCGTACTTTTCTTAATTAATAAACCGATATATCAGATTATTAATCTCGGCTTTTTCTTCAACCTAATAGGCATTGGCATAAATTATAATATGTCATGCGCCCATGTGTATATTGTGTCAGTTCCATTTTAAAAATTCGGAAAAATCACAATGCTGGCATTTACTGTGTAATGTTAAATGGGGTCGATGTTATGCACGATTTTATAAATGCTATGGCTTTATTAAACTATCACTCGTTTTAATTTTATAATGGGCGGGCATTTAATATATTGAATATTGATTAAAAATATCTTCTTGTATGCAGATTTTATCTGCGTACTGTTAATAATAATGATTTGCTATCTTTGTTAGGTTGTTTTCTGATTGAAGCATTAGTGTTTGCTCTTGGTTGTATTGGCTGCCAACTCGCTTTGGGAGAAATAAAAGAGGGATGGATAGGAAAGGGAAAATATGTCTTCAAAGAAACAAACATCCTTAATAAACGTCAGTTTAAAAAATGCGTGGGGGAGAGTTGGGTAGAACGAGGTACTTACTGTTCTACGCGTCATAGCTTTTTTAAATAAATAATGAAAGGATATTTTTGCTTCAGTTTTACTGATACCTAATCTTTGATTGCTAACATCCTTTATAGAAGAAATAGAAGTCACTTGAGAAAGTTTTTTTTTAATATGTAGGAAGTATCCAGTTTCAGCTAGCTAGAAGACTGAAATAGGATAGTACTGTTATGTATAAGCCAAGAACATTATACAAGTTATAAGCTCGAATTAGAAATGCAATCGCAAATATTGTTCCCACTTATCTGCAAAATGCATTTAACGATTTTGTTGATAGACTTAGATATACATTCATTGTTGTTGCCCCTACTTGATGAAACTGTTCCATATTAAATACAGACTTGCAGACAGAAGATATTGTCAAGAAATGAATAGACAACAATTTGAACAATTAATGTGATTTGAATCAGCTATGTGAAGTGAAGTGAACTGAATTTTAAAAATTTGATCTAGTTACTTTATGATGATGGTAATGATCATGCTAAAGAGGAAGAAAAGACAAAGGATGAGTAGGAGTAGGAAGAAGTAGGGTAATAATAATAATAATATAAATAATAATAATAATATATTACATTATGCATGTTCTCCACTTAGCTACTCATTTGGGATTGTGAACTGTAGTAAAACGGACATCCAAAATCTACAACGGAGGGTGCGAGAACTCCTAACAAAATCCAAAAAACATCACCCCCGTAGTGCTATCGAGCGAGTAACCCTACCTAGACACCAAGGTGAAAGAGGAGTGTTGGATATTGGTAGACAGTTCGAACAGCAGATATTGAACCTACATACGTTCATATTTCCGCCGGCGGGCGGTTACTTCTTAACTTCTACGTGTCATATGCAAGACAGGTGATTCAACACCGCTACAATTAAAAGAAATCGAAATACAAAATCACCATCGGACTGATGAGGACAAGCTGCAATATTGGATGCAGACATTGGGCAACATCAGAATGAGACCTCCCAAGCACATGTCGTCAAACTGGCTTCGAACTACTGGTTGGTGTCCGAACAGATGTTTCCAGAGACAGAGGGGTTTTGCTGGCCATACAAGACCAGGTCATCCCAACAAGAAGCTATCTGAAGTACGTAGTTAGAGATAATTCGGTTCAAGATGAAAAATATAAATATATATCATATTCGCTTATTACTGACTCTCCATCAGAAGGAATTTCATCAAGCAGAGCGTAAGCTTCATCCGAGGTTAGTTTTGACAAATCGATTTGTTTTTTCAACACTTGCGACAAATCAATTAGATTTTCCATCCTAACCTAAACGAATTTACTTTAGTGCATTGCACGTACACTGGTTTCGCCGCGAAACCAAATCCGGTCAACAAATACAAATTTACTTTACTGCAAGCACACTGGTTTCGCCGCAAAACCATATCCGATTGACAAAGTAAAAACAATAAACTATGTAAAACAAGTATTCTTACCTTTCTATTAGTGCCTCAGTAACACAATCGTCCAAAAAAACGGAGTAGTTATAACACTTTTTACGAAAATGTAGATAAAAAACGAAATCATTCATAAAACGTGGTTTCTTTGACAAATTCTAACGAATACTAGCAATACAGTGTTCGCCAATTGCAAACTTTCAATGCAGATCAATAGATGGCGCACTAATATCCAAGTAGGAAGTGTGGTTTCACTGTGAAACCAGTCTACATATAGAAAAAATTCTGGACGCAGCAAGTGCGTTATGGTAGTGAATTTTCATAAAAATATTTTTAATAACAAATATGTGTGTTTTTTTTTTAAGAAAGCAGGCATTAAATTTGGTTACCAGTATATCCTATATAGTAAAAACAATGTGCCATGTTCCATTAAAATAACTTTATTGTGTGAAAATGTACAAAAATTTCCAAAAGTAAACTTAAAATGTTCCCGAAAAAACACGTTTCTTGGTCAACCTTATAGGTTAATAGCAAATTGAGCTGTTCAAATATAAACATTTGATCAAAATTCGCTACCATAACGCACTTGCTGCGTCCAGAATTTATTTTCTTACAAACATGCATTATATTTCGATGGAAAATGCAAAAATGCAATAACATAAGGCGTGTTTAATTTAAAAAAACTCGGGACTCAGCAAGTGCGTTATGGTAGTGAATTTTCATAGAAATGATCTGGCACAAATTATTTTATTATAACTTTTTTTTCTTGTAACATGGAAATCTAAATTTTGGTGTATAGTTTACTTTTTATATCGTAAACCTACCTACCAAATTTGGTTATCATAGATTTTTTATTTTTTAAGATAAAAATTTTTTTCAAATGAAAACTCAAATTTTTTTCGGAAAACCTCGTTAGATTCTTTTGATTAACGAACTTGTCAAAGCCATTTACAAAAGGAAGGTACATGCCAAATTATATCAAAATCTGCCCATTATTCTTTGAGATAAAAAACTTTTTCAAATGAAAAGTCAAAAGTTTCCCGGAAAACCTCGTCCGATTTTCCTGACTAACAAACTTGTCAAAGCCATTTACAAAAGGAAGGTACATGCCAAATTTTATTAAAATCGGCTTATTACTTTTTGAGAAAAGAATTTTTTTCGAATGAAAACTTAAAATTTTCCCGGAAAACCTCATCCGATTTTTCTGACTAACAAACTTGTCAAAGCCGCTTACAAAAGGAAGGTACACGCCAAATTTTATTAAAATCGGCTTATCACTTTTTGAGATAAGAATTTTTTTCGAATGAAAACTCAAAATTTTCCCGGAAAACCTCATCCGATTTTCCTGACTAACGAACTTATCCAAGCCATTTACAAAAGAAAGGTACGTGCCAAATTTTATCAAAATCGGCCTATTATTTTTTGAGTTATCGGTGTGATACATATATATATATATATATATATATATATATATATATATATATATATATATATATATATATATATATATATATATATATATATATATATATATATATATATATATATATATATATATATATATAAACATATAAAAATTGAAACTGACCCCGGATATGGGTTCTAGGGGTCCTAGATCGCGCTCATTTGCAAAAATTTTTTCAAAATTCAAAAGTCGGGATCTCCCCATTAGTGAATTTTTTCTACGAAAATTCACTAAAAGGAAATTTGTATCACCAACGACTTATGGACCAGCCTGTGATTACAGAAATATTATTTTAAGATGTAGCTCAAGACACCCTATAATTAATATATACAAATTTTCTTCATATCTTATATAATAACGGATATATTGAGCTTTATTAATTTTTTACGAAAATTCGACAAAAATTATATTATACCATTAAATGATAAACTCTATAGCTAAGGCTACTGCTAAGCATCCGAGAAAGGGTCTATTTGAAATGAATTTTCTGCAAATATTTTAGTAAAATGAAGGACAATGACGGTTGAAACTAAGACTTTAGGGTTTGTAAAACATCCTTCTTGAGACATTTTATTTCTATAGCCCGTATTAGATTTAAGTTATTTGCCTAAATGTTGCCAATTTTGACATTTTAAATCGCCACTTTGACGTTTTGAGGAAAACCCCAATTTATTTATTTTTAAATGCCTATAACTTTTTTGTCTTTTGACCTACATAGCTAAATTTTGGTAGGTAACTTACCTATAAGGATGTAAACCTGCGTTGGTTGCTCTTACTTTGTTAATTCCGGAGATATAAATTTTTTTCGAAAGAAAACACAAAATTTTCCAGGAAAACCTGGGCAGATTTTCCTGACTAACGAACTTATCCAAGCCATTTGCAAAAGGAATTTTTTCACCAAATTTGATCAAAATCGGCCCATTATTTTTTGAGTTATCGGTGTGATACATATATATAAATATATATATATATATATATATATATATATATATATATATATATATATATATATATATATATATATATATATATATATATATATATATATATATATATATATATATATATATATATATATATATATATATATATATAAACATATAAAAATTGAAACTGACCCCGGATATGTTTTCTGGGGGGCCTAATTAGCGCTCATTTGAAGAAATTTTTTCAAAATTCAAAAGTCGGGATCTCCTCATTAGTGAATTTTTTTTAAGAAAATTCACTAAAAAAACATTAGGTAAGTGGTTTCTGTGTGAAACCACTTTGCTTCAAAGGTTTAAGGGAATGGCGTGACGGGTTGTGGTAATAGTACTAGTAGTAGTAATATAAATCAGTTTAATTTAATTATGTTTATTAAAATTCATTGTCAACATTATCAGGCTGAATAAATATATAAGTTTGCATGCTGCACTAATAAATATCAAATGCATCAATCTGTCGTTGTAATTATAAAGATTTAATCCGATTATCGATGTGCATCGGCTGATGCTAGCCGAATTTATATATGTGTTTTACGCCTGTCAGCTTTGTCAAGTGCCTGCAGTATTTTCGGATCGTTTTCTCTGCAATTATTTAAATGATTAGTTTTCTTTCACAGCTCATTTATTCTTTGGTCTTAGACCTTGATGACTAATTCTTTCTATGTGCCACAGTACTTTGAAATTAGGTCAACGATGTAACAAAATAATTGGTAATCTCATAATTAAAAGTACAAGTTCTAATCATTAAATACAGCGCACAATAAAATAAAAGTGCTGATATAAAAAATACATGTGTTTAAAAATTGACCGGTATAACTTGGTTGATTGTATACCGGTTTAAATATGCCCGCAGCTACTCTAAAATGGAACAACATAAGAGTCATTCTCAGGTTTTAGACTTAATAGATCTGCATTAACACTATAACATGCACACTGTGATATAAGCTGTGTGCCACTGATACTGATTCATTCAGTAAATGAAGTGGACGTGGTTAAAAAAAAATATTTTAGAAAAAATAATGCTGGTAACTTTTACATATCGCACTGTCTAAACAGCCGCCAGCGTTTCTATTTATCAATGGAGGAAAAACAGCCGCGCGCCGGTTTTTTTACGTTTATTCATATGAATCCCGCCGAAATAACAAAATAATTTTTTTTTCGGCGGTTTTTTAATTCAGGAAGCTATAAAACCGCCTACTGACGGTTTTGTAGTGAATTTTCTTAGAAAAAATTCACTAATTGAGAGAAAAAAAAATTCTTCAAATGAGTACGAACTAGGAACAACCCTAGAACCCATATCCGGGGTTAGTTTGAATTTTTATATATATATATATATATATATATATATATATATATATATATATATATATATATATATATATATATATATATATATATATATATTGTTATAGTAATTTATTTAATCTTTCTAGGAAAATAATAGTCCCACCATTGGGTGATAATTGAAATAGGGAAAGGTTTATTTTAAGTTTTATATTATTATTATTAGGTATATTGAAATACTTGATATGGTGGCTAACTTAAATATGTCTTATTGCTTTTTGTGATGTTAATTTCGAAGTGTATTTTATCTTGTGAGTTTTATCTACCTGTAAAGTTGAGTGAATTATGCTGAAAAAAATGTTTATAAAATATACGTGTATTTGACTTCCACCCTGGTGTACCCTATGTCTTTTATTGCTGCATCTGATATAAACAAATTGATAGCATGGATATACTTACTCTTTAAAACAGGGAGCTTCTTTAAGCTAGTGGGTTCAAGTCCTATCAAAATTATTATTATTATTATTTCCAAAAGTATGATTAAATTTTAAATTTTGAAATGTATTCCCCCTCTGATTTTTACTCAAAATGTTTATAAATATATGTTAAACAAAACAAAACAAAGGTCCTTATACGCTCACAGAACTTATATATTTATTAACTCAAACACAACTGACAAATGCCTAATACTATTCACAATCTATTTTGTTTTATCTCTAAATTTAGAGCTCTTTCTTACTTCTATCTTACTTTTAACAATGAAAATCCCCCAGAGAATGAACTAATCAGTATTACTTGCTTAATTTTAAGATCCCTATATGTACACGATCGTTGCTGCTTATAAACCAATATGTACCGACACCTATTGGTGTTCTTATGGTTTATATTATTCTTTATTTCGACGTGCAGTCAATGGACAAGTTATTTCACTGGTAGGCCACGGCTACTGACCTTTAAGGTCAAAAGATGATGCTGCAGGCACTTGGTGTTGTAAATGGAAGTCTGAAGATGATTATTTACCAATGGCCCCCTTTTATTTTCGGTTGATATATATAATAGTTTTGTTACTTTTTTGGAGCGATGGATGTTTCACACAACAAAAGGTAAGTTATTGCTTTACTGTACTTACTCAGACTTTATTGCCTTAGCTGACTTTCCTGTGTTGGATTATCAGGCCAGCGATCCCTGTCGATTTTCTCTCTTACTACAAAAATTCCCCTCTATTGATTTAATCCAAATTTTCCCATCTATCAAATATTTTTTACAATTTTCAATCTTCTGATTTTATCCAAACTTTTACCCTTCTTGTTTATTATTTTTCATCTGTCACCAGCGTAACTAATCAAAAAAACTGCTTTATGCCTGCTTCAAATAAAATATCCTATCAAATTTTTAACACAATAATTATTTCCCATCATCTCCTCGGATACATACATACTTCTCATTGTTGTTAGTCAATGAGAGAATAATTAACCTAACTATAATTTTAGTGTCAGTTTGACGTCTGTCCTAAATAAAAACAGCTGACTTAAATATAGGTTATGAAATGACATTTCTTACAATTTAACACTCAAATTTTGACATCTTACTATTCTTAAAGCTAACAATATCCTTAATTCTAACAAACAATAACATCTTAAATTACATAACAGCTAGCAAACAATAATACCTTAAACTATCTAATTAAACTTGTCATACATTTACACCTGCCTTGCCTCCTTTTAACACATATATATCTGTAAAATTTAGTTTCTCCCTGCCTTACAGTGCAAAAACATTGCATACACCAAAGGTAAGTTGTTGTTTGTGTTTAGTATAATTTGTGGTAAAATGTGTTTATGTATGTGTATATATGTATATGTAGCCCCCTTTAGTAACCATATCAATATATATATATATATATATATATATATATATATATATATATATATATATATATATATATATATATATATATATATATATATACATATATATATACTTGTGTATGTATGTATATGTATCCAACCGATAACTCAAAACGTTATTAACCAATTTTGATTAACCTCGACAACAATCTTTCTTTTATTAATAGCTTGGATGAGTTTGTTAGCCAGTCCTATTATTTTTTCGAAAAAAAGATTTATTTTTCGGAAAAAAAATATGTATCTCAAAAAATAACAAAGTTATTTTGATGAAATTTGGTTAATATATTGCCCCCGTGAATGCGTTACTACATATCAAACATCAACTTTCTACTTAAACATTGAATGAAAGGCTTCTCCTCCAGACACCAAAATTTATTTTAGATTTCTCTTACTCTCGACGCGTTTTGACACTCCAAGAGGTCACCTTCAGGGGATACATAACGAGAGAGGTCTGTCAGAAAAACATTAGTTCTTCCGGTAGGCAATTGTGCATGTCAGAGCACAATGTTGACAAGGTGATCTTCACAGAAAAGTCAAAGGTTAAAGTCATAAGTCACATAGTAAAACATCAACCAACAGTCAAGTTAAAATATAAAAAGCTACAGATACAGTAACAACAGTTAAAATATGCTAAGTTAGAGAACCGTCAGCTCTTGATAGAAGCGAGCACCAGTTTATCCCTCACTCAACCTAAGAGGATATCGTATTTTTCGTTCACCTACTGTGGTCCTATTTCCAATCCCGTTGTCAAGGCTCTCAAATGTGACAATGTCAGGTTTGATTCAACTCTTTGAACACCGTCAACAATTTATTCCTTCACAACAAGGATAGCATCCCAGACCTGAAGAAGTCGGGTGTTTATTGCTTAAAATGTGGTACCCTCGGTTGAAAAGCTGTCTACATAGGAAGAACCGGAAGATCTTTGGGCACCAGAGTCACAGAACACCTTAGAAGTAGAAACCAGCTCAATTATGACACGTCAGTCTTTGGTTGCCATTTGAGGGAGAGGTGCCACTGCTTCAGCAAAAATACAGGTGCTGAAATCTTGCACCCTTCAAGTTTTGGCGTAGAACAAGTCGTCTTAGAGGAAATTGAGATTTTCAAACATTCCAAGTGCCAAGCCGGTGATGTTTTGAAACTGTCGAACACGGATGTAACTAACTTTCCTTCATTCTATAGTCAATTGGTGTAACAGTACTGCTGAACTCTATGGTTTTTCTACATGATAATGAACATTCTGATTTGAAGATGGCTGTTCTATGGCTCCCCTTATATTCCTTACT
Organism: Tillus elongatus; assembly: GCA_964006375.1. Lineage (NCBI taxonomy): Eukaryota > Metazoa > Arthropoda > Insecta > Coleoptera > Cleridae > Tillus > Tillus elongatus. The sequence goes on from OZ023262.1 coordinate 300,855,162, forward strand.
CTTTTGTCATTGACATTTTTCGCTACTGACACTTCTTCCCGCACCTGCGCCGGTGAACCCTGCCCGTTTCAAGTTCACATAATGGCCGCCCCTCATCATGGTTGTTAAAAATCGCCGATCTTTTACTTTGATTTTTGTTTTTGAAGACAATTTTCTGGCAATATTCAGATGTAGTGTTGCAAGGCCCCTAGCACAATGGATGAAGTTGTGACCTGTTGAACCTTCCGGTATAGTTTCTAGTTCAATTATTTAGAATTGTTCAAGTGAGTATGGCTCATTTTGTTTTTGTTCACTTAATGTTTCAGTTTTCTTTGCCCTAACGGTTCTCATTGGGTTTCTTACTTGATTTTGCCTGCCTATTGTGTTGTTTAACATGTCAGTTTCGCTCATTGGCTTTGCTTTGTGCTTCTACAATATACTTGTTTTCGTAATGTTCAAATATTAGACTTCTGCAATTTTTGTGACTTTCAGCGCTTTTCAGTTGCTTCGATGCTTTTAGTTTTGTTAGTGTAATTGCATGTTTAACTTAGCATATTTTAACTGTTGTTACTGTATCTGTAGCTTTTTAAACTTTAACTTGACTGTTGGTTGATGTTTTACTAGACTTTAACCTTTGACTTTTCTGTGAAGATCACCTTGTCAACATTGTGCTCTGACATGCACAATTGCCTACCGGAAAAACTAATGTTTTTCTGACAGACCTCTCTTGTTATGTTTGTAGATTTATTATTGTGGACAAGGCAAGAGCAATGATTAACGATGCTTGCTTACCAAAAGAATTCTGGAATGAAGCAATCAGGGCAGCAGTGTATGTTATAAACAGAAGTCCCAGTGCAAGCCTAGATAGAGTTACACCTGCACAAATTTGGTTTGGTAAGAAGCCTAACATAAGTAACCTTAGAATTTTTGGGTCTGTGGCTTATGCGCATATTCCAAGAGAATTAAGAACAAAATTTGATAAGAAGGCTGAAAAATGTATTATGATAGGTTATGCAGTAAACGGATATAGATTGTGGAATGTAGAAAAACAAGGGGTTATTATTGCGAGGGATGTAATTTTTGATGAAAACTCATTTTATTATAATAGTACTCAGGTATATAGGGATATTGAAAATGATGATGGAGATTGTGAAAATGATGATAAAGGTGCTGAAAAAATTGAAGATCTAGAACATGGTAATGATAGTAGTAACGTTATTGAAGAGCAAGATGAGGAAAATAAAAATCTAGAGAGGGAAGATATTATAGAGAATGAAACTCAAAATAAGAGGATTAAAAAATTACCAACAAAATTACAAGACTATGAATTATATATGGCATTTGATGCAGTGTCATTTGTTGAACAAGTTCCAAGAAGTGTTGGTGAAATAAAAGAAAGAAAGGATGGAAAATTTTGGAGAGAAGCTATGAATAGAGAAATAGAGTCTATATAGAAAAATGAAACTTGGGAACAAGTAAAAGTACCACAGGACACTGAGATATTAGATACCAAATGGGTATATAGCTATAAGCCTTTAGAAAAAGACAAAGATGATCAATACAAGGCAAGGTTAGTTGTGAGAGGATTTGCTCAACAAAATTCCTTTAATTACGATGAGATATATTCACCAGTCGCAAAAATGTCAACTATTAGAACATTGTTGGCTGTAGGTGTTCAGTTTAATTTTTGGTTTTTCCAATTAGATGTTAAGACAGCATTTTTAAATGGTGAATTGAAAGAAAATCTTTTTATATATCTACCTGAAGGCATTAAATGTAAACCAGGATATATTTTAAAATTGAATAAGTCACTCTATGGATTGAAACAATCATCGAGATGTTGGAATGACAAAATTAATGTGTTTTTGTTAAATTATGGATTTATAAGATCAGAAAATGACTATTGTTTATATTTCAAGAATTTTAATCGGGAAGTTGTTTGGTTGTTGTTATATGTAGATGATATAATTTTGGCTGGCTCCAGTTTAAATTTTTTGAATTTGTGTAAAGATGATTTAATTGCTAATTTTGACATAAAGGACAAGGGAGAGTTGAAAATTTTTCTAGGATTGGAAATAGATTACGACAGAACAAATGGTGTTATGAAAATAAATCAAAAAAGGTATTTAACGAAAATTTTGAAAATGTTTAACTTTAAAAACTGCAACCCGTCAGCTGTACCAATGGATCCAAAATTAAATTTGAAGGTAGATGAAAATATAAGAACAGACTAACCAGTTAGAGAGTTAGTAGGTAGTCTAGTGTATTTGATGCTTGGTTCACCACCGGATATAAGCTTTTGTGTAAACTATTTCAGTAGTTACCAAGATAGAGCTACAGAGGAAATATGGAATCATCTCAAAAGGGTATTAAGATACTTAAAAGGGTCAATTGATATGAATCTCGTTTATAAAAGAAATGAAAATGAGTTGCCACTAGTTTGTTATGTTGACTCAGATTGGGGAAGCGACTTGTATGATAGAAAATCAGTATCTGGTTATCTCATAAAAATCTTTGGGAATACTATATCATGGGTAACTAGGAAACAAAATTGTATTGCATTATCTACCTCAGAGGCAGAACTAATTCCACTTTGCAGTTGTGTGCAAGACAGTATTTGGTATAAAAAATTATTGGCAGATTTAAATATTAAGATAGAGAAAATACAAATTTTCGAAGATAATCAGGGAGGTATTGCGTTAACAAAGACTCCAGAAAATAATCGTCGAGTGAAACATATGGACCTAAAGTTTAAATTTGTTTGTGATTATGTCAGGAATAAGCTTGTAAATATAAGCTACATAAATACCACAGATCAGCAGGCAGACATATTAACCAAGGGTTTACCTAACGAAACATTTTATAGAAACTGCAAGAGGATAGGTTTGGGTGAAAATTAGGGAAGGGAAATTTTGTGGTGCTGTAATTTCCTTCTTTGATTTTCAGATAGATTTGTAGGATGTTTAAAAACCTGTAAGTAGACTAATGCAAAAGATGTAAGTTTGTGAACGTTTAGTGATTAAGTGGTTAACCGAAAACATTAAGAGAGGGTGTTGTGGAATAATGATTTCGAGGACAGAAACAATATAAAAGGAAGAAGAAGTGACAGTGACAGTTTAGTTAAGAGGTTGAAAAAGGTATGTCGAAGAATGTTGTATAGCGTGTAATGATAGCTCTGTTAAAATATGTAAATGAATGTGTAATCATTGTAATGTTTCTTTTTGTCTTATTTGAATAAAGTGTATTATTAAATAGAGTCTTTAGTAATCAGAAAACAACAATTCTCAATACCCTACGCGTTTCAACACATTAACGTGCCCTCTTCAGGGGTTTAGACCTAGAATGTAAAAATGTGGTTGTCAGAAACTATGTTTTTGGTAGGTCTAACATGCGAGTGACTAACACTGCAACTACAGAAAGAATACAAAGTCCAGCAAAGCTAAATGTCAAATACAGATTAGCCCCAGCGGCCATGCAATATTTAAACTGACATTAGTGTCAGGAGTTATAAAACATCTCTATAAATATGTACAATTTAAGATATAAAAGCTTAAAACGGGACTGGGGTCTTACAAATATGAACAACACTCTTATGGAGTCACAAGCAATAAGTTAAATTCAGACTAGTCAAATTACATAAAAAGCTACAGACAAGCACAAACATAAAAGAAAAGCAGAACTCCCCGAGAACATTTCAACATGTGAAATTCAGAAAGAAAATAATGACATAGATGCCACATTTGGGTTGATACTTACAAATTTCCTGTTTCAATTACAGAAAGATGCTGTACGAAATGTTGTCAAAGTTTGACTTTTCATCTATTCTCCTCAGGATACCAAACAGAAACTGCGTAAAACAGGAAGGCAGGAACTTCACAAGACTTGAAGAAATCAGAGGATGAATGCAAAGGACGCTTATTTTTTTAGTTTAGTTTTATCAAACGAACAAAATGGAGTCCCATAAATCTCTAGATATTTAACTCAAGAAATGCAAACTGAAGGTGACAAGTGACTAGCGTCATGACAACCAGAAGTGACATGTTAACTACGGCCGGGGGAGAAAATGTCAACGACGCGGAGAGAGAACTCATGATATAATGACTTAGAAGAGATATGATATTGCGCATATGCCCCGCCCCCTCCTCTGACGTCACGCGGTGAGTAACGTTATAGATGTCCAACTACACACTTAAAACAAAGTCATTCGCAATCAAAAAGTGTCCATACGTCAGTTTAATGCGGTTGAAGTTACGCCTATATTGTCTTTTTTACATAATATAGATCGCAGCACTAAACTTAATTTTTTTTATTTTTATTACTTCCAACTGTATGCACTTAAATATTAGTAAAATATGTAATTTGTTAAGAGGTTGTGATGAAACGTCAAACATCACTGTACGACAGCATATTATTGTTGCATTGGACTCACCACTTGACACCATGCGCGTGACAGGTCTAAAAATAGGCAGTCGGAATATCATATCTCTCGTTATTTGTATCATGAGAGAACTAAAGAAACAGCCGATCTTTGCTCTATGGCTGGAATCGATCACACGTAATTCGGAGCACTACCATTGAACGTTCCAGTCAGGTTTCTGCAAATGAAAGTCTATTAACTCAGGATTTTCTGTATGTGAAAAGAAGGTTATTCTTGAACTTGGTACCAAAAGAAGCACTTTAATTATGTGGAGCTAGAGCACTACTATTGAAAGTTTATTCAATAAGGTTTCTGTAAATGGAAGGAAAGTTCATGCTGCTGGTGTTTGAAACATTAAGAACATTATTGTTGGAGCCATTTATGTACTTGTAGATCTCCATTTCCTCCAGGACAAACTGTTCCATACCAAAGCTAGATGGGTGAAGGATTCTACAATCGATCTCCTTGTCAAAGGTCAGGTGTCAGTTTAAATATTCCATGGCTGTTAGGGCTAATCTGTATTTGACATTTCGCTTTGCTGGACATTGTATTCTTTCTGTAATTGCAGTGTTAGTCAGTCGCATGGTAGACCTACCAGAAACATAGTTTATGACAACCACCTTTCTACATTCTAGGTCTAAACCCCTGAAGATGGCACGTTAATGTGTTGAAACGCGTAGGATTTTGAGAATAAATCAGTTTGTCTGGTAGTAAAAGCCTTTAATTTCCTTTAGCCAATACAAAAGTATATTAAATCCATTGAAAATTAATTAAACGCAAAACACTAAGGTTAAATACAAAAAGTTACTTGCCAGTGTTGCCACCAATCCTTGTAATAACCAACACCTCTCTCCTTATGGAGAAAATCGTAGTGTTGGTGGTTTCTTTTCTTTATGATCTTCTTGGCGGCTTTTCCTCCAACTCCATTTCTGTTGTAACCATTTCATCCTCAACCTCGGGTTCTTTATCATCCTTATTTCGACAAAACTGATTTTCATCTTCCCTATTACGCCACAACTGATCTGCACGTCTCTTAATATTACCAGCCTGTGTGCTTATCACATGGGTGGTACTTCCTATTTCACCCTGAACCGCTCCTTTTGTCCACGGCTCCCCTCCATCTTAGAAGTTTTTAACCAAAACTCTGTCACCTACTTGATATTAAGGACAATTTCTTCCTTTGTAACTTATGAGCTGACGGACTTCATTTTCTTCCACGTTGTCTGCCAAAGCTGGTCAAACTAGGTCTAAATTTATCCTTAAATTTCTACCCATCATCAAACTTGCTAGTGTCTCATTTGTAGTAGTAATGTAACAGAAATCCTTATAATCTTTCTTCTAGTCTTTGAGGAATTACTCTGGAATCGGCCAGGTAGTTGCCACCCTTCTCAAGGATTTTTTTTGACTCCACTCTCCCTAAGATTATTTGACTCTGAATGATACAGGCTCCTTTAGGTCTCTAATTCTTATTTCCTTTAGGTAATCTTAAAATTCGGAAATTATAAAGCAAGACGCTCTATCGATAGTTATATGGTTCTTCAATAACCAAACCTTGAAAATAATTCTGATAAACATTTTATCACTCTTTCTGTTGGGAAATCAATTTTGAGCGCACATAATATTTTACTTTTGCCAGTATTGGGTCTTTTTCTGTCCTCTTTTTTATTGCTCACCAGTCTACCACGAACGGGGACAATTCATGTATATAATTTATGTATGTGAATTGGGTGTATTTATCTTCCTCTTGCCTAATTTCTTTACTACAACATCTAAGGAGGACATCTGCTGTACTCTTATTCGAATTTACGAATTTTATCTTAAAGTTATAAGCTGAGAATATATATATATATATATATATATATATATATATATATATATATATATATATATATATATATACATATATACATACTTGGTTCTCGGGTTGAACCGCGTCCAGAATTTATTAAAACTCGACGTTTCGGCTCCTGTTTTGGGGCCATTTTCAAGAGGTAAAGGAAAATGTAAGGACACTCTAAGGCCTCAATCTGCCTACTCCTTAGAGCGGTGGACAAAGGTGGGTTGGGCTGTTGTAGCTTGATTACGGGGCCTCATTCTACCTACTCCGCAAATCTTGCCGGAGGTCTCAGTGTGTTCAACCCTAGGGCTCAGAGAGATCTGACAGTTCGTTGCAAGTCTTGTATTGTATGTATCGTTCCGTCTACCTGATTCGTTATCAGTGAAAGTAGTCGAGTCACGGTCAATTAAGTCGGCGGCTTTGGTCACGGTACTTAAAGGATTGGAAGGATTAAGAGGATTACCGGCATTTGTTGAGACAGATAATGGAGAAATTGAATTGTCTATTGAATTTATTTTCTTTTTGTGTGTTATGAAGATATAATAGGTTTCCAAGTATTCGGAAAGCGAAGACCATCATCTCTCTTATTTAGACAATATGGGCGTTTTTCGATTTGGATTTGTTCGCGGATAATTCTCGTTTTGAAGTTGTAAACCGGTGCTTCTGTTCTGGCATTATCGAAGTATATTTTGTGTCCTGTATGAATATGATGCATGGCCAGCGCCGATGTGGGGTCGGATTTTCTAACTGCGAGGGTGTGTTCATATATTCTATTGTGGATGCGTCTATTTGTTTGTCCTACATAAGTTCGGGAACAGTCGGAACAAGGAATTTTGTAAACTCCGTGGGATTCGTTTGGAATCGTATCCTTGGGAGTTTTTATCACATTTGACAGTTTTTGCTCTTTTGTGAATACGGTTTTGATATTAGGGGTTCTAAGAATTCGGCAGATTTTGTCGGTGACACCTTTAATGTATGATAAAAACGCTGTGTGTTGTTGTGTGGACTCTGTTTGTTCTTGTTGTGGTGTAGTGGTATGTTGTTGTACGTTTCTAACGTTTCGTAGTATGTGATTGTTGTCGTATCCGTTTTCTAGCAACGTTTGTCTTAAAAGTTTAATTATGTTTGTTTATTGTTGTTGTCCGTTAGTCTAAAGAATCGTGTTACTAATGTTTAAACCACGGAATTTAGTTGCGATGGGTGATGGTGAGATTCGGCATTAAGATTAGTGTTTCTGTGCTGCGTACATCTAAGAAAAGCAAAAAAACATTTTCTATTTCCATGGTGAACTGGATTGGGGGTTGATGTTATATAACTGGGACGAAATGCGAGATTACTTTTCCTCATTTCTATGGGCGTCTGTCTGCTTCTCTCATCCTGACCCCTCTGATATCTCACAAAACGTCACCGAAATTATCCAAGCTGGCATGGAATTATTTATTCCACGTACACAGAAAGCCTCTGCAGCCACTCAAAATCCCTGATTCTCTAAATCCTGTGACAAGGCCAGACTTGAAAAGGTCAAAGCTCACAAAAAGCTTCTACACACTCCCAGTCAAGAAAACCGTCAAGCATTTAACGACACAAGAAACCGCTATGTCCGCATTCTTTCTGAGGCAAAAAACTCGTTTAATAACCACATCAAAAACAAAGTCCTCTTAAGCTCCAGCGGCAGCAAACCCTTCTGGACTCTTGCTAAGACTATTGGGAATAATTTCTGCAAAGGACGTTCCCACATCTTGTCTCAGGGGATGAAATTGTTTCTACCGCCCTGGGCAAGGCTGAACTTTTTGCCTCGTTGTTCGCCGGCAATTCTACCCTCCACCCACCTCTAAATGTTTAACCACCAACAGTCCCCAATGTTGCGCATAAAATGACGGATATCACTTTCAAAACTAGAAAGGTACGAAAGAAGCTCTCTTCTCTTAATACCAGAAAAGCCTCTGGCCTTGACAAGATCCCAGCAAATGTTCTAAAAAAATGCGCATCAGAACTTGCTCCTGTCCTGACTCGTCTGTTTCAGACATCTTACAATAGAGGCATATTCCCTAGTAATTGTAAAACTGCTCGAGTACAACCCGTCCCCAAGAAAGGATCGAAAGCGCTTCCTAGCAACTACAGACCTATTTCTCTCCTTTCAGTCATCTCTAAAGTGATGGAAAAGTATATAAACACCGAATTACTAAAATTTCTTGAAAAACACAGTCTAATCCACGACAGGCAGTATGGATTCAGTCAGCGCAGATCAACTGCTGATCTCCTTTCATTTGTCACCCATTCTTGGAACAAGTCTATGGAACTACACAGTGAATCCCAGATTGTCGCTCTAGACATATCCAAAGCATTCGACCAGGTCTGGCACGCAGCGCTGCTTGATAAACTTTCGGCCTATGACCTACCACCAAAACTCTGTACCTGGACAGCAAATTTACTCTCCAACCGGAGCATTTCTGTTGTCGTGGATGGCAATTTCTCTAAACTGTATCCAATTAATGCAGGAGTCCCTCAAGGTTCAGCTTTAGCCCCTACTTGGTTTCTTCTCCACATCAATGACCTCATCTCTAGCACATCAAACCCAGTTCACAGTTACGCGGACGACAGCACCCTCCACTCCAATATACAATATTCTAAGCCTGTCTCTTTAGCCCAACTAGATGAGGATCGCAGACTCATGGAGGCTTCTATCTCCGTGGATCTTCAAAAAATATTAGACTGGGGAAGTAGAAATCTTGTACAATTCAACCCCACCAAATCACAGTCTTGCTTTCTTTCTCATAAGAGATACACTAGCTCTAGACCCATCATAATAAACAACCAAGTTATTCAAAGTAATGAGTCCTTTTCACTTGTTGGCATCTCTGTGGATCGAAATCTCAATTGGCACCAACATGTTACATCAATTGCAGAAGCGGCTGCTAAGAAATTAGGTTTCCTCTTCCGGGCTCGCAAATACTTTTCACCAGCTGATCTCTATACTTTATATACTTCACAAATAAGACCAAACCTCGAATACTGCTCCCACATCTGGGGTGCTGCTGTCGCTTCTACACTCGCTATCCTGGACTCCATTCAGAACAGAGCTATACGTCTCATCGGTGACCATACCGTCACCGAAAGGCTGCCATCCCTTGCCCACAGACGTGCCGTTGGTGACCTCTCCTCTTTTATAGATATCTACACGGGCACTGCTCAGAGGAGCTTTCTTCCATAGTTCCTCCACCTGCTGCCCCCAACAACTATCAGGGGAACAGAGCGAATGCACCCTTTTACTGTCCAGGTCACCAGACATAGAACATCTTGTTATGCCTGCTCTTTTGTCCCAAGGACTTCCAAGTTGTGGAACTCCTTGCCGGCACATGTTTTTCCTTCTCTCCCGAACCTCCAAACCTTCAAGTCCAGAATTAACAAGTTGCCTCTTTCCTCCTTGTCAACACCCACGATACGATAGTATTTAGGCTGTAAGCCCTCGTGGTGTGTTGTTGAAATAAAAAAAAATAAAAAATAAAGGTAAGAAAGGAATTCGTCTAGAGATGCATTACCTTGTGGCCAGACAGCGAAAATGTCGTCAACGTATCTTAACCAAGAGGTTGGTTTAAGTTGGGATGAATTGAGGGCTTGTGTCTCGAGGTTTTCCATGAAAATGTTAAAAATTTCCGAAAGGATCACCATCGTTACTTCTCTATTAGTGAATTTTCTTGATGAAAATTCAGCAATACAAGGTGAGATAGCCTTCAGACTGAGATGATAAATATGATGCTAAAACGATGTAAATTACATAAGGATATAATAATTTAATAACTATTCCACTAAAACGTTATTGCAAATCCAATGTCACACAGTGTATAATTCGTTAAAGCTCAAAACAATAATAATTATGTTAAATGATACATCTTAAAATTGTTAATGCAAATAATTGATTAATATCTAATACAATAATTATAGGTGTGAATGCGTAATGATAGGATACTCTATATAGAAAGATTATGCGTTGTTAATAATAGTAGTTTATATTTACGCTTCATATGCTAAAACACACTCACTGGAGATAAGGTCATTACCTCTGTTTACCTAACATATGGTAGTTAATGACGTTTGCTACTTAAAATTAAACAGATTAGCAACTACATATTATTAAGCAGGTACGCTATATTAATTGTTACAAAAACGTAATGATATCGAATGGATAGATGCGTTAATACGTTAAAGGTAAGATGCTTACTGGCAATTAGGCCATTGTTGACCCTTTTTGCTCATCTAAACTAACCTACCCTCTACCTTGCGCTCAATCTCAACGACGACAGTGATTTGAAAAATCATCCGCTGTCAGTGAGTCTCGAACCGTCGTCCCCCGAGTCCGTATTGGAAAGTCTGAATCGACTTTCCCGCACGGCCACGGAGGCGCCTCTTAATACGTTGGACCATTTGGAAAGGATCTACGTAAAAAATTAGGAGCAGTGTGCAAATGCAGGGTGTCCAAAATTTCAAAATTTTAGCCATAGGTGCATTATACAGTGTGTCCCAAACTGGATGGGAATGTATTGCTATCTCCGTTATTATTTGAGACAGTGAGACTGTTAAATTAGCAATGTTTTGTAGAATTTCGTGCTAGTTCCAAATATTACTTGTATTTTGCACAGCCTCTTTTCGTTTTTGAGTTATTTTGAAAAAAACAAAATTCGATTTCTTTTTTCTTCGATATCTAAGTAGGCGTTGATCTGACATGTCTAAGACTTGCACATTATCAGGACAATTTTACAGAGTAATCTTTCTGTGCTATTCTCAAGTTTGGATTGTCATTTGTTTTTGAGCTACAGGTATCAACGTTTGTTTTTATTATGGCAGCCATATTGGGTTTTTTGCTGATGCGATAGCCTGTGAAAATAGCTTTCCAATGATGTACAATACGCTCAAGAAACTTTGTAATTGCACTGACAATTTTGAGAAAAACCGTTTTGAGGATAGTAGGCTATGAAATCCAATACCAGAAAACAAATGACAAAAAAAAAGTGTTCAAAAATCAGTAGGCCATGGAGAAAAGTTGCTATGGACATAACACTATCGCTACAATTAAGAATACTGTCATTCTTAATTATCTGGACAATTTGAGGTGTATTTAACACGTTACTTAAAATTTTGTAGTAAATAGTTTGTTTATTGTTTATTTTAAATATTATTCAACAGTATGTTCAGTAATGAAGAATATTTTGACATGTTGGAATGTTATATTCGTTCTAACCGAAATACTGAGGCAGCTGCAAATTCATATCAAAACAACTACCCAGAAAGACGACAACTAAACACCAAAATGTTTCGCAGAATAGTGACCAATCTATTGAACGACGGTAGCTTCCACGCAAAAAAAAACTACCAATGCCTAGAAATGAAGAAAGAACAAATGCCGTGTTACAGGTTTCAAATGAAAACCCTTTACAATCGGTTCGGTTTTATGGCAAACAAACTGACGTTTCAAAAAGTACGGTACACCGTGTATTAAAACAATGTCATTACCATCCAAACAAACCTACAATCGTACAAGGCTTAAATGTTGACGATTACCCTAAGCCATTTCAATTCTGCAGATGGTATTAAGGACAATGTCAGAAAGATGAAAATTTTCATTTGAAAATAATATGGACTGATGAATCCAGAATTACAAATTGTGGTGTGCATAATCGCCATAATAGACATTGTTGGGCAATTAAGTTACCTGAATGTTTAAAAAATTCAGGTAACTTCATTGTTGCTTCCTTCTTTTTTGAAAATAATTGAACTGGGGAAAGGTATCTTAATCTAGTGAGAAATGATATCTTACCAACAATTAGAAGAGTTCATGATAATTTAGACGAGGATTGCTACCAACAAGACGGTGTCCAGCTCACAATGCTAGGATCGTCAAAGAATTTTTGTACGAGAATTTTAATAATCGTCTCATTTGTAACAATGGGCCGGTTCATTGGTGGGCTCGAAGCCGTGACATAACACCCATGGGGTACTCTGAAGAATGATGTGTGTAAATTCGATCCTCCACAAAATATCAATGAATTACGAAACAGAATCACGGAAGCTATCAATCATATTAACCAAAACACCCTCACCAGAGTTTGCAGGCATGTTTCAAAAAGGTGTATAAAGTGCATTGAACAAAACAGTGTCCATATTGAACAATTTTCTATTTAGAATATTTTTAAGTTTCTATTTTATTATTTGTTGGGTGCCGTTTCTCATTTTGTTGTTTTGTGGAGTTTAAGTTTCTATTTGTTATTGCCGGGTTTCGTTATTACATAATATTACCTAGCATTATTACCTAATTAAGTATTGTAAATTAAATCACAATACTTTTCTATCGTGAATCATTACGGAAAATAATGTTAAAAGTAGAAGTCTATTGTTAGACTTCATGGCCTTTGGAACACTTTTTTTTTGTTATTTGTTTTCTGGTATTTGATTTCATAGCCTACTATCCTGAAAACGGTTTGTCTCAAAATTGTCAGTGCAATTACAAGATTTCTCAAGCATGTTGTACATTATTGGAAAGCTCTTTTTACAGGCTATCACATGAGCAAAAAATCCAATATGTATGCCATAATAAAAACAAACTTTGATACCTGTAGCTCAAAAACAAATGACAATCCAAAGTTGAGAATAGCACAAAAAGATTACCCTGTAAAAAGTGTCCTGATAATGTGCAAGTCTTAGACATGTCAGATCAACGCCTACTGAGATTTTAAAGAAAAAATAAATCGACAAATTTTGTTTTTTTCAAAACAACTCGAAAACGAAAAGAGGCAGGGCAAAATACAAGTAATATTTGGAACGAGCATGAAATTATACAAAACATTGCTTATTTTACCGTCTCCCTATCTCTAACAATAACGGAGATAGCAATACATTCCCATTCAGTTTGGGACACACTGTAGAGTGAGCGGCAAAATTATGGAGTAATTTCATTAGAATTTGAGCGATTGTGTTTTGATGAAATGATTGGACACGTCAATTCTAGTTTTAAAAAATACAATTTTTGCATAAAATTGATGTTTCTCCTACTCCTGCTTTTTACATGTGACGTCATCGACATTTTTTAATGACAACCGCGATTCTTTATAGATCATTGACTTGTCTACAGGGTATCGTCAAAATGTTGATGCCTTACCTTATAAAATTTTCAAATGAAAGTCATTTAAAGAGTGGAAGAGACAAACTCTATTCAAAACAACAATCAAACGATAACGAACAAAATAAGATTACTTCCGGTATATAAAAGGTTCAAAATTGTATTTACAAGTAGGTACTAATCAATAACACAAAAGAATCAGGTGTGTGTCCTTGTCAAATGTATGTTATTCTTAATAACATAAATCTCTTTTGAAAGTTAATCAAGTAAGTCACATTTAAGTACAACGCAGCCTATAGAAATCTTAATTCTTGTTGGATGCGGTGATAGAACACGGCAACGAGTGTGCCATTTGTTTAATGCAAGGTTCAGTTTTAGCCCCTACTTAGTTTCTTCTCCACATCAATGGCCTCCTCTCTAGCACATCCAACCCAGTTCACAGTTACGCGGACTACAGCACCCTCCACTGAAATATATAATATTCTAAGCCTGTCTTATTAGCCCAATTAGATGAGAATCGCAGACTCGTGGAGGGTTCTATCCCCGTGGATCTCCAATTAATATTTGACTGGGGAAGTATAAATCTTGTACATTTCAACCCCACCAAATCTCAGGCTTGCTTTCTTTCTCATAAAAGATACACCAGCCCCCGACCCATCACAATGAACAACCAAGTTATTCAAAGTAATGAGTCCTTTTCACTTGTTGGCATTATGTGGATCGAAATTTCAATTGGCACCAACATGTCACATCAATGGCAGAAGCGGCTGCTAAGAAATTAGGTTTCCTCTTCCGGGCTCGCAAATATTTTTCACCAGCTAATCTCTATACCTTATATACTTCACAAATAAGGCCAAACCTCGAATACTGCTCCCACATCTAGGGTGCCGCTGCCGCTTCTACACTCGCTATTCTGGACTACATTCAGAAGAGAGCTATACGTCTCATCGGTGACCCTATTCTCACCCAAAGGCTGCCATCACTTGTTTACCGACGTACCGTTGGTGACCTCTCTCTCTCTATATATATATATATATATATATATATATATATATATATATATATATATATATATATATATATATATATATATATATATATATATATATATATATATATATATATATATATATATATATATATATGTGTGTGTGTGTGTGTCTGGGTGTGTGGGTGTGTGAGCTGTATTATTTTAAATGTTGATGTAGTGATAGTGTTTTTTTTGCTACTCGTTGGTTGTGTTTGTGTAGATTTAGTTGACTGTGCATATGCAGATTTTTTATTTTTTGACTTTGCTTCAGGTGTAGTGATTGTTTGGCATATACAATGAAAATCGCTCATCTTAATATTAGGTCCATGTTTACGGGCTACAACGACTTCTTACAGCTGGTTCAGGAGAATGGTTTCGATGTGGTGGTGGTTACTGAGACGTGGCTAAATGACAGCGTTTCTGAAGATGCCTTTGCTATTGATGGATATAGACTGTTTCGGTGTGATAGAACTCGAGCTAGAGGTGGTGGCATAGCGGCCTATATAAGGGATAGCTTGTCCGCCTCAGAAATTATTTTTGATTTTAATGTAAGTCCCACAACTGAATATTTGTTTTTAAAATTTAGGCTTTTGGGAAAACTCTACGCCATAGGAGCTCTCTACCGACCTCCTAATACAGATATGATCAATTTTATTGAAGACTTGGGCAGCATACTTTCCCATGTTTGCACCCAGTGTGACAATATTGTGTGTACGGGAGATTACAATGTTGACCTTTTGAATTTGCCAAATCCAGTGAGCACTTGTTTGGAGACATTTGGCTTGAGACAGATCATTGATGAGCCAACGAGAGTGTCGCGTACTTCAAGCACGCTTCTTGATCCTATATTTGTGACAGATTCTTTCAGCATTGTGTCGTGTGGTATCATTAATGCAGATCATATTTCTGACCATAAAATGGTTTTCTGTGATGTTGCGTCGCTCAGGGTCAGGGCTGAGCCAAGGGTTATAAAGTTTCGCAAGTTTGAAAATTTTCACTACGGGGACTTTATTGGGCAGCTGTCTGACACTGACTGGCACAAATTATTTGTGGAGTCGGACATAGATAAAAAGATTCATATGTTTAATTCTATTATACTCTCAATATTTGAGCAACACGCGCCGCTCGTGGAGCGCCGGGCTACGAAACCAAAAGCTGAATGGTTAACCCTTGATTTAAAAAGGATGATGAAAAATAGGGATGAGGCTTTGCGGAGGTACAAGAGTACCAAGTCTCTTTGTGACTGGAACAGGTATAAACAGTTGCGAAATTTAACAGTGACAACTGTAAGAAGAGAAAAATATAACTACCTCAATTTCATAACATCTCAGAATAACCCGCGCCGGACTTGGACTGCATTGCGTAATCTTAGTGTACATTCAGGGGGCAATTATCATGCAATTCCTGATGATATATCTAACCCTAATAGTATAAACTCTTACTTTTCTCAATTTTTTCAGAGTGTCAACACTAATTGTGATTCCAAAATAATTTCTATAATAATAATGAATTTGATAATAACTGTGATAAGTTTTCTTTTAGAATGACGGATACTTGGGAAGTTAACGAAGTAGTTTATGATCTTAAAAAGGATACTTCGGGTGTGGATAATATTACACTGAAAATGTTGCAGTTGTCAATGACAGCCATAGATATTGTCATGGTGCACATCATAAATTGTTGTATAGAAAATAGCTACTTTCCAAAGTTGTGGAAAAAGGCAGTGGGTGTACCGCTTGCTAAGTGCTCTGGCCCCCGGGTCTTTTCTGATTTACGCATTATCAGCATACTTCCAGTTCTTTCAAAAATTTTTGAAAAAATTTTATATAAACAAATTTATCAGTATGTTATGGATCGGCGGATAATTCCCAAGGTTCAGTGCGGATTCCGACCGGGGTTTAGTACGGCTACGGCCCTGGCGGGCGTTACTGCGGATATTTTTGAGGCGCTTGATGCTGGCTTGGCCAGTGTGCTTGTCTTGCTCGACTTCTCAAAGGCGTTTGACACTGTTAGTCATGAGTTACTCTGTGCCAAGCTAAAATATTATGGTTTTGATACTCCTGCCCTGAGTCTGATGCGTTCCTATTTAACTGACAGGTATCAGTGTGTCTCTTATAATCATGTAACATCTGGTGAGCTGGAGATCCGTTCGGGTGTACCGCAGGGTTCTGTTCTGGGTCCACTGTTCTTTTTGATATATACTTCGGACATCTTGACCTCCTTGCAGCATTGCAGGATTCAGGCCTATGCCGATGACATTCAGATGCACCTGAGTTTCGACTGTAATGACTATAATAACGCCAATAATATATTATGCAGTGAGTTACAAAAAATTTGCGATTTGTCTCTTGAACATAATCTGAAACTCAACTGTAGTAAGTCACAGGTTATGCTTTTCTGTAGCAGGTCTAGAGAACATTTTTTAAAGTCTGTTCTTAATATTTGGGTAAATAATGAAAGGTTAAACTTTGTGGAATCGGTTAGGAACCTTGGTATGGTTATTGACACTAGGCTCAGGTTCAGGGAACATGTGAGTAATTTGAGAAAAAAGGCGTTTCTTAATCTTAAATTGCTCTATTCAAATAGGCATGCTTTGAGTATGAAGCTAAGGATTCAGTTGTCGGAGACCCTTGTGCTCTCTCACTTCAATTATTGCAACTTTGTTTACATGCCCTGTTTGGATTCATTAGATAGGTGTGCAGTTCAGAGGGTTCAGAACTGGTGTTGTCGTTTTGTCTTTGGTCTGAGTAGACGAGAGCATGTATCTGGGAGGATTCGTGATTTGCGCTGGCTTTCTATGGAGAACAGATTCAAGTTGCATTTACTTACTTACGTCTATAAAATATTGATTTGTCAAGACGTTCCGACTGATTTAAGTCGCCACTTTTCATTGCGCTCTGAAGCTCACAACGTGAATATAAGAAATAAAAATGAGTTCTGTCTACCACGATTTCATACTGCGGTGTTTAAAAGATCATTTGTTTATAGTGCCATCAAACTACTTAACTGTCTTCCAGATGATTTTAAGCGGTATAATATGAATAAGTTCAAATACAAGGTGAGAGAGTTTTTGTTTAGTAGTCAGTAATGCGAGATTCTGTAGGGAATGAGTTGTTCTGTGCGCATGAACGTGTGTGCGTGCTTGTCTCTCTGTGTGTGGGTAGGTGTATGGGTGTGTGTGTATGTGTTCGGTGAGTTCTTGAGATGTTGATGCGAGGGTGGAGATGCGGTGTGAGGAGAATGGTTTATGAATGGTTGTGGTTTGCTTTTTTGCATTTGAAGCGTTTGTTTGCCATGCATTTGTGTTTTTATGTAAACAATCTGTGCGGTGGTTAAGTGGAATAGCAGAGTTTGCTAGACTTCGCCATCGTGCGGGTTGGTATGTATCATTTTTGATTGTAGTGTTTCTTTTTGTTACTTTTCTTTTTCAATAAAGGCCTGTTATTATTATTATTATTATATATATATATATATATATATATATATATATATATATATATATATATATATATATATATATATATATATATATATATCTCTTTTATAGATATATGCACGGGGCACTGCTCAGAGGAGCTTTCCTCCATAGTTCCCCCACCTGCTGCCCCCAACAGATCTGCCAGGGGAACAGAGCGAATGCACCTTTTTACTGTCCAGGTCCCCAGACATAGAACATCTTGTTATGCCCGCTCTTTTGTCCCGAGGACTTCCAAGTTGTAAAATCCTTGCCGGCACATGTTTTTCCTTCTCCTCCGAACCTCCAAACCTTCAAGTCCAGAATTAACAAGTTGCCTCTTTCCTCCTTGTCGACACCCACGGTACGATAGTATTTAGGTTGTGAGCCCTCGTGGTGTGTTATGGTGTGTTATTGAAATATAAAAAAACTATATATATATATATATATATATATATATATATATATATATATATATATATATATATATATATATATATATATATATATATATATATATATATTTGTGTGTGTGTGTGTATGTGATGGTGTGCGTGTGTATATGAAATTGCGATGCCAGTAACCTCTCGCATTTACGAATGAAATCGCGGGTTCGGATTCCGTATTCAGATAGTCGCTTTTTTTCACTCAAGTGTGAAAATGCCAGATTCTGTGTAAGCTCCCCAGACACAAGTCTTAAGCCGGCATCCCACGGCGCGTGGCTTGGCGAGTTATCGGCTTGGCAAGTCAGTTCGCAAGTTGACAAGTCAGTTTGCCAAGTGGCAAATCAACGAGCGTGGTTGCTTTCCCACGGCGCCTGGAAGGACTCGCCGAGTGCTGAATTGCGCACGACCGTTATTTTTTTAACCGTTGATCTGGACTTGCCAAGTTGCTTAGCAGTGAAAGCAGTGCAGTGTATTCTGTGGCAGGAGTAGGTAGCCATCGTGAAGGAAAGAACAAGAAATGAGTTTGCAACAAAAACGGCGTATTGCTGCCTGTGCAGCAAGTTTTATTATTATGGGCATTGAACATAATTTAAAAAAAAACAAAGAAAAAAGAAAAAGACGATGGTGGGTGGCCTCTTTATATAAAAGTCGAAATAGGTAAGTAATAGTATATTACATATCGAGGTGGGAAGTGTTTCATTACTGTCGAGGGGACCAAGGTGCGAATCGTCGAGGTCAACCAATTCTCGAGACAATTATGAAAACTTTCAACCGAAATATGTATACTATTGTATTTTCAACCATTACTATTATCGATATTAATTGTTATAATAATATTATATGAATTAAATGAGCTATTATACCTTTTTTTAGAGTCCCCATATCATATACATCAAATAATCATCAAAAAAACGGCAACTAAAATGAAAAGTCAACGGTTCCGAGCGTTTTTCAAAAAAACAAATACCTGAATTTTAAATGAATTTATTTCAGTTAAAGTCCCCATCCTGTATGGTTAAAAATAAAACAATTTGCATTTAAGTAGTAGTACCTACCTAATAACGTCCATTTAATGAATGGAGATATAATGTCAGTTTTTTTGCAGATATAATGTCACAGACATGTTAGGCGACTTACGTCGTGAACCATCAAATTATTTTCAAAATTTTTGTCGAATGTCATCAACAGATTTTGAATTTTTGCTAAATAAAATTGGCCCAGTTATAGCCAAAAAGAACACAAATATGAGGGAAAGTATACCTATTCAAGAGAGACTGGCTGTAACTTTAAGATTCTTGGCTACTGGAGACAGCTTTGCAAGTTTGTTGTACTTGTTTAAATTTTCGGCTCAAACGGTGTCAAGATGTGTTCAGGATGTATGCAGAGCGCTGAATAAGGAACTCAAAGATAAAATAATCGTAAGTATGTTTATCTTTTTATTAAGGAATGTTAACTGAAATAAACACTAATGGTAACTGAGATAAACACTCATGGTCACTCTTAAATATAACTATACAAAAGGCATGTGTGAATCTAAATCTAATAAGTCGTGGTCTTGGCTCGTGTCACGTGGATTGTCGTGGGACTCTTCAGTATCCTTATTTGAAGGTGAGGCGACATAATCTGCTAAGGCAGAAGTACTCGCTGATGAATGAGAAAAATAACTTGTTGCAGATACCGGACGAGAGTCCGAACACTGAGGTGATAGCAGATTAGGTGTGGATGGGTATCCCACGGGTTGATTAGATGTGGATGGGTATCCCATGGGCTGACCAGGCCAAGGAGTATATGAGGTATTAGACTGGGGATCCTGATGGAATGAGTATTTTTGTTTATGGATATGGCCAAACATTAACTGGTCGATTTCCAGCATTGCAATTCCTCTAGTCAATGGATCTAACGATCTTAATTTCGTTGCAAGCAACTCGCCATATAATGAACATTCATCCGAAGTGGTTGGTTCGGGTTCAGCTACTTTTTTTAAGAGTTGGAAGGCTTCCTCCATGCGAGTTTCATTATTAGCAGCCATAGTTTGCGCCATTCTCTTTTTTCCTTTTTGTCCAACTACAACAGCAGATTTAGCTTTACTGGCTTCATTTGTAGGCTTTGTGGCACATGGAGCTGTTGTTAAGTTTGAAGAATTATTTTCTATTTTATTTTCCCCGTCTGATGGTCTATTAGGCTTGTTTTGGTCGGTATTTTCAGTTGTTATATTCGCTACGTCCTCTACTACCTGAAGCATAAAAGAGAAATAATGAACAGGATTATGAAAGATTTGGGAAAAAACTGTAATAAAATTATTTCTGAGCTATAAGGCGATCTGGAAAAATTTGCGTTTTTATCTTTTGTCTATTAATTTTTATACACTTATCGATTTTCAGCTATTCAGACGTATAAGATTGCCTTGTAGCTCCGATAACTATCTACCTATTCTGCCTTTCCGAAAAAAAAAGTTTTGCGCTATTCGCACTTTTTTTACCTTATTATGTATTTTTTTTAGTTACCCAAAACACCAGATGAATGGCGCAAAATAGCCCAAGAATTTGAGATGAATTGGAATTTCCCGCATTGTTTGGGCGCCATAGACGGGAAACATATAGTCATCGAAGCTCCAATGAACAGCGGGACCGAGTTTTTCAATTACAAGGGAACGTTTAGCGTAGTACTCATGGCATTGGTAAACGCTAATTATGAATTTATTTACGTCGATATTGGGTGCCAAGGGAGGATTAGTGATGGCGGGGTATTTCGAAATACAACGCTATTTCAGAAGCTGGATAAAAATGAATTAATGTTGCCTCCAGATGAACCTTTACCTTCATCTAAAGAGCCATTGCCATATGTGTTTGTGGGGGATGATGCGTTTGCTTTGTCTACTCACCTGTTAAAACCATATCCGGGAATGTACGACAAAGGCAGCCAAAAACGAATTTTCAACTATCGCCTTTCACGCGCCCGCAGACTCGTAGAGAACGCATTTGGAATATTGGCATCTGTTTTTAGAATATTTAGAAAACCTATGCTTCTCGAGCCAGATAGAGTGACAGAAATTACTATGACATGTGTGCTACTTCACAATTTCTTGCGTAACAGCAGAACATCAAACACAAGGTATTTATCCCCGGATTTGTTAGACAATGATATTGATGGTCAAATAATTCCTGGGTCATGGAGGGCAGAAAATGACAAGATGACTTCATTCTTACCTCTGCGACAAGTTGCTAGAAGACCTGGACAGGATGCCAAAGAAGTAAGGGACAGCTATGCGAATTATTTTTCAGGACAAGGCGCTGTACCATGGCAAAATAACGTTTAAAGTTCGGAAAACTAAAGCCACATAAATATTTTAAAACTTTCATTATTATCCGGATATTGGTTTGAGAGAGATTGGATCCTACTTTAAGTATTCAAAACCTTCATTTCTTGGGTGAAAATAAATAAAAGTTCAGTCAATACAAGCAACACTTATCTACATATAATAAATCTAAAACAATTCAGGGGAATATTCTTTGAATAATTTTAAGACTAAATATAAATGACATTTTCAACTGAGGAATCTGCAGTTTCATTGTGTACCATTATTTATGGGACACCCTGTATACACTATTCGTGTTAATAAAATATCTCAAAGAATAATTATTTCCAGAATTGTTGAACTTTATTATTTGTAGGTAACTAATATACTAATAAAATATATTAACATACCTCTGAATTTGTTGTTTCATTGGGTTTGTATATTCCATGTAAAAATCTATGCATATATTCATATGCAAACCAGTCTGGCTTAAAAACTTCGTTAGTCCCTGTGCCGGTTCCAGTGGTTGCTTTTACTTTTTGGAAGAGTTTCCTAAAAGTTGCCATCAATGCATCTTTTTTCTTTTTAAGTTCCGCCACAGTGCATTTTACACTTAAATTAGCTTCAATTCTTTTCCAACTATCATGAACTAAATTTCGGTTTTTGTGGTTTGGGTCCTTTGGATTCCAAATTGCTGGTTCTCCTTCGTAAAGTTCCAAAAATTCTATCACAAGTTCATTTGACCACTCCATTATTCGAGAAATTAAAAAATTTAGACCCGACTATTTAAAACCACCTTTCTCCACGATAATATAAAGAACGCTACTGAAACTGCGAAAAAGTTTCGTTTATCCAAGCCTACGTGGGAATGGTGGGATCGGATTTGAGCAAGCTCGGACAAGTCGAGCCTACGATGCTCGTCCATCCTTTGACTCGTGCCAAATTTACCGACAACTGACGGGAACGCCGAGCCGCGCCGTAAAGCTTGTCGCACGCACGAGCGTTCTCATTCCCACGACGCGTGGCTCGCTAAATCGCGCGCCAAGCTCGCCAAGCCACGCGCCGTTGGATGCCGGCTTAAGACTTCTGGGTGTGGAGTTTGTCTACTGTAGGGTTATTTATTTATGTGCATATAATGTTTAGTTTAAACAAACATTGCATATTTTATTTCTATTAAAAGATATTTTCTGCTTGTCTATATCCTGTCTGGAATTATATATGTATCTGTCTGGAGCATGGCTAATAAGTCTTATTCTAATGTGTTTCTCTACTCATTAGCAAAGCTAAACACTTTTAGCTAACGAATAGGATACTGAATCATATACATATCGAGAAAACAATTAACACATACCGTATATAATTGCAAAAGATTGATTACATAAACAACTTCCTGACCTTTCATATTGTTTAGTTACAGCTAAAGCTAACTGTAACCCACACTACGTTAAAATTAAAGAAAACCTGTGTGAAAACAATAATTTCACTATCACTACCACTACCCGTCACGCCATTTCCAGAGGAGAGCAAGCAACCAGCAAAAATCTATGCTATTTCCTAACAATACTCCTTCATGCACTTTTTTCGTGACCCGCTATTTTTGCTTCTTCCTTATTCATACATAAACTATATATATATATATATATATATATATATATATATATATATATATATATATATATATATATATATATATATATATATATCTTATTACGCAAACTTCTGCGATGGAGCTTCTACTCACTGCTCCCGCCAGGTGTAACTTACCTTTTGTGATTCGTTTTGTGTGCGAAGGACACTACGCCTATAGAAATTCATTGTCAGTCATGAGAAGTGTATGGACATCAAAAACGTACGAAAACGGTGCAGAGCGTTTAAAGACGAACGTACAGACGTTCATGGTGAAAAGCGTCTGGGACGGCCATCGGTTTAACTATTGTAAAACTGGAGAGGGCAATGCGTGAAGATAGACGGGTGGCGATTCGGGACCTGTGCCAAGGCAGATGTCCTTAGCCCGCTTCCACTTTGCATCTCGTTGCTACCGCTGAGTGCCCGCGGTTACCTCTGTGGGCCACCCTCAAACAGAAGGCACAGGATTAGTCCTCTATTTTATATGGATGACTTAAAAATATATACCTGTGGCGAGAGTGAGCTCCAACAAGCTCTTAGGGTGGTACAGGAGTTTACACGTGACACCTGCATGGAGCTTGGCTTGGACAAGTGTGCTGTGGTCCATATAAAGAGGAGGCGACTTCAATGGTACCCAAATGATGCGCAGCTCAGCGACGGAGGCACCATAAAGTATCTAGGTTCTGGAGAGACTTATACTTACCTGGATATCGAGCAATCAGGCATTTTGGGCGCTGCAAAAACGAAAAAGACTTTTCGCGGTAGGTATAAACAGCGACTTCGGCAAATCTTGAATTCTGAGCTGTCCGGGCCAAACAAGGTGCTGGCCACCAACATACTTGCCGCTCCAGTCTTCCATTACTTCTTTGAAGTGATAAAATGGAACGCACGAAGTCGCAGGAACAGGAGCATTTCGGTTCAAGACAGCAGGCAGATCAGCAGGTGAGCTCAGAATATGCTTCGATCGCAGTTCGGGAAGAAGGCAAGATGATCGCCCTTTGGTGACTCAGGTTGACATTCCGACCTTAAGAGCTAAAATTAGAGATGCCCTACAAAAACACCTATTGGGGCAGCATGTTGACAAGCCTTTGCACGAAATGTTCTTCCGGCGTATAGAAAAACACGGCTTGTCAATGAGGTTGGCATTTCCTTTTTTTTAAATCAGTGAAGCTCCTCCGATCGGAGACTGAAGGGTTCATCGTGGAAGATGACAGCTGTAGAAGCTGTTATCAATCGTCGGAGACTCTTATGCATCTCTTGATTGCATGTCCGGTGATGGCGTCTGCCAATTACGTGTATCGGCATAATGCGGCCCTTCGAGTGTTGTATTACCATCTTCCCCATTCGTATGGGATAGACCAAACACCAGTGATGCCTTACCAACCGGGGGATATTGAGTCCGTGTTGGAATTTCTCGGCCATCACTGTCAGGCCAGTAGCCGCTAATAGGCCTGACATTATCCCTCTCGAAAAACAAAATAAAATCCTGTTTGTTATAGAGTTCTCGGCTCCAGCTGAGGCTAACGTTAGTATAAAGGAGGGGGAAAAACAGACCAAGTATAGAAACCTTATGTTTGAGCTTAGGCAGCTTTATCCAGTACACAATATGCGACTCGTCGTTCTGGTAAATAGGCTGTCCGTGGAGGTACCCAATACGCTGCTGCGAGAACTCGAGCAAATTCCCGCATGCCACGCCGCTGCATATTCACTAGCTTGCAGGATACGTAAATCTGTCGTCCTTGGGTCATTACACCTTCTTCGTTCTCTGAACCTGGATTAATGATTTCCGGCCCCGTGCTCTCTTACCAGCACTGGAGCGGGGAGAGTGCATAGGAGTAATGACGTTGGGTGGAACCCAGAGTATGTCGAAGCCTCGGACGGTTGCCCAACATATTTTATTAAAAATAGCAATAATAATACTAATAATAATAACAATAGTAAAAGTAATAATAATAATAGTAATAATAATAATAATAATGGAACTTTTGATTAGAAAAATATTGGCATCGCAAATTTTAGAAGTCAATACATTGGAGCACATACATACGCTGATTTACTGTACAGCAACTGCAGCAATTATAGCTCTAGGCATTAAGATCTCCGATCGAATGTCCAGTCCCAGAAACTCGCGTCAAAGAGTGTCCCCGTGGGAAGAAAGGTTGATAAGTAGAGGGTAAACAATTTAGAGAGAAATAGGACAACTGACCGAATACACTGAGGGAACACAGGCAAGAAAATTGCAAAAGCGAGTAGAAGAAATAAAGGGAGAGTTTGACAACACTCAGCACAAGATCCAGTCAACCACACTGCGCAAGCATGTTTGGACATCTGAAAACAGAGGCTTTATGTATACGCAGAACGCATGAGAAGATATAAAGCGCGCAACAATAGAAAAAGGCACTATTCAATGTTTGATCGCTCTAAAAGCTACGAATGCGATACTTTTCCAAATACAGAGCAAATTGAAGGGTTATGGAAAAGTCAGGTAGCCACACCAGCCTCCTACAAGACCGACGCCAGCTGGATTAACAGAGCACACCGAGCTTGTCAGAGTTATCAACAGATGCATCATGAGCCATTTACCACAGATGAAGTCTGCGTGGTTATTAAAATGCTTAATAATTGGAAGCCCTCCGGGCCTAATGGCGTCCAAAACTTCTAGATGAAGAAATTTGGGTGTACACATCATCTATTGGCGGTGTTAATAAATTCGTCCCAAAGAAGATGCAATTGTTTTTCACACAAAGAGATACGTATCTTCTGCCAAAGTATCAGCAGGACAACTTATACTGCGACCCTATATCAGTTGATCACATCCTGCCTTGAGAAACGCATATATACGCACTGTGAACAAAAGAACATTACTGCAAGCCGGCGAAAAGGGCCTGGATCTATGGGGTGCAAAGAACACCTAATAATTGATTCGGTTGTGTGCAATCAAGCTTACAATGGACGAAGGAATATCTTTTCTGCCTACGTGGATTACAAAAAGGTATTTGATTCAGTTACACACGAATGGCTTATAAGTATGCTGAAGACCTATAAGATTCGTAGTTATATCCTGAGGTTCCTTCAATACACAGTGACTACCTGGGGTATAACAACTCAGTTATGGGTACAAACGGGTGATAGCATCGTAATCAGCACAATACCAATTAGAGTATCTGAATGAGGCCTCCCAGGCACATGTGGACAAATCGGCGTCCAACTCCTGATTATGTGTTTCCAAAGACAGAGGGGTTATATCAGGCGATACAAGATCAAGGTATTTCAACAAGAAACTAGTTGTAGTATTTAGATAAAGATAATTCGGACCAAGGCGACCAATATAGATTTGGGTGTCAGTCATCGAAGACTATCCAGCAGAACAAGAAGTTTTTCACAAGAGGCCAGATATAATAATAGTGGGTAAGTCCTGAAAAGAAGTCACGCTGGTTGATACGGCCATTCCAAATACCAATAATCTAGAGATAAAGTACAACAAGGTGATCAGTAAGTACAGAGGCCTCGAGATGCGAGTAAAGAGACAGTGAAGGGCAAATAGTGTCCGAGTGATTCGATAGTTATGTCGTCAACTGGTGTGGTGTCTAAGAATCTTAAAAAGAACATAAAGAGACTGGGCCTTAAAGAGCACCTTTATAAGGCTATGCAGAGAGCAGTAATACTTGTAATTACCCACACCGTGCGGAGATTTCTGAGAAATAAGGATCTGTCGCGTTGTCGTTCAGGACCCGATAACTTTGGAAAGATCTGATGTCAATCCCTTTGGTATCTAAGACACGTGCAATAAGCTAATGTTCCTCTTTGAGGGAGTGTGAAAGCCCTTCGGGCTAAAGTCATAAGAAGAAGAAGAAGAGAAAGAATATGATTTAAAAAATAGTAATAATTCTGAGGAGCAAATTAAGAATAAAAACTAACACGAACACAACTAACAATCTAAGTAAATAAATAAATAGAGATAACGTGCAAGGCTTGTCCCATTGTCGCAACATTCATTATAAATTGATAAAATATCGTTGCAGCAATATACACATAATTCTTCTCTGAAACGAAGAAAGGTGCAAGCCTTGACTTGAACATGTTGCAGATGACACTTTTTGCTCTTAAAATATTATGTTGCAACTATTATTCTCTTCCAAACAATGAACAATATGCATCCAAAGATAATTGACGTGATAATTAAACAACATCCACACCTATCTATTTATATGTCATAATACAAGTGCATTGATTACGGGTATTATTCATATGTTTTTGTTTCTGCAATGTAAATATTACTATGATATTTAGAAAAGTCTTATTAAATTGTGAACCAGAGGTTAACCTGGACCTTGGTCTTACTCCCATTCATCTTCGCATCGTGCCGTGAAGTCATGTTTCGTTGAGTCACTTTTAATAAGTATTATTTACACTACTGCGAATGAAAACTACCAAACAATTGAATCTTACTGATCGGCTTTATATTAGACTTTTGTAAAAATATTAATTGGTACAAAAAAAAAGGACCAGAACTGTTATCAAAAAATTACTGCATGAATTTTATGTCAAATTTAATTGAAGCTACAGAGATGAGTAACCCTTCGCCCTTTATTTGCACACAATTTGATAATAGCTTTGAAATCAGAAACAAGTCGGTAAAAGAATATAGGAAAATGTTTAAATGCAGTAGGTACGCTTTGATAGCGAATTTTCAAGAAAATGTATTTTTATCAGGAAAATAGCTAGACAGTCAATAAAGAAAGAGATTGACAAAATAATTGCACCTGGTCCCGTGACTAAAATTCTGGTGACAAAAAAGTAAATATAAATACAAAAAAGTTTAGATGCATCAAGTGCGTTATAGTAGTGAATTTTCATAGAAATGATCTGGCACCAAACATTTTTTCATTAAATGCTTATAACTTTTGTCTTTTAACCTAGAAATCTAAATTTTGGCGTATAGTTTAGCTTTTACAACGTTACCATAGCGTTTTTATTTTCGGAGACAAAGATTGTTTCCGAAAGAAAACCCAAAATTTTCCCAGAAAACCTAATTTAATTTTCCTGGCTAACGAACCTCCCCAAGCCATTAACAAAAGGCAGGCACCTGCCAACTCTTAGCAAAATCGGTTCATTATTTTTTAGTTATCAGTGTAATACGTATATTATATATATATATATATATATATATATATATATATATATATATATATATATATATATATATATATATATATATATATATATATATATATAATGGGGCGGTTCGAGGGGATTTGGCTTGCAGACTCTGCAGCGAGTGGGAGGAATCAGCCCAGCACATCTTGTGCGAGTGTACAGTTCTAGACCGCAAAAAGACAACTGATCTACGGACAGCCTAGACCGGAGACAGAGCAATATAAAAGTTTACCCCACCAATCGCTCTGCAGACTAGTTCAAGGCACAGTGATATTGGAATGGGTGGAGTAGAAAAGACAAAGGGCGGCAAAGACGAGGACGAGGCCTAAGGGAGAAATATATATATATATATATATATATATATATATATATATATATATATATATATATATATATATATATATATATATATATATATATATATATATATATAATTGGAACTGACCACGGATATGGGTGCAGGGGTACTAGTTCGCGCTCATTTGAAGAAACTTTTTCAAACTTGAAAAGTCGCGATGTCCCCATTAGTGAGTTTTTCGACGAAAATTCACTAAAAAAAGTCTGGACGCAGCAAGTGCGTTATGGTAGTGAAAATCATCAGAATGTTTTTTATAGCAAATATGTCTTTTAGTGAATTTTCTTTAAAAAATGCACCAATGAGGAAATCTTAACTTTTGAATTTGGAGAAAATTTCTTCAAATGAGCGCTAGTTAGGCCACCTAGAACAGATGTTTGGGGTCGGATTCAATTCGTATGTGTATATAGATATATATATATATATATATATATATATATATATATATATATATATATATATATATATATATATATATATATATATATATATATATATATATTGTGTGTGTGTGTGTGTGTCACACCGATAACTCAAAAAATAATGGGTCGATTTTGATTAAGTTTAATGAGTACCTTCCTTGTGTAAATGGCTTGGACAAGGTCGTTATCTAGGAAAATCGGACAAGGTTTTCCGGAAAAATTTTGGGTTCTCTTTGGAAAAAAATTCATATCTCGGAAAAAAACCTATGGTAACCAAATTTGGTACGCTCGTTTCTGTCATAAAGAGTTTCCTCTGTACCAAAATTCAGATCTCTAGATTAAAATACAAAGAAATTACAAGCCTCTGATTCAAAAAAAAAAAAATTTGAAACGTCAAAATTGATCATTTTAGTAGTCATACATTAGTACGTATTAGCGCTTTGTGCGTTAAAAATGCAACTGGAAACGACTAACAAGCTCCTATATCTGTGTCTCAGCCGTCATTTTCCTTCATTTCGTTAAAAGATCAGAAAAAAAAACGATTTTAAACAAAAATTGTATGGTGTAAATAATCAATACGTTAGCAAATTAATATACTAGGGTATATACCTGTTAGTACATAGATGTGTCATGTCGAGAATGACCTATCGGTGGAGGGAGCAGAGTAAATTTGATAATGGACTCTTATAACACGCGTTCTAGTCCCAGTTAGTGACTTTACTTTTTTATTTCTTTAGTCTTTTATTTCAGTTTACCGTTATCTGATCAGATTATGTAATTCCGATTAATCTTTTAGTAAGTTTTTGTACGAGAAATTCAATTAGGACTAGATTGCTGTAACTTAGTGAAACTCTTCCATACTTAATATAGCCGTAGACTTTCCCGTGGCTTCACAAGTGCTTGTTCTTTTCTGCAACCGATTTCAATTTATAATGAACGCAGCAAGTGCGTTATGGTAGCGAATTTTCTTTAAAGTTTCAAATTTCAATAGATCAATTTGCTATTAACCTTGTTCATTGGCCAGGAACCAGTTTTTTCAGGAACATTTTAAGTTTATTTGTACATTTTTAAACATTTAAACATTTTTAAACACTAGTCATTTGAAGAAATATGGTACATTGTTTTTACTATATAGGTTATACTGGTAACCAAATTTCATTCCTGCTTTCTTTAAAAAAGAGACATATTTGTTATTGAAAATATTTTTATGAAAATCACTACCATAACACACTTGCTGCGTCCCGACTTTGTTTAATGAGAGGAGGCATCAGATTTTTTACCAGAATAACCTATATAGTAGAAACAATCAACCGTATTTAATCATAATAACTTAGTTGCTTGAAATTTATAATTATTTACAAAAAGCTTTTCGACGAAACTTGCAAAAAAGATTTTAACTGAACCCGTTTCAGCATTTCTCTTGAAAATCCCTAGAGGCAGAGAAAATCGATGTATTCCTTATTTTTGGAACACAGCGTAAATACTAATTCTCATTAATACTATGTTCAACGTTCATTTTATTAATAGTTGTAAGTCATCGCGTTTAGTTAGCTTATTTTTCACTTACCTGGCTAAATTTTTGCACTGTTTAGGTAGTTTTCTTTTTATAATCGTTTGAATTTCTTAATTTTTATATTGCACCATATAACTTAAAACTGTCTACTAATTTGGGACAGATGGTTAAATTTTTACGACGTACTATTGTAAATCAACTGATTAAATCGAAACAAGATTAAGTACTCACCTGGACTAGAGTACCAATCGTTAATCCGAAGACAAGTGCTATCTGTACCACAAAATCCGGCCTTAAAACAGGTGAAGTTGGTAGTGGATTCATTAAGATCACAGTTCCAGTCCCTACGAATACAAGTAGAAGAGTTCCCAGAAACTCGGCTACAAGCATTCGCCATATTGATTTGTTGTCTGTAACTTCCGCAAGTCCTAGTACACTGTCCGTCCCTAGAAAAAAATGTTTCATGTAATTTGTTCCCTAAAATCAAGGGCTTGATTACGTGGCGGAATGACGGTATAGACAGAATAGTCTAGTTGTAGTATTACATAAAGGAGCAGTAGATCTTGGCGTCAAAATATACAGCTAATCCAAACCCACCTTGGTCTAAAATGCAAACTAAAAAAGATACCAGGTGTTTAAATAGAAATAGAATTTAGTTTTCTTGAACTCTTGGACACTGTTTCACTTGTTCTCTTGAAAATTGATACAAATGAGTTTTTTATGGTGATAAAAAATGTGCTGCAAAATGAATCATAATCTACTCTCTTTATAAAGATATTCCCATAAATTGAATTTAGGGTCCATGACTTGACACAAAGAAAATATTCGTATTACTATACCCATAAATTTCTGAAACATTTCTCCATGGATTTTATCAACACCACTATTTCAACCGCATTTCAGTGAATTTTCTTAAAAACAATTCACTAATGAGAAGATCGAGACTTTTGAAAAAATTTCCTCAAATGGGCGCAAACTAAGAACCCTAGAACCCATATCCAAGGTTACTTTCAATTTATATATATATATATATATATATATATATATATATATATATATATATATATATATATATATATATATATATATATATATATATTTATATATATATATATATATATATATATATATATATATATATATATATATATATATATATATATATATATCACACCGATAACTCTATAATGGACCCATTTCGATCAAATTTGGTGAGTACCTTCCCTTTGCAAATGGCTTGGATACGATTATTAGGAAAATCTGCCCAGTTTTTCCCGGAAGATTTTGTGTTTTCTTTCGAAAAATTTTTATATCCCAGGAAATCACAAAATTAGGGTAACCAAATTTTTACGCAGGTTAACACCAGAAATTGTCAACTACGTACCAAAATTTAGATATGTAGATTAAAAGACGAAAAAGTTATTGGAATTTAAAAAAAAAGTTAGGTGCCACTGCTGACCAGAACAACGCAATATATATATATATATATATATATATATATATATATATATATATATATATTGTGTGGATAACAAAATCTATTGTATATTACAGACACCGATTAAGTTCTTTTGGCGCAAAAAGATTAAGAAATGACAGAAAAATTACCTTGAAAATTATATACTTTTTCGTCTTAAAACGTCAAAATTGTCAAGTTTTAGGCAAAGAACCTGAAGCGAATACGAGTTTTATAGAGATAATGTCGCAAGAAGTGTGTTTCTCAACTCCTTATGTTTCAGTTTCAACCGTTATTGTCCTTCATTTTACTAAAATATTTGCAAAAAATTCATTTCAAATAGAACCTTTCCCTGATGCATTGGCAGTAGTTTTAGCTATAGAGTTTATGGTTTAATATTCTATAATTTTTAGAGCATTTTCGTAGAAAAACACAGGGTGCACAGAGTGGCCCATAAGTCGTTGGTGATACAATTTTTTTTTTATCGAACACCTCTTATATTACCGCATTTTTTGCTTTTTTCATCGATTTATAATGCATGTTTGTAAAAAAAAATGATAGCGTTCATTGTTTTCGAGTTATTTAAATTGTTTCAGATGTTTGGCACATATCAAAAATCATGACACGGCGTTTTTGCCAATATATAGCAGAGTGCCATGAAATTTAGTAGTGATAAGCTCTGTTAGCAGATTTTGTTGCTCTCACATTTATCTTAGACCAGTTTGACTGCGGCTGCATATATATATATATATATATATATATATATATATATATATATATATATATATATATATATATATATATATATATATATATAAGCATATATGCGAGTGGTTTTTTTTTTTTCAGTAAGTCCGAGATACAGCTGCCGAGAGGGTTCAACAGGTTTTGGATTTGGATCAGCGGTTGGTTAAGACGCCGTCCGTCTCCACTGTTTACACGCTGGCGGTCACCTATTTACCGGAAACTTTACCCATTATAATGCTTGTGTGATATTACTTGTAGAGTTTATGAGTTTTGATGGATCTTTGTGTGGTTCGAGTTGAGAAACTGTTAGGTCACTATTCTCGAAGTGTGGGGTATAACAACTGTTGCCCACCAAATACCTTAAAGAAGGTTGGGGTCTCTCACAAGAATTAAGGTAAACCTTACTGATCTGATCAAGCTATCCTAGTTAAATTACCACTGAAGCAACGTAAGGAGTGGGGAAGAATGCCCCGATAGCAAACAGCCGTAGCCACTTAAATTGGAAGGAAAAAAAGAACAATTTCGTGATGCCTTTAAAGTCGGTCTGCTTTTTGTTAGCCTCTAATGGTTCGTTTGCACTCGCTTCCTAATTTTCTGTACTCTCTTTCTCTCGTAAGACCTGGAAGACAGGGTGTAGCCTAGAATTGCTCGCGTTACATACAATTTTAGCATGAAGGAAGCGAAAGGGCAACTCGAATGTCAGTAATTATTGTAAATCTTGTGGGATTCGTTTTGACATAGAGGGGAGTGAAACTGATTTGAAATCGTTTCTGCTATTTAAGTAGGCATTTATTAGATTTGAATTGTAGGAATACAACTTGTAGTAAAAACAATAAAATCTTGCAAGGCCAGTGGTATTTAGGTAAATTTTCTATTTTTTTAACGTGTAGAAGCTAAGTTATAAACTCCAGCTGTTGTAACGCAATCTACGTAGGTCAAAGTTATAGAAGTTTTAACACTCGTTACAAAGAACATATTTCTGCATTTATCAATAACCATGCTGACAAATCTACATTTGCAAAACATATTATTGATACCCAACATAGAGAGAGCTACAGTAAATAATCGCATAAAACTACAACATTTTTGTAATGACAAGCGCAAACTGGACTTTTTTAAAGGTTTAGAAGTTAAAAACACACACACACACACACACGACAATAGCCACCTTGCTTTAAATGAGCAAACTGATTTAATGAATTCTTCTTTCTTGGATATTCTTTGTCCTAATTAAGTAAATCTAACAAAATAAATCTAAATATTTTTTCAACCAAGTTTTAATACGACAATAAATTGATGTATGTCTATATAATTGCATTGTATAGAGTCTGCCTTGTTACTGTTATTGTTTAGTTATTTTATTGTTGTAACTGTCATTATTACTGTTATAGGTTAGTTCTATCTTTATGTTAAATATTGATATACATCACGTTGACATTTTGAAGACCTCATTCGTCATTTATGTTTCATTTTAGTTTTAAATTTTAATTTTTTTTTTTGGATCAAGACATCATAACATGGGGGTTTGATTGTGAGTGGACCATACCGGTCCCTCCACCGCGACCATAAGGTCTATTGTGGCTCACGCCTAATAGTCTATATTTCGCCCAACAAATCCAGCCTCCTGCAGAGGTCGATAATCTTTGTGGACGAATCCAGATCCTCCGGAGCAAGTTTTATCTTGCCAAAGAGCAGGTATCTAATTCTGTCCGCTGCCGGACAGGAACACAGTACGTGCTCTTCTGTCTCGTCACGCTCCATACACAGCCGGCACTCGGTATCCTGACCGACTCCAATACGGTGCATGTGGTGGCGCAAGCGGCAGTGTCCTGTATACAGGCCGACTAGAGTACTCAGTTGTTGTCTGTTTATCTCTAGAAGTTTGTTAGCCCTTGACTCAGACAGGCCATTTATAAAGGCCTTAGAGTGAGCTAATTCTGGAAGATTTTGCCAATACTGGATTGTCATTCTTTCTGTCCAGGTCTTTAAGGTGCGTTTTGATGTGCATGATGTTATCCCCAGCACCGCCTCTGGTCCGACAAAGTCTCTCTGGGCACCACTCCTGGCAAGCCCGTCGGCCGCAACATTGCCATCATGGTCCGAGTGACCCGGTATCCAGACCAGCGAAACCTCATTACAGCTGCCCAGTTCGTTAAGGGCATATTTACAACTCCATACCGTTTTTGAATTACACCGGTAAGAACCAAGAGCCTTTATTGCAGCTTGGCTATCTGCATATATCTTTATCAATTTGTGTGTGCACTGGTTTTTTATACTTTGCACACATCTCGATGGCATACACTTTTGCCTGGTGTGTGGTTGCGTACTTTCCGAGGCTAGTTGATAGTCTAGCATCGGTGCTGCCCCCATATGCGCCGGCTCCTACTCCCATATTGGTTTTGGAGCCGTCAGAGTACCAGCAGAGACCGGCTCTCAATAACACATCATAACATAGCAACAGATCTTTATTTGTAGTTGTCATGATTTCGTATTAATTCAATTTGTATCTGTCTGACGATGCTGTCAAAAGCAGCGAAACCGGTTACAGAAACGTTGAACAACATCCTAGAACGTCTAGAATTCAGAAGGGTCCAGTTATCTTACGCGCTGGCTACGTCCTTCACTTACAGAAACCAAACCCAACAGTGAAGTCAGAGAAGTATTCTCCCAGTTTGTATGTAGTACGGACCATTTTCACCAAGTAAGGGCAACAACAATCAATGAAGATATATGGGTGCTGACATGATTGTAAAACGGCCCTATCAATACAAATTATCACTACCTAGAAAGAAGAATGCACTCTAAGACAAACATTTTGTGTATTGAAATTAATCTAATACGACCCTTTCACTGAAAATGACAACTATTTAAAAAACCATTAATTATCCGTAGACGACGAGACGGTCCATTATTACTAATGGATATATCTCTTTTCCAAGTAATGGAATTAATACCATATAGTTTTCCATAATATTTCATGTTGCACTAGACATGTTATATTAGTAAAAAATATATACTGGTAGTCAATATTTAAGTCCCTATATTATTATCTGTTCGCGTGCAAATTATAGTTCAAAACGAACCAGGTATGTACGCTAATGTGTTTACTAAATCGATTGAAGTGGAAATATAATGGTGCAACCTGTAACTTTTCAAACTTCTCTAATATGATAATAACTTGGTTATAATTACTTTGTGAAAGCACTGATCTTTATTAACGATAAAAGACGTTTCACTTAATGTATTCTTAAAAACACAGATTATTTTGTTGTTAAACATAATTTGATAAATTGACGTGCTTGAATTGAAGATTTTATTTAGCAAATTATTGTAGAAAAGATGGGCTAATAGATATGTCCGGACACTTGTAAAAAGTCTAGACGCCGCAAGTGCGTTATGGTAGCGAATTTTCATAGAAATGTTTTTTATGACAAATATGTTTTTTAACATTTTTAGTAGAAAGTATATCCTTTATAGTAGAAACCACGAATCCTACTGAATCAAAATAAGGTTATATATATATATATATATATATATATATATATATATATATATATATATATATATATATATATATATATATATATATATATATATATATATATATATATATATATATATATATATATATATACTTTATTTGTTTGCTGTACGTTTGTGATTTGTTATTGGTTTGCGTGGACTGCAGTTTCGAACCGTCCCGGTTCATCATCAGCACGCTACTGACTGTTATCGCTCCTGTCTGGTCTACGTCGGAGATTGTAGGTGGCGCATGCGCCGTGAGCTTCTATTGGTCGGTTTCCTGTTCTCTGATTGGTTGTGCCTTCGGACTGTGTCGTGTGTATCGGTCTCCTGTCTTGATCACTGTGGTTTAATAATTTGTCTATTTGTATGGCCTTTATTAAGTTTTGTTTAAATGTTTGTACTTGGATTTGTTCTGGCATTAATTGTTTTCTATTGTTTGTTTGTTGAATGCAGTATTGTTCCCAGATTTCCATTTTTTTGTGGTCTTTAACATGTTTTATTAGTTTTAATTGGGTGATGTCTGGTTTTCGGTGTTTTGTGTCGTGAATGTGTGAGCTACGTTTGATTTGTAGCTAGGTATGTGGATTTTATCCAATGCTGTTATATGTTCTTTGAATCTTGTTTCTATTGATTTCTTTGTCATTCCTATATATTTTTTATTGCATGTGTTACATTCTATTTGATATATTCCGTTTAATTCATGTGGGTTGTGTTCTTGTTTTTTATTTATTTTGTTTATTATTTTGTTATTGGTTTTGTAGCTCATTTTTAAGTCATATTGTTTAAGTGTTTGTGTTATTATTTTTTTTTGAAAAACCAACTAGCAACAGAAATAAACAGAATTATTGACAAGACTAAATCAAAAAACCATACACATGAAAAAATGATCAAACAAATAAGAAACAAAGTCACATATAACAACATAACAATAGCAAAAACAGATAAAAGCGACGCACTAATAGCAATAAAAACACAGGACTATATAGAAAAAACAAACACTTTCATCTCAACAAACAAATGCAAAAAACTGAACGAAAACTCAACGAAAAAATTCCAAAATCAAATATTAAACATCATAAAAAAACACAAGACAATATTCAACCAAAAAACAACACATTATTATAACAACAACCCTAAAGCACCACCAATGACAGGAATAGCAAAAATACACAAAACGGGATACCCAATAAGACCACTCATCAACTTCAAAGATGCACCTTCATACAAAATAGCAAAAGAAATGGACCAAATACTAAAACAAGAATTACAACTAGAAAATAAATTTAACATAAAAAACTCCATAGAACTACTAGATAAACTAGAAAATATAAACATAAACAAAAACACAAGACTTGCCTCATTTGACATAACAAATATGTACACCAATATACCAATTAACGAAACTACAAATATAATCGAAAATAAAATGCAAAATAACAACAAAAAACAACAAATTAGCGAAATATTAAACATCATATTAAAACAAAATTACTTTGAGTTCAACGGAGAATACTACATCCAAGAAGATGGACTACCAATGGGATCTCCACTATCAAGCATTATGGCAGAAATATACATACAACAGTTAGAAGATAAAATCAACACCATCATAAAAGAGACAGACCCAAACATCAAATGGATAAGATACGTCGATGATATATTAATAATATACGACAATCAAAAAACCAACATAGACAATATCCTCGAAAAAATAAACCAAATTAACAGAAACATACAATTTACAATAGAAAAAGAATCAAACAACACCATAAACTTCCTAGACTTAACACTAATCAGAAAAGAAAACCAGATTGAATACAAAATATACAGAAAACCCACACAAACAGACATCACTATACCTAAACACTCACTACACCCACATACACACAAAATGGCCGCATACAGATACTTAATAAACAGAATGCTAAATATACCACTTCATAACGACGAACGAGAAAAGGAGTACAACATCATAATACAAATAGCAGAAAGAAATGGATACAACAAAAAAACAATAGAAAAACTAGTAAAACAAATCAAAAACAAACAAATCAACAAAACCGAAAACAAAACACCAGAAAAAAACACAAAATACACAACATTCACTTATAACCACCACATCAAAAAAATAACACAAACACTCAAACAATATGACTTAAAAATGAGCTACAAAACCAATAACAAAATAATAAACAAAATAAATAAAAAACAAGAACACAACCCACATGAATTAAACGGAATATATCAAATAGAATGTAACACATGCAATAAAAAATATATAGGAATGACAAAGAAATCAATAGAAACAAGATTCAAAGAACATATAACAGCATTGGATAAAATCCACATACCTAGCTACAAATCAAACGTAGCTACACACATTCACGACACAAAACACCGAAAACCAGACATCACCCAATTAAAACTAATAAAACATGTTAAAGACCACAAAAAAATGGAAATCTGGGAACAATACTACATTCAACAAACAAACAATAGAAAACAATTAATGCCAGAACAAATCCAAGTACAAACATTTAAACAAAACTTAATAAAGGCCATACAAATAGACAAATTATTAAACCACAGTGATCAAGACAGGAGACCGATACACACGACACAGTCCGAAGGCACAACCAATCAGAGAACAGAAAACCGACCAATAGAAGCTCACGGCGCATGCGCCACCTACAATCTCCGACGTAGACCAGACAGGAGCGATAGCAGCCAGTAGCGTGCTGATGATGAACCGGGACGGTTCGAAACTGCAGTCCACGCAAACCAATAACAAATCACAAACGTACAGCAAACAAATAAAGTGTATATTTAAAAGTGATTACAGTGTAGTGCAATATTCCTAAAGATATATATATATATATATATATATATATATATATATATATATATATATATATATATATATATATATATATATATATATATATATATATATATATATAGAGAGAGAGAGAGAGAGAGAGAGAGAGAGAGGGGGGTAAGACTTGCTTTATTGTGGTCTATCGTCCTAGCACTTCCCGTGATTTTGATTTGTTTTTTTCTGTTTTGGAGAGTGTTCTCAGTAAGGTCTGTAGAAAGTATGAACAGGTCGTTATCACGGGCGATCTCAACATTTGCAGTATGAATTCTCAATCTACAGAATCTAAGAGACTAAACGGTCTGTTGGACTCTTATCACTTAAAATCATTAGTAAACACACCAACAAGGGAGGGTAGATATCTGGGAATTCTGGTTCGTTCGTCGATAGACTATGTTATCACCAATATTACAGATAGTGCTGCAACCATGTTTGACCCTGCAGTGTCTGATCACACTGCTCAAGAATTATTGTTTAACATGCACATGATTGACCTCCCTGTAGCGGGTAATCGGTCTTGTTTTATTAGGCGTAGAGTGTTTTCTAGCCGGGCCGCTGACTTATTTGGTAGGTTTTTAAAAGAATATCCTATTCAGGTTAATTATTCGGAGAGGGCTGATATCGATCAGGTTTTTGGTGATTTTTTTTCTCAGTTTATTGTATTGTTTAATTCCGCATTTCCGGTGAGACTGGTCAAACTAAGGAACCCCCATGATAGAATGACCAGGTTTCAGTATTCTCCGGAATTGAAGAGATGTTCTGAAAATTTAAAATTGATTAATCAACTTAGAAAATTGTGCAATTCAAACGATATAGATGAAAAATATAAGGACTTGAAAAAACAATTTAATTTGCGCATTCGAGAAGAAAAGCAGCAATTTTACTTAAGCTTGATAGAAAGCTCGGCTAATAAGACAAAAACTTTTTGGTCACTTGTCAACAATAATAAACATACAAAAAATATAAAAAATGGGCCTAATAATATTAAAATAAGACATAATGGTCAGATTGTTTCCGATACAAAAACCATAGTTGACTTGTTTGGTCATGTTTTCTCTTCGGAAGTTCAAAATCAGGTGAGATCTCAGTATGGTGGTTAGGCTTTCGGTGGCACAACGGGTAGAGTGAATAATCGGTCAATTTTTGTAGAACCGTTCACTCCTTTTGAAATTGAAAACATAATAAATAACTTAAAAAATAAAAAGTCATCTGGTATTGATGAAGTTCCCATATGGGTAATAAAACAATATCCATAAACAGTAGCCGGTTGCATCTGCCATATAATGAACTTGTCACTTGTCGCCAAGTCAACTGAAGCAAGCCAAGGTAATTCCATCTGCAAAAAAGGGAGATAAACAAGATATTTTCAATTACAGGCAACTCTCAATACTTAGTGTATTTTCTAAAATAATGGAAAAAGCGATGGCTGTACAATTAGAGAACTTCTTAGGAGATCAGGGAATAATATCGAAGTGCCAGCATGGTTTCAGGCCTGGACTATCGACGGAAACGGCTGTTATTGACATGGTGCAGTACATATACGACGAACTTGATAGGGGTCAGCGCGTGGTGGCTTTTATGTTTGATCTCTCTAGGGCGTTTTATACGCTAAATCCGCAACTGCTTGGGAAAAAGCTGCAGTGCCTGGGTGTTCGGGGCCCTGTTTGCGACTGGCTGCTCTCGTTTCTAACAAACAGACAAATGGTAGTATCGGTGGATGGAGTGCAATCACGACTTTTTGATGTAAAGCTTGGCACTCCGCAGGGAAGTGTTTTGGGCCCGTTGTTGTTTGTCTTGTATGTGAATGATCTACCTGAACATATTGGGGAGGGGAGGTTGTTCATGTACGCGGACGATACGACAGTGGTTGTGTCGGGGTCGGATACACACGAGGTTAGCCGGAAGGTTAACTCGTTACTTGAACGGTTCGGTAAGTGGTGTGAGGCCAACCAGCTCCTTATAAATTAAAAGAAAACCGTATTTCTTGAATTCAGAGCCCAGCAAAAGCAGGGAATTAACCTTGATTTTCAAGGCACTGTAGTGTCTCAGGCCACAAGCGTGAGAGTATTGGGGGTAACTATTGACCAGCATCTTTCATGGAAAGAACATATTGAGGTTTTGTGCGGTAGGCTTAATCAGACCCATTTTCTAATATTTCGATTAGCAGAGTTCCTTGAGACCAAAGCTCTGATGACTGTCTACTACTCGGAAGTTTATTCCTTGATATCTTACAACATTGTTGCTTGGGGACAGTCGGTTGAGGTGGAAAGAGTTTTTATGCTGCAAAAAAGAATAATAAGAGTGATTTTTGGTATGCGAGTAACACAATCTTGTAGGGCGCTTTTCAGGGACGCAAAAATATTGACGCTAACATGCGTTTACCTATATAAACTTTTAAATTATATTCATGGTGACAAAGATGGGCTAACAAGGCAGTCTGAGATGCACTCTTACTCCACTCGCCACGGGAATCTGTTTAGAAACAGGCAGTTCTGTAAAATGATGTACAGAAAATCGCCCTCTTTTGCGGGGGTGAATCTATATAACAGGTTGCCGGAAACTATAAAAGCAATTCAAAATGTGAATGAATTTAAAGCATCGCTGAAATAATACCTAACCAATAATTGCTATTACTCCATTGCGGAGTATTTGTCTGATACCCGTGGGGCACAGAGCTGAGACGAACGAAAATTTTATTGTGTTTGTTTGAAATGTTTTTTAGTTTGTTTTTTACATTTGTTTTCATAGTTTGTTTTTATTTTAATAATTGACGTGCTCAACCATTTGTAAATGGAATTAAGGCAAAATAAATTATTGACTATTGACTATTGACTATATATATATATATATATATATATATATATATATATATATATATATATATATATATATATATATATATATATATATATAACTTATGAAGTGTAACCTTTGCTACAACCCAAAGTTATGTTTAAGTATACAGGGTGTACAAGAATAGAGTAATACCAAAAATTATGTTTTTTTAAATGGAATACTATAGTTTTTTTATACGGTAGATGAAGCCTCTGTAAGTTCCATATTCAAATGAAAATTTGTAAGATTGTCAAAGTCAGTGTTGCCGAGTTATTAAGTTTTCTTTAAAAATTTTGTCAAATACATACTTTCTTCAAACTATTATATCTCTGCGACTATTCGTTAGATACCCTGAATAATTTATGTGCAATCTAATATTGACATAGTTCATCCTGAATTTTCTTTACATTTGGATTCGTTCATACAGGGTGTTCAAAATTTCTCTCCAAACATCCCTACAATCACCTTCATTTTAATTGAATTTCTTAAATACAACACCCTGTATATTATTTTTCCGTAAGAAAACTTAAAGCTTACGCATTCAGAAAATACCGTTTGCCGTATCTATCTCAACCTACTTTTGAGATATTAAGGTTTTTCCAAAAATTTACACAGAAAATAACAGGCGGCACGGCACAAGGAATCGAAGCGATTGCTACTCGTTAACATAATAACTTTATTTCTTTTTGTATCGAAAATTTATATCATATTTATTTAAGTAATGATAAAATCATTCAGAATAAAAGATTATTAAACGTAACATAATTTAGGCGATTAACATAAGCACAATAACTACTTCATCAGATGCTCAAACACTCTACCATTTTGTTGTAGACACATATTGAACCTGCCTGTGAAAGATTTATCTATATTTCGTAACATCAAGGGAGTAACTGAATAAAATGCTTCTCTTATTCTTTCCCGCATGTTTTCTATTGTTGTTGGGGGTGTTTTGTAGACCAGATCTTCAATGTATCCCCATAAGAAAAAATCAAGTTTCGTTAGATCTGGAGATCTTGGAGTCCACGGAGTAGGTCTCCATCTTACGATCCAATGGCCTGGAAATTTTGCATCTATCGTATTTCGGACTCCAATGCCGAAATGAGCAGGCGCCCCATCTAACTGGAACCACATTCTTCTCAATAGTTGTAGTGGTATGTTTTCCAGCAGATTATCAAGATCTTCGTTTAAAAAATTTTGAAAAATATTTCCATTGTAGTGTTAATCAAAATAATGCGGCCCTATTGTGAGGTCTCCAATTATTCCTCCCCATACATTTACACTCCACCTATGTTACTTATCAACAGTTCTTGCAAAATGTGGATTGGCATTAGCGTAGAAGTGTATATTATGCCTGTTTACATGACCATTGGTTTGTAATGTCGCCTTATCAGTGAACAATACTTTTTTTTATTTCCAAAATCGTTCCTCTTCTCCAGTTCGAGCAAGACCCCAATTACAGAAATGTATCCTATTTCGAAGTCTTGCCTATTAAGTATTTGAGTTAGTTGGACACGATATGGATGGAACCTTTTCTTGCTTAACATTCTTTTCACAGAAGTTTGACCTAAGATCAACATATCACTTATATCTGCTGTACTTCTATGTGGGTCTTCAACAACAGATGCGACAACATTAAATTCATTTTCTTCGTTGAGCACTCGCTTCAATCGTTCATGCTTTTCGTACTTA
The DNA here is from genome assembly GCA_964006375.1 of Tillus elongatus. Classification (NCBI taxonomy): domain Eukaryota; kingdom Metazoa; phylum Arthropoda; class Insecta; order Coleoptera; family Cleridae; genus Tillus; species Tillus elongatus. The sequence goes on from OZ023262.1 coordinate 300,898,934, forward strand.
CCTGTCCCCGTCCTGTCACATACATTCATTAGTCTTTGAAACGATCTTGCATCTGGATGCCTTCTTTCAGGAAATCTCTCACCGTACACTCTGGATACCAGAAGACAATTCTTTAAGCATTCTCCATGGACATAAATCATTGCATTTAATTCTTCAAACGAGTACGTCATTTTTATTACAAAATACTCCTTATTAAAAAAGATAATATGCACAAGACGTCGCCAAATGTCACAAGATTATACAAATAATTAGTTACATGTAATATAGTTACATATAAATCATTTCAATTGATTGCTGAATCGTATACTTCATTTTTATTACAAAATACTCCTTATTAAAAAGATAATATGCACAAGATGTCACCAAATGTCACAGGATTGTAAAAATAATAAGTTACATTGTCATGTCAACGATTAGCAATTGCTTCGATTCCTTCTACCGTGCCGCCTGTGATTTTTCTCATTTTCTGGGTAAATTTTTGAAGAAACCTTAATATGTCAAAAGTAGGTTGAGACAGATACGGCAAATATGGTATTTTCTGAATGAGTAAGCTTTAAGCATTCTCACAGACAAATAATATACAGGGTGTTGTATTTAAGAAATTCAATTAAAATGAAGGTGAATGTATGGATTTTTGAAGAGAAATTTTGAACACCCTGTATGAACGAATCCAAATGTAAAGACAATTCGGGATGAACTAGGCCAATATTAGATTGCACGTAATTTTTTCAGGGTAACTAATGAACAGTGGCAGAGATATAACAGTCTGAAGAAAGTATGTTTTTGACTAAATTTTTAAGGAAACATTAATAACTTTGCAACACTGCCTTTGACAATCTTACAAATTTTCATATAGAACCTATAGAGGCCTCATCTACCATATAAAATACCATATTCCATTTAAGGAAAATATAATTTCTGGTATTACTCCTTTTTTGTACACCCTGTATATATATATATATATATATATATATATATATATATATATATATATATATATATATATATATATATATATATATATATATATATCCATCCACACATCAAAAACTTATTAGCTGATTTTGGTCAAACTCGGCAAGAATCCTTCTTTTATTAATGGCTTAGACGAATTCGTTAGCCAGCCCTATCGGACCAGCTTTTCTACAAAAAAAAAAACGTATTCTTAAATAGTTCAGTGGTAGCGTACTTGTCTTCTACGCAAAAGGTTCCGAGATTAATTCCCACTCGATGAATGTGTGGTTTTTGTTTGGTTTTACTTTCACATTTGGAGAGACAATGGTGTAAAGATTTCACACGTTTTGAACAAAATTATTTTTTTAACGCCTGAATAACTTTGTCACTTTTGAGTCTAAGATTATAATTTTCAGCAGGCATGTTGTTTGCTTTTCTAAATATGAATTATGTTTCCTTCTGGAAAGCTTTTGTAACTTTAATGAAATTTGTAAGACAAGTATATTTTAAAGAGACTTACACCATCTATAGATATAGCAAAATTTAATTTTCAAGCTTCATAGAGAATCGAGTCTTGGGCATTTTTCTCAAAAGGGGTTAGAACACAAGATTTTTTTGATAATGGAGTCATATCGATGGTAACACGCGTAGTAGAACCTCTAAAATCGATCCTCAAGGAATGTTTTAATTTAAAGTAAAAAAGCAACCTACTTACTTTCCTCGCATTACAACACACAGCTCAAATCCCTTGGATCTCCTTCTTACTACAAATCATGACTGCTATAAGATATCAGTCACCGCCCCTGGGTCGCTCAGACCACGGCATGGTCACTGCTTCCTGTGCAGTGCAACCCGAGGTCACACAGTCATCACAGCCACGTACCATTTGGCACTACAACTCCGCGAACTAAGACTAAATGCGAGATTACTTCTCCTCATTTCCATGGGCGTCTGTTTGCTTCTCTCATCCTGACCCCTCTGATATCTCAGAAAACGTCACCGAAATTATCCAATCTGGCATGGGATTATTTATTCCACGTACACAGAAAACCTCTGCAGCCACTCAAAAGCCTTGGTTCTTTAAATCCTGTTACAAGGCCAGACTTGAAAAAGTCAAAGCTCACAAAAAGCTCCTACACAATCCCAGTCAAGAAAACCATCAAACATTTAACGACGCAAGAAACCGCTATGTCCGCATTCTTTCTGAGGCAAAAAAACTCGTTTAATAACCACATCAAAGTCCTCTTAAGCTCCAGCAGCAGCAAACCCTTCTGGACTCTTGCTAAATCTATTGGGAATAATTTCTGCAAAAGCACGTTCCCACCTCTTACCTCAGAGGATGAGATTGTTTCTACCACCCTGGGCAAGGCTGAACTTTTTGCCTCGTTGTTCGCCGGCAATTATACTCTCAACCCACCTCCAAATGTTCAACCACCAACAGTCCCCAATGTCGCGCATAAAATGAAGGATACCACTTTCAAAACTAAAAAGGTACGAAAGATGCTCTCTTCTCTTAACACCAAGAAAGCCTCTGGCCTTGACGAGATCCTAGTAATTGTTCTCAAAAAATGCGCACTAGAGCTTGCTCCTGTCCTGACTCGTCTGTTTCAGACATCTTACAATTGAGGCATATCCCCTAGTAACTGGAAAACTGCTCGAGTACAATTCGTCCCCAAGAAAGAATCCAAAGCGCTTCCTAGCAACTACAGGCCTATTTCTCTCCTTTCAGTCGTCTCTTAAGTGATGGAAAAGTATATAAACACCGAATTACTAAAATTTCTTGAAAAACACAGTCTAATCCACGACAGGCAGTATGAATTCCGTCAGCGGAGATCAACTACCGACCTCCTTTCCTTTGTCACCCATTCTTGGAACAAGTCTATGGAACTACACGGTGTATCCCAGATTGTCGCTCTAGACATACCCAAAGCATTCGACCAGGTCTGGCACGCAGCCCTGCCTAATAAATTTCCGACCTATGGTCTACCACCAAAACTCTGTACGTGGAGAGCAAATTTCCACTCCAACCGGAGCATTTCTGTTGTCGTGGATGGCCATTCCTCTAAACTGTATCCAATTAATGCAGGAGTTCCTCAAAGTTCAGCTTTAGCCCCTACTTTGATCTTCTCCACATCAATGACCTCCTCTCTAGCACAACCAACCCAGTTCACAGTTACACGGACCACAGCACCCTCCACTCAAATATACAATATTCTAAGCCTGTCGCTTTAGCCCAATTAGATGAGGATCGCAGACTCATGGAGGGTTCTGTCTCCGTGGATCTCCAAAAAATATTAGACTAGTGAAGTAGAAATCTTGTACAATTCAAAGCCACCAAATCTCAGTCTTGCTTTCTTTCTCATAAGAGATACACCAGCCCTAGACCCATCACAATAAACAACCAAGTTATTCACTGTAATGAGTCCTTTTCACTTGTTCGCATTTCTGTGGATCGAAATCTCAATTAGCACCAACATATTACATCAATTGCAGAAGCGGCTGCTAAGAAATTAGGTTTCCTCTTCCGGGCTCGCAAATACTTTTCGCCAGCTAATCTCTATACCTTATATACTTCACAAATAAGACCAAACCTCGAATACTGCTCCCACATCTGGGATGCCGCTGCCGCTTCTACACTTGCTATCCTGGACTCCATTCAGAAAAGAGCTATACGTATCATCGGTGACCCTACCCTCACCCAAAGGCTGCCATTTCTTGCCCACCGACGTGCCGTTGGTGACCTCTCTCTCTCTTATAGATATCTGCACGGGCACTGCTCAAAGGAGCTTTCTTCCATAGTTCCTCCACCTGCTGCCCCCAACAGAGCTACCAGGGGAACAGAGCGAATGCACCCTTTTACGGTCCAGGTCACCAAACATAGAAATCTTGTTATGCCCGCTCTTTTGTCCCGAGGACTTCCAAGTTGTGAAATTCCTTGCCGGCACATGTTTTTCCTTCTCCTCCAAACCTCCAAACCTTCAAGTTCAGAATTCACAAGTTGCCTCTTTCCTCCTTGTCGACACTTACGCTACGATAGTTTTTAGGCTGTAAGCCCTCGTAGTGTGTTGTTGAAATAAAATAAAAATTAAAAAAATATTAATTTCAGTAATATGCCGTATAATAATAGTGTACAATTATTATGAAAATTCGCTACTATAACGCACTTGCTGTGTCCTGAAATGTTTCATCTTGGTTTTAACTTAAATAATTTCTTGTGCTATTATATGCTATTTTGCGTTACAAGTAGTCCTTATCCTCGCCATTTTCGTGGGTATATTCAATGTGCGTACGCAAAGCATCGCTGATAATCACATTATGCAGAACATTTTTCTCCACTATAAAGTCTATCAGAAGATCTTTTAAAAAAAAGTTCAATTTACCAACAAATTCATCAACACTGTAAAACGACGGCATAAGATTGTCTTTAAAATAAACTTAAAGAAAACTGAAGAGTCTACACTCGAGTTAAAAATGTATCTGACATGATAAGAGGAGGGACGTAGATTGATCTCAAGTACGTAGTTAAAACAATTACTTTCTGAGTGGATTTTATGTAGGAATGTACTTAGAACTGATATTGTTTTATATACATTTTTATTGTTATATTTCAGAGACTGTTTTGCAACTCATTCCGGTTATAAAATATTGAGTGTCACGTTACCAGATAATCATAATAATAATAAGATTTATTTTGTCCATTAGTTACAATATTATAAATCAGATAACTCATAAAGCTCAGAAGGTAAAAACGTATCACCGTCTATCACAAAGGTAATTAACAATAGTGCCCAAAAAAAAAAGTCAGGGCGCAGCAAGTGCGTTATGGTATCGAATTTTCGTAAAAATATTTTTAATGTCAAATATGTATTGTTTTTAAAAGGACATTTGGTTGGCAGTATAATCTATATAATAGTAACAATATACTACATTTCATTAAAATAGCTTTGTTGTTTAAAAAAATACAAACGTTTTCCGAAAATAAACTTTAAAAGTTCCAGAAAAAACTGATCCAATTTTCCTGGCCAACGAACCTCTTCAAACTATTTACACACCTGCCAAGATATAATTACTGACAAACAGCTTTATGACCCAAGTCTAAAATTTATTTTTATCAAATTTTACAAAAAAATTTTTTACAAAGATTCAACTTTTTTTTGGCCGAAATTGCCTTCAGTAATTTTACACTATATTATATTTTTCACAAAAATTCGACACTTTTATTTACAATAACTTACTAAACATTTATTATTAATTATCAACATTTCACAAAAATGTTACAAAAAAATGATTTCTACGAAAACACTAAAAACATTTCTACGAAAACTTATCAAATTCGGCCACTAATTGAGAGTGCCTGTATAGGGCAGCTCGATTTTTTCGACGAATCATACAAACAAAACGCTCTCTGAATGCGTCATTTCCATGGGGCTCAGGTCTCTATTGGTACAAACGCCTTTTTACATGTTGTAATATGTGATTGTGATATGTGCCAAAAACGTGAAAGTTTGCAAAACAATTGAAAGAACTCAAAAACGATAAACGATATCAATGTTTTTCCTTACAAACATGCATTATAACTCAATGGAAAATGCAAACATGCAATAACACAAGGGGTGTTCTATTAAAAAAGGAAACTGCGATAACAACTTATGGGCCATTATCAAAATAATTTTATGAGATGCAGCTCAAAACATCCTGTCATTAACGTATACAATTTTTGCTCGTATATAAACAAAAATATTGAGTTTTACGGTAGAAATGCGCCACCCGGCATATGTGTAAACAGACAAATACTGAAAATTACCCCGTATATGGGTTTTAGGGGTTCTAGTTCGGGCTCATTTGATAAAAATCTTCTCAAAATTTATAAGTCTACTAAAATTTGCTAAAATATAGACTATTAAGCCATGAACTATATAGCTGAAACTACTGCCAAAGCATTAGAAAGGGGTCTATTTGAAATGGATTTTCCGATAACATTTTAGTAAAATGAAGGACAATGATGGTTGAAACTAAAACTTAAGGTTCTGTAAAACACCTATTATGACATTTTTTCTGCACAATCCGTATTTGTTTCAGGCTATTTGTCTGAACATTGCACATTTTGACGTTTCAAATCGCAACTTTGACGTTTTAAGAAGACAAATTATAAAAGTTTCAAAATATTTTGTCTGCTACTTCTTGACCATTTTGCGTCAAGAAAACTTAACCGTTGTATGTAATATTCAATTGGTTTTGTTAACCACACAAAATATTTTGTTCCTGTTCGTTCCTCTGATCAGCAGTGGAACCCAATTTTTTTTCTTTAAATATCTATAACTTTTTTCCTTTCAACGTAGAGATGTCAATTTCGAAATGTAGGGTAAGTTTGACAGTAAAAACATATACGCCAAATTTAGTTGTCATAGCTTTGTTTTTTTTTTTTGGAAGATACAAATTTTCCGAATGAAAACCCAACATTTTCCCAAAAAACTAGTTTCCTGGCCACAGAACTGTCCAAGCCACTTACAAAAGGAAGGTACCCACCAAATTTCATCAAAATCGGCGTATTATTTTTTGAGTTATCGGTGTGATATATATATATATATATATATATATATATATATATATATATATATATATATATATATATATATATATATATATATAAACACAGATCTCTTCATTAGTGAATTTTTCGTTCTACGAAAAATTCGCTAAAACAAGAAATAACGAATTTAGCATCAGAACAAAAAACATACGTTGACAGTGCAGCTGCATTAAAATTCATTCAAAAAGTATAAAAACAATTACTAATCAAAGCAACATTCAGTTGTTTCCTTAATTTTGTGGACAATTTCTGTCCCTCAGTGAACAAGGTGGGTGGTTGTACAAAAGCAGCCTGCATAACATGATCAGTTTTAAAAAAAGAATAGTGATTTATTTAGATATAAAATATATTTTTCTCGAATGTTGTATTTCTAAACAACCAAGTTGATTACAAATTGTCTCTTGTTGCTATGAACAGAAGTTAACAAATGAAACAAGTAAGTATACAGGTGTTAACGTCATAATATTCTTTTGCTCAAATATCTCACGGCAAAAGTGCCCATAAGGTAGATCGTATATTAATCTTAGTGATTGTAGATTGTAGTACAAATATTCTATGATAGTACTAGAATTGGCCTCAGATAACGACGTCGTAATTCAGATGTGAATAGACAGTCGCGTAACAAACCATCAGCAGATGATCGAAGCTTGAGGAATCTTTAAGCATCTAAATTGTATATTTATAACAGGCTACCATCAATCTTAACGCCTGAAAATTTTGTCACCCTTTTGAATTGAACTGCTTTTCCATTGACCAAAATAATGCTGTCGCACATTCTCTTCTTTTGGTATTAGTTATTCATTTCAAGAGTAAAAGTGTTATCATAGTTTATAATTAATCGGTTTGTATAACGTCATTTGGCAAAAGACTGTACTACAGATTTTAATTTTATTTAAGTTTCCTCCAACCTCTTGCCGTAGATAACAATGTATCATCGGCGTACATGAAGGCTTTTCCGTCTTGTATACACTGGGGCAAATGTTTTACACATAGTTTAAGCAAAAGTGGGCCTATAATACGTCCCAGGGGTGTGCCGATACTTATACTATATTTTTAAGATATAATATTATTCACTTTTAGAAATAACTGTCTGTTGGTAAGGTACGAAAGCAGAAAGTCGTTGCAAGTGCCTTTTAACCCCACCGCCCATCCTCTTCCTCACGAAAAAAATTATTCACCGTGTCATAGGCACGATATATGCCAAAAAATGTTCGGGAAGCAGCAAGTGCATTATAGTAGCGAAATTTCATAAGAATTGTACACTATTATAAAGGTATATTACTAAAACTAATTCTTTAAATTTAAATGGACCTTGGAGATCGGTTTTAGAGGTCCCAATTAGCGATTATTTGTGGAAGTTTCCATTTTCTATGGAGCTAGAAAATTATAATTTGGTAGAAATATATGTAAGTCCTGCAAGTATCTTTAAAAACATTGTGTTACAAATTTCATCAAAGTCAGACAAGTTTTCTAGAAAACTGAATTATTATAATTAATTATAATACAAAGGGAATGTACCTGCCAAATCATAGATATGGCAGTTATTTTTACTTTGAATTGCTTGGATGGTTTTGCTTGAGTCAACCCAATCGAACTAGTTTTTGCAAACAAAACAACAAAAAAGGTTTTTTAAAACCAACTTGTAGTTATCCGCGAAGCTCATTATGTTATTTTTCTTTAATTTAATACCCACGCTGCGTTTACATACGTGTTACTATGGTTCAAGGTTAACGATTCTAGCTTAATAGGAAAGTGAGATACCGGATTTCTAATATTTTTACGAAAATTATCTACCATAATGTATTTGCTGCACCCAGACCTTTTTCAACACTTATTTACTGTTGCTCTATCCATACTTTTTGAAAATAATGAAATATTGTACGTCTCTATGTAAGACTGACAAACAAGGCAACGTAAATTTCATTTTTGGAAAAATATTTTAAACAAATGAAATGGGGTAACAATTTTAACAGAAATTGAAAATATTAGTTCGCTGCTTTGTTTCAGGGGTTCCCCTTCCCTTTCTGCATGCCTACAACCACCCTTAATGTATAAACAAGAACAATGTAAACAAGAAAAGTTTCTTGGGAACAACCCGCAAGATAGTTACAGGACCTGCGGTAAATATACGGGTTCTGGGCGGAATAAACAGAATTTTAAGGAGGTATAGCTGCAAAATAAAAGCAGTTTATAGAGGTCCAACTAAGGCTAATTGAGAGGTATTGATGGTGAGACTTAGCAAAAATGTTTTCCAATGAGCGTGAATTTGGGCCGCTAGAACCCAAATGCAAGGTTCATTAGAATTTTTATATGTTCATATATATATATATATATATATATATATATATATATATATATATATATATATATATATATATATATATATATATATATATATATATATATATATATATACAGTGTGGAACAGCCAAATGGAATAAATTCGATAACGGATAAATGAGGGCGTGTTGGGAAAAACGCTTGGACACGTCGATTTGGATTTTTAACTGCGCATCTTTTTCAAGAAAAAAAAATTATATAGGGTGCGTCATGTGACAGTGGCCAATACCAACTTTCTTATTTTAAATACAAGCCCCTGTATATTATTAATTTTTTGGATTCTTCAGAAAATTCTAGACATAATTCATGTACAATGTTCTATACCTATCTTCAACTGTTTCGGAAATATTAAGTATTTTCAGATTTATTACAAAAATTAACATTAAAAATAGAAAATTATTTTATTTCACAAATTCGCTACATTGCATTCAATACTTATTTCCCATTCAGCTCTTGATAATGAGAAAGTAAACAAAAACCATTCCTGCGTTTCTTTTTACTGATACGAAATGAAACAAAAACAAAAACAGTTTTCTTTCTGTTCGTATAAAACTCGTAGCCTTAGCAACTTGTTGTCTGCCTGCATGACAGTAGTGATTAGTGTCAGTGCTATTGTCGTTTGAATTTCGTTAACTGTACGTAATAATATCAGAAAAATGGTTCATTTAACAGAAATGCACAAAATAACCATTCTACAAATGATTGGTTATGGAGATAACACACGGACACAGATGGAAGTGTCTCGCTTATTTCACGAAAAATTTCCAAATTTGCCGCCTGTATCCCAAGGAACAATTAGCAAAATAGAAAAGCAGTTTCGCGAGCTTGGTCATGTGAGACAGATAAAAAAAGTAGCTGCCAATGCAGTAAGTGATGATACGAAATTGGATATTACGCTTGAGTTTCAAGAAAACCCACATACTTCTGGTCGACAAGCAGCCCAACTATTCAACGTTAGCCACACAGCAATTTTTCGAACATTAAAGGAAAGTAAAATGCATCCCTATAAAATGATACCAACTCAGGAGCTCATGGAGGACGATTTCGATAGGAGAACGTATTTTTGTGAACAAATGATGGCAATGTTAGATAACAATGTGATCCAATTAGAAGATGTTTTGTTTTCTGATGAGAGCACATTTACACTTCACGGTCATGTTAATCGTCAAAATTGCCGCTATTGGTCTAATGAGAATCCTCATTGGATGAGAGAGGAACATACGCAATATCCTGAAAAAGTTAATGTTTGGGCAGGAATTGTTGGAAATCATATCGTAGGTCCCTTTTTCATTGATGGCAACTTGAATGGGGATAAATATTTAGAACTGCTCCAAAATAATGTCGTGCCAACTTTGACAAACTTATATCCAGATCCAGCAAACCCACAAGTTCCTGCCAATAAAATATGGTTTCAGCAAGATGGAGCACCGCCCCATTACCAAATCAATGTCCGGCAGTACCTGAACCAAATTTTTCCAAATCGGTGGATAGGGAGGCGCGGATCGATAGAATGGCCAGCACGATCTCCTGATCTGTCGCTATTAGACTACTTTTTGTGGGGATATGACAAAAGTATTGTATACAAAACTAAGCCCCTCAACTTAGATGACTTAAAAAGACGAATCACGCTTGCGATTAGATCAGTCACGCCTGAGATGTTGAGTAATGTTAGAAGACATTTCTATACCAGATTGGCATGTTGCCAAGATGTTCGTGGCGAGCATTTTGAACATTTACTACATTGACATTAATTTTTTTTTTGTTTTTTTAAATTATTAAGAAATAATCAGTATTTCTTATTAGAATTTGTGAAATAAAATAATTTTCTATTTTTAATGTTAATTTTTGTAATAAATCTGAAAATACTTAATATTTCCGAAACAGTTGAAGATAGGTATAGGACATTGTACATGAATTATGTCTAGAATTTTCTGAAGAATCCAAAAAATTAATATAATACAGGGGCTTGTATTTAAAATAAGAAAGTTGGTATTGGCCACTGTCACATGACGCACCCTAAATAATTTTTTTTTCTTGAAAAAGATGCGCAGTTAAAAATACAAATCGACGTGTCCAAGCGTTTTTCCCAACACGTCCTCATTTATCCGTTATCGAATTTATTCCATTTGGCTGTTCCACACTGTATATATATATATATATATATATATATATATATATATATATATATATATATATATATATATATATATATATATATAAATACATATAGTTAGATTGGGGCACAGAGAAGAAGGGAAAATAGTAAATATTATGGGTATTAAACGGTTTAATTAATGTACTGAGAATTATATAGAGTTAGCTTTAAAGGATACAAACAAGTCATGTTGACTTAAGTATCCAAGGAAATACATGTTAATTGCATTAAGAAATTTCTAGTATGTGGAAGTGTTTATGATCTTGTCTATTGTTGGATTGGATAAATAAATAAAACTAAACAAAAAACACACACACACACACACACACACACATATATATATATATATATATATATATATATATATATATATATATATATATATATATATATATATATATATATATATATCCAAGCGATAACTCAAAAAGGACTAAACTGATTTGAACGAAACTTGGCGCATATGTTCATTTTGTTAAAACCGTGGGTAGTTCGTTATCTAGCCCGATTGGACCAGGTTTTCAACAAAAAAAAAATTCTGGAAAAAATAGATGGCAAAAAAATAATAAAGCTATTTTGATCAAATTTAATAGGACCTTGTTATATACCAAAACTCAACTTTCCAGGTTTATATCAAATCGAGTTACCTATTCAAAATTTAAGCATTTAATGAAAAATCGCTACTATAACAAACTGGCTGCGTCCCGAATTTTAAATATTTTGCTTTATCAAAATATCCTCTTTTTAAAGCTGCATTTCTTTCAGCTTGAAGCAATATTTAATAGCTATTTCTGCTCAATTAGTGAATGTTCTTTAAAAAAATTAACTAATGGGAAGATAACACCCCCCCCCCCCCCCCGAGAACACATATCCTGGGTCAGTTTCTATTTTTGTATGATATATATATATATATATATATATATATATATATATATATATATATATATATATATATATGTATCACACCGATAACTAAAAAAATAAAGGGCCGATGTTTATAGAATACCCTCTCTTTGCAGGTGCCTTGAGTTGCTTGGAAAATCGTAGCAGGTTTTCCCGGAACATTTTGTGTTTTCTTTTGGAAAAAATGTATATCTCCGGAAATAACGTACTAACGGCAACCAAATTTGGTAGTCCTGTTTGCAAATTAAAATTTAAAGAGTGAACACGTATCACAAGTTAGGTCTGTAAGTTTAGAGACAGAAAAGTTATGGGCATTTAAAAATAATTGGGGTTTTCCCAAAGTCGCGATTTGAAACGTAAAAATTGGCAACATTTAGGCAACGAATCTGAAACAAATAAGGATTGTGTAAAGAAAATGTACCATGAAGAGTGTTCAATCGATGCTTGATGCGTAGGAAAACATTTATGTTTCTATAGCAATAAAAAACAAACTTCCTTAAATCGAGCGGCACCACTCATCGCAAGCACTTTATTTTCGCTTTGCCTGTGGATCAGATAAACACCCCTAAAGCTGTCAGGTAGAGTAATAAAAGAAGTTCAATAACCTCGTCCGGCAGTGAAGATACAATACACAGGCGATGCGTCTGCGAGTTCAATCTCCATTTTGGTTTCGTTTTTGGCCTAAGAGTCAATATAAATACCTGCTGCAGTAGAAATTAGTTAGAGTTAGAATTTTTCATCCTCTGATGAAGCGACGTAGTTAGCGAAACGATCGTTAGATCTTTAAAAACATGTGTTGTGGTGATTTGGGTTCTTCAAATCTACTTATCTTTTTAGTGAATTTTCTTTAAAAAAATTCACTAATGAGGAGATCCGGACTTTTGAATTTTGAAAAAATTTCTTCAAATGAGCGCTAATTAGGCCCCTTAGAAAACATATCCGGGGTCAGTTTCAATTTTTATATGTTATATATATATATATATATATATATATATATATATATATATATATATATATATATATATATATATATATATATATATATATATATATATATATATATATATATATATATATATATATATATATATATATATATATATATATATGTGTGTGTGTGTGTGTGTATCACACCGATAACTCAAAAAATAATGGGCAAATTTTGATCAAATTTGGTGAAAAAATTCTTTTTGCAAATGGCTTCGATGAGTTTGTAATCCCGGAAAATCTGCCCAGGTTTTCCCGGAAAATTGGGTGTTTTCTTTTGAAAAATTGGCAACATTTAGGCAAATAACTTAAATCTAATACGGGCTATAGAAAATGTCTCAAGAAGGATGTTTTACAAACCCTAAAGTCTTAGTTTCAACCGTCATTATCCTTCATTTTACTAAAATATTTGCAGAAAATTCATTTTAAATAGACCCTCTCTCTGATGCTTGGCAGTGGCCTTAGCTATAGAGTTTATCATTTAATGGTATATAATTTTTGTCGAATTTTCGTAAAAAATCAATAAAGCTCAATATTCCGTTATTATATAAGATATGAAGAAAATTTGTATATATTAATTATACGGTGTCTTGAGCTACATCTTAAAATAATATTTCTACAATCACAGGGTGGCCCATAAGTCGTTGGTGATACAAATTTCCTTTTTTTTTTATCAAACACGCCTTATGTTATTGCATTTTTGCATTTTCCATCGAAATATAATGCATGTTTGTACGAAAAGAAATTCTGGGCGCAGCAAGTGCGTTATGGTAGCGAATTTTGATCAAATGTTTCATATTTGAACAGCTCAATTTGCTATTAACCTATAAGGTTGACCAAGAAACGTGTTTTTTCGGGAACATTTTAAGTTAACTTTTGGAAATTTTTGTACATTTTCACACAATAAAGTTATTTTAATGGAACATGGCACATTGTTTTTACTATATAGGTTATACTGGTAACCAAATTTGATGCCTGCTTTCTTAAAAAACACACATATTTGTTATTAAAAAGATTTTTATGAAAATTCACTACCATAACGCACTTGCTGCGTCCAGAATTTTTTATTTTTTATAAAGCGAGTATATTTAACAGAAGAACACAAAATGCAAATTTTTGTCGCATTCTAATAACTTTGCTGGTTTCTGGTTAATTATATAAATTCGGAGTCTATAATATTTTTTTGCGTGTTAATCTTACTTCATATTGTTTGAGACATCACACGATCAAGTTATACAACAAATTACATAAAATTACATATATATATGCATAATTATGCATTCCGGTGAGTTGTAATAATGATGTCGAAAGTGGCTGCTATCACCGCAGAAATTGTAAAAAAAACTTGATGTATGAAATTTGATGCGTTCGATAAATCAAATAATTGGCTGTACTTTAGAAAAAAGTTAACTATAGATAATAAGTTGTTACGTCGCTTGGAAAATTAGAAAAGTGAAATGCATGCAACTAGCAAATTAGAAAATGGGGACAGGATAAATTATTATATGCAGTAACGACTATAAACGCACTAACGGGTGCATCTACCGTGTAAATAAAGACAAACATGTCTTGCATTAGGCACATTGTGCTGTGGATATAACAATTCACTTAGTAAAGGCATTTGAACGCTAAACTGTATAACAACACTAAGTGAAGACTGTAACTTGTGATAAGGACTGATAAGTACGCTTGGAGAGACCCAACTCACCAAAACACATTTTAAAGAAGTTTTTTTTCACTAACAAAGTTTGCGTCATCAGAGGATGTATAATCTAAATAAATAACTGAAACTGCGTTTATATTCGATGCAGGGACTTGACAGCTAACCTTTAAGGGAGGGTCAAGCAGACAAACTTTCTCTGCTTCCTTTTTTTTTTCTTCCCTTGGGGCTCGTCCGCGTCCTTCCCGCCCCGATAGCACCGCAGCCTTTGGCTTACTGTGCATACCGTTTGTCTTTTCTACTCCACCCAGTCCAAAATTGCTGTGCCTTGAACTAGTCTGCACAGCAATTGGTATGGTGAAGTTTTATGTTGCTCTATCTCCGGTCTAGGCTGTCCGTAGATCAGTTGTTGTTTGCTTTCCAAAGCTTTACACTCGCACAAGATGTGCTGGGCTGATTCCTCCCGCTCGCCGCAGCGTCTGCATGCCAGGTTTCACTTGAATCGTACCATTTTATGCAGGTGTTTCTTGACAGCCATGTGTCCCGTCAAGGGCCCTGTTATGTTCCTGAGCTGTCATCTGCTAAGATTTAGTAGCTCCTCAGCATTCTTTCAACTGTGTTCCCCAATTACTGACTTCCTATATCTGAGCTCTGGATAGTCTTTCCAGTACACCTTATGTTCGTTTCTGACCCAGAACTTAATGTATCTCCTGTCAGTGCTCTTCGTTACGTTCAGTACTGGTTCTGATCTCATAAATGGTTCTGCTGACCCTCTCTTCGCCAGACTGTC
The DNA here is from genome assembly GCA_964006375.1 of Tillus elongatus. NCBI lineage: Eukaryota > Metazoa > Arthropoda > Insecta > Coleoptera > Cleridae > Tillus > Tillus elongatus. The sequence goes on from OZ023262.1 coordinate 300,914,313, forward strand.
AGCTTCTTTATTGCCTTTGACCCCCGAATTACCCGGCAACCAGATGAGGGTGACCTCATTCTGTCCAGCCAGGTCGCTCGTCTTGTCTTGGAATTCGCTTGCCTGCCTGGAATTTACCCGTGGGCTACTTAGGGCCTTAAGGGCTGCCTAGCTGTCTGTGGCTATGAGAATCCGCTTGTTGGTATAGCCCCTTCCCTTGTTCTCTCGTACGCAGTGCAAGTTGGCGTACATTTCGGCCTGGGAGACCGTTGCATGAGCTCCGAGGGAAATATTGTGAGTTACCCTCGGTCCTTCCGAATAAACCCCTGCCCACGTCCCACGCTCCCCGCCGGATCCATCCGTGAATCCGTGAAACTATTATTGTGCAGGTTTATTTTACTGGTATATGTATGATTTTTTGCTGGCCTTAGTGAATGGGTCGCTTACCATTGATATTTGGCATCAGTTTGATTCTATACATGGTTATCATCAGCTTGAAGCCTCTTAAGTAATATGAGTGTTGATGTTAAAGTCCTAGTTGAAAGATTTTATGGGTGATTGGGCCATTCCCGTAGTAACAGTCCATTCGGAGTAGCAATTCAGTCGTAGGAGAAGGTTTTCAGGCTTTATGGCGTCCCGAAAGACCGACACGGTTGTCCAGAGAGTATTAGTAATAATAGATTAGCGAGGAGGGCCCAGAAGATTTGACATGGAGTCATTTTGGTTCAGACAAATAGGAGGACCCCTAAAATCGATCTTCAAGGTCTGTGTAAGTTTAAAGTATTAACTTTACTAATATGCCGTATAATAGTAGTGTACAATTCTTATGAAAATTCGCTACAATAACGCTGTAATGAAACTGCCGTTTAATTGCAATATATTTAAATTGCACTACCATAACACAACTCTGACAGTCCTGTTAATTAATATTTTCAATAAATAAATATTCTTAAATCGCCAGTGAAAACAAAAAATACATACAAAATATCTTCCTTTATCATTAATAATTCCATAAATTAAATTCCACAGCGTTATCAACTAGATTACACGAATAAAGTATACAAATTTTACAAATTTTCATTTTTAAATTCTCGTCCCCTATGAGTTAAATAAAGAGAACAAAATTTCTAGAATGAAACAAGGACGCCAAATTTTTACCATATAAAAGCACGCCCACTGGCCAAATAAAATCAGTTGAGTTAAGCTCCGTCCAGTAAGAAGTATTGCATAGAATGAAGTAGCTCCCCAAAGTATTTCTCCCCGTATTTTCAAATCGCCAGTTAGAAAACCGTCAGCCCCATCCCTTTTATATTATTTTTTTTGCCGTTATTATATTTCCTTGGTAAGAAACCTATAAATTATTTATTTTTCGATATTTATATTGTCTGGATTATTTTAAATCATATATATAGCTGACCCCCAACTAATTAGAACTAATTCTATACTTATTTTTCCAAGTTTCAATATACAGGTGTTCCCAAATACTCCGTTTTCACTTAAAACAGGATTGACAGAGTGCTTTCGGCCCCCTGTGTATTTTTATTTTTATTTTTTGTCTAAGCACACAGTGTTTAGCCGAGGGTTGTAACCACCTTATAATTTCTTCTCATTTCTAGCTGCTTTGATATACGTTTTAGCGAATCAATAATATTGTGTACCATTGTGACTCCCACCTCCTAGCAAAATAAATTGGGAGTTTGGAAGGCTATACATAATTTCCACTGTGTTAGCGCTCACTGGTGTCCCCAGGGGTGGCCCTTTTAGTGAATTTTCTTTATAAAATTCACTAATAAGGAGATCCCGACTTTTGAATTCAAAAAAAAATTCTTTAAATGAGCGCTGATTAGGACCCCTAGAACACATATCCGGGGTCACTTTGAATTTATATATATATATATATATATATATATATATATATATATATATATATATATATATATATATATATATATATATATATATATATATATATCGTTTTCACACCGATAACTCAAAAAATAATGGGCCGATTTTGATCAAATTCAGTGCGTACCTTCCCTTTACAAGTTGCTTGGATAAGTTACTTATCCAGAAAGATCGGCACAGGTTTTACCGATAAATGTTGTGTTTTCTTTCTAAAAAAATTTATATCTCCGGAAATAAGGAAGTAAGGACAACCAAATTTGGTACACATGTTTATATTATACAGAGTGAACCATATACCAAAATGTAGGTCTCTAAGTTCAAAGACAAAAAAGTTATAGGCAGTTAAAACAAATATTGGAGTTTTCCTCAAAACGTCCAAGTCGCGATTTGAAACGTCAAAGTTGGCATTGTATAAGCAAAGAACGTGAAACAAATACGGACTATGTCGAAAATCATAACTACTGGACAATTGATAGTCCCTTTATTAATCTTATTTTTAAAGGGGTAGACATTGATCCAATCCAATCCATAGCAGGTGGTAGTGGAATTTTCCTTTATGTAACAGTAAAGGATTTTTTCACGCCCGAGGAGGTACCACCCCATACATCAAGGGGCCGGTGAAGTCCCAACGGACGTTTCCGGTTCTGGTGTATGAGTCGGTTTCCCTTATAAGCAAAAATGATGATGGCTCCTCCTTGTATAAAATATTCCGAAGGCAAAATACCCCTCCATTCGGATCTCCGGGAGAGAGGTGTACAGGGGGCGCCAACATCAAGATTTAACATATCCTTTTCGAATATATGTGGCCTAAATTCTAACCTGAACTCCGTCCACCATTTCCTCCAGGCTAACAGGCCCCAACTCCTCTTCCTCACCGAAACCCAAATCAGTGCCAAAACAGCCACTAATCACCTTAATTTCCCGGGGTATGAGCTCCTTACTGCCTTTAGATTGCATGGAGGCGTGTGCGCATACGTCCGTAGCAATCTACCCTGCACCAGACTTCCCAATTTAGAAGCTGGAAGAAAAGACATACTATGGATAAAACTCTCTCTCAGGGCTGCAACTAAATTCATCTGTAGCATTTACCGGTCACCTTCTGACAACAACTTTGTCCAGCTCTTTGACTACCTTTCTGAAAAAACCGACTATCTGATTTCTAAATATCCTTCCTCCGAGGTCACTATTCTTGGCGACTTCAATGTCCATAATAAGGAATGGCTAGGATCTTCAAAAACCGATCCACAAGGGAGAGCAGCGGAGGCCTTTGCAGTCAGCAATTCTTTGGCCAATATGGTTCAGCAACCTACTTACTTTCCTCGTATCCCAACACACAGCTCAAATCCCTTGGATCTCCTACTTACTACAAATCCTGAATGCTATAAGATATCAGTCACCGCCCCCCTTGGTCGCTCAGACCACGGCATGGTCACTGCTTCCTGTGCAATGCAACCCCAGGTCACACAGTCATCACACCCACGTATCGTTTGGCACTACAACTCCGCAAACTGGGACGAAATGCGGGATTACTTTTCCTCATTTCCATGGGCGTCTGTCTGCTTCTCTCATCCTGACCCCTCTGATATCTCAGAAAACGTCACCGAAATTATCCAAGCTGGCATGGAATTATTTATTCCACGTACACAGAAAACCTCTTCAGCCACTCAAAAGCCCTGGTTCTCTAAATCCTGTGACAAGGCCAGACTTGAAAAGGTCAAAGCTCACAAAACGCTTCTACACAATCCCAGTCAAGAAAATCGTCAAGCATTCAACGACGCAAGAAACCGCTATGTCCGCATTCTTTCTGAGGCAAAAAACTCGTTTAATAACCACATCAAAAACAAAGTCCTCTCAAGCTCCAACGGCGGCAAACCCTTCTGGACTCTTGCTAAGTCTATTGGGAATAATTTTTGCAAGAGTACGTTCCCACCTCTCGTCTCAGGTGATGAAATTGTTTCTACCGCCCTGGGCAAGGCTGAACTTTTTGCTTCGTTGTTCGCCGGAAATTCTACTCTCAACCCACCTCCAAATGTTCAACCACCAACAGCCCCCAACGTCGCGCATAAAATGACTGATATCATTTTCAAAACTAAAAAGGTACGAAAGATGCTCTCTTCTCTTAATACCAGGAAAGCCTCTGGCCTTGACGAGATCCCAGCAATTGTTCTCAAAAAATGCGCACCAGAACTTGCTCCTGTCCTGACTCGTCTGTTTCAGATATCTTACAATAAAGGCATATTCCCTAGTAACTGAAAACTGCTCGAGTACAACCCATCCCCAAGAAAGGATCCAAAGCGCTTCCTAGCAACTACAGGCCTATTTCTCTCCTTTCAGTCATCTCTAAAGTGATGGAAAAGTATATAAACACCGAACTACTAAAATTCCTTGAAAAACACAGTCTAATCCACGACAGGCAGTATGGATTCCGTCAGCGCAGATCGACTGCCGACCTCCTTTCCTTTGTCACCCATTCTTGGAACAAGTCTATGGAACAACACGGTGAATCCCAGATTGTTGCTCTAGACATATCCAAAGCATTCGACCAGGTCTGGCACGCAGCGCTGCTTAATAAACTTCCGGCCTATGGGCTACCACCAAAACTTTGTACCTGGACAGCAAATTTCCTCTCCAACAGGAGCATATCTGTTGTTGTGGATGGCCATTCCTCTAAACTGTATCCAATTAATGCAGGAGTTCCTCAAGGTTCAGCTTTAGCCCCTACTTTGTTTCTTCTCCACATCAATGACCTCCTCTCTAGCACATCCAACCCAGTTCACAGTTACGCGGACGACAGCACCCTCCACTCAAACATACAATATTCTAAGCCTGTCTCCTTAGCCCAATTAGATGAGGATCGCAGACTCATGGAGGGTTCTGTCTCCGTAGACCTCCAAAAAATATTAGACTGGGGAAGTAGAAATCTTGTACAATTCAACCCCACCAAAACTAAGTCTTGCTTTCTTTCTCACAAGAGATACAGCAGCCCTAGACCCATCACAATGAACAACCAAGTTATTCAAAGTAATGAGTCCTTTTCTCTTGTTGGCATTTCTGTGGATCGAAATCTTAATTGGCACCAACATGTTACATCAATTGCAGAAGCGGCTGCTAAGAAATTGGGTTTCCTCTTCCGGGCTCGCAAATACTTTTCACCAACTAATCTCTATACCTTATACACTTCACAAATAAGGCCAAACCTCGAATACTGCTCCCACATCTGGGGTGCAGCAGCCGCTTCTACACTCGCTATCCTGGACTCCATTCAAAAGAGAGCTATACGTCTCATCGGTGACCCTACCCTCACCCAAAGGCTTCCATCCCTTGCCCACCGACGTGCCGTTGGTGACCTCTCTCTCTTTTATAGATATCTGCACGGGCACTGCTCAGAGGAGCTTTCCTCCATAATTCCCCCACCTGCTGCCCCCAGCAGATCTACCAGGGGAACAGAGCGAATGCACCCTTTTACTGTCCAGGTCACCAGACATAGAACATCTTGTTATGCCCGCTCTTTTGTCCCGAGGACTTCCAAGTTGTGGAATTCCTTGCCGGCACATGTCTTTCCTTCTCCTCCGAACCTCCAAACCTTCAAGTCCAAAATTAACAAGTTGCCTCTTTCCTCCTTGTCAACACCCACGGTACGATAGTATTTAGGCTGTAAGCCCTCGTGGTGTGTTGTTGACATAAAAAAAAAAAAAGAAAATGTTGCAAGAAAAGTGTTCTGCGCACCCTTAAGTTTCAGATTCAACCGTCATTGCCCTTCATTTTACTAAAATGTTTACAGAAAATTCATTTCAAATAGACCCTTTCTCTGATGCTTTGGCTGTCGGTTTAATTAAGTTGATGCTTTCGATGTAGGTTTAGTGAAGTTTATGGTTTAACAGTTTATAATTTTTAGCTAATTTTCCTAGAACAAATTCGTTAATGCATTTTTGCATTTTTTGTCTAAGTATGATACATGTTTGTAAGAAAAGAATCTGGACGCAGTAAGTGCGTTTTGGTAGCGAATTTTCAGCAAATCCTTCAAATTTCAATAACTCAATTTGCTATTAACATAAGTTTATTTTCGGAAAATTTTTGAACATTCTCAAACAATAAGTAATTTTGATAAAATATGGTACATTGTTTCTACTAGATAGGCTATACCGGTAATCAGATTGATGCCTGCTCGCATTTGCTATTAAAAACATTTTTACAAAAATTCACTTCCATAACGCACTTGCTGCGTCCCGAACTTTTTGCTTATCTAAAAAAACCTACCCCCACCATAGCTCGATCTCAACGACAAAAGTGATTGAAAAACATCCACCGCCGGTGAGTCTCGAACCGCCGTCCTCAGAGTCCGAACTGAGAAGTTCCAGGCGACTTCCCAACTCGGCCACGGAGGCCGCAAAAATAGTAGTAGTAATAGTAGTAGAATGCATTGCTCACTAAATAGCCTACTAAAACCTATCGAATACTCAGCACTTAAATAAGATCATGCGTGTCAAATTATGTGAAAATTACTATTTTTAATTGTGAATCGCTTAAAGTGAAGTAGTGATAAGATCACATGTTTCGATTAAATTGACATAAAGTGTTCTATCTTAAGTTTTATCTCGGACATGAATTAAAAAAATAGGTTCATCACATATTTCTATAAAATAAACTTACTAAAAAATTTTAATCCTTCGGATTAACGGATTATGGAAGATGATTGCCAAAATTACAAACGACTGAATAGGCAGATAATATTATCAAGTCAGACCGGTTATCTTGATTATAACTGTAGCCACAAATGCAGTTTGGACTAAAGATAATAGCAATTTATATGCTATATAGCAAATTTATGCTTTCTTCTGAACTTATAATACAATTAGAATATATACAGGTAGATCATTAGTACGACAACGTAAAAAATAGGTAATCGTTGTACGTAAAAATATCGAAGAGTTTAAATAACTGTATTATAGTGGACAACTAGGAGCACGTTCTTAATTCGATTATTCGTAGCCTAATATTACAATAAAAGTCTGGACGCAGTAAGTGCATTATGGTAGTGAATTTTCATAAAAATATTTTCAATAGAAAATATGATTTTTTAAAGAAAACAGGCATCACATTTCGTTACCAGTATAACCTATATAGTAGAAATAATGTGCCATGTTTAATCAAAATAACTTTATTGTTTGAAAATGTACAAAAATTTCCGAAAGTAAATTTAAAGTGTTCCCGAAAAAACTGGTTTCTTGGTCAACCTTATAGGTTAATAGCAAATTGAGCTATTCAAATGTAAAGCATTTAATGAAAATTCGCTACCATAACGCGTCCCGAAATTCTTTTCTTACAAAGATGTATTATATTTCGGTGGAAAATGCAAAAATGCAATAACATAAAGCGTGTTCGATTAAAAGAAAAAGAAAATCTGAATCACCAACGACTTATGGGCCAGCCTGTAATTGTATATATATTTTTTTAAGATGTAATTCAAGACACCCTATAATTAATGTATACAATTTTCTTCGTATCTTGCATTATAACGGATATATTGAACTTCAATGATTTTTTTATGAAAATTCGACACAAATGATATACCATTGAACAATAAACTCTATAACCAACACTACTGTCAAAGCATCAGAGAAAGTGTCTATTTGAAATGAATTTTCGATTAATATTTTAGTAAAAGGAAGGACCATGACAATTGAAATTAAGACTTCAGGCTTTGTAAAACGTTCTTCTTGAGACATTTTCTTTCCATAGACAATATTAGTTTCAGGTTCATTGCCTATATATTACCAATTTTAACGTTTTAAATCGCGACTTTGAGGTTTTGAGGAAAACCCAAATAGTAGTTTCTTTAAATGCCTGTAACTTTTTTGCCCTTAAAGCTACAGAGCTAAATTTTGGTAGGTATAATGATATAAACCAGCGTACCAAATTTGGTTGCCCTTAGTTTGTTAATTCCGGAGATTAAAAAAATGTTCGAAAGAAAACACAAAATTTTCCGGGAAAACATCGGTGGATTTTCCTGGCTAACGAACTTTTCCAAGCCATTTGCAAAAGAAAGGTATTCACCAAATGTAGCCAAAATCGGCCCATTAGTTCTGATATATATATATATATATATATATATATATATATATATATATATATATATATATATATATATATATATATATATATATATATAGGATGGCGCATTGAACACGAAACATACCGATTTGCGTCCAGAGAAATTTTTTTTTAAGAAACGCTGACATGGGACATGTTTTGACATAAAACTCAACTTTGTCACATCAACCCATTAAGGGTGGTGATAACAACCCTTACATTTTAAATAGGGAATATGGGTCGAGTGTTACATCATTTGAAAGCTCCTTCTTTTCTGAATTCAGCACACCAATTTTTTTGGAAGTTTTATCAACTCGTTTAAAAATTATTCACAGTTGGAATTGAAAGAACGTATTTCATTCATTGTGATAAGAAATGCACTAATTAGTTAATTTTTCGTTAAAAAAAAAACAAAACCAACCGTTCAAAAATGTTTATTCAGTTAAGTAAGTGTTCAAATTGTTGACCACCAGCTTGCATACAAAAATACAAATTTTGTTTAAAACGAGCTCTGACATTCTGGAGCATCTGTGAAGTTATTAGACGGCATTCTTCAACAATGCGTCGTCGCAATTCTTCCAGAGATTCCGATCCTGTTGCGTAAATTCTACTCTTTAAATGACCCCATAGAAAGAAGTCTAAAGGAGTGATTCCGGTGATCTAGGGGGCCACTTAATAGCACCTCTACGCCCAATCCATTGCTCTGAAAACTCTCTGTTCAAAAACTCCCTAACACGTTGTGAAAAATGCAGAGGAGCTCCATCTTGTTGAAACACTAATTGATTTTCTTGATAGCGATCATCATTTTCAACATTTTCAATTAGTAGAGGGTAAACGATATCTTCTAGTAACTCCATATACGTTTCGCCACTCAAATTGCCATTAAGAAAAATTGGTCCGATTAAACGATCTCCAAAAAAGCCAGTCCAGACATTCATTTTCTGTGAAGTTTGAGTGTGGACTTCCTCAAAATTTCTTGGATTATTATCTGCCCAATAACAACAATTATGACGATTGACTGTAGAGTTTAATAAAAACGTACACTCGTCTGAAAACAGATATTGAACAGAAAGTTCCCGTTATCAGCTATTCGTGCAGTCATAAATTCACAAAACTCCAGCCGACGATCAAAATCATCTTCATTCAGTGGTTGTACAATATGAATTGTATACGGGTGAAATTTATGATGCTTTAATATTCGCTGAATAGTTCTTCTTTTGATGTTTCAAACAGTGGCCAATTTTCTCGTGCTCAAAGTTGGGTCCACAGCAATTTGTCATTTCTAACCGGAAATTCACGTTCAGGATCTCGTTTTTTGTTGGCTACTGAACCACTTTGTCGAAACTTTGCAACTAACTCCAAAATGTATTTTCTGTTAACATGTCTGTTGGGATGTCGTTCATTAAACGAATTTGCAGTACGGTTGGCACAGCCAACGTTTTTTAAAAAAAGAGTAATTATTTCAACTCTTTCTTCTACAGAATAGACAGTTGTGAAATTAATTTTTATGTAGTACTATCAAGTATTTAACCGACCGATAAACTGAAATAATAAACGGCATTTCTCTCATTCCGATAAGAAATGTTCTGATAGTCAATTTTTTGTTTACAAACCAACAAAACATTGACTATCAGCACATTTCTTATCGGAATGAGTGAAATGCGATTTTGCATCTTCAACTGTGAATAATTTTTAAACTAGTTGATAAAACTTCCAAAAAAATTAGTGTGCTGAATTCAAAAAATAAAGAGCTTTCAAATGATGTAACACTCGACCCATATTCCCTATTTAAAATATAAGGGTTTTTATCACCACCCTTAATGGGTTGATGTGACAAAGTTGAGTTTTATCTCAGAACATGTCCCCCTCAATATTAAAATTGACGTGTTTCAGCGTTTCTTAAAAAAAAATTCTCTGGATGCAAATCGGTCTGTTTCGTTTTCAATGCGTCACCCTATATATATATATATATATATATATATATATATATATATATATATATATATATATATATATATATATATATATATATATATATATATATATATATATATATATATATATATATATATATATATATATATATATATATATATATATATATATATATGTATGAGGGCTCCTCATTAGTGATTTTTTAAAGAAAATTCACTAATAAAGAGAGTTGTAGATATAAGATATTTAGAATTATCCATCCTCTGATGACGCTAAATTGGTTAGAGAAACGATCGGCAGGTTTTTCTTAAATGTGTTGTGGTGATTGGCGTTCTTCAAGTGTACTTATTAGCAAACGTTTGATAAACGATTTAAAATATTTTCTTAAATGTGTTGTGGTGATTGGCGTTCTTCAAGTGTACTTATTAGCAAACGTTTGATAAACGATTTAAAATATTACGATATTAGTTTCTTCAAATTATGAGACCTGTTTTAATAATCTTTATCAGTTATATAACTTATATTATGCAGGTTTTATATCTATCCTAATTTCACTCCACGAATGTCTAGATTTGAGATAAAAAGTATGCATATTTTATCAAACAAGACAATTAAAAATTAAATTTATACTAAGAGTGTTTATATAACATGTCATCCTGATGATAATAGAAATATATCACCTGCTACTGAATATAATCTCAGTTTAAGCATACTATAAAATTTTATCGGACCTACCTGATAAATGCATTGTTTGGGCAGCAACTCAGATAAAAGATTAACGACTAAATTATATAATTAAACTAATAAATATTGCAATTTTAAGAAGCCTGATAAAAAACTGTACACAGATAGAAGTAAAAAAAAAAAGGTAAGATGCTTACTGGCAATTAGGCCATTGCTGACCCTTTTTTGCTCATCCAAACTAACCTACCCTCCACCCTGAGCTCGATCTCAACGACGACAGTGATTTGAAAAATCATCCGCCGCCGGTGAGTCTCGAACCGTCGTCCCCCGAGTCCGTATTGGAAAGTCTAAATCGACTTTCCCGCACGGCCACGGAGCCGCTCAGATAGAAGTAACAAGTCTGGACTCAGCAAGTTTGTCATGGTAGCGAATTTTCATAAAAATCTTTTTAATAGCAATTATGTCACTTTTTTAGTAAAAGCAGACTTCAAATTTGGTTACCAGTATAACCTATATAGTAGAAAAAATGTACCATATTTGAGAAAAAGAACTTAATTGTTTGAAAACTAGAAAAACTGGTCCCATTTTCCTACGCAACGATCCACTTCAAGCTATTTATTTATCCACCTACAAAGATATAATAAAAGCTCTTAGCCCATTTGTGCTGTGAGGCTACCATAGCCGGATTACTTTATAGGTGTGCTCTCACTGCAATTAGTATACCGTACTGACGAGCTCTAATTAGATCGAAACCGGTCTACGGTTCTAATTCTGATGAGAATACATCTAGCCTTACATAGATTGTCCCTATATTAGGAAAGAAATGGGCCAAAGCTGACAATTTTCAAAATTGTTAGTTAGTTGTACATAGTCTCTGTGTTATAACATTTTGTGTTATTTGGAACTGTCGTGACAACATACTACTTGGTTCCGCAACGAGATGGCGACTCCTGTCTTACATCTCACTTTGTGCAGTACTCATATTTTCTAGTCAGAAGCCTCGGGAAAAAAGAGCGGTCATAAAAAGATGTTCTATGTCTGATGACCTGGAAAGTAAAAGGGTGCATTCGCTCTGTTCCCCTGGTAGATCTGTCGGGGGCAGCAGAGGAAGGAACTATGGAAGAAAGCTCCTGTGAGCAGTGCCCCTGAAGATATCTATAAAAGAGAGAGAGGTCAACAACGGCACGTCGATGGGCAAGGGATGTCAGCCTTTGGGTGAGGGTAGGCTCACAGATGAAACGTATAGCTCTCTTCTAAATGGAGTCTAGGATAGCGAGTGTAGAAGCGGCAGCGACACTCCAGATGTGGGAGCAGTATTCGAGGTTTGGCCTTATTTGTGAAGTATGTAAGGTATAGAGATTAACTGGTAAAAAGTATTTGCAAGCCCGGAAGAAGAAACCTAATTTCTTAGCAGCCGTTTCTGCAATTCATGTGACATGTTGGTGCCAATTGAGACTTCGATCTACAGAAATGCCAACAAGTGAAAAGATCTCATTACTTTGAATAACATGGTTGTTCATTGTGATGGGACTGAGATTTGGTGGAGTTGAATATTGTACAAGATTTCTACTTCTCCAGTCTAATAGTTTTTGGAGTTCCATAGAGACAAAACACACCATGTGTCTGCGATCCTCATCTAATTGGGTTAAAGAGGCAGGCTTAGAATACTGTATATTCGAGTGGAGTGTGCTGTCATCCGCGTAACTGTGAACTGGGTTGGATGTGCTAGAGAGGAGCTCATTGATGTGGAGAAGAAACAAAGTGGGCGCTAACGCTGAACCTTGAGGGACTCCTGCATTAATTGGATACAGTTTAGAGGAATGGCCATCCACGACAACAGAAATACTTTGGTTGAAAAGGAAATTTGCTGTCCAGGTACAGATGTGGTAGGCCATAGGCCGGAAGTTTATTAAGCAGCGCTGCGTGTCAGACCTGGTCGAATACTTTGGATATGTCTAGAACGACAATCTGGGATTCCCGTGTAGTTCCATAGACTTGCTCCAAGAATGGGTGACAAAGGAATGGAGGTCGGCAGTGGATCTGCGCTGACGGAATCCATACTGCCTGTCGTAGATTAAACTGTGTTTTTCAACAACAAAAAAGTAATTCGGTGTTTATATGCTTTTACGTCACTTCGGAGACGACTGAAAAGAGAGAAATAGGCCTGTAGTTGCTAGGAAGCGCTTTGGATTCTTGCTTGGGGACGGGTTGTACTCGAGCTGTTTTCCAGTTACTAGGGAATATGCCTCTGTTGTAAGATGTCTGAAACAGACAAGTCAGGACACGAGCAAGTTTGAGAAGAATTGCTGGCATCTCGTCAAGGCCAGAGGCATTCCTGGTATTGGGATGTGAGAGCATCTTTCGTACCTTTTTAGTTTCGAAAATGATATCCGTCATTTTATGCGCGACACTGGGGACTGTTGGTGGTTGAACATTTGGAGGTGGGTTGAGAGTATAGTTGCCGGCGAACAACGAGACAAAGAATTCAGCCTTGCCCAGGGCGGTAGGACCAATTTTATCCCATGAAAGAAGAGGTGGGAACGTGCTCTTACAGAAATTATTTCCAATAGATTTAGAAAGAGTCCAGAAGGGTTTGCTGCCGTTGGAGCTTGAGATGACTTTGTTTTTGATGTGATTATTAAACAAGTTTTTTGCCTTAGAAAGAATGCGGACATAGCGGTTTTATGCGCCGTTAAATGCTTGACGGTTTTCGTGACTGGGATTGTGTAGAAGCGTTTTGTGAGCTTTGGCCTTTTCAGGTTTGGCCTTGTCACTTGAGTGACTAAAGAGCTTTTCTGTGTACGTGGAATAAATAATTCCATGCCAGCTTGGATAATTTCGTTGACGTTTTGTGAGATATCAGAGGGGTCAGGATGAGAGAAGCAGACAGACGCCCATAGAAATGAGGAAAAGTAATCCCTCATTTCGTCTCAGTTCGCGGAGTTGTAGTGCCAAACGACCTCGGGTTGCATTGCAGAGGAAGCAGTGACCATTCCGTGGTCTGAGCAACCAAGGAGGGCGGTGACTGATGTATTATAGCATTCAGGTTTTGTAGTAAGAAGGAGATCCAAGGGATTTGAGCTGTGTGCTGGGATGCGAGAAAAGTAAGTAGGTTGCTGAACCACATTGGCTAAAGAATTGCTGACTGCGAAGGCCTCCGCTGCTCTCCCTTGTGGATCGGTTTTTGAAGCTGCCAGTAATAAGTACGTTATTGCCTCTGTTACTTTAGAGTTTCATTCGACATTTTTGCAAACACTTTATCAACTACTATATACTAAGTGATGATTATAGCCTTTGATGAGCACCGATAAGAACACTTGGAGAGCCCAGATCACCACAACACATTTTTAAAAACCTGACGATCGTTTCACTAACCAAGTTAGCATCATCAGAGGATGAATAATTCTAAGGTTCAGAGCTGAGGACGTTCACTTAGTTAGTTAAACGACCGTCAGGTTTTTTTTTAATGTGTTGTGTTGATTTAGGTTATCCAAGTGTGTCTAACCACTTATATATCATGAAAATAATATAACAATAGATAGTCCAATGAAAATTCCTATTTCTTACCTGCTTTATAGCAAAGTTAATTTGAATAGTTTAATATTTTTTTCAAAAATTCGCTAAATAATCACATCATCCGATCGGTTATTAGAATTGAATAAAAAAACCTTGCATAAAACTAGAACTAATCCCTACATGAATCATGGTATGTGATTATAAATGTGAATATTTCCAAAACTCGAGTCTGTAGGTATAGGGAGTGTTATACAAACCTTAAAGCAGAGGGAATACCCTTCAGTTCTGAAACACAAAATAGAGGCTGTTCCATTTGAAAAAAAAAATGGATTTGCAGTAGTTTGAATTTTTTTCAAATTGAGTCACTATTTGAGAGCGTCTATATATAGCATTTCGATTTTTTGTTCTACGAATAATATAAACGCAGACCTCTCTGGATGCGTCATTTTCATGGGACTCCACTATCTGTTGGTAAAAACGCCGTATGATAATTTTTGGTATGTGCCAAAAATATTGTAAAAAACTGAAGTAGCTGGAAAACGATTAATGATGTCTTTTTTTTTCGTTACAAACATGCATTATAGTTCGATAGCAAATGCAAAATTTCGGGACGTAGCAAATGCGTTATGATAGTGAATTCATAAGAATTGTAGGCTATTAGTACGGCATATTACTAAAAGGAATACTCTTTGTGAATTTTCTTGAAAAAAATTTCACTAATGTGGAGATGAGTTTTGAAAAATTTCTTCAAATAAGCGCAAACTAGGACCCCTAAAACCCATATTCGGGGTCAATTTCAATTTATATATATATATATATATATATATATATATATATATATATATATATATATATATATATATATATATATATATATATATATATATAAATTGATTTTGACAAATTTGGTGGGTACCTTCCTTTTGCAAGTGGCTTGGATAATTCGTTAGCCAGGAAAATCAGCCGAGGTTTGTCCAAAACATTGTGTATTTTCTATCGGAAAAAATTATATCTCCGGAGATACCAAAGGAAGGGCAAACAAATTTGGTATGCCTGTTTGTAGTTCAAATAGTGATCAACGTACCAAAATTTAGGTCCGTAAGTTGAAAGACAAAAAGTGTGTCAAAGTGCGATTTTAAACGTCAAAATTCGCAACATTTCGGCAAAGAAGATGAAACAAATACGGACTAAGTAAAGAGAATGTCGCAAGAAGAGTGTTCTGCAAACCCTTAGGTTTCAGCTTCAACCGCCATTGTCCTTCATTTTACTAAAATATTTATTGTTATGACCATGCGGAGAAATAGATTTTATTTTTTTAGGCAAAAATCGTGCATCGCACTGAAAAAAAAACAAGTAATCCAATTTGCTAAGACATGAATGGGGATTTCAAGAATAATTTTATTGTAAGAGATATCAGTGGCGTACCATCAATGTCTGCCAAAATATGCAGGTAAGATTCCGCATGAACGTCACTGGTGGAAATAAAAGAAATGTGGTACATGAAAAAATTCCTCTTGATGCATAGTACCTGTATACAAAATTTCATTAAAATACCACCCTGTATCTCAAAAGTTAAGACGTTTAGAACATACGTTCATATAAAGTTTTCTTCTTAAAATGAACACAAAAATCACCCTTTTAAATATTGACATTCAATTAGTAAACAACTTGTATACTTTTATCGCCCTACAAAACGGTAACACTAAAAATTTATTAAAAAATTTATTGTAATTTCTTTTATATCTACAACCTCGTCATTGGCTAATGATTTGTGTATCCTCGTCACGCAATGCATTTTAAATATGTCTAAGGAATGTATAAAAGACAAAAGACCTACGTCTGAATGTCGTGCGAAATGAACGTACAAAATTAGTTTGTTTAATGTGATTTGAAGTAGGTAATCAGAAACTAGAAGCTCATTACTTAATGTGATAAACATTGTTTTGCACATATGATACAAGACCCATATAACTTGTTATGTATTTGGATTCAACTTACTTCCTGCCTTTTGCAGTTTTCATGGGAAACAAATACCAAAAAAAAAGTTAATCTTTTATAGTTAATTCAATGTCATATCAAAATTTATTTATATGGAAACATATAGTTAAATATTGATTTAATTTACGGGGGGTGGTCTAAAAATAATGGTACACAGAGCATCAGTGGCATCTTGGCTTCAAAATATAACAGCTTAGCCAACATTGCCGCAGACCAAAAGTCAAGATTAAAACAAATACAGTGTGTTTAAAGTGAGAAACTGAAAAGTACACTTGGAGAACCCAAATCACCAAAAACACATTTTTAAATACCTGATGATCATTTCACTAACAAAGCTAAATGCATGCTCGTCTTCATATATTCATATTTACTTTTTCACCATAAACGTGTTACTATTGCTTTGAACTTTTGTTAATTATTTAACTAACTTTTTTTTTGAATGCCATTCTTATCAAAATTCGCTACCAAAACGCATTGTCTGCGTGCGAACTTTTCAATTATTACGTTAGCCGCCTCGAAGTATTGTTTGCAATTATTGAAACTTATTTAGCAACAAATCAATACATTATTCGTTTTTATTTATTGATGGATTTTCATTACGAAAATATACTAATAGAGTGGTAACGATGGTGAGACTTTCGGAAAATTTTTTGAAATAAACGCAAGTTATGGCTCTGGAACCCATATCCAAGGTCCGCTTGAATTTTTATATGTTTATATACACACACACACACAAATATATATATATATATATATATATATATATATATATATATATATATATATATATATATATATATATATATATATATATATATATATATATATATATATATATATATATATATATATATATATATATATATATATGTATGTATTCGAGCGATCACTCAGAAAATACTCAACTGATTTGAACGAAACTTGGCAGAAGCCTTCATTTCGTTACAGTGGCGGACGAGTTCGTCAATCCGCTATAACGGACATATTTTCCCCAAAAAATATACAACAAAATTTTTGAATGCGCTATATTTTTTAAAGTATTAAAGTAACTGGAATGAGACTTTGCATGTGGCTAGAAATGAACTGGGTAAACTTCGGTGGTAAATTTTAAGTAATTTGGTTCACAAAATTTTGAGTTTTTCCCAAATAAAAATAAAATCTGAAAGACATGAATTGAAGCAACTTAGTGGTTAAAGTATGGTGCCAGACAAAAACAGAGTGGTCACCCGCCACGCGTAGATTGATACATAATGCAACGATGACGTTCATACGCCAACTGTGGCGATCGCACGCTAATGACCGCCTTAGGGTATATTCGAATGCGCGGATTTGTAGGAAAAAATAAAAAAGTTTTATATCAGCTACTTGAAGTAAAAATCAGATGGGATAGTGTGTTTTGTTTATTTATTGTGGTTGGACAGTTGTTTTGAGCTTAAGTAACTGATTGTATATTGCTTTTAAAATTGGAACATGTTTTGTTTATTCATATGGTTTGACATTTCTGTTTTGAGGTCAAGTAGTAAATGATTGTCATTGAAATAGATATAACAACAATAGATATTATGCTTTTAAAATCGGAAACTAAAGAATATTAACGTCACTAAGTGAGTAGTGGACGTGCCGCCACCTAGTTGTCACGCCAGCTCCAAATAACACAAAGTGTTAAAAAAATAGAGACTGTATACAACCAACTAACAATTTAGTAAATTATCAGCTCTGGCCCATTTTTACCCTAATATAGGGACAAAGTATGTAAGGCTAGATGCATTCTTGCAACAATTAGAACTGTAGACCGGTTTCGCTCTCGTTAGAGCTCTTCGGTACGGCATACTAATTGCAGCAATAATACACCTATAAAGTAATACGGCTATAGTAGCCAGCCTTTCGACACTAAGTGAGTGGTGGTCGTGCCGCCACCTAGTTGCGGAACCAAGTAGTATGTTGTCACGCCTGCTCCAAATAACACAAAGTGTTAAAAAATTGAGACTGTATACAACCAACTAACAATTTAGTAAATTGTCAGCCCTGGCCCATTTCTACCATAATGTAGGGACAAAGTATGTAAAGCTAGATGCATTCTCGCAACAATTAGAACCGTAGACCGGTTTCGCTCTCATTGCACTAATTGCAGCAATACAATACACCTATAAAGTAATACGGCTATAGTAGCCAGCCTTTCGACACTAAGTGAGTGGTGGACGTGCCGCCACCTAGTTGCGGAACCAAGTAGTATGTTGTCACTCCAGCTCCAAATAACACAAAGTGTTAAAAAATAGAGACTGTATACAACCAACTAACAATTTAGTGAATTGTCAGCCCTGGCCCATTTCTACCCTAATATAGGGACAACATATGTAAGGCTAGATGCATTCTCGCAACAATTAGAACCGTAGACCGGTTTCGCTCTCATTAGAGCTCTTCAGTACGGCATACTAATTGCAGCAATAATACACATATAAAGTAATACGGCTATAGTAGCCAGCCTTTCGACACTAAGTTAATGGTGAACGTGCCGCCTCTCAGTTGCGGATCCAAGTAGTATGTTGTCACGCCAGCTCCAAATAACACAAAGTGTTAAAAAATAGAGACTTTATACAACCAACTAACAATTTAGCGAGAATGCATCTAGCCTTGCATACTTTGTCCCTATATTAGGGTAGAAATGGGCCAGGGCTGACTACTTACTAAATTGTGATTTGGTTGTATACAGTCTCTATGCCGTACTGAAGAGCTCTAATGAGAGCGAAACCGGTCTACGGTTATAATTGTTGCGAGAACGCATCTAACCTTAAATATTAACGTGTTTTATTTATTTAGCATTGTTTGGCAATCCTGTATTGAGGTTAAATAATAAATTCTTGTATGGGAATCAAAAATGAAGAAAATCATCGTTAATATTTGTTGGTGTGTTGTTCAAGTAGGTAAGTTATCTGAATAATGAATTAACTTCTTGGGTATTAATTAAGTTTCCTTCTGATAAGCTTTTTGTAACTTTAATGAAATTTGTAATACAAGTTTCTTTTAAGGAGACCGACAGTACCTAGATCTACCAAATTTTAGTTTTCTAATGTCATAGAAAATTGAGTTTTCGGCCTTCGAAGATTTTTTCTTAAAAAGAGCTAGAACACAAGATTTCAATTTTTTATGATAATAGAAAGAGAGATATTCTTCAAATGAGCTTATATTAGGACTTTTATACCCAATCTGCGATGTCTGTTTAAATTAAAAGTATTACTTTTAGTAATATGCCGTACTAATAGTATAAAATTCTTATGAAAATTCACTATTATAACGCACTTGCTGCGTCACGAGTTTTTATTGATTGATTTTAATTTTACAAGGTGCACGACAAAAAGCTTATGCTTATGTTAAGTCTAAAGTAATTTGAAAAGCAGCTTAGGTAAATAATGTTTACCATTAAGTGAACATTATATACATTTTGATTTAACTCTAACCAACTTTTCTTACTATACTTATTGTGTGTGTTTTGTTTCTTTAACGTCGGCCTATTTCCGCGACTATGGCCAATCACCGACGCCAGGGAGCAGTTTCACCTAACTATCCTGGAAATTTTGCCGAACCCCTGCCTTTCTGTAAGGATGGTAGGGATCTTTAACGTGCCCAACATCGCATGGACACGGGACCGACGGCTTTATGCCCCCTCTGAAGGGCGGAACGTGCAGACATTCAACTTGCTCAAATACAATGCCAGAACCTCGGTTGATGTTAGTTGTACAGTTTGTACTGAAAAAGTGAAAGGGGTACCCTGGGATCGAACCCAGTACCCTTCGGTCCAGAGGCACACGTTCTTACCCCTGAACCACCGAGGTTCTACTATACTTATTATACTTATTTATTTGTAATTAGAATTATACATCGCATCTTACAAATAAGCTATGCTTTTTGTTGTATTGACACAATTTCATTTAGCATCCTTGCGAACTCCTATCACCAAAACTTATTTTAATAAACGTCACTTTTGATTTTGTTTTTAAATTTGCTTCTTGTAGTATAGAGGGTCCCACCAACGCTTCCACAGTAGGCATAGATATTCCTATTTACTTTTATTTATATCTTAATATCAATTGTAGCTAAATCTCCTTAAAAACTATAATTCTCCTAACAGGAAAATACTTCCAACTTCTTACGTGTTGGGCTGACACATCACAATCAATATAAATTCGTTTTACTATATACAAGGTTAGTAAAAAGTATGGAAAGGCACATGTATTTCCTAAGGTATTCGTTATTATTAAGAAAAAAAAAAGTTTTACAATGGCTCTTCTACAGATTTACAAACTGGCGATATCAAATGTTTCTTGGCGTAAACAGCTTCGTTGGTATGGTCACAATCTTTTTTAACGGTAAAATGATGTTTTCGTATTTTCGGAAAGAACATTTAGTTCTTCATACGGCACTATAAACTTTTAATCGGCTTCCATAAGAAAAAAATTGAGAAAAACTAACTTCAATTCTAAAAGGAACTGAGAAGAGAAATCAGCAAGAATAATTATTAATTAATTAAAGGTTCAAAATTTGGTGCATTATTATTAATAAACAATTGGACTGTCATTTCGAAGGAATTTATTACCTTACTTAAGTTGGAATGCTCAATCCGTCTTCTTTCGACAATAATTATAGCTGTAAGTGTGTTTTAATGGCATATCCTTGTAGCCAACATTCCTTAAGTGACCCCAAAGAAAAAAATCACAAGGCCACTCGAGAGTACCACCACGCCCAACACTTTTATGCGAAAACTTCGTCCAAATATTGCTACACGTGTGACTGGGAGTTTCATATTGCTGGAACCAAACTTCATTAACTGGGCGTACTGCAACCATAGCGGTTATAATTTATTCTATTAATGAATTTAAATATGTTTCAGATGCTATAATTCCCTCAATGAAGAACGCACCAATAATACTATCTACTCGTAGTATACCGGCCCTTACATTATTATTTTTTTGTCTCTGGGTACGAGCTTACGGCATCCAATGTGGATTTTGCTGAGACCAATAACGATATTTTTGTTTATTAACTAGACCATGGTGTGTAAAAGTAGCTTCATCTGAGGAAATGATGATTCTGTCAAAGTTTGGATTCTCATTAAATTTCCCTCTCATAATATTACAAAATTCAACACGCCTCTCAAAATCGCCATCGACAAGTTATTTTACCAGCTGGACTCTATACAGGGAGCTCAAATTCGAGCCTCATCATTGGTATCTCGGAAACTGTAAGAGGTACAACGTCGGTTTAATTATGGCAAAGTTGTGTAATTTGATGCTCAGAAAAATGCAGTTTAGAAAATTTAAAAATTCCGAATACTTCCAGTGATAATCGGAAAAAACCGAAAACTCATAAAATCTGTTTTATTTTTTTCTTGCGTTATTTGAAAAGATATAACAAAATGAATTACACTTCATCAAGGTCACTTTTCCTACTTATTGAAGAAATATTTTGTTTCAAACGCAGAGTCGTATTAAATATTTTCAAGGAAGACGGAAAATGTCATTTTTTGTTATCAAAACGTTTGAAATTCAAAAGTTGTGATGAGACATTATTTTGAGGTAGTCCAAAGGTAACAAAAAATGAAATAGAAAATCCATGGCCGTATTTGAAAAAGTGGAGTTGATGATGGTTTCTGAAAGACGAAACATCGGATTTCAAATTTGAAAATGCCATCTTGAGGAAGAGATTGATCTTGACGAAAAGTAATTCATTTTGTTATATCTTTTCAAATAACGTTATAAAAAAATAAAACAGATTTTATGAGTTTTCGGTTTTTCCGATTATCACCAAAAGTATTCGGAAATTTCTAATTTTCTAAACTGCATTTTGCTTAGTATCAAATTACGCAACTTTGATATAATTTAACCGACGTTGTATATCTTACAGTTTCCGAGATACCAATGATGAGGCTCGTATTTGAACCACCCTGTACAGGTGATATTTTTCGTTTTATTTTACTAAAATATTTCCAGAAAATTCATTTCAAATAGACCCTTTCTCTGATGCTTGGCAGTAGCCTTAGCTATAGAGTTTATCGTTTAATGATAAATAATTTTTGTAGAATTTTCGTAAAAAATCAATAAAGCTCCATATATCTGTTACTATACAACATATGAAAAAAAAAATTGTATATATTAATTATAGGGTGTCTTGAGCTACATCTTAAAAAATTATTTCTACAATCGTAAGTCGTTGGCGATACAAATTTTTTTTTTTTTTTTTAATGAAACACGCCTTATGTTATTGCATTTTTGCATTTTTCATCGAAATATAATGCATGTTTGTAAGAAAAGAAATTCTGGACGCAGTAAGTGCGTTGTGGTAGCGAATTTTGATCAAATGCTTCATATTTGAATAGCTCAATTTGCTGTTAACCTATAAGGTTGACCAAGAAACGAGTTTTTTCGGGAACACTTTAAGTTTACTTTCGAAAATTTTTGTACATTTTCAAACAATAAAGTTATTTTGATGAAACATGGCACATTGTTTTTACTATATAGGTTATACTGATAACCAAATTTGATGCTTGCATTCTTAAAAAAAAACACTTTTTTGCTATTAAAAAATATTTTTATGAAAATTCACTACCATAACGCACTTGCTGCGTCCAGAGTTTTTTATGTATTTTACTAACTTATATATATATTACTTATCCAAAATACATATGATTTTACCAAACTTTTTTGCAGCTCTAGAGCAAAATTAGCTTATTCTGACATTGTTAAACAGAAAACGATGCGATGTGATGCGATGCGATTGGAAAATTAGCGAAAGTGCAACAATTACCCAAGCTGACTTTCCTGACCAACGAACCTATCCAAGCAATTTACATAAAAACTACACCTGCCAAGATATAATTATTTACAGAAAGATTTTCCACAGAATTTTAAAAAAATATACGTGAAAATATGCAAACAGTTTGTTTCACAAAAATTCGGCATTTTTTTACAAAGATTGACTAAGTAATCTTACACGAAAATTATATACAAATTTTTAAGAAAACTATATAAACATTTGTTACGAAAATTAAAAAAATTAGACAAAATATCCTAACCAAAGTTTTTTGCACGAAAATTGGAAAACAATTTTTGTACGTGAATTTACAAGCACTGTTTTTACAATAACTTTTAAATTCATAATTAATAGCATTTGACAAAAATTTGACAAGAATTTGCCGTAAACACTTAAAAAAAATCCGGAAAAAGCTGACTAGGTATCTTCTATACAAAAATTTGCTGATGAAATACAGAAAATTTTCAAAATATATACTTAACCTGTAATTAAAATTGAAAAAAAATATTAAAAATTCTTTTTGTTACTTTTCACGGAAATTTGAACCATAAAAGTAGTGAAAAGTAAAAGCGAAAAATGCATATATTTTCATGTCACAAGCTGTCAGAAATAAGAACGTTATTTAAGTCTGTTACTTTATAGTTTCATTTGACATTTGTGAAAGCAATGTATCAACTACTAGCTATATATTATGAAAATGTAAACATACATAATAGATAATATATTTAAATTAATTATTTATTACCGTTTTTTATACCAAAGTTAATTTGAGTATTTTATATTTTTCGTCGAAAATTCGCCAAATAATTCCATATTGTAATCGATAGAAATGAATAAAAAACTGAAAAAAACCTAAAGTTATCTCTACATGAATTATGGTATGCGATTATAGAAATAAAAATAATTTTAAAACCACAGTCTAGGTGTAGGAAGAAAATTCATGCTGTTCAAATTGGAAAAATTGAGCCCCCTCTATATGCAGTTTTTGGACAAATTATATAAACGAAAACCTTTCTGAATGTGTCATTTTCCTGGGACATCCACATATATATATATATATATATATATATATATATATATATATATATATATATATATATATATATATATATATATATATATATATATATATATATTGGTGAAAATGACGTACCACATTTTTAATATGTGCCAAAAACGTGAAAAGTTGCAAATAATTCGAAGACGATGAACAATATTAAATTTTTGTGTGTACAAGCCTGCATTATAGTTTGATGTAAAATGCCAAAATGCAATAATATAAGAGGTGTTCTATTCAAAAAAGAAAACTTGTATCACCAACGACTTATGGGCTACCCTGTCAAAATAATTTAAGATGCAGCTCGAGAAACTCTATAATTAACGTATGTAATTCTTTTTACATATCTTGTATAATAACTGATATAGGTATTTAGCTTTACCGTAGAAATACGCCACCCTGTATATATGTAAACATAAAAACTGAAGCTGACCGCGACTTATGGGCTACCCTGTCAAAATAATTTAAGATGCAGCTCGAGAAACTCTATAATTAACGTATGTAATTTTTTTTTACAGATCTTGTATAATAAGTGATATAGGTACCATGTATAGCTTTACCGTAGCTTTACCGTAGAAATACGCCATGCTGGTTTTATATAAACATAAAACCTGAAGCTGACGCGGATATGTGTTCCAGGGGGTGTAATTCGCACTCAGTTGAAGAAATATTTTCAAAATTCAAAAATCACGGTCACCTCAATAACGAATTTTTTCGCTTAAAAATATAAACTAATAAAACACAAACTCACAATAACACAATAGATTTTGGTTTCCAGACAAAATATTCTGGTTTTGTGCGTTTTTCTGATCACCAGTGTCACCCATTTTTTTTAAATGCCTCTAACTTTTCTTTCATTTAACTTAGAAATCTAGGTCTTGGTACATCGTTTACTTTTTACAGTGTTAACTAGCGTACCAAATTTTGTTGCGATAACTTTGTCATTTACGGGGGTATAATTTTTTTTTCGAAAGAAAACCTAAAATAATCCTGGAAAAACTGGTTCAATTTTCTTGGCTGACGGACTTATCCAGGCCACTTACAAAGGGAAGGTACCTTCCAAATTTTGTCATTTTGCCTATTATTTTTTCAGTTATCGGTGTGATACATACATACATATATATATATATATATATATATATATATATATATATATATATATATATATATATATATATATATAATATGAAAATTGAAACTAACTCCGATGTGGGTTCTAGGGGTCCTAGTTCGTTTAAAGAAATTTTTTCTACGATAATTCTCCAAAAAAAAATCACAATATCTGAATCGTCCACCACGTTACAAGGTTTAAATAATGGTTTTATTTTAACAAATGACAGTTCAACAAATAAATATACATGCTTGTGGCAATACTTGTTTGTTTTTTTAAATTACATATAGGTATACAAATAATTTTCTCCGTAGAAAAGATTCACTAATGGGAAGATCCCGACTTTTGACTTTTGAAGCGTATCAAATTTAGTTGCAATAGCTTTCTTATTTACGGGGGTATAATTTTTTTCGAAAGAAAACCTAAAATAATCCTGGAAAACCTGGTTCGATTTTCTTGGCTAACGAACTTATCCAAGCCACTTTCAAAGGGAAGGTACCTGCCAAATTTTGTCATTTTGCCCATTATTTTTTCAGTTATCGGTGTGCTACAATATATATATATATATATATATATATATATATATATATATATATATATATATATATATATATATATATATATATATATATATATATATATATATATATATATATATATATATATATATATATATATATATATATATATATATATATATACATATAATATGAAAACTACGAAAATTCACTAAAAGGAAAGTCACAATATTTGAATCGTCCACCACGTTACAAGGTTTAAATAATGGTTTTATTTTAACAAATAACAGTTCAACAAAGAAATATACTTGCTTGTGGCAATATTTGTTTTTTTTTAAATTACATATAGGTATACAAATAATTTTCTCCGTAGAAAAGATTCACTAATGGGAAGATCTCGACTTTTGAAAAAAATAATTAATTGATGGCGACCTAGGACCCCTAGAAGCCAAATACGTGGTCAGTTTAAATTTTAATATTATATATAAACATATTAGATATATATTTTGATAAAATTTCTTTTCCTTTGTAAGAGGCTTGGATAAGTTTGTTAGGCAAGAAAATCGGACCAGGAAAATTTTATGTCTTCTTTAGAAAAAACCTATACCCTCGGAAGGTCATTTTGCGAGTGGCTTGGAAATTGATTAGCCAGGACAATCGGACCAGGCTTTCTGGGAACATGTTGGGTTTTCCTTCGAAAAAAAATTGTATCTCCGAAAATAACAAAGCTATGGTAACCAAATTTTGTACGTAGGCTTATGTTATAAAACCTAAACTACATACCAAAATTTAGATTTCTATGTTATAAGAAAAAAAGTAATAAGCATTTAATAAAAAAAATTGTTTATATGTAAATTCACTACCATAACACACTTGCTGCCTTCAGACTTTTTTTAATAGTTTTTTCTTTAAACTGAAGACAATTTGTCACAAGCTATAAAATTTGATAGAGATGGTAGCCAACACACCTACAAACAATAAGCAAAAAGTCGAAAAATATAAATTTTAAACCCATCACAATTGTTATCTTAGAAAGAAATAGATAAGTGTGCTAACAGCACATAAATCGCATTTGATCCAGTTGCAAAAACTATTCCACATACCTTTCATGTCTTTTGATGACATTCTTCTCTACCTCTTCAGTCAAATACTGTTATATTAAATTTGTATGTCAACACACCGGATGATATAAATTTCTCGACCGCACTCTAATAGATGCACCAAGAAGAAAACTGTGAAAGAGTCAGCGCGCACGAGTCCGCTGAAGATACAGGTGTACTATACTGAACGCAAGTAAAATGGATACAGAAGTTTTCTAGTGGAAATGCCGTATCAGATATCAGCTGGGATAATCGCGCTGCTAATAAATCTCGAACATATGATGGGAGATTTGAATGTCGGTCAACGAGCGAGCACTGCGGTATGAATGAAGATTGAACGCCGAACGGTGGAACGGTTATATAAATGGTGAGCCTTATAGGTCCGGACATGCTTCGAAACAATACCTGTTGCACTGCCACTAGCTGATTACTGCAGAAGCTCGAGGTAGAGATAAGAAAAGCAACTTACAAACAAGTTATTATTTGTATAAATGAAATCTAACTGGGTAAACTGTAATATGAACTGTGTAAGCTGTAATGATTTATTGCACTTGGCTCTTGATTTGAGGTAGGTACTATTTGCCGTGACAAAACAGGTCTCGTGAACATTCTACACACAGAATTAACCTAGATTTTATTGTGGTTATCTTGAGTCTCTTGACTGATTAAACAGCATAGACATAGGAATTTATTGTTCATATAATTTTATAAAAAAGTCTGGACGCAACAAGTGCGTTATGGTAGAAAATTTTCATAAAAAGTTTTCTATTAGCAAATATGTCTTTTTAGCGAATTTTTATTTTATATAATCGCTAATAATGTGTTAATGTGTTATCGCTGGTGTGATTCAAAAAAATAATTCAAATGACCGCAAATTTGGGCCCCTAGAACCGCAATCCAAGATCCGTTACAATTATATATATATATATATATATATATATATATATATATATATATATATATATATATATATATATATATATATATATATATATATATATATATATATGGGCTGGCGCTTTGAAAACGAAACAGACCGATTTGCGTCCAGAGAATTTTTTTTAAGAAACTCTGAAACACGTCAATTTTAATATTGAGGGGGACATGTGTTGACATAAAACTCAACTTTGTCACATCAACCCCTTAAGCGTGGTGATAACAACCCTTATATTTTAAATAGGGAACATGGGTCGAGTGTTACATCATTCCAAAGCTCTTCCTTTTCTGAATTCAGCACACTAATTTTTTTGGAAGTTTTATTAACTCGTTTAAAAATTATTCACAGTTTGAGTTGCAAGAACGTATTTCATTCATTGTGATAAGAAATGCACTAATTAGTCAATTTTTCGTTAAAAAAACACTAAAAAACAAAACCAAACGTTTAAAAATGTTTATTCAGTTAAGTTAAGTGTTCAAATTGTTGACCACCAGCTTCCATACAAAAGTACACATTTTGTTCAAAACGAGCTCTGACATTCTGGAGCATTTGTGGAATTATTAAACGACATTCTTCAACAATGCGTCGTCGTAATTCTTCCAGAGACTCCGGTTTTGTTGCATAAAATCTACTCTTTAAATGGCCCCATAGAAAGAAGTCTAAAGGAGTTAAATCTGTGATCTATAGGGCCACTCAATAGCACCTCTACGCCCAATCCATTGCTCTGGAAACTCTCTGTTCAAAAACTCCCTAACACGTTGTGAAAAATCTGGAGGAGCTCCATCTTGTTAAAACACTAATTGACTTTCTTGATATCCATCATCATTTTCAGCAATGTCAATTAGTAGAGGGTAAACGATAACTTCTAGTAACTCCGAATACGTTTTGCCATTCAAATTGCCATCAAGAAAAATTGGTCCGATTAAACGGTCTTCAAAAATGCCAGTCCAGACATTCAATTTCTGTGGAATTTGAGTGTGAAAATTTCTTGGATTGTTATCTGTCCAATAACGACAATTATGACGATTGACTATAGAGTTTAATAAAAACGTACACTCGTCTGAACAACAGATATTGAACAGAAAGTTCCCGTTATCAGCTATTCGTGCCGTCATAACTTCACAAAACTCCAGCCGCCGATCAAAATCATCTTCATTTAGTTGTTGTACAAAGATGAATTTTATACGGGTGAAATTTATGATGCTTCAATATTCGCTGAATAGTTCTTTTTTTGATGTTTGAAACAGTGGCCAATTTTCTCGTGCTCAAAGTTGGGTCTGCAGAAATTTGTCCTAAAACTTCAACCTCAGTAGTCTCATTTCTAACCGGAAATTCACTTTCAGGATCCCGTTTTTTGTTGGCTACTGAACCACTTTGTCGAAACTTTGCAACTAACTCCAAAACGTATTTTCTGTTAACATGTCTGTTCGGATGTCGTTCATTAAACAAATTTGCGGTACGGTTGGCACAGTCATCGTTTTTGAAAAAAAAGAGTCATTATTTCAACTCTTTCTTTTATAGAATACACCATTGTTAAATTAATTTTCGGTAGTACTATCAAGTATCAAACCGACCGATAAACTGAAATGATAAACCGCATTTCTCTCATTCCGATAAGAAATGTTCTGATAGTCAATTTTTTGTTTACAAACTAACAAAACATTGACTATCAGCACATTTCTTATCGGAATGAGTGAAATGCGTTTTTGCATCTTCAACTGTGAATAATTTTTAAACGAGTTCATAAAACTTCCAAAAAAATTTGTGTGCTGAATTGAGAAAAGAAAGAGCTTTCAAATGATGTAATAACTCGACCCAGCTTCCCTATTTAAAATATAAGGGTTGTTACCACCACCCTTAAGGGGTTGATGTGATAAAGTTGAGTTTTATTTTAAAACATGTCCCCTCAATATTAAAATTGACGTGTTTCATCGTCTCTTAAAAAAAATTTCTCTGGACGCAAATCGGTTTGTTTCGTTTTCAATGCGCCACCCTATATATATATATATATATATATATATATATATATATATATATATATATATATATATATATATATATATATATATATATATATATATATATATATATATATATATATATATATATATATATATATATATATATATATATATATATATATATATATATATATATATATATATATATATATATATATATATATATATATATATATATATATATATATATATATATATATATATATATTATATATATAAATATATATAGGGTGGCGCAAACAAACCGATTTGCGTCCAGAGAATTTTTTTTTAAGAAACGCTGAAACACGTCAATTTTAATATTGAGGGGGACATGTTTTAAAATAAAACTCAACTTTATCACATCAACCCCTTAAGGGTGGTGGTAACAACCCTTATATTTTAAATAGGGAACATGGGTCGAGTATTACATCATTTGAAAGCTCTTTCTTTTCTGAATTCAGCACAGAAATTTTTTTGGAACTTTTATGAACTATATATATATATATATATATATATATATATATATATATATATATATATATATATATATATATATATATATATATATATATATATATATATATATATATATATATATACAGAACTTCTATTAAGTGATTTTTTTTAATTCACTAAAGGGAGTTTTGGTTTTCAGCTTTTGTTAGTATTAAAAATTTTATTGTATTTATGACTTTCAAGTAAGATTTTTTGTTAGGTAAAACTGCAACATGCATTTTTATTAAAATAAAGATCAAACAAGTTTTTTTGGTTTTCTCAAAATCAACAATTTTAGAGCTGTGTCTATCTTAATACAAAGTACTCAGTTTTTAAGGACAGTGTTTATATAAATAATGCTTTATCAACATATCTTTTGTAGAATCCAAGCTTTAATTATTATCCAACAGAGGTATTACTAATTTTATTACATAACACTGGCATAAAACACATTAAAAATAATCTTCTAACAATAATAGAGGCTATTATAGTTCATAAGGTATGAAAACAGGAAGAACTAATCCTATCATGATCGGGAATGATGTTCGTGATGTAAATTTCAGATTTCTTATGTCTCATTATCATTTATTACGTTTACCAGTGACGATTGGTTTATTATATAGGTAGGTAGTAGAAATTATATTTTTTTAATGTTGCATTCGTCTAATGAATATATAGTATTTTATTTATATAAAAGAGTTACCGATGCTGTACTGTGTTTTGACGTGAATACGTCTAGAAACTCATGCCAGATATTGGTTGATAGTTCAAAAACCTTGTGGGATCATTTTCAGAACGATACAAATCTTTTTTTATTTATAATTTAAGTGCCTTAACAACTAAGGTCATTGACACTAATGACACTTTAAATAATTACACAACAAAATTATATATATATATATATATATATATATATATATATATATATATATATATATATATATATATATATATATATATATATATATAAAGAGGAACTAATAAATAGACTTAAATACTATTATATAAATTAGACTGTCTTAAAAATCTAAGTAAGCAGTTTACATTCGTAAAATTTAGACCTAAAATTTCAGATAAGTTTCTTTCACCAACATTTTCAAATCGTGGACAGGCGTATAAGCGACATTCTAATAGAATGTGAAAGATTGAAATTGGTCGGTCATAGATCCCACAATACGGGCGTTGCTGTTGATTTAAGAGATAACCATGTGCATGTAGAGAGTGGCCAATTCGGAGTCTTCTGATAATCACTTCCTCCCTGCGAGATAAATCAGAAAGTTTATTGATTGCCACAGTTGGTTCAATTTGTCGCACTTTGTTGCTTAGCGAAGGCCAATGGATTTGCCATTTCTGTCTATAAAAATTTGTTATCTGTGCAGAAACGTCGGAGTAAAGTTGAAGAGAAATTACAGTATCGTTTAAGACAGCATTCCTGGCATATTCCTCTGCATTTTTATTTGCAGTAATGCCACAGTGTGATGGGACAAATATAAGTCTGATAGATTTGTCAGATTGCAAGGCGCAATGAATAGATTCTTGTACTTGGATTACAATATGGTCCTTTGGGTAATGGTTTGTGAGTGATATAATCGACGAAAGAGAATCGGTGCATATTAAGGCGTTATTGAAATGAGAGTTAGCGTATGTATTAGTTGCTCTCATTATAGCGTATAGTTCTACTGTATAGTTACTACATATTGACGGTAAGTGATATGCTTCTTCCTTTAGTGCAGAAGTGATACTACATCCGACACCAATTTCACTTTTTGATCCATCAGTGTAAAGAATTATATCATATCGGTATCTAGAGATAATCTCTTGAAATAATCTATTGACACATTCATCTGGTAATACATTCGATTTATGCGATAAAAAAGTCGTCTCAGTAGGTGGAAAAACAATGGTCCATGGAGAAATAGCACCATTGCATATATAATTTGTCAGATCTGGATTGAAAATATGATTTAGCTTCTTTATATGTAAAGAAAACGGTAGCTGTGCTGAAACGTTCGCACATTGAATCTGTTGAAGTTGGTCTGTGACAAGAATTTGTAG
Source organism: Tillus elongatus (assembly GCA_964006375.1). Taxonomy (NCBI): domain Eukaryota; kingdom Metazoa; phylum Arthropoda; class Insecta; order Coleoptera; family Cleridae; genus Tillus; species Tillus elongatus. The sequence goes on from OZ023262.1 coordinate 300,946,500, forward strand.
ACTGGATTATTTGGGTTTGCTGATATCTTAGCCGCGTATTTTAAAAGTAACTCTTCTTTTCTTAACTTAATTGGGGGCTCGTTACATTCTCGGTAAATACTTTCCACTGGACTTGTTCGAAAAGCACCTGTGACTATTCTAAGTGCATGATTTACAATAACGTCAAGTGGTTTTAAAGTTGATTTGCTTGCCGAAATATACTGAGCAATAGTCCATTTTTGATATTATCAGTGATCTGAAAATACTTAGCAAGGCTGATTCATGAGCACCCCAGTTATAGTGTCCAAGAGCTTTCAATATGTTTAGTCTAATGATACAATCAGCTTTGAGTACATTTATGTGACCCTTCCAGTTAAGCTTTGAATCAATGGTTATTCCGAGAAATGTATGCTTTGTAACCTCTTGTAGAAGCATTCTCCGTAGCTTGAGAGTGTGAGTTACTGAATGATTTTTCTTTTTTGAAAAAATCATAAACTTTGATTTTGAACAGGAAAAGTTCAATCCATTGTTATGAGACCATTTTTCCAATTTATCGATAGTCTTTTGAATTAGATTACATGTTGATAAGTTATTTTTATCTCTACATTATATGACTAGATCGTCAGCATACAAAGCACTCTTTACAGGACTACTTATTGATTGAAGAATATCACTTATTGCAACGTTAAAGAAAGCTGGACGACGGATCCCTGGGGAACTCCATCTTTTAGATCATATGAATCAGATAAAGTGTTGTTAGTAAAAGTTCTTTTACTGAGAAAATTCTTTAAAAGCATTAATATATTACCTTTAGTTCCCCATTTAGTTAATTTTTGTACAATTTCACATCTCCAGACTGAGTCGAATGCATGTTTAATATCAAAGAAAACAGCCACGAGTTGCTAATGATTTGATAAGGCATGAAGAATTTCAGATTTAAGACACATAAGATTATCTAAATTGCTGCGATTGGGTAGGAACGCAGATTGATGTTAATCGAGATAATTGTTGTGTTCTATAAACCAAGTAATCTTCGATTAACCATCTTTTCAAGTAGTTTACAAATTGTACAGGTTAGAGAAATGGGTCTGTTGTCATCCAGTTTAGATTTGCCTGGTTTGAGAATGTGTAAGGTGATGGACTGTCTCCATATGGTTGGAAAAACTTGTTGTTGCCATATTACGTTATATATATATTTAAAAGTACTTCTAGTGCATCATCTGGTAATTGTTTCAAGAAAATTCCTGGAATGTCGTCTGGTCCAGCTGTGGAATCATGGGTAGATTTAAGAGCCGATTTTAGTTCACAAATAGAAAACGGTGCATATAATGGGGATGTATTAGCTGACCTATCATAACGTTGATCGTTAGCGTCAATTTGATTTCGGTAAACTTTAAATTATACATTGATTAACTCAAAAACTAAAAAAGTCTGGACGCAGCAAATGTTTTCATTAGAAATATGTCTCTTTTATTGAAAGCAGGTATCAAATTTGGTTGCCAGTCAATCCTATATAGTAGAAGCAAAGTACCATATGTCATTAAAGAAACTTTATTTTTTGACATTTTTTCGAAAATCAACTTAAAATGTTTCCGAAAAAGTAGTCTAACCTGCCTGACCAATGAAACCCTTCAAACTATTTACCCACCTACTAAGATATAATTATTCACACAAATGCTGTTCGTCAAAACTTCCAAAAAATCTTTCATGTAAATTTACAAACAATTTTTTCACGGAAATCCGAAAACATTTTTTTACAATAACTTGTTAAACATTTATTATTGGTTATCAAAATTTCACAAAAATTTTACAAACCATGATTTATATGAAAACACAAAAAATTGTATACGCCACCTCGATTTTTTTCGGGAATAATATAAACAAAAACCGCTCTGAATGCGTAATTTTCATGATACTCTGCTATATATTGGTAAAAACACCATATCATAATTTTTCCTATGTGCCAAAAAATGTGAAACAATTGAAATAACTCGAAACAAATGAACGCTATCATTATTTTTTTTACAAACTTGCATTATAATTCGATGGAAATGCAAAAATGCAGTAATAAATGAGGTGATTTAAAAAAAAGAAAACTTGTATCACCAACGACTTATGGGCCAGCCTGTCGAAATAATGTTATAAGATGTAGATCAAGACACCCTATAATTAACGTATACAATGTTTTCTGGTATCTTGTATAATAACGGCAATATTGAGCTCTACCTTCGAAATTCGTCACCCTGTATATATGTAAACAGATACTAACTGAAACTAACACCATATATTGGTTCTAGGGGCCCTAGTAGGCGCTCATTTAAAGATATCTTTACAAAATCCAAAAGTCGTGGACTCCTCAGTAACGAATATTAAACCATAATCTTACAACTAAAACTACCGCCAAAGCATCAGAGAAAGGTTCTATTTTAAATGAATTTTCTGGAAATATTGTAGTGACATGAAGGACAATGACAGTTGAAGCTGATACTTCAGGCTTTATAAAACGTACTTCTTGCGACATTTTCTCTACACGATCCGTATTCGTTTCAGGTTCTTTGCCTAGAAGTTGCCAATTTTGACGTTACAAATCGCGATTTTAGTGAATTTTCTTTAAAAAAAATCACTAATGAGGAGATCCCGACTTTCGAATTTTGAAAAATTTCTTCAAATGAGCGCTAATTAGGACCCCTGGAACCCAAATCAGAGGTCGGTTTCAGACTTTATATGTTTATATATATATATATATATATATATATATATATATATATATATATATATATATATATATATATATATATATATATATATATATATATATATATATATATATATATATATATATATATATATATATATATATATATATATATATATATATATATGTGTGTGTGTGTGTCACACCTATAACTAAAAAAATAATGGACCGATTTTGATAAAACTTGGTGAGTACCTCTTTTCACAAGTAGCTTGGATAAGTTCGTTAGCCAGGAAAATCCGCCGAGGTTTTCCCGGAAAATTTTGTGTTTTCTTTCGAAAAAAATCGAAAAAAAATTATTTCTCCGGAATTAACAAAGTAAGGGCAACCAAATTTCACACGCGGGTTTATATCATTATGGGTAAAATACCTACGAAAATTTAGCTCTTTAGGTTCAAGGACAAAAAAGTTACAGGCATTTAAAGAACAATAAATTTGGGTTTCCCTCAAAACGTTAAAATCGCGATTTTAAACGTCAAAATTGGTGAGTACCTTCCTTTCGCAAGTGGCTTGAATAAGTTCGTTAGCCAGGAAAATCCGCCGAGGTTTTCCCGGAAAATTTTATGTTTTCTTTCGAAAAAAAATTATATCTCCAAAATTAACAAAGTAAGGGCAACCAAATTTCATACGCGGGTTTATATCATTATAGGTAAGTTACCTACCAAAATTTAGCTTTGTAGCTTAAAGGACAAAAAAGTTACAGGCATTCAAAGAAAAATACATTTGGCTTTTCCTCAAAACGTCAAAAGCGATTTTAAACGTCAAAATTGGTAATATTTAGGCAATGAACCTGACACTAATATGAGCTATGGAAGGAAAATGTCTCAAGAATAATGTTTTACAAAGCCTGAAGTCTTAGTTTCAATCGTCATTGTCCTTCATTTTACTAAAATATTCCCAGAAAATTCATTTCAAATAGACCCTTTCTCTGATGTTTTGGCTGTCGGTTTAGTTAAGTTGATGCTTTCGCTGTAGGTTTAGTGAAGTTTATGGTTTAACGGTCTATAATTTTTAGCTAATTTTTGTAGAACAAATTCGTTACTGCATTTTAGCATATTTTATCGAAATATGATGCATGTTTGTAAGAAAAAATCTGGACACAGTAAGTGCGTTTTGGTAGCAAATTTTCATTAAATCCTCCAAATTTCAATAACTCATTTGCTATTAACGTAAGTTTTGTTGGTTAGAAAACCAACATTTAACTGTATTTTCGGAAATTTTTTGTATGAACGCAGCAAGGGCGTTTTGGTTGCGAATTTTCATTAAATCTTTCAAATTTCAATAACTCAATTTGCTATTAACCTAAGGTTCATTGGCTAGGAGACCAGTTTTCTCAGAAACATTTAAAGTTTATTTTCCGAAAAGTTTTGTACATTTTTAAATAATTATTTTGATAAAATATGATACACTGTTCCTACTATATAGGTTATACCGGTAACCAAATTGATGCCTGCTCACATTAGAGCGATATATTTGTAATTAAAAACGTTTTTATGAAAATTCACTTCCATAACGCACTTGCTGTGTCCAGAGTTTTTGATTTTTGAAGAGGAAAAACTATAAAATTTTCTAAGTAATTTTTCTGACATTTGTTGACATTTTTGCGCCAAAAAAACTTTTAATCTATGTCTGTAATATACAATAGATTGCATTATCCATACAAAATATTTTGTTCTTGTGCATTGTTCTCATCATCAGTGGCACCAACGTTTTGTAAATACCTATAAATTTTTTCTTTTAACATGCAGATCTAAATTTTGGTACGTAGTGCACTTTTATGTTACCCTGCGTACCAAATTTGGTTGCCCTAATATTGTTATTTCCGGAGATATAACAATTTTCCAAAAGAAAACACGAAATTTTCCGGGAAAACTGGGCCGATTTTCCTGGATAACGAAACTGTCCAAGTCATTTTCAAAAGGAAGGTACTCACCAAAGTTGATCGAAATCGGATTATTTTATGAGTTATCGGTATGATACATATATATATATATATATATATATATATATATATATATATATATATATATATATATATATATATATATATATATATAGAACGCAGCAAGTGCGTTATGGTAACAAATTTTTATTATATTCTTCAAATTTGTATAACTCAATTTTCTATAAACCGAGAAAGTTCAATTTTGGTGTGTAGTAAGATATATACGAGGGCAACACGTCGGCCAAATTTCATTAAAACAGCTTGGTTCTTTTTGAGATACGAATTTTTTTTTGGAAAAATCAATTTTTTTAGAAAAACTGATCCGATAAGGCTAGCTAACGAACTCATCCAAGCTATTCATAAACGACAGTCTTGCCAAGTTTTAGCAAAATCGGTTAATAACTTTTTGAGTTATCAGATGGACACATACACACTCACCTATTTATATATATATATATATATATATATATATATATATATATATATATATATATATATATATATATATATATATATATATATATATATATATATATATATAAACATATGAAATTCCAGCAGACCTTGGTTTCGGGTACTAGGGGTCCTTATTACAACGAAAAGCATTTTGTAAGAGTTTTTTTTATTACTTGCACTCTTTGTCATGTATTCATTCTACGGTCATATATTTACTTTTTAGCACAGAGTGGCAACACTGTCCAGAAAAGATAATATATGTCATATACAACAAATGAACTAAAATGTTATTATACGTGTATTAATTTAAACTAATTCTATGTACTTGAACCATAATTCGAATTTACACACACGTAACATGGCACAGTCGGGAGGATTAGTTTATTTGTTATATAGTACTAAATTATAAACTATCACACGTGTTAACATTCTAACTAATTTGTTGTATATGACATCTGCCTCTCCTGAAGAGTCTTGCTAACTTGCACTGAACAATACATTTGCCTCTCCTGAAGAGTCTTGCTAACTTGCACTGAACAATATATACGACCACAGAATAAATCTACGACATTGCCCATTTATACTTGGACCTCAGAGAGAGGTTCATCAAACTTGGGACGGAAAGCTGGACTATATAAAAGCAGGACATGAAGACATTAGAAACCTTCGAAATTTGGACATGAGCAAAAAAGACAAGACCAGGTGCGTCGATAGAAAGACAAATTAAAGTGTGCTAGAAGAGGTGAAAGAACAAATGTGCTTGCTGAAACAAGTTGAGAGAATACCAAAATCTTTTGATCATATTCCAAGCCATAATAGCTTTCTGACAATATTATCTAAAAGGCGTATACTTGTAAAAAAGGGAAGAGGTAGGCCAAGAGGCAAACTTCTGGAAAATTTAGCCCAATTGGTGAAGTGCGGTTTAGAATAAAATAAAAAAGATATGCTGCAGGCAGAGAGTCATGACTGCAACAAGACGATATTCTTTGCCTAAAAGTTGCCAATTTTGACGTTTAAAATCGCGATTTTGATTTTTTAAGAGGAAAAACTATAAAATTTTCAAAGTAATTTTCCTGACATTTCTTGAACTTTTTGTGCTAAAAAAAAACTCTTAATCTATCTCTATAATATACAATATATTATATTTTATATATTATTATCCGCACAGAATATTTTATTTTTGCGCGTTGTTCTGATCATCAGTGGCACCCACATTTTTTAAATACCTATAATTTCTTTCTTTTAACATGGAGATCTAAATTTTGGTACATAGTTCACTTTTTATGATGTTAACCTGCGTACCAAATTTGGTTACCCTAACATTGTTGTGTGCTCCACGAGCCAAGTTTGTTTTGTTTCTTTAACGTCGGCCTATTTCTGTGACTATGGCCAATCACCGATGCCAGTGAGCAGTTTCACCTCACTATCCTGGAAATTTTGCCGAACCCCTGTCTTTCTGTAAAGAGGGTAGGGATATTTAACGTGCCCAACATCGCATGGACACGGGATCGACGGCTTTACGCCTCCTCCGAAGGGTGGAACGTGCAGACATTAAACTTGCTCAAATACAATGCCAGAACCTCGGTTGATGTTAATGTTACAGTTTGTACTGAAAAAGTGAAAGGAGTAACCTGGAATCGAACCCAGTACCCTTCGGTTCAGAGGCACACGTTCTTACCCTTGAACCACCGAGGTTCTCTCTAACATTGTTATTTCCGGAGATATAACAATTTTGCAAAACAAAACACAAAATTTTCCAGGAAAACTGGGCCGATTTTCCTGGCTAACGAACCTGTCCAAGTCATTTGCAAAAGGACGGTACTCACCAAAGTTGATCGAAATCGGCTGATTATATCATGAGTTATCGGTGTGATACCTATATATATATATATATATATATATATATATATATATATATATATATATATATATATATATATATATATATATATATATATATATATATATATATATATATATATAGAACGCAGCAAGTGCGTTATGGTAGCAAATTTTTATTATATTCTTCAAATTTGTATTGTATAACTAATTTTCTATAAACCGAGAAAGTTGAATTTTGGTTTGTTGTGAGATATATATACGAGGGCAACACGTCAGCCAAATAAAAAGATATGCTGCAGGCAGAGAGTCATGACTGCTACAAGACGATATCGCATTTACAGTGTGGTGATAATGACAATCATAATATTGTTTTATATAGATATTTGCTAGAAACAAAGTGATCTTGTTTATAGTTTACTTTGAAATTTATGATAATGTGAAACATGCTATTATTTTCAGGTAATTCCTACATAAAACTTGTGGTAATTAAAGTATGACCATTAGAAATAACAATCGAAATCCTACATAATTACATGAGAATATACCATTAGCACGAATACAATAAAATAGAAACTTTGAAGCTACCGACAGCGATTAAGACGATCTGAAAGTAAATGCATACTAATTATGATGCGGTATGTATCAACCGCATGCTATGCTTTTATCTGGAATCTAAAATATCACTTAGAAGAAATGTGGAATCTTTTTTTAATTGAAACATTAAATTATTATAAACAATTTAGTCTATTATTTACTAGAAAATAAGTGCATTGTATAAGTCTTCTCGAGGTAATTCATACAGGGTTCCTTAAATGCCTCCATAAAATTATTATTTATAAAGCCAAGATACCGAATGGCTCATCGAAAACTTTACCTGGAGATAGGTATTTGTGCATTTGAAGCTATCTTTGTAAAAACCTCGGATAGGTCGATTTTTTTTAGGGAGACACCATTTTCGTGAGACTGTCACAGCTGCTACTTTATCTCTCCAAATTGGTTAGCTACCCTCTTCACAATTAAAAAAAAAAGTCAGCACGCAGCAAATACGTTATATGGTAGTAAATTTTCAAAAAAACCTTTTTAATAGCAAATAAGTCTTTTCTTTTAAAGAAAGCAGGCAGAAATTTGGTTACCAGTATATAAGTACAAACAATGTACCATATTTGATCAAAATAACTTTATTTGAAAATGTAAAAATTTTTCCTAAAATAAACTCAAAATATTCTCGAAAAAACTGGTTTCCAGCCAACGAACCTTAAGTTAATTGCAAATTGAGCTACTGAAATTTGAAACATATAATAAAAATTCGCCACCACAACGCACTTGCTGCGTCCTGAGTTTCTTTTCTTACAAACATGCATTATATTTCGATGGAAAATGCAAAAATGTAATAATATACGGTATGATCGATTAAAAAAAGAAAATGTTTATAACCAACAACTTATGGGCCACCTATAATTGTAAAACTAATTTTATAGGATGCAGATCAAGACAGCCTATAATTAACACATGCAATTATTCTCGTGTCTTGTATAATAACAGATATATTGAGCTTTCCCGTAAAAATGCGTCACCCTGTATATATGAAAACAAATAAAAAATGAAACTAACTCCGGATATGGGTTCTAAGGCGCCTAGTTTGCGCTCATTTGAAGAAATCTTCAAAATTCAAAAGTTGTGGTCTCCTCGTTAACAATTTTTTTCTTCAAACATTCGCTAAAAATTATAGACCATTAAACGATAAACTCTGTCATTGAAACTACTGCCAAAGCATCAGGCAAAGGGTTTGTATGAAATGAATTTTCTGCAAGTATTTTAGTAAAAAGGACAATTACGGTTGAAGCTGAAACTTAAGGGTTTGCAAAACGCTCTTCTTGCTACATTTTCTCTACATAACCCGTACTCGTTTCACGTTATTTGCCTAAATGTCGCCAATTTTGACGTTTCCAATCGAGACTACGTGCGCAATTTACTCGTCATGACGCAAACCCGCGTACAAAATTTGAGGAGATATAAACATTTTTAGAAAGAAAACACAATCCGCCAACATGACCTGCCCACACATTTATGTTAAATTCTCTTTGGAAATGGTGGGTCACTGTAGCATGTGGATTTACATCCAAATATTCGTGGCAGTTGTGCACATTCGTTAGCCCCCTCCTTGTAAAGCAAGTTTCATCCGTAAAGAGAATGGTCCTGGGAAAATAAATGTTCTGATGTAAGGTTCAATTACAAAAAAACAGTCTTACCTCTGAAACATGTGGTAGCAGTTCTTGCTCTTTTTGAAGGTGATATGGATGCAGCAGATTGCGTCAGATAATTTTATGGGCCGTCGGCTGTGTTATATGACACTTCCTGGATAGTCGTCTGGTGCTGGTTTGCGGCTCACTTTCAATACTGTCTAGAAGACACGCATCAGTTCGTCCGTTCACAGCACAAACGCGTCCTCCCCGGCATTTTTTATGAAAAAGGAACCCGTTTCCCGAGCTCTACGTTCAACATTGGCAAAAGTTTGACGATGTGGTATATTACGATTAGGAGATCTTCGTCGATATACCTCTAAACTTCTGCGGCAATTACCCTCGCAACGCCCTAATACCATAAGCATATAAACTTGTTCATTAACCCAGAATTTTTCATCCATTTTAAGCAACAAATTATTATCACAAAAGAAAACAAGAACACAAGCCAATAATTATTGTAAAACTTCAGTTCTAATTGTTGTGAGAATGCATCTAGCCTTACATACTTTGTCCCTATATTAGGGTAGAAATGGGCCAGGGCTAACAATTTACTAAAATTGTTAGTTGATTGTATTCAGTCCCTACTTTTTTAACACTTTGAGTTATTTGGAGCTGGCGTGACAACATACTACTTGGTTCCGCAACTAGGTGGCGACACGTCCACCACTCAGTTAGTGTTGGAAAGCTGTCTACCATAGCAGTATTACTTTATAGGTGTATTATCGCAGCAATTAGTATCCCGTACTGAGGATCCCTAATGAGAGCGAAACCGGTATACGGTTCTAATTGTTGTGAGAATGCATCTAGCCTTACATACTTTGTCCCTTTATTAGGGTAGAAATGGGCCAGGGCTAACAATTTACTAAAATTGTTAGTTGGTTGTATACAGTCTCTATTTGTTTAACACTTTGTGTTATTTGGAGCTGGCGTGACAACATACTACTTGGTTCCGCAACTAGGTGGCGACACGTTCACCACTCACTTAGTAGAGGAGAAGAAGATAGAAAATTTTATTTTCTATAAAATTGATGGACTTTCACTTTTAATTCGGTTAGGGTTTAAAAAAATCATTAAAAGGGTGAACCCTCCCTAATTCACACCTTTTTGAGTTTATATCTTTTTGTCAAATAACGATGTTGATAAAAGAAAACCATCTGCCAAATTTGGTTGTTCTATGTTATGGCACTACTGCAATACAGCTGTTTCTTTAAATTATTAAATAATCTTCCGAGGTCAATATCTCACCAACCATGGGCGTCAGGGAAAATGTTGTATAAAAAATGGGCATGTTTTGAGGTCCTCTACAAGCACACATTATGTGTCCGTTGTGTTGTGAATCACCCTATATATTTGAATAACTCCTGGGTTATTCAAAATTCTCTTTCATTTTAAAATATTTTCAAGGTCATACCACTTCCGGTTATTCCGGAAGTTGCCATTAACTTTCTTATTTTAAATAGAACACCCGGTATATTATTCCATTTTTGGATTTCTGAGAAAATTTCATGATGGGTTTCATCAGGTTTCTCTATACTTATTTTCAAATGTTTCTTAGATATCTTGATTCTTTTGATAGTTTTGAAAGATGTAGCCTTATTTTCAACACTGTGCCTTTCACCCATTTTCGACTATTTGTAAACGCTTCTGGGGTAAACGGAAGCAAAAGAATTATACTTTCGAAATCCATGCTCACAATTGATGTGTCGCATACAGAGTGTCCCGAATTATATGACCAATTACATCATTTTCAAAGTTGAAAAAGTTTGTTATTTGAAATATAACACCCTATATATTATTAGATGGTCGGATGCAGAATTTGATTCTAAATCTATTCGCTATAAGGTTTCCTATACCTATTTCTAGCGGTTATCTTGTGAATCCATATTTTTTTATTTTAATGTGATTTTTGGCAGAAACCGAAACATCGCTTGCTTTTCTAATAAGCCTTGATTTTGACAGGATTTGAAACAATGCTGATTTTATGTCAAAGCAGTATTATCTCACAAAGTACAGTTTATAATGGAGAATATTGAAGAATATTCCAATAATGATATGTTAAATTTGTTTTATACGCATGGTGAATGTGAACGAATTGTCAGAAGAACATGCAGATTATTTAACGAACGATATCCGGACCTACCAACAATTACTCCCGGGAAATTTGCAAGAATCGAGGCTCGATTTATGGAAACTGGCTGTGTAAGAGCAACTTGACATCACCTAAAGCCCGTAATAGATAATGAAGATAACGAGGTGAATGTATTGGCTTATTTTCAAGCTTATCCACGTAATTCAACTTCAGGAGCAGCGCTGGAGTTGGGTATTTCAAGAGCATCAATCCACATAATATTAACAAAACATAAAATGCATCCTTTTTCTGAAATAACTGTGCACGGATTACGTCCTGGTGATGAGGCAAGACGAGTCGACTTTTGCGAGGTTATGTGCATAAAAATGACCGAAGATCCGAGATTTCTTTATAAGATTATGTGGGCTGATGAATCCAAATTCAGCAGGCAAGGAATTATAAATCGCCGGAATAATCACTACTGGGCACAAAAAAATCCACATGTCATAAGAGAACAAAATCACCAGGACCACTTTAGTTTTAATGTTTTTGTTTACTTATGGACAATAGAGTGACATATCAAGTGTATGATGAAAATTTGAATGGGGCTAGATATCTGGAGACACTCAGAGGGTTTGTTAGTGATTTCTTAAATGCTCTACCTCCACGTGACACAGCAAACAGTTGGTATCAGCTGGATGGTGGTCCAGCACATTGCACTCCAGATGTACACTATCAGTTCACCTTGATGTTCGATGATCGGTGGATTGGCCCACAGGGACCCTGGAACTGGCCACCCACATCACCCGATTTAACGCCCTTGGACTTTTACCTGTAGGGCCGTATAAAAGAACTAGTGTACTCTAGTCCTGTACAAACTAGAGATGAATTATTGAATCGTGTTCACGATGCGTTTACTAATCTAAGTCTACGCGAACTTCGAAGGTCTGTTTCGCGAGGAGTATATGACAGTTATGCAGTGTATGAACCAAAATGGCGGTCATATATCACAATTATTGTAATTTTACATTCATTTACAATTTCTTGTCATTATGTTCCAATTGTTTCATGTTTTTCATTTGTCATAACGTTTAAAATTTTGTTAAGTTTCTGTTTTTGTTTTCAAGTTCCAAATAAAGTTAATTTCTGCCGTTTGCGTCATGTTCATTTAGTTTTGGAAAGCTAACGATGTTTCGGTTTCTGCCAAAAATCACATTTATATACAAAATATGTATTCACAAGATAACCGCTGGAAATAGGTATAGGGAACCTTATGGCGAATCCATTCAGAATCAAATTCTGCATCCGACTATCCAATAATCTACAGGGTGTTACATTTGAAATAACAAACTTTTTCAACTTTGAAAATGATGTAATTGGTCTTAGAATTCGGGACACCCTGTATGCGATACATCAATTGTGAGCATGGATTTCGAAAGTATAATTCTTTTGCTTCCGTCTACCCCAGGGGTGTTTACAAATAGTCGAAAATGGGTGAAAGGCACAGTGTTGAAAATAAGGCTACATCTTTCAAAATTATCAAAAGAATCAAGATATCTAAGAAACATTTGAAAATAAGTATATGAAAACCTGATGAAACCCATCACGAAATTTTCTCAGCAATCCGAAAATGGAATAATATACCGAGTGTTCTATTTAAAATAAGAAAGTTAATGGCGACTTCCGGAATAACCGGAAGTGGTATGACCTTGAAAATATTTTAAAATGAAAGAGAATTTTGAATAACCCAGGAGTCCAAAAATTCAGAATTCTAAGTTATTTCTAACAACGAAAACTTCTAACGAACGGCTACGGTGAGAAACCCTGTATATATATATATATATATATATATATATATATATATATATATATATATATATATATATATATATATATATATATACATATATATATATATATATATACATACATATATATATATATATATATATATATATATATATATATATATATATATATATATATATATATATAGTATATGTAAAGCGAGGGAAATAAATCACCGTATATATTAAATTTTGTGTATTCAACTGACCTCAGAATGATTTATAAATGGAAGTAAGTGTCAAGCGTTTATTTAACACTGATGATTATGGAAGGGGCCTTGTGGACTTTTTATATATATATATATATATATATATATATATATATATATATATATATATATATATATATATATATATTTTATAACATATCTATTGACAGTGATCTGTTATTATTTTTATATTAATTATCACCAAAAGCAGCATAACCGGCAATATACATATTGAAATTTACAAACACATTTCCGTTCTACTTAATCTTGATACTTGTGAATCAACCTATATTGGATAGAAAAAACTCATTAATCATCTGCCAAAATTACATAAATAATTTATTAGATAACAAACACACAAACGACAATATTACAACCATAACAAATAACCTGATTTACTATGACATGATTTTTAGTTTAATCGCATGGAAATATTTTGAATATTAATTGTTTTTTAATTATTATCATTACAGAAATGCAACGAAATTTAGTCGCGTGTATAACTGGTATGTGAGGTATAAAATTCCGTTTTTAATTTGCATTGTAAATGTTATTTATAAATGATATTTACAATGATGCAAATAATCGATATAAAAAGTTGATTGACGCCGAACAAAAGACTACTTAAGATGTAAACAATAATAACTGGCTACAAAGTAAACCTCGCAAACACTAAAAGACTGTTAGACGAAATTAGTTTGAATCCGGGAGAGGCTGCAATAATAATTTCGTCAATTAAAAAAAAATCTGAACGCAGCAAGTGCGTTATGGTAGAGAGTTTTCGTAGTGTTTTTAATGTTAAATATGATTTTTAAACAAGACACCAAATTTAGTCGTTTGAAGTTTCATTTAATATTTCTGAAAAAAATGTATCAAAAGTACTTATAGATTATGAAAACTTTGACATAGATTATCCTATCAAATTATTCATGTCTTACCTTTCTTGTAGAGAACGTTAACATAGATAATCCTATCAAATTATTCATGTCTTACCTTTCTTGTAGAAAACGTTAGCATAGATAATCCTATCAAATTATTCATGTCTTACCTTTCTTGTACCAAAATTAGGTACAGTTGGGTGGGAGAACCAAAAACACAACAACACATAGTTTTAAAGACCTGACGATCGTTTCACTAACAATGTTAGCGTCATTAGATGATGAAAAATTCTTGCTTCTGCTTCTGCTTACTACTAAACATCACCTTATATACTGAGTTTTAGGTAGAGACCGATACCGAGAGGGAAACTAAATCGCAGGGAAATTTTCTGTGTATTGTATTTTTTTTGCCGGACGAGATATTTGAACTTTCTTTATAACTTTACCTGGCACGTTTCGGAATATTTTATGTATATCAGAGAGAGAGGGCAAAGAACGGACTATAAAGCAGTGGCGGCGCCCGGTTTAAGGAACTTTTGTTTTTTATTGCGTTAGAAATATAAATACTTTCGTACGCATCTGGCTTCGCTGGCTGTCTAGCATTTTTGATAAGTTTCACATTTTCTTTATCAGTGTGGTGGCTATTATCCGAAATATGTTGTGGCACGCATGACTTTTCTACACTACCGTTTCTCAGCTGTGCCAGATGTTCACGAAATCTAGTCTCAATGTTTATTTTAGTCTGCCCAACGTATTTAAGATTACAATCTTCACAACATATATCATAGATACCCGATATTTCACTTTATCTTTATCTTTCGCATGACCTAACACCTTTTTTTTTGTCGAAAAAGTTAGCTGCAAATTGGCTTTCTGTAAAATTCTGTCGAGGCCCCTTGTGATACGCGGTTCAAAAGGTAGGAAAATACAATTTTTCTCTATTATATCTTTTCTGAATGTCGTGCAATTCGCTAACATTTTCTGTTGTCTAATAATTAATTTTCCCACTAAGCAATCCGAGTCCGTTATATCTAGCCACGTTCTTAATGTACTCGCATTCTAGAATGTATCTACTTTTACTTAAGGGAAATTTTATTAATCTATTTACTAAAAAATTTAAACCGGCCGTTTTTTGTGAAACGTATGATGTGCGTCATTTGAAATGTAACTTATAGTGGTAGTTTTTTTCCTGTGGACATCTAATTCCGAAGAGTTGTTGTTTTTAATAACCTGTACATCTAGAGAGGGAAGTTTACTGTTAACTTCTAATTCTACTTTGCCTATATTCGTGTAAAACACTGCAAAAATATCGTCCACATAATGAAATCCTACTCTAGGAAAATACCCACTTTCATTTTCTAAATCCGTCTCAACTCCACCCATGAAAAGGTCCGCAATGAATTGAGAGAGTAGGTTACCCATTGCGGTGCCTTCAGTTTGTTCAAATAACTCATTGTTAAATTGAAAAATATTTGGTTTTATACAAAGGTTTGTTAAAGTTAAATATTCTTTGCAAACCTCTTCACTTATGTTGTTCAATTTCAACAATTGTTGTAAAGAACTTGATTTTGTCCTGAGTCGTCTGTTTCAGACATCTTACAATAGAGGCATATTCTGGAAAATTGCTCGAGTACAACCCGTCCCCAAGAAATGATCCAAAGCGCTTCCTAGCAACTACAGGCCTATTTCTCTCCTTTCAGTCGTCTCTAAAGAGATGGAAAAGTATATAAACACCGAATTGCTAAAATTTCTTGTAAACACAGTCTAATCCACGACAGGCAGTATGGATTCCGTCAGCGCAGATCAACTATTGACCTCCTTTCCTTTGTCACCAATTCTTGGAACAAGTCTATGTAAGAACTGCACGGTGAATCCCAGATTGTCGCTCTACACATATCCAAAGCATTCGGCAAGGTCTGGCACGCAGCGCTGCTTAATAAACTTCCGGCCTATGACCTATCACCAAAATTCTGTACCTGGACAGCACATTTTCTCTCCAACCGGAGCATTTCTATTGTCATGGATGGCCATTCCTCTAAACTGTATCTAATTAATGCAGGAGTCCCTCAGGGTTCAGCTTTAGCCCCTACTTTGTTTCTTCTCCATATCAATGACCTCCTCTCTAGCACATCCAACCCAGTTCACAGTTGCGCGGACGACAGCACCCTCCACTCAAATATACAATATTCTAGGTCTGTCTCTTTAGCCCAATTAGATAAGGATCGCAGACTCATGGAAGGTTCTGTTTCTGTGGATCTCCAAAAAATATTAGACTGGGGAAGTAGAAATCTTGTACAATTCAACTTCACCAAATCTCAGTCTTGCTTTCTATTTCATAAAAGATACACCAGCCCTAGACCCATCACAATAAACAACCAAGTTATTCAAAGTAGTGGATCCTTTTCACTTGTTGGCATTTCTGTGGATCGAAATCGCAATTGGCACCAACATGTCACATCAATTACAGAAGCGGCTGCTACTAAATTAGTTTTCCTCTTCCGGGCTCGCAAATACTTTTCACCAGCTAATCTGTATACCTTACATACTTCACAAATAAGGCCAAACTCTCACCCAAAGGCTGCGATCCCTTGCCCACCGACGTGCCGTTGGTGACCTCTCTCTCTTATAGATATTTGCACGGGCACTGCTCAGAGGAGCTTTTTTCCATAGTTTATCCACCTGCTGCCCCCAACAGATCTACCAGGGGACTTCCAAGTTGTGGAATTCCTTGCCGGAACATGTTTTTCCTTCTCCTCCGAACCTCCAAACCTTTAAGTCCAGAATTAAAAACTTGCCTCTTTCCTCCTTGTCGACACCCACGGTACGATAGTATTCAGACTATAAGCCCACGTTGTATGTTGTTGAAATATTAAAAAAAAACAAATTCACTTGAATTTATTAGTGAAATTAAAAATGTTAAGTTGGTTGAAGGCGAGGTTTTGATTTCATTTGATGTAATCTCATTGTTTACCAGCGTTCCCACGAATGAAACGTTACGTATTTAGAAGAGTGGTTAAAAATGAGTAACATGAGTGAAAAGGTCTGCAAAGAATATTAACCTTAACAAATCCTTGTGTAAAACAAAATATTTTTCAATTCAACAATGAGTTTTTTAACAAACCTAAGGAACAGCAATGGGCAACCCCCTATCGCCATTTATTGCGGACATTTTCATGAGTTGATTTACAGCAGATCTTAAACGTGAAAGTGAGTATTTTCCTGGAGTATTATTTCATTTTGTGGGTGATATTTTTGCAGTGTTTAACACAAACATTTGCACAATAGACGATTTTATTGCCAAATTGAACAATACATTTATAAAATTTACCCACGAATTAGAAATTCATAATAATTACTTTTTCTAAATGTATCAGTTATCAAAAATAAAGAGAAAACAGGTTACATACAAATAGATATAACAAAAGTCTGGACGCAGCAAGTGCGTTATGGTAGTGAATTTTCATAAAACTGTTTTTAATTGCAAATATGTGTGTTTCCTTTTTAAGAAAGCAGGCATCAATTTTGGTTACCAGTATAACCTATATAGTAAAAACAATGTGCCATGTTTCATAAAAATAACTTTATTGTGTGAAAATGTACAAAAATTTCCAAAAGTAAGCTTAAAGTGTTCCCGGAAAAACTCGTTTCTTGGTCAACCTTATAGGTTAATAGCAAATTGAGCTATTCAAATTTGAAGCATTTAATGAAAATTCGCTACCATAACGCACTTGCTGCGTCCCGAATTTCTTTTCTTACAAACATGCATCGCTGAAAAATTCAAAAATGCAAAAACATGAGGCGTTTTCGAAAAAAGATTATTTGTATCACCAACGACTTATGGGCTATCCTGTGATTGTAGAAATATTTTTTTAAGATGTAGCTCAAGACACCCTATAATTAATATATACGCATTTTTTTCATATCTTGTATAATAACGGATATATTCAGCTTTATTGATTTTTTGCGAAAATTCGACAAAAATTATTGACCATTAAACGATAAACTCTATAGCTAAGACTACTGTTAGGCATCAGAGAAAGGGTCTATTTGAAATCAATTTTCTAGAAACATTTTAGTAAAATGAAGGACAATGAGGGTTGAAACTAAGACTTTAGGGTTTGTAAAACATCCTTCTTGAGACATTTTATTTCTATAGCCCGTATTAGATTCAAATTATTTGCCTAAATGTTGCCAATTTTGACATTTTAAATCGCCACGTTGACGTTTTGAGGAAAACCCTAATTTATTTTTCTTTAAATGCCTATAACTTTTTTGTCTTTTGACCTACATAGCTAAATTTTGGTATGTGACTTACCTATAAGAATCTAAACCTGCGTACCAAATTTGGTTGCCCTTACTTTGTTAATTCCGGAGATTTTTTTCGAAAGAAAATACAATTTTTTCCGGGAAAACCTGGGCAGATTCTCTTGGCTAACGAACTTATCCAAGCCATTTGCAAAAGGAATTTTTTCACTAATTTTAATCAAAATCGGTCCATTATTTTTTGAGTTATCGGTGTGATATATATATATATATATATATATATATATATATATATATATATATATATATATATATATATATATATATATATATATATATATATAAACATATAAAAATTGAAACTGACCCCGGATATGTTTTCTGGAGGGCCTAATTAGCGCTCATTTTTTCATAATTCAAAAGTCGAGATCTCCTCATTAGTTAATTTTTTTTAAGAAAATTCACTAAAAAGCCAATTTGCAACTAACATCGACAAAAAATACTTTAAAGGCTTGAAAGGTAACTCACAAGACAAGGATAGTACCGCCAAAATGTCGGGAATTTATGAAATAAATTGTAAAAAGTGTTATCTTAAGTGCGTCGGACAAACAAAAAGATGTATTAAAATTAGGTTTAATGAACTTTTAGCACAATTAAGATATGGCACTATAGATAGATCTCCCGTTGCCTGGGATATTTGGTGTAACGATCACCACGTAGATAAAGATAATCTAAAATTGATTAAAAATGTTAGACAACGGGACAGCTAAACGCTTCCGATAGTATATATATATATATATATATATATATATATATATATATATATATATATATATATATATATATATATATATATATATATATATATATATATATATATATATATATATATATATATTGCTAAATATAGTAATATTCAAAAGTTATGAACTTGACTTCGTCGCCTATGGAGTCTGTTAATAGATCACTTTAAAAGAAAAACCGGCAGAATCACGTCCCATAAATAATAAAATAATTCAGATTTCCGCCCAACGAAATATGTTAATTTTTGTGTTGTTAGACCACCGTCAATCGTTATGGGTCGACTACCTGCACAAGAGTATAAACAGAGTTGTAGATGTAAGATATTTAGAATTATTTATCCGCTGATGACGCTAACTTGGTTAGTGAAATGCTCGTCAGGTTTTTTGTGAATTTTCGTAGAAAAAATTCACTACTGGGGAGATCCCGACTTTTGAATTATAGGTTTCACACCGATAACTTAAAAAATCATGCGCTAATTTTGAAAAAATTTGGCATGTACCTTCCTTTTGTAAATAGCTTGGATAAGTTCGTTAGTCGGGAAAAGCAGATGAGGTTTTCCGGGAGAATTTTGAGTTTTCATTCGAAAAAAATTTTTATCTCAAAAACTAAAAGAGATATGATAACCAAATTTGGTAGGTGGGTTTATGATATAAAAAGTAAACTATACACCAAAATTCAGATTTCTATGTTACAAGAAAAAAAGTTATAATAAAATATTTTGTGCCAGATCATTTCTATGAAAATGCACTACCATAACGCACTTTCTGCGTCGAGGCATTTTTTTAAATGTGTTGCAGTGATTTGGGTTCTTCAATTAAACTTATAATTTTTTTGTTGCGAATAATCTTCATTTTCCACATGTTTTTGCTATTACTGCTCTGAAAGTAAAACAGTTCTAATAAAAGCAAAGTGTAACTATTCTGTGGCTGATGGTATCAACATCCAGGGAGCCATTCTTCCTTCTCCCACCAACACCACCAGAGAGTCTTGATGACATCCACAACAAGGTTGGCTTCAGACGGTGATGACGATGATGCCCATTTCAATCAGTTTGATTTTTTTAGTGAATTTTTATTTTTAAAAAATCACTAATAGAGAGGTATCGATGGTGAGACTTTGCAAAAATTCTTTCAAATGAGTGCGAACTAGGACCCCTAGAACCCATATCCGGGGTCAGTTTCAATTTTTATATGTTTATATATATATATATATATATATATATATATATATATATATATATATATATATATATATATATATATATATATATATATATATGTATCCAACCGCTAACTCAAAAAATAATTAACCGATTTCGATAAAACTTGGCAAGTCCCTTTCTTTTATTAATGGCTTGGATGAGTTCGTTAGTCAGAAAAATCGGACGGGGTTTTCCGGGAAAATTTTGAGTTTTCTTTCGAAAAAAATTGTTCTCCGAAAGGAACAAAGCTGTTTTAATGAAATTTAGTATATATGTTGCCTCAGGAGAGATTGTACTGCGTACCAAAATTCAACTGTCTAAGTTTAGAGAAAATTAAGTTATTCAAATTTTAAATTTTCTTTTGAAACAATTTTTTTCTCCAAAAATTACAAAGTTATTTTAAAGAAATTTGGTGGATATCTTGTCCTAGGAAGTATCTTACTACATACCAAAATTAAACTTTCTAGGATTTTAGAAAACTGAGTTAATCAAATTTTTATAACTCACTGCAGTGTTAAAATCAATGGTATTTGCCTCATTATGTTAAACGCGTGCCTGGGGGAGTGACCGAATTCATTCCCAGTTGCTTTGTTCTACTCATATTCTCTGAACATGTTAAAAGACGTGGTATCTACTTCATTCCAAGTCACTATTAACCGACTATTTATGAAATCAAATGAGTAAATTAAATCGATTGTCATTATATGTGTAGTGTATTAAAAAATAAAACATATATAACTGTGCACATTTTGATTATATTTTAGGGTGTGCGGCGCACACCTAGCTCACTAGGAGAAATCGCCACTGCTTGAGAGAGGTATTGTCACAGCATAATATCTTATTAAAGTTCATTTGTAAATAAGTTTAATTTTTATATGTTTATATATATATATATATATATATATATATATATATATATATATATATATATATATATATATATATATATATATATATATATATATATATATATATATATATATATATATATATATACACTTTATTTGTTTGCTGTACGTTTGTGATTTCTTATTGGTTTGCGTGGACTGCAGTTTCGAACCGTCCCGGTTCATCATCAGCACGCTACTGGCTGCTATCGCTCCTGTCTGGTCTACGTCGGAGATTGTAGGTGGCGCACGCGCCGTGAGCTTCTAGTGGTCGGTTTCCTGTTCTCTGATTGGTTGTGCCTTCGGACTGTGTCGTGTGTATCGGTCTCCTGTCTTGATCACTGTGGTTTAATAATTTGTCTATTTGTATGGCCTTTATTAAGTTTTGTTTAAATGTTTGTACTTGGATTTGTTCTGGCATTAATTGTTTTCTATTGTTTGTTTGTTGAATGTAGTATTGTTCCCAGATTTCCATTTTTTTGTGGTCTTTAACATGTTTCATTAGTTTTAATTGGGTGATGTCTGGTTTTTGGTGTTTTGTGTCGTGAATGTGTGTAGCTACGTTTGATTTGTAGCTAGGTATGTGGATTTTATCCAATGCTGTTATATGTTCTTTGAATCTTG
This sequence comes from Tillus elongatus, assembly GCA_964006375.1. NCBI lineage: Eukaryota > Metazoa > Arthropoda > Insecta > Coleoptera > Cleridae > Tillus > Tillus elongatus. Next base: position 300,968,501 of record OZ023262.1, read on the forward strand.
TTTTTATTGATTTCTTTGTCATTCCTATATATTTTTTATTGCATGTGTTACATTCTATTTGATATATTCCGTTTAATTCATGTGGGTTGTGTTCTTGTTTTTTATTTATTTTGTTTATTATTTTGTTATTGGTTTTGTAGCTCATTTTTAAGTCATATTGTTTGAGTGTTTGTGTTATTTTTTTGATGTGGTGGTTATAAGTGAATGTTGTGTATTTTGTGTTTGTTTCCGGTGTTTTGTTTTCGGTTTTGTTGATTTGTTTGTTTTTGATTTGTTTTACTAGCTTTTCTATTGTTTTTTTGTTGTATCCATTTCTTTCTGCTATTTGTATTATGATGTTGTACTCCTTTTCTCGTTCGTCGTTATGAAGTGGTATATTTAGCATTCTGTTTATTAAGTATCTGTATGCGGCCATTTTGTGTGTATGTGGGTGTAGTGAGTGTTTAGGTATAGTGATGTCTGTTTGTGTGGGTTTTCTGTATATTTTGTATTCAAGCTGGTTTTCTTTTCTGATTAGTGTTAAGTATAGGAAGTTTATGGTGTTGTTTGATTCTTTTTCTATTGTAAATTTTATGTTTCTGTTAATTTGGTTTATTTTTTCGAGGATATTGTCTATGTTGGTTTTTTGATTGTCGTATATTATTAATATATCATCGACGTATCTTATCCATTTAATGTTTGGGTCTGTCTCTTTTATGATGGTGTTGATTTTATCTTCTAACTGTTGTATGTATATTTCTGCCATAATGCTTGATAGTGGAGATCCCATTGGTAGTCCATCTTCTTGGATGTAATATTCTCCGTTGAACTCAAAGTAATTTTGTTTTAATATGATGTTTAATATTTCGCTAATTTGTTGTTTTTTGTTGTTATTTTGCATTTTATTTTCGATTATATTTGTAGTTTCGTTAATTGGTATATTGGTGTACATATTTGTTATGTCAAATGAGGCAAGTCGTGTGTTTTTGTTTATGTTTATATTTTCTAGTTTATCCACTAGTTCTATGGAGTTTTTTATGTTAAATTTGTTTTCTAGTTGTATTTCTTGTTTTAGTACTTGGTCCATTTCCTTTGCTATTTTGTATGAAGGTGCATCTTTGAAGTTGATGAGTGGTCTTATTGGGTATCCCGTTTTGTGTATTTTTATTATTCCTGTCATTGGTGGTGCTTTAGGGTTGTTGTTATAATAATGTGTTGTTTTTTGGTTGAATATTGTCTTGTGTTTTTTTATGATGGATAAGATACGTCGATGATATATTAATAATATACGACAATCAAAAAACCAACATAGACAATATCCTCGAAAAAATAAACCAAATTAACAGAAACATAAAATTTACAATAGAAAAAGAATCAAACAACACCATAAACTTCCTAGACTTAACACTAATCAGAAAAGAAAACCAGCTTGAATACAAAATATACAGAAAACCCACACAAACAGACATCACTATACCTAAACACTCACTACACCCACATACACACAAAATGGCCGCATACAGATACTTAATAAACAGAATGCTAAATATACCACTTCATAACGACGAACGAGAAAAGGAGTACAACATCATAATACAAATAGCAGAAAGAAATGGATACAACAAAAAAACAATAGAAAAGCTAGTAAAACAAATCAAAAACAAACAAATCAACAAAACCGAAAACAAAACACCGGAAACAAACACAAAATACACAACATTCACTTATAACCACCACATCAAAAAAATAACACAAACACTCAAACAATATGACTTAAAAATGAGCTACAAAACCAATAACAAAATAATAAACAAAATAAATAAAAAACAAGAACACAACCCACATGAATTAAACGGAATATATCAAATAGAATGTAACACATGCAATAAAAAATATATAGGAATGACAAAGAAATCAATAAAAACAAGATTCAAAGAACATATAACAGCATTGGATAAAATCCACATACCTAGCTACAAATCAAACGTAGCTACACACATTCACGACACAAAACACCAAAAACCAGACATCACCCAATTAAAACTAATGAAACATGTTAAAGACCACAAAAAAATGGAAATCTGGGAACAATACTACATTCAACAAACAAACAATAGAAAACAATTAATGCCAGAACAAATCCAAGTACAAACATTTAAACAAAACTTAATAAAGGCCATACAAATAGACAAATTATTAAACCACAGTGATCAAGACAGGAGACCGATACACACGACACAGTCCGAAGGCACAACCAATCAGAGAACAGGAAACCGACCACTAGAAGCTCACGGCGCGTGCGCCACCTACAATCTCCTACGTAGACCAGACAGGAGCGATAGCAGCCAGTAGCGTGCTGATGATGAACCGGGACGGTTCGAAACTGCAGTCCACGCAAACCAATAAGAAATCACAAACGTACAGCAAACAAATAAAGTGTATATTTAAAAGTGATTACAGTGTAGTGCAATATTCCTAAAGATATATATATATATATATATATATATATATATATATATATATATATATATATATATATATATATATATATATATATATATATATATATATATATATATATATATATATATATGTATCCGTCTGATAACTCAAAAATAATTAACCGATTTCGATGAAACTTGGCGAGTGCCTTTCTTTTATTAATGGCTTGGATGAGTTCGTTATCCAGAAAAATCAGACGGGGTTTTCCGGAAAAATTTTGAGTTTTCTTTCAAAAAAAATTTTTTCTCCGAAAGTAACAAAGCTCTTTTAATGAAATTTACTGTATATGTTTCCTCAGGAGAGATCTTACTACGTACCAAAATTCAACTTTCTAAGTTTAGAGAAAATTTAGTTATTCAAATTTCAAATTTTCTTTCGAAAAAAAATTTTTTCTCCGAAAATTACAAAGTTATTTTAATGAAATTTTGTGGGTATCTTACCTTAGGAAAGACCTTACTACGTATTAAAATTAAACTCTCTAAGTTTATAGAAAATTGAGTTATTTAAATTTGAAGCATGTAATAAAAACTCACTACCATAACGCACTTGCTGCGTCCCGAGTTTTTAATAATCATAAAAACAGGATATACTTACTTTTGAAACTGACAAAAGGAAATAAATGACGCAACAGAAAGATCCTAAAACGTAAACTGTTTCTAGAAAATTAATATTTGGTGTGAGAAAAAACACTCAATAATATATTTTAGGCGTGGTACAATATGTTCCTTATAAGATAAAAAAAATTACATGCATCATCCATTTTACATACAAAAGAAGAAATAAGTGTGTAGGTGGCATGCATGAAATATGTTGTTTTTTTTTCGTTCGTTGTATCCTATTTGGTTTATTCATCTTTAAAAAAAAGTAAGACGTAACGAATAGCTCCAAAGAAAGAAAGCCTTTTTATAATATAACCTTGAAGTAGTCAAGTTCAAGTTTTACATCACTGCAAAGATTATCTCAAGACACACGTCTAGCTATATTAAACTGTTTTATATAAAACACAGTCATCAAGATGACCTGGCTAATAGAGACACCTTGATTTATACGGCCTCCAAATTATGTCGTGCATATCCATTGTTATTTTAAGGATACCGTCACAGTATATTTTGCCATAATGACGTTAATTAATATTATATAATGCACATAAATATACAGTTTATCTAATACTAATGTAAAATAAATATGTCCGTCTCTAATTTAATTTATTTTCATTTACAGCTGCAGTGCAATTTGATATATGATTCTCTATTTGGTTTAGAATGCGTCTGTCATAATTGCGCAAACTAAAGTCTGTGATTAAAAACTATAAAAAATTTCACACAGCAGGCATGTGAGTTAAATCACGTTTTTTTAAGTTGGTAAAAAGTTTTTTTAAGTTGGTAAAAATTTCACACAGCAGGCATGTGAGTTAAATCACGTTTTTTTTTAAAGTTGGTAAACTGGCTTGTTAGATAATTTTTGTTAAAAACAATCGCTATTGATATCGCGATATTAAGAAAAATTTCTTCAAATAATATAGAACTCATATCCGGTGTCACTTTTAATGTTTAAATGTTTTATTTTTAATGAAAGGTTATATGTCACTGCACTGATAACCGCAAAGTGCTGTTCTGCCGTGCTAAAAGAAAATGTCATATTTGCGAAAAATTCAATTTCGCGTTTTGGTGAATTTTCTTTTTAAAAAAAAATCAATAATGAGGAGATCTCGACTTTGGAATTTAAAAAAAATAATAGACCGATTTTGATCAAATTTGCTGATACCTTCCTTTTGCAAGTGACCTGGAAAAGTTCGTTAGCCAAGAACATAGACCGAGGTTTTCCCAACCAAATTTGGTATGTGAGTTTGTAATATAAAGAGTGAACCATGTACCAAAATTTAGGTCTGTCAGTTTAAAGACAAAAAAGTTACATGCATTTATAGAAAAAGATTGAGGTTTTCCTCCAAACGTCAAAGTCACGATGTGTGACGTCAAAATTGGCAACATTTAGGCAAAGAACCTGAAATAATTACGGATTATGTAAAGAAAATGTCGCAAGAAGAGTGTTCTTCACTTAAGTTTCAGCTTCAACGGTCATTGTTATTCATTTTACTAAAATATTTCCAGAAAATTCATTTCAAATAGGCCCTTTCTCTGATGCTTTGGCAGTAGTTTTAGATAAGTTTATGGTTTAACGGTCTATAATTTTTCGGTAATTTTCTTACAAAAAAAAATCGTTAATGAGAAGACCTTTGAATTACAAAAATATTTCTCCAAATGATCGTAAACTAGGTCGCCTAGAATCCATATCCGGGTTTAGTTTCAGTTTTTATCTGCTTACATATATACAGGGTGACCCATTTCCACGGGAAAGCTCAATATGATTATTGTACAAGATACGAGAAAAAATTGTGGGCGTTAATTAAAGGGTGTCTTGAGCTGCACTTTTTTTTTGTTCCCTCAGGGCTCGTCCGCGGCCTTGCCGCCCCGATAGTACCGCAACCCTTGGTTGATTGTGCATACCCTTAGTCTTACTCCACCCATTCCAAGATCACTGTGCCTTGAACTAGTCTGCACAGCGATTGGTAGGGTGAAGTTTTATATTGCTCTGTCTCCGGTCTAGAGTGACCGTAGATCAGTTGTCTTTTCCGGTCCAGAGCTATACACTCACACAAGATGTGCTGGGCTGATTCCTCCCCCTCGCCGCAGAGTCTGCATGCGAGGTCCCCTTCGAACCGCCCCATTTTATGCAGGTGTTTCTTGACGGCCATGTGTCCCGTCAAGAGACCTGTTGTGTTTCTGAGCTGTCCTCTGCTAAGGTTTAGCAGCTCCACAGCTCTCTTTGAACTGGGTCCGTCAATTATTGACTTCCCATGTCTGAGCCCTGGACAGTCCGCCCAGTACACCTTGTGTTGGTTTCTGACTCAGGACTTAATGGCTCCCCTGGCAGTGCTCTTCGACACGCCCAGAGCCGCTTCTGGTCACATAAATGGTCTCGCTGACCCTCTCTTCGCGAGACTGTCAGCTTCTTCATTGCCTTTAACACCCGAGTGACCCGGCACCCAGATGAGGGTCACCTCATTCTGCCCAGCCAGGTCGCCCGTCTCGTCTCGGCACTCACTCACCAGTCAGGAATTTACCTGTGGGCTACTTAGTGCCTTAAGGGCTGCCTGGCTGTCTGTGGCTATGAGGATCCGCTTGTTGGTGTAGCCCCTCCTCTTGTTCTCCCGCACACAGTGCAGGATGGCGTACATCTCGGCCTGAAACACCGTTGCATAGGCTCCGAGGGAAATACTATGACTTACCCTCGGTCCTTCCGAGTAAACACCTGCCCCCGTCCCACGCTCCCCGCCAGATCCGTCCGTGAACCAGACGAGCGCGTCCCGTGGCATGCCCGGCGTCTCCTCCCGCCATGCCTCGCGATCAGGGATTTCCACTGTAAAGTTGTTTTCCCTGCACATTCGCGGGCTCGCGAAGTCTGACCTCATTTCAAGCATGGGCTCCTTCACGATCTCCTGAATTATGCAGTGGCCCCTGAAGCCTGGGTTGATCTTCAGTCTACCATTGCAGGCTAGTCTGTATAGTCCTAGCCTGGCCTCTCCCATAATAACTAAGTGTAGGGGGGGTAGATCCAGCAACACCTCCATGGCGGCTGTTGGGGTTGAAGCTGCACCTTACAAAATTATTTTGACAATTACAGGTGACCCAAAAGGCGTTGGTGATACTTACAATTATTTTTTTCGAACACCCTTATCTTAAACCATATTTGCATTTCTTATCGCAATATGATGCGTGTTTGTAGAAAAAAAATCAAGACGCAGTTAGTGCCTTTTGGTAGTGATTTTTTATTAAATGTTTCAAATTTCAATAACAGTTTAGAGGAATGGCCATCCACGACAACAGAAATGCTCCGGTTTGAGAGCAAATTTGCTGTCTATGTACAGAGTTTTGGTGGTAGGCCATAGGCTGGAAGTTTATTAAGCAGCGCTGCGTGTTTACTAGAGCTGCCGTGACAACGTATTACCTGGCTACGCCACCGATGGCGACACTTATACATCTCACTGTGTTCTACGAGGCTGGCTACCTTTAGCCGAACTTACTTTTGGGTGTATTCCGGCTGTAATTTGGTATAACGCACTGACGAGCTCTCACGAGAGCGGAACAGGTATGCGTTTCCAATTGTAGTCGGAATGCACCTGGCCTTATATAGGTGAGTTGTTATGTTTTATGGTTTTAGTGTTTTACGTAGTGCTTGTAATTCCATTACATATATTTCAGAAAAAACGTAATTTTTTCATTACTGTCCATGATACTAATATGGATGATCCTTATGGTCTGGCTTTCATTGAAACTTTGGTGCTCTCCTTTGTTAAAATGGCTGTAAATGGCACCGACTACATTAGACAAAACGTTTTACTAAACATAGAAAAATTACGAATTAAGGCAGAAATCTGGTTTTTCAGTTTCCCAAGAAAAAGACAAACACTTTTGTAGCAAGAGAGCAAGGCTAGTTAGCAAAAAAAATTGTAAATCTAACAGCAAAGTGGAGTGCCGTATAACAGAAAGGGGCAAAAAACAATTAATTAGGAGTTTTGGCGACTAAGTGTAGATGGTCAGCGGCAGTTTATCTTCTAATCTGTGAAAAGGTAAGGAAGAAAACAAAACAACCAACGCAGTGTCACGAAGGCAGTATAGATTGACTTATTATTTAAAAGACACAAAGGAAGATGCAGCAACGAACGGGCTAAGGTAAATGTACCAGTATTCTTTTGCTTAAGAAAAAGTGTAACTTTGTCTTAGCTATATCACGTGTTTTCACATTATTATTATTGCATTTGTTGCCTCTTATAAATACAAAACTGGTATGTTACTGTATTCCAATTTGGAAATAATAAATAAAATAATAAGTAACTTCTTATTTGACCCTGTAATCGTCACACCTAAATTTGACCAGCTCCACTGTTCGTCATGATAATGATCTAATATTCGTCATACATGCTGATTATAATAATTTAGAAAGCAAGTAAGTACACACAACATTATATAATTATTTTATTTTATTTATTTATTAATTTATTCTGTGACACAAGAAGAACAATTTTTTTTTGCAGTCTTGGACACGCCGCTACACTTTTCATGAACCCAACAGGACAAGCACTGTATCATGTCCTGTTGTACTTTTTCATCACAAATTTTACAGTACCAACTGCTTACATTTTCATCTGCCACACATTTTTTTCTTCTTCTTGGACTGTATATTTACTTTTTTGCCTGAGCTCTTTTTCCCCCTTCTCTCTTATTTTTCTTAATCATCTCAAATTTCTCAGCTTTCTCCCTTTCTTTTTTGGAAAAATATTGCCGCCACTCTTGGGATGTAGCAACTGCAGTAACCTTTTCTTTCGACTTTCCTTTTTTATTTGTAGGAGGTGGCGTGTTAGGCCAGAATAGCGTATTTTTAAAGAGCGTGGGAATTTTTTCTTTTACTTCAATTATGGCTTCTGGAGCTGGTGATTGACACCTGATACTCTCCATACCTTGAAGCGTTTCTATATCCATTTCGTTTTGGTTAGATGCAGATAGAATACAATCTTCTGAGTCATTAGAAAATGTTTCCTGTTTCTTATTTTCCTTTTCCATTGAAACCTTTGACATTAAATTGTAATTAGGTTGCTTTAAGTTAGGATCGTAATAGTTCTTTTCATCGCCATCCAGAATACTTTCGTTCATTTCAGGCTAAGAGTTCGTATCGACAGTGCCTACTACGGCGCTTTTAATTTGGATAAGCTCTCCAGTGGTTGTCACCTCATATGTTTCAACCGTTTGATCTTTCAAAAGAGTATCCAACCACACATAATTAGTATTTTGATTTTGACTGAGTTCTGACGATGTAAGGACGGCAGGATCAGAGGCAGCATTGTCTGTGCATGCTGAATTCTCATCATCTGTAATGGTGCTAATTTCGAGAGTATTGGTAGCTTCTGCTGGTTTCTCTGCAAGTCTTTTAATTTTTTGCCAAAAATAAAATAAAGACTTATCTTCTACCGCACCAGTCCATGTCACCTCTGAAGCTTTAAATTGGATTAGTTTTTCTTGCAGAATATTTTCTTCGAAAAACATTAGATGACCTAGAGTTTCTAGGTTTCGGGACGGAATGTTCTTGTCTAAAGACTCGTTTAGCCCCCATTTTAAGGCACTGTAATCTACCGCGTTTGGGTCTAGAGGGCATAGCCCACAACGCCGGATTTCATTTTTTAAAACTTCTGGCGCAACTTTTGTCAGAGCTTCTTTTAGAAGAGGACAGAAATTATCTCTTTTAAGTGGCAACCCATTATTAGAAATTCTAAACGCGTAAACAGCCTTTTTCCGATATGCTTTTAGTGTATGAAACACAGCAACATCCATAGGTTGCAGATACTGCGTTGAATTCGGGTTGAGTACCAACAGTTCAATTGACTTTTCTTTGCAGAAGTCACTTAGTGCCAAATTTAGATATGAACTGTGGCCATCGCAGAATAAAATTACTGGAAACTCCATGTTTTGCTTTAAAAGCCATGGATGGGATACGTTCCTAAAATATTCAAAAAAGGTTTCCCCAGTCATCCAACACTTTTCTGATTTTTCAATTGCCCAGTGCTTGGGCACAGATTGTGACAGTGCTGGAGGAATTCTTTTTAACTTTACAACAACCATTAAAGGTGCGACTTCTCCCTCAGCATTTGCCATTAAAAGAGTGGTAATACACTCTTTTTCACAGAATTTACAATTGTGTGTACACTTATCTGGCCCTTTATTGCAAGCACACGGTTATCCTTAGGACTTAAGAAACATGCAGTTTCATCACAATTAAAAATCCTTCGATGATTGTTAAAAACCCCTACTAAGTTGTTATCAGTCACGTATTGTGTAATTTCTTTAAACCAATTTCTTAAGTTTTTTTCCGAAACTGCAGCACGTCGCGCTGTTAAATTTTGGGCGTTTCGCTCTACTATCACAGGATGACGTTTGACAAATCCTTCATACCAACGTCTACCAGGTCTCCTGTTTAGAAATTTATCTTGTTTTTTCAGTTGTTTTTCTAACAACTTCACGCTGTCTAAAAGTTGTTCTTTACCAACCGGAAAGCGTTATAATGCTAGATGGAGAATCCATTTCTTCAACAACATTTCCTCATCCTTAGACAGAATAGAATGTTCCTTGGAATCGGCGTTTTTCCATTTACCTTATCGGACAGTGTCATCCTCGGTACCTTGAAGGACTTGGCGGCCGAGTATATTGACATTTCATTTTGAACGGCCAAAAGGGCGCGTTCCATTTCTTCCTCCGTATAATTGAACCTTCCTTTACTCATTTCCAGCAATAATCCTGAAAATATCAGTATCCGTCACGTATTTGCCGCTGTGTTCGTCATAGCAATTACAAAATTTATAACAGCAGGTTTGTTCCCAAAGCCATATGCCGATCACTGGTTAACAAAGACATTCAGCTTTAACTAAACAAAATTGTGCAGCGTCTTGATCATGCAATACGGGATACCAGAGCTAAGCAATTTTGATATTTAACAGCATTTGGACCAGTAATCGTCAGTTGTGCCGACTACTGGTGCAGCCACCCTCTTGCGTGTAACCAGTATTCGTCATACCAAAATTACGTTGTTTCAAACAAACTAACCACAAACTTTTATTATTATCAACTTAAGAACTTACTTAATTATCCAGCGAAACCAAGTAAATGTCAGAAAACTAGCCGGTGTAAACGCAGCACGGGTGTAATAAATGTCGTTTTCCTTAACAGGATCACTAACTTAACACAACTAAGCATAAGATATGGTGACACTTGCGATCGAGTGAACTTTTAACAATCGTTCCGCCAAATCTATGCCACAGAATCTATATGATCAAGAATGCGTAGGTATTCAACTTTGAGGCTGATTCGTTAGTTTAACGCTAGATGTCTCTAGATTCTTAATATTAATTGCAATTTGTAAAATATGACGAATACTAGAGCACTGACGATGCCTAGCACGTTTACCTTATATAAAAAAAGATTATATTTCTATGCAGATCTGCAAAAGGCATATTATTAATGTTTTTGTGAAAGTTACACTGAGCAATTTTCTTCCAGGTGGTAATGCTCGCCAGGCTAGGCGTGTTCAAGTAAATTATATTTACACAAGACTGATTTGTTTTAATGAAACTCTTATTCCACTGGAAAGGCAAAGTCCCGAGCTCCCCTTACAGTCTTCGCACAGTGTCCTTGCAGCCAGAAACCAGTACAATATAATATCATCATATTAAAAAGTGATAACAAACAAACGTCGAAGAGATAACCATTCTGGGTGGATAATTGTGGCGCTGAAAATAAAGCTGGGAATTCGTTTATTTCATTAACAAACAGACAAATCTAAATATATTGAAAATCTAATATTTGAAGATTGCACACACTTTTATATTCGCCGGCAGCTTCCACCACTATGTCAAGAAATCACTTAAACAGATGGGCAAAGTATATGATTTTAATGACTACATTGAACGGGTAAAAAATTTCAATAACTACCGTGACAATGTAAAAGATATGAAGATAGGTAACTTTCATCATTTTTATGATTTAACATCTAAATATAAACACATAGTGAGATGTAAGACGGAGGCGCCATCTCGCTGAGGAACCATGTAGTATGTTGTCACGACAAATCCAAATAACACAAAATGCTTTAAATGGATACTGTGTACAACCAACTTACAATTTTGTAAATTATCAGCCCTGGCCCATTTCTTCCCTAACATAGGGACAATATATGTAAGGCTGGATATATTCTCACCACGAGATGGCGACTCCTGTCTTAGATCTCACTATGTGCTGTGAGGTTGGCTATCATGGCCGTATTACTTTATAGGTGTTTTATCGCTGCGATTAGTATACCGTACTGACGAGCTCTAATTAGAGCGAAACTGGTCTAAGGTTTTAATTGTGGTGAAAAGACATCTAGCCTTGCATACATTGTCCCTATATTAGGGAAGAAATGGGCCAGGGCTGACAATTTACCAAATGATTAGTTGTTTGTACACAGTCCTCTTTTATAACATTTTGTGTTAGTTGGAGCTGTCGTGACAACATATTACTACTTCCGCAACGAGTTGGCGACTCTTGTCGTACCTCTCACTATGTGCTGTGAAGTTGACTACCATAGCCGTATCACTGAATATATGTTTATCTCTCTGCAATTAGTATGCCGTACTGACGAGCTCTAATTAGAGCGAAACAGTAGCGGCTCGTGACTTTGGAAGTGGGTGAAGCAGAATCCGCGCGGCCCCAAAGGGGGGTCCAGGGAGACGAAGACCCACCACTGCCCGAAGGCAAATATTTTTCAATTTTCAAGGTCACGTGTTCTCCTGGCATTTCAGTATTTAAATAAAAAATCCATTTTACAAAAATATATACTTTCACAAGGAATTTTCGGAATAATGACCAGGAATATTCGATGAGAGGACACTGTACACGCATGCCTACGGTAATATAATGCAGCGCGTATTACCTATGAAAATCTGTTTGTAAAGGGACGGGCTGTGAGCATTTTTTTCAAATTCAAGGCCCTTCTCTTTTCATTGATTGTTGTTGCCCTTACTTGGTGAAACTTGTCCATACTACATACAGACTTGGAGACTACTTCTCTGGCTTCACTGTTGGTTTTCGTTTTTGTAGGTGAAGGACGTTTCCAGCGCGTGAGCTAACTGGAGCAAGTAGCCCTTCGAATTCTGGATGTTCTAGGATGTTCTTCAACGTTTCTGTGACTATAGTTTCGCTGCTTGACAGCATTCTCTTTTGTTATAACTTGAAATTTTATATCTAATATTTTATCATTTTCAAATTATTTTTTTAGAAGTGATAATAAACAAATCAATTTCACTTACCAAAAAGAAACATTAAAAATACAGCTCTTCGAAGTCAGTAGATGTGACGCATACCAGATTATTTAACGGCAACATAGTAAAAATAAAAATACGCCTCTGACGATCCGACTCGATCTAAACAAACGACGGAAACTAATCTTTCAAGCAGGCTAAGAACTCTGCATCATTTTTGTGGCACTAATAAACACCAACCTACCAGTGCGCGGCAAACGTATCATGCAAGTGTCCCGAAGCGGACGCAGCTTTTGTATACGAACGAATCTGGCTCAGTCAGTCCGCAGTTGCTTGACTCTCTACAGTAGTCTGTGGTCCGAATACGTAAGCTCTGCGCGTTCGGGCATGTATACATTCAATTCGGTGATCAGGGACGGGCTTGCAAATTATATCGTACCATAACTTACCATAAAAATACATTATCAACTGCGGCGCGACGTAATAAGAGATTTTTATGTGGTTGTACCAAATGAATTTGAGAGAATGAAAAAGATTAAAATTATGGTGGATTTTGATTTAAAAAGTTTAGCTTAACCGAAAAATATAGATGAAGCAGCGCTTCACCTGCGTCATTTAACGAGCCGCCACTTGAGCGGTTCTAATTGTGGTGAGAATACATCAAGCCTTACATCTAAATATAAACTAAATATCACCACACCAAAACTTTATTTGTCAAACTTTGTGAAACCTGATTTCATAAAAGGGCATAATATGCTTTATCATAAAACTAATTTCAGGGGGATTTACGATTTAAACTTTTCGCAGCAAAACCTTTTGAAGAAAGTGTCCCAAAGTTTATACAACGGGTCTCCCCAGGAGGGATAGAAACTTTGAGGATATTGAATGATTTGTTTATAAGACTAGATGCATTCTCGCAACAATTAGAACCGTAGACCGGTTTCGCTCTCATTAGAGCTCTTCTGTACGGCATACTAATTGTAGCAAAAATGCACCAAAAATAACACGGCTATCGTATAGCCAGTCTTAAAACACTAAGTGAGTGGTGAACGTGTCGCCACCTAGTTCGGAACCAAGTAGTATGTTGTCACGCCAGCTCCAAATAACACAAGGTGTTAAAAAAATAGAGACAGTATACAACTCAGTATACAACTAACTAACAATTTAAAAAATTGTTAGCCCTGGCCCATTTCTACCCCAATATAGGGACAAAGTATGTAAGACTAGATGCATTCTCGCAACAATTAGAACCGTAGACCGGTTTCGCTCTCATTAGAGCTCTTCAGTACGGCATACTAATTGTAGCAAAAATGCACCAAAAATAACGCGGCCATCGTATAGCCCTATATTGGGGTAGAAATGGGCCAGGGCTAACAATTTTTTAAATTGTTAGTTAGTTGTATACTGTCTCTATTTTTAACACTTTGTGTTATTTGGAGCGGCCGTGACAACATAGTACTTGGTTCCGAACTAGGTGGCGACACGTTCACCACTCACTTAGTGTTTTAAGACTGGCTATACGATAGCCGTGTTATTTTTGGTGCATTTTTGCTACAATTAGTATGCCGTACTGAAGAGCTCTAATGAGAGCGAAACCGGTCTACGGTTCTAATTGTTGCGAGAATGCATCTAGTCTTACATACTTTGTCCCTATATTGGGGTAGAAATGGGCCAGGGCTAACAATTTTTTAAATTGTTAGTTGTATACTGTCTCTATTTTTAACACTCTGTGTTATTTGGAGCGGGCGTGGCAACATAGTACTTGGTTCCGAACTAGGTGGCGACACGTTCACCACTCACTTAGTGAATGATTTGTTGAAAAAACTCAATGATGTTGTACTCAAAACTCAATGATGTTGTCCTCAAAACTCAAAAAGAGGTTGCAATTCTTGCGAAGTAGCCGAATGGAATTTCAACAAATTTTAATATAATGCGCAAGCAATTGACTGGTGTGTAAAGCAAGTGCGTAGGTGAGTGGGAGGGCATAAGGGGGTCATTGGCTTTTTTTAAAATGCTATTTAGACTGCTATTTTTTAAATGTCTTGTGGTGATTTGGGTTCTCCAAGTGTGCTTATTAGTGCTCATCACATGTTCCAATCTTCACTTAGTATATTTGCTTTTGTAATACTGTGTATCGCTATCAAATATTCTTTCTAAGAAGGACACACTGATTATTAAGATAACAGTTCGAACAACGGACTACATAGAACCGGACCTACTCTATTCATCGAAACATTTTTGTATATATATATATATATATATATATATATATATATATATATATATATATATATATATATATATATATATATATATATATATATATATATATATATATATATATATATATATATATATATATATATATATATATATATATATATATATATATATATATATATATATATATATACTTTAGTAAGCATTTTCATGGTGCTCTTTTTTATATGCTAAGCTTATGTTGAAATATATGGAATTTGAAACTTATTGTTGAAAGCGTTGTTTGGTACAACCAATAAATACTATGTTTAGAATTTTTCCCATTTGTTCACCTTCCCTGTGCTATTTTCTACTCATCAAGATCATATGGAATTTGAAACTTATTGTTGAAAGCGTTGTTTGGTACAACCAATAAATACTATGTTTAGAATTTTTCCCATTTGTTCACCTTCCCTGTGCTATTTTCTACTCATCAAGAGTGCTGTGCTGTGCTTTGAACTCCATGGAAAAACTGTTTTCTCTGATTTGCACAAAATTGTTAATTTTTTCAGTTTATAATGATTTTCATGGGTCATGCGCGGACGGAAGATATCAGCCAGTTTTTAGTGAATTTTTATTTAAAAAATTCACTAATAGAGAGGTATCGATGGTGAGACTTTGCAAAAATTCTTTCATAGAACCCATATCCGGGGTCAGTTTGAATTTTTATATGTATATATATATATATATATATATATATATATATATATATATATATATATATATATATATATATATATATATATATATATATATATGTATCCGTCTGATAACTCAAAAAATAATTAACCGATTTAAATGAAACTCGGCAAGTGCCTTTCTTTTATTAATGGCTTGGATGAGTTCGTTGGCCAGGAAAATCGGACGGGGTTTTCCGGAAAAATTTTGAGTTTTCTTTCAAAAAAAATTTTTTTTTCCGAAAATTTTGGTAAAATTTGGTCTACATATTGCTTTGGGAAATACCTAACTATGTGCCAAAATTTAGCTTTCTAGGGTTACAGAAAATTGAGCTATTCAAATTTGAAACATTTATGTTTAAATCATAAGTATGTGGTTGCTGTTGGTTAATCAATGCTTCTCTTATTGACTCATGAAATTCATTTGTAAGTTTCCGAGAAATGTCAATAATACTGAATTCACTGATTGTTAATCATTGGAAGCATTTACGATTATATATAACCCTATTGTAATTTATTATCATTTATCACCTCTGTAGTATAATTATTTTTTCCTTACAACTCGCAGCGTTTTTAGTCAATTGTTGTTATTAATAGTCAATAGTTTCTTTCCGAATACACACACCTTCCATTGACTTCTGCTTCTGCCGCTGTTACAGTCCTTTTATTTAGAGGTAGAGTTGTAACCACTCATACAAACAGTGTTTTTTAACCACGTGGCTGGGGGACTGACCGAATTCATTCCCAGTTGCTGTTGATTTACTCATATTCTCTTAATATGTTTGAAGATGTGGTGTCTACTTCATTCCAAGTCACTATTAACCGACTATTTATGAAATCAAATAAGTAAATTAAATCGATTGTCATAAAATATGTAGTGTATTAAGACAAGGGAAAAAGAAATAAAACATATATAACTGTGCACATTTTGATTATATTTTAGGGTGCTTGAGAGAGGTATTGTCACAGCATAATATCTTATTAAAGTTCATTTGTAAATAGGTTTAATTTTTATATGTTTATATATATATATATATATATATATATATATATATATATATATATATATATATATATATATATATATATATATATATATATATATTAACTCAAAAAATAATTAACCGATTTCGATGAAACTTGGCAAGTGCCTGTCTTTTATTATTTTCTCATATCTTGTAAGATGGCATCTTAATTCGTTCGAAAGTTATTGCGCCTACTAACACATAGACAAGAAAACATTCGTTCCATAATCAATTTGCCATGTTTTGTAGCTTTTTACGCCGTTTTAGCAAAAAAGAATTGAAATTTCTGTTACCGATATCACCATTTTTGTTTTGCTTTAATTAAACATTGTAAAAAAGATGTTTAGGTTATTAGATGCAAATAAGCATACTTATGGGTAATTAATTATTATATATGTAAATATGTATGAAACCCAATCGTGACTCACCTTAAAGAAAAGGTCATTTTCTAACAACAAAAAATCTATTTGTTTAAGATTTATTCCATATTTCAATTACAAAAATCTGATTTAAAGTGAAGCTACATATTATTAAGCATTTATTTTCTTATTTTCAAGAACATTATCTTTGATGGCATCTACTTTTTAGTGAATTTTTATTTAAAAAAATTCACTAACAGAGAGGTATCGATGGTGAGACTTTGCAAAAATTTGTGCAAATGAGCGCGAACTAGGACCCCTAGAACCCATATCCGGGGTCAGTTTGAATTTTTATATGTTTATATATATATATATATATATATATATATATATATATATATATATATATATATATATATATATGTATCCGTCTGATAACTCAAAAAATAACTAACCGATTTCGATGAAACTCGGCAGGTGCATTTCTTTTATTAATGGCTTGGATGAGTTCGTTGGCCAGGAAAATCGGACGGGGTTTTCCGAGAAAATTTTGAGTTTTGTTTCAAAAAAAAATTTTTTTCCGAAAATTTCGATAAAATTTGGTCTACATACATACATACATATATATATATATATATATATATATATATATATATATATATATATATATATATATATATATATATATATATATATATATATATATATATATATATATATATATATATATATATATATATATATATATATATATATATATATATATATATATATGTATGTATCCGTCTGATAACTCAAAAAATAATTAACCGATTTGGATGAAACTTGGCAAGTGGCTTTCTTTTATTAATGGCTTGGACGAATTTGTTAGCCAGAAAAATCAGACGAGGTTTTCCGGGAAAATTTTGAGTTTTCTTTCGAAAAAAAATTTTTTCTCCGAAAGTAACAAAGATGTTTAAATGAAATTAACTATATACGTGCCTTGGGAAAGATATTACTACCTATTGAAATTCAACTTTCTAAGTTTATAAAAAATTGAGTTATTCAAATTTTAAATTTTCTTTGGAAAAATTTTTTTTTCTCCGATAATTACAAAGTTATTTTAATAAAATTTGGTAGATATCTTGTGTTAGGAGAGACCTTACTACACACCAAAATTAAACTCTCTAAATTCATAGAAAATTGAGTTATTTAAATTTGAAGCATTTAATAAAAATTCACTACCATAACGCACTTGCGGCGTCCCGAGTTTTCATTTTCTATTTCGTTTCACTAAAGACCAAATTTTGCGCACGATAGCAACTGAAAACAAATTTTGTACCGCCCTAATGGTCAGGTTGTGCGGGGGACATTACATAGAAAAGGCAACGGACACACACCCAACGCACAGTGACAGAAATTGTCAACGGCAACTGATTGTTATTTTAGCTAACATACAGAGGTACGATGGTCATTTACAAGTTGTAATATATTTTATACAACTAATAGATTAGTTTGTTTATTTTAGCTAAATATGTCTATTGTGGCGGTGGTTCCGACCGCAGTGTTTTAGTCAACACTACCCTATGTTTCTCTTGACAGCTAAAACGTTGCGTTACGTTATTCGACAGCAAGCTGTCAAGAACTACTATATAAGAGACACCAGGGATCTCTCTCGCTCTCTCCTCGCTACTAACCGACACAGTGAAGATACGTCTCTCCACGCTCGGTCGGTTATCTGTTATGTGCTGTCTGTGATTGTTTTATAGTTAAATGTATAGTTTATTCAGTTAGTGAAATAATAAAGTATATTAAATGTTTACGTATGGATTTAATATCAACAACTGCAATTAACAACCATATTGGTGACCCCGTGCCGCAAGCCGAAGATGCCGAACCTGATGTTCCAGCCGACGTCGCCTAACTTCCACGCACGTGCTCATGCCTACAGAAAACGAATATCTAAACAGGTCAGTCTTTTCTAATTTAAAAATTATCTGATTTTTTTCACAATGGCCGAAGATTCTTCAAGCAGCAATATCATGGCAAGGGTTGCAATAAAATTACCTCCTATATGGAGACGTAACGTGAAAATCTGGCAAATGCAGGTTGACGCCCAGTTTGATATATCGCAGATCAGTTCTGAAAAGACAAAATTCAGTCATGTACTCGCTATACTCGATCCTGATGTCGCAGAGTCAATTTCAGATTTTTTAACCCAACCGTTATCATCAACCCCCTATTCAGATCTAATGAAACGTCTTTTATTAGAATTTGAAGAGTCCGATAGTCGCAAACTAAATAAACTTTTAACAGAATTAGAATTAGGCGACAGAAAACCATCGCAACTTTTACGCGAAATGAAGTTTTTAGCCGGTAGTCAGATTGGAGAAAATTTCCTTAAAATTTTATTTCTACAACGTTTACCAGTCAACGTTCGTTCAATTTTGGCTTTAAGCAACGATTCTCTAGAAAATTTGTCGGTTACAGCAGACAAAATCGTGGAATTTTCCGGAGATAAATACAACGTGGCTGAAATTCAGTCACGCGAGCACGACAAGCTAGCCAAGTTAGAAGCGCAATTAGAGAAGCTAACAGCATCAGTCAACGAATTGCGAACGCGTTCCCGATCTACCTCCCGAGAAAGACCCAAGCTTTCTCGAAATTCCATAACCGCAAATTCCTCAACCTCCACGTGTTGGTATCATGAACGATTTGGCAACAAGGCCAAACGTTGCATCCAACCTTGCAATTTTAAAGCAAAACATGTGTCGGAAAACTAATAAGGCACTCCCTCCACGCGGCAGGAGACGAGAGCCACCTAACACGCCGCCTTTTTATTTTTGATAGACGCTCCAATATGAAATTTCTAATCGACTCTGGAGCGGATATTTCAGTTATTCCACCCACTCACGACCAACGGAAATTTCAATCGAAACGTACCTTGTATGCCGCAAACGGGACCCCTATTCATACCTATGGCGAACAACTATTAGATTTGGATCTAGGTTTACGCCGTAGGTTCTGCTGGCCCTTCACACTTGCCGATATCAAGCAACCAATTATAGGCGCTGATTTTCTAGCAGAGTTTGCTTTACTTGTAGATATGAAACATAGACGTTTAATCGATACAAAGACAAACCTCTCTAAGACCGGTGCTAACCCACCACCAGGATTTAATTCTAAAATTCATCTCGTAGACCCGACACACCAGTACTTCAAATTGCTACAACAATTTCCTGACCTGTTTAAGGAAACTTCTTCTAGCAACCTTCCAGAGGTTGAGTTCTTCCATACTATAAGTACGGAAGGACCACCTGTCACTGCAAAAGCTAGAAGATTGCCCCCGGAAAAGCTAGCTCAAGCAAAGCTAGAATTCCAGCACATGATGGACTTGGGAATTTGTAGACCCTCCAAAAGTCCATGGTCAAGCCCCCTCCACATGGTGCAAAAAAAGGATGGCTCATGGAGACCATGTGGGGATTACCGAGCACTAAACGCTAAAACAATCCCAGACAAATATCCCATTCCAAATTTGCAGGATTTTAATGCCCAGTTAGAAGGCAAACGTATTTTTTCAAAATTAGATATCATTCGCGCTTTCCATCACATCCCAGTAGCACCTCAAGATATTCCCAAAACAGCAGTCATAACTCCATTTGGGTTATTCGAATTTGTTAAAACCCCATTTGGCCTTCGTAATTCAGCACAAACATTTCAAAGATATTTACATTCAATTTTAAGACATCTTGACTTTGCCTACTCCTATCTTGACGATATTCTCGTTGCATCAGCCTCTGAAAAAGAACATCAAGAGCATCTAGCAAAACTTTTTCAGACACTTCAAGACAACGGCATCCGTATCAATTCATCTAAATGTGAATTCGGAGTGGCCGAAATTTCATTTTTAGGTTTTCGTGTAAATAAATCTGGATTATTTCCACTTCCTGAACGCATCAAAGCTATTACCGACCTACCTCTTCCCGATACCATTGAAAAACTCAGAAGATTTCTAGGTCTCATAAATTTCTACCGTCGTTCTCTTCCACGTGCTGCGGAAATTCAGCAACCACTATTCGACCTCTGCCAGAATCCCAAAAAACGCGACAAACGTAAAATCGAGTGGACTCCTCAGACTCGAGAAGCATTCGAACGTTTGAAAGAGGCACTAAAAAACGCTACACTAATAGCTCATCCGTCTTCTTCGCTACCACTGATTCTCCATGTCGATGCTTCTGATTATGCCGTAGGCGCTTCCCTCCAACAATTACGTGATCAAACACTAGAACCCCTAGGTTTCTACTCTAAAAAGCTTACTTCAGCCCAAAAATCTTACAGCACCTACGATCGCGAACTTCTAGCTGCTTATCAGGCAGTTAAATACTTTAGATATACCCTAGAAGGTCGCCATTTCACCATTTATACGGACCACAAACCTTTGACATACGCTTTTGAACAACGCGTCGATAAAGCATCTCCAAGGCAACTACGACATTTAGACTTCCTAGGTCAATTTACCACAGACATTCGCTACATACCAGGTCCTACAAACATTCCCGCAGACTATTGTTCTCGCATTGAAACAATTTCACTTTCTTCCACTGTGTCACTCCAAGAAATTGCGCAAGCTCAGTCATCTTGTGAGGAACTCAAACACCTTCTGCAGTCTAAATCTTCCTCATACAAATTTCAAAACATGCCTCTTGACAACGGAATGAATCTTATTTGCGATTCTTCTTCAAAGAAACTTCGCCCATTCATTCCGCTCAAATTTCGCCGAAAGATTTTCGATTCTATCCACAATTTATCTCACCCAGGCATATCAGCTTCAGTCGATCTGGTCCAGGATAGATTTTGTTGGCCCAAATTGAAACGCGATGTATCTCTTTGGTCTAAAACTTGCATTCCCTGCCAGAAAGTCAAGATATGGAGACACACTTCCAGTGCCATTGGACAATACACCCCAGCCATGAGAAGATTCTCGCATATAAATGTTGACATTGTGGGACCATTACCACTATCACAAGGTCAACGCTATCTGTTAACAATAATAGACAGATTTTCTCGATGGCCCGAAGCAATTCCATTGTCAGATATTACAGCAGAAACAGTAGCGAACACTATTTTATCATGCTGGATCTCTCGTTTCGGTGTTCCGCAATACATCACCACAGACAGAGGTAAACAATTCGATTGCCACCTTTTCACACACCTCACTAAAACACTAGGTGCAGACCACATCAAGACCACAGCTTACCACCCAGCAGCAAATGGTGTAATCGAGAGATGGCATAGAGTTCTGAAACAGGCCTTGAAAGCTCATATGGACGAAAACTGGGTCGCTAAATTGCCAATTGTGTTACTAGGACTCAGATCGTACATAATTCCAGAATATCGCTCAACACCCGCTGAAATAGTCTATGGAGAATCAATCAAACTTCCCACCGACTTTTTCAACAGCACACAAGCTCATGATGTTCCACCACTTATATCTCAGCTGAAAGAAGACATAAGGAAACTTCGACCAGTACCTTTTAAACACCATACTGCAAAAAAGGTATTTGTCCATCCTAAGCTTATGGAAGCTCCTTTTGTTTTTGTTCGCATTGATATTCCGCGAAAAACTCTCGAACCAGTTTATGACGGCCCCTTTGAAGTGTTATCCCGAACTGACAAAGTCTTCAAAATCAAGAAATCACACGGAGAAGAGACAATTTCTGTTGACCGTCTTAAACCCGCATTCATTCTTTGTGATAACGAACAGACAACTTTCCACCCTCAGAGACATCCTAGTGAAACTGAAAGTGACAGTGAAAGTCCAACACCTAGTGAAACTGAAAGTGACAGTGAAAGTCCAACACCCAGTGAAACTGAAAGTGACAGTGAAGTTCCCGTTCAAACTACACGCCATGGACGTAGAGTTCGATTTCCACGAAGATACTTGAACTAATAACGTTGCCACTGAGAGGGGAGTATGTGGCGGTGGTTCCGACCGCAGTGTTTTAGTCAACACTACCCTATGTTTCTCTTGACAGCTAAAACGTTGCGTTACGTTATTCGACAGCAAGCTGTCAAGAACTACTATATAAGAGACACCAGGGATCTCTCTCGCTCTCTCCTCGCTACTAACCGACACAGTGAAGATACGTCTCTCCACGCTCGGTCAGTTATCTGTTATGTGCTGTCTGTGATTGTTTTATAGTTAAATGTATAGTTTATTCAGTTAGTGAAATAATAAAGTATATTAAATGTTTACGTATGGATTTAATATCAACAACTGCAATTAACAACCATATCTATGATAATTATTGTAATTTATATCACCAATTTAAATAATTGATTACTAAGTTAGTCTAACTAATTAATAGTTAACACTTGCTATGGTGATATCAGGTTTTATTGGGCTACATATAATATTTTTATAAACCCAGTTCCATAATCCACTTTGATACATTCCTATCTGAATGTTATCTTGTAAGCTGGTTCTAATTACTAAAAGAATCAATCAATTTCTTTGAGTAACGCACGATACAATTTATACACGAATATAAATTTCTTATTGAAAAATCAATGCCATCCTCTAAATTATGATGTTGTTATATACACATATAATTCGTTAAATTACACATTATACAGGTGTTCTTGATAAAGTAATTTCTGAACGTCACAACGTCTGGGTTAGACATATTTCCAAGGTAAAAAAGAACAGAACAAGGCTATACTCCAGACTAAATTTATTTACTAAAAGCCCTACGCGTTTCGGCCCATATATCTGGCCATCTTCAGGGGCTTCCTGTTAGTGCGTCGTGCACAATTTTCAGCTTCAAATCCGTCTCATCTTTCCTTGAGTATGCTGCACTCACTTCTCTCCTCAGTGCTGATCTTTTGAACCTTTGAATTCAGTGTAACCAAACTGGTTGGAATGGACTTGTTTATGATGTTTTGGATGAACTTAGGGCACAAGTCTTTCTTGATGCAGGTTGTTAGGAA
The DNA here is from genome assembly GCA_964006375.1 of Tillus elongatus. NCBI lineage: Eukaryota > Metazoa > Arthropoda > Insecta > Coleoptera > Cleridae > Tillus > Tillus elongatus. The sequence continues at coordinate 300,992,112 of OZ023262.1, forward strand.
CCAGATTCTCAGTGACAGTGCGAGTGAAGACTTTGAAAGTTTCTTATAAGCTTTTGTGAGAATCTGGTTCCTAACAACCTGCATCAAGAAAGACTTGTGCCCTAAGTTCATCCAAAACATCATAAACAAGTCCATTCCATTCAGTTTGGTTACACCGGTTCAAAGGTTCAAAAGGTCAGGTCACTGAGGAGAGAAGTGAGGGCAGCATACTCAAGTAAAGATGAGACGGATTTTAAGCTAAAAATTGTGCACGACGCACTAACAGAAAGCCCCTGAAGATGGCCAGATATATAGGCCGAAACGCATAGGGCGTTTACTAAATAAATTCAGTCTGGAGTATAGCCTTGTTCTGTTCTTTTTTCCCTTGGAAATAGTTCTTGATAAACTCACTATTGGAAGGGCCCGTTTCTTTTCAAATATATTGAACGCAACCCTTCGATGACATAAGGTTACAACCCTCTTAGTAAACAATAGAAGTAAACCATCATAATAATAACAATCGACTAACGGTCACATAATATAATTAATTAGCTCAACAGTCAATCACCAGTCGATATATTACTTAGCAGTTGTGTTGCCTACTGAAGAGTAATCATGCTAAAAGTTTATTACTTATCAGAATGATGGCGAAACCTTAGGGTACGGGCGTATTGAGTCGGGCGAGCGGGTGCCAAATGTTTCCAGTCACAACATCACTAAGATGTAATTAAAAATATACCTGAACACATCATCGTTCGTCTACAGCACAACCAAATATTTACGAGGGGTATTCAATTGTTAGTTTATCAAATATTTACCAATTACACGCACCACTGAGCGACTCAACATCAATGATTATTTGTACTCAAAGCTCCACTGAGCAAGCTAACATTAAGTGCAGTTTCTACCTAATGCTGTATTGAGTAACTTCAAAACATTAACAGAAGTTACTACTCAATGCTCCACTGAGCAAGCTAATATTGAGATCAGTTTCTACCTAACCCAGGCAACACAACTACATAACAATCATTTATTTTGCATGTAACAGCGCGACATTGAACATCGCAGAGATGTAGTTTGTAAGGTCTATGCAAGTTACCAGAGCTAGGAAATGTCAGCAACTGCCAAAATTGACAATACATCGCAGGCACATGATTGCTTAACATGCTGGAGACATCGCCTGTGCTGTTAAGGAGATGTACTTACTAATATTTCAATAATGTGTCTAAACTCGTCTCTAGCATGTAACTAAATAATGTACTTGAGATGTCCTATGATATATTCCCAGTATATAATTCATGCTTCATGGCTGTCATGTAAATTTTATATATATATATATATATATATATATATATATATATATATATATATATATATATATATATATATATATATATATATACTAATAATTATTGGTAAACTCAATCTACATCTGAGTTGAGTTTAAAATATTTGTACTTGAGATGTCCTATGATATATTCCCAGTATATAATTCATGCTTCATGGCTGTCATGTAAATTTTATATATATATATATATATATATATATATATATATATATATATATATATATATATATATATATATATATATATATATATATATATATATATATATACTAATAATTATTGGTAAACTCAATCTACATCTGAGTTGAGTTTAAAATATTTATAAAAAAATGAATGGGACAATAAAAACAACAGATGAACTTCTAGAAAATGGAAATATATATTTTATACATTATACAAAACTATAACATTTTCAGTAAATGAAAAAGAAAAATCTCATATAGTATAAAAAAAAAGAATTCTAAATGTATACATAAATAGAAGCTTCTAAAAAATTTAACATATATTTAATGCAGCACAAAACAATACATTTTCCAACTAACCTTAAATTTATAGAAAAAACAAAGTCTCATAATATAAATATAAAACTAAAAATGAATTCCAAAGTTGTAGGTAAATGCAAACTTCTAAAAAATGTTAACATGTATTTTATGGACCATAAAACAATATCTTGTTCAGTAAACACTAAACAAAATAAAAAAATTCTTATAATACAAATCTAAAAAAACTCTGGACGCAGCAAGTGCATTATGGTAGTGAATTTTCATAAAAACTATTTTTTCATAGCAATAATGTGTGTTTTTTTCAGAAAGCAGGCATCAAATTTGGTTACCAGTATAATCTATATAGTAAAAACAATGTGTCATGTTTCATCAAAATAACTTTATTGTTTGAAAATGTACAAAATTTCCGAAAGTAAACTTAAAGTGTTCCCGAAAAAATTCGTTTCTTGGTCAACCTTATAGGTTAATAGCAAAATGAGCTATTCAAATATTAAGCATTTGATCAAAATTCGCTACTATAACGCACTTACTGCGTCCAGAATTTTTTTTCTTACAAACATGCATTATATTTCGATGGAAAATGCAAAAATGCAATAACATAAGGCGTGTTTGATTAAAAAAAAAAATTTGTATCACCAACGACTTATGGGCCACCCTGTGATTGTAGAAATAATTTTTTAAGATGTAGCTCAAGACACCCTATAATTAATATATACAATTTTTTTTCATATCTTGTATAATAACAGATATATTGAGCTTTATTGATTTTTTTACGAAAATTCTACAACAATTATATACTATTAAACGATAAACTCTATAGCTAAGACTACTGCCAAGCATCCGAGAAAGGGTCTATTTGAAATGAATTTTCTGGAAACATTTTATTAAAATGAAGGACAATGACGGTTGAAACTAAGACTTCAGGGTTTGTAAAACATTCTTCTTGAGACACTTTATTTCCATAGCCCGTATTAGATTCAAGTTCTTTTCCTAAATGTTGCCAATTTTGACGTTTAAATCGCAACTTTGACGTTTTGTGAAAAACCTCAATTTATTTTTCTTTAAATGCCTTGGTATGTGGCTTACCTATAAGGATGTAAACCCGCGTACCAAATTTGGTTGCCCTTACTTTGTTAATTCCGGAGATACAAATTTTTTTTGGAAGAAAACACAAAATTTTCCGGGAAAACCTGGACCGATTTTCCTGGCTAACGAACTTATCCAAGCCATTTGCAAAAGCAAGGTATTCACCAAATTTAATCAAAATCGGCCCATTATTTTTTGAGTTATCGGTGTGATACATATATATATATATATATATATATATATATATATATATATATATATATATATATATATATATATATATATATATATATATATATATATATATATATATATATATATATATATATATATATATATATATATATATATATATATATATATATATATATATATATATATAAACATATAAAAATTTTAACTGACCCCGGAAATGTGTTCTGGGGGGCCTAATTAGCGCTCATTTGAAGAAATTTTTTCAAAATTCAAAAGTCGGGATCTCCTCATTAGTGAATTTTTTTAAAGAAAATTCACTAATAAAAATGAATTAAAAACATATGCATAAACTTGCTGGAATTTGTAAACATAGAAACAACAATGATCCCACATTGTTTATATAAATTAAAAGTTAAGCTGTAAATTTCCATTTCTTTAGTGAAATATGCTTTTTGTCATATCTCTGTTTCCGCTGTCTTGCTTGATGGAACCACTCCGAACCAGAAATTTCACACCATTTTCCTTTTAGTTGGTTGTTCTGAAGAATTAGATCTGAAATTTCAAAGATGAGCTGTTAGAAAAATTGGTATTATTTTTATTGTTGTTTTATTAAAACACTGTGTCAACCTTTGAGTCCACTGGAGGTATGGATGATAATATTAAAGACATAAATGATGATATTACTAATGCATCATCAACAATATCTGTAGGTAGTGGGAATTGGTTAATAGCGGAAGTCGAATTCGGCTCGATATATGGAAAAGTTGCAACTTCCCTATATTATTTTTGTTGCAATCTAAAATTATTTCCCTGTATGGCAATGAAGCATGACTGTTAATTTGTTTGTCTTTTAGGCTTCGCGTATTTTTTGTCTATATGAAATCAGTGAAATTACCTTTTGACATTTTAAATTAAGAAATGGACGACAATGAAGTTATCTAACTCAAATAGTTAACATAAACACCTCAGCATAACAGTTGTTTCTTACGTTGTGCAAACACAAAAGTAATTCTGATCATGAAATGCGGATTAATAAAAATTGGCTCTAACTCTTGACAAAACCAGTGACACAATAACAAGATAGGTACAGTAAACTAAGTGAAGATTGGAACCTGTGATGAGCACTGATAAATACACTTGGAGAACCCAAATCACCACCTCACATTTTAAAAGACCTGACGATCGTTTCACGTTTCAAATATAGTTGCAACAAAGAATGTATGAACAGTGCACCAGCGCCAATTACGAGTCACTTGATCGATTACTTTGCTAAATAAAATTCCCACGTTTTCGGCACGTTTTTACCGATAACACAAGTATACAGTTATTGCCGCCAAAGGAACCGTTGTTAATTTAGCTGTCGTTGAACTTTCTCAAGACTATTACAGATGGACACTTTTAGATAAAGCAGTAGGGATAGCGCAAAGACCTGGTCAGGCGATAAAAATACAATACACTGTGGAATTGGCCACGACTAGTGTGTCATCTCGGTTCGATCTCTTTACCTGAGATCCGGTATATAAGTTGATGTTAGTTTTTTAAGTATTTAGAATGTTTCATCCTCTGATGACGCTAACTTGGTTAGTAAAACGATCGTCGGGTCTTTTAAAATGTGTGATGGTGATTTGGGTTCTCCAAGTGTACTTATAGGTACAGTAAACATTTTGTCTAGATTCGCGATTTAAGCAGATAATTTTCTGTGGCGGTTTTACTGTTACTGCGTACTGCCATGTTATATCCATGTACACAAATGCTGAATTGTTTGTAAACAATCGATTTGATTTGCCAAACATATTAGATGTTTATCATATAATAATACCATAAAATATAATAAGTAAGTATAGACCTAACCTATAAAATGTACTTACTGGGTAATAGATATATTCTATATAGGTAGGTACTTACCTCGTAATTGTAGTTGCAGGATAATGCCTAATGTACAAATACAAAAAACTTCTGCCTAAAACCTGAATTGCAAAAAATATCCAGATCCACAAGAAAACACGAAACTCTTGTATGTCATTGTCGTGCGTCACATTTCACACGCAATAAAAGTTAAAAAATAACCAAGCGTCAATGCGAGCGATGACAAACGATGTGGCGTGAATATGAACTGTGAATCTATAAAGTAAAGGTCATCATGTGTTAATTACATGCTTAACATGTTATTTTTCTGAAGTAACAGCGATATAGTTTATAATATCGCTAGCATATCATTAAAATTAACTTCTGAAATGTAAATTATTGCTATGTCGCTGTTACATACTTGGCATGTAAAGGTTAGCCATGTATCTCAAAAGTAACAGCTAACATCGCTAGCATGTACCAGTGTAAGCACAAAATCATAGGTAACAGAGAACAATCCCAGAAACATGACATGCATGTATCAGGATATGTCGCATTGGTTATTTAAAAATAACACATCTCAGCGATGTGAATATCACAATTGTGTTGCCTGGGAATGCTCCACTGAGCAACTTCAACATTAACAGCAGTTACTACTCAATGCTCCACTGAGCCACATTATAAACTCTCAACCACGCTCATCAGTGCCTGAGAACTGCTCCTAAACAATGTCTCTAATTACTCAGGCAATAATTACTCAAACAATAGCTCCTCAAACGATAGTTTCTCGAACCATAGTTACTCAAACGATAGTTACTCAAACAATGGTTAGTCAAACGATAGTTACTCAAACAATAGTTTCTCAAACGATTGTTTCTTAGACAATGGTTTAACCTGTGTTACTTCTCAATGCTCCACTGAGCAAGCTAACATTGAGAGTAGTTTCTACCTAATGCTCCACTGAGCAACTTCAACATTAACAGCAGCTACTACTCAATGCTCCACTGAGCCACATTATAAACTCTAAGTCACGCACATCAGTGCCTGATAACTGCTCCTAAATAATGTCTCTAATTATTCAGGCAATAGGTACTCAAACAATAGCTCCTCAAACGATAGTTACTCGAACCATAGTTACTCAAACGATAGTTACTCAAACAATAGTTACTCAAACGATAGTTACTCAAACAATAGTTTCTCAAACGATAGTTTCTCAGACAATAGTGTAACCTGTGTGTATATTCACTCAAACGATAGCTTAACTTGTGTTTAATTACTCAAGCAATAGTTTAACTTGTGTTTAATTACTGCTACTGCTAATTGGGTGCTGTTCCCGACACTAGGTCAGTGCCGACTTCCAGGTGTGCAATGAGGCAGAGTTCAGTGCCTCACCTAGACTTCTCGCTACAACCATAGTTGCATACCGAGAAGTGCAATGGACACAAAGGTGTACACGCCAGTGTGTGCCCTTTCCCAAGTACCCCAACTCCTACACTGGGACTGACACGTGCAATGAGACCAAAGGGTGAACTCAACCACGATGTCTCGGTCAAGCTACCAGATCGGTTCTAAAATACAACAGCGGTTCGGACTGTGCATACTAAATAGAATACGGTGAACTCACTACGTTGTGCCCTCTCCAATATCCCCGCATCGAGAAGAGTAGCTGCAATGGATACCTAGAGCGAGTATTGATGGGTCGTTATTTAACTGTCAGCTATTTTTAAGCGGTTACCGAGCCGTAACGGTAACCACCAGTTATGGATTTATAAAAATAACGGCTTAAAAAGTAACGCTTTTTACACTAAACTAGAATTCGAAATCGTGTCTGTTTCAGTTCTACTGCAACTAGGTTCGATGAATAAACATCGGTTTTCATCGGCAACTGTTATTTAACCATTTAACGGGATGAATAGCCTTGAGCTTGGGAATGCTAAATATGTATGGTTATACAGTATATAGCGGACTCTACTTCATAACATTATTATTTATACTAGTGTGCTCGCTCTCGCTCACAGCTTTAGGGACGTACGATCTTCGGTACAATAAAACGGTTTAATTTTAAATTTAACCGGTTGTTGATGGGGATACGGCATACGGACACTACTACACAGAGTTATTCTGTTAAACTGAGAAGCTGTTATTTTTGAAACAGTTGAGTTTCCCACTAGTATGTAAAGCCAAATATTTAATAATAAAAAATGTTGGGTGAAAAGATGAATTTCTGTAAAAACGTGTTATTACTTTCACTATAGACAACGCAAAATAGGGTTATTTCACGTGAAATTAAAGTACTTATTTATTTAAATTTATATACATTACCTAAGAAAACAGTTAACACGTCATTTTCGTTTGTCTGATAATAGTTATCAAAATGATAAAAAAATATAATGATACAACATTTTTTAATATCTATATACATTTAAATATAAAAAATTAAATGAATATATATATATATATATATATATATATATATATATATATATATATATATATATATATATATATATATATATATATACAGCGTGTTTCTAAATTGATGCGAAAAATTTTACAGGTGATTCTTTGGAGAAAAATAAGGGGTGTCTTTTTATTAAGTTTTTCTTGAAACCCCTTCTCCTCCAAGTTACAGCCCTCCAATTTTTTTTAAACTCAAACTCAATTTTTTATACTGTTGGCTGTTGTTTGCACAGTTTTTAAAAGTGGACTGATAAAGATGACCAGTGAACCGAAAATGTAACTAGAGATAGAGATCTTTCTAAGAAAGAATAAAAGCATAATGTAATAACAAACCATATGTACAGAATAAAGGCAAATTTCTTTACCGAAATTTTATGAGCTGCGTTATGTTATGGAGTTCTTAGAATTACTCCCTGTGTAGCAATTAAAGTTCTAACGTCTAGCGTCCCAAGACGTGATAAATAATGATATTTATTGATTCTTGCTGTGGCATTGACATTTACGTAAAGACCCCTCATAAAATAAATTTGTTAGAAATGACTAGTTTATAATTCCTAAAACATCTAAGTAAATACTAATATAAGACTCCTTTCTGATTTCTAAAAGTTTCACTTCAGAGTGGCAAAATATTTACGACACGCTTATTATAATTTCTTAACCCTTTGTTTCCTTTTCATATCGACAAAATTTGAGATTTATACACTACGTGAAATAACGGGGTAAAAATACAATGCATTTATACTAGTGTGCTCGCTCTCGCTCACAGCTTTGGGAAAATGTAGGATACTATCGATCGACTATCCAGTTTAAAATAACTGAAGCCGTTATTTTCAACGGTTATTATTAAATGACGTTAACGGCTTCAACTGTTAACAGAAAATAACCGTTTTTCCCATCACTAAGAGCGAGCTCAGCTGTGCCCCTCCCGAAATATGCCGATGCCAGTGAAATATTTCCACGCCCACCAGCATGACGCCCTACTGGGTGAACAAACAGCGTAAGTACCCCGCACCCCTTTCAAACCATCATCAATTTACTTACAAACAGGCCTTAGTTTAGTTACTTTTCGCAAACTGGCATTTTCAACAATCACTTAATTTATTAATATTGACGTAACCTCGTATAAATAACAAACTGTATTTAAACCTAAGCTACACTTTACTTTCATATAAGTTAATTATAAAATAATTGCTTAAAGCCCCATTGCTAAACATACTTATTGAAATTACTGTCTTATTTATAATTAAACAAATAATAAGCTGTGCGATAAATAAACAATATACGTTTTGTGAGAAACTCATCCCTTATTCCAGAAAACACTGAATACAACACTGAACTTCTACTGCACCAAACACGGTTAACGGTACAATGCCAATGAGTTGTATATGGCAAGCTAGATGATGGACACGTGGGTCCCTATATACTCTAGTGTTAGTGTCAAGAAAGGGGACTGATCTGTTATTCTCATTCTCAACTGTGACCCTAAGAGAGATTGGCGTCTAGGGTTGAACACACTGAAACCTTAAAGATGATCTTCAGCGAGATTTGAGAAGTAGGCAGATTGAGATCCCGTAATCGAGCTGCAGAAAAGCAACCTCTCCTTATTCTTCTTATTCACTAGAAAACCTGATTGGCGAAAAAGAAAAATTTGTAGCGGTCTGTCTGTTAGCTCCCGCGATCACTTTCGAGAGGATGCGCTATCGATTTAAAATATTGTTCACGGGTATCAGTCCACCAACGAACCGTTTGGAATGTTTTTGAGCGAAATAGCTTTCGGAGAAGGGTGAGATGTATGCGATTGATTGATTAAAAGCTGCACTTTAATATTAAAAGTTTAGTAATATATCGTTTTATAATATTTTTTTAAAACATAAATTCAGATATTACGACAGGCATGATATTTGCTCATGAAATTGGTAGGGTTAATAATGTAGGGGTAAAATATAAAGTTATTTTGTGAGCGAGTCATAGTCTTCACTTGACTGGAACCTGTGATAAGCACTGATAAGTACAATTTGGAGCACCCAATTCATCACAATACATTTTTGAGGCCTGACAATCGTTTCGCTAGCAAAGTTAGCGTCATCTGACGGGCGCCTCGACTCACCTCTGGTGACGCTAACTTTGTTAGCGAAACGATCGTCAGGTCTAGAAACTGTATTGTAATGAATTGGGTTCTCCAAATTGTACTTATGAGCCATCGACATCAAATTTGATACACACGTAGCTGTTCACAAGCGGATAGCCTGGATTATTTGTTTATAATATATTTAAAACGAAGTTAAGAAATAGGAGGCTGATTGGGGAAAAGTGGCACTTTTCCATTATAAAACTCGAGTTATAAGAACTTTATGGGTACATAAATACAAATATTACTCAACATCTGACATTCTCTCATGAGATTCAAGTGTGGGTTGATTATGGCGGGGTTAAGGTATTAGTAGTGGCAATGGTCGAGAGGCCAGCGCCATACAAGTAGGCCACATCAGCACCTTTTTGCCAAGCTCAGCATCAGCAACCATGCCCTACTCCTCCCAGGTTTCGTCACCAAACCTCTTCGACCTTAAAATAAAGATCATGGCGGTCTTCCATGGAGCGGAACTTACTTCTCCATGGCCTCCTTAGTCAATCTATTTGAGACATCAAAGACCACCTTCGTAGTTATGCCTATAACAGGCTCCGGGGCGCAAAACGGCTGCTGGGAACCAACCCTTGCGTAGTCCTTCCCCATCTCATTCCTCGCGTCGCCACAATGTCCCAGAACCAGCACAAACCTTACCCTCTTTGTTCTGGACAGCTCCCAAAAGTGTCCACGCACTCCTGAACAAGCATTAATCCAATTCCGAGCGCGCAGACCGCACGGAAGGCCGGCTGGATATCTGAACAAATACTAATTTTCTTTGTAATCAAGTTGAATTAATTAATTAATTTCATGGAATATATTTTTGCAGAGATTAGATTACCACAGCGATGTGGAAGTTATGATTCAATTTTCAGCTCTAATTTAAGAATGCTGAACCCGGACCTGTTTCCAAAAGTATTGAATTGTTATTTACGATCGTAAGGGTGATATGGTATAATTTATGTATGTATACCGTTTGAAGTAGGGTAAATAGTTGCCTGAATGATGGTCAATAGTAAATGCAAGAACCATGTTTGTTGCTTTTTGTATCAACTGTCAAACGTAGAAAAAAAATTCACTTACCGTCATGTTATTCTGAAAATTCTATTTGATTTATGGATAAAGTAAATATATAAAATATAAAAAGCAATTACCTGCTAGTTCCGGTGAAACACGGGAAAATGTAATTAACTTGCGTGTACTAACAAAAATATTGGTAAAGTGATATATTTTTATAATAATAATAATAATGATAATAATAATAATAATAATAATAATAATAATAATAATAATAATAATAATAATAATAATAATAATAATAATAATAGTAGTAGTAGTAGTAGTAGTAGTAGTAGTAGTAGTAGTAGTAGTAGTAGTAGTAGTAGTTAAAACAACTGTAGGCGTTAAAATTTATGTTCGAAGACCCGATCACAAAAACTCTCGTCCAAGAGTGCCCCCATAGAAAAAGGGTTGATAAGCAGAGTGTAAACACTTAGAAAGGAAATTGGACAACTGACGCAATAAATTGTGGGAGTACAGACAAGAAAATTACAGAAACGTGTAGAGGAAATAGTAGGCCGAGTTCGACAACACTGAGCACAAGATCCAGTCAACCACAATGCTTAAGAACGTTTGGGCGCCTTAAAACAGAAGCTTTCTGTATACGCAGAACGCTTGACGAGCGAGCAACAATAGGAAGTGTCACAATACATTTTTAAACGCTCTGAAATGACTTTCTACCGTCAGCTTAATTTAGTTAGCAGTGCAGACCGATACTTTTCCAAATAAGGAATAAATTAAAGAGTTCTGGAAAAGTCAACTAGCCCTACCAGCCTCCTGTAATATTGACGCCAGCTGTGTTAACGAAGAACACCGAACTTGTCAGCGTTATAAACAGATGCATCGTGAGCCGAAGTTATTAAAAAGGTTCTTAATTGGAAGGCACCCGGGCCCGATGGTGTCCAAAACTTTTGGCTAAAGAAATCGGGATATACACATCATCTATTGGCGGTGTTAATAAATGATGTTGTACTTGACCCAAAGAAGATGCCATTGTTTTTCACACAAGGAGAATCGTATCCTCTGCAAAAGGACCAGCAGTGTTCTGCAGACCCCGGCAGATATCGGCCCTATATAAGTTGATTACATCATGCCTTAAGAAACGCATATATGCGCACTGCTAAGCAAACGACAATTGCGAGCCAGCAAAAACGGTGTGCCAAAGGATCTATGGGATGCAAAGAACAGCTAATACTTGATTCAGTTGTGTGTAATTAAGCTTACAGTGGACGAATAAATCTCTTTGCTGCCTGCGTGGATTACAACAAGGCATTTGATTAAGTTACACTCGAATGACTTATAAGTTTGTTGAAATTCTATCGATACTTACATCCTGACGTTCCTTGAACAAACAATGTCTACCTGGAGAACAAAAATTCAGTTACGGGTACAAACGGGTGATAACATCGTAACCAGCACGATACCAAATAAAACAGCTATATTTTAGGCCACTCGCTAAGTCCATTGTGGTTCTACCTCGCATTGAATCCACTATCAGACCGCCTGATCTATATATGGCTTCCGTATAAAAGGCAGGTGGCAAATAAGGCTCAATCATCTATTGTATATGGATGATCTTAAGCTGAAGGCATCCATAAAGAACCACCTGGAACAACTCCTTAAAATCATGGAAGGGTTTTCCAGAGAATAGAATAGAATAGTCTTGAGGCACTTAGTGCTGTTTCCCTCTTCACGCATATGTGCAGTGGATCCAGATTCAGCATTTTCTCTATTACAGCTGATGATCTGAATAGCCGAAGATGCTGAAAATTTTGGAAAGATAGCTGTGCGCAAGTTCCAAAGCTGGTCAGCTCTTTAATAGTTGGCTGGTGTGGTATACTTGCAATATGGTAGGTGGTAGTGAAATTTTCCTTTACGTGATAGTAAAGGATTTTTTCACGCCCGAGGAGGTACCACCACTTGCATCAAGGGGCCGGTGAAGTCCCAACGGACGTTTCCGGTTCTGGTGTATAAGTCGGTTTCCCTTATAAACAAAAATGATGATGGCTCCTCCTTGTACAAAAGATTCCGGAGGCAAAATACCCCCCCATTCGGATCTCCGGGAGAGCGGTGTACAGGGGTGCCAGCATCGAGATTTACAATATCCTTCTCGAATATATGTGGCCTAAATTCTAACCTTAACTCCGTCCACCATTTCCTCCAGGCTAATAGGCCCCAACTCCTCTTCCTGACCGAAACTCAAATCAGTACCAAAACAGCCACTAATCGGCTTAATTTCCCGGGGTATGAGCTCCTTACTTCTTTTAGATTGCATGGAGGCGTGTGCGCGTACGTCCGTAGCAATCTACCCTGCACCAGACTCCCCAATTTAGAAACTAGAAGAAAAGACATGTTATGGATAAAACTCTCTCTCAGGGCTGCAACTAAATTCATCTGTTGCATTTACCGGTCACCTTCTGACAACAACTTTGTCCAACTCTTTGACCACCTTTCTGAAAAAACGGACCATCTGATTTCTGAACATCCTTCCTCCGAGGTCACTATTCTTGATGACTTCAATGTCCATAATAAGGAATGGCTAGGATCTTCAAAACCGATCCACAAGGAAGAGCAGCGGAGGCCTTTGCAGTCAGCAATTCTTTAGCCAATATGGTTTAACAACCTACTTACCTTCCTCGCATCCCAACACACAGCTCAAATCCCTTGGACCTCCTTCTTACTACAAATCCTGACTGCTATAAGATATCAGTCACCGCCCCCCTGGGTCGCTCAGACCACGGCATGGTCACTGCTTCCTGCGCAATGCAACCCGAGGTCACACAGTCATCACACCCACGTATCGTTTGGCATTACAACTCCGCGAAATGGGACGAAATGCGAGATTACTTTTCCTCATTTCCATGGGCGTCTTTCTGCTTCTCTCATCCTGACCCCTCTGATATCTCACAAAACGTCACCGACATTATCCAAGCTGGCATGGAGTTATTTATTCCACGCACACAGAAAACCTCTGCAGCCACTCAAAAGCCCTGGTTTTCTAAATCCTGTGACAAGGCCAGACTTGAAAAGGTCAAAGCGCACAAAAAGCTTCTACACAATCCCAGTCAAGAAAACCGTCAAGCATTTAACAACGCAAGAAACCGCTATGTCCGCATTCTTTCTGAGGCCAAAAACTCGTTTAATAACCACATCAAAAACAAAGTCCTCTTAAGCTCCAGCGGCAGCAAACCCTTCTGGACTCTTGCTAAATCTATTGGGAATAATTTCTGCAAGAGCACGTTCCCACCTCTTGTCTCAGGGAATGAAATTGTTTCTACCGCCCTGGGCAAGGCTGAACTTTTTGCCTCGTTGTTCGCCGGCAATTCTACTCTCAACCCAACTCCGAATGTTCAACCACCAACAGTCCCCAATGTCGCGCATAAAATGACGGATATCATTTTCAAAACTAGAAAGGTACGAAAGATGCCTCTTCTCTTAATACCAGGAAAGCCTCAGGCCTTGACGAGATCTCAAAAAATGCGCACCAGAACTTGCTCCTGTCCTGACGCGTCTGTTTCAGACATCTTACAATAGAGGCATATTCCCTAGTAACTGGAAAACTGCTCGAGTACAATCTGTCCCCAAGAAAGGATCGAAAGCGCTTCCTAGCAACTACAGGCCTATTTCTCTCCTTTCAGTCATCTCTAAAGTGATGGAAAAGTATATAAACACCGAATTACTAAAAAAGCACAGTCAAATCCACGACAGGCAGTATGGATTCCGTCAGCGCAGATCAACTGCCGACCTTCTTTCCTTTGTCACCCATTCTTGGAACAAGTCTATGGAACTACACGGTGAATCCCAAATTGTCGCTCTAGACATATCCAAAGCATTCGACCAGGTCTGGCACGCAGCGCTGCTTAATAAACTCTCGGCCTATGGCCTACCACCAAAACTCTGTACGTGGACAGCAAATTTCCTCTCCAACCGGAGCATTTCTGTTTTCGTGGATGGCCATTCCTCTAAACTGTATCCAATTAATGCAGGAGTTCCTCAAGGTTCAGCTTTAGCCCCTACTTTGTTTATTCTCCACATCAATGATCTCCTCTCTAGCACATCCAACCCAGTTCACAGTTACGCGGACGACAGCACCGTCCACTCCAATATACAATATTCTAAGCCTGTCTCTTTAGCCCAACTAGATGAGGATCGCAGACACATGGAGGGTTCTGTCTCCGTGGATCTCCAAAAAATATTAGACTGGGGAAGTAGAAATCTTGTACAATTCAACCCCACCAAATCACAGTCTTGCTTTCTTTCTCATAAGAGATACACCAGCCCTAGACCCATCACAATAAACAACCAAGTTATTCAAAGTAATGAGTCCTTTTTACTTGTTGGCATTTCTGTGGATCGAAATCTCAATTAGCACCAACATGTCACATCAATTGCAGAATCGGCTGCTAAGAAATTAGGTTTCCTCTTCCGGGCTCGCAAATATTTTTCACCAGCTAATCTCTATACTTTATATACTTCACAAATAAGACCAAACCTCGAATACTGCTCCCACATCTGGGGTGCTGCTGCCGCTTCTACACTCGCTATCCTGAACTCCATTCAAAAGAGAGCTATACGTCTCGTCGGTGACCCTACCCCTACCCAAAGGCTGCCATCCCTTGCCCACCAAAGTGCCGTTGGTGACCTCTCTCTCTCTCTCTCTCTCTCTTTTATAGATATCTGCACGGGCACTGCTCAGAGGAGCTTTCTTCCATAGTTCCTCCACCTGCTGCCCCCAACAGATCTACCAGGGGAACAGAGCGAATGCACCCTTTTACTGTCCAGGTCACCAGACATAGAACATCTTGTTATGCCCGCTCTTTTGTCCCGAGGACTTCCAAGTTGTGGAATTCCTTGCCGGCACATGTTTTTCCTTCTCCCCCGAACCTCCAAACCTTCAAGTCCAGAATTAACAAGTTGCCTCGTTCCTCCTTGTCGACACCCACGGTACGATAGTATTTAGGCTGTAAGCCCTCGTGGTGTGTTGTTGAAATTTAAAAAAAAATTAATACGAGAATTGAAACTGAACCTAACATAAGTTTTAGGGGCGCTGATTTGGAAAATATTCTTACAGTCGTGATAAACGCCTCCGTGGCCGTGCGGGAAAGTTGATTCAGACTTTCCAATACGGACCCGGGGGACGACGTTTCGAGGCTCACCGGCGGCGGATGATCTTTCAAATCACTGTCGTCGTTGAGATCGAGCTTAAGGTGGAGGGTAGGTTAGTTTAGATGAGCAAAAAGGGTCAGCAATGGCCTAATTGCCAGTAAGCATCTTACCTTTTACCTTTTTACAGTCGTGATCTCGATATAAACATACCTTGAAAACGGAGCTCCGTTTAGAATATTAATTTTTCAATAAGCCATCAGCTAAATAGTTTCAGATAAACGTCAATGAACAATAGGTGCTCTCATAATCACATACTAGGTAACCTTTCAAAACACAATGTCATTTACTCTGTGCTCATAAGCATAGTGAACCCAACAAAAGAACAATTAATTTTTTATATTGTTTATACATTCTAATGTTCAATTGTTTTTGTAAATGTAAGAAAACGATAGATTTAACCGGTTTCCAAATAACAATTCAACCTCATTTCCGATACACATAATTTGCATTCAATGGAATTTCGCGCTTCTTTGTGTAATGTTTCTATGAACGTAAGTCATGATCAAGGACAAAATGTTTATCTTAAATGAATTTCAGGATAAAGTACGCATACGTTATGATTCTAAAATAATTAGAATACTTTCCGGCAATATAATATTAGTAACCAATATCAGAAAATTATTGTGTCAGAATGTCAGGTATTTCCAGAGTACCTTGTTGCGGTTGACTAATTAAACCTGAAAGTACAATAAAAAGCAAAGTATGATCACCTATTAAATAGTAATTATTATAACGTGAGCATTTTTTCACCGAAGAAAACAAACACTGATTATTCCAAAAGCTTAATATCATGTATTTTTTAAGGAAAACCCAGATTATATGACTTAATACAGTTTCATAAATGTTTTTGTGCCTAATTGATCTAATTAAAACATATTCAGACGCAGCAATTGCGCTAATATTAATTAATTTTTAGTTTTATCCTATTCGTGAACGTTTAGCAAGGTAAGTGATACACAAAGTGAGTCGCAGATGAAAGAGAGGAAGTTTGGCGTTTTTGCCAAAACTTTTTAAATAAAGTGTATAAATTAAAGTATATGGTTATTTTGGATTGTACAGAGTGTGCCAAAATCCGGGCAGTACTAAGTTGGTATTTTTTATAGAACACCCTGTGTACTATTCGATTTTTAGTGAATTTTCTTTAAAAAAATTCACTAATGAGGAGATCCCGACTTTCGAATTTTGAAAAAAATTCTTCAAATGAGCGCTAGTTAGGGCCCCCAGAACACATATCCGGGGTCAGTTTCAATTTTTTATATATATATATATATATATATATATATATATATATATATATATATATATATATATATATATATATATATATATATATATATGTATGTATGTATCACACCGATAACTCAAAAAATAATGGACCGATTTTAATTAAATTTGGTGAATACCTTCCTTTTGCAAATGGCTAAGTTCGTTAGTCAGGAAAATCGGCCTAGGTTTTCCCGGAAAATTTTGTGTTTTCTTTCAACAAAAAAATTATATCTCCGGAATTAACAAAGTAAGGGCAGCCAAATTTGGTACGCTGGTTTATATGTGAGCTACCTACCAAAATTTAGCTATGTAGGTCAAAATACAAAAAAGTTATGGGCATTTAAAGAAAAATTAATTGGGGTTTTCCTCAAAACGTCAGTGACAATTTAAAACGTCAAAATTCGCAACATTTAGGCAAAGAACTTGAATCTAATACGGGCTATGGAAAGAAAATGTGTCAAGAAGAATGTTTTACAAACCCTGAAGTCTTAGTTTCAACCGTCATTGTCCTTCATTTTACTAAAATATTTCCAAAAAATTCATTTCAAATAGACCCTTTCTCTGATGCTTGGCAGTAGCCTTAGCTGTAGAGTTTATCGTTTAATAGTACATAATTTTTTCGAATTTTCGTAAAAAATCAACAAAGCTCAGTGTATCCGTTATTATACAAGATATGAAAAAATATTGTATACATTAATTATACGGTGTCTTGAGCTACATCTTAAAAAATTATTGCTACAATCACAGGCTGGCCCATAAGTCGTTGGTGATACAAATAATTTTTTTAGTCGAAAACGCCTTATGTTTTTGCATTTTCCATCGAAATATAATGCATGTTGGTAAGTTAAGAAATTCTGGACGCAGAAAGTGCGTTATGGTACCAAATTTGATTAAATGCTTCATATTTGAAAAGCTCAATTTGCTATTAACCTATAAGGTTGGCCAAGAAACGGATTTTTTTCGGTTACACTTTAAGTTTACTTTCGGAAATTTATGTAGGTTTTCAAACAATAAAGTTATTTTGATGAAACATGGTACATTGTTTTTACTATATATGTTATACTGGTAATCAAATTTAATGCCTGCTTTCTAAAAAAAAACACACATATTTGCTATTAAAAACATTTTTAGGAAAATTCACTACCATAACGCACTTGCTGCGTCCCGAACTTTTAATACTACGTGTGATTCTAAAACTGTCTTGTTATAGGTATAATATAATATTTAAAATTTACGTTTTCGTGAATTTATTTTATCTTTAAAAAAATTTACTAATGAGGAGATCCTGACTTTTGAATTTTGAAAAAATTTCTTCAAATGAGCGTGAACTAGGCCCCCTAGAACCCACGTCCAAGTTCAGTTTCTATATTTATATGTTTATATATATATATATATATATATATATATATATATATATATATATATATATATATATATATATATATATATATATATATATATATATACAGTGTGTCCCAACTGGATGGGAATGTATTGCTATATCCGTTATTATTAGAAATAGGGAGACGGTTGAATTAGCAATGTTTTGTAGAATTTCATGCTCATTCCAAGTGTGGCTTGTATTTTTCCCTGCCTCTTTTCGTTTTCGAATTATTTTGAAAAAACAAAATTTGTCGATTTCTTTTTCTTCAATATCTAAGTAGGCGTTGATCTGACATGTTATGACTTGCATATTATCAGGACACTTTTTACAGAGCAATCTTTTTGTGCTATTCTCAGCTTTGGATTGTCATTTGTTTTTGAGCTACATGTATCAACGTTTGTTTTTATTATGGCAGCCATATTGGATTTTTTGCTCATGTGATAATTTACAATACTTAATTGCTTAGGTGCTTAATGCTAGGTAATATTATGTGAAACAGTTTAATAACAAAACCCGTCAATAACAAATAGAAACTTTAACTCCACAAAACAACACAATTAGAAACGGAACTCAACAAATAATAAAATAGAAACTTAAAAATACACTAAATAGAAAATTGTTTAATATGGCCACCGTTTTGTTCAATGCACTTTACACACCTTTTTGAAACATGCCTGCAGGTGAGGGTGTTTTGGTTAATATGATTTATAGCTTCCGTGATTCTGTTTCGTAATTCATTGATATTTTGTGGTGGATCGAATTTATACACATCATTCTTCAGAGTACCCCAAAAATAAAAATCCATGAGTGTTATAACAGGACTTCGAGCACACCAATGAACCGGCCCGTTGTTACAAATGACACGATTATTAAAATTTTGGTACAGAAATTCTTTGACGATCCTAGCATTGTGAGCTGGACAACGGTCTTGTTGGTAACAAATCTCGTCTAAATTATCATGAACTCTTCTAATTGTTGGTAAGATATCATTTCTTAGTAGAATAAGATACCATTCCCCAGTTAAATTACTTTAAAAAAAGAACGGACCAACAATAAAGTTACCTGATTTTTTTTAATTAACTGCCTAATCTACAAATAAAAATAACAGTTTTTTAACTAATAAGCCGCACCAAACATTAATACCAAATCTGTCTTACAATCGTCTGTCTTCCTTTAGATGGAAATTTTCATTTGCCCAATAATGCCTATTATGGCGATTATATACACCACAATTCGTAAATCTGGATTCATCAATCCATATTATTTTCAAATGCAAACTTTCATCTTGCTGACATTGTCCTTGATACCATCTGCAGAATTTAAGTCGATCAGGGTAATTGTCAACATTTAAGCCTTGTACGATTGTAGGTTTGTATGGATGGTAATGGCCTTGTTTTAATGCACAGTGTACCGTACTTTTTGGAACGTCAATTTATTCACCATAAAACCGAACAGATTGCGGTGGGTTTTCGTTTGAAACCTGTAAGACGGCCTTCTTTCTTTCTTCATTTCTTGGCATTCGTAGTTTCTTTGCGTGGAAGCTACCGTCGTTCAATAGATTGGTCACTATCCTGCGAAATATTTTGGTGTTTGGTTGTCGTCTATCTGGGTAGTTGTTTTGATATGAATTTGCACCTGCCTTGGTATTTCGGTTAGAACGAATATAACATTCCAACATACCAAAATATTCTTCATTACTGAACATGTTGTTGAATAATATTTAAAATAATCAGGAAACAAATTATTTAGTACAACAATTTAAGCAACGTGTTAAATACACCTCAAATTGTTCAGATAATTATGAATGACAGTATTCTTAATTGTCGCGATAGTGTTATATCCATAGCAACTTTTCTTCTGTTGTTTTTTAGTTGACTTACGTTTAAAAACCAAACGATTTTCAAAGGCGTATTCGCTAATCACTAATCTGCTTTTTGTTGAGTTCTGTTAGTAAATTTAGTTATTTACTAGGTTTACCTATTTAATTAAATTATAGCAATATTTTAGGATAATGTTGTAATGTAAAATATCATTTGTAATAATGGGCCGATTCACTGATGTGCTCAAAGTTACTATTTTTTTATCGTGAATCATTACATAAAATTATGTTAAAAGTAGAAGTCTGTTGTTAGACTCCATGGCCTACTGATTTTTGAACACTTTTTTTTGTCATTTGTTTTCTGGTATTGGATTTCATAGCCTACTATCCTCAAAACGGTTTTTCTCAAAATTGTCAGTGAAATTACAAGATTGGGGGTCATAATTCATTGAATGAGAATTGGAACCTGTAATGAGCACTGATAATTAACATTTAGAGAACCCCATTCATCCAGTATTCAGACCTGACGATAGTTTCGCTAAGAAAGTTTACATCATGAGAGGAATGAATTACAGTTAGCAAAATGATCATCAGGTCTGAAAACTGTACTGGGATAAATTTGATGACTAAGTTTTACTTATGGTGAAGGTACTAAACTCAAACTTAAGGATGACGTGGGTTCAAATCGTGAAAATGTATAAATGTAATTAGTTTTCTGACCTTGTTCAAATGATTAAAAATAAAAATAACGACATAAATGAGATAAAACAACATAGATGCATTATGACAGATGTAGCAAGCATCCAAAATATTATCTGCAGGTAACGTTTTCATGTAATTACAATTAATTATTCTAATCAATCACTGCAGATCTATTCAAGTATAAAAACCTGATTGTAATTAATTATTGTCGATTTGTTTCAACGTCAATTGGTCAACATCACTTATATTAGAGCGGATGTTAACATATTTAGCAACACTATTTGTAACTTTAACATTAGTTATATTAAAACTTTTACTACAATTTTACAGGAAAAAAAGATGAATAATTGCTCTTAAAAGTATTTCACTTAACTAATTATTGCTTAAAAAGTAACAAAAATCACCTAACGCATTGACGAACAACCGGTAAACATACCTAGAATAACGCGGATGCATTTTAGTGAATTTTCTTAAAAAAATTCACCAATGAGGAGATCTGTCTTTATATATATTTTTTATTTCAACAACACACCACGAGGGCTTACAGCCTAAATATTATCGTACCGTGGGTGTCGACAAGGAGGAAAGAGGCAACTTGTTAATTCTGGACTTGAAGGTTTGGAGGTTCGGGGGAGAAGGAAAAGCATGTGCCGGCAAGGAATTCCACAATTTGGAAGTCCTCGGGACAAAATAGCGGGCATAACAAGATGTTCTATGTTTGGTGACCTGGACAGCAAAAGGGTGCATTCGCTCTGTTCCCCTGGTAGTTCTGTTGGGGGCAGCAGGTGGAGGAACTATGGAAGAAAGCACCTCTGAGCAGTGTGCGTGCAGATATCTATAAAAGAGAGAGAGGTCACCAACGGCACGTCGGTGGCCAAGGGATGGCATCCTTTGGGTGAGCGTAGGGTCACCGATGAGACGTATAACTTTCTTCTGAATGGAGTCCAGGATAGCGAGTGTAGAAGCGGCAGCAGCACCCCAGATGTGGGAGCAGTATTCGAGGTTTGATCTTATTTGTGAAGTATATAAAGTATAGTGATTAGCTGGTGAAAAGTATTTGCGAGCCCGGAAGAGGAAACCTAATTTCTTAGCAGCCGCTTCTGCAAGTGATGTGACATGTTGATGCCAATTGAGATTTCGATCCACAGAGATTCCAACAAGTGAAAAGGACTCATTACTTTGAATAACTTGGTTGTTTATTGTGATGGGTCTAGCGCTGGTGTATCTCTTATGAGAAAGAAAGCAAGACTGTGATTTGGTGCGGTTGAATTGTACAAGATTTCTGCTTCCCCAGTCTAATATTTTTTTGAGATCCACGGAGATAGAACCTTCCTAAGAATAGTGACCTCAGAGGAAGGATATTCAGAAATTAGATGGTCGGTTTTTTCAGAAAGGTAGTCAAAGAGCTGGACAAAGTTGTTGTCAGAAGGTGACCGGTAAATGCAAAAGATGAATTTAGTTGCAGCCCTGAGAGAGAGTTTTATCCATAGTATGTCTTTTCTCCAGCTTCTAAATAGGGGAGTCTGGTGCAGGGTAGATTGCTACGGACGTACGCGCACACGCCTCCATGCAATCTAAAAGAAGTAAGGAGCTCATACCCCGGGAAATTAAGGTGATTTGTGGCTGTTTTGGCACTGATTTGAGTTTCGGTCAGGAAGAGGAGTTGGGGCCTATTAGCCTGGAGGAAATGGTGGACGGAGTTCAGATTAGAATTTAGGCCACATATATTCGAGAGGGATGATGTAAATCTCGATGCTGGCGCCCCCTGTACACCCCTCTCCCGGAGATCCGAATGGGGGGTATTATATATAATATATATATATATATATATATATATATATATATATATATATATATATATATATATATATATATATATATATATATATATATATATATATATATATATATATATATATATATATATATAACATAAACTAAAAACTAAGAAACAAATTAAGCACCAGTAAATGCACTAGCGCGCGTGATGACTTCTTTTAGAGTGCCTTCTCGGAACCAATTCCTTTTAGAGCAGGCGGTTGCGGTGATGCCGCTTTCACATTATTGTTTATGTGATAAATATTCTGAACTGTGTCGTACCGATAACTCAAAAAATAACAAAGCGATTTGGATAAAAGTTGGTAGTTGCCTTCCTTTTGCAAGTGTCTTGGATAAGTTCGTTAGCCAGGAAACTTTCAACAGTTTTTTCCTGGAGAATTTTGGGTTTTCTTTCGGAATTTTTTTGTATCTCCGAAAATAACAAAGCCATGGCAACCAAATTTGGTACTCGGGTTTACACTATTAAACTAACCCTACAAGCCAAAATTTAAAAAAAATTGGGTGCCTCTGATGACCAGAGAAAAATGCACAAAGTCAAAATATTTTGTGTGGATAACAAGATCTATTGTTTATTACAGGCAAAGATTAGGTTTTCTTGGCACAAAAAGGTCAAGAAATAACAAAAATCACTTTTAACTTTTATAGTTTTTCTTCTCAAATGTCAAAGTCGCGATTTGAAACGTCAAAATATGCAATTTTTAGTGGGAGAATCTGAAACAAATACGGGCTATGTAAAGCAAATGTCATAATAAATGTGTTTTACAAAACCTTAAGTTCAAGCAGCAACCATCATTGTCCTTCATTTTACTAAAATATTTGCAGAAAATTCATTTCAAATAGACCCCTTCTCTGATGCTTTGGCAGTTGCTTCAATTATTGCGTTTGTGGTTTAATAGTGTATACCCTCGCGAATTTTCGTAAAAAAAATTGTTATTGAGCATACCGCGACTTTAAAATTTTGTAAATATTTCTTCCGACGAGTGCGAACTAGGCGCCTCCGTGGTCAATGTCAGTTTTTACATATATATATATATATATATATATATATATATATATATATATATATATATATATATATATATATATATATATTTGTGTGTGTGTGTATGTGTGTAAAAACTGAAATTTATCTTCGGAAAATTTTTGTACTTTTTCAAACAAAAAGTTTGTTTGATGAAATACGGTACATTGTTTCCACTATAATATAGGTTATACTTGTCTGGTAGTGCCTCGGTGGTTCAGAGGTAATAACGCGTGCCTCTGAACCGAAGAGTGCTGGGTTCGATCCCAGGGTTCTCCTTTCACTTTTTCAGTACAAACTGTAACATTAACATCAACCGAGGTTCTGGCATTGTATTTGAGCAAGTTGAATGTCTGCACGTTCCGCCCTTCGGAGAGGACGTAAAGCAGTCGGTCCCTTGTCCATGCGATGTTGGGCACGTTAAAGATCCCTACACTCCTTACAGAAAGGCGGGGGTTTGGCAAAATTTCATGGATATTGAGGTGAAACTGCTCCCTGGCGTCGATGATTGGCCATAGGCCCGAAAATAGACCGACGTTAAAGAAACAAAACAAACTTGGCTCGTGGAGTTTTTGTCAGACTGGTTTTTTTGGAAAAATTTTCAGTTCATCTTCGGAAAATGTTTGTACTTTTTCAAGCAAAATGTTCGTTTGATGAAATATGGTACATTGTTTCTACTATAAATGTGGGTTATACTGGTAACCAAATTTGATACTTGATTTCGTTAAAAAAACATATTTAAGAACATATTAAAAAACATTTTTATTAAAATTCACTTCCATAAGGTACTTGTTGCGTCCAGACTTTTCTTCTTTTTAGTTAATTTTCGTAAAAAAAATCACCAATGAGGATATTACGACTTTTGAATTTAGAAAACATTTCCTCAGATTAGCGCGAACTAGACCCGGAGGCAGTTTTCATTTTTATATATCTATATACAGTGTGATAATAAATTTTGGAGCGTAATTTACAAATGCGTTATTTAATTTTTTCAAGATAAACGCTCGAACAGGTCAATTTTATCTTCTTTTTTTTCTTTAACGTCGGTCTATTTCCGCGTTATAGAAAGGAAGTCGTAAATATTAATTGCGTTTGAGATTTATGAAGGGTTTTCTTACTTTTACGTAGACATATTTCCGCGACTATAGCCAATCACCGGCGCCAGCGAGCAGTTTCACCTCACTATCCAAGAAATTTTGCCGAACCCCTGCCTTTCTATAGGCATCACAGGGGCCATGACTTCAACCCCAACAGCCTCCATGGAGGAGTTGCTGGATCTGTTCCCCCCCCCCCACACTTAATTATCATGGAAGAGGCCGGCTAGGAATGTACAGACTAGCCTGCAATGGTAGACTAAAGATCAACCCAGGCTGCAGGGGCCACTGTAAAATTCAGGAGATCGTAAAGGAGCCCATGCTTGAAATGAGGTTAGACTTCGCGGGCCCGCGAATCTGCAGGGAAAACAATTTTACAGTGGAAATACCCGACCGCGAGGAATGGCAGGGGGAGACGCCGAGCCTACCACGGGACGCGCTCGTCTCGTTAACAGACGGATCCGGCGGGGAGTGTGGGACGGGGGCAGGCGGAAGGACCCAGGGTAAGTCACATTATTTCCCTCGGAGCTCATTCAACGGTCTTTTAGGCCGAAATGTACGCCATCTTACATTGCGTGCGAGAGAACAAGAGCGGGGGCTCCGCCAACAAACGGATCCTCATAGCCACAGACAGCCAGACATCCCTTAAGGCCCTTGGTAGCCCACGGGTAAATTCCAAGCTAGTAGCTGAATGCCAAGACGAGAGGAGCGACCTGGCTGGACAGGATGAGGTCACCCTCATCTGTGTGCCGGGTCACTCGGGAGTCAATGGCAATGAAGAAGCTGGTAGTCTCGCGAAGAGAGGGTCAGCAGAACCTTTTATGGGACCAGAATCGGTCCTGAGCGTGATGAAAAGCACTGCCAGGGGAGCCATTGAGTGCTGGGTCAGAAACGAACATAAGGTCTACTGGGCAAACTGTCCAGGGCTCAGACATAGAATTTTGTGATTATTCTGAGGTATCCAATCACATGGTGGCGTATGTTTCATTTATTTCGAGAAATTTCTACAGTGCCGTACCAACATTTTTTTCAACTTGTTTCTAACACCATTTTACTGACAAACCAAGACAAATATGGAAATAAGTCAGGATATACTTTTCGTAGACAATTAAAAGCTCTATTAAAAATTTCCAACAAAAGGTTACTGCAGGGCCGTACTAACATTTTTGTGTAACTGAATTATAAAGAACTCATATAATTCCGCCACTTGTTGCTTGAGCGTTATGAATGGACGTTGTGTATCAAATTTGGTTTGTCTATCTCCATTTTATCACAAAATATAAAAAATAATATTTTTTTTATATTAAAGTTTTGACCCTGAGAACTGGCTTATTCAGTCACTGTCAGTCTTCAAAATGAACAAAGATCCATCTGACCTTGCTTTTCACAATGGCAAAACCTGTCTTGAGAATGTTAATCTAACAAGCTCTTTAACTTTTTTCTTTTATCTCCCTATACACTTGCTGTTTACCAAAAATAGATAATAAAATTAAAGCTTACATACATATCCACGCACACGCATACGCAAGCGCATATACACTCATGTATACGCACTCACGTCAACAGGATTTATACGTCCAGTACTTAACACTAGGTGCAGGACAGAAAATGCACATTATTTCCTCATTTACACATACATATGCATGCACACATCTACGCTACAAGTTGCTGCAGGAGAAACACTGGGACACTTTTCACACCAATGGAGCCTGTCATAGTGCTTTCTAGCATACTCGGGAGGCTGCGGTCAAAATAGGTTAACACAAGGAAAGACACAAAGGAACTTACTTTTATCTCTCTGACTATACATTAATCTGCTAAGTTTATTTAGTATCCCTTAAGACTATATACCAAGAGCTATATAAACCTAGCTAACTTAGAGTCTTTAACAAAACACATGCAAGCTACCATGACACTTTTATTACAAACAGCTTCATACATAAGTGATGTCACATCAAGTGGAAATGAAACATTGTATTTTATCAAATTACAAAATAATATTTTTCTTTGTTCATGATGCATAATACAGGAAAAAATCAAATGATTCAGATCAGCTGGGCTGGTATTGTCGCATGAGCAAACTGGATTGTCTTCTTATTTTATACAAATGGGACTTAAAAGCACCATGTCCTATGATAATTCTATTAAGTGTCGTAGACAAATACCTAGGAAGCAACAGTTCTTTGTAAATCGGCTTTTTTCTGAGATTAGGGATGATACTACTGAAGTGCTTGTTACAGCTACTGTTCAACTTATTCCAATGATCCTGCCACCTTATATTACACACATGTTTTACTTGCGGAAGTAGATCTCTGTTACTGTAAAAGTCATGTTCACAACCTGTTTTAGTTACTTTTTTAGCAAAATAGTCGCCCTTTTCATTACCCTCAAGCTTTGAGTGCCCTTTTACCCATATGAAAGTAACTCTTTTGTGCTGTTGTTCCAAGACCTCTAATTGATAAGCAATATCATATATTACCCTGGACTGATATATACCATTTTCAAGATTCGATAAAGTTCTTAGCAGTGAAAGGAAATCGGTCAAAACAACAAAGCTACTCATATTTTGGTTACAGGCTAGTATGGCAACAGCTTCAGCAGTATAAATTGAAGTGAACTTTGGCAGACTAAATAGCTCAACATAATCTGATTGTTTAATGTACACCGCGCATCCCACTGAATCTTGAATTTTTGACCCATCAGTATAAATCTTGACCGCTTCTTTATATGGTTTTAACGCTTGTTTCAATATACAAGTATTCATATCTGGCATGTTAGTAAATATGGGTATAATAATGTGAGGTTTTATCAGTTGTATGTTATAAGAAAAATCAAATCTTAAATTAAGGATTTCTTTCGCAGACCAATGAGAATATTCGATTTTCAAAGAAGCGTCAAATAATGGTGGTGAAGTTTTGTTTCTCCAATAGTTGTGCGTAAGATGGATCACAGCTAGCTGTTGAATTTTCATGAACGTGACCTGAAGGTCTGAGCTAAAGTTTTTTATAAGAAATTTACAGGATAACAAAAGAGAAGTTTTGATTGCCCCTGTTATGATTCTAAGAGCTTTATATTGGATTCTGTCAATTTTTGTTAATAGCGTGTTAGAAGCAGATCCATAAAATATAGAGCCATAGTCTAAGATAGACTTAGTGTATGCTCGATGAAATGTCATTGCAGTTGACATGTCTGCACCATGATTTCTGCGTGTAGTGTATTTTAAAATATTTAAGCTTTTCTCTGCTCTATCTTTTAGAGAATCTATATGGTTTTTCCATCTCAGTCTTTGATCGAGAGTGATTCCTAAGTATCTGAGAGAAAAATAATCTTTTTTTTTCAAACCTATATCTCGGAAACTACAGAGTTTCAGACATATATTTATAAGACCTTTTCTGATTATTTTGAGATGCTCAATCATCCCACGGCGGGGTCCCACAGTTTATGATGACACACTATAAGTATAACAAGAAGTGAAGATGATTTCTATGGAAATTCGCTACCATAACGCACTTGCTGCGTCCAGACTTTTTTATTTCTCTCCACTTTTCTTAATTATTTGAAACTGATAATTGTTTTGTTGTAACCCATTCTGCGGAAAACTCATAACGCATTAGATTTTTTTCAAATTCTTACAATCCATGTTATGTGCAGTGCTGCATTTACTGTGTTAAACTGTTTTAATAATAACATTAAAAAGCCATATAAGATGCATTTATGTATATACACATAATCTTTAAATGTAAATAAGCTGACCTTTACCTTAGAAAAAAACGACTATAATAAATAACTTAACGAGCAAGGTCTCTCAGAAGCATAAAGCACCTGATGATATCTTTCCCACAATGTGAGGTATTTTAGCATAAAAATAAAGTTATTCATAAATTTCGATATCGTTTAATTAAATGTCACCTTATTAGACGTGTTACTAATTTCCAAAATAAAGGATATATAGTGACGTAGTACACACGTGTTGAGATGATCTATATAAATCTTATATAACTAATAATTCTAATTGATGATAATGAAAACACTTAAATGAATGTTATCTCTTAGATGCCCACACAGAAGATTTTAAGATCATGTTAATTTTGGCATGACATTCTTCATAAATCACAAACAAGACTATAATTTATGATAAGTACACTTTGAGAAACCCAAATCACCACAACACTTATTTCAGAGACCTTACGATCGTTTCGTTGACAAAGTCAACATCTTCAGAGGAAGATAAATTCAGAATTTATCTTCCCCTGAAGATGTTGACTTTGTCAACGAAACGATCGTAAGGTCTCTGAAATAAGTGTTGTGGTAATTTGGGTTTCTCAAAGTGTACTTATTAGTGCTCATCACAGGTTCCAGTTTTCACATAGTGTATAATTTATGATGTCTTGTAAAACACATTAAAAAAATTCGTGACGGAGCAAGTGCATTATGGTAGTACATTTTCACAAGCATTGTACACTGTTAGTACGACATACTACTAAAATTATTACTTTAAATTTAAACCCACCTTGAGAGCCTCGGTGGTTCAGGGGTAAGAACGTGTGCCTCTGAACCGAAGGGTACTGGGTTCGATCCCAGGGTTCTCCTTTCACTTTTTCAGCACAAACTGTAACATTAACATCAACCGAGGTTCTGGCATTGTATTTGAGCAAGTTGAATGTCTGCACGTTCCGCCCTTTGGAGGAGGCGTAAAGCCGTCCGTCCCGTGTCCATGCAATGTTGGGCACGTTAAAGATCCCTACCCTTCTTACAGAAAGGCAGGGGTTCGGCAAAATTTCCAGGATAGTGAGGTGAAATTGCTTCCTGGCGTCGGTGGTTGGCCATTGTCGCGGAAATAGGCCGACGTTAAAGAAACAAAACACACACACACACAAACTCACCTTGAAGATCGGTTTTAGAGATCCCAATATGTGCTCATTTAAAGAATTGTTTCTTAAGTGTTACCATCGATATATCTCTATTATCATAAAAGTCTGGACGCAGCAAGTGCTTTATGAAAGTGAATTTTCATAAAAATGTTTAAATAACAAATATGTTTTTAATTCAAGCAGGCATCAATTTGGTTACCCGTATAACCTATATCGTAGAAACAATGTACAATATTTTATCAAGATAACTTGTTATTTAAAAATGTGCAAAAATTTGTCGCAAATAAACTTTAAATGTTTCCGAGGAAACTGCCTTCCTAGCCAACTAAGCTTAGGATAGTAGCAAATTAAATTGTTGAAATTTGAAGCATTTAATGAAAATTCGCTTACAAAACGCACTTACTGCGTCTCGATTTTTTTACAAATATGCATCATATTTCGATGAAAAATGCAAAATTGCAATAATATAAGGAATGTTCGAAAAAAATTGGCCTCTGATTGTCAAAATAATTTTATAAGATGCAGCTCAAGACACCCTATAATTAACGCATACATTTTTTTCCCGTATCTTGCATAATAACAATTATATCGACTTTTACCGTAAAAATGCGGCACCCTGTATATATGCAAACAGATAGAAACTGAAATTAAACCCAGATATGGATTCTAAGGGGCCTAGTTTGCACTTATTGGAAGAAATCTTTTTAAAATACAAAAGTCGCGGTCTTCGCATGAACGAATTTTTTCTACGGAAATTTACTAAAAATTATTTAAACCATAAACTTAAGTAAAACTACTGCCAAAGTATCAGAGAAATGGACTATTTAAAATGAATTTTCTGGAAACATTTTAGTAAAATGAAGGACAATGGCGGTTGAAGCCGAAACTTAAGCGTTTGTAGAATACTCTTCTTGTGAGGTTTTCTTTACATAGTCCGTATTTGTTTCAGGTTCTTTGCTTAAATGTTGCCAATTTTGACATTTCAGATCGACGTTTTATGGAAAACCCCCACTTTTTTAATACCTATAACTTTTGTCTTTCAACTTACAGACCCAAATTTTGGTACATGGTTCACTTCTTATAATACAAACACGTTTACCAAATTTGGTTACCCTTACTTTGTTATTTCCGGGGCCATGAAAATTTTCCGAAAGAGAAGACAAAATTTTCTGGGATAAACTTGGGCTGATTTTCCTGTCTAACGAACTTATCTACGACCAAAAAATTGAGAGATCTATTTTAAAGAAAGTCACTCTGTACTAAATACTCGATATATTTCGCTTGAGTACCCAAGCATCTCCAGGAGTAAGCACTGTAAGTAATTGAAAAGTAACTGCCCTTAAAAGTATATATATATATATATATATATATATATATATATATATATATATATATATATATATATATATATATATATATATATATATATATATATATATATATATATATACCACCGATAACTCAAAAATAATGGGCCGATTTTGATCAAATTTGGTATATACCTTCTTTTTGCAAGTGGCTTGGATAAGTTTGTTAGTCAGAAAAATCGGACCAGGTTTTCGGAAAATTTTGTGTTTTCTTTCGAAAAAAGAATTATATCTCCGTAAATAACAATGAAATGGCAACCAATTTTGGTACGCGGTTTTATATCATTATGTGTCAATTATTTACTAAAATTTAACTCTGTAGATTCAGAGACAAAAAAGTTATAAGCATTTAAAGAAAAATAAATTGGGGTTTTCCTTAAAACATCACAGTCGCGATTTAAAACGTTACCATTGGCCACATTTAGGCAAAGAACCTGAAACCAATACAAGCTATGGAAAGAAAATGTCTCAAGACGAATGTTTTACAAAGCCTGAAGTCTTTGCTTCAACCGTCATTGTCCTTCATTTTACTAAAATGTTTCCAGAAAATTCATTTCAAATACTCTTTCTCTGATGCTTTAGCAGTAGGCTATATAGTTTATCGTTTACTGGTATATAATTTTTGTCGAATTTTCGTAAAAATCAATAATGCCCAATATATCCGTTATTACACAAGATATGAAAAAAAATTATATACCTTAATTATAGGGTGTCTTGAGCTATATCTTAAAACATATTTCTACAATCACAGGCTGCCGCATAAGATGTTAGTGATACAAATTTTTTTTTAATCGAACACGCCTTATGTTATTGCATTTTTGCATTCTCCATCGGAATGTAATGCATGTTTGTAATAAAAGAAATTCGGGACGCACCAAGTGCGTTACGGTAGCGAATTTTCATTAAATGCTTCAAATTTGAATAGCTCAATTTGCTATTAACCTGTAAGGTTGACCAAGAAACCAGTTTTTACGGGAACATAATTCAAAATATATACCTAACCTGTAACTAAGTTCAAAAAATCTGGACGCAGCAAGTGCGTTATGGTAGTGAATGTTTTTAATAGCAAATTTGTGTTTTTTTTTTCAGAAAGCAGGCATCAAATTTGGTTACCAGTATAACCTATATAGTAGAAACAATGTGCAATGTTTCATCAAAATTACTTTATTGTTTGAAAATGTACAAAAATTTCCGAAAGTAAACTTAAAGTGTTCCGGAAAAAATTCGTTTCTTGGTCAACCTTATAGGTTAATAGCAAATTGAGCTATTCAAATATGAAGCATTTGATCAAAATTCGCTACCATACCGCACTTGCTGCGTCTAGAATTGCTTTTCTTACAAACATGCATTATATCTCGATGGAAAATGCAAAAATGCAATTACATAAGACGTGTTTGATTAAAAAAAGTTCGGGACGCAGCAAGTGCGTTATTGTAGTGAATTTGTATTAAATGCTTCAAACTTGGATAACTCAATTTTCGATAAACTTAGAAAATTGAATTTTGATACGTAATAAAACACTTCCCAAGGCAACATATCCGCGAAATGTCATTTAAATAATTTGTTAATTTTTGTAGAAAAAAATTTTTTTCGAAAGAAAACTTAAAATTTGAAAAACTCAATTTTCTATAAACTTAGAAAGTCTAATTTTGGTGTGTAGTAAGGTCTTTTTCAAGGCAACATATCCACTAAATTTCATTGAAATAACTTTGTAACTTTCGGGGAAAAAAAATTTTCGAAAGAAAACTCAAAATTTTCCTGGAAAACCTTGTCCGATTTTCCTGACTAACGAACTCATCCAAGCCATTAATCAAAGAAAGGCATTTGCTGAGTTTCGTCTAAATCGGTTGATTATTTTTTGAGTTATCGGTTGGATATATATATATATATATATATATATATATATATATATATATATATATATATATATATATACATACATATATATATATATATATATATATATATATATATATATATATATATATATATATATATATATATATATATATATATATATATATATATAAACATATAAAAATTGAAACTGACCCCGGATATAGGTTCTAGGGGTCTTAGTTCGCGCTCATTTGAAAAAAATTTTGCAAAGTCTCACCATCGATACCTCTCAAATAGTGAATTTTTTAAATAAAAATTCACTAAAACAGAAAATTTGTATAACCAACGACTTGTGGGCCATGTGATTGTAGAAATATTTTTTCAAGATATAGCTCAAGACACCTTATAATCAATATATACAAATGTTTTTCATATCTTGTATAATAACGGATATATTGAGCTTTGTTGATTTTTTACGAGAATTCGACAAAAATTATATACCATTAAACGATAAACTCTATTGCTAAGGCTACTGCCAAGCATCAGAGGAAGGGTCTATTTGAAATGAATTTTCTGGAAATATTTTAGTAAAATGAAGGAGAATGACGGTTGACTTCAGGGTTTGTAAAACATTCGTCTTGAGACATTTTATTTCCATAGCCCGTATTAGATTCAAGTTCTTTGCCTAAATATTGCCAATGTTGACGTTTTAAATCGCAACTTTGACGTTTTGAGAAAAACCCCAATTTATTTTTCTTTAAATGACCATAACTTTTTTGTCTTTTGACCTACAGAGCTAAATTTTGTAGATAACTTACATATAAGGATATAAACGCGCGTACCAAATTTGGTTGCCCTTACGTTGTTAATTACGGAGATATAATTTGTTTTCGAAAGAAAACACAAAATGTTCCGGGAAAACCTGGGCCGATTTTCCTGGCTAACTTATCCAAGCCATTTGCAAAAGGAAGGTATTCACCAAATTTAATTTAAATCGGCCCATTATTTTTTGAGTTATTGGTGTGATATATATATATATATATATATATATATATATATATATATATATATATATATATATATATATATATATATATATATATATATATATATATATATATAAATTGAAACTGACCTCGGTTATGTGTTCTGGGGGGCCTAATTATCGCTCATTTGAAGAAATTTTTTCAAAATTCAAAGGTCGGGATCTCCTCATTAGTGAATTTTTTAAAAGAAAATTCACAAAAAATAGAAAAATGCAAAAAAAATATTTGCAAAAATAGAGCTGTATGTATAGGGAGTTGTTGAATATAAAAACGTTGAGTTACAATTTGAATTTTTACACATTTTGTCACTATTTAAGAGCGTTCTGGATACGGTATTTCGATTTTTTCGACTAATAATATTAAACAAAAACCTCTCTGAATGCCTCAATTTTATGAGACTCTCCTATCTACTGGTAAATATAATTGAGAACCTCCCTAAATCCGTCATTTTCATTGGATTCTGATTTCCATTGGTAAAAACGCCGTATCATTGTATTTGATATGTTCCAAAATGTAAAAAGTCTGGACGCAACAGGTGCGTTATAGTAGTAAATTTTCATAGAAATGATCTGGCACCAAATATTTTTATAACTTTTTTTCTTGTAACATAGAAATATAAATTTTGGTGTATAGTCTCCTTCTAATATCGTTAATATACTTACCAAATCTGGTTATCATAGCTTTTCTATTTTTTGATATAATTTTTTTTTCCGAAAGAAAACCCAAAAATTTCCCGGAAAACCTGGTTCGATTTTCCTGGCTAAGAAACTTTTCCAAGTGACTTACAATAGGACGGCACGTGCCAAATTTTATCAAAATTGGGCCATTATTTTTTGAATTATCGGTGTGATAACTATATATATATATATATATATATATATATATATATATATATATATATATATATATATATATATATATATATATATATATATATATATATATATATATATATATATAACATACAAACATTGTAACTGACCCCGGATATGGATTCCAGACGTTCTAGTTCGCGCTCATTTGAAGAAAATTTTCAAAATTTAAAAGTCGGGATCTCCCCATTAGTGAAATAAAATTAACTGAAAGTTGAAAAACAATTTAAATAACTCGAAAACGAAGGGCGATGTAAATGTTTTCTCTTTACAAGCGTGCATTAAAATTAGTTGGGAAATGCAACAATCCTACAATAAATGACCTGATCCATTAAAAAAAAAAGAAAATTTGTATCACCAACGACTCATGGGCCACCCTGTAATTGTCAACATAATTTTATAAGGTGTAGCTGAAAACACCCTATAAATAACTTTTATAATATTTTCCTGTATCTAGTTTATTATACTAGATAAGTATAATAACCGATATATTGAGCTTAACAGCAAAAATGCAGCGCCCTGTATATATCTAAACATGTAAAAACTGAAATTGACCCGGGAGACGTTTAGTTTGCACTCTTTAGAAGAAATATTTTAAAAATTTTAAAGTCTGGGGCTTCTCAATAAGGATTTTTTCTACAAAAATTCGGAAAAAAGTATTGATTATTAAACCAAAAACTCCATAACTGAACTACTACCAAATCGTCAGAGAAGGGGTCTATTTGAAATGAACTTTCTGCAAACATTTTAGCAAAATGAAGGACAATGATGGTTGAAGCTGAAACTTAAGGCTTTGTAAAACACATTTATTATGACATTTGCTTTACATAGCCCGTATTTGTTTCAGGTTCTCCGTCTAAAAATTGCTAATTTTCACGATTCAAATCGCGACTTTGACATTTTAAGAAGAAAAACTACAAAGATTTTCTGTTCTTTCTTGACCTTTTTGCGTTAAGAAAACCTAATCTTTATCTGTAATACAGGGTTGCGCATTGAAAACGACACAGACCTTTACATAGCCCATAGTTGTTTCATGTTCTCCGTCTAAAAATTGCTAATTTTCACGTTTCAAATCGCGACTTTGACATTTTAAGAAGAAAAACTACAAAGATTTTCTGTTCTTTCTTGACCTTCTTGCGTTAAGAAAACCTAATCTTTATCTGTAATACAGGGTGGCGCATTGAAAACGAAACAGACCGATTTGCGTCCAGAGAATTTTTTTAAGAAACGCTGAAACATGTCAATTTTAATATTGAGGGGGACATGTTTTGACATAAAACTCAACTTTGTCACATCAACCCCTTAAGGGTAGTGATAGCAACCCTTATATGTTAAATAGGGAACATGGGTCAAGTGTTAAAAGCTCTTTTTTTCTGAATTCAGCACACTATTTTTTTTGGAAGTTTTATTAACTCGTTTAAAAATTATTCAATGTTGGAGTTGCAAGAACGTATTTCATTCATTGTGATAACAAATGCACTAATTAGTTAATTTTTTGTTAAAAAAACTAAAAAACAAAACCAGACGTTCAAAAATGTTTATTCAGTTAAGTAAGTGTTCAAATTGTTGACCAACAGCTTCCATACAAAAGTACAAATTTTGTTCAAAACGAGCTCTCACATTCTGGAGCATATGTGTAGTTTTTAGGCGGCATTCTTCAACAATGCGTCGTCGTAATTCTTCCAGAGACTCCGGTTCTGTTGCATAAATTCTACTCTTTAAATGGCCCCATAGAAAGAAGTCTAAAGGAGTTAAATCCGGTGATCTAGGGGGCCACTCAATAGCACCTCTACGCCCAATCCATTGCTATGGAAACTCTCTGTTCAAAAACTCCCTAACACGTTGTGAAAAATGCGAAGGAGCTCCATTTTGTTGAAACACTAATTGATTTTCTTGATAGCGATCATCATTTTCAACAATGTCAATTAGTAGAGGGTAAACGATATCTTCTAGTAACTCCAAATACGTTTCGCCACTCAAATCGCCATCAATAAAAATTGGTCCGATTAAACGGTCTCCAAAAATGCCAGTCCAGACATTCAATTTGTGTGGAGTTTGAGTGTGGACTTCGTGAAAATTTCTTGGATTATTATCTGCCAAATAACGACAATTATGACGATTGACTGTAGAGTTTAATAAAAACGTACGCTCGTCTGAAAAGAGATATTGAACAGAAAGTTCCCGTTATCAGCTATTCGTGCAGTCATAACTTCACAAAACTCCAGCCGCCGATCAAAATCATCTTCATTCAGTTGTTGTATAAGATGAATTTTATACGGGTGAAATTTATGATGCTTTAATATTCGCTGAATAGTTCTTCTTTTGATGTTTGAAACAGTGGCCAATTTTCTCGTGCTCAAAGTTGGCTGCAGCAATTTGTTCCAAAACTTCAATCTCAGTAGTCTCATTTCTAACCGGAAATTCACGTTCAGGATCCCGTTTTTTGTTGGTTACTGAACCACTTTGTCGAAACTTTGCAACTAACTCCAAAATGTATTTTCTGTTAACATGTCTGTTCGGATGTCGTTCATTAAACAGATTTGCGGTACGGTTGACACAGTAATCGTTTTTGAAAAAAAGAGTAATTATTTCAACTCTTTCTTCTACAAAATACACCGTTGTGAAATTAATTTTCGGTATTACTATCAAGTGTCAAACCGACCGATAAACTGAAATAATAAACCGAACTTCTCTCATTCCGATAAGAAATGTTCTGATAGTCAATTTTTTGTTTACAAACCAACAAAACATTGACTATCAGCACATTTCTTATTGGAATAATTGAAATGCGATTTTGCATCTTCAACTGTGAATAATTTTTAAACAAGTCGAAAACTTCCAAAAAATTCAGTATGCTAAATTCAGAAAAGAACGAGCTTTCAAATGATGTAACACTCGACTCATGTTCCCTATTTCAGATATAAGGGTTGTTATCACCACCCTTAAGGGGTTGATGTGACAAAGTTGAGTTTTATGTCAAAACATGTCCCCCTCAATATTAAAATTGACGTGATTCAGCGTTTCTTAAAAAAAATCTCTGGACGCAAATCGGTCTGTTTCGTTTTCAATGCGCCACGCTATATACAATAGATCTTGTTATCCACAAAAATAAATTCGCTACCACAACGCACTTGCCGCATCCAGACTTTTTTATTAACATGCAGAATAATTGAGATACTAAATTTAATCCATTTGACTGTTCCACACTGTATTTTCGGTAACGCATGTGTTCGGTTTAATGTTTAAATTTTAACTGTATCTACCAATACACTCAAATGGAAATAACAAATATCAAATAAATTATATTCTTTTATTTGTTGTCAAGCAGTTTTGTCGCCCACGACTGTTTGCTCTAATAATTTTACTGCTTAGTATATTTAGCTTTCTTATCACCTAGATAATCTATTTCTGTGTAATACTGATACCTACCACGGAATTATCATATGCTAAATACTTTTATTTGATTACCTGATTTTCAACAAACTACTAATTAAATACAGTTGTAGAGACTTCTTCTCTCATTTCACACGTGCTTCTTTTCTCCTCTGTATCCGGTTTTGCTTTTTATTTGAATTGTGAAAAACATGCCTAACGATGCCGTAAAAGGCGAAACCGGTTGCAAAGAAGATAACAAGCACTTGTAAAGCCAGAGAAGAACGTGTTCAAACAGTGTGTCTCAGCGAGACCCATCGTTTGAAATTTATTGTTTTTTTAATATTTCAACAACACAGCCTAAATACTATCGTACCGTGGGTGTCGACAAGGTGGAAAGAGGCAACTTGTTAATTCTGGACTTGAAGGTTCGGAGGAGAAGGAAAAACATGTGCCGGCAAGGAAATCCACAGCTTGGAAGTCCTCGGGACAAAAGAGCGGGCATAACAAGATGTTCTATGTCTGGTGACCTGGACAGTAAATGGGTGCATTCGCTCTGTTCCCCTGGTAGGTCTGTTGGGGGCAGCAGGTGCAGGAACTATGGAAGAAAGCTCCTCTGAGCAGTGCGCGTGCAGATATCTATAAAAGAAAGAGAGAGGTCACCAACGGCACATCGGTGGGAAAGGGATGGCAGCCTTTGGGTGAGGGTAGGGTCACCTATAAGACGTATAGCTCTCTTCTGAATTGAGTCCAGGATATCGAGTGTAGAAGCGGCAGCGCAACCTCAGATGTGGGAGCAGTATTCGAGGTTTGGCCTTATTTGTGAAGTATATAAGGTATAGAGATTGGCTGGTGAAAAGTATTTGCGAGCCCGGAAGAGGAAACCTAATTTCTTAGCAGCCGCTTCTGCAATTGATGTGACATGTTGGTGCCAATTGAGATTTCGATCCACAGAAATGCCAACAAGTGAAAAGGACTCATTACTTGGTTGTTCATTGTGATTGGTCTAAAGCTGGTGTATCTTTTATGAGAAAGAAAGCAAGACTGAGATTTGGTGGCGTTGCATTGTCCAAGATTTCTACTTCCCCAGTCTAACATTTTTTGGAGATCAACGGAAACAGAACCTTCCAGGAGTCTGCGATCCTCATCTAATTGGACCAAAGAGACAGGCTTAGAATGTTGTATATTTGAGTGGAGGGTGCTGTCCTCTGCGTAACTGTAAACTGGGTTGGATGTGCTAGAGAGGAGGTCATTGATGTGGAGAAGAAACAAGGTAAGGGCTAAAGCTGAAACTTGAGGAACTCCTGCATTAATTGGATATGGTTTAGAAGAATGGCCATCTACGACAACAGAAATGCTTCGGTTGGAGAGGAAGTTTACTGTCCAGGTACAGAGTTTTGGTGTAAGCCATAGGCCGGAAGTTTATTGAGCAGCGCTGCGTGCCAGACTTGATCGAATGCTTTGTATATGTCTTGAGCGACAATCTGGGATTCACCGTGTAGTTCCATAGACTTGTTCCAAGAATGGGTGACAAAGGAAAGGAGGTCGGCAGTTGATCTGCACTGACGGAATCCATACTGCCTGTCGTAGATTAGGCTGTGTTTTTCAAGAAATTTTAGTAATTCGGTGTTTATATACTTTTCCATCACTTTAGAGACGACTGAAAGGAGAGAAATAGGCCTGTAGTTGCTAGGACGCGCTTTGGATCCTTTCTTGGGGACGAATTGTACTCGAGCAGTTTTCCAGTTACTAGGGAATATGCCTCTATTGTAAGATGTCTATTCTGGTGCGCTTTTTTGAGAACAATAGCTGGGATCTTGTCAAGGCCAGAGGCTTTCCTGGTATTAAAAGAAGAGAGCATCTTTCGTACCTTTATGGTTTTGAAAATGAGATCCGTCATTTTATGCGCGACATTGGGGACTGTTGGTGGTTGAACATTTGGTGGTGGATTGAGAGCAGAAATGCCGGCAAAAAGTTCAGCCTTGTCCAGGACGGTAGAAACAATTTCATCCCCTGACACAAGAGTTGGGAACGTGCACTTGCAGAAATTAATCCCAATAGATTTAGCAAGAGTCCAGAAGGGTTTGCTGCCCTTGGAGCTTAAGAGGACTTTATTTTTGATGTAGTTATTAAACGAGTTTTTTGCCTCAGAAAGAATGCGGACATAGCGGTTTCTTGCGTGGTTAAATGCTTGACGGTTTTCTTGACTGGGATTGTGTAGAAGCGTTTTGTGAGCTTTGAGCTTTTCAAGTCTGGCCTAGTCACAAGATTTAGAGAACCAGGGCTTTTGTGTGGCTGAAGAGGTTTTCTGTGTACGTGGAATATATAATTCCATGCCAGCTTGGATAATTTCGGTGACGTTTTGTGAGATATCAGAGGGGTCAGGATGAGTGAAGCAGACAGACGCCCATGGAAATGAGAAAAAGTAATCTCGCATTTCGTCCCAGTTCTAGGAGTTGTAGTGCCAAACGATACGTGGGTGTGATGACTGTGTGACCTTGGGTTGCATTGCGCAGGAAGCGGTAACCATGCCATGGTCTGAGCGACCGAGGGGGGCGGTGACTGATATCTTATAGCCGGCACTTGAAAAAAAAGCTTTTTTTGCGTCTCCCAAGCTCTGTATTTTTGAAGATAAGACAAAAAGTAAATAATTTATTAAAAAGCCTCGACGCAGCAAGTGCGTTATGGTAGTGAATTTTCATAAAAATATTTTTAAAAGCAAATATGTCTTTTCTTTTAACGAAAGCAGGCATGAAATTTGGTTACCAGTATAACCTATATAGTAGAAACAATGTACCATATTTCATCAAAATAACTTTATTGTTTGAAAATGTAAAAGATTTTTCGAAAATAAACTCAAAATGTTCCCGAAAAAACTGGTTCCTAGCCAACAAACGTTAACCAAATAGCAAATTGAGCTATTGAAATTTGAAACATATAATGAAAATTCGCTACCATAACGCACTGGCTGCTACCTGAGTTTCTTTTCTTACAAACATGCATTATATTTCGATGGAAAATGCAAAAATGTAATAATATATGGTGTGTTCGATTAAAAAACATTTTTTAATAGCAAATCTGTCTTTCTTTAATGAAAGCAGCCATCAAATTTGGTTACCAATATAGTAGAAACAATGTACCATATTTCATCAAAATAACTTTATTGTTTGAAAAAGTGCAAAATTTTTTCGAAGATGAACTTAAAACGTTTTCGAAAAAACTGGATGGATTTTTCTGGCCAACGAACCTCTTCAAGTTGTTTACCCACGTACCAAATTATAATTATTCAAACAACATTATCGACAAAACTTTAAAGAATTTTCATGAAAATTCGCAAATAATTTTTTGAAGAAAATCCGAAAACATTTTTTTATAATAGCCTATTAAACATTTATCATTAATTACCAAAATTTCAACAAAAAAAAATCTTACAAAAAATTAGTTCTACGGAAGCACAAAAAATTTCTGCAAAAACTGGCTAAACATTTTTTTCACAAAATTTTGCTAATAGAACACATAAAATTTAAATTATATACCTATACTGTAATTACACTTGAAAATAAAATAATTTGTTTGGACGAAAAACCATTAAAACATTATTTTCGACGATTTTCGTTTAAAAAATGTTCCATTCCCAACAAAAATTTGTTAAAAAAAATCCCTAAATTTAATTATAAGACAATTCGCTATTAAAACAACATTTTAAACAATAAAATCCGCTAATAAAAATAAATTAAATAAATTTTAGAAAAAACTGGTCCGTGTTTTCCTGGCCAGCGAACCATTTCAAGTTATTTACGCACCTACCAAAATATAATTTTTCCCAAAAACTTTTTCGACGAGAAAACAAAAATCTCATGAAAATTCGCAAGCGACTGTTTTAAGAAAATCCGTAGACTTTTTTTATAAGAAGTTATTTAACCTTTATCATTAATTACCAAGTGTTCACAAAAATCAAAAATATCTTACAAAAAAATAATTTCTACGGAAGCATAAAAAAAATTCTGCGAAAACGACTAAATATATTTTTTTACACAAATTTTGCTAAAAGCATACATAAAATGCAAATTGTATACCTAATCTGTAATTAAAATTGAAAATAAAATAATAAGTTTGCACGAAAATCCATTAAAACCTTATTTTCGACGAATTTTGTTTAAAGAATGTTACATCACTTGAATAATTTTTCACACAAAAGTTCTCAACAAATGTTTCTTCAAAGACAATTCATTAAATTCATTTGTAAGAAAATTCGCTATTAAAATAACATTTTGTACAAGAAAATTAGCTAATAGAAATAAATTTAAAAATAGTTAAAATCTGATCTAAATACAGAACTAGATTCTCTGGCTTCACAGAGAAAATTATTTTGCCTGTGGATGCTGTAAAAATTGAATCCGGTTGTGGAGAAAACAGCCTCTTCTGATGTCACAAATCTCTACGTCTATGTTAACTGTGAAACGGTTTTACCAACTAAGGACAACAACAGCTTCTATTAAACTTGAATTAAAAGTCTCCAATTTGCCTATCTTTCATTAGTGATTTTTGGAACAAAAAGTCGTTAAAAAATATTGAAAAGATGGAAATACAACAGATAACTTTAAAATTGCATCAAAGTCGGAAAAAGTTAAAAGAGAAATGCAGTCTACGGCGAACCAGCGTTCATTTGCTTATGAGCAAGGTCTTTAACCATACGACCACACTAACACATGGAAAATGTTGTGCGATAAAAGGTAGATAACGCGTAATAGTCTGTAGTTATCTATTTGTAATATATAAGATCTTTAGAGGCATATTTTGCAACTATTTGAACAAAAGAGAAGAGTAGCGTAAATCTAGAACATTCCAGTATACATTATATGTAATATTTACGATTCATAAAACACAATAGTTATACTAATTTTCACGTTTCAAATCTCCAGTTTGACATTTAAAGGAGAAAAATTATAAATTTTTCAAGGTAATTTTTCTGGTACTTCTTGAACTTTTTGCTGCATGAAAAGATAAACGTTCTCTGCAATATTTAATAGATTTTGTTTTTTTTGTTTTAATGCATCCAATATTTTGTTATTGCGCCTTCTCTGGCTTTGATTGTCACTTATATTTTGCTTCATTAAGTGCCTATAACTTTTTTTTCTTTCACCTTAGAGACCTAAATTTTGGTACAAGGTTTTAGTTTTAGAATGTAAACCAGCTTGCCGAATTTGGTTGCCATACGTTTGTTATTTCCGGAGATATGAATTTTTCCAAAAGAGAACCCGAAATTTTCCCAGAAAACCTAGCTCGATTTTAACGAACTTGTCCAAGCCACTTTTAAAAGGAAGGTACCTGCCAAATTTTAATAAAAATCGGTCCATTATCTTTTGAGTTATCAGTGTGATATATATATATATATATATATATATATATATATATATATATATATATATATATATATATATATACAGGGTCCGGCAAGTTGAGAGGATCACATAATTATCTTCACAGCCGCTCTACCTAGAAATGTCAAATTTGGTATCCATAGATATACCAGTGTTCCGCATAGCCGGAAATTGGTTTCATGTATACAGAGTGATCAGTTTCCCTGTGTCACACCAAACTTTTATTTTTTTAAATGGGACACCCTATTTTTTTTTTTTTTTTTGGTAGAGCACTTCACGGTAAGTGAAATGGTGCCCCACAATAGGGGCCTGGAGTCAACAATTTGGAAGTTATTAAATTGTTTGTCCGGAATTTATTCCGATTCAACACGACAGTGCTGCCATGTCGTCGCAAAACCTATCAAGATCTGATATTACCATGACTCTTGACTCAATGTAGCATAATAAAATATGTCTATATCTACTTATACAGGGTGTTGCATTTTACAAAACTCAATTTTTCTCGAAAATTTCAAATAGAACACCCCGTATGTGACTACGGCATTAGATAGCGCTTTAGTAAGCTTTCTCCCAATACCTTATTTGCTGGGGTTCAATCGGCTGGTTCAACACATACTGATGGATAATTTGTAAACGTCTGGGCTTTCTTCTTTCTAAAGGTGAATTATAGTTTGTACAGGCTTTTAATGAAAATCATAGACATGGCATTTTTTTGTAAATTGTTACATCGTTTTTAGAGAATAGTTTGGTGAAATTTATTTTTAACTTAATTTGTAATCAACAATAATTAAATAAAAATAATAGTACCACATTAATTTAATACATAAACGATATAATCAAGAATGTATTAAAATAACAGTTTTAATAACAAATCTCAAATCAGATGCTCTAACACGTTCCCTCCTTGCTAAACGCAAAGTTCTAATCCTTCCATAATTTGTCTATGCGTGCAGCATGGATCATCTCCCGATCGACATTCCGACATGCATCTAACATCCGTTGATGTAGATCGTGAACAGGATTTATTTGATGTAGCCCTATAAAAAAATAGTCCATGGGAGTTAAATCTGGGGACCTTGCAGGCCGTCGTATTTGGGCAATTGTACCTATATCATTAGGGCCAAAAACTTGGTCCACAACTATCCTGATGTTGTGAACTGCACATCCATCGTGCTGAAAAATAATCCTAGGTCGGACATTCAGTGGAACATCATCCAACCAATCGTGCAGATGGGTATTTATGTGATTGAGGTAAGTCGTCCCGTCTAAAT
This sequence comes from Tillus elongatus, assembly GCA_964006375.1. NCBI lineage: Eukaryota > Metazoa > Arthropoda > Insecta > Coleoptera > Cleridae > Tillus > Tillus elongatus. The sequence goes on from OZ023262.1 coordinate 301,037,019, forward strand.
TTTCATCAAAAAATACGGGCCCCAGCAATCTATTATCTAATAGCCCACACCATCCGTTGGTTTTATATTTCAGTTTGGTGGTTCCTCGAAAAAGCCCAGCGTGGACTTTCCGTTGCCCATCTTATACTGTTATGCTTATTCAACACACCATCATTTGACAACTGTGACTCATCCGTCCAAAGGATATGGCTTAAAGTCTCATGATCTATATTGAAAGCTTCATTCACCCAATTCGAAAACTCTAAGCGCCTCACATAGTCGCCACCTCTAAGGCCTTGGACAAAATGACAATGTTAAGGCTTATAAATATACATTTTCATTATTCTGCGAACATTTCTATTTGAAATATCGGTTATTGACGCTAGTTGTGTAGCTGATAAACCTGGGTTTTCTTGCAAATGAAGTAAAGTATTTAACGAACTTTCTTCATTGGTAATTGGATTCACGTGAGTTATTGGCTGATTTCATATTACACTTCCGAATTGTCAAAATGTATTGTAAATACGCAGAAATGATCGATAATCCGGGTGTCGTCGCTTTGGATACCGATCCTTAAATAATTATTGTGACAATTAGATGGAAACTCAGGATAAATGAACAAAAAAATTTGCCTGTATCTTCGTGATGCACGGAGCGCCACTTTTTGGCATTCAATATAAGTCTCCAACATATCCTTTCTCTCCTGAACTGAATGATCCATACTGAATCCAAAAATGGGTTAATTGCTGTATTGAGAAAAATAATCCAATGCACGTAGTTTCACTATTTTGTTGTTAAACTAATGAAATGATAGCTTTATTATTTTTAATAAAAGTTCAGTAGTTCGTTGCTAAGCAACAACTTGAGCGTTTCAGTGATATTTTTTTTAAATCAGAATTATTCTGAGTATGTATATATATATATATATATATATATATATATATATATATATATATATATATATATATATATATATATATATATATATATATATATATATATATATATATATATATATATATTGTGCTACCCTTAGGCAAATCATACGAAGATTATACTTGTTATTAAAACCATTATTTTGCTAACTTGTCGATTATTTCAATTATTTGAAATTTTTCGTTTATGTATTAAATTAATGTGGTACTATTATTTATATTTAATTTTTGTTGTTTATACATTAAGTGAAAATAAATTTCACCATATTATTTTCAAAAAACGATGTAACAATTTACAAAAAAAAGCCATGTCTATGATATTCATTAAAAGCCTGTACAAATTATAATTCACCCTTAGAAAGAAAAAAGCCCTGACGTTCACAAATGATCCATCAGTTTACGTTGAACCAGCCGATTGAACCCCAGCAAATATGGTATTGGGAGAAAGCTTACTAAAGCCGCTATCAGATGCCGTAAGCATATACAGGATATTCTATTTGAAATTTTCGAGAAAAATTGAGCTTTGTAAAATGGAACACCCTGTATAAGTGGATATTTCCGCAAGCTATATAACCATATTTTATTATGCTACATTGAGTCAAGAGTCATGGTAATACCAGATCTTGACAGGTTTTGCGACGACGAGGCAACACTGTCGTGTTGAATCGGAATAAAATTTCGGACAAACAATTGAATAACTTCTAAACCGTTGATCCCAGGCCCCTATTGTGGCATCATTTACTCGCCGTGAAGTGCTCTACCAAAAAATGAAATAAAATATAGTGTCCCATTTAAAAAAAAATACAAATTTGCCGTGGCACAGGGAAATTGAGCACTCTGTATACATAAAACTAATTTCCAGTTATGCGGAACGTTGGTATATCTATGGATACCAAATTTGACATTTCTAGGTAGAGCGGTTGTGAAGATAATTATGTGATCCTCTCAACTTGCCTATAAATATATATATATATATATATATATATATATATATATATATATATATATATATATATATATATATATATATATATATATATATATATATATGAACATATAAAAATTGAAGCTGACCCCGGATATGGATTCTAGAGGGCCTAGTTCGCGCTCATTTGAAGATTTTTTTTCAAAAGTCGTGATCTCCTCGTTAGTGATTCACTAAAATATAGTACATTCGAAATTATTCAAAACTCAAATTGTTTTTTAGTAATGCCTGTTACGCCACCTAGCTGCCATTTTGGAAGCCTAAATATATTTTACAGTAACTTTTCAGGGCCATCTTTCCCTTGGCAACTTTTTCCCAAAGCTGTGCGATGATTAGTTTCTGAAATATGGCCGACGGCTGTTCTTAATTGGCCACCCGGTAGATAGTTTGTGTAGAGCTGGTGAGTTGCTGTAAAGCACCAGATATGAAGCCTACATTAAAAAGCTGTAGAAAGCTGTGTCAATTTTCTTGCAGATATATTTTGTTTCTTTAGTTTTCTTACATGCCTACTGATGAAAATTAACCAGGGTGATCAGTATCAGATTTGCGTGATTTATTATAATTTTATGACCACTATAAAAATAATCATGCAAAAATAATTAAGCGGCCATTAATTCAAGAGACTCAAAGAACTGATGCGGCTATAATTAGCCACCTTCAGCAGGCTTTACTTGTATTTCCTTGTCTGATTCATTAATAGAGAAATTTGCATTTTCACAGGTGGTTTTATGTCATTACTACAGAAAAGCTATGTTATTTACCAACATTCTCATTCTAATTAAATGGCTAACGTTTTTCATTTGTTGTTTGTTATAAAAAAACATATAGTTTATAAATGATGTGACAGTATATGCAAATGTTAACTGTTTGTTAGATCATTGTATAGTTGTACATCCAGTTTTAATGAATGTTTTGTTTTCATAAGATTTTATGTTAATATTGCAATAACCTACATGCAACTGAGAGATATATTTAAAAAAAGTCTGGACGCAGCAAGAGCGTGAATTTTCATAAAAATGTTTTTAATGGGAAATATATTTTTCTTAAGAAAGCTTGCATCAAATTTGGTTACGAGTACAACCTATATAGGAGAAACAATGTACCATATTTCATCAAATTAACTTTATTGTTTGAAAATGTACAAAAATCTTCCGAAAATAAACTTACAATGTACTCAAAAAACTGGCTTCCTGGCCAACGAACCTTAGGTTAATAGTAAATTAGGCTATCGAAAGAAACATTTTATGAAAAATCACTACCATAACGCACTTACTGAGTCCCGAATTTATTTTCTTACAAACATGCATTATCTTTCGACGGAAAATGCAAAAATTGCAATAATATAAGACGTGTTCGATTAGGAAAAAAAATTGCATCACCAGCGACTTATGGGCCACCTGTGATTGTAAAAATAATTTTATAAGATGCAGCTCCGGACATTGTATAATTAACATATAAAAAATTTTCTCATATCTTGTATAATAATGGATATATTGAGCTTTACTGTAGAAATGCGTCACCCTGTATATATGAAAACAGATAAAAACTGAAACTTACCCGGATATGGGTTATATGGGGCCTAGTTCGCGCTCATTTGAAGAAATCTTTTCAAAATTCAAAAGTCACTAAAATTGTATCCAACTCTATGAGTAAAATTGTGATGGTCAAAAATAAATATGAATGTAAGGAGAGCATGCCTACATTTGTATTACAAATGTTAGAAAACAAAATACTTATTTACATATCACTTTGAAAGTAAATCTGACATTTATCAAAATAATTTGTCAGTTGAATATGACATGTACTAATGCCGTGGACTATTATGCACTATTGTATTACGGCTTATAAGAATCTTTTTTTTTTTGTACCAAAGTACCAAAGCTTATTTTACTGTTTAAAAATTGTTCGATCCCTTAACCTGAAATGGTTTTCGTTTCATTTAACGTTGTTTCATTATAGTCACAGTCGGTTTTAGAATCGAGAAATTATTCTATTTTGTGTGAATTTTTACCTAGAACAAGTTTTATTTTCCTTCAATTATAAATGACAATTTTAAGTAAATCCCTATATTTTCTGTGCCCAATGTGTTGAACGGATGCGAAACGGGAGAAGGAAATTTCATTTAAAGTTTAAATGACGAAGAGAACTTTATTCGAGGCACAAGCGTTGTTTCCATTATTTTTTTTAATATTAATATTAGAAGAGTTTATGATAATTTAGACGCGATTTGGTACCAACAAGACTGTTGTCCAGCTCACAATGCTAGGATCGTCAAAAAAAATTTGTACCAAAATTTTAATAATCGTGTCATTTGTAACAATGGGCCGGTTCATTGGTGTGCTCGAACTCCTGATATAACACCCATGGATTTTTATTTTTGGGGTACTCTGAAAAATGATGTGTATAAATTCGATCCACCACAAAATATCAATGAATTACGAAACAGAATCACGGAAGCTATAAATCATATTAACCAAAACACCCTCACCAGAGTTTGCAGGCATGTTTCAAAAAGGTGTACAAAGTGCATTGAACAAAACGGTGGCCATATTGAACAATTTTCTATTTAGTGTATTTTTAAGTTTCTATTTTATTATTTGTTGAGTTCCGTTTCTAATTATGTTGTTTGATGGCGTTTAAGTTTCTATTTGTTATTACCGGGTTTCATTATTAAAGTGTTTCACATAATATTGCCTAGCATTATTACCTAATTTAGGATTGTAAATTAAATCTCAATATTTTTTATCGTGAATCTTTACGGAAAATTATGTTAAAAGTAGATGTATATTGTTAGCATCCTGGCCTACCGCTGTTTGAACACTTTTTTCTCATTTGTTTTCTGGTATTGGATTTCATAGCCTACTATCCTCAAAACGGTTTTTCTCAAAATTGTCAGTGCAATTACAAGATTTCTCAAGCATGTTGTACATCATTGGAAATCTCTTTTTGCAGGCTCTCACATGAGCAAAAAATCCAATATGGCTGCCATAATAAAAACAGACGTTGATACCTCTAGCTCAAAAACAAATGACAATCCAACGTTGAGAATAGCACAAAAAGATTACTCTATAAAACGTTTCCTGAGAATGTGCAAGTCTTAGACATGTCAGTTCAGCGCCTACTTAGATATTGAAGAAAAAAGAAATCGACAATTTTTTTTTTCAAAATAACTCGAAAACGAAAAAGGCAGAGCAAAATACAAGTCATATTTGAAACGAGAATGGAATTCTACAAAACATTGCTAATTTAACCGTCTCCCTATCCCTAATAATAACGGAGATAGCAATACATTCCCATCCAGTTTGGGACACATTGTATATATATATATATATATATAGATATATATATATATATATATATATATATATATATATATATATATATATATATATATATATATATATATATATATATAAACACAGATCTCCTCATTATACTTTTTAATTTCATGGTTTTTAGAGTTATTAAAACACTTTTAGAACAAAGCCACCAGACACGCAGAATTTAAAATATTCTGTTTACATTGCAAGTGTGTAACTTTTATTGGTAAATCTTACGAGAACCGTTTATTACATTAATATTTCTTTTTTAAAACCGCATAATACGATAAAATCTGTGAACGGCAATATCTCGTAAAGGAGAACAGTTGTAGTACCTACTATTCGGTAAAGGTGATTACTCATCGGAATCATAATAAAATATAAATTACGCAATCAGGTCTCTCTCATAAAGAATACTGTGTAACAAATCCAAAAATAAAATTATCTTGACACACATATACAAGTGTAATTTTCGCTAAATGAATTAAACTATGTTAAGATCAACTTGTTGAACAATGTTAGCTGGGAGGATTGAATGCCAGTCACTGCTCAAATAGAGGTATCATCAGCTACAGTCCTTTCAAGAGTCTATAAGTTCTCATCGATTAGCAATTATTAACAGTTTATTAAAGGGGTCGTTAATTGATTTAATTTTTGCTCTCTTAGTTGACTTTAAATTTTCGTAGAAAATTCGCTATTTGGAAGATTGCGAGTTGTGTTAAGTCTGGAGAGCATGACGGGCACGTAACTGGTCCCCCTTGACTAATCCATTCACCATATACCTGGTTGATATTGTTTTGGGCACAAAGCGAGAAATGGGCTGGTGCACCATCATGCTACAGCCACATCTCGAACGACGAATATCCAGTGGGACTTCTTCCAACGATGCCGGCAATACTTATTAAAAGAATGTCAAATAAACGGTATAGCTTTTTTTTATAAATATTATTGGCTGCGGCATCTCAGGCCATTAGCACATTCATTTCCCATCATTCACTATTTTTACTAATTTTCCAGACAAAGTCAACTTCTCGTTGGCTCGCACAGGAATCGAACCCGGGACCTCTCGCTTAGCAGGCTGGCACCTAGCAACCTTCGCCACCAGGGTTCTAACGGTATAGCTTAATTTGTTTCTAATGAAAGAAATTTTAAATTGTAAAGAGAGTGCACGACTAGTCAAGGGAGAGTTGACCCTAAATACATAATTTAAATAAGAATGGGGTTCGTACGCCTCATACTTCAGCAGGGGTGGCAGACACAAATAAAAGTCAAGACTTAGTTATATTAATTTATTGATAAAAGGTGATTCTATATAATGCAAAATGGTTGTAAATTTGTTAGAAGAATGATAAAATTATATAAAGCAAGGCAATCAAGGCTGTCCAAACCATTACTACGATCGCACTGAGCTCTGCTGGATTGACCTCAGCTTACGGGTGGTTCAGGGGGGTGTCTTGAGATTAGCATCAAGCCCCCTTAATGATTACGTAGAAGGAAGTCCCTCTAAACGGTGGTGTTGCTGGGGCCCCTCTCAACGAGGCAGACAAAAAGAAAATCGAAGTCGCCTCAGTTTCTTGTCGAATTCAGGATTTACATTAATTGTAGCTTACGACGTGTTCATGTTAAATACAAGGCTCATTTACTGCTTGATTTAATAGTAATAAAAAATACAAGTTTTATGTGTTAATTATTTAAATACGTGAACTTCGTTGCAAGCTAACAAAAAAAAGCATCGCCCAAAACAATTAAATAGATAGAACAATCAAGCTAGAGTTTTATTAGATTATCACTCACCCATTGTTGGCATGCTGACTTTTCCGATTTGTGTGGTTACAGAATATAACATTTTGCTAATAACTAAGCAGAGAAAAAGAAAGTAGCGTTGGAGGCGGTGTGTTTATATAGGGTATTTCTTAACGTATCAATGACATCAAAAGAACATAGTAGGGATGTTCGATTCCAAATCGATTTTCGAAAAGATCGATTATTTGTGTTGCAAAATTGCGATTTTTGAATCTATTCGCCAGCACTCGATTCCAGCGAAAATCGATTCATTTTCCCAGAGATCGAATCGATAAAAATTAATAGGTAAATGATATTAATTAATTTTCAACCAAAAAACAGTACTTTTGCGCCACTATATTAATACAGTATTCTTTGAACAAGATGTTTTGTATTGTCTGACAGTATTACTTAATAATACCACAGAACATGATGTATATAATGTGGCGTGTGGCAATACAATACACAGAGACGTAGATTGTCAGTTTTGGTCATTTGTCACCCAATCCGTCAAATTGTGAATCTATTACAAAATTATAAATTATAACTGTATTGGTGTTGTAGTGTAGTTCCTTATTCCTTAACCGGTTAAGCTTAAAACTCTCTCTCAGGGCTGCAACTAAATTCATCTGTTGCATTTACCGGTCACCTTCTGACAACAACTTTGTCCAGCTCTTTGACTACCTTTCTGAAAAAACCAACCATCTGATTTCTGAATATCCTTCCTCCGAGGTTACTATTATTGGTGACTTCAATGTCCATAATAAGGGATGGCTAGGATCTTCAAAAACCGATCCACAAGGGAGAGCAGCGGAGGCCTTTGCAGTCAGCCAATATGGTTCAGCAACCTACTTACTTTCCTCGCATCCCAACATACAGCTCAAATCCCTTGAATCTCCTTCTTACTACAAAACCTGAATGCTATAAGATATCAGTCACCGCCCCCCTTGGTCGTTCAGACCACGGCATGGTCACTGCTTCCTGCGCAATGCAACCCGAGGTCACACAGTCATCACACCCACGTATCGTTTGGCACTACAACTCCGCAAACTGGGACGAAATGCGGGATTACTTTTCCTCATTTCCATGGGCGTCTGTCTGCTTCTCTCATCCTGACCCCTCTGATATCTCACAAAACGTCACCGAAATTATCCAAGCTAGCATGGAATTATTTATCCCACGTACACAGAAAACCTCTTCAGCCACTCAAAAGCCCTGGTTCTCTAAATCCTGTGACAAGGCCAGACTTGAAAAGGTCAAAGCTCACAAAACGCTTCTACACAATCCCAGTCAAGAAAATCGTCAAGCATTTAACGACGCAAGAAACCGCTATGTCCGCATTCTTTCTGAGGCAAAAAACTCGTTTAATAACCTCATCAAAAACAAAGTCCTCTTAAGCTCCAACGGCGGCAAACCCTTCTGGACTCTTGCTAAATCTATTGGGAATAATTTCTGCAAAAGCACGTTCCCACCTCTTGTCTCAGGGGATGAAATTGTTTCTACCGCCCTGGGCAAGGCTGAACTTTTTGCTTCGTTGTTCGCCGGCAATTCTACTCTCAACCCACCTCCAACACAGTCCCCAATGTCGCGCATAAAATGACGGATATCATTTTCAAAACTAAAAAGGTACGAAAGATGCTCTCTTCTCTTAATACTAGGAAAGCCTCTGGCCTTGACGAGATCCCAGCAATTGTTCTCAAAAAATGCGCACCAGAGCTTGCTCCTGTCCTGACTCGTCTGTTTCAGATATCTTATAATAAAGGCATATTCCCTAGTAATTGGAAAACTGCTCGAGTACAACCCATCCCCAAGAAAGGATCCAAAGCGCTTCCTAGAAACTACAGGCCTATTTCTCTCCTTTCAGTCGTCTCTAAAGTAATGGAAAAGTATATAAACACCGAATTACTAAAATTTCTTGAAAAACAAAGTCTTATCCACGACAGGCAGTATGGATTCCGTCAGCGCAGCTCGACTGCCGACCTCCTTTCCTTTGTCACCCATTCTTGGCACAAGTCCATGGAACAACACGGTGAATCCCAGATTGTTGCTCTAGACATATCCAAAGCATTCGACCAGGTCAGGCACGCAGCGCTGCTTAATAAACTTCCGGCCTATGGCCTGCCACCAAAACGCTGTATGTGGACAGCAAATTTCCTCTCCAACAGGAGCATATCTGTTGTTGTGGATGGCCATTCCTCTAAACTGTATCCAATTAATGCAGGAGTTCCTCAAGGTTCAGCTTTAGCCCCTACTTTGTTTCTTCTCCACATCAATGACCTCCTCTCTAGCACATCCAACCCAGTTTACAGCTACGCGGACGACAACACCCTCCATTCAAATATACAATATTCTAAGCCTGTCTCTTTAGCCCAATTAGATGAGGATCGCAGACTCATGGAGGGTTCTGTCTCCGTGGATCTCCAAAAAATATTAGACTGGGGAAGTAGAAATCTTGTACAATTCAACCACACCAAAACTAAGTCTTGCTTTCTTTCTCACAAGAGATACACCAGCCCTAGACCCATCACAATGAACAACCAAGTTATTCAAAGTAATGAGTCCCTTTCTCTTGTTGGCATTTCTGTGGATCGAAATCTCAATTGCCACCAATTGCAGAAGCGGCTGCTAAGAAATTAGGTTTCCTCTTCTGGGCTCGCAAATACTTTTCACCAGCCAATCTCTATACCTTATATACTTCACAAATAAGGCCAAACCTCGAATACTGCTCCAACATCTGGGGTGCCGCTGCCGCTTCTACACTCGCTATCCTGGACTCCATTCAAAAGAGAGCTGTACCTCTCATAGGTGACCCTACCATCACCCAAAGGCTGCCGTCCCTTGCCCACCGACGTGCCGTTGGTGACCTCTCTCTCTCTTTTATAGATATCTGCACGGGCAGTGCTCAGAGGAGCTTTCCTCCATAGTTCCCCCACCTGCTGCCCCCAACAGATCTACCAGGGGAACAGAGCGAATGCACCCTTTTACTGTCCAGGTCACCAGACTTAGAACATCTTGTTATGCCCGCTCTTTTGCCTGAGGACTTCCAAGTTGTGGAATTCCTTGCCGGCACATGTTTTCCTTCTCCTCCGAACCTCCAAATCTTCAAGTCCAGAATTAACAAGCTGCCTCTTTCCTCCTTGTCAACACCCACGGTACGATAGTATTTAGGCTGTAAGCCCTCGTGGTGTGTTGTTGAAATTAAAAAAAAGCATGTCTTTTGTAAAAATAGTTATTAAATCAGCCATTAACTGATATTGGTCCTAATCCTCTTCAATATTGTGTGGAAAATAAGACATTATTTCCTGTGTTATAACCAATTGTGGAGAGATATTTAGCCGTAGTTCCAACATCTACACCATCAGAAAGAATGTTTTCAACAGCAGGAAAAATTTTAGTTGATAACCGAAATAGGCTAAGCCTTCGTCACTTTCAAGAACTATTGTTTTTAAATTCATTAAACTTGGAAGACTGGTATATTACCACAAGTAGCACTGCTTAATAATTTCATATACTTAAAAATAAAATGGTTTATGTATATCTTTTATTTTTTTATTTATATTTCCTTTTTATCATCCTTTGTTCTTTTTATTTAATTTTCTTCCCACATCCCCCTGCGAAGTAAGGACATGGGCCCCTAAATTAATTGTTTTAAGGCTCACTCGATGAAACTTCTAGATGATGTCCAATTAAAATTCATATCTGTTTTCTCCCAACAATGCGAAGAGGTCTTCCTGAATGATGAAACAGAAGGTAATAGAAATCGAATAATTTGTGACATACTATTTTAATTGTGTATATGAGCCGCTAGTCTATCGCAGGCTTTTCCAGTCTTTTAACGAGCAAGGGACTGGGTTGCTCCCAAACTAACAGCGGTATGGGTGTGCCTCGTCATCATCATAAAGCTTTGTCATTTTTTTAGAAAACGAAATTCATTTCCAGGTAGCTAATTTATTATATATTTTTTTGGAGTAGTAGTCTTAACCTAGTGTTAGGTAGAGTCCTTGCTTTTAGTGGGTTTTAATATTGATAAAATATATTACACATTACACAATGGCTTCAGATATGCGGATGCGGTGACAAAAATCAGCATCTGTGGCTAACAAATTGGGAATCGATTTATCAAAAATCGATTCTTTTAACTCCGATTTTTATTGAATCGATATTTTACGAAACGATTCTTCACGATTCAAAAATCGATTCTTTTTTATGAATCGAACATCCCTAGAAGATAAGGTTTCGACAGAGTAACCTTAGTGGGAGAAAAAAATAAACGGAACTCATTAAATAATTACTAATACAACATTGACTACACTCTAGCATCAACACAGCATGGCCATAAACTAAAGAGAGGAGTGACGGATTTCGTCGAATGAGGTGGTAATGTTATTATCATGGCAATCACATTGAAGCTGAGAGTCGTAAGACATGTAACATGTTACACATCCCGCTGACCCGGGTCCAAAAAAATTGAATCTTTTTTTTTAAACCAAGAAGAGAAGACTTACACTAAGGCATTATCTCAGCAAGAGAAGACTAGGTCAAAGGGAACCGTAGTCAAGAAGGTAGGATGAATTGGAAACGCTGCCTGAAAGGTAAAGGTAAATCAAAGGTGAGGTAATAGGAACCAATTGTATCGAACCTGAAAGTTACTACGTTTTCCAAAAGTCAATAATAGAGTTTGAATTCGACGGCACCCGCAGCTGCTTCCCCAAATGGAAGTGTAATTACAAATTATAAAGGCTTAACAACACTAAGTGGGTGGTGGACGTGCCGCCATCTAGTTGCGGAACCAAGTAGTATGTTGTCACGCCAGCTCCAAATTACACAAAGTGTTTAAAAAAATAGAGACTGTATGCAACTAACTAACAATTTAGAAAATTGTCAGCCCTGGCCCATTTCTACCCCAATATAGGGACAAAATATGTAAGACTAGATGCATTCTCGCAACAATTACGGTTGTGAGAATGCATCTAGTCTTAAGGCTTAACATATATTAAAAGCCTGAAACTACCAAGAGGTTACCAGTATCAATGGAAACCAAGAAAATTGATCAATAATGTCTGAATGACAAATATTGCTAAACCAATTTTATTTAAGAAAAATAGCGATTGAAGGTTATAACTCAAAACTAACTCAAGAATGTAAGCAGAAATAGGGGATGACAGGTACCATAATGGAATTTGAAAAAAAATCTGGCAGCTCGCTTGGCAAGCATCGCTGAAGAGATATGATATTGCGCATATGCCCCGCCCCCTCCTATGATGTCACGCGGTGAGTACCGTTATAGAAGTCCAACTACACACTTAAAACAAAATCATTCGCAATCAAAAAGTTTCTACACGTCACTTTAATGCGGTTGAAGTTACGCCTATATTGTCTTTTTCAGATATTATAGATCCAAGCATTAAATTTAATCTTTTTCATTTTTATTACATCCAACTGTATGCACTCAAATATTAGTAAAATACGTAATTTTTTAAGAGGTTGTGATGAAGCGTCAATCCCCACTGCACGACAGCATATTATTGTTGCATTGGACACACCACTTGACACCATGCGCGTGACAGGTCTAAAAATTGGTAGTCTGAATATCACATCTCTCGTTATTTGTGATTGTTACGTTATACGGGGTTCTGGATTTGTTTACTAACAAAACACAGTTTTCCAAACTACTGATTTATTATTACCAACCATTTTCCAACACCAGTGTCAACTAAAATATATCTCTTCTCTATTATTAAAAGTCCATAGAACTATATTCCACTATCGCCTTCTATGATCGCTTCCTATAGACCAACACTTACTGTTAACTCGCTTCATACTCTATGATCACTTTCACACCACCTTATTCAATACTGAACTAACTTACTCTGCGCACCGCTGGTCTATTTATACCTGTCTATAGAGATTATAGACGTTCTACACTATTCGACACTACTCTATACCTGTCACTTCGGGTCTATTCTAGAAATGTCATTCCAGAGTGTTCGCTGTGACAGTATCGTGGGTTAACACTACCCGCCTGTGCCTTCCTCGACAGTACATACCCCGCCGAGTTTCCAACATAGACGCACCAATCTATATAGAATAAAAATTTTATTAATCCGTTTTAAAATAAAGCATAATTAATTGTTGAAAGAATCTAAGAAAAATTACTATAAAATTGAAATTTAGTTAATAATAAAAATGGTTTAAAGGAAAAACGATAATATTAAGTGAAATTTTGTTAATAGTGAAAACGGTTTGAAAGGAAAATTTATATTGTTATAATGCAAAATTATTTAATAAATAGAACGAATGAAAATTGGAAAGAAATAATAATGAAAAGGGTTTGAAAGAAAATTTTATATTGTTTTAATGTGAAATTATTTAATAAAAAGTTCGGGAGGCAGCAAACGAGTTATGGTAGCGAATTTTCATTTAAATGTTTTTAATGGTAAATATGTCTTGTTTTTAAAAGAAGGGCATTTGATTGGCAATATAACCTATATAGTACTGCTAATGTAGCATATTTCATTAAAATAGCTTTGTTGTTTCAAAAAGTACAAACATTTTCCGAAAATAAACTTTTTGAAAGCTCTCTGAATGCGTGATTTCCATGGGGCTCCGCTATCTATTGATGAAAACGTCGTATCACAATTTGTGATATGTGTTTGAAATATGTGCCAAAAACGTGAAAAGTTGCAAAACAATTGAAATAACTCAAAAACGATGAACGATATCATTTTTTTTTACTTACAAACATGGATTATAACTCGATGGAAAACACAAAAATGCAATCACATAAGGGGCGTTCTATTAAAAAAATTAAGCGTGTGTCACCAAAGACTTATGGGCCATCCTGTTATTGTCAAAATAGGTTTATATGATGCAGCTCATGACAACCTATAATTAACGTATATACTTTTTTCTCATATCTTGTATAATAACAGATATATTGAGCTTTACCATAGAAATGCGTCACCCTGTATATGTGTAAACTGGCAAAAACTGAAACTGACCCCGTGTATGGATTTTAGCGATTCTAGTTCGCGCTCATTTGAAGAAATCTTTTTAAGATTCATAAGTCGCAGTATCTTCAACAACGATTTTTTTTCTACGAAAATTTGTTAAAATATAGACTATTAAACCATAAACTCTATAGCTGAAGCTACTGCCGAAGCATCAGAAAGAGGGTCTATTTCAAATAGATTATCCGTAAATCATGGTTGAAACTGAAACTTAAGGCTTTGTACAGCACACTTATTACGACATAATCCGTATTTGCTTCAAATTTGTTGTCTGAAAATTGCAAATTTTGACGTTTCAAATCGCAACTTTGACGTTTATAGAAGAAAAATTATAAAATTTTCCAAATATTTTTTCTGCCATTTCTTGGCTTTTGGCATCAAGCAAACTTAACGATTGTATGTAAGATTCCATTGTTTTTGTTAATCACACAAAATCTTTTGTTCCTGTGCTTTCCTCCGATCACCAGTGGCAGCCAAAGTTTTTTTCTTGAAATGCCCATAACTTTTTTTTCTTTAAACTTAGAAATCTGAGTTTTGGTGTGTAGGGTGATTTTGACAGCGGAAACGTACATACCAAATTTGGTTTTCATAGCTCTGTTATTTTACGAGATACAAAAATTTTCCGCAAGAGAACCCCATATTTTCCCGGAAAAACTGGTCCGATTTTCCTGGCTAACGAACTTATCAAAGCCACTTACAAAGGGAAGGAAGGTACCAAATTTTCGCAAAATCGGCCCATTCTTTTTTGAGTTATCGGTGTGATATATATATATATATATATATATATATATATATATATATATATATATATATATATATATATATATATATATATATATATATATATATATATATATATACAAAGGTTTACTTTCGGGGTGCGTGTTCGCTTTTTATAAGTTTGGTATATAGACGTGTTTTAGGGTGTAGATGACGAAAATCACAATAAAAATGAGGGCAGAAGCCAACTTTTAGAGTAATTTGGAAATTTTTGCTGGAAAAATGCAGGTGATCCTCACTTTTGCGGCATGTTTTGGGGTATATCTGGTTTCACATGATCGATATAAATATATCCATATAATGCTTTAGTACCTTATTTCACTGAACATATTCACATTTCATGGTTTTCCCTTTTCATTTTTGAACAATTTTAACATAAAATTTTGCTTTTTGCAATAATGTCAAACTTCAAAATGTATGACATTAAGCTGGCTTTATATGCATAGTTGCCAGATTTAGCGATTTATCGCAAATTTTTTTCTTTCGTTGCGAGGTTTTTTCCACAGAAAGCGCCGAGTCGCAAATTGGGCTACTTTTGTTATTTAAAAATCGTCAATTGGGCGATCTTGAAGAAACGAGCTCTGTTGTAAAACTATTCAGTTTCGCCAAAGTGTGATTTATTCAGAAGTAACATAGACAAACATTCTTTTATCCATGAGAAGCAATGACATTTTGACATTCGTGAGAAACCAAGAATACCCAGCATGTTTGGATAGATAATAATTGATAGGTGACAGGTGACTGGGACAAAATGTTTATGTTTTATATTA
Source organism: Tillus elongatus (assembly GCA_964006375.1). Classification (NCBI taxonomy): domain Eukaryota; kingdom Metazoa; phylum Arthropoda; class Insecta; order Coleoptera; family Cleridae; genus Tillus; species Tillus elongatus. The sequence goes on from OZ023262.1 coordinate 301,052,580, forward strand.
TATTACAGTGTATTTTATATGTTTCGTTATATAGAGAAAATATATAATTTTTGCATTCTTATAACACTGCTGTTGAGTGTATGTTTTGATATTTTCTAAATCAATCCTTGTTCTGGTTCCTTTTTTATTTTAAATTTAATGACCGAAGGTAAATCGTTATTTACATGTGATTTTGATGCACTATAGATTTTTTCCCTTCTTTAACGTCGGTCTGTTTCCGCGACTATGGCCAATCACCGACGCCAATGAGCAGTTTTACCTCACTATCTTGGACATGTTGCCGAACTTTTCTATAGGGAGGGTGGAATATTTAACCTGCCCAACATTGTATGGTACAAGAGATCGACGGATCTACGCCCCCCGGAAGTGCGAAACGTGCAGACATTCAACTTGTTCAAATACATTGCCACAACCTCTCGGTTCATGTTAATTTTATAGTATGTACTGAAAAGGTGAACAGGGAGCCCTGTGAATCGAACCCAGTGCGCTTAGGTCCAGAAACACATTTCACCACTGGACCACCGAGGCTCTATGCACTATACATCATTATATTATATAAAAGAAATCTTTTATTTAAAAAAATTGAAATTCCCGCCGAAAAACTCAGTTTGGACGATTTGACAAGTGACAATTCTTACAGAAAGTGCGCAATTTTGGGCGATTTCCCGTGGATGGAAAGTTGGCGATTTTGGGCGATCTCGTTTAACAAAACGTATTTAGTTTTAAAAACCTGGCAACCCTGTTCATATGTCAATTTAAACTTAGGATCGGTTATATGGTGAAAAGAAGGGAATTTTTCCGAGACACATTAACAGTTAAGGGGATGCGCTAACTATATGAAAATGAATTAGAGTAGTGGAATAAACCTTTCTTTAGCTTGATATAAAACGAACGACACCCGAAAATGTGTAAAATATGACAAATCATGCCGCAAAAGTGAGTATAACCAACATTTCTAAAAAAAAATTCCAAATAACTCCAAAAGTTGACTTCTGCCCTCCTTTTTATTGTAATTTTCGTCATCTACACCGTAAAACACGTCTATATACAAAATTTCATAAAAATCGAACACTCGCCCCGAAAGTAAACCTTTAAATTTTTTGATAACAGCATAACTTTAGTGTTTTATTCCTGTTGGTACTTTTGGGGACTTGTCCATAACCTGGCGGTACTTTTGAGTCCCACATTTTTTTCCTAAATGTTTTGTTTTTAACTAAAATTGTACCTCGTATGTTTATTTTAACCATCTTTAATAAGTTTCAGCCAAAAAAAAAACAGATCTAAAAAAAGTAGGTCTGGTCGTTAATGTCGTTAAACGGTTAAAAGGCATGGAAATGGCATGACGGATGACGGGTAGCAATTTTGGTGCCCAGTACGCATGATCGATGTAACCGAGTGTTTACTGTCGCGAGACGCTCGTAACACTTGCTGTTTGCTGTTGAAATTGTGGCATGATGGTACTCTAGTTTCTCTATGCTGTGAGTGCTCTGACCTGGGAGACAAGAACACAAGTCTAGTGCACGTACACACCTACAAACTGTAAACCACTGTTAGTGTTGTTCCCGCTAGCACGATCGTGCCAGATTTAGCACTGTGTCTTCAGATTTGACACTCTAGCACCCCTTTACACTCTTTTTGCTCATTTAAGAAAATTTCAAACTACGCGCCGTTATCAAGTCAAGCACATATATAAAACATACAACATACACACATTCACGAACCGCATTCGTAGTTTCCGTTTTCCGCATGCGCATTACCCGTCTATCCGTTACTCGATAGTTAGATTAATTATTATAGGTTGGCATACCTTTTCAACTTTTGCGTGTTGGGCAATTGTAGAAATGTTTATGGATTTTTATTTTATTTTGTAAGAGAATATGTTTTTATTTATTTCAAAGAAACATTTCTTTTGCTAATTTTCATAAATAAAATATTTAATTGTTCGTTTAATTATCGTTTTATTATCATAAATATGTATAATTTCCCCCTCTTTTATGAGACCTTTTAGGGTCTTTAGAAGTCTGGGGATATTTGAAACGTCCCTAAATTCAGCACTTGTAATTTCATGACAGGAACATCACTGTTGTAAACACAAGTCATGCGGCGGTGCTGATAATAGGTAACATTAATATTACCAGCCCTATTTCATCTATTCTAATCGTAGAGGCGAAAAAAAATAATTTTGGCAAAGGATAAAACTGTCATAAAGATAAACAATGGATGCCAGTGCCAGTGGCCCTTTGGAATTAAAGTTCGAGTGCAAGGAGGAAGAAGTAAAAATGGATGAAGATTTCAAAATAGAAATAGCAGAATGTGATTTGACTGCACTTGTGGATTGTAAAAAGGAATATTGTAGTGATAGCGATAACTCTGGAAATGGCAAAACTAGTTTAAGTAATGATGTTTGCGAACAGTTGGACAGTAAGTGTGATTTTTTAAGTGATCACTCCAATTTACAGGATACAGTAGACTTCTCAAGAAATGCTGTTTCCAAACACAAATGTATTGGAGAGAGACATTTTAAATGTGAGTTGTGTGATTTCACCACAGTAGTGAAAAGCTATCTGTCAACACACATTATCTCTAAACATAGAAGTATCGAAGAGAGTCGTTTTAAATGTGAGTTGTGTGATTACACTAGTGTGCGGAAGGATCAGCTGTCGGAACATATTTTCTCTAAACACAGATGTATTGAAGAGAGACGTTTTAAATGTCAGTTGTGTAATTACTCTACTGTGCGTAGATTTGATCTGACAAGACACATCATCTCCAAACACAGAAGTATTGAAGAGACACGTTTTAAATGTGAGTTGTGCAGTTACACTACTGTACAGAAAGAGTATATGAAAAAACACATCATCTCCATGCACAGAAGTATTGAAGAGATACCTTTTCAATGTGAATTGTGTGATTACACTAGTGCAAATAAAAAGAATTTGTCAAAGCACATCAGCTCCAGACACAGAAATATTGAAAAGAGACATTTTAAATGTGAGTTGTGTAAGTACACTACTGCATGGAAAAGTCAACTGGCAAGACACATCATCTCCAAACACAGAAGTATTGAAGAGAGACCTTTTAAATGTGAGTTTTGTAATTACACTACTGTACGGAGATCGGATCTGACAACGCACACCATCGCCAAACACAGAAGTATTAAAGAGAGACCTTTTCAATGTGAGTTGTGTGATTACACTAGTGCACGGAAAAGTCATCTGGCAGGACACATCACCTCCAAACACAGAAGTATTGAACAGAGACCTTTTAAATGTGAATTGTGTATTTACACTGCTCTACGGAAAGAGTATCTGTCAAAACACATCATCTCCATGCACAGAAGTATTGAAGAGATACCTTTTCAATGTGAATTGTGTGATTACACTAGTGTAAATAAAAGGAATTTGTCAAAACACATCATCTCCAGACACAGAAATTTTGAAAAGAGACCTTTTAAATGTGAATTGTGTAAGTACACTAGTGTATGGAAAAATCAGCTGGCAACACACATCATCTCCAAACACAGAAGTATGGAAGAGAGACCTTTTAAATGTAAATTGTGTAATTACTCTAGTGTACGGAAAGAGCATCTGTCAAAACACATCATCTCCAAACACAGAAGTATCGAAGAGAGACCTTTTCAATGTGAGTTGTGTGATTACACTAGTGTGAATAAAACCAATTTGTCAAAACACATAATCTCCAAACACAGAAATATTGAAAAGAGACCTTTTAAATGTGGCTTGTGTAATTACACTAGTGGACGGAAAGAGTATCTGTCGAAACACATCATCTCCAAACACAGAAATATTGAAACAGGACATTTTAAATGTGTTGTGTAAGTACACTACCGTATGGAAATGTAATCTGACAAGACACATCATCTCCAAACACATAAGTATTCAAGAGAGACCTTTTAAATGTGAGTTATGTAAATACAATACTGTACAGAAAGAGCGTCTGTCAAAACACATCATCTCCAAACACTGAAAGGAGACCTTTTAAATGTGAGTTTTGTAATTACACTACTGTACGGAGATCGGATCTGACAAGACTAGTGATGGGTCGTTATTTAACTGTCAGTTATTTTTAAACGGTTACCGAGCCGTAACGGTAACCACCAGTTATGGAGTTATAAAAATAACAGCTTAAAAAATAACGCTTTTTACACTAAACTAGAATTCGGAGTCGTGTCTGTTTCAGTTCCACTGCAACTAGGTTCGATGGATAAACATCGGTTTTCATCGGCAACTGTTATTTAACCATTTAACGGGATGAATAGCCTTGAGATTGGGAATGCTAAATATGTATGGATATACAGTATAGAGCGGACTGTACTTCATAATATTATTATTTATACTAGTGTGCTCGCTCTCGCTCACAGCTTCAGGGACGTAGGATCTTCGGTACAATAAAACGGTTTAATTTTAACTTTAACCGGTTGTTGATGGGGATACGGCATACGGACACTACTACACAGAGTTATTCTGTTAAACTGAGTAGCTGTTATTTTTTAAAACAGTTGAGTTTCCCACTAGTATGTAAAGCCAAATATTTAATAATAAAAAATGTTGGGTGAAAAGATGAATTTCTGTAAAAACGTGTTATTGCTTTCACTATAGACGACGCAAAATAGGGTTATTTCACGTGAAATTAAAGTACTTATTTATTAAAATTTATATACATTACCTAAGAAAACAGTTCACACGTCATTTTCGTTTGTCTGATAATAGTTCACAAATTGATAAAAAAAATATAATGATACAACATTTTTTAATATCTATATACATTTAAATATAAAAAATTAAATGAATATATATATATATATATATATATATATATATATATATATATATATATATATATATATATATATATATATATATATATAGGGTGATTCTTTGGCGAAAAATAAGGGGTGTCTTTTTATTAAGTTTTTTTTGAAACCCCTTCTCCTCCAAGTTACAGCCCTTTGAAATTTTTGAAACTAATTTTAAAACAACGAATATTAAAATAAGTAAATAAACAATTAATACTATATATCTTCCAATTTTTTTTAAACTCAAACAAACTCCATTTTTTATACTGTTGGCTGTTGTTTGCACAGTTTTTAAAAGTGGACTGATCGACTGATAAAGATGACCAGTGAACCAAAAATGTAACTAGAGATAAAGATCTTTCTAAGAAAGAATAAAAGCATAATGTAATAACAAACCATATGTACAGAATAAAGGCAAATGTCTTTACCGAAATTTTATGAGCTGCGTTATGTTATGGAGTTCTTAGAATCACTCCCTGTGTAGCAATAAAAGTTCTAACGTCTAACGTCCCAAAACGTGATAAATAATGATATTTATTGATTCTTGCTGTGGCATTGACATTTACGTAAAAACCCCTCATAAAATAAATTTGTTAGAAATGACTAGTTTATAATTCCTAAAACATCTAAGTAAATACTAATATAAGACTCCTTTCTGATTTCTAAAAGTTTCACTTCAGAGTGGCAAAAGATTTACGACACGCTTATTATAATTTCTTAACCCTTTGTTTCCTTTTCATATCGACAAAATTTGAGATTTATACACTACATGAAATAACGGGGTAAAAATACAATGCATTTATACTAGTGTGCTCGCTCTCGCTCAGAGCTTTGGGAATGTAGGATACTATTGATCGACTATCCAGTTTAAAATAACAGATAAACAACTGAAGCCGTTATTTTCAACGGTTATTATTAAATAACGTTAACGGCTTCAACTGTTAACAGAAAATAACCGTTTTTCCCATCACTAGACAAGACACATCATCTCCAAACACAGAAGTATTGAAGTGAGACCTTTTCAATGTTAGTTGTGTGATTACACTGGTGTAAATAAAAGCAATTTGTCAAAGCACATCATCTCCAAACACAGAAATATTGAAGAGACATTTTAAATGTGAGTTGTGTAATTACATTATAATAATAATAATAATGTTTATTTAGCAAAAATTCTATACATAAAAATCCAATAAAGATATATAAAAAAACAGCCAACTTATTACTAATAAAGCTCAGTCTTAAAATACATAGGGTGAATCATCCAGTGAATGAACAGTTAAGGCAACTTTTCACTTTGACATACCACCACAGTTCACATTTACGTCCAAATATTTTGGGAGCAGCCCTTTTGCACCTGGTTGTGATCTATCGATAATGTGCAAGTCTTAGACATGTTAGATCAACGCCTACTTAGATATTGAAGAAAAAAGAAATGGACAAATTTTGGTATTTTCAAAATAACACGAAAACGAAAATAGGCAGGGCAAAATACAAGTCACATTTGGAACGAGCATGAAATTATACAAAACATTGCCAATTTAACCGTCTCCCTATCCCTAATAATAACGGAGATAGCAATACATTCCCATCCAGTTTGGGACACACTGTAAGTACTACCTAAACTGCTTGAACACCAATCTAAAAAAATATTTTGTTGTATACTTTGACAGATTTCTTTGGCGTAACTCAAAAGATTGTAAGAACTGCTTAAAAACTCTATAAAGGTGCATTAAATACTGTTGGAATTAAATTTAGCTTTAGTTGAGGAATGGGCTATTCGTCCTTTGCCATGATGATCGAAACTGGTTCCGTAGAGCACTCTGTCCAGCTTTGCCTCGTATATCAGATTACATAGCCACGATAAGAAGTTTCTCTTGGCAGAATTATTCAAATGCTATTCGGTTCTTGCTTAGTAGGTATACTCACATTCTAACAAAACTTCGAAATTTTTACTCCAATTTGACTTATTGCCTTATCAATCAAGAAGATTCTCAAAATCTAGTGAATGAACATTGAAAACCAGTAACTGAACGCAAACGAACCAGTAAATGAACGACATTCTTTATTCAAAAAACATTGTATAAAAACGGATTTTGGCCACTTCCATCTATTTGTTCTCGTCTTATGTAAAACACTGATTTCAAATTTATCTCCAATGATATTTTTTTATGAGACCGAGATACCTTAAGCCCTCAAAATTGACCACAACATAGTCCCCTACGATAAAAGATGGCACTACTCGACCCGTGCTCGATTCATGTCGTGGCTTTGTTTTACGTTTTTTGACTTCTTTTTCCATTTTCTTGCAGTCCCTGTCAATGTTTCTTTTTCCTGCAGCTTCTTGCATTTCTTTTCTCTGCCTTTCAATGTTTTGTTGATATTCCACCCATTTTCGTGATGTTATAGCAAAAGGCATAGTTTGACGTTTTCGTGCTTTTTGTACAACAGGTGCTTGTTTTGGCCAATGCAGGTGCTCCCTCCAAACATTCTCATGTACTGGAACAAAATTTGACCCTGTTCCTATAGTAATATCTGAAATAATTGTAATTTTTTCTCGCCTGTTTTCTTTGCCAACTGTGGCAGATACGTTCACAGTGTTCCTTTTGTTGTCTATAATCTGGAAGACTGAAATTAAGATGACCTCCACGATCTAGTTGCAGACTTCGTTCGCATATTGTGCAATGCCACTCTTTGATTTATCATATTCATTTTCATATATAATATTTGTGGCGGCTGCATCTAAAATTGTAATTTTTATGTCAGCAATTGAAGTTCCTTGCAAGGTGCTACGTTCAATAGGGTCGAATAAAATACCATCAATTTTTATTGGTACATTATCCAGAAATGAGTCCGTAAGTGCCGGAATTTCAAAAGCCGTGTCATCGACGTGCATGTTTTCCTTGTCGATTTCAGGAACACAGTCATGAGTCTCTCCAATATTAGGATTATAAAAATTCGAAAACGAATACCTGTCCCTATGATCGCTGGATGTGTGTTTCTGGCTTAATTGTTTCTCAAAATTTATTGTTACTTTTCCCAAGAAATGTTCCACGACTTTCTATGCTAGAAGATAATCATGAAGTGTTAGATTATTTTTCTCTCTATGCTTTGGAAAAATCTCATCACGCCTAGTAGATATACATTTACTGTAGTCCACAACATCCGGGTTCAATGGAAACAATTCACAAACTCTGAATCCATTCTGTATTGTAGTAGGCTTGTTGGGTTTGTCAAACGCTTCTTTGAACAATGGGCAGAAATTGTGTCTGGTTATTGTGACACTTGATTTGTGTTTGAAGTTCCTGCAGACTTCCTTCCATTACACCTTTAAAGGTCTGAATATGGCTACAGCGCAAACCTGGGGTATGTGTGTGGCGTTAAGATATAAGTAATATAAAATTATCCTTTTTTCCACGCAGAATTCATACAGTTCTTGATTGTAATGGGGCTTATGTCCATCGATGAATAATATAATAGGGAATGTGCTGTTTGTTGACACTAACCATGGGTGAAACACGTTGACAATGTATTCAAAAAATGTTGCAGCGGTCATGCAGTCAGTATCTGAACATCCAATCGCCCAGCCATCAGGTACAGTGAGAGACAACTCCTTAGGAACTCTTTCTTGCGAAAGTACCACCATAGGAGGTGCAGCGATCCCAGAAACGCAATAATTACATAAAACGGTTATGGATTCTTTTTGGGGCCCGATGCGCCTTCATACAAATTCTTTTGACTTTTTGGCGCTAAAACTAATCAAGATTTTGAACATGTTCTAACTCCTGTTTCGTCTGCATTAAATATGCATAGAGGATCTTCCATCATACCTAGTAACTGTTCAGTTTCCAAAAAGTTATGAAGTTCAGAAAACCATCCCCGTAGACAATTTTCTGTAACGTCAGCCCGTGACTTCGATATTATCTGTGTTTCTTTTTGAAATATCCAGGTTCCGCTTGAGATATAGATAAAGCCATTTATCTCCAGGCCTGTCGTTTACGAAAGGGTTGCTGCGGCCAATTATTTTCAGAATCTTCTGTACCGAATCTTTAACTTCGCCCAGATGCAATGGAAAGCCCAAATGAGCCTTGGAAAGTATCCAGCTCTTCAAACGCGCTTCTTCGTCGTGGCTTGATATCGGTGGTGGTCCCATTTTCCTAATATTTGGCGTTTTTTTCGGTTAATTTATTATGTAACGTCGATTTTGGGATTTGAAATCTCCGAAATGCTTTGCTCATGGATACCCCTCCTGTTCTTATTTCTTTAATAGCTACGGCCAGTGTCTCTTCGGAATACAGGAAACGCTGGTAATGTTTATTTCCCTTGCCCATCTGAAGAATAAGAGAATAAAGCATTAGTCAATTCGTACACTGTATTTCTTGCTAGCTTCTAGTGAATGAACGCTTCGCAAAATCCAGTTAATGAATGACAAAGCTCTTGTTCATTTACTGGTTATGACATAGGATTTCTAGTTCCGAGTTCATTCTTGGATTCTTCTTATTGTAACGTATATTAAGGCTCACTTTCGTATACTTTCAAATTTTACACAAAAGTGCCAGCTAATGAACGGCCGTTCATTCACTAGATTTTCAATACATTGCGTTCCAGTGAATAAATATGTGAAAAAAACATTTACTGTCAATGTAATGCTTTAGTTCTTCACATAATTTGAAACCGTGGTGTATTTAGAAACATCATTTTCATACTTGAATTCACAATTTCAAACTCTTCATTCAAAATAAGCTAGGCGTTCGCTTGCCTTGACAAAAATGGCGTTCACAGTCCGTATAATAGTCCACTTTGAAACCAACTGTTGAACTGCACTGACTGTCTTAGAAGCATGTTTGTTAACGAACACTGTGATGCACATGCGCGTTCAGAGGAAAATTAGCGGCAAATGTCAATTGATCTTGATTGGTTCTTAATATAAATAAATACTCACCGGATTGTTCATTCACAGGGTGCTGTTCATTAACTGGTCGGTTCACCCTACTGATACACTTTAACCCCTTAAATGCTACCTTACATAATTGATTTCACAAATCTAATATAGTGTAAATTTAAAACTATCTACGTTTTAGTCAGGTACTTGCTTTTACTTTGGTTTTAACAATAACAGCAATAATAAAATAACATGTGTTTAACAGTTTTGCTTAGTTTACAATTCGAATAAATTATATACAATATCAGTCACACTATCCTTTTAAGCTTAGCTCCTACTTTCTAGACTCCATTCTTTTCCCTGTAATATTGTTTAACTTTCCTAGTATATTCTAACATGTTTTTACTTATTTTTATACTATCGGGTAGTTTATTATATATACCTACTATTTTAAAAAATACAGAGTTTTGGGTACTTTTTTTGTTTTTGTGGTCTAAAATAAAATTATGTTTATATCTGGTATTGTGATCATGAACATCTTTAAATGTATTTAGTTTGTTTAGGCAGTATTGAGGACGCAAATTTAAGTGAAACTTGTGTATGAATTTGAGACTATTGCATTCGAGGTAATTTTTAATATTGAACCAATTCAATATTATTAACATGGTATTAATGCTAGTATATCTGTTACATTTCAGTATAATTCTCATTGCTCAATTTTGAAGACGTTGTATTTGCTCAATATCTGAATTATTGGCTAAGTAGAGTATTGTGCTGGCATAGTTAAAATGAGGCAGAATAATAGTATTGTAGACAGTTTCTCTAGTACATGGTGATAAATATTTGCTACACCGATAAAAGAAACCCAATTTTTTTGAAATTTTCTTACAAATGTGGTTTATGTGTTCATCAAATTTCAATTTGTAATCAATAATTACACCTAAATATTGTATTGATTGCACAACTTCTATTTTGTCATTTTCTGTGTATATACTTAGATCGTCTCCAATAATGGGTTTCCTTTCGGGTTTTTTTTTTTTTTATTATTTCATCAACACACCACGAGGGCTTACAGCCTAAATACTATCGTCGACAAGGAGGAAAGAGGCAACTTGTTAATTCTGGACTTGGAGGTTCGGAGGAGAAGGAAAAACATGTGCCGGCAGAGAATTCCACAACTTGGAAGTCCTCGGGGCAAAAGAGCGGGCATAACAAGATGTTCTATGTCTGGTGACCTGGACAGTAAAAGGGTGCATTCGCTCTGTTCCCCTGGTAGATCTGTTGGAGGCAGCAGGTGGAGGAACTATGGAAGAAAGCTCCTCTGAGCAGTGCCCGTGCAGATATCTATAAAAGAGAGAAAGGTAACTAACGGTACGTCGGTGAACAAGGGATGGCAGCCTTTGGGTGAGGATAGGGTCACCGATGAGACGTATAGCTCTCTTCTGAATGGGGTCCGAGATAGCGAGTGAAGAAGCGGCAGCGGCACCCCAGATGTGGGAGCAGTATTCGAGGTTTGGCCTTATTTGTGAAGTATGTAAGGTATAGAGATTAGCTGGTGAAAAGTATTTGCGAGCCCGAAAGAGAAAACCTAATTTCTTAGCAGCCGCTTCTGCAATTGATGTGACATGTTGGTGCCAATTGAGATTTCGATCCACAGAAATGCCAATAAGTGAAAAGGACTCATTACTTGGTTGTTCATTGTGATTGGTCTAAACCTGGTGTATCTTTTATGAGAAAGAAAGCAAAACTGAGTTTTGGTGGGGTTGAATTGTACAAGATTTCTACTTCCCCAATCTAATATTCTTTGAAGATCTTCGGAGACAGAACCCTCCATGAGTCTGCGATCCTCATGTAGTTGGGCTAAAGAGACAGGCTTAGAATATTGTATATTTGAGTGCAGGGTGTTGTCGTCCGTGTAACTGTGAACTGGGTTAGAAAGGCAGTCATTGATGTGAAGAAGAAACAAAGTAGGGGCTAAAGCTGAACCTTGAGGAACTCGTGCATTAATTGGATACAGTTTAGAGGAATCTCCATCCACGACAACAGAAATGCTCCGGTTGGAGAGGAAATTTGCTGTCCAGGTACAGAGTTATGGTGGTAAGCCATAGGCCGGAAGTTTATTAAGCAGCGCTGCGTGCCAGACCTGGTCGAATGCTTTGGATATGTCTAGAGTGACAATCTGGGATTCACCGTGTAGTTCCATAGACTTGTTCCAAGAATGGGTGACAAAGGAAAGGAGGTCGGCAGTTGATCTGCGCTGACGGAATCCATACTGCCTATCGTGGATTAGACTGTGTGTTTGGAGAAATTTTAGTAATTCGGTGTTTATATACTTTTCCATTACTTTAGAGACGACTGAAAGGAGATGAATAGGCCTGTAGTTGCTAGGAAGCGCTTTGGATCCTTTCTTGGGGACGGGTTGTACTCGAGCAGTTTTCCAGTTACTGGCGCATATGCCTCTATTGTAAGATGTCTAAAACAGACGAGTCAGGACATGAGCAAGTTCTGGTGAGAATTTTTTGAGAACAATTGCTGGGATCTCGTCAGTGCCAGAGGCTTTCCTGGTATTAAGAGAAGAGAGCATCTTTCGCACTTTTTTAGTTTTGAAAATGATATCCGTCATTTTATGCGCGACATTGGGGACTGTTGGTGGTTGAACATTTGGAGGTGGGTTGAGAGTAGAATTGGCGGCGAACAGCGAGGCAAAAAGTTCAGCCTTGCCCAGGGCAGTATTGTCCCCTGAGACAAGAGGTGGGAACGTGCTCTTGCAGAAATTATTCCCAATAGATTTAGCAAGAGTCCAGAAGGGTTTGCTGGCGTTGGAGCTTAAGAGGACTTTGTTTTTGATGTGGTTATTAAACGAGTTTTTTGCCTCAGAAAGAATGCGGACATAGCGGTTTCTTGCGTCGTTAAATGCTTGACGGTTTTCTTGACTGGAATTGTGTAGAAGCGTTTTGTGAGCTTTGACCTTGTCAAGTCTGGCCTTGTCACAGGATTTAGAGAACCAGGGCTTTTGAATGGCTGAAGAGGTTTTCTGTGTACGTGGAATAAATAATTCCATGCCAGCTTGGATAATTTCGGCGACTTTTTGTAAGATATCAGAGGGGTCAGGATGAGAGAAGCAGACAGACGCCCATGGAAATGAGGAAAAGTAATCCCGCATTTCGACCCAGTTTGCGGAGTTGTAGTGCCAAACGATACGTGGGTCTGATGACTGTGTGACCTCGGGTTGCATTTCGCAGGAAGCAGTGACCATTCCGTGGTCTGAACGACCAAGGGGGCGGTGACTGATATCTTGTAGCATTCAGGTTTTGTAGTAAGAAGGATATCTAAGGGATTTGGGCTGTGTGTTGGGATGCGAGGAAAGTAAGTAGGTTGCTGAACCATATTGGCTAAAGAATTGCTGACTGCAAAGGCCTCCAATGCTCTCCCTTGTGGATTGGTTTTTGAAAATGCTAGCCATTCCTTATTATGGACATTGAAATCACCAAGAATAGTAACCTCGGAGAAAGGATATTCAGAAATCAGATGGTCGGTTTTTTCAGAAAGGTAGTCAAAGAGCTGGACAAAGTTGTTGTCAGAAGGTGACCGGTAAATGCAACAGATGAATTTAGTTGCAGCCCTGAGAGAGAGTTTTATCCATAGTATGTATTTTCTTCCAGCTTCTAAATTGGGTAGTATGGTGCAGGGTAGATTGCTACGGACGTATGCGCACACGCCTCCATGCAATCTAAAGGAAGTAAGGAACTCATACCTCGGGAAATTAAGGTGATTAGTGGCTGGTTTGGCACTGATTTGGGTTTCGGTGAGAAAGAGGAGTTGTGCCTATTAGCCTGGAGGAAATGGTGGACGGAGTTCAGGTTAGAATTTAGGCCACATATATTGGAGAAGGATATGTTAAATTTGATATTGGCGCCTCCTGTACACCCCTCTCCCGGAAATCCGAATGGAGGGGTATTTTACCTCCGGAATCTTTTGTACAAGGAGGAGCCATCATCATTTTTGCTTATAAAGGAAACCGACTCATACACCAGAACCGGAAACGTCCGTTGGGACTTCACTGGCCCCTTGATGCATGGGGTGGTACCTCCTCGGGCGTGAAAAAATCCTTTACTATCAAGTAAAGGAAAATTCCACTACCACCTGCATCATAACTTTTGATTTTATTTGCATTAAGTTTTAATTTATTTATCCTAAGCTATTGTGTTAATCTATTTAAATCTTCTTTTAACCTAGTCTCTACTTCTGCTTTTGACTTTTCTTTGATATATATAATTGTCATCAGGGAACAAATGGTAACTAGCATATTTTAGGCTTGAACCTAAATCATTTATATACAGACTAAACAATATCGAGCCTATAATGGTTCCTTGCGGTATTCCTACATTGTTTTGCAGTTCTCCAGAGATAAAATCTCCACACTTGACTACCTGTTTTCTACCCTGGCGATAGTTCCCAAACCACTCTAAAACTGTGCTAGTGATACCGTAATTCTCCAACTTTTTCAGTGACCTTTCTCGGTCTATAGTTTCAAATGTCCTTTTTAAATCTAAAAAACTATTACTGTTGCTTCATCTTTGTCCAAGTTATTTTTCCACTCATCAATAACATACTGCAGTGCTGATTCTGTGTTATGATCTTTTCTGAAGCCTGACTGATATTCTACTAGTATATTGTTTTCATTAATGTGGTCCAAAAGTTGTTCACAGACGATTTTTTCTAATATTTTTGTTTCGCTTGGTACTGTATTTATTGGTCTAAATTCTTCGATTAACTGTGTTCCTGCAAATTTTCTTAGTGGAATGACCGATTACCGCATGGAAAAGTCATCTGTCAAGACACATCCACTCCCAACACGGAAGTATTTAAGGGAGACCTTTTAAATGTGAGTGGTGTAATTACGCTACTGTAGAGAGATCAGATCTGTCAAAACACATTGTCTCTAAACATAGAGGTATATACTCGTAAAATTAACTAATTAGATTCATAATAATCATTACAGCCTATAGGTGTGACAGTAGTATCCATATCCATACTACCTGTCGTGGATTAGACTGAGTTTTTGAAGACATTTTAGTAATTCGGTGTTTATATACTTTTCCATCACTTTAGAAGCTACTGAAAGGAGATAAATAGGCCTGTAGTTGCTAGGAAGCGCTTTGGATCCTTTCTTGGTGACGGGTTGTACTCTAGCAGTTTTCCAGGTACTAGGGAATATGCCTCTATTGTAAGATGTCTGAAAGAGACGAGTAAGGACAGGAGCATGTTCTGGTGGGCATTTTTTGAGAACAATTGCTGGGATCTCGTGAAGGCCAGAGGCTTTCTTGGTATTAAGAGAAGAGAGCATCTTTCGTACCTTTTTAGTTTTAAAAATGATATCCGTCATTTTATGCGCGACATTGGGGACTGTTGGTGGTTGAACATTTGGAGGTGGGTTGAGAGTAGAATTGCCGGCGAACAACGACGCAAAATGTTCAGCCTTGCCCAACGCGGTAGAAACAATTTCATCCCCTGAAACAAGAGGTGGGAACGTGCTGTTGCAGAAATTATTCCCAATAGATTTAGCAAGAGTCTAGAAGGGTTTGCGGCCGTTGGAGCTTGAGAGGACTTTGTTTTTGATGTGGTTTTTAAACTAGTTTTTTGCTTCAGAAAGAATGCGGACGTAGCGGTTTCTTGCGTCGTTAAATGCTTGACGGTTTTCTTGACTGGGATTGTGTAGAAGCGTTTTGTGAGGATTTAGAGAACCAGGACTTTTGAGTGGCTGAAGAGTTTTTATGTGTAGGTGAAATAAATAATTTCATGCCAGCTTGGATAATTTCAGTGACATTTTGTGAGATACCAGAGGGGTCAGGATGAGAGAAACAGACATACGCCCATGGAAATGACGAAAAGGATCGGTTTTTGCAGATCCTAACCATTCCTTATTATGGACATTGAAGTCACCAAGAATAGTGACCTCGTAGGAAGGATATTCAGAAATCAGATGGTCGGTTGTTGTCAGAATGTGACTGGTAAATGCAACAGATGAATTTAGTTGCATCCCTGAGAGAGTTTCATCCAAAGTATGTCTTTTCTTCCAGCTTCTAAATTGGGGCGTCTGGTGCATGGTAGATTGCTATGGACGTATGTACACACGCCTCCATGCAATCTAAAGGAAGTAAGGAGCTCATACCGCGGGAAATTAAGGTGATTAGTGGCTGTTTTGGCACTGATTTGGGTTTCGGTGATGAAGAGGAGTTGGGGCCTATTAGCCTGGAGGAAATGGTGGACGGAATTCAGGTTAGAATTTAGACCACATATATTCGAGAAGGATATGTTAAATATTGATGACGGCGCCCCCTGCACACCCCTCACCCGGAGATCCGAATGGAGCCATCATCATTTTTGTTTATAAGGGAAACCGGAAACGCCTGTTGGGACTTCACCGGGCCCTTGATGTAAAGAGTGTTACCTCCTAGGGCGTGAAAAAATCTTTTACTATCACGTAAAGGAAAAGTCCACTACTACCTGCAAAAAATAATTTGCTAGCCCCTAATTCCCGAATCGAATGTTACATAACATGCCCCAAACCGCAGCGTATTACGTGTTGCAGAGCAACGAGGAACTGAGCCAGAATCGTGTATATACAAATGCTGCGTCAGTTTTTTATCGCTTACATGGGACGGTTGTCATGGCAACGGCATGCATGCTCTTGAATTGATGTTTATTATGGCCACAAAAGTGCTGCAGAATTTTGAGCCTGCTTCAAATCTTGGTTTCCGTCGTTTATTTAGATTTAGTCGGATCGTCAGACATGTATTTTCATTTTTTTATATGTTGCCGTTAAATGATCCGGTATGTGTCACATTTACAGACTTTGAAAAGCTGGATTTTTCATGTTTCTTTTCGGTAAGTCGAATTGATTTCTTTATTATCACCTCAAAAAGAATCATTTCAAAATTAGAAAATATTAGATACAAAATTTCAAGTTATAAAAAAGAGAAGGGCCTTGAATTTGAAAAAAAAATATGCTTGTAGCTCTTCCAACTATAAACAGATTTTCATAGTATGCGCTGTATTATATTACCGTGTACAGCGTGACAAAAATAAGGTAAATAATAATACTTTTATTTATTTATGTCCTCTCATCGAGTATTTGTGGTCATTATTCTGAAAATTATTCGAAATTTTTTTATTTAAATACTGAAGTGTCAGGAGAACGCGTGACCTTAAAAACCTCCCTCTTTGGGACCGTGTGGATTCTGCTTCACTCACTCCCAAAGTCACGAGCCGCCACTGGTATACAGGTGAATATTTGATAAGTGGATCCAGGCATGTTTACATATATATTTTTCTTGTATAATAACTTTTAGAATAATTATGAACATTTTATCTCAGTTTATGAATCAGATAATTTTACCTTAGATATATCAATACTTTTACATGTTTATCTCTAAAGTATTAAATAAAATAGAAAAGTACCAACAAAATATTATAGTATAAATAGTCTTAATTTTAGTATTTAGTATAGCACAATTTTGTCATTTGGGGTAATAGAACAACAGTGATGTCATATATTATACGCATAACTCCGATTTGTTACTCTTTATTGTGGACCCTCTTCTTTGATTTCTGTCTGTCTCGTACAACAGTTTGTGGCTAATGGACTTCACTTCCGAGGCCATCCCTAGACACACACACACACACACACACACATCTCTAAAGTATGAACATGTGATTACCCTGTCTCAACCCCTTGCTATTTTTTCTGACAATTATACAGGCTGTTTCATTAGGGAAGGTAAATACTTTAACTTTTGATAGGGGTCACTGAGGTGATATAAAAAACCCACAATTAGTGAGTCTTTGGCCTCTTATAACCGAGATACAGAGTGTTTTATCAATTTTACCCATTTCTTTATTGCCTCATAACTAACTTTTCAACCACCTTGTATATTTTTTTAATATTTGGTACACATACTCACCCTGTCCCATCAAATCGATTGAGGTATTACCAATAAAGAAAATCTAGGTCCGGCTTCACTAAAAATTTACTAATTCTTTCTGCTCAAAAAAAAAATACCTGTATATTTAAATTTCTAGAATTTTGTGCAATATTTAAAAAGACAGTGAAAAATTGAATTTAAAGATGTACTTTTTATTTTCACACGGAAGATCTTACTACCCACATTTTAAATTTAAATTGTTATTTTTGACTATTTTGGAGCACCAAGTCGGATAAAATAGGGTTTAATTAATTTTATTAAATTCTGTTAAAAATTATTTTAACTAAATAAGTACTATGTTCACAAGCTACGTTTTCTATTTGTTCTTGTATTCTTCTAGATCACTAGAAAATGTAGTTGCAGTTCCATATTTGGAACTAAATATCACAATATACTTATCTTCGGAACACCCTGTACAGTGATTTTTTCTAATTACCAATAGGTACTTTTGTAATTACCAAGTACAAAAAATTAAATTGATACCTTCACAAGCGATAAATGTACTCATCTCCATTAGAGGTGTGCGAAGCTTCGAAATTCCACAAATTTTTCGAACCGAAGGTTCAGTTCGAGTTCGGTTCGAAAAATTGTTTGCCTTAGGCGATGTTAAGTTGTTCGAAGTTCGAAATACGTAATTCTTCAAAATAGTTCGAAGTTCGTTGCTCAAAAATACTTCGAAATTGAACTTTACAGGCATTCTATCCAAAGGTAGCGAAGTTGTAACTCTATAGCGGCCCCGTTAACCCAGTAGCGGCGCTTTATTTATTTATTCAAATTTGCACCTACATAATTAAACAATTCCAAATGGTACTTAAAAATAAAAAATAACTCAAAGTAACAAAATCACTGTCTTAAGACAGTTTTCATCCTAGACATAGCAATATAAAAAATATCACAATTAGAAAAATTAACATTATAATTATGCAACAATCTGTCCATGAAACTGTTACTGTTATTAGTTGGTCCTGTGTCTTCGCTCAAAAAAAAGTTGCTGTTGGCGAGTTGAGCGTGGTGGAACATGGAAAAGGACCAACTCGAGCAGATCATTACAGTCAATGTGACCATTAATTAACTTGTATATAAACATCAATGAAAGATACTCATGTCGCGCTTTGAGACTGACCATACCACAAAGAAGCAATCTGACATTATACCCAATATCTTGGCAAGGAAAGTGATGCTTATAAAAAAGGTACTTAACAAATTTGTTTTGTACCCTTTCAATACGATTAATATGGCAAGCATAGGAGGGAAACCATACAACACAACAATACTCAATATTACTTCGAACCAAGGACGTATACAAATTAGTGATTGCCCTTGTGTCAGTCATATGTTTAGTGTGTCTTTTAACAAACCCCAAAAGTCTGCAACATTTCACAACCACAGCATCAATATGCAGATTAAATGACAAATCATTTTTGAAAATTACACCAAGATCAGCAACTGAAGTGACAACGTCCAACACCGTGTTATAAATGGTATAGCTATGAACAATCCGATTCTGACCCCTAAAAGAGCTCACAACCTTACATTTACCCACATTAAGCGACAACAAGTTTGAACTGCACCAGCGAGTCAAGTTGTCGAGATCATGTTGCAAAGTGTTCACACCATGGACAACTTCCGAAAAAAACTTCAATTCATCTGCATACAATAAACATTTCGATGATTCAAAACAACTCACAACATCATTAATAAAAAGATTGAAGAGAACGGGACCTATATGTGATCCCTCTGGTACCCCAGACATACGAGGACCTCATCCGATTGAGCACCACCAATGCTAACCAATTGCTTTCTGTCAGACAAGTAAGATCGTATCCACGAAAGATAACAGCCACAGATACCCATTGCAAATAGTTTTTGCAGAAGAAGGGTATGACACACACTGTCAAAAGCCTGTCCTTACATATTTCCTTTACCCACCTTTGTCCACCACTCTAAGGAGTAGGCAGATTGAGGCCTTAGAGTGTCCTTACATATTTCCTTGACCCACCTTTGTCCACAACTCTAAGGAGTAGGCAGATTGAGGCCTTAGAGTGTCCTTACATATTTCCTTTACCCACCTTTGTCCACCACTCTAAGGAGTAGGCAGATTAAGGCCTTAGAGTGTCCTTACATATTTCCTTTACCTCTTGAAAATGGCTCCAAAACAGGAGCCGAAACTTCGAGTTTTCATAAATTCTAGACGCGGTTCAACCCGAGAACCAATTATGTCTCATATATATATATATATATATATATATATATATATATATATATATATATATATATATATATATATATATATATATATATATATATATATATATAAACATAGAAAATGTGAAACTGGCCCCGGATATGTGTAACAGGGGGCCTAGTTCGCGCTCATTTGAATAGATTTTAAAAAATTTCAAAAGTCGGGACCTCTTCATTGTGATTTTTTTTCTATGAAAATTTACCAATCATCGTTTAAACAGAGTATACCCATAACAACTCTGCATTGCGTACTTGCTACAGAAATAGCTACCCATTCATAAAGCTTTCTAAAAGAAATATTGACCGCATTGGTTATGTAAGAGAAAAAAACGATGATAATAATAATATGTCTGGCCCTACCTTGACCCTATATTTTTAACCAAGCCAGAAGAGGCGAGCTCGTCTAAGAATACGAAGGTGTGTATTGTACTCATAGATATTAGGCATGTTCAGGTATTGTCTCAAGGTTTTAGGTGCAGAAATAATGAATTAATTAAAATAGGTCAGATTCTAATGCGGACTCATTGGTAATTACAACAATTATACAGTTGTGTATTCATCTCACGAAAATGACATCCTACGTTTCGTGTGCTAAATTGCATGCACCATTTGGAGATCGCTTTAAGATTAATGTGGTGGGTAAATTTACATACATCATCCGATGTGCAAATCTTATTAGCAACATTTTAGAATAATGGAGCATCAACGACCATTTCAAGGTTATAAATCAGATTCGTGGATTTATGGTTTATATGGTTTCGTTCGAGAGAGTGTGGTCAAATACGTTTGTATGCTCGATTTAATTATAATGAAATTCAATTGATGCTTTTATCTGCAAACTTGCTCATAAGCTTGTTTCAGTGACTTTATAGAACTCCCGGTGCCGCAAGTGTTTATGTTAGTGATTTTTTTAGTGAATCTTTAAATAATTCACTAACGAGGAGATCCCGACTTTTGAATTTTGAAAAAATGTCTTCAAATGAGCGCGAACTAGGCCCCCTAGAACCAATATCCAGGGTCAGTTTCAATTTATATATATATATATATATATATATATATATATATATATATATATATATATATATATATATATATATATATATAGGTATATATATATATATATATATATATATATATATATATATATATATATATATATATATATATATATATAACTCAAAAATATTGTACTGGGATGAAAAGACTATTATGTGTACGTATAGAATGACTTGCCCTGAGTCGATTGAGCGCAAAATATTCGTATCGTTCTATTTATAAAAAAAATGAGGTTATATCAACAGATTGGACAGTTGTTGTGCAATCCAGATATCCGTGACATATTCAGAGGCGGCGTGTCCAGTTGGTTAACTTTGCCCATTTAACCGACTTCGTAGCTCAAATAATAACGAAGAAAGCTATTGTTCTCGATTTTCGTAAACAACCTGTATATATATATATATATATATATATATATATATATATATATATATATATATATATATATATATATATATATATATATATATATATAAACTATAACAGGATTTATAACACGGCATTTCTGTACTATACAAGGAGAAGGGTTAAGGGCAAAGCCGCAAGGAGACAACCGCATGCACGTGTTTCAAGCTTATTAGCCATCATCAGTACGGTATAGCCAGGTGAAGATGGGAACACTCTGGATGAAGATGCAAAAGAACACGGAGTCACAACAGGCAACCAGTGCACAATTGCAGCACCATTTGGAAGACCCTCAATCCGAGGGAAACAACCAAAATAGCCACGGTGGCAAAGAAATCACCTGCGTGAGCATCCGGAGCCCAGGAAGTTATATTAACAAATGTTGCTGCAATTGTGCACTGGTTGCCTGTTAGGCCTCCGTGTTCTTTTGCATCTTCTTCCAGAGTGTTCCCATCTTCACCTGGCTATACCGTACTGATGATGGCTAATAAGCTTGAAACACGTGTATGCAGTTGCCTCCTTGCGGCTTTGCCCTTAACCCTTCTCATTGTATAGTACAGAAATGCCGTGTTATAAATCCTGTTATAGTTAATATAACTTCTTGGGCTCCGGATGCTCATGCAGGTGATTTCTTTGCCTCCGTGGCTATTTTAGTTGTTTCTCTCGGATTGAGGGTCTTCCAAATGTTGCTACAATTGTGCACTGGTTGCCTGTTGTGACTCCGTGTTCTTTTGCATCCTCATCCAGAGTGTTCCCATCTTCACCTGGCTATACCGTACCGATGATGGCTAATAAGCTTGAAACACGTGTATGCGGTTGTCTCCTTGCGGCTTTGCCCTTAAGCCTTCTCTTTTCTTCCTATATATATATATATATATATATATATATATATATATATATATATATATATATATATATATATATATATATATATATATATATATATATATATATATATATATATATATATAATTAAACTAAACAAATGGATCAAGGCATTGGTCCAATGGTAAGAACGTGTGCATTTATGTTTGAGCAAGTTAAATGCCTGTACGTTCCGCCCTTCTGGTGGGGCGTAAATGTGTCGAGCTCATGTACCACGCAATATTAGACACGTTAAGGATCCTTACCCTCCTTACAGAAACGAAGGATTTTGGATACATTTCCAGGTGAAATTAAGAGCATTTCCCTAACAACAAAATGTCATAATCATCATAAACTATCGCATAAGTAAAGGTTTATTTCAAAAGCGCAATACAATAAGTAGCTGTCATAAACATTAACAATCTGCATCAAATCACACCATAAAAAAATAAATTTTGCAGTTATGATCTTAAAATAGGTTATTACAGAAATTATTACGTAACACGCATATAAATATGTACCCAGAATTTATTGTTTTTATTGTTTTCAATTTTGTCCAAACCAAAGCGTTCCCTTGACATTGTCTTGATATTGAAAACAAACTGCGCCTTGAATTAACAATACACTTCCCATGAAGAATTTACTTCATTAATAAAATATGTGATGTTTCATTTTGTTAGAAAACGATGCTTTTTAATTGATCACGTAATGTAAATCTTGTGTCACTAGTTTTGTCGGAAATCATTTAAGAAATATGTAAACGCTTTTGTTCACCATAGTATATAATAAATTTAACATTATATTATGTTCAAAAACTCTGGACGCAGCAAGTGCGTTATGGTAGTGAATTTTCATAAAAATGTTTTTAATTGCAAATATGTGTGTTTCCTTTTTAAGAAAGCAGGCATCAATTTTGGTTACCAGTATAATCTATATAGTAAAAACAATGTGCCATGTTTCATAAAAATAACTTTATTGTGTGAAAATGTACAAAAATTTCCAAAAGTAAACTTAAAGTGTTCCCGGAAAAACTCGTTTCTTGGTCAACCTTATAGGTTAATAGCAAATTGAGCTATTCAAATTTGAAGCATTTAATGAAAATTCGCTACCATAACGCACTTGCTGCGTCCCGAATTTCTTTTATTACAAACATGCATCGCTGAAAAATTCAAAAATGCAATAACATAAGGCGTGTTTGATTAAAAAAAAAAGAAAATTTGTATCACCAACGACTTATGGGCCACCCTGTGATTGTAGAAATATTTTTTTAAGATGTAGCTCAAGACACCCTATAATTAATATATACAAATTTTCTTCATATCTTGTATAATAACGGATATATTGAGCTTTATTGATTTTTTACGAAAATTTGACAAAAATTATATACCATTAAACGATAAACTCTAAAGCTAAGGCTACTGCCAAGCATCAGAGAAAGGGTCTATTTGAAATGAATTTTCTGGAAACATTTTAGTAAAATGAAGGTCAATGACGGTTGAAACTAAGACTTCAGAGTTTGTAAAACATCCTTCTTGAGACATTTGATTTCCATATCCCGTATTAGATTCAAGTTCTTTGCCTAAATGTTGCCGATTTTGACGTTTTAAATCGCAACTTTGACGTTTTGAGGAAAACCCCAATTTATTTTTCTTTAAATGCCTATAACTTTTTTGTCTTTTGACCTACATAGCTAAATTTTGGTACGTGGCTTACCTATAAGGATATTAACTAGCGTACCAAATTTGGTTGCCCTTACTTTGTTAATTCCGGAGATATAAATTTTTTTCGAAAGAAAACAAAATTTTCCGGGAAAACCTGGGCAGATTTTCCTGGCTAACGAACTTATCCAAGCTATTTGCAAAAGGAATTTTTCCACCAAATTTAGTGAGAATCTGCCTATTATTTTTTGAGTTATCGGTGTGATACATATATATATATATATATATATATATATATATATATATATATATATATATATATATATATATATATAGATATATATATATATATATATATATATATATATATATATATATATATATATATATAAACATATAAAAATTGAAACGGACCCCGGATATGTGTTCTAGGGGGCCTAGTTCGCGGTCATTTGAAGAAATTTTTTCAAAATTCAAAAGTCGGGATCTCCTCATTAGTGAATTTTTTTTAAGAAAATTCACTAAAATTATAATAGGCCTTCTCAAAGGCGTTGAATAACATTTTCCCAATAAACAGTGAGCACCAATAGGTGGAAATAAATCCTACAAAAAAATTTTTTTTTTGTTCCTTGACCTCGGTCTATTTCCGCGATTATGGCCAATCCCCGACGCCACGGACAGTTTCACCCCACTATCCTGGATATTTCGCCGAATCCTTGTGCAAGGTGGGTACGAATCTTTAAGGTGCCCAACATCGCATGGTACACGTCTGGAAGTTACGGCGAAATAAAAAGAGCTCTGGTGACACAGAGTTAAAATTGTGCCGGCAAGGAAATGTCGCCGTTAGACTACAGTGGCTATGTAAAAACCCACTGCAGTTTAGACTTGCTGTATATGAAATGTCCCATTTAAATATCAACAGTTCGTAGTCATAAATGCTACGAAAAATTTATATTAAAATACTGAGCTACTTCAGTTTTCTTAAATTGTTATAATTATTAAAATAGCATTAACCGTTCCCATAGTTTTATAGGTATGATTTAATAGGTACTCGTCGCGACTAAGATGTTAAGGCGCCCTCCTGGCACAGGCTACAACTAGGACCCCTAGAACACATATCCGGAGTCACTTTCAATTTTCATATATATATATATATATATATATATATATATATATATATATATATATATATATATATATATATATATATATATATATATATTTGTGTGTGTGTGTATCACACCGGTAACTCAAAAAATAATAGGCCGATTTACATCAAATTTGGTCAGTATATTTTTGCAAGTGGCTTGGACCACTTCGTTAACCAGGAAAATCGGCCCGGTTTTTCCCGGAAAATTTCTATATCTGCGGATGTAACAAAGTATTGGCCACTCAATTTGGTACGCGGGTTATCATAACAGTTAATTACGTACCAAAATTTAGATCTGTAAGTCAAAAGACACAAAGTTGGGTCGCAGCAAGGAAGTGAATTTTCATAAAAATGTTTTTATAGTAAAGATGACTTTTTTAACGAAAGCAGGTATGAAATTAGGTTACAGTATAACCCATATCATAGTAGAAACAATGTACCATATTTCATCAAAAAGTGTCTATTGTTTGAAAATTTACAAGTTTCCTAAAATAAACTTAAAATATTCCCGAAAAAACTGGTTTCCTTGGATGCCTATCACTTTCCTGTCTTTTAACTTCCAGACCTCAATTTTGCTACATGGTCTACTCCTTATTATTCAAATACGTGTACCAAATTTGGTTACTCTTGCTTTGTTACTTCCGGAGATATAAAGATTTTCCGAAAGAAAACACAAAATTTTCGGCCCGGTTTTTCCCGGAAAATTTCTATATCTCCGGATACAACAAAGTCATGGCCACTCAATTTGGTACGTGGGTTTATATCATATAGTTATCATGACAGTTAATTACCAATCAAAATGTAGATCTTTTAACAATCTGTCTTACATCTCACTTAGTTTTGCGAGGCTGGCTACCATAGCCGTATTACTTTATAGGTGTATTTTCGCTGCAATTAGTATGCCGTATTGACGAGTTATAATTAGAGCGAAACCGGTCTACGGTTCTAATTGATGTGAGAATACATCTAGCCTTACATACTTTGTCCCTTTATTTGGGAAGAAATGGGTCAGTGCTGACAATTTACTAAATTGTTAGTCTCTATTTTTTTACATTCGGTGTTATTTGGAGCTGCCGTGAGAACATACTACTTGCTTTGTAACCGTCCAGGTTTACGAAAGAAAGGTCCACACCAGGGATGACCTAATGTAACCGTCCAGGTTTAAGCAAGAAAAGTGGTATGACGTGATAGAGAGTGATTGACCTCAAGTGGATCCAAATGCAGACAATAGTGAGGTCACCATCACCTACTAAACCCTAACCTAAAAGTAACTATCTATCAGATTTATTATTTGCATGATAAGGAGCACTTTGTTAGGTTAGAAGATCTTAAGATGGTTGAATACTTACTCTGCTTTTGAGTTGTTCTGCCTGAAGTCCTAAATTTGTGAGATCTTCAGGTCAGAGCCTGGTTACTTGATTTTTAGATATCAAGATAATCGATATAAAGAATTCTAATTTACGTCGTCATCAAATATAAGAGATTTTAGGCAGGAATTATTGTTCAATTAAACAGACATATAGAAAAAGTAAATATTTAAATTTATTGATAAAAATTGTGGTTGGAGCAAATTAATATGATACTCCTGGTAAATTTCAAATAAACATTGCATTGCACAAAACAAAACAAAGCAATATTAAGTGTCCCAAGAAAGAAATTAACTGTTGCATATAACAGAATAAAAAGGTGATAATATGTTACAAAAAATACGAATATTAGATGTATAAATGAAAGAAATTAGATATTGTATATTACAGCACAAAAATAAACATAAAGTATAAGATTGTCGTATTTCAATTAGTTCTACTGATGCTCTCGAGATCAGTTTCAGGTGGAATTCCTAGATAGTGAACTGGCCAGTTTGGTTTAATTCTTTAAAGAAAAAAAAAAACTTGAGTGAAGCTTAAAGAATATAAAGTTAAATTTCTACTTTACTGATCATCAATGGAATCTTAAAACATTTGCAGGTTAGGTAGTTGTTAAACAAACATTAATTGACTTGAAATTAAACAGTGATATATCTGAAACTACGTTACTGACAGGATATTATGAAATAGATACAAAATTACAGTTACTTTATAATCACAATCTCACTGATACAAAGAAGAGTATAGTTTAGTTACGTTGGATGGAAATTCATATTGCAAACAATTTGAAAATTTGGATGCCGCATAAAAGTTTGAAAGTCACACACAGATAAAACTCAAAAGACTCACTAGAGCTGGATTACATGGGAGAGTTTAATAACTCCTCATTCACCTGTTGATTTGGTCACAGATGTCTCAAAGGTAGAGGCCAACTATCAGTGCCCGCCACAGGACTTAGTCTCTCACCAGAGAGAAAAGTCTGGAAGAGTGAGAGGCATTTCCCATGAGTAATTGCCAGACAAGTTGTTCATACCATTCCACTACTGGACGAGATAGATAAGAAGGCCAGGCGGTCCTCCGGACAGTCTGCGCGGTCAGAATCAGGTCACCACTGGTTCAGGAGTGCGCTGACGCCCTCAGAGGATTAGCCAGGACGAAGGAGGTGCAACTGGTGTGGGTTCCGGGACACTGTGGCGTAGCGGGGAATGAGGTGGCGAATAATCTCGCAAGACTCGGTTCCCGGCGGCCGTTCTGTGGCCCAGAGCCTGCGATAGGCATAAGTAGGAAGACAGTCTCTGTCGCCTTAGACAGGTGGGCCGAGGAAGCAATGGAGAGGCAGTGGGGGTCGGTTGGTGGCTGCAGGCAGGCGAGGGACTTCGTGGAGGGGCCGGACAGAGAAAAAGCTGTCTGGCTACTCGGAAGGAGTCGACCTACGCTTCGCCGCATCCTTGAGGTGCTGACAGGCCACTGCGCCCTTAGAAGACACCTCACATTGATAGGCGTAGAGAGGGATCCCATTTGCCAGGAATGCGGGGAGGATGAAGAAACGTCCTACCACTACCTGTGTGAATGCGAGGCTTTTGGGAGTCTTCGAGCAGAATTGTTCGGATCGAGGACTCTGCAGATGAATCAGGTAAGTACCGTCCAATTGAAGACCGTCGCGGCCTTCATCTCGAGGTTGAGGCGGTTTGGCGACGGAACCGAGGAAGAGTAGAGCATGGTTGCTGGGTTTCTGGGGTTGGCAAAAAGGGCCCATTGTGGCCTACTTGCTTGGCGTTGGCCTCCCCACCACTGCTACTACTACTAGGTAAGAAGAAACGCTATAACATTTTCAAGGTATTTTTTATGTTACTTCTTGAACTTTTTGCGTCAAGAAAACTTAAACTTTGTGTTTAATATACAATAGATCTTGTTATCCACACAAAATATTTTGGTTTCGTGCATTTCTCTGGTCATCAGGGGCCCTCAGATTTTTTTTAAATATCTATAATTTTTTCCTTTCAAGTTATATCTCTGAATTTTGGCAAGTTTAATAGTGTATTAGCTGAGTACAAAATTTGGTTGCCATAGCTTTGTTATTTTCGGATATACAAAAATTATCCGAAAGGAAATCCAAAATTTTCCAGGAAAAACTGATTTAATTTTCTTGGCTAACGAACTTGTTCAAGCCATTTCCAAAAGGAATGTACCCACCAAATTTTATCAAAATCGGTACATTATTTTTTGAGTTATCGGTACGATGTGAAAGTCAAAAACAACACATCTCTTAAATATTGAAGAAAAAAAGTTTATAAATGCTGTGACATATAAAAATAGTTTTAATAGACGGTGATCAAATGGCATAGGAAACAATTTTCACACGATCCATAGACTTCTTCATTTTCTATGTTTTGAGATCTGGTTAAAAAAATCGCGTTATAAATACAAAAGTTACAGGGGTGTTTCCATCCAGAATGGGCCACACTGTATATACAAACATATAAAAACTAAAACTGACCTCAGATATGTTTCTAGCAGGTCTATATCGCGCGTTTTTTTTCAAAATTCAAAAGTCGCGATCTCTTCATAAGTTAATTTTTTTATACCAAATTTACTAAAAAATTAAGATGTTAAGTACATCACAGTAACCTGAATACATATATTATCCGTTATATAAATATACCATAAATATATTTTTTAATGTTTTGAAATGCTGAAACTACAAATTTATTAAGCATATCCTAATGTTACTGCTTACAAAGTAGGCAACGCTAAATACAGCATGTCGTATGTCCAGAAATCTAATTGAGAATAAGGAAATCCTTGCATAAAAAGCATATTCGCCAATTCCAAGGATTGGCAAGTTCATAACTAGATGCGATTGGTTCCCAGTTCAGCGCGAAAATAGTTCAATGTATCTAAATATCCTACATAGGTTAGAATGCCTTTCGATTTCGATTGACAAAGTGCTGAAAATATTTTATCAGGTACCTAATCAATAAAATCGGTAGTTCTGTTATTGACCAATTTCGCAGCCATTATTATCTAAACAATCGTTCGTTATTCGTTGTTAATTAATAAACTCCTTTTCACAGTGTCAAAATACAAAGCTAGGGAACATTGTATATAACGTGATGTAAGGAGTAACGAACTGCTTAACTAGCCACAATTAGGACAATTATTTTACTGTATTGGGTATAACGTATTTATGGGATTATAATGTTGCCAAATAAACATTTTCTTCAATGTCATCGAAACCTGTAGTGGTTTGGGTCAGGTCAGGTCAGGTCATGGATACCTTTACTCAGGATAACGACCTTTCCTGCTATCTATCAATGGTAGAAAAAGAGAAAAATGATCCTGCTTTTAAAGCTTACACAGTAAGGCAACAGAGGCGCCAGCAGCTACGTCCTCATACAGTGACTTGATAGAGTCAAGTCACTGTACGTCTTAATTTATAATTGACTATAATGACTACGGATCAGCATTAACAATTTTAAAGACTGAGGTGTGTCTCGCAACAGTAAAAACTAGGTTGCACCTATCATGCGCATTTTGCTTAATTTTTAAGTACGTTACGGTGTCAAAATTAAAAATTTTAATTTCAGGAGGAAGTCAAATACTTATTCCCTTAATATATTTGTAGTTATTAAAATGATGCTACTATACACTACACAGTATGAAGTACTGGTACGTTGATATTATATGTAATTGGCAGTTAAAAAACTGTAAAAAATAAAAGTATAGGCATCTATAATATGTATATTACTTGTCCTCACCTATTAATGGCTCTAGCCGATAAAAAACAAACAGATGAACGAGTGTTAATGTTTCGTTGTTGGAACCTATGATTATTTTGCAACAATGGTAATAAGAGGTGATTCATAAAACTTGACCAACCAAGGGTGTGGTATATTCAGCACTTAATGAAATAAAAAAAGTCTGGACGCAGCAAGTGCGTTATGGTAGCGAATTTTCTTTAAAATGTTTTTAATAGCAAATGTCTTCCTTTGATGAAAGCAGGCATCAAACTTGGTTGCCTATATAGTAGAAACAATGTACCATATTTCATCGAAATAACTTTATTGTTTGAAAGTATATAAACATTTTTCGAAAGTCTGGATGCAGCAAGTGTGTTATGAAAGTGAATTTCCATAAAAATGTTTTTAATAGCAAATGGGAGCAGGCATCAATGTGATTACCGGTATAGCCTATATAGTAGAAACAATGTACTATATTTTATCAAAATTACTTATGGTTTGAAAATATACAAAAATTTTCCGAAAATAAACTTAACTGTTCGTTCCCTAACCAACAAAGCTTACGTTAATAGCAAGTTCAGTTATTGAAATTTGAAGGATTTAATGAAAATTCGGTAAATTTGAAGATTAGCTCCCGAACGCTTTTCAAAAAATTGTTTTCAGAAACATTACTATGATCCCACCTGGATGCACAAACCACAAGAAAATATGATTTTAAAGATAAACCGAACGATTAATAACAACCAATATAAAATATTTATATATGACTATATAGGTATATGTGTGTATTTTTGTCTCTTTAACGTCGGCCTATTTTCGCGACTATGGCCAGTCACCGACGCCAGGGAGCAGTTTCACCTTACTATCCTAGAAATTTTGCCGAACCCCCGCCTTTCTGTAAGAAGGGTAGGGATCTTTAACGTGCCCAACATCGCATGGACACGGGACCGACGGCTTTACACCCCCTCCGAAGGGCGGAACGTGCAGACATTCAACTTGCTCAAATACAATGCCAGAACCTCGGTTGGTGTTAATTTACAGTTTGTACTAAAATAGTGAAGGGAGTAGCCTGGGTATATAGGTATATATTAACTATCAACGAAAGACAGAAGTATAGGCAATATTTATATTTTGTTTATTTTATAAGACCATATCAGTGGCCAATGCCCATGATCTGTGCAACTTAGTTTTTACAGTCGCGAGACGCTCGTCTATTAGAGGAATGGATATGACAGTCACAATTATGATATTTTGACATAACATCATTCTTTTAACAAAATTTTTATCCGGATAATAAAAAGTTATTTGTTTAGCAGTTTGTTTGAAGTTTCTTACACCTTAGTTACTACAAAAAAATGGCAAAATTAAAAAACGTACATTTGGCAACCTCAAAACCTCTGATGACCAGTAAAACTTTGATTCTTTACTAAAGACTAAAACTGGGACCACATTTTTTGCTTGAGTTCTTTATATCGTGTAGAGGTATGCATAGTCGGTATTTATTATTGAAAAAGAGCAGTGTTTGTGTCCTGAGACTATTCAATTTATGTTCTATACATTTATTCACTTAGATCTGGATGTACAATTTATATACTCGTTTCACTGAAAACGTGAAAATACTAACACATAACACCTTAGGAGACGCGGAAGGAAGCTTTTCGGCGGTAACAATCTGTTAACACAAACATATTTTTTATTGTCTGTAGTGTTGGTGTTTCCTTTTCTAGTGAGACGAGGAATATATAATAATCGAGATCTATATCTAATATGGATGTTTTTCATGTGCATGAAAATTAATGTATATCAAAATCACAACACACGATGTATTAACAATCATACATCTACTCAAATTGTCAACATCTGATATCCTTCGTATCTGCTTGTCAGACGAAATTAGAATATAGAAATTACCGAATCATAAACCTTGAAAATCCTATGAGATGATAAACTGAGTGGGAGCTGCAAATATGCACCTAGATGGGTCCCAAATTAGTTTTTTTCATAGGCGTCCTCTATATGCATAATGCACAATCAGGGAAATGTCAAGCTCCGTTAGAATTTGTTAGTCAATAGGTACGCTGTATAATTTTCTAACTTGAAGTTTCAGTAGATGGCTCTATCTCTGTTTTAATTAATTAAATTAATTTTCATTTTGATATCAAGCGTTGGCGAAAGTGAAATCTGACGTATAAAATCTGTCATTATCAGCAGCTGCCAAAAGCGTTGCGAACGAGATTTTGGAGGAGTAATGGTAAACATCAAAGTTTTGTAACAGTATGGCTGATTGAAGCAAACATTTTCTCATAATTTAGTCAAAATTTCCTGTCATCCAGTTCAAACAATAGTGTTTTAAAGCTAAGTGACAGCACCGATTTGAATTCTATCACAATTCATCGCAAACATACACAGTAAAGCGTATAAAAAAGTTGCCTTGTTTTGTGCGAGATGTTGACGTGAAAAACCTTGACATAGCACCAGAAATAATAATATTATCTCTATCCAACGTGTATTTATAATATGTCAAAATATTGTTTTACAATTTTACAACTAATTTAGCTCTGTTTGTTCTTTTTTGAAGTGAAATTTTCTGCAGCGGAAAATAAAGTTAGCAGATATTCCAGAATTGCGACTCCGGCCATCCAGTGATTAGATAAGGTGATATTAAACTGTTATTTAGTCATACTTCCACAACTCCTGCTGAAGACTAAGACATGACGAGTGTCAGGGGTAGTCTGGTCACTGCTGGTAAATTTGTATTTGCAGCAAGAACTAATAAAATTCAACACAGTAAGTATGAGTGATACACTTGGCCTATCTTAACTGCTTGTTGCTTATAGGAACATTGGGTGTTTAAGATTTTTGCTGCTTGCATTGCACCTTAATACTGTTGTTATTGCCTTCAAATCCTAGATTAAGATGTCTGAAACTTGTTATAATTGAAGATTTGACTTTCGAATGTTCTTTATAACCTCATATTTTATGTTTTCATAAATGCCTTGGCTTTATAAATATCTTGATTTTTCTGCAACTGCTATTTTAAGTACGGTAACAAATGTAGGTCAGTTTAGGCAGCCCCCTAGAGCAATAAGCACCGTCCGGCATTGCCACTCTCTCGGTGCATGGACGGGACCCGTCTAGTTAAGGATCGCCCACAAATGTTTACTACATTCAGTATGTAAGAAATTGCATCAACAATTTACAGGTTTGAAATTCTCATGTTTGAAATAATCCACAAATTATTATTTTTAAAAACTTTGTCATTTTGCAAAAGAAACCTATAAACATTAACCGATTTTATACAAAAAATGTTGGACCCTTTCCTATAGTTTAATTTGGGTGTGTTTATTTGCTCGCCACATAAGTCTTAGACTTGTACGTGGGTGTGAAAAATATGTATATTACACAACTGCCTGGCATAATAATTGATTTCCACACATGTATATATAGCAACATAGCAAATGTAAAAGCAACCAAAAACACGCACATATTAGCTGCAGATATACACATATAACAATCAACAATAAACAATTAGAACAATAAAGTAACTAAACAATAACCAATTTTCATTTACTGAAGCACACCATCAAACAAGGACAAAAAGTACAACGGCTTGTCAACATCCCTGCTTTGAGAGCCAGCAACAGCATTGGTACCCTAACTTAAGGCAACAACTACTCCCGTCTCGACATAGGTAACCATTTCAGCCATAAAAATAACCATCAATCAATATCCAAAATGGCGTGTCATACACAGCAAAAAAAAAACAGCATCAGCAAAGCAACACATTCCAATCCAGCAACTGAATCAGAAACTATAGGTATTATTCAGATCAATCATTTGATGAATACGGAGTCGGCCCTCATTCAGTATCCATTTCTGCACTTGTTTCCTGAACAATGCAATGGAGTTAGCATCTTATATCACCTGTAAGCAAGTTGAATATCCTTGGACCCAAATACAAGTGGCATCTTCCTACGGTTTTAACTAACCTTAGAATTTCTACGGAATTATTAAACAGATAATCAGAAAAGAACTTTAAATACTCCAAAGTTGTTGGATGCAAAACTATATGAAACACACTTGGAAGTGTACTTATCAGTGCTCATCACAGGTTCCAATCTTCACTTAGTATATGAAACAAATGCATGACCTCCAAATCAGCATAAAATACATTTCTGATCATTTTGAAGAACATCAACATTTTGCATAACTAGTAAAAACCAACAAAGAACTAGTGAAGATCAATAATGAACTGCAAATAATATTGGAAAAATTGGA
Organism: Tillus elongatus; assembly: GCA_964006375.1. Lineage (NCBI taxonomy): Eukaryota > Metazoa > Arthropoda > Insecta > Coleoptera > Cleridae > Tillus > Tillus elongatus. Next base: position 301,087,022 of record OZ023262.1, read on the forward strand.
GACCAGAATTAATCACCTGGAGCAGTGTGAAAAGGCAAACAATATTGTCATTTCGGGGATACCACTACAAACAGTAGGAAACTCAGTTGGACAGCTGTTTACTGCAATAAATTTGGACATTAAAGAAAATGAAATAACAAGCTACTGTAGAATAAAAACAGGTAAACTGAGGCAACCAATTGTCGTTACATGCGTGTCACCGGAAACAAACAAAAAATTTTGGCCCAAAGGAAAAAAAACTGAAGCATCCATACCAACGATTGTAAATTTGATGGGGAAAATAGATGTATTATTATAAATGATGAACTCACGAAATTTATTCAAGATATTTTCACCAAAATCAAGGAATTGAAGAAGAATTACAGCGAAAGTTGCATATTGTATAGATGGAAAATGTTATTTGAAAAAAAAAGGATGGTGAAAGGGAAATCAGGATCTTTTTCTGTTAGAGATTTGGAAAAACGAGGTAGCTACAGTTTATTGCAAATTTTAAATTGCTAATTATAGTGGGAAAATATTTTAAGCTAAATTCATATTCAAACCGTTAAAATGTAATATGCTTTATACAAATATTAGAAGTATAAGAAATAAATTAGGTGGTATATAATTAAATGTAAATAATCTTCTTAGAGGCCAAACATGCTTGTATTTACAGAATCATGACTTTACAAATGAAACAGAATACTATAATATTGATAGTTAAGTATATATATACTTGGAGAATGCAAATCACCACAACAGATTTTAAAAATCTGACGATCGTTTCACTAACCAAGGTAGCGTCATCAGAGGATGAATAATTCTGAAGAATTATTATTATTATTATTAATTATGAAGAATTATTCATCTTCTGATGACGCTAACTTGGTTAGTGAAACGATCGTCGGGTTTTTTTAATGTGTTGTGGTGATTTGGGTTGTCCAAGTGTACTTATCAGCGCTCATCACAGGTTCCAATCTTCACTTAGTGATATTGATAATTACAAAGGTGAACACTCACATAGAGAAATTCAAGAAGGTGGGATATATATATATATATATATATATATATATATATATATATATATATATATATATATATATATATATATATATATATATATATATATATATATATATATATATACATATATACAGGCTGTTTCAAAAAACATGCACCATCGCTCGTGGGGCAATTTCTTACTAAAAAATAAGAAAAAAAGTTCCTGTGCACATGGGCCCGGAAACGCATAGTTTCCAATATACAGGGAGTAGAATATTTTTTTTTCAATTTTTTATAAATAATTTCAAAACCACTGGATTGATTTTAATGAAACTTGGAACTTGAAAGTGTATTATGAAAGTGCATATTTTCAAGTGAAAATCTACTTACAACTGCGTCAGTGGCGTGCGTACGGGGTAACTAAAAATTTATTTGGGGAAAAAATATGTGCGCCACTGTCTTTTTCCAATTTTGATACATCAGTTATGAAGCTTATTACATAAGCCACAAAAGCTACCTCTTGGTATTTTTTCGTTCAGGGTATCCCTTAGGAGATATGATTAATTTTATAAAAAGGGGCAAAGTACCGATTCGTTGGAGTAATGAAAACAGTAATCGTAAAGTGCCATGAAACTATAATTTTTGACAGTTCTCTAAATTCTACAATTTTGAAGTGCCTTGTAGGCGTCAAAAGAGTTTTCGTGCTATTCTTTAAATTTTGATACGGTGCAGTATTTTCATTTTTAGTTATTTGTTGATACTGAGCTGCTCATTAATATTATTTCCTCCTCTCAAGATGGTTTTCATTATGTACACTTCAGCGGATTTGACTGATATGTTGTTAATTTATGGACAGACAAATCAAAATGCTAGACAAGCTGTGCGAGTTTATCAGGAAACTTATCCGCAAAGAAGAATTCCTGACAAAAATATTTTCCCACGAATTGTAAGACATTTGAGAGAAACTGGTTCTTTAAAACCTTTAAAAGCTGACTCTGGACGCAGAAGATAACGCCGAACTGTACGAGTTGAAGAGGCAATATTAAATAGAGTTGAACGTGATCCTAGTACAAGTACGAGAATTATTGCCACCGAACTGGGAATTATTTCGGCATCATCAGTTCACAGAACTCTGAAGGATCAAAGTTTATATCCCTATCATTTTACACATGTCCAGGAACTTCTACCTAGAGACTTTCAACCAAGGGTAATGTTTTGTCAGTGGTTCTTAAACAAACTTAGGCACAACCAACATTTTTCTAAACGTGTACTATTTACTGATGAGGCGTCATTTACGCGAAAAGGTATCGTAAATTTTCACAATTTACATACATGGGCCGATCAAAACCCACACTCTCTAAGAGTTGCAAATTCGCAGTATCAATTTTCCATCAATATTTGGGCTGCTATTATTGAAAATCACATAATTGATCCTGTTGTTCTACCAAATCGTCTTGACCATGAATCATATTTAAACTTTTTACAAAATGATTTGCCATTGTTACTACCGCTTTTTATGAGAAATGGTACAATGTGGTTCCAGCATGATGGTGCGCCCGCATATTTTGCAGCAGTTGTAAGAACATATTTAGCCAACACATACTATCACCAATGGATTGGTCGTGGAGGTCCGGTGTCATGGCCACCTCGATCTCCGAACCTGAATCCTCTCGATTTTTATTTGTGGGGTCATTTAAAAGAAATAGTGTATAAAACACCAGTAAATACACGAGAAGAATTGTTGGGAAGAATAGAATATGCATTTGACAGCATTAGAGAAGATCAAAATATTTGCAGAAGAGTAAGAAGGTCTTTGCGCAGAAGGTTAAATAATTGTAACGACGCATTTCAATGTTTATCACCAATAAGTTTTACGTAGGTTAGTTATTTGCACGTTTATTGCTGTAATGTTTACTGTATGTTTTGTTTTTCATATTCTTATGGTTGCAGTAAACATATATTATTATTATTATTATTATTACGCCGACTAATCGGTACTTTGCCCCTTTTTATAAAATTAATCATATCTCGTAGGGGATACCCTGAACGAAAAAATACCAAGAGGTAGCTTTTGTGGCTTATGTAATAAGCTTCATAACTGATGTATCAAAATTGGAAAAAGACAGTGGAGCACATATTTTTCCCCAAATAAATTTTTACAGTTGCCCCGTAAGCACGCCACTGACGCAGTTGTAAGCAGATTCTCACTTGAAAAGATGCACTTTCATAATACACTTTCAAGTTCCAAGTTTCATTAAAATCAATCCAGTGGTTTTGAAATTATTTATAAAAATTTAAAAAAAAAAATAAAATTCAACTCCCTGTATATTGGAAACTATGCGTTTCCGGGCCCATGTGCACAGTAACTTTTTTTCTTATTTTTTAGTAAGGGATTGCCCCACGAGCGATGGTGCATGTTTTTTGAAACAGCCTGTATATATATATATATATATATATATATATATATATATATATATATATATATATATATATTTATTTATTTATTTATTTATTTATTCATACACCATCCAACAGCTTAAAAGCCAAATTAAGGATGGGCCAATGCCAATACACAAAACATAATAACTAACAATAATCAAGCTAACAATACAAAAAAAGTCACAAATTAGATCGCTTTGAAAAACATTTTTATCTCTGATATGTTACATGAGAAGATATCTAGGCGGTCTTGCAGTACAGAGTAATCATTGCACATCTGGTAAATTGGAGACGATCGCAGCAATCGTGTACGAGCAGTCGGGAGATAGAATGTGCCTGGAAAACGTGCTGCAATACGAGGCACATTGAAATTAAGTTTCTGAAGCAGACTAGGGCAGTCGAACACAGAATTAACCAGTTTATATAAAAATATAATGAAATCGCACTGCCTGCGGATCGACAGACTCTGCAGACTAAAGCGAAGAAGTAAACTTTCCTGAGGAAAACCAATAGACGGATATCGACCATCCTCACGAAAGCTAAGAAATTTTAGAAATTTCCTTTGCACTGATTCCAGGCTTGCCACATGTATCTCATAAGTAGGAGCCCACACAACTGAGCCATATTCAAGTCGGGACCTAACCAAACAGCTAAAGAGCAGGAGGAGGGTGTCAGTCTGTGAGAAATTTTTGCTGTTTCTTATCAGAAACCCTAGAGTTTTGTAAGCAGAACTGACAGTCTGCTCATAGGGTGGTTTAAAAGATAGAGTACCATCAAAAACAATTCCAATGTCCTTAACTGTCTCGGGGCGGTCAAGTGGAAGCCCTCTTATATTGTACCCGAAAGTGATTGCGTGCTTATTTCGAGTAAAAGACATCACACAACACTTGGAAACATTCATAGAAAGACCACTCCGACAATACCATTCATCAAGGATCTGAAGACAGTTCTGGAGCCGCAAACAGTCATCAACACTCGAAATATTTGCGAAAATCTTAATATCGTCTGCATACATTAAAAAAGGAACATGTAAAACATGTTTAACTGGGTCAATAAATATATTAAATAGTAATGGACCGAGTATGGAACCCTGCGGCACTCCCGAAGTTACGTGATAGGTGTTAGATTTGAAGCCCCCAACCTCAACAAATTGCCTCCTTCCATCCAGGTAAGATCTGAACAAGCCAAACAAGCCCTCGGAGAATCCGATAGCCCTCATCCTGTCAATCAGAACAGAGTGATTTAGACAATCGAAGGCCTTAGATAGATCAGTATACACAACATCAACCTGTGAAAAGCGGTCAAGAGCGGACGCAATGAACTGTGTAACGTCAACTAAATTCGTTACAGTCGATCTACCTGGAATGAAACCATGCTGAGAAATAGACAGTCTCTTTTTGATGTGAAACAGTATTCGCTGAAAAAGGCAGACCTCGAAAATCTTACAGAAGACACATAGTATGATAACTCAAAAAATAAAAGGGCCGATTTTAATAAAATTTGGTGAGTAAATTATTTTTGCAAGTGGCTTGGATAAGTTCGTGAGCCAGGAAAATCGGACCAGTTTTTCCGGGAAAATTTTAGGTTTTCTTCTGGAAAAAAATCATATCTCCGGAAATAACAAAGCTATGTCAACCACATTTGGCGAGCTGGTTTATGTTCGAAAAACCAAACTCTGCAAAATTTAGGTCTCTATGTTGAAAGGAAAAAAAGTTATAGGCACTTAATGAAGAAAAATTTTAATGTTACTAAAAGTCAGAAAAGACGCGATACCAAAATATTGTATGTGTTAAAGAAAATCTATTAAATATTACAGACAACGTTTATCTTTTCATGGCGCAAAAAGTTCATGAAGTACCAGAAAGGTTACTTTGAGCAATTTTTAAATTTTCTCCTGTAAATGTCAAACTGAAGATTTGAAACGTGAAAATTAGTATAACTATTGCGGTTTGTGAATGGAGAATATTGCATAAAATGTGTATTAGAATGTTCTAGATTTATGCTACTCTTCTCATTTGTTAAAATAACTGCAAAATCTGCCTCTAAAGACCTTACATATTACAAATAAATAACTTAAGACCTTTATTGGTTATCTACCTTTCTTCATTGCAGTTTGCGATAAGCCTTAGGCGGTGTAATGGTTAGTATCCCTGTCTGATGAGCGAAGGGACGCGGGTTCAAATCTCACCGATATTTTTAGCGACTTTTTGTTGAAAATGAAAGATAAACACTTTTAAGACGTAATTCAAGTTTAATAGGAGCTGTTGTTGCCCTTAGTTGGTAAAACCGTGCCACAGTTAAGATAGACATAGAAATTTGTGAAATGAGAAGTGGTTGTTTTCCTCTCTACAACCGGATTCAATTTTTACAGCATCCAGGGGCAAAAGAATTTTTTCTGTGAAGCCACAGAAAAAGTATCTAGTTCTGTATTTAGATCAGATTTTGAATATTTTTTAATTAATTTAATTTATTTCTATTTCTATTAGTTAATTTTCTTGTACATGTTCTTTTAATAGCGAATTTTCTTATTAATAAATTTAATGAATTTTCTTTGAAGAAACGTTTGTTCCGAATTTTTGTATGAAAAATTATTCAGTTGATGGAACATTTTTTAAACGAAATTCATCGGAAATGGGGTTTTAATGGATTTTTGTGCAAACAAATTATTTTATTTTCCATTTTAATTACAGATTAGGTATATAATTTGAATTTTATGTATTCTTTTTGCAAAATTTTGTGTAAAAAGATATTTAGCCAGTTTTCGCAGAAATTTTTTTGTGCTTCATAGAAATAATTTTTTGTAAGATGTTTTTGTGAAATTTTGGTAATTAATGATAAATGTTTAATAAGTTATTATTAAAAAGAATATTTACGGATTTTGTTTAAAAATTGTTTGCAAATATTCATGAAATTTTTGTTGTCGAAAAAGTTTTTGTGAAAAATTATATTTTGGTAGGTGGGTAAATAACTTGAAATGGTTGGTTGGCCAGGAAAATCGGACCAGTTTTTTTTTTAAATTTATTTGTATTAGCGAATTTTCTTGTACAAAATGTTCTTTTAATAGCGAATTTTCTTATAATTGAATTTAGTGAATTTTCTTTGAAGAAATATATGAGAATTTTTGTATGAAAAATTATTCAATTAATGGAACATTTTTTAAATGAAATTCGTCGAAAATAAGGTTTTAATGAATTTTCGTGCAAACAAATTATTTTATTTTCAATTTTAATTACAGATTAGGTATATAATTTAAATTTTATGTATGAATATTAAAAAATGTACATGTCGAAAGAAAAAGTAGTGTAATCTCTTAGACAGAAATTTAAAAAATATATTAATTTATAATTAATATATATCATTCTGCAAAGCAGTCAACAGCTGATACAGTCGGCTTCCACCAAAAATAAAAGCTTTAAATGTAACAAAAGTTAATACAGAGGTGAAATTATTTTACCAAAAGTATTGATAATTTCTAAACAACAGTTGTAAGATCTAAAAAATTGGAGTTTGTTGATATATTTAGTGATAGGATATTGAATTGTATGTATGCTTTATTAACATTTTTAGCAAACTTCTGAGCTGTTATATCTTATACTAAATGAATTTATTATTATAGTTATAATAATGCATGCCTTTTTCAGATATCCTATCAGCATTATACAACAAGAAAGCAATAAACATAAATAGTAGCTCAAAGTGCATCTCGACATGTTTCGTTCTTCTGAAATCGGCTGGTGCGGGCGATCCTCCATCTGGTACCCAGCCTCCTAAGGAGCCCACGAATGGAAATGGCAACAAGGGCAAGAACACACTGTCATGTCCAAAGTGTGGAGACCCCTGCACCCATGTGGAAACATTCGTGAGCTCCACCAGATTCGTTAAATGCGAGAAATGCCATCACTTTTTTGTTGTCTTGAGCGAAGTTGACTCCAAGAAAAAGGAAAACTCAGATTCCAAATCTGGGTTTTATAGAAAACCACCACCTCCGCCCAAGAAAATCTATGATTATCTCAATAAACATGTTGTGGGACAAGAATATGCTAAAAAGGTATGTAACTCATGACAAAATATTACAAAAAGTGTTTTTCTCATTAGTTATTTACTTGTGTACCAAAAAAAAAAAAAAACGTGTGTCACAAAACAACAATATAAACTCAAATACAATACAGTTTTCTTTGTGTCAAGATTGTATGAAATTACCATTCCAAAAATATATAAATAAAGCCGGTCTGAGTATTAATTACATTTTATGTGTGTGATAAGAGCTGCAGAATGTGAAACTAAATATATTTCCTATAGATAATTCAAAATACAATTTAATTAACAAAATTAATAACCAATAAAATTAAACTTCAGCAATAAACAGGAAACTAGAATTTTACAAATTGAGCAGTGGGAGTAATTACCTAAATTTAGAGGTTTCAAAATGTCGCTTATGCACAAACGGCACCTTTTGTGAACATGTCTTACTGAGTTAATCAGTTCAATGGGGGTGAGAAGTGCAAAAGCTTGAAACACCGCGAGATCAAAGTCTTGTCTAGGGTTCGTCAGTAATTTAAAAATTAGGTCTTTCAAAAGTCCATAGGCGGTAAGTCTGGTGACCTCACCGGCCAGCGGTTGGGACATTGGTTTGTTGTCCAATTATTGCCAAAATTGCCTGTCAAAAAATTGCTACTTTGTAAGGCAGCGCCCAATCTTGTTGAAAAAATACATGCAGTTGGGACTGTGGTTAGCTATCCAATTATTGCTAAAATTGGCCGTCAAAAGATTGCTACCTTGTGAAGCAGTGCCCCGTTCTACTGAAAAAAATACGCCCCTGGGTTCAATTAGTGGCAGTTCGTCAATAGGGGTTCTCTTTGTTGCCTCAAAATTTGCATATATATGTTTGAGAGATGAGCCATTGTAAATCACCGGAGCGATAATCCTACCCCTGAAAATACCTGTCCACACACACTAAACTCAAATATTCCTTGATTTCTCTGCTCCACAATTAAATGAGGATTGTCTTGTGCCCAAGTATAACAGTTGTAGTGGTTGAAAATGCCAGCATTACTTACATAAGCTTCGTCGGCCCAAAAACAGTTCAACACAAAATCACACACTTGGTTACAATTTTGTAGGAACCACTGGCAAAAATCCATCCGGCATTGAAAATCTTTTGGTCTAAGGTGATGAACTTTTCTAGTCCTTTATGGCTTAAATTTGTGCTTTTTCAATACCCGCCTAATATTAGTTTTGGTAGTCCTGTTGATATTGTTAACTTTTGCATTGAGGTTCTCTGATTATGTTCAACAGTTCCTAAAACCACTATGTTTCTAACGCCCTATTTCCACTTGATACATGCCTTTTATGTCTTTTCTCCTCAAATTGACCAGTGTTAATTAGATTGTTCAAAAATATTTTTGAAGGGTTGTCTTCTCTCTGGGTTCCGCTCGTGGTACAAATTGCTTGCAGCCTCTGCATCCTCATTTGTTTGTATGACACTTACAATTATGTCCCATCTTTCATAATTTTTAAGTTTGATGGCAAACTTAATTCGAAAATTGTACAAAAACCTCGACAAAACCAAGAAACAAGCAGCATGTTTCTCACTTGATTCAAAACTTCACAGCTAGCAATAAACAGTTGCACTCTATTTTGTCACCGTCCAAAGGCTACTTAACAAATTGCGCTTTTTACAGGTTACGTAAAATACTTTATTGCTCTATTTTTAGTGAATTTTCTTTAAAAAAATTCATGTCACACCGAACTCAAAAAATAATGGGCCGATTTTGATTAAATTTGGTGAATACCTTCCTTTTGAAGGTGGCTTGGATAAGTTCGTTAGCCAGGAAAATCAGCCCAGGTTTTCCCGGAAAATTTTGTGTTTTCTTTCGAACAAAATTTATATCTCCGGAATGAGCAAAGTAAGGGCAACCAAATTTGGTACGCGGGTTTATGTCGTTATGGGTAAGTTACCTACCAAAATTTAACTCTGTATATATAAACTTATAGGCATTTAAAGAAAAATAAATTGGGATTTTCCTCAAACTGTCAAAGTTGCGATTTAAAACGTCAAAATTGGCAACATTTAGGCAAAGAACTTGAATCTAATACGGGCTATGAAAAGAAAATGTCTCAAGAAGAATGTCTTAGTTTCAACCGTCATTGTCCTTCATTTTACTAAAATATTTCCAGAAAATTCATTTCAAATAGACCCTTTCTCTGATGCTTGGCAGTAGCCTTAGCTATAACCTGTAAGGTTGACCAAGAAACGAGTTCTTTTGGAAACACTTTAAGTTTACATTTTCAAACAATAAAGTTATTTTGATTAAACATGGCACATTGTTTTTACTATATAGGTTATACTGGTAACCAAATTTGATGCTTGCTTTCTTAAAAAAAAAACACACATATTTGCTATTAACAATATTTTTATGAAAATTCACTACCATAACGCACTTGCTGCGTCCAGACTTTTATTTTTTAAAGAAGAGTTATATCAAGCATCAAGTGTGCTATATTTTTGGAATGGTAATTTTAAGCTTTACTCAAATATGCCAAAATGTATTGGGTCTCCCATTTAAAAATTGATTTTTCTATTTATAACTACAAAAATATAAATTAAAAAAAAATCTAATCTACCCTATTGAATTATATGTAAAAAGTGCTTTAGAAATGTCTTCATAGAAATAAAAAAAGTTTAATAGGAAAAAAGTTATAGCCACAAAATACACAGTTTTGAAAAACAGCCCTGTATCTCTGAAACGGTGATAGATATTGATGTGCTGTTTTCACCATTAAGTTTTTCATGAAAATTGAGTCTCAGACACCAACATCACTTTATGCCTATCTCATTTAGAAATGGGAGTTTCCCTTTAAAAGTGAACCATTTGGTCCACCATGTACAGGATGGGCAACTTAGAATGGTCGTTGGCCATATCTCAGGTACAGGTTCGCTGTACAGCTCCAGGAAAACACTGTCATAAGAAAAGTTGTGATAAATCGCTGGAAATGATTTTCAAGTTTCTTCCCACCACTAGATGACGTAAGAACCACTGCTGGCCGGAAAATTGCGATTTTTCATCACATTTTCGCGAATTAAGTAGTACTTTTGACACACACAGTGTAATGGCCGAGCAACGTATGTTATTTTTTGTCTAGCATATGATGTGTTTCTTTGGGGTTATATAAAAACCGTGTATACGACCACCAAATTGAAAACCTCAATCATCTTAAAGATTTGATACAGAATGAAATCATTAATTTAAATGAAAATAACTCAGCATTCATAACAGATTCATTAGAGCAAATGCGAAGAACCCTTATACAATGTGATGAAGAAAATGGAGGCCCGGTAGAGCATCTTTATATTTAATTAGAAACTGTTTTTGTTATATTATTTATTGTTAGATTTCTTGATTTGTAACAGTTGTTTTGGTTTAATAAAATTTGTGATGATAACGTTTCAAATGTGAATATTTCAAAAACTATTCATTTTAAGTATACAATATGTTATATAAATTATGCAATTATGCTTAGAATTTTACGAGGAATCGAAAAATAAATTCATATATAGGTGATCCATTGAAAAAAAAATGAACTTTTTGGTTTTCCCTGTATACTGATCATTTTTCAATTTTTTTATACGCAGAAAAAAAGTATTTTTTAGCACCTACATAACCATACTTTCAATTTTTTTGGGACACCTAAAATAACAAAGTTAAAGGGGGCGACATTATAAAGAATCACCTGGTACATAAAAAGTGTAGCAAATATTTACTAATATTAACATGTGTTGTCAGGTGCTGTCAGTAGCTGTCTACAATCATTACAAAAGAATATACAACAACAATCCTAATCCCCATGGTTCTAGTAGACAAGATGTCGCAGTTATGGAACAAGGACCTCATCATAATATCACCCATAGAGGTATGTACGAAAAGAATTTATTTATAAACTTCTTATTTTATTCAGTATCTAATTATTATCATTGCCTTCTTTATGTTGATAAGCTTATAAGGTTAATTTTTATGGGACGGGGTCATTATGAAATGGGAGCATTTTTACTAGTTATGGAAATCGTCGTTACTTTTTAATACTCCTATGTAATCATTACTTTTGTATCCAGTATTTGTTCCTTTGTATTCATTACTAAGTAATCATGTACACCCGATAGGGTTATTCACACTACACATTCGCATTATTACCAATTACTGATTCTTGAGGCCACGTCCCTTCTATTGACCACATTGCCACTGTACAGATTTCTCATTTGCCATAAACTAAGAAAAAAGTATACCTCAGATCCAGAGCATAAGAGGCTTAGTAAATAATGAAATAGTACATGCGCGCTTCTTACAGTTAGTATAGAGAACCCACCTTTCTACTGGTTAACCGAAGAGAGGTTTTAGATCTCACGATCAGCTCAAGGCTGTTGAGCTCAAAAATCTTCAAATGGAGGGTGTCACCTGAACCCTCGTGTTCGGACCATGTCCATATCCTTTTTGAGATTGAAACAGGCCCTAGACCTGTAATGGAGTATCGCGGCCCAAGGAGGACGGATTGGGAGGGGTATAAGCAATCCCTCGCCGCCCAACTTGTGTCCGCTATCCCCACAGTAAGGGATCGTGAAGAGATTGAGATTGCGAACAGGTAAGGGATGCTGTGGTCTCAGCACATCACAAAAACTGTCCACTAAAGTCAAAAAAAGATAGTCGAGGGTCTACTTGGTGGAACAATAAGCTCGAAAAACTACGAAGAGGAGTGAGATGTCTATTCAATCGTGCTAAGACTACAGGCAACTGGGAACAATATAAATCTGCTCTAACACATTATAACAAAGAGATAAGGAATGCTAAGAGGGAGTCCTGGAGAAGGTTCTGCGGGGACATCTCTAATTTGCCCAGCAGTGCCAGAATCCACAGAATTCTCTCACGCGACCATATTCAGGAACGGGAATCTATAAAACGACCAGATGGTTCCTTTACTGAATCTCAGAAAGAAACGGTAGAGCTCTTAGAACACACACACTTCCCAGATTGTCTGATCCTGAGAAATGAAGATGTCCTGCCAGCCGAGGGTCGATTTAAACTTCCTCAAAGGGAGGACTGGCAGGTTGCTCGGAGGATAGTTACAGCCTCGGCAGTGGAGTGTGCTGTGAAACATTTCCAGCCATTCAAGGCGCCAGGGGAGGATGGGGTGGTACTGGTCCTACTACAAAATGGACTGGAAATTCTCATACCTTTCCTAATCAGGCTGTATAGAGCCAGTCTGACTTGGAACTATATTCCATCCAGCTGGATGGTGATTAGAGGGGTTTACATTCCCAAATTGACACGTAACCTCCTACCCACATCACTGAGACCTCTCAGTGTCACATCATTCCTCCTGAAGGGATTGGAAAAAATACTGGACGGACACATTAGGGGGAACATCTTAGTTAACAACCCCCTTAATACCCACCAGCATGCCTACCAAACTGGCAAATCTACTGAGTTAGCACTCAATAACTTCGTCGAGAAAATCACACACTCCCTGGATAACGGGGAGGTGGCGGTGGGTGCATTTCTCGACATTGAAGGAGCATTTAATAATGCATTACCTATCTCCCTCTACGAAGCCACTATCGCTAGAGGGGTGGAACCTACCATTTGTGGCTGGATTGGAAGCATGCCGTTATTACCTCGTTGCAGGGAGAGGTGGTCAGCTTCAGGGCTGCGAGGGGGTGCCCTCAGGGGGGAGTTCTATCCCCCCTGCTGTGGTCACTCTTTGTGTGCGGTCTGCTGGCTATCCTCAGGCTGTGGGGGGTTGAGGTCCAGGCGTATGCTGGTGATCTTGTCATAATGGTTAGAGGCAAATCTAAGGAGGAATATGCAAGTACTCTTCAAGAGGCACTAAATGTAGTGAATGATTGGTGTCGGAGGGAACAGATGTCTGTGAATCCCCGCAAATTGATCATTGTTCCATTTACCAGAAGAAGAAGGCTGGACAGATTCAAACCACCTATTCTTATGGGGAAAACGATTCCCTTTACGGAGCAAGCAAAAAATCTAGGGGTTACCCTAGATAAGAAGCTCAACAGGGACATACAGTTAGAGAATGTAATCCGTAGGGCTAAACTGTCCCTGTGGACATGCCATAGAATCTGTGGAAATAACTGGGGAACCAACCCCCAGCAGATGTACTGGCTCTATGTAGTGGTTATCAGACCAATGATAATATATGGAGCCATAGTTTGGTGGCCCAAAGCACTTCCTGGTATCGTGAGGGCCAAGCTGGCTCATCTACATAGACAAGCTTGTCTGATGATAACGGGAGCGATAAGTACTGCACCATCAGCCGCTCTGGAGGTCCTCCTTAATATTCCACCTCTTCACATATGGCTGGAGAGGGTGGCGAGGTGGACAATGTACAGACTAAAACAAACGGCCGACAGCATGCCGAAGGAAGTCAGTCTGGGAGGGTCCCGACTCCTCGATGACATTGAGTGTCATAGGATTCTGGGAATGGTCTCAGACTTTATGCCTACAAAGAGCAGTAGAGATCTGTCTTTCAAGACTGTCCTCCCAGAAAGGGAGGACTGGGAACGAAATCAAACGACCCTATTGAGAGCCGATCTCTGCTGGTATGCTGACGGCTCCAAAACCAATATGGGAGTAGGAGCTGGCGCATATGGGGGCAACACCAATGCTAGACTATCAGCTAGCTTCGGCAAGTACGCAACCATACACCAGGCAGAAGTGTATGCTATCGAGATGTGTGCAAGGGAAAGTATAGAAAACCAGTGCACACACAAATCGATAAAGATATATACAGATAGCCAAGCTGCAATAAAGGCTCTTGGTTCCTACCGTTGCAATTCAAAAACGGTATGGAGTTGTAAATATGCCCTCAACGAACTGGGCAGCTGCAATGAGGTGTCGCTGGTCTGGATACCGGGTCACTCCGACCATGATGGCAATATTGCAGCCGACGCACTTACCAGGAGTGGTGCCCAGAGGGACTTTATCGGACCAGAACTGATGCTGGGGATAACATCATGCACAGCAAAACGTGCCTTAAAGACCTGGACAGAAAGAATTACAATCCAGCAATGGCAAAATCTGCCAGGATTAGCTCACTCTAAGGCTTTCATAAATGGCATGTCTGAGTCAAGGGCTAAAAAAACTTCTAGAGCTAAACAGACAACAACTGAGTACTCTAGTCGGCCTGTATACAGGACACTGACGCTTGCGTCACCACATGCACCGAATTGGAGCCGGTCAGGAAACTGAGTGCCGGCTGTGTATGGAGAGTGACGAGACAGCAGAGCACGTACTGTGTTCCTGTCCGGCGGCGAACAGGACTAGATACCTGCTCTTTGGCAAGACAAAGCTTGCTCCGGAAGATCTGGATCAACTTTCGCCCACAAAGATTATCGACCTCTGCAGGAGGCTGGCTTTGTTGGACGAAATATAGACCATTAAGCGTGAGCCACAATAGACCTTATGGTCACAGTGGAGGGACTGGTATGGCCCACTCACATTAAAACCTAACCTAACCTAGTATAGAGTTCACTTATATATATATATATATATATATATATATATATATATATATATATATATATATATATATATATATATATATATATATATATATATATATATTATTATTATTGTTTATTGGCAAAAATTATACATTATGTTAGTACAATAAGTCTAAATAGACTTGTGCTGTATTATAACACAATTTATATTATTTATATATATATTAAATTTCAGTATCTCCGGAAATCATGAAGCTATCGCAACCAAATTTGTGGTTTCTATTATTGAGAGTATTCTATGTACCAAAATTCAGATCTGTAGGCTAAAAGACAAAGAAGTTATAAGCTTTTGATTGAAAAAAAATTGAATCGTCAAAATTGATAATTTTGGTAGTATTGCCAATGCGTAATGCGCTTTGTGAGTGGAAAATATCGCATAAAATGACTAAAGAAGCTCCATGATCTGTGTCTCAGCTGTTATTTTCCTTCATTTAATCAATATATGTGCAAAAAATCCATTTGAAATAAAAATTGTTTGCTATAAATAATAAAGACGGTAGAATATTAACATACTAGATTATTTAGTGATTGTTGCTGTAGATTATGTTAGTACACTACGTCTGTCATGTTAAGTGTAGCTCAGTGATTGAAGTGTTTGCCGTCAGACAATATCATCGAATTCTAACCCAAAGTAATGACTACACTTTCTTTCAAAAATTTTTAATCTCTTATTTCATTTTACCATTGTCTGATCAAATTGCGTAATTCTGATCATTTGTTTTGCGAATTGTTTAAAAAATTCAAGTGATGCTGGGTCTTTCAGATGCAAGCGTTTATCGGATCCTCCACGAAAATTTACCATGAATAAAATTAATGTGAGGTGGGTCCCCTAACATCGTTCACCAGTTCAGCACGAGCTTCGTGTTTAATGTGCCCGGTCCTGAACCTGTATGGATGAAACTCTGTGGACATGTTGAAGACAAGTGTCACAGGGGATTCAACTATGGTTCTCTACTGTAATCCTTTGTGCAAAAGTGAGTCGATGGAATGGAGGCGTGAAGTAGAAGCACCGCCATAAAAGTTCAAGTTCTGTCAGTCGACAATAAAAGTAATTGCGACGATTTTTTGGGATTGTGAGGATATTCTTCTCATAGACTTTAGAGAACACAACACCACAGTCAACGGGGCATATTATGCAACACTCCTGCATAAATTACGACAACATATTCGGTGGCAAAGACTTGGGAAACTGACCAGAGGCATGCATGTGCTCCATGACAATGCACAGGTGCACACTGCTGGAACTGCCCAAACCCAACAAACAGACCTCCCAACGGAAGCCGCAAATTTCATATGCGGTGGCCACTGGATCTTACCGCCCCACCCAACTCTCAACAGCCCCGAAGCCGGCTACACCCTAGCCGAATCCAGCTCCTCCTACAAAAGCAGCTTCCACTGCAAAAGCAGCTCCTGCCATAGACCTGTCCAGTGCACTCTCCCTTATTACCACGATCAATTTCACACAGCTGAAGTTGGTCTCGGAGAAAGTCCTGAACATTCTCCAAACCTCCCCTGATCTGCTGACGCTGATCACTTCCTCCATCCCAGAAATCGTGTCAATCTTCCAGAAGTAAATGATTTCTCGAAGAAAGCCACAATCCCTGCAGGTTGCATCGTGGATTGCAAACGGACTAGCCTGCAAAAGAAATGAGCTCCAAGAATTCGCCCAACGCTTAAAACTGGACGTTATTCTAGTCCAGGAAACCAAAATGCGTCTTCTAACCAATCCGAAACTCCCCAACTATACATTGTACCGCAATGACTGCACCACCGCTCTCTCAGCACGCCAGCGCTACAAAACATCGAGGCTACACAAATCGTAGTCAACACTTCCTAAACAGGCCCAATAAAGCTCATCTCTGCATATAATCATCCACAAAAGAGAATTCTAGACGCCGACCTGGACCTCTTATTCAATACCAACCAATCCATAATCATTGCTGGCAATTTAAATTCCAAACACCCCAATTGGCATTCTTGTAATGTCAACACAAATGAGAATATCCTCCAAGCCTATGTCGACAACCATGCAATTTGCACAGTTGACGCTCCCCAAATACCTACACACTTCGACAGTGCGAGTCGACCCGACGTGCTCGACATAGTAATTATGTCAAACACCACCCTTCTCCATGAAATAACAACCCTAAACGACCTTTCGTCGGACCATAACCCAGTCATTTTGCAGCTCGGTGATGTCAATGACGAACCCGACCTCTCAAGGAAAAAGGTACTGCGGCAAGTTTTCACAGATCATCTTAAAAACACCCTTGGCAATATTCCGGTTATCCGCAGCATCCCCGAACTCGAGGGTGCAGTGGATAATGTACAGTCCAAAATTCAATGTTCTATCGAACATGCATCAAGGACGTACTGCGTCCCAAACAATCTGCCGCCATTTCCGTCCAGTATCAGAGAAATCATACTCGAAAAGAACCGCGTGCGTTGACTAGCTGAACGCACCGGAAACCCCACCGACAAACGAGACGCAAACTGACTCATCAAACAAGTACGATCCGCCCTACAAGAAGTCCGCAACAATCGTTGGGAGGAATGCCTTTGTCTACCCAAGACAATTCCATCTGGCAAATGGCAAAAGCCCTTCGCTCCCAAAAACTTCCGATATCTCCACTTCACGGCTGTAACGGTGTCGTATACACGGATGCAGAGAAAGCCACTGCATTCGCAGATCATCTGGAGTTGCAATTCAGCCCGAATTATAACAATGTTGATCTGTTGCACGTAGCAAGAACGCACCGTATGTCAGGAGTGTGCTTCGCGCCACCCCAGACGCAACTATCGAGCCCGCAACTATCGAGCCCGCAACTTTCGAAGAAGTTTCCCAAATAATCAAATCATTAAAAAATAGGAAAGCTCCGGGATACGATGGAATCTCCAACACAGCCCTGAAAAACCTCCCCCGCAAAGCCGTGGTATTCCTAGTTACGATTATGAATGCCACGCTGCGATTTCAACATTTTTCTTCCATGTGGAAACTTGCTGATATTATCAACATCCCGAAACCCAGCAAAGATCAGCTGTTCTGGTATCTCCCCTCTGCTGTACAATATATTTGTCGCAGACATTCCGACAGCGCCCCTAAACGTGACATACACACTACCATCCTCAGCAGCTCCGCACAGCCGAGGATACTAACCGAACGACTTCAGACCGCTGTAATCGAGCTGCAAGGCTGGTAGAGAAAATCCCTTCTAGCCATAAACCCCGATAAATGTTCAGCAGTCCTATTTTCCAAGAGGAGACACACACCTCACGAACACGTATCATTAGACAACCGTCTAATTCTCTGGCAAGATTCCGCTAAATACCTCAGGGTTTTCCTCGACAAACACTTAACATGGCGCCTCCATGTCCAACACGCAAGACGAAAAGCCTCGATGTTCATCTCGAAGCTGTTCCCACTTCTAAATAGAAATTCCAAATTGTCCATGAACAATAAATTGCTCATGTACAAAGTCATCATCCGACCAGCCTTGACCTATGCATCCCCTGCATGGGCCACCGCGGCCACAACACACATCAAGACCCTTCAAATCATCCAGAATAAAATTCTGAGAATGGTTTGCCATAGTTTGTCAGAAACAGTCAGATTCACTCTGATCTAGAAATGCCTTCAATACTTGAGTTTATAACACAACTCAGTTCGCAAAAGCCGCTTCTCACCCAAATGCTCTTCTCCGTAGTGCCACCGCCTACGATGAGCAACTTCCACATAAGCACAAGCGTCCAAAGCTTATACTTACCCGCTAACGCCCCCGCGGCAAAAACAGAATAGAAACATTCAAACCCAAACGTCATTGTGCGAAGTCTTTCCGACGGAGGTATGGACTAAGGTCCGGTACTCCTAGGGAGGGAGTTTTAGTGAGTACAGTCTCACAGTACCTCGATATCCGACGGCACTACGGTGTCGTGAATGAGGTCTGCATGAGCATTTCTCCCTCCTGTATCAAAAAAAAAAAAAAAAAACTGGAAGCTGGAACTGCACCAGCCGCGATTCGTGACTGAGGCTTTGCACATTTAATCACACTCCATGTAGTCCAGATATAGCCCGCAGTGACGACGAAGAGGTGAAAGCCCGAGTTTGAGCACATTTTGAGGATAAACCGAAATAATATTTTGTTATGGGTATCGAATTTTTGATGAAACGATGTAATATGTGCATTGATGTTACGGGGGACTATACTGAAAGATACAATTTAAATGTGAGTCTACGCCGTTTCTTTCACAGTCAGGTAGGGAAATGTTGGTGCTTACCTCGTATAATTTAAATAAACAATAATCGAACATAAATAATGACCCAAACATGCATCAGACTAAAAGTCAAAATTAAAAGAGATACAGGGTGTTAAAGGAGAAATTGAATTTCGATTTTCTTTGATATATGTTTAGGACGAAATGTTTTGTTCGTGTTGCTTCTTCCTCGTGCCATTGTTTATAAACATGTACATACAAAATGTTCTTATTGAATCTGTCACAAATCACTGTCTAGTTAACACTGGCATGATGCGCTGCCGTTGCAAGCAAGATAATACGAAATAATAACAAAATAATTAACAAGATATTATTCAAGTTAGCTACCAGACAAAGCTGATTTACTAAGGTGTTTAGTGGACTGTATATTTACGTTGATGAATGATTCCTGTGTGTTGGGGTTTTCTGCATATGAGGCCGGCCGACTTGCCTTCTATGGTCTCAAAACAGTCAAACAAAATATTTTGGGAAACAAGAATGTAGTAGGAGCTTGTGTACTGCAGACTGACGCTAAAGAAGTGACAGGGAGCAAGGACACAAATGACACATCTCTCCCCCACCCCTCACTTAACGATGCCAACCTAACATGCAAGCAATCCCCAAATGTCTGGCGGCAATTTTTAATTCAAATACCTATATACAAGCTTGCATCAAAATGCGCCTTCCTGTATAAGTCATCCTTTTAGTCTTTTATTATTATTATTATTACTATTGCTACTTATTTTTTATTTATCAAATTTAATGTTTTATTTCCCTATGCCTTATTTCTTTTCTGTTTTAACTATATGAGATATGTGTAAAATCTGCAGATCTTCCCCATATAACAGGGCTTGGTCACTCCTCCAACATGGGCTTGAACGTAAACTCAAGTTCAGACATTGGAACTAGTTCCCCTACGAAAAGCGCCAGTGCTGCAGGATCAGATATCCTGGAACGTACCACTCATGAATTAAAACTGGAAAAAAGCAACATACTTCTGCTTGGACCTACTGGATCAGGTAAAGTATATTTTAAATTGAGCATCTAACTTTATTCAATAAACTATAATTGCTTCTCATTAGTATTGGCAGAATCAGTAATATACTTAAGCACATAACTTGAATAGCACAAAGGATATTATAGTAATATTTATTTTGGTACAAAAGACCATGTCATACAACATATACAATATTATGTATTCCCATATTATACAGTTTGTTTAATAGAATGCTATGATTAACTGTGTCAAATCCTTCTTTTTTAAATCTACAAGCATTGCCAGCACATATTTATTCTGGTCAAGATTTGTAGTAATAAACTCTATGACATCAACAGCTGCCATTTGTGTACTACTACTTTTTTGAAATACAAACTAATGCTCATCAAATTTTAATGTTTTAGTCACAAAATCAACTATTCTAGACTTCAAGACCCTTTCTAATATTTTTGAATAAATCATAATTATATAATTATTTTTTTAAGAGATTGAGATAGTGAGTGAGTGAATTGATAGCTCTTAAAGTTTAGCTTTAGTTCGGAGGTTAAAATATACAGTTAAAAGTTGAAATTTGTATGGCAATTTGTGCAGCCAACTGGAGTGAATGAAAGTGAAGTTGTGGAGTGTGTCTTTGTGGAGATAGCTGAGCGAGAGAAAAGGAAGAAGAATGTGGTTGTGTTTGGTTTGCCGGAAGTTGCAGAGTCATCTGGTGCGGGAGACAGCGAGAAGGACAGAATCTGTCAAGTTTTACGAAAGGTGACCGAGATTTCGGCCCGGGATATTGTCCAGATTGGTAGACTGGGCAGGTTTTCCGGGGAGAGACAGCGACCCAGGCCAATCAGAGTTACTTTCAGGGAGACTGAGCATGTTAGTGAATGCTTGAGAAACAGCAGGGGCCTGAAGGATTGTCCGGAGTACCAGGGGGTGTTTCTTTCGACTGATAGGACCCCAGGGCAGCTGGAGTATTACCGGTGTGTAGGTGAGAAACTTGAAGAGCGGAAAAAAGAAGGGGAGAATAACATCAAGATAAAATATATTCATGGTGTTCCAAAGATTGTTAAGACTGATTTAAACATGTAGATGTGTCCAGCGTACATAATGTATCATCATGTAACATTGAGTGTTGTTATCAGAATGTGCGTGGCTTACGAACTAAAGTCGATGAATTCTATGCTTCGGGGAGTGATTGTGAGTTTGACATTATTTTTTTAACCGAGACATGGCTAACGAATGATATGTCAAGTGATGAGTAGTTTCTTGATGGGTATGCGGTTCTTAGGCGGGATAGGCGTATGGATGCTATGAATGTTTCCCGTGGGGGTGGTGTTCTGGTTGCCATGTGAACACCTGTTGTGTGCAAAGTAATTGAAGTGGATATATTGAACAACCTTGTACCATCTATTGACTTTCTTGCCTGCAGATGTAAATTTAAATCGTGTAGTATGGTTGTCTGTGTGATCTATGTGCCTCCACAGGTCACGTTGGATGACTATGAATTTTTTTCGAAACTCTTCAGCAAGTGAGTGAACTGTTTGGGGATAATGTATTGTTTTTAGGTGACTTTAATGCTAGTACAGATAGTAAGAAACTTATTGCTAGAAACTTTGTTAGTTTTTTCGGCTACACTCAATATAATGAAATACTAAATGTTAATGGAAGAATTTCTAATTTCACATGAAGGGGCGCCTTTGGTGAGGGAAGACCTACAGCATCCTTGTTTGTTTGTTAATATTTCTTTGAATAGTTCATTTAGGTCATTTGATGTTTGTAGAGCACTGAAGATGTATAATTTCAGAAAGGCTAATTACGTTGCATTGTATGATGCACTGCTCGGGGTTGATTGGTCTTTCCTGTACGACTGTCTTGACTGCAGTGAAGCAAGTGATAAGTTTTATGACACACTGTAGGGGGTGTTTGATGCATGCGTGCCTGTCTATAGGAATTGTAAATATAACTACCCTGTGTGGTATAATGATCAGATTAGAGCCAATATTAAACTGAAACATGAGCATTGGTTAAAGTATAAAAGGTGTGGTTCAGACTATCATTTGCAAAGGTTTAGGGAATTGAGAATTTTGGTGAAGCGTCAGATTGGCAATGCATATAGGAGGTATCTGTGTGACACTTAGCAGTCGATCACTGACTGTCCTAAGAATTTCTGATCATATGTAAATAAATTAAAAAAAAACCACTAGAGTACCTGGTTAGATGTATTATAACGGTGATGCGCTAACTGCCTCACAACAAATAGTTGATGCATTTGCTGCATTCTTTGGTAGTGTTTATACACCAGCCGGCAGAATTGACTTACAGAATAATGCGTCTGATTCAAAGCCTAATCAGTATTACGTCCACCTATCTAGAATTACGGAGGAAGAGATACGGAGAGCTATAAGAAAATGGAGCAGTAAAATGATGTCTGGCTAGATCACATTCCGTCTTTACTTGTAAAAGACTGCGCTGGTGTTTTAGTTGTTCCACTTTGCTACATATTTAATTTATGTTTGAACACTGGTCGGTTTCCTGCGATCTGGAAGTTGGCACGTATATGCCCCATATTTAAGACTGGTGGTGTATCTTTGGTCATCAACTATTGTCCGATAGCTCTACTCTGCATTTTTGCTAAGATCTTCAAGATGGTCCTATACGAGGGTATCTACAACTCTGTGAAAACACTGATATCACCCTGTCAACATGGATTTGTGAGGGGTAGGTCAACTGTCACAAACTTGGCCGTTTTCACTCAGTGGGTCTCAGACGGCATTGATGCTGGGGGTCAGATTGATGTTGTCTACACAGATTTTGTGAAGGCTTTTGACCGTGTCGATCACTCTGTCCTTTTGAGAAGGCTTGCATCATATGGATTCAGCGATAGCATGTTATGTCTTTTTGGGGATTATTTTAGTGATCGTGTTCAATTTGTTAGGTATGGCGGGTTCAGGTCCTCTGAGCTCATTGCTACTTCGGGCGTTCCTCAGGGCTCTAATCTGGGGCCGCTATTGTTCCTATTATTTATCAATGATTTGGACAGTAGTTTAAGTGTGCTGAGACTTTTCTATGCAGATGACTTGAAGCTGCTTATGAGAGTGACGTCGCTGGATGATTGCGTTAGACTGCAGGAAGATCTAGACTTGCTCTATGAGTGGTGCTTACAGAATAGATTGGAACTAAATTTGAGTAAATGTAAGGTCATGACTTTCACACGTAAAGCTTTCCCTGTTCAGTTTGAGTATACTGTGGGTCGGTTGGTGGTCGATCGTGTGGAGACTGTGAAGGACTTGGGGGTCCACTTTGATAAGAAACTGTGGTTTGACATTCACATCAATGCCATAGTAAACGAGTCTAACAGGGTTTTGGGACTTATAGTGCGGAACTGTGGGTCATTTACATGTTTTGGTGCTCTCAAAGCTTTGTATTTTGCTTTTGTTATTTCTAAGTTACGATATGCATCTTTTGTCTGGGGCCCATATTATGGTGTGCATATAAGCTCACTCGAATCTGTCCAAAGAAGGTTCCTAAAAATATCTGTGGTTTAAGGAAACTGGGCGTTATCCGGAGAGGGGGTTCGATCATTCTGTTTTGCTTGGGCACTTTGAATTCGTCAGTTTGTGTAAGCTAAGAAGAGTTGACTCAATCAAGTTTTTATATAAACTGATAGACAATGTCATTGATTATCCGGAATTATTAGCACAGATAAATTTCCATGTTCCCAGGATGAGTGAACGGCATAATATGTCATTTTATAATAATCAGGCTAGGACTGTTGTTATGTTAAGATCTCCAATATATGTAATGTGTGAAGCTTTCAATATCATTTGTTCACATAGTGATTTATTTAGCGACAGTTTGTGTACATTGTTGCATAAAACTATTGAAATGTTGTAGTTTTAGGTTTGTTTTTGGATTAATATTTTGTTATTGTTAATTTATGGTAATCTCACTCGCTAATTAGTTTGTAAGTGTCCTGTAATTGGTCGTATACTTGGTCTGTTGGACACAATAAATTATTATTATTAAATTATTATTATAATTAAATTTAAAATCCTCTTGCCTTCCATGGTAAAAAATAATAAAAACATATTATTTGTATACTAAGCTCTTCGAGCATGTGGTATCTATGAAATGTAAATATTAATTCCATACACTTGTCATTGCGCAACTGATATGCAAGAATTTAACCATTTCTATGTGATAACACAAGCAGTGGATTTACATGAGAGAATAGCAGACGGTGAACTTGGAATGTAGCATACATCTGTGGTATACCACACGCCCGATAGAGGGTTCCCAAACGTTTTTTTTTTTTTTTGAACCATTACCTTTTTCAGTATATTCATCTTTTGCTAATGATATTTCCAGGCAAGACGCTGTTAGCTCAAACTATAGCCCAATGTCTAGATGTACCATTCGCCATCTGTGACTGCACCACGCTAACTCAGGCTGGTTATGTAGGCGAAGACATAGAAAGTGTTATAGGAAAGTTACTGCAGGATGCCACCTACAGTGTAGACAGAGCACAAATAGGAATAGTATTCCTGGATGAAGTGGACAAGATTGGTGCTGTACCCGGCATACATCAGCTTCGAGACGTGGGAGGTAAGTGATCCATTTTTTTATGTTTTGGAAAAATTCTAAAAATAATATGATAATAATGTGATAACACTGCTGTAGTAGCACATCATTGTTAAACTGTAGTGAAGTTTTGGAAATATTTATCGGAGTATAGTCAAAATAAAATATTTCAGAGTGGTAAACATGTTAGTTAACACTGTTACATGCTTCTCTTAGTTTAAAACGAAGTAAACGGAAGCTAGTATCCTTTAATTTTTAAGTTTGATACTAAAATACGTTTCAATTTATAGCTCGTCATTGCACCTCGATTGTCTAAATCAGTCTGTTCTGATTGATGGGATGAGGGCTATCGGATTCTCTGAGAGCTTGCTTGACTATTCAGATCTCATCTAAATAGAAGGAAGCAATTTGTTGATGCCATTGGCTTCAAATCTAACATCTATAACATAACTGCGGGAGTGCCGCGAGGTTCCATACTGGGTCCACTACTATTTAATATATTTATTGATCCTGTTAAACATGTACATGTTCCTTGACATTCAGATTTTTGCAAGTATCGCGAGTGGTGATGACTGTTTGCAGCTCCAGAAATATCTTGAGGTCCTTAATGAATGGTGTCAGAATAATCTTTCTGTTGTTGTCAGAATAATCTTTCTCTTGATGTTTCTAAGGGCTGTGTAATGTCCTTTACTCAAAATAGGCACTCAGCTACTTTCAGTTACAATTTAAGAGGGCTTGCACATAGTCACTTGCCCCAGGACAGTTAGGAACCTTGGAATTGTTTGTGATGGTACTCTATATTTTAAACCAGACTGAACAGACTGTTGGTTCTACTTACAAAGCTCTTGGGTTCCTGATAAGAATAAGCACAAATTTCTCGCTGAGCCCAGTGATTTTGATAAATGAAGATCAGCCTGTTATAAATGTTATTATATATCAGTCACATATTATTTTAACCTCCTAACTAATCAATAAGTTATTTCGCATAGTTTTTATAACATAATGCTTCAATCTGCTAATAATAAAATGGTTAATTCAGTACAAAATTAATTTCAGGTGAAGGTGTTCAACAAGGCATGCTGAAGATGCTAGAAGGTACTGTAGTGAATGTCCCAGAACGCAACTCACCACGTAAGCTGAGAGGAGAAACTATACAGGTGGACACCACGAACATCCTATTTGTCGCTAGTGGTGCATACAATGGTTTAGAGAAATTAATTCAAAGGAGAAATCATGAAAATGTATGTATGGAATAATTATTATCTACCCTTGTGTCAGATGTGTTGATACTAACTTTATGAACGAAAGGGATGGATTGACTAATCATTTTTATGATTTGGTTAGCAACAAGAAAGATACACTTACGTACTGATTATAAAGTTAGGTATATGACGGGGCTGCATGTCAGAACCAGATTGGTTTTATTTGGTAATTTTGTAAACTAGCATACAGTCAGTTTTTTGAACTTGTTTTCCAGTAACATGCTTAGAACCACCACTGTATGCATTTACCACAAGAGATCTTTTGAGAGAATAAGGGTGATAAGCAAATATAAATGCAAAATATAAGAAGACAAATTTATAGCAGCCAAAGGGAAAAATAAACCCCTACCAAGTCCCACAATCTCCAACAGCCTCTCTAATCTGCCGCACCCCCATTTCTCCCTGAAAAATCAGCGTTCTTTCAAGACTCTTGCCGAAGGGAAACATAGAATACAGTACACCCCCTTAGAAATCATGAAGAAGATTTATTGGGAAAAGGATGGTTATGTCCCGTGGCTGATATGGTGTTTGTTTGTGGGTGGGGCGGTTGATAAGGGGTTTCTCCTTTCTCTGCACATCTGCAGTTCACATTGAGATGCCGTTTTCCCTTCTACTAGCTTTTTAATTGCGAGGAGGGGAGAGACAGGGTGCTGGTGGATGGAATGATTTTTTCTTTCCTTCTATAACCATCATTTATATTTCCTTTTAATTGTCATCCCTGTTCAGCACCCCTATTCGTTCCGGGTCCTGTAACTTTCTTGGAAGTTGAAACCACAAAATATCTCTTGTGGTTTACACATACAGGAATGGTTCTTAGTATGTTTCTGACAAATGTATCTAAGCTATTTACAAAATGGAAGGTACCTGCTCAATGTATAATTTTTGTATAACATCATTCAAACTGGTTTTACCTAAGCTATTTACAAAATGTCCAATTTGTAATCTTCGTTTTCAGAAAAAAAATATGCCCAAATTTGTATTTCTGAAACGATTTATTTTGTTGTTACTTCCACATCGTCAATATGTGTGGAAATATGGCATCATCGACAAAAATTTTTTCGCTTAAACCTCATAGAAAGTATCAAAACATATAGAAAGCATGTTTTGGGAACGAAATTTTTTTTGTCTATCGGTCTGTATGTCTCTGTAGCCAAGATAACTTTAGAACGAATTGAGATGTCATCTTCAAATTTGGTATACAGTTAGCAACCGACAAACGAACGGTGCAGATTGTTTTTGGGTAAAATTGCTCTAGCAGTGTAGGGGATGAATGGGGGGTGATTTGGTGAAAATTGACATTTTTCCGTTAACACTCCAGCAATATAACGTTTTAGGGTTTGTTTATTAGAAAACTTTCAACTGCATGAAACCTCTGGTATTCTGTGATTATATTAAATTAGGGGTTGAATGTGTGGGTGTGGATTATGTGACATAAATTTCGATTTTTTATTTTATTTGGTAAACTGGCGTAAACGTCTCAAAACCTATAGAAAACTTGATTCTGGAGCAAATTGTTTTTTGTTTGTCGGTTGGTCTGTCTGTCGTCTTGTACGTCTGTCTGTAAGCACGCGTAACACCTTTCGAACGAATTGAGATATCATCTTCAGTTTTGGTATCCAGTTAGCACCTGACAAGGGAATGCTTCGAATTGTTTTTGGGTAAGATGGCTTCAAGCGGAAGGGGATAAATGAGGGGTGAAAATTGACATTTTTTCTTTAAAACTTGAATAATAGAACGTTTCAGAATTTATGGGTACAGGAATATGAATATTGTCTTTGTGGTCAAGTCATAGACCTTAAGTTATTAATACTTAGCAAATATACCAGAAGTCACAGCTGGGGACCAAAAGCCAAGTATGAAATGCAGAAAAAGAATACAAGGGTCTTTTTATGTTGCGCCAACAGATAAATCGGAGGTTCAGGAGGCAGTCGTATCGTTAAGAAATAAAGGCAACAGAGGCCATGACAACATCTCTCCAAAACTTCTCAAAGAGATATACCCTCCTTTGCTTGAAGAACTAACAGCACTTACATATCAGATACTTGAAGATGGACTGTTCCCGGAGGTTCTGAAAGTAGGAAAGGGAATCCCACTACATAAGGAAGGAGATAAAACAAATCCCAAAGATTGCAGAGTAATAGCTATATTACCAACATTCACCAAAATCGTCGAAAAAATTTTACAAGAGAAGCTACTCAGATTTTTGGAAGGCGAAAAATATTTCTTCAAACAGCAACATGGTTTTAGAAATCAACTTTCTACAAAAACTGCAGCCGCGAACATGATAATTGCAATTAAAAGGAAAATGAACAAAAAACGACAGGTGGGTGCAATATTCTTAGATCTGAGGAAGGCTTTTGACACTGTCTTTCCATCAGAAACTTAAAGAATCCCTGGAGGAAGCGGGTGTCCACTGCCTTGAATTGATAAAATCTTTTTTAAATGACAGGATGCAATACATAGAAATAGACGGGAAAAAAAGCAAATTACTACTGATAAAACAGGGGGTTCCGCAAAGTTCAAACCTGTCACCAAGACTTTTCATAACCTTTATAAATGATCTAGCACATTTAAAGCTACATGGCAACTTAACGTTATTTGTCGATGATGCCTCTCTAACCTACAGCATGGCAGACTTATGCGAATACAAGACGAAATGCAGCATGACCTTAACAACATAAAAAACTATCTAGAGCATAAAAAATTGGCACTAAACACTGAAAATACTAAATATGTGTTATTCAGCAACAAAGAAAACATAGATTTTAAATATAATGATATACAACTAGAAAAAGTTGAAAAAACAAAATTTCTGGGACTAATAGTAAGTGAAAAATTAGTCTGGAAAAACCATATAGGTAACATTACAAACAAAATAAATTAATTTAGTCATATATATATGGGAGAAGTCACTACATACCAGATAACTGCAAAAGAACGCTGTACTGCGCAATGATAAACTCCCATCTTACATACTTGACAATGAAATAGGGGCACTCTATGGCTACAGGTATAGAAAAACTGCAGAGGTCTGCATATGGACTACCATATAGGTACCTATCACTGGACCTATATAAAAACTACAATCTTCTCCAGGTACACGAATTGACAATGGTGGACACTCTCCTATTTATGCACGATCTTGTAAATAACCCGGACAGACACAGTAACGGTAGAACATAATCAAAATATCCATAACTATAATACACGAAATCAAAATAAAATACATCAAAACCCAACAAACATCACAAGACATGGAATAAATAACCATTTGAACTAAGTGATTAAATTGTACAATGAAATTCCAATGGAAATAAAAAGCTTACGTGATAAAAGAAATTTTAAGAAAAATTTGAAGAGATCATTAAATCAAAGAGACCAGAATAGATTACTGGTGCAAAGTGTAATCAAAGACAAAAAGCGACATTAATTAATAAGTTAGTTTAAATCTATAAACTAAGTAATAACAAAAAGCAATCAAAGTCAAAAAAGTCTGGACGCAGGAAGTGCGTTATGGTAGTGAATTTTCATCAAAATGTTTTTAATAGCAAATATATGTGTTGTTTTTCAGAAAGCAGCATCAAATTTGATTACCAGTATAACATATATAGTAAAAACAATGTGCCATGTTTCATCAAAATAACTTTGTTGTTTGAAAACGTACAAAAATTTCCGAAAGCAAACTTAAAGTCTAACCGAAAAAATCCGTTTCTTGGCCAACCTTATAGGTTAATGGCAAATTGAGCTTTTCAAATATGAAGCATTCAATCAAAATTCGCTACCATAACGCACTTGCTGCGTCCAGAATTTATTTACTTACAAACATGCATTATATTACGATGGAAAATGCAAAAACATAAGGCGTTTTCGACTACAAAAAATTTATTTCGATCACCAACGACTTATGAGCCACCTGTGATTGTAGAAATATGTAGCTCAAGACACCATATAATTAATGTATACAATTTTTTTTCATATCTTGTAGAATAACGGATATATTGAGTTTTATTGATTTTGTAGGAAAATTCAACAAAAGTTATATACCATTAAACGATAAACTCTATAGCTAACACTACTGCCAAGCATCAGAAAAAGGGTCTATTTGAAATGAATTTTCTGGAAACATTTTAGTAAAATGAAGGACAATGACGGTTGAAACTAACACTTCAGGGTTTGTAAAACATTCTTCTCGAGACATTTTCTTTCCATAGCCCGTATTAGATTCAAGTCCCTTGCCTAAATGTTCCGCATTTTCACGTTTTAAATTGTCACTGACGTTTTGAGGAAAACCCCAATTTATTTTTCTTTAAATGCCCATAACTTTTTTTCTTTTGACCTACAGCGCTAAATTTTGGTAGATAATTTACCTATAGCACATAAAACGATGTGCCAAATTTGGTTGCCCTTACTTTGTTATTTCCAGAGATATGAATTTTTTTGTAAAGAAAACCTCGCCCGATTTTCCTGGCTAACGAACTTATCCAAGCCACTTCCAAAGGAAGGTATTCGCCAAATTTTGTCAAAATCGGCCCATTATTTTTTGAGTTATCGGTGTGATACAAATATATATTATATATATATATATATATATATATATATATATATATATATATATATATATATATATATATATATATATATATATATATATATATATATATATATATATATATATATATATATATATATATATATATATATATATATATATATATATATATATATATATATATATATATATATACAGTGTGGAACAGCCAAATGGAATAAATTCGATAACGGATAAATGAGGGCGTGTTGGGAAAAACGCTTGGACACATCGATTTGTATTTTTAACTGCGCATCTTTTTCAAGAAAAAAAAATTATATAGGGTGCGTCATGTGACAGTGGCCAATACGAACTTTCTTATTTTAAATACAAGCCCCTGTATATTATTAATTTTTTGGATTCTTCAGAAAATTCTAGACATAATTCATGTACAATGTTCTATACCTATCTTCAACTGTTTCGGAAATATTAAGTATTTTCAGATTTATTACAAAAATTAACATTAAAAATAGAAAATTATTTTATTTCACAAATTCGCTACATTGCATTCAATACTTATTTCCCATTCAGCTCTTGATAATGAGAAAGTAAACAAAAACCATTCCTGCGTTTCTTTTTACTGATATGAAATGAAACAAAAACAAAAACAGTTTTCTTTCTGTTCGTATAAAACTCGTAGCCTTAGCAACTTGTTGTCTGCCTGCATGACAGTAGTGATTAGTGTCAGTGCTATTGTCGTTTGAATTTCGTTAACTGTACGTAATAATATCAGAAAAATGGTTCATTTAACAGAAATGCACAAAATAACCATTCTACAAATGATTGGTTATGGAGATAACACACGGACACAGATGGAAGTGTCTCGCTTATTTCACGAAAAATTTCCAAATTTGCCGCCTGTATCCCAAGGAACAATTAGCAAAATAGAAAAGCAGTTTCGCGAGCTTGGTCATGTGAGACAGATAAAAAAAGTAGCTGCCAATGCAGTAAGTGATGATACGAAATTGGATATTACGCTTGAGTTTCAAGAAAACCCACATACTTCTGGTCGACAAGCAGCCCAACTATTCAGCGTTAGCCACACAGCAATTTTTCGAACATTAAAGGAAAGTAAAATGCATCCCTATAAAATGATACCAACTCAGGAGCTCATGGAGGACGATTTCGATAGGAGAACGTATTTTTGTGAACAAATGATGGCAATGTTAGATAACAATGTGATCCAATTAGAAGATGTTTTGTTTTCTGATGAGAGCACATTTACACTTCACGGTCATGTTAATCGTCAAAATTGCCGCTATTGGTCTAATGAGAATCCTCATTGGATGAGAGAGGAACAGACGCAATATCCTGAAAAAGTTAATGTTTGGGCAGGAATTGTTGGAAATCATATCGTAGGTCCCTTTTTCATTGATGGCAACTTGAATGGGGATAAATATTTAGAACTGCTCCAAAATAATGTCGTGCCAACTTTGACAAACTTATATCCAGATCCAGCAAACCCACAAGTTCCTGCCAATAAAATATGGTTTCAGCAAGATGGAGCACCGCCCCATTACCAAATCAATGTCCGGCAGTACCTGAACCAAATTTTTCCAAATCGGTGGATAGGGAGGCGCGGATCGATAGAATGGCCAGCACGATCTCCTGATCTGTCGCTATTAGACTACTTTTTGTGGGGATATGTCAAAAGTATTGTATACAAAACTAAGCCCCTCAACTTAGATGACTTAAAAAGACGAATCACGCTTGCGATTAGATCAGTCACGCCTGAGATGTTGAGTAATGTTAGAAGACATTTCTATACCAGATTAGCATGTTGCCAAGATGTTCGTGGCGAGCATTTTGAACATTTACTACATTGACATTAATTTTTTTTTTGTTTTTTTAAATTATTAAGAAATAATCAGTATTTCTTATTAGAATTTGTGAAATAAAATAATTTTCAATTTTTAATGTTAATTTTTGTAATAAATCTGAAAATACTTAATATTTCCGAAACAGTTGAAGATAGGTATAGGACATTGTACATGAATTATGTCTAGAATTTTCTGAAGAATCCAAAAAATTAATAATATACAGGGGCTTGTATTTAAAATAAGAAAGTTGGTATTGGCCACTGTCACATGACGCACCCTAAATAATTTTTTTTTCTTGAAAAAGATGCGCAGTTAAAAATACAAATCGACGTGTCCAAGCGTTTTTCCCAACACGTCCTCATTTATCCCTTATCGAATTTATTCCATTTGGCTGTTCCACACTGTATATATATATATATATATATATATATATATATATATATATATATATATATATATATATATATATATATATATATATATATATATATATATATATATATATATATATATATATATATATAATCCTTTTCAAACTGTCATTTTGTTAGCCTTATGCCTCTGCAAAATTTTGTTTTTTTAAATTATTCCATAACGGAGAAATTTAATGAAAACTTTTTTTTGCCAAAATTTCAAAGGGCTGTAACTTGGAGGAAAAGGGGTTTTAAGAAAAACTTTATAGGAAAGACACCCTTTATTTTTCTCCATAGAATCACCCTGTGAAATTTTTCGCATCAATTTAGAAACACCCTGTATATATATATATATATATATATATATATATATATATATATATATATATATATATATATATATATATATATATATATATATATATATATATATATATATATATATATATGTGTGTATATATATATATATATATATATATATATATATAAACATATAAAAATCGAAACTGACCCCGGATATGTGTTCTAGGGGGCCTAATTAGCACTCATTTGAAGAAATTTTTTCAAAATTCAAAATTCAGGATCTCCTCATTTGTGAATTTTTTTTTTAATTTACTAAAAGTGACATTAATTAATAAATTAGTTTCAAGTCCATAAAGTAAGTAATAGCTGAGTTAGTTATATAAGGTGAGTTAGTTATATAAGGTATCATCATCGTGTTTGGGAACGCAAATCGACCCTGTTGAGAGCGGACTTCTGCTGGTACTCTGACGGCTCCAAAACCAATATGGGAGTAGGAGCCGGCGCATATGGGGGCAGCACCGATGCTAGACTATCAGCTAGCCTTGGCAAGTACGCAACCATACACCAGGCAGAAGTTTATGCCATCGAGATGTGTGCAAGGGAAAGCTTAAAAGACCTATGCACAAACAAATCGATAAAGATATATGCAGATAGCCAAGCTGCAATAAAGGCTCTTGGTTCCTATCGGTGCAATTCAAAGACGGTATGGAGTTGTAAATCTGCCCTTAACGAACTGGGCAGCTGTAATGAGGTGTCGCTGGTCTGGATACCGGGTCACTCGGACCATGATGGCAACGTTGCGGCAGACGCGCTTGCCAGGAGTGGTGCCCAGTGTGACTTTGTCGGACCAGAACCGGTGCTGGGAATAACATCTTGCACAGCAAAACGCACCTTAAAGACCTGGACAGATAGAAGGACAATTCAATATTGGCAAAATCTTCCAGGATTAGCTCACTCTAAGGCCTTCATAAATGGCCTGTCTGAGTCAAGGGCTAAGAAACTACTAGAGTTGAACAGACAACAACTGAGTACTCTAGTCGGCCTGTATACAGGACACTGTCGCTTGCGGCATCACATGCACCGTATTGGGATCGGTCAGGAGACTGAGTGCCGGCTGTGTATGGAGAATGACGAAACAGCAGAGCACGTGCTGTGTTCCTGTCCGGCAGCCGATAGGACTAGACACCTGCTCTTTGGCAAGGTAAAGCTTGCTCCAGAGGATCTGGATCAACTTTCGCCCGCAAAGGTTATCGACCTCTGTAGGAGGCTGGATTTGTTGGGCGAAATATAGACATTAGGCGTGAGCCACAATAGACCTTATGGTCGCGGTGGAGGGACCGATATGGACCACTCACAAACTAACCTAACCTAACCTAACCTTGGGAACGCATTGCCTTCTTTTCCTGGTTGGCTGTGGGATATAGTCTTTGTGATGGGTATGTGAATTTTAAAATAATCAAGTATTAGTTATGGGTCATCCTTCTGTTTCCGGGCTGTTTTGTTGTAGCATTTGAGTATTGAATATCTAGGTTTAGGTCAAATAATTCCAAAACTGTAAACACACTGTACCTATACAGGTTCACGAGTTAAATTATTTAATTTAATGTATTTTCATATGTATGACTCTAGAGTGAGTCACAGACTATGTCAGAACTCGCTGAATCAAGATATGCTGTATAAATAAATTAAATAAAAATAAAAAAATTAATTTCATCAGAATGTCTTTTTGGGGAGAGTAGATTATCATAGCTATGTGGAAGTTTTGATTTAATTTGTAGCACTATTTTTCATGTTTTGAAATAATTTGATGAAAATTCGCCCTTGTTGCTTTCAGACTTTTTTCATATGGATTTTGTACTGTTGATTTTTTATTTATTTTACTAATGGGGATTGGAAAAAGCAACGAAAACATACAAACTTTTATCTACGACTCTATTTTCTGTTGTACCAAAAGAACCACAATATACTGAAGATCGCAGTGGTTCAGACTGAGATAGCCCCCATCACTTTATAATCTAACCTAACTTAACCAAAAAAGTTATCTGATATTTTTCTATTGAATTTTCAGTACCTAGGATTTGGTGCCCCTGTCACTACCAGCCAAGGTAGACGCGCTGTTACTCAACAAGCTACCCTGTACCAATCTTCAATGACTGCCGAAGAAGAAAATCAAGAGAAAGATCACGCATTGAGACAAGTGCAGGCACGTGATCTGATAGATTTTGGCATGATACCAGAATTCGTTGGCAGATTTCCAGTACTAGTTCCCTTCCACAGTTTGGACACCAAGATGCTGGTAAGGATACTCACTGAACCACGTAATGCCCTCTTGCCACAGTACCAACGTCTGTTAGCTATGGATCAGTGTGAATTGAGCTTTACTCCTGAAGCACTACAAGCTATCGCGACCCTTGCCATGGAAAGGAAAACTGGAGCCAGAGGTCTTAGGGCAATAATGGTGAGTAGTAATAATAATAAATGCAATAGATTAGAATAATGTAGGCAAGAAAATTACAAAAGTGTAGGAGAAATAATAGGGCGAATTGATGAGTTCCCAAAATCGAGGTCATGACTATGATATTAGTTTTTGTCTGAAGCGCTGGTTATTAGCGTATAAAGGTTTTGAATTTGAAATACCCTGTATTTGTGTTTTGTTTCAAACGAAGTAACAATTCTTTCAACTCCGAAGCCTAAATTCCTTACTCAATCCTAACCAGTTTGGTTTTTGTTACAGTCGTTCTGCAAACCACGCTGTGATGAGGGTGGTTGAGGACTTAGTGGATGGCCTTGAGAGACTAGAGCATTCAGCTGGGCTGGCGATCTCTCGAAGGCTTCTGACTGCGTGTCTCACTCATTACTGTTGACGAAGTTGGAGTTCTATGGAGTTTCGGGGGGTGCTATTAGATTTTTTGAGTCATATCTTAGTCGCAGGCGGCAGGTTGTTCCGATGGCGAATGGGGGAAGCACGGAATTTAGGTTGGTGTACCTCAGGGTTCGGTTTTGTCGCCACTTTTATTTATTATTTACATTAATGATCTGTATTACTACATGATGCCATTTAAGACTATTTGCTATGCCGACGACACCACTTTTATTAGTTCGCACAAAAACACTATCGATATAACTGACTCAATTGGAGGGGCGACTTGTTCGGCTGAGCTGTGGTTCACTAGTAACAGACTCAAACTCAACTCTGATAAGACACAACAGCTTATTGTTTCTTCAAATCATAACATAGCAGGTGATGAACTGGTGGGATTGTTGGGTCTGACTTTGGATGGTGACATGAATTGGGTGCCTCACGTTGAGCAATTAGGAAAAAAACTTTCTGCTACTTTATATCTGTTACGTAAATTGAAGCCTCTAGTGAGCCCATATGTGTTGAGGGCGGCATATTTTTGATTGTTTAACCCTAGATTGAATTACGGTGTTATTTTATGGGGTAACTCTACTCACTCCATAGCCATTTTTAGACTTCAGAAGCATGATATCCGGCTGTTGGGGGGTTTTGGTCCCAGGGAGCATTCTCAGCCTCTATTTGTGAAGCATGGGATAATGCCTCTTCCTTCGATGTATATCTATGGCACCCTTCTGAGGGTACATGAGACAGCAGGGAATTATTTTTTGCGGAGTGATATTCGCACATATAACACACCTAATGCCAGTCTACTATCGGTTCCACGTTGTCGTCTAGCTATGTCTTCCAGAAACTCGGTGGAAGTGGATCTATATAATCGTTTACCAGGGAAGATTAGGGCCGTTAACTTGGAAACCTTCAAGTATATGATAAAGTCATTTATTCTGCAGCATTGTTTTTACTCCATCGACGAATATACTAATGTGGCTATACCAGTGTTCTGATCTGGGCTGATGTGTGTGTTTTTTTTTTTTTTTTTTTTTTTTTTTTTTTTTTTTTTTTTTTTTTTTTTTTTTTTTTTTTTTTTTTTTTTTACCGTGCTTTGACTGCTGGTTAATTGACTTACTGTAAACATAAAGTAATTATGTAACATGGCCAATATATTATCTATTTATCTATCTTTATACCATTAAATAAATAACATCAACCTGGACACCTACATCAAGGATGTTAGAGATATTCAATACATCTGTAACATCATTGATGTAGGTGGCCAGGTTGATTTTATTTACTTTGATTTCACTGAAGATTTGACTCAATCCGTTATAGCTTACTGCTGAATAAAATATATTATTTTGGCATATTTACATATTACATAGAACAGCATAAAACAAGAAAAAATGGCTTACTCTAGATTAGATTAGACTAGATTCCTTGTCAATGGGCTATTCTAGTCCCTCCACTGCGACCTTAGGTCTATTGTGGCGCATGTCTACACTATTTAAATTTCACCCATCAATTCCAGCTCCCTGCAGGAATCAATCTTTTTTGTTTGAGGGTAAGTTTGTTTGGCAGGTGTACTGCCATCTGAGTGAAGTCGCTTGTCCATTTCGAAGCTCAAAGAGAGATAACTTCTCTCCGAGTTCGTCTGGTCCCAACATCTGTCAGTGTTTGACTCGAGGCAGTATCATGAAGTCCCGCTCTCGAGCGGCATCCAATCTCCAGTTGTGATTCACTCCTACAGATCACCCCTACCCTTCGGGCTCGTCTAAACAGCCACCAGTGCTAGACTCACTCCCATCGAGTACCGCTCCCAAGCGAGGCCGTCCATCCGTTTCGAAGCACACAGTGAGTGCCTCAAACTCTGGGTGTATACCACTCATCAGAGATCTCAACCGCCTCTGGGTCATCTGGACACTTATGTTTTCAAACCCTTGCGGTGCAACTGCTATCTACCTGGTTAATTTTCGTAAATGCTTATAGTGACTAGTTGTACAGAATGTAGTTTAATTTGTAAATACGTTTGCTAATAAATTTTATTTTATTATTAATATAAAAGCGGACAAAGAAATTGCTACAGTCTACAGGCAGTTAAATAGAATCATTGAAATTTGGAGAGATATCTGTTTCCACTTTTCTTGGCGACAAAGCGTCTAAATTTAGTAAAGAAAATTATTACTATTTATTTGTATTATTCAGACTTTCCTTGCCACTGCTCTATTGCAGATGCACATGACACGACTTAACTCGAGGTCGGCATCTACCAGCCACGAAATAACTTGCTGGCAGCCAACATGTTGATAAAAACTGTTTTATATTGTTCCACAGGTTTCTGGATTTGTTGATTAACAAAACACAGCTTTTCAAACTACTATTTTATTATAACCTACTATTTTCCAACACCAGTATCAACTAAATTATTTCTCTCTCTTACTAAATGTCCATAGAACTATATTCCACTATTCGCCTTCTATGATTGCTTCCTATACACCAACACTTACTGCTACCTCGCTTAATACTCTATGATCAGTTATTGTACACCGCACTAATAATACTTAATTAACTTATTCTGCGCACCACACGTCTATTTATACTGTCCCTAGAGATTCTAGACCTTCTACACTATTCTACACCTGTCACTTCTGGTCCCTTCTAGAAGTATCATTCCAGAGCGTTCGCTGTTACCAACACACTACCAAAGAAGTTCCTAAACTTAATTCTCATAAACAAATGTGACACTGCCCCCCCCCCCCCTCCCCCCTCTTATATTCGATCGTCCCGGTCGAATTCTGACATTTCTTGGTATGGATCACCTCCATCTTGCTCTTCGGCCTCCTCTGAATTCGATAGACAACGTCATTGATCCTTTTGACCACCTTATTCGGACCTTCCCATCATTTCTGTAGTTTCTGTAATGGCTTGTAAAACAACAGCCGATCTTCTTCTTTAAAACCAGCTAAATTAGGTGGCACGTCATAACGGGTCTTCATGCGGTCACTTTCTATTCGTATATGATCCAAGAGATCACACTGTCAGCCAGGAGAGCACAATGACCGGTCTGGATTCCCAAAGTGTTAGTTCATT
Organism: Tillus elongatus; assembly: GCA_964006375.1. Lineage (NCBI taxonomy): Eukaryota > Metazoa > Arthropoda > Insecta > Coleoptera > Cleridae > Tillus > Tillus elongatus. Next base: position 301,126,158 of record OZ023262.1, read on the forward strand.
TAGTTCACGTCTACTAGTAGACGCTATCCAGGGTGCACCACGGGGAGGCGAACTAACATTACACCACTGTCCACCACATCGTATCAGAATGTCCTGACCATTCCTACGCTTCTGACCTCGAAGATTTTATGAAAGCCACACCAGAGGCAATCGAATGGCTCCTCAATTTGGATGTAGATATATAGTTTGTCATAATAGTTATGTTTGTCCATATATATTTGAAATTTCTCTGTTTATATGTGTTTTGTATTTTGTATGTTTTGTATATTTTGTATACTTCTATCACGTGTATCGTACTGTAACCCCATATGCTAAATAAAATAAAAATATTCGTATATGCATTCCGGCAGCAAAGTGGATGGTTTTCCTACTCGTCAATATGTCGGAGCTTCCTTCAAGCGAAGTTCTTAGGTGGTACTGGTTCTTCCGTGTAGTTGCTGTTGTTCTGATGTTGCTACTTGCACAAATATCTCGGCAGGCCCTATTCATCCTTTCGACATCGGCTCTGTTCCAACAAATGTGTTTACTGGCCTTTTTCTGGGTTGGCTTCACATTTACATGGTCTTTGCACCCTTCGTCTTGTATTTCTCATACTTTCTTCTCCACTTGCTTCTGGCTGAGTAACTGGGTCGTCTCTTCCTCTCACAGCTCTCTTCACTGGAATGACACTTTCACGACAGGCGTTGCTATTTTCCTCTATGGTGATTTTCCACACTGCCAGGTTACTGCTAGGCGACATTATTATTTCTTCACCGCCGATAGTCAGGATGTTAGTGCCAAGATAACGTTCGTCCTAGGTGCGCCTGTGACGACAGTCATCTGGGTCTTATTACCGCTTACGTATCCGTCTACGACGAGAGCGCTGCCAGAATCGCTAACCTGAGAAATGGTTACCGGCCTTAGCTTCACTTTCTCCCTTGCGCGTGATCTTAGAGCCCAACATTCGCCCCTTATATGTCCCACCTTCTCGCAGTTTCAGCAGCGCAAGGCATTTGCACGGTGAGCACTTATTGGGTGTCCATGAGACGTCGGCCTTATTTGTTCTGCTATTTTCTCCAGTAGCTGCATGATCTTGGATGGATCTGTTTTATTTTCTTTTCGGACTTGAAGGCTGCAAACTTTCACATGACTTTCTGACGCTTGCTTTACTGCTCCAAACGCCAAGAAATGGCCAAAGCATCGTTGAAGTTTTTATGTCTCGCCATCCTCAGCGCATGTTGCGTGTCGGTATCTCTGATGCCGTCAATGAAGGTTTGCAGCTGGTTTAAAAACTCTATCGGAGCTATGGGGTAGGCTAATCGTGTCAGTCTGACAACATCGGCATGGAAATGTTAGAGACTTTCGCCCGATTTCTGACTACGATTTTTCAACTGCAATCAATACAGCTGCTGTAAATGCTGGTCGCCAAACCTCATCTCTAATTGATGTTTAATGCTGTCAAAACTCAACGGTTCTTTGCAGGGAATACCTTGAAGCACGTCGAGGGCATCTCCTCTGAGAGCTACTATTAACGAGGTCGCTTTCTCTCTCTCTCTCTCTCTCTCTCGCCCCAACCATTTGCTGTAGCAGCGGCTGCGAACTGGCGTAGATAAATACCCCATGGGACTGAGCCATCAAATGTGGGGGGACCTTAATTCATACAACCGGACTATCTTCGAGTCTGATGTTTCCCTTGGCTAGGGTATCACACCTCTTTTCTAGTGTTTGAATTTTCTGCTGAACTTCTTCTTGTATACTCGTCAGCTTGTCATGTACATCGTCGCTGATACCTCTTACTCTGCTTTCCACTTGCTGGAAGATGTCGTCTTTCACCTGCTTCATACGTTCATCGACACATAAAGTAATATTCTCACTTCTGCTGGCTTGTTCCTGTAGAACTCTCTTTGTTTCTCCATCTCTTTTTCTCATTTGTTCTTTAGCTTCTTCGTCTCTTCTTCTGATCTCTTCATCTCCTTTTCTCATTCTTTGACATCTTCGTCTCTTTTTCTGGCTTCTTCAGCTTCTTCGTCTCTTCCTCTGGCCTATTCATCTCCTTTCCTCATTTCTTCTTTGGCTTCTTCGACTCTTTTTCTGGCTTCATCTCTTTTTCTGGCTTCTTCGTCTCTTTTCCTCATTTCTTCTTTGGCTTCTTCATCTCTTTTTCTGGCCTCTTCTTTCATTTCTTTAATCAATTCCAATAGCTGGGCGTCCATACTGGTTGTTGCGCTACGTGTCTTACGCATAACGTACTTAAAGCTGGTACACAGTTTATTCTGTTTCAAGAACACATCCAGTTATGAATTACTGCTGACACTGATCTTCCAGAGATTCTAGAAATTTCCACGAATATTCTAGCAGCTTGAAAATCCCAGTTCTGACGCCAGTTGTTACGTTCCACAGGTTTCTGGATTTGTTGATTAACAAAACACAGCTTTTCAAACTACTATTTTATTATAACCAACTATTTTCAAACACCAGTATTAACTAAATTATTTCTCTCTTACTAAATGTCCATAGAACTATATTTCACTATTCGCCTTCTATACACCAACACTTACTGCTACCTCGCTTAATACTCTGTGATCACTTATTGTACACCGTACTAATCAATACTGAACTAACTTATTCTGCGCACCACATGTCTATACTGTCCCTAGAGATTCTAGACCTTCTACACTATTCTACACCTGTCACTTCTGGTCCCTTCTAGAAGTATCATTCCAGAGCGTTCGCTGTTACCAACATACTACCATAGAAGTAACAAAGTTCCTAAACTTAATTCTCATAGACAAATGTGACAATATCTTTTCTTTTTTAACTGAAATAATCTATTTCCAGGAGTCTTTACTACTGGAACCAATGTTTGAAGTTCCCGGTTCTGGTATAACAGGGGTGCATGTAACTGAAGAGTATGTCAGAGGTGAACAAGGCCCTGTTTATGTGAGACCATCAGACAATGAAGCTTCCGAAGATGAAGATCTCAGTGCTATCAGAGTGAAACAATGAGACAGGCTGTTTAGTCATAGCATACCGGGTGTACAGATTTAATAGTTAATATAATGAACGTGTGGTAGTATAGCATGGGCTCACTCAAATTAAAACGTACTACTCTTTTAGATTTGGATTAAGCACATGTTGTGCTGCCCAACGATTGGAATGTAAATATTTTATTTTACTGTATAATACTATTTATAAATAAATAGTTACAAAACGGATTGATGGTTGATGATTTATTTGTGTTCAAATGATAAATGTGAGGTTATGGTTGGGTATTGAGACATGCTAGTTGTACCATTCGCAGTTCAGCGTCTTCTCTTAAGTAGTCCGACATGAGTAGGGATCTTAGCTTCGTTTTTCTTGCCTGAAATCGGTTTCCATTTAAAAATTAATCGATCTTATAATGTAAACAATAACTCTGGTTGATGAAGTATACTTTATAGTAGAGGTGTGCGAATCTTTGAAATGTCGAAGCGAACCTTCAGTTTGAAAAATTGTACATGCCGACGATGTTAAAGTAACTAACGAGGTAGGTTTACGGGACATTTACATTTCTTTAAAACAAAGATTTAAAATGACCGTATACAGTAATTAATATTATTATTAAATTTTATGTAAATACTTAGGTATAATTTTTTAAACTGACAAACGCTTCAGCAGGACGTGTATTCAAAACCACCCCTTGTTATCTTGAAAGGATATATTCATGTATAACGACCCTCAAGTGAAGCCCTCCCCGGTATAATATTTCATAAGTTTAATCATTCCTAACTTCCTTATCTTAAAAGTTCTCAACTAAACCCTTATGGCTCCAAGCCCTATCTTGGTCTCCGATTATGAATATCACAAAATTCCCATCTACTAAAATCCCTCTAAAACAACATCTAAAATTCAATTTAGTTCCAGTTTACTCTAATTATATTTCAAGCCCTATGGCTCAACTACCTATGCTAATATCCTACCTTACAGCCCCATGGCTTAAAATATCTACACAAATTTTATATAAAAATTATTTCAGTATTCGAGACAACTAGCCTTTACTAAAAAATCACTTTAAACATATGTCATGGAACATACTCACTGGGAAAGTGGTAATAAAAGCCAGCCCTCTACCTTACTGCCACACTATCTAACTTTACGGAAAACCTAAATCCCTTCTTGATTTGGCTCCCTAGCACGAACACTACTCCACTACCGTGAGCTCTATTAGAGCTCCTAACTAAATTCTACATTTACTCCAAAACACCATGATATCTTCGCGACGCTCTGCCGATTATTTTTTTTTGTCGCTGCAGGTACTCCTAACCCGAGCGGGGCTTGGAGACCACTACCTTTCAGGTGGAGGCGAGGACCCCCCCCCACATTCTTTTCTCTGTCCCAGAGTGGAAAAAAACTCGAATTTGCGTTTTTTTTTTTTGTGTTGAAACTAAGTGATCTGGTTTTAGAGGCTGTAGAACTCGAAACTTGCGAATCTAGCATTCCTCTATCAACGATGTCTCAAGTCACTGTTGAACCGCACTTTTTAGCTTGCTAAGGTGTTTTTATTTATCAAATTAAATACAAAGAATTTCAACATGCTCGCAGCAGACACATTTTATGCATATTATGATTGATATATTTACGGTCGCTTAAAAAATCATGGGTTCGCACACCTTTACTTTATAGAAACCCAAATCGTGAAAACACAACTTTACAAATTGTTATGATTTTGTCAATACAGTTGTTTTAACCAAAATAAATAAATAAATTTAATAACATATTATTGAATCAGCAAATTATTCTTAGGTAAAGCCCATTTTCATTTCAGTTGGCCCATCAATTAAAATCTTAGGTTTTTAGACAGCATAAAATAATAAATACATGATATTTTTATGTCTCAAAACAATTGAGAGGGCATATTTAATATGCAGATAAAACACAACCTTTTAGTGAATCTTCTTTTTAAAAGATTCACTAATGAGAGGCTCCCGACTTTCGAATTAAAAAAAAAAGTTTTTCAAATGAGCGCTAATTAGGCACCCTAGAACACATATCAGGGGTCAGTTTCAATTTTTAATATATATATATATATATATATATATATATATATATATATATATATATATATATATATATATATATATATATATATATATATATATATATATATATATATATTGTATTGTATTGATATTTAGCAATATCAAACTTACATTATTAGCTACCAGATGCAAAACTTAAAACTAGGTACTTACGAGTAAACTAGAATATCACTTATCATTAATTAAAATACTAAAGGTTTATGAACGGTAATTTTCAAAACACTAACACTGCCACAAAATGTCAATAGTGTGGAAAACCTGCTATTAACTTAAGTGACGATCGAAAGTGGTATCGTGCAGAATACTGATTCCAGTAAAAACGGTTTGTGTAGAACACTGGAGAGCATTGCCACTGAGTTCTTGAAATCGATCTGAAAGGTAGAAATACAAATTTAAAAAGAAATATAATGAAAGGGAAATTCACATACTATGAGTAAATAAATATCGATGATGTTTTGTATATGTGGAGCAGATAAAAGGGGTAAAACAAATTCATATACACTCAAAATATAAAGACACTCATACAACCACACAAGTAAAGCACTTCAAAGTAAGGTGTAAATGAGATTAATATAAAATAACTTACTAAAGATGCAGATGTTTCAAATATCCAGTAAAACCAAATTATAATACAACACTGCATTATTGTCCAATCAAGATTTGCATAAACAGCAGGCAATCTAAAATACAAAGATGATAAAATTAATTAAAAACATATATAAAAAGACATTTCTCAAATAATAAATGGAGCAAATGATTCTTAAATTAATTTTAAGCAGAGAGTAAATAATGTATCAAATATAGACACTACAGTACTGATATGCAAAGTACTTTTTCAAGCTACATGATAAGACATTTAAGAAGAAATGAAATGTAGTTTGAAATGAATATAAACTGATAAACAAATAGGTATAAAGGTAAAGGTAAGATGCTTACTGGCAATTAGGCCATTGCTGACCCTTTTTGCTCATCTAAACTAACCTACCCTCCACCTTGAGCTCGATCTCAACGACGACAGTGATTTGGAAAAATCATCCGCCGCTGGTGAGGCTCGAACCGTCGACCCCCGAGTCCGTATTGGAAAGTCTGATCAACTTTCCCGCACGGCCACGGAGGCGCTTACAAATAGGTATAATTTCTTTAATAAAGGGTTGATACATGTTTCTTAAAGATGGAAAGTGTTATGTTTGTTAGGTAAAAGATATTATGTTTGTACTGACCTTTAAAATGTTTGTAATATTTCAGATGCCACTACTTAAAAGTTTGATAAATAAGTTTCCATGTATTTAAGTATTTTACGACTTGTTTTATTGTTGTTTGTTTAAAGTAGTCCTAAGAATGATATAATTTTATAAGTTTAAAGTGGGGTTAAGCAAATTGACAATGACACTCCAAAAATCCCAAAACGCCAATGCATTTCGCTGTTTTTGTATACATAGATATAAAATATTTCTATGGTAAGAAGTATGAAAACAATTGACAGTTTGTAACATCACTAGATTGCTTTGAATTCAATATTTTAAAGGAAGTAGAAAATAATTGAATCAAAGTCCGCTCTCTTCAATTTGGTTCATCATATCAAGAGGATGCTGTTGCATTTTGCTAATGCAAAATAGTGAAAATAATGAGTAAAATCAGAAATGGGTATACGGTATATTGTAACATTTATTGCATCGAAACGAGTCACCTGAAAATTTTGAAACTTTGTCATCTGAATAAACACGCCACGCTCTATTTATGTAAATTAATGAAAAACATATAGCGCAACCGGTTGTACCGGAAATTGGCAGCAACTTTATTTTCTTAAATGGAAGTGATACTTTTTTTGAATTTTCGCTTAGATCAGAGGATTCTACATCATATTCATGTATCCTACTACCCCTATCCATAAACACGTTCGCAAAAACCAATGGGACCACACTCCTGTAGTAGATGGGTATATGGCGCATTGTAACATTTATTGCGTCAAAACGAGTCATCGGAAAATTTTCAAACTTTGGCATCTGAATAAACGTCACGCTCTATTTATGTAAATCAATGGCAACAATGTAGCACAACCGGTTGTACCGGAAAGTGGCAACAACTTTCTTTTTTTTTTTAATGGAAGTGATACCTTTTTTTGCATTTTCGTTTAGATCAGACGATTCTACATCAGTCATGTATCCTACCCTCCTCTATATGAACACATAATAATCTATATGTTACATCAGACACCCCTCTCTCCTTCAAAGCTGGAATAGCTTCTGTAGACGGTAAAGCGAATTACCCCATCATTGCAAGTAGGCGGAGAAAAGGAACCAGTGGTGGCCAAACACATTTATAACGTGTAATTAAGGCATATATGCCATTCTTACATGTTCACATAAATGTAAATCAATGACAAAAAAGAATTTATTGTCTAAAACATTAATCAACATGTTAAACAGTACCGAGGCATAATAGTAAGTGTTCAGAGAACAGTAAGTTGTGCAGAAGGGCAGTCGTAGACGTGGAAATATATTTGTTAAGATCATTCAATTTATAATTAAAATTTAGTTATAGGAAAATTTGCTGTAACAATTAATGTAAATATTTCATGTAGTAGTAGATCACAGATGTATCAATAACATTGGGATTGAAATTATTACATATTTATCTAAATAATAAACAATTCGTAATTGCAGCGTACAGTACAAGGAATGCTGACTGCTGCGGTCTGCAATTATGTATTATGTAAACCAAGTAAAACTATAAGTAGCATTGTTGATAAACATTAGAGAGACTGTTAATTAGATTCTTAAGATATAAAGACGCGAGACCTGTGATTTTTATTATGTAGAGATTAGTAGACTTTTCAATTAAGATTCAGTATGTAAATATTTCGGGTTTAAAATTCATTTGGTTAAATTAGTTGTAAGCATTGTTAAAGTTTAGTTATTTTATTAAAGTTATTACATCGTTACTATGTCTAAATTCGCCTAGTTCGACAAGTTAAATCCCCAAATATCCTCTGCTCCTTAACAGTAAGAAAATAAATGACACTGAAAATAGTAGAACAACCATATTCTCTTGTCCACGATATAACTGGCAAGGTAGGTATGACCGTGCGCCTGTGTTTGTTATGTAACAGCCGGAACACACGGTGAAATTGAATATGAATATGAATAGTTGTGTATTTTCAACATGCTTTTAGCACATTTCTGTTGGTTGAGCCGTCCAGGTGATTACTAATAATTGTTGATGTAGTATAAGTTATGATAAATATGCGTCTGCTGAAAAATACTGCGAAATGATGCCCAGATGTCTGAATGCCAATTTTCACACCTGACCACATAAATTAAAGTTTAAGTAACGATAATCGCTATGAAATGTGAATATTTGATAGGCAATATGAATATTTCTGAGGCAAAAAACTAGTTTAATAACCACATCAAAAACAAAGTCCTCTTAAGCTCTAAGGACAGCAAACCCTTCTGAACTTTTGCTAAATCTATTGCGAATAATTTTTGCAAGAGCACATTCCCACCTCTTGTCTCATGGGATGAAATTGTTTCTACCGCCCCGGGCAAGGCTGAACTTGTTGCTTCGTTGTTCGCGGCAATTCTACAACTAAAAAGGTATGAAAGATGCTCTCTTCTCTCAATACCAGGAAAGCCTCTGGCCTTGACGAGATTCCAGCAATTGTTCTCAAAAAATGCGCACCAGAACTTGCTCCTGTTCTGACTCGTCTGTTTCAGACATCTTACAATAGAGGCATATTCCCTAGTAACTGGAAAACTGCTCGAGTACAATCTGTCCCCAAGCAACTATAGGCCTATTTCTCTCCTTTCAGTCATCTCTAAAGTAATGGAAAAGTATATAAACACCGAATTACTAAAATTCCTTGAAAAACACAGTCTAATCCACGACAGGCAGTAAGGATTCCGTCAGCGCAGATGAACTGCCGTCCTCCTTTCCTTTGTCATCCATTCTTGGAGCAAGTCTATGGAACTACACGGTGAATCCCAGATTGTCGCTCTAGACATATCCAAAGCCTTCGATCAGCTCTGGCACGCAGCGCTGCTTAATAAATTACCGGCCTATGGCCTACCACCAAAACTATGTACCTGGACAGCAAACCGGAGCATTTCTGTTGTTGTGGATGGCCATTCTTCTAAACTATATCCAATTAATACAGGAGTTCCTCAAGGTTCAGCTTTAGCCCCTACTTTGTTTCTTCTCCACATCAATGACCTCCTCTCTAGCACATCCAGCACCCTCCACTCAAATATACAATATTCTAGGTCTGTCTCTTTGGCCCAACTAGATGAGGATCGTAGACACATGGAGGGTTCTGTCTCCGTGGATCTCCAAAAAATATTAGACTGGGGAAGTAGAAATCTTGTACAATTCAACCCCACCAAATCTCAGTCTTGCTTTCTTTCTCATAAAAGATACACCATCCCTAGAGCCATCACAATGAACAACCAAGTTATTCTAATCTCTATACCCTATATACTTCACAAATAAGACCAAACCTCGAATACTGCTCCCACATCTGGGGTGCTGCTGCCGCTTTTACACTCGCTATCCTGGACTCCATTCAGAAGAGAGCTATATGTCTCATCGGTGACCCTACCCTCACCCAAAGGCTGCCATCCCTTGCCCACCAACGTGCTGTTGGTGAACTCTCTCTCTCTCTTTTATAGATCTGCACGGGCACTGCTCAGAGGAGCTTTCTTCCATAGTTCCTCCACCTGCTGCCCCCAACAAATCTATCAGGGGAACAGAGCAAATGCACCCTTTTACTGTCCAGGTCACCAGACATAGTCCAAGGACTTCCAAGTTGTGGAATTCCTTGCCGGCACATGTTTTTCCTTCTCCCCCAAACCTCCAAGTCCAGAATTAACAAGTTGCCTCTTTCCTCCTTGATAGTATTTAGGCTGTAAGCCCTTGTGGTGTTGAAATAAAAAATAAAAAAACGAAGCTGCGGCATGGTAAGTGGAATGTCTGCACGTTCCGTCCTTTCCGGCGGAAATTTTCAGTTAATTTTATTGCACCACTTATTCTTTTCGAATGCTTATCAAATATTTATATTTCAAAAGTGATTATCGTTACTTACAATTGATTTGATGTGATCAGATGTAAAAAATGTATATAACAGACATATGGGAATTATATCGCAGTATTTCTCAGAAAGCAAGCTCATAATTTTCGTAACTTACACGATATAAAAAATAATGTGTAATCACCTGAAATGCTCAACCAACAGAAATGTAATAAAAGCATGTTGGAAATACGCAACGATTATTATAAAAAAGTCAATGAAGCTATTTTCGTTGCAAATTGCTGATGAAAAATAAAATTGTATATGCATTGTATTGACCCGTTTCCACACCACCTTTACCCAATAATTGTCATACAGACTGGGGAGGTAGAGTCACCAGCGCGTTTTTTTAACGTGGTATCCCCAAGAGGCCTAATCCACTTACTAAATATAGAAATATATGTTGCTATGTTTTGGCAAGCAATAAGATGTAGATACTCGCACACCCTCACACACACACACATCCTACCCCCACCACCACCACACACACACAAATGCAGGCATACTTAAATTACGCTACATTGTAATAGAGGGCTATCTGTTGCAGCAACATCTCAAAGGTCTGCAAGGAACCACCACCGTTCATCTGCTTCCACATGAATTCATCCAAATAACTCGGCAAGTCATTTGGACTCGTACCTTGAATACATTTGAACTCTTTGGCCCAGCTCCAAAATGCATCGATCTGGTTTGTGGTGGTGTGTGTCTCAGGGTCCACAAAATGTTCTGAGCGCTTCACTGTCCTATGTTCATACGGTGGGATCACGGGCAATGCGGATATTGCCCCTCGATAGGCCGCCCATTTGTTAGAATTGATGATAGAACCTTCAACAAAACGCTTTGTAGAAAGTCTGAAACATTACAGTTGCCTTAGTACATGTACTTACCAGGTGCTATAATGGCTTCAATTATGGGCAGAAGGGTATCTCTGTCCCTTTTTGGAACTTCCCGCATGAAGCCGATTTTCCGTTCTACGTCGTAAACGCCGAACACCCAGCTCTCGGCTAAAACGTGCCCAACGTTATAGTTCAGTCTTGTGAAGACTAATTTATCTGAAAAAATCAAACATTTTCATATTGCGGTAGTTCATGAAATAAGTTACCGAAAAAGTGTGGACGCAGCAAGTACGTTATGGCTGTTAATTTCCAGAAAAATGTGTTAAATAAGATGTGTTTTTTTTGCAAAATATTTCATTACAAAGGAATTCAACTTTTTATGGACATTTCAACCTGTGGAAGTTAAGAAAAAGGATTTTCATAACAAAAAGCTGTTTTTGTTTGTGGGTGCACATGCGCCTTTGGTGAAGCTGACACTGCTAAGACTTGAAGTAAGGTGTTACTTAATTTTGACACGCTGTGATACCCTGGATCTGTGTCAAACCGGGAATTTTTTGCGCTTTCCTCGTAACTTTGAAATGTGGAAAGGTATAAACCAATCAGCTCACTGCACTAACAGCAATGAAGACCACCGGAGTAATAACTCTGGTGTTGCGATGTATTATAGGAACCCAGTTAATAGCAACACATTATGCAAGCTGTAATGCTAAATACCACAGAAACATTTAAAAAATATGAACGTTGTGGCCACAGGATTATAAAATAATTTATAGCAATAAATAATAAAGCCTATTTAACTTACCGATTTCAACAACCTTTCCGACGCCCCCAAGCTGCCAGTTATGTTCCAACACCCATCGGGAACATATGCCCCGAAGGTACTGGTTCCACTGGATTACTGTGTTGCAAGACAGGCCAGTAAATGCTTCCTGTACGTCGACTCTTGCGTCTTGAGCCCACAAATAAGCCAGCAACACAAACTGTCTTAGCTCCATCTGCTCATTGGCTAAAAGTGAGCCATGCCTAAGACTTTTTTTTTTGTCCTTATGGCTGGGACACTGCCATATGTACCCGTCGACCAAGTGATCTTTCTTGACAAAGGACATGGCTCTGCCGCAGTCCTCCCTACTACATTCAGGAGGGATGCTGTGTAGGATGCCTTTACCCTGCAAGAAATTGATAGTTGCTTCTTTTGTTCGCAGCTTGTCGACAAAAGCCAGAAATTCATCCATTCTTAATGGAAAGTAAATATAATAATTCAGTAACTACGTTGTTATTTTGTAAAAAATGAAGTAAGGAGCACAAGCACAATATTTTTCACTCGACTAGCACTACCCGTACGAATACGAATTCGAGACTGAATAATTAAGAATAAGATATTAAGAAGTCAGTACAATAAAGGTAGACTGAAACAGAACAAGATGGCTACCGTACCCGTACCGACTGCACGGAGTGGGGATGTAGTGATGCGCAATGATCTAATACTGTATAATCATGATATTGTCACATTTGTCTATGATAATTAAGTTTATGGACTTTGTTGCTTCTATGGTCAGATGTCAATTATAAAGTGTGTTGGTAAGAGCGAACACTCTGGAATGATATTTCTAGAAGGGACCAGAAGTGACAGGTGTAGAATAGTGTAGAAGGTCTAGAATCTCTATAGACAGTATAAAAAGACGAGGGGTGGGCAGAATAAGTGAGTTTAGTATACAGTTGGTGTGGTGTAAATAGTGATCATAGAGTATTAAGCGAGTTAGTAGTAAGTGTTGGTGTTTAAGAAGCGATCATAGAAGGCGAATAGTGGAAAATAGTTCTATGGACAATTAATAATAGAGAGAAATATTTTAGTTGATACTAGTGTTGGAAAATAGTTGATAATAATAAAATAGTAGTTTGGAAAGCTGTGTTTTGTTAGTCAACGAATCTAGAACCCCGTAGAACGTAACAATATAATGACTTGGAAGAGATATGATATTGCGCATATGCCCCGCCCCCTACTATGACGTCACGTGGTGAGTAACGTTATAGAAGTCCAACTACGCACTTAAAACAAAGTCATCCGCAATGAAAAAAATTCTATACGTCAATTTAATGTGGTTGAAGTTACATTTTACATTCAACTGCGTCGCCTATATTATCTTTTTCAGATAATATAGAATACAGCACTGAATTTAATCGTTTTAATTTTTATATTACATATATAAGCACAAGACAAATATTAGAATGAAGGGGAGCCCTGAATTAACACAAAAGATTCACAAATTAAAAGATGACAGAAGACGTTCGCAAACATTTAGAGGGCGTTAACATTCATAAACTTAATTTGATCATCATGTTACATAATCACAGTATAGTATTCTGATCTTAAAAAATTAATTCTAACTCTATGAACTTCAATATTAGTAAAATACGTAATTTGTTGAGGTTATAACATGTGATGAACGTCAAACTCCACTATAGGACCCCATATTATTGTTGCATTGGACTCACTACATGACGCCATGCTCGTGACAGTTCTAAAATATGTAGTCTCATTATCATATCTCTCGTTATTTGTATCATGCTGTATAACTACTTCATACGCCGTTCTTATACATCACATGAAGCGTTGATGTCGGAGTAAAATACAGACACGACCATATTACAAACACTATAGGCAAGAGAGATGTAAAAGTCAGTACAACGTGACGTCTGGCAGAAAGGCAAGGCTTTACATTGATAGCAATGGAGGAACCGAAGGAAATATTTACCTACATAACTTTGAATTCAATTACAGCCTAATACTTTAAAGCTTATATATTTCAAATCATATACAATGCATCAAAAACATTTCCTTGATGCTCAAAAGCTGTTACATTCATACATTAACTTCACCTTTTTGAACATAGAATAATTGTTACTTTTGGAATTAGTACACGGTAAAGTAAGATACCTTCATAGATCATGAAACCTTAAGAGATTCGACTAGGAATCCATGTAAATACAATTTTAGGTAGTAAAGGAACAATCTGCTCAATATAATGCAAACTGTAAAATATATATATATATATATATATATATGCAAACAGTATAACTTAACAATAAAACGTTTAAAATAATTGTAATAATGGCACTAATATAATAAAGGTATGGTACGAATTATAATTTGATTTTCTTTAATTTTTTTTCAACAACACACCACGAGGGCTTACAGCCTAAATACTATCGTACCGTGGGTGTCGACAAGGAGGAAAGAGGCAACTTGTTAATTCTGGACTTGAAGGTTCGGGGGAGAAGGAAAAACATGTGCCGGCAAGGAGTTCCACAACTTGGAAGTCCTCGGGACAAAAGAGTGGGCATAACAAGATGTTCTATGTATGGTGACCTGGACAGTAAAAGGGTGCATTCGCTCTGTTCCCCTGGTAGATCTGTTGGGGGCAGCAGGTGAAGGAACTATGGAAGAAAACTCCTCTGAGCAGTGCCCGTGCAGATATCTATAAAAGAGAGAGAGAGATCACCAACGGCACGTCGGTAGGCAAGGAATGGCAGCATTTGGGTGAGGGTAGGGTCACCGATGAGACGTATAGCTCTCTTCTGATTGGAGTCCAGGATAGCGAGTGTAGAAGCGGCAGCAGCACCCCAGATGTGGGAGCAGTATTCGAGGTTTGGTCTTATTTGTGAAGTATATAAAGTATAGAGATTAGTTAGTGAAAAGTATTTGCGAGCCCGGGAGAGTAAACCTAATTTCTTAGCAGCCGCTTCTGCAATTGATGTGACATGTTGGTGCCAATTGAGATTTCGATCCACAGAGATGCCAACAAGTGAAAAGGACTCATTACTTTAAATAACTTGGTTGTTTATTGTGATGGATCTAGGGCTAGTGTATCTCTTATGAGAAAGAAAGCAAGACTGTGGGGTTGAATTGTACAAGATTTCTACTTCCCCAGTCTAATCTTTTTTGGAGATCCACGGAGATAGAACCCTCCATGAGTCTGCGATCCTCATCTAGTTGGGCTAAAGAGACAGGCTTAGAATATTGTATATTGGAGTGGAGGGTGCTGTCGTCCGCATAACTGTGAACTGGGTTGGATGTGCTAGAGAGGAGAAGAAACAAAGTAGGGGGGCTAAAGCAGAACCTTGAGGAACTCCTGCATAAATTGGATACAGTTTAGAGGAATGGCCATCCACGACAATAGAAATCCTCCGGCTAGAGAGGAAATTTGCTGTCCACGTACAGAGTTTTGGTGGTAGGCCATAGGCCGGTAGTTTATTAAGCAGCGCTGCGTGCCAGACCTAGTCGAATGCTTTAGATATGTCTAGAGCGACAATCTGGGATTAACCGTGTAGTTCCATAGACTTGTCCCAAGAATGGGTGACAAAGGAAAGGAGGTCGGCAGTTGATCTGCGCTGACAGAATCCATACTGCCTGTCGTGGATTAGACTGTGTTCTTCAAGAAATTTTAGTAATTCGGTGTTTATATACTTTTCCATCGCTTTAGAGATGACTGAAAGGAGAGAAATAGGCCTATAGTTGCTAGGAAGCGCTTTCAATCCTTTCTTGGGGCGGGTTGTACTCGAGCAGTTTACCAATTACTAGGGAATGTGCCTCTATTGTAAGATCTCTGAAACAGACGAGTCAGGACAGGAGAAAGTTCTGGTGCGCATTTTTCGAGAACAAGTGCTGGGATTTCGTCAAGTCCAGAGGCTTTCCTGGTATTTAGAGAAGAGATCATATTTCGTACCTTTCTAGTTTTGAAAATGATATCACTCATTTTATGCGCGACATTGAGGACTGTTGGTGGTGGTGGGTTGAGAGTAGAATTGCCGGCGAACAATGAGGCAAAAAGTTATTAAACGAGTTTTTTACCTCAGAAAGAATGCGGACATAGCGGTTTCTTGCGTCGTTAAATGCTTGACGGTTTTCTTGACTCGGATTGTGTAGAAGCTTTTTGTGAGCTTTGACCTTTTCAAGTCTGACCTTGTCACAGGATTTAGAGAACCAGGGCTTTTGAGTGGCTTTAGAGGTTTTCTGTGTACGTGGAATAAACAATTCGATGCCAGCTTGGATAGTTTCGGTGACGTTTTGTGAGATATCAGAGGGGTCAGGATTAGAGAAGCAGACAGACGCCCATGGAAATGAGGAAAAGTAATCTCGCATTTCGTCCCAGATCGAGGAGTTGTAGTGCCAAACGATACGTGGGTGTGATGACTGTGTGACCTCGGGTTGCATTGCGCAGGAAGCGGTAACCATGCCGTGGTCTGAGCGACCCAGAGGGGGGGGGGTACTTTTCTTAATTCTCTATGGTAGTGTATACATATATGTTTATTATAATTGGCATAGTTAAAGGCAGACAAAACTTGTCATATTTCATCATACATAAACCTATTGAACAGTTACTTTATAGTATTTAACATAAGCAAATTTAAACGACAAATCCCCAGATAAGAGATTATAGTTTTCTACTGATGTTTAAATGAAATTAACTTTGAATATTCCTGTCATATTTTATCCTTTGGCCTAATGGTCATATAAAACTTTAATACCACCGCAATCAGTTGCTAAACGTGATTATTTCAAGGATCTTGATCCGAAAATGTGGTCGTTTAAATGTGGCTAAATACCTTTTACTTTTTCATAAGTTGATTGTTGTTGCCCTTACTTGGTGAAACTGGTCCATAGTGCATATAGGCTCGGAGACTACTTCTCTGGTTTCACTTCCGGTACAACCGGTTTCGCCACATTATTATCATTAACAGATGTCAATAGGGCTTGGCGTGCTTATTCAGTCCATGCGCGAAAATTGGCATTCAGACATCTCGGCATCATTTCGCAGTATTTTTCAGCAGTCGCATACTTATCGGAACTTATACTGCATCAACATTTATTAGTAATCAACTGAAACGCTCAACCAACAGAAATGTGCTAAAAGCATGTTTAAAATATGCAACTATTCATATTCATATTTAGTTGCACCGTGCGTTCCGGTTATTACGTAAGAAACACAGGCGCACGGTCATACCTACCTTGCTAGTTATATCGTGGACAAGAGAATATGGTTGTTCTACTATTTTCAGTGTCATTTCCTTTCTTACTATTGTGCCTCAGTACTGTTTAACATGTTGATTAATGTTTTAGACAATGTATCACTTCCATTTAAAAAAATGAAGTTGCTGCCAATTTTCATTAATTTACATAAATAGAGCGTGACGTGTTTATTCAGATGACAAAGGTTCAAAATTTTAAGATGACTCGTTTCGACGTAATAAATGTTACAATGCGCCATATACCCATATACTACAAGAGTGTGGTCCCGTTGGTTTTTGCGAACATGTTGATGGATAGGGGTAGTAGGATACATGAATATGATGTAGAATCCTCTGATCTAAGCGAAAATGCAAAAAAAAAGTATCACTTCCTTAAAAAAAAAGTTGCTGCCAATTTCCGGTACAATCAGTTGCGCTACATTTTTTCATTAATTTACATAAATAGAGCGTGACGTGTTTATTCAGATGCCAAAGTTTCAAAATTTTCAGATGACTCGTTTCGACGCAATAAATGTTACTATGCGCCGTATACCAATCTACTACACGAGTGTGGTCCCGTTGATTTTTGCGAATGCGTTGATGGATAAGGGGAGTAGAATACATGAATATGATGTAGAATCGTCTGATCTATTCGAAAATGCAAACAAAAACTATCACTACTTTTTAAAAAAATGAAGTTGCTGCAAATTTCCGGTATAACCGGTTGCGCTACATTTTTTTCATAAATTTATGCAACTAGAGCGTCACGTGTTTATTAAGATTACTGACTTTTATAAATGTTTTTTTGAGTTATTTGAACGCAATGAATTTTTAAATGCGCCATACAACCATCGTGACACATTTTAAGCAAATTCATAACAATATATAATATAAATTGCTTCTGCTAAATGAACTCTCACTGTAAATGGTTACTGTATTCCTTTTACGACTATGTTCTGAACCTGAACGAAGCTAATTATTTATTTATTAGTATTATTATTTTCTTGGCGTGAGGGTAGAAAGCCCATGCTGGCAACGCTGCACACTGATCGGGCGCGGCGAATTCACAGTGCTTTGACGGTACCACTCTCCTATAGAATCGCCATTTAGTATTTAAAACTTGTTTTGTTGAATATTTATTCCAGAAATGTTGTAAAAATGACGAGTCAAAAGTGAGGTTTAGTAATTTGACGTTGGCAGCACAGAGGACATAAATGATGAATGCATTTCTGTATAGAATAAAATAGAATAACATTTTTGTACATAGACAGATAATATTTCTATGGTCAGAAATATGAAAACAATTGTGACAAGCAATATGAGCTTTGAAATTAAGAAGGATTCAAAAGTAATTGAATAAGCTCTCTTCAATTTGTTTAATTAGATGAGCAAGACGCCATTTGGTGTTTGTTGACAAGAAATTGTGAAAATAATTATTAGAATCTGCAAATAATGTCAGAAAAGTGTTTTAAACAATCAAGTAATATATAAAGTATACATTGCATTAAATAAGTGCTACAGGATTTTATAAGAAGATATGTCATATAAAATTGACGTCAGAGACGCCTCATTGTTGGTGAACATTCACAAGAATTAATTTGAAAAGTAAACTAGCTGTTTTGCGTACTAAACCAAGTAAGAAAAGGAATACACACATAAGTAAGGAGTTTTTCCAGGGAAATTAAATAGTTGGAAGGTGAGAACAGTAAGAAATTTCATACAAGATGGCCTCCATAGCAACCGTGCATTTTCACGACGCCAGAGGCGGTCGCTAAGGAAGCGTTAGATGTTCCATTGTCTAAAATTTCAACAGACCCGACACCTGGCAACAGCAGAACGAGTAAGCAAGTGACAGGTATCAAAACTTTTTGTACTAAAAAGGCCTTTTTAGATATGAATGGAACTGCGTAATTTCTGAAATATTTGTATGTGTGAAAATTTCTATCATTGTAGTGGTTATGTTTTGTTTATGCTTGTAAAAATTAATATAGATAAAAATAAAAGAAAGGTATGGATAAAGCTACGAAGCAGTATTATTATTTGAGAAACTAAATAATATATCTAGTTCAAACAGTGGCCAAATAAATGAGAGAAAATTAAAATAACTGAATAGATTTTAAAAGAAAGAACTCACTATAAACCCTACGAGCTATGGAGTCTAAAGCAGGGCTAATTTAAAATATATGTGGTATAAAGTGCTAATATATCTAGTAAAACACATAAAAATTAAATAAAAACTCATTTTATATGCAAAACATATAAAATACATCAGATTTAGACCAAAATACAATTAAAATTAAACCTTATATAATACTATAAAACAATCAAAATACAATCTTTCAAATTACACTTATCGATTATATATATATATATATATATATATATATATATATATATATATATATATATATATATATATATATATATTGTTACGTTCTACGGGGTTCTGGATTCGTTGACTAACAAAGCACAGCTTTTCAAACTACTAATTTATTATAAGCAAATATTTCCAATACCAGTACAAACTAAAATATTTCTCTCTATTATTAAATGTCCATAGAACTATATTCCACTATTCACCTTCTATGATCGCTTCTTATACACCAACACTTACTGCTAACTCGCTTAACACTCTATGATCACTAGTTACATCACACCGACTTAATACTGAACTAACTTACTCTGCGCACCGCTCGTCTATTTATACTGTCTATAGAGATTCTAGACGTTCTACACTATTCTACACCTCATTTCTAGGTAATACCGCATGCTGTCGAAACTGTCCTGTTCTTCCCTGGGAATTCCTTGAAGCGCGTCGAGGGGATCTCCTCTGAGAGCTACTATTAACGAGGTCGCTTTCTCTCTCTCGTCCCAACCATTTGCTGTATCAACGGCTTCAAATTGGCATAGATAAATACCCCACGGGACTAAGCCATCAAATGTGGGAACCTTAATTCTTGCGACCGGGCTATCTTCGAGCCTGATGTTTCCTTTGGCTAGGGTTTCGCACTTATTTTCTAGTGATTGTATTTTCTGATGCACTTCCTCTTGTATATTCGTCAGCTTGTCATGTACATCGTCGCTGATACCCCTTACTCTGCTTTCTACTTGTTGGAAGATGTCGTCTTTTACCTGCTTCATACGTTCGTCCACACACGAAGTAATATTCTCAATTCTGCTGGCTTGTTCTTGCAGAATTTTCTTTGTCTCTTCATCTCTGCTTCTGGCTTCTTCGTCTCTTTTTCTGGCCCCTTCATCTCTTTTTCTCATTTCTTCTTTGACTTCTTCGTCTCTTCTTCTGACCTCTTCATCTATTTTTCTCACTTCTTCTTTGGCCTCTTCATCTCTTTTTCTGGCTTCTTCATTTCTTTTTCTCATTTCTTCTTTGGCTTCTTCGTTTCTTTTTCTGGCTTCTTCTCGTGCTAATTTAGCTGGCATTCATTTGTATACCTTCGCTGAGGGTGCGCTATTCGCGATTACTTGTAAACTGATATATAAAATATAAATACGATTTCTAGTCTGTATTTGCTTATATTATTCGCGACGCTAACGTTGTCAGCGAAACAATCGTCAGGTCTTAAATGTGTATTCTGCTAAACTGGGTTCTCCAAGGTATACTTTACATTACAAAAGTACAAGTTCATAATGTCTTCAGGCACAAAAGCTTCCCCTTTCATGAACTATTATTCATAAAGAAATTAATTTATAGGGTCAATCAGGATAAAAGGAAACTAGGGGTTAATGAAAACATCCACGGCTATTATTTAAATAGCCCGCGTCTTGTATTGGCATGTGTTAGTGAGTTCCCTCGGCGGTCACTGGTGCCGCATTACACAAATGTCATGGCTGCTGCATAGTTGTTGCGACGGTAAGTAGTATATAATTTTACGGATCGAAGTAGTTTTACGATGCTTTCAGGTAGATGCTGCAGTAAATTTCGTATTTTGGACCGCAAATGTTAGAACAAACTAAAATAATTACATGGTAAGTAAATGTTGATGTTACACTGGACAGGTTAGAATACATCGGTCAGAAATCCACAATGGAATCATTTGCTGTTTCCATTTACCACAAGAAAAATTTGACGTGGGGTAAATGAAAACATAAAATAGGGGTAATTGGAAACGCGTCCCTTTTTACCCCAAGTTTGATATAACAATAAATACAGTTTCTTTTATTGTTTAGATGCCACGAAAATATATCCGCAAGAAGCCAGAGCGTGCATACACAGCGGATGACCTAAAAAACGCTGTTGCTGACATCGCAACAAACAACCTGAATACAGACAAGCATCTGCTTTCTATGGCGTTCCAGTTAGCAACATTTTTAATAGAATAAAAAGGCGTCAGATTCTCGAAGGGAAAGTAGGAAGTGGAAGAAAGTGTGAGTTACCACCTCTTGTGGAAACAGAGATCGCAAAATGTCTGGAAGAACGGTCAAAAATGGGTTACCCATGTTCTAAAGAAGAACTGCTGCAGTTGGTGTAAGATTTTGTACTCAAAAATGGAATAGAAACAAGGTTTAAGGATGGAAAACCTGGACACGATTGGTATGTCGAATTTATGTGTCGCCACCCTCGACTAGTCTACAAAAACGCGAACATCTTCACATGTCTAGAAAAAAACTGCTAGGAACCCTGATGTTGTATACGACTTCTACGACAAATTAGAAGATGTAGTCACTACTAATGACATTCTGCCTTGTTTTATCTACAATGCTGATGAAACTGGGTTCAGTTCAGACCCTTCTAGAATTCGCGCTATTGGGACCAACACTATAGTATTAGCGTGTGTTGCTGCAGATGGCACAGTACTACATCCGATGATTGTGTTTAAAGGCGCTGATGCTGTTCAAGCGCGTTGGACATCACCCGTTGTATTTCCGGGTACCGTATATGCCGCATCCCGGAATGGGTGAATGGAGGAGCCTCAATTTTTCCACTGGTTTAAAACATCCTTTATAAGTCACATTTATAAAAAAACGTGTTGATATGGACATGCCAAATTCTACAGCTCTTCTTCTATATGACTGGCACGCTAGTCATATCAGTTTGCGCATAATGGAATTTGCAATAGAAGCCAACATACAAATAATCAAATTTCCTAGTCACCTTACGGATATGATACAGCCTTTGGATAAATGCGTAATCGGTCCAGTCAAAAAAGTATGGGATCGGCAGTTAGTGGAATTTGGTAACGACAACATTGATATGGGAACTGGACATGTGCAAAAGCGCAATTTTGTTGAAATGTTATCATTGGTGTGGACAGCAGCAATAACAAAACACAACATTGTGTCCGGATTTAGCTCTACAGGAATCTGGCGTTTAAATCGTACTCGATTTCCAGAAACGGAATTTGAACCTCACCAGCTAGCAGCATACAATAGGAGAAAGTCCAATGCAGACATGGCTGAAGATGGTGGAATAATACCGGAAAACAATGTTGCAGGACCTTCCATCTCGCCGGTTTCTGAAATTGCTGGAGAACCAACGGCTGAAATTGTTGAAGTACCAGCGGCTCAAATTGGTGAAGTACCAGCAGTTCACACTGTTGAAATAAGACCAGCAACACCATCTGTTGCCGAAATATTTGCTGCAGCAATTTGTCAGAAGAAAATCTGCGCCGATGTAGCACAGGTCGTAAAAAAACCGACGCCCCGCTTAAAACAGCTACAGTATGGCGAAGTTCTGACAACCGATCAAGTTGTCGGAAGACTACAGGAAGCTGAGCAAAAGAAGACCATGACTAATGCACCCAAGAAAAACACTAAAACCAAATCTCTCGCTGCAAAGACGTTGAAAAAGGCCGCAAAGAAGAAGACACCCACAAGTTCTTCGGAAGAGAGCGTAGATGAAATATATCTTCATGATGAGTCTGATGACTCCAAATTTGTAAGTTCAAGCTCAGATGATGAAATGGACTTACCGCTATCCCGATTAGGCACGAAAAAAAGGTTAACATTGGTGATTTCATAATTGTCAAATTGGTATACAACGCCAACACCAAGAAACAAGAAAAACGATTTATCGGCCAGGTAGTCACTGCAGGTGAAGCAGTTGCCGCAAAAATTTTCAAGAAATCTTCAAAAGATGAACGGGCTTACATATTTCCTGAGATGGACGACATTCAGGATATTGCTGCTAGCCAAATATTAGCTACTGTTAAACCATCTAAAATAACTCTCCGACGACACTTTTTTCTTGAGGCCGCCCACTATGATTGTTCCTAAATCATTATTTTTAACCAAATTGGTTCTTTTTCGTTTTTTTTTTCGTCAAAAAGCCAATATTTTTTGTTTTATTTGTTTAAGAATTAATATTTATGTTTTGTACAGTTTTAATCTGAATTAAACAATTATTTAAAAATATTTTGTTTTAGATATGCCTCTACCTTTAGGCAAATCAACTGTTTAACTGTAATTTTGTTAAATAAAGGAATTAACCTATCAGCAATAAAATACTTCGTACGTATGAAGCTAATGTTTACGATAACCCCAGCCCACATAAGTGCACGTTGTGTACGAAAAAGAATACTGTTTCCATTTCCCCCATATGATGGGGTAAAAGGAAATATTTCGGGGGTAAATGGAAACACTAAAAAAATTATTTGTTGTCCATAATTTTTTTTAAACTGTTTTCAAATACGCATTGCTGTAGAACAGACATAAATGTACTTATGTACCGGCTGTCATGTTCCTACAACGATACATATTTATACAGCGTAATATTAAAACCAACTATGCAAAAATCGTTTCCCATTACCCCGATTGGCCCTACCTGTAATAACGTGCTACCAATTGAAGCAAGTTCCTGTCTCATTTGCATGTATGAAGAGTTAAGGCCAATATGAATTTTAGGATAGCTCTCTTCGTTACTTGTCTCTGGCAAAGCCATAGTTAAATCATTGCTAGAAAAGTATAACTTTGTAATTAAATGAACACATATATATTACTGAATGCAATTTATATCTTACATTGTTTCTAGCAAACCCTTGTTTATTTCAGTACTCATGTCTTAGGTACACTTTTTTCCGTTCTTATAAGTTTATATCACAAGAATAATGCAATGTTATTATGCCAATATTTCTGTTAAACAATTTCAAGTTTTTTTCAAGTTTTAAGACAAGATTGTGTCATCAGCCAGTGTCATATATGCGTCAGAAATTCTAAGGATCAGTCATTGTCATGGAACATTGTGATAATGAGTTAAAATAGTGCTGCAAATTGAATCCTAACTTTCGCATAGCTGAAATAATTTATTTTCTTCAGAAAGGCATTCTCATGGAATGAATTTAAGGCCCACGACTTGACCGCAAACAAAATATTTGTATTCCTGTACTCATAAACATTTGAAACGTTATATTACTAGAGTTTTATTTATTGAAAAAAATTACAATTTTCACCAAATCACCACTTATTTATCCCTCACCCCGGAAGCAATCTTACCCAAAAATAATCTGAAGCGTTTCTTTGTCGGGCGCTAACTGGATACCAAATTTAAAGATGATATCTCTATTGGTTCGAAAGTTATTGTGCCTATTAACAGACAGACCTACATGCCGACAGACCGACCTACTGACAGACCGACAGACAAAATAAGTTTTGTTCCAGAATCCAGTTTTCTATATGTTTTGAGACTTATCTTACGTCGTTTTGAAAAAAAATCGAAAATTTTGTCTAAAATTTCATATATCATCAAAATAACTTTATTGTTTGAAAATGTACAAAAATGTTTTAAAAATAAACTTTAAATGTTCCCGAAAAAAACTAGTTTCCTGGCCAACGTACCTTATAGGTTAATAGCAAATTGAGCTATCCAAATGTGAAGCATTTAATAAAAATTCGCTACCATAACGCACTTGCTGCGTCGCCAATTTATTTTCTTACAAACATGCATTATAATTACGTGCTCGAAATTCGATACATTAAAGGTCAGCTCAGAACTGGCACGGACTGGAGGAATCCGACTATCTAATTAAAACAAAGCGTTGTTTAATCTATTTGGACTGAGCAGATTTTAATAAAAATTCTCTACCATAACGCACTTGCTGCGTCCCAAATTTATTATTCTACAAACATGCATTATAATTACGTGGTCGAAATTAGATACATTAAAGGTCAGCTCAAAACTGGAACGGACCAGGGGAATCCGACTATCTTATTAAAACAAAGCATTGTTTAATCCATTTGAACTGAGCAGATTTTCCTACGTAACGAACTTATCCAAGCCACTTGCAAAAGGAAGGTATTCACCAAGTTTGATCGTCATCGACGTATTATTTTTAAAGTTATCGGTGTGACAACTAAATCGCGATCTCCTAATTAGTCATTGTTTTTAAGAAAATTTACTATAATCATGAAATAAAATTAGCGGCTACGAAGGTTGACGATTGTTCTTATATTTCTCAATCTTATAACAAGTTTCACTCATCAGGTATATTTTGACGCTCATTTTGAAGTTTTTCCTGCTGTTTATCTTTCTCATATACAGTGGCAACTTGTATAACCTGATTCCTATGTAATTAATTCCATGCATGGATGCTCCTATCCGGTGCAGCGGTGTTGCTAGTTCATTTCCACGGCGCGTGTTATAGTCATGGTATTCGTTGTTCTTCGTTCTGTCCGCTTTGGTATCCCATATATACAGAATACAAGTAAGAATGTATTTACTTACTACAGTCAGTATTTTGCGTTCCTTGAAAAGCACACTCCAGCTATCTAATGGACAAACGTCAATTAAACTCTAATAGCCCTTTTCTGCTCAAGAGGGACTCTGTGAAGCTCATTGGATGAGCCCCAGACCAGGATCCCATAGACTGCAATAGAGTGGAAATTTGCAAAATATGCTACTCTAGCTGCCAGGTAAGTTAAACTCCTCAATAGCTTTCGAATTCCATCTACCACCCTCGATAGTTTAGAACATAAATCTTCTGCATGCTGATTCCACTTGAAAGAGTTGTCCATCATGACTCCCATAGAAACAACACAAACTCCAGCTGACCCTCATTTCTTATGCTAGATTTCATTATTCTAGTCATCGGCTGCAGTACATTACCAGAAGACCAAATTTTCGCCTGACAGATGCTAGTTACAGTCTGTTTGTGGACGTCTTGGTCACTTCTAGCTTCTATCATCTGCAAACATTTTGGTTCCATAAGTTTCAATACGTGGAAATATGTCATTGACATAAATTATAAAGAGGATGGGACCCAAGATAGATCCTTGCGGTACCCCAGCTTTCAAACACACACTACTGGACAATTTGTTGTTCCACTTCACCATCTGCACTCTGCTATAGAGGTGTGACTTGAACAGATCATATACCAAACACCTCACACCATAATAGTAAAGCTTATCACGACTCCTATCTTACATCTCACTCTCTATTTTATACCATTTTGTGTTATTTGGAGCTGTCGTGACAACATACTACTTGGTTCCGCAACGAGATCCCGACTCCTGTCTTACATCTCACTATGTGTTGTGAGGTTGGCTACCATAGCCGTATTACTTTATAGGTGTTTTCTCGCTGCAATTAGTATGCCTTACTGACGAGCACTAATTAGAGCGAAACCGGTCTACGGTTCCAATTGTGGTGAGAATACATCTAGCCTTACTTTACTTACGTCAATAAATGTTATTTCTACTTTTTCTTTTTTTTTTTCAAAGCCGTCTATATGTCTGTTACTCCCTGCGAAATCGCAGAGATGGCTGTCTTGGATTTTCTATATCCAAACTTTTTCATTTAACAC
Source organism: Tillus elongatus (assembly GCA_964006375.1). Classification (NCBI taxonomy): domain Eukaryota; kingdom Metazoa; phylum Arthropoda; class Insecta; order Coleoptera; family Cleridae; genus Tillus; species Tillus elongatus. The sequence continues at coordinate 301,152,874 of OZ023262.1, forward strand.
TTCCTTTTTTTCGAAGAAGTTCTCCAGCCTCTGTTTTAGAAAGCTTTCAAATATCTTTGAAAACACAGGCAAGATGGAAATTGGCCTACAATTGCTGCACAGATCATTATCGCCTTTTTTGAGTATACAGGCATCACTTTAGCTACTTTCGCTTAAGTCGGGGAATACACATGCTCGGAAACATTTATTTATGATCACTGTCAGTGGTTTTGTAATTATCTGGATCATGCGTTTCATTTATCTAGTTGTAATGCCATACATATCTTTGAAATCCCCGGTTTTCAGCCCCATGGTGGTCTGAAACACTTCAGCCTCTACCACTAGCCTATAAGAAACACTGCATCTGACTTGTTAGATATAGCTGAAGTTCGACGATCCAGTTGATACCACGCTTGAATTGTTTACACCTGCAAAATACTTACTGAACTGCTCAGATGTTAAACGAGTTGGATTAGCAATGTTATTAAATTATGTCTTCCATTTGTCTCTTGATTGATCACTTTCCACATTGCCTTTGATTTGTTGGTTCAACTATTAATGTAATCTTCAAAGAATTTCTTTTTTGTCTCATTTGACTTGTTTCTGTATATATTTCTAAGTGTTTTATAGCATTGCTTAGATTTTTCATCTCCTTTGACCTTGTGCATAGTTTGTATAGCATCAAGCGATACTTTTAATCTTCTAAATTCATCAGTATTTTGATTTATGCTTTCTTTTTAATTTGTTTTAATTCTTATAATTTTTTTCCGGAAAACACCAAGCATATTCTTGCTGCAATATGTGATACAAACGGTCAAAGGACTCTTTAGCATTATTTGTATCTAGTAGTGGCACCCAGTTAATTTTCGTTAACCTATCAGCATAGAGTTTTGGGTTGATATCATTGGAGAATCATTGGAGAATCCAAATCACAGGCTCCATTCACTATGAGAATACTGAAGCCTGTGATGAGCAGTGCTTGTCGCTGCTCATCACAGGATCCAGTATTCACATACTGAATTTATAGATCAGGAAAGAACGTGAGCTTTCTTAAATAAAGCGGCACCTTTTATTTTAAGCCCATTATCATTTAAATTAGATAAAAGCTCATAAATTTGTCAACTAGGAGATTAAAGTAGTTCGCCAACCTCGTCCGTTATATAGACATAATAGACAACCGCTGGGTCTCCTACTAAAATTTTACCTTCGGTTTAGTTCGTCTATCTAGGTATCATATAAACACATTTGTAGCTGTTAATTTAGTTTATAATTTTTTCTTCTTCTGATGATGCTAACGTAGTTAGTGAAACGACCGTAAGGTCTTTAGAAAAGATGTGTTGTGGTGATTTGGGTACTCCAAGTGTACTTATCAGTGCTCACCACAGGTTTCAGTTTTCACATAGTTGTATTCATCCATTATTCATCATTATATTGTGTTCTTGATTTGGATTCATTGATTGTTGTTGCCCTTACTTGGTGAAACTTGTCCATACTGCATACAGACTTGGAGACTACTTCTCTGGCTTCACTGTTGGTTTTTGTAAGTGAAGGACGTAGCCAGCGCGTGAGCTAACTGGAGCAAGTGGTCCTTCGAATTCTGGAAGTTCTAGGATGTTCTTCAAGCAGCGAAACTATAGTCACAGAAGCATTGAAGAACATCCTAGAACTTCCAGAATTCGAAGGGCCACTTGCTCCAGTTAGCTCACGCGCTGGCTACGTCCTTCACCTACAAAAACCAACAGTGAAGCCAGAGAAGTAGTATCCAAGTCTGTATGCATTCTTGATTTGCATCAAAAAATAAACTACTTCTACAAAAATAGCCATCCACGCGCTGGCTACGTCCTTCACCTACAAAAACCAACAGTGAAGCCAAAGAAGTAGTATCCAAGTCTGTATGCATTCTTGATTTGCATCAAAAAATAAACTACTTCTACAAAAATAGCCATCCATTACTTTTTAGCTATGGGACATATAGATAACAGTCTCCTTTGGTAGTTTAACTGCAATTAACACCATATCAATGAGTGAAGATTGGATCCTGTGTTGATCGCTGATAAGTACAATTTTCAGAACCCTATATCCGTCACAATACAGGTTTCAGACTAGGGTTGGGAATCGAATACGAATAGTTCGAATATATATTTATATATATATATATATATATATATATATATATATATATATATATATATATATATATATATATATACATATATATATATATATATATATATATATATATATACATATATATATATATATATATATATATATATATATATATATATATATATATATATATATATATATATATATATATATACATATATATATATATATATATATATATATATATATATATATATATATATATATATATATATATATATATTATGGCTGGGAATGATCCCCAGAAGATTCTTTGAATCACTCATCGCAGGGAACACTAGGAGAAAAAAGTAGATCCTTCAAATAAGTGATTATGAAAAATTTGTTAGCTTTGCACTGTATGGGATCTCTTTGCTTGGTATCGACAATATGTACACCATCTACTATAAATTATAAATTAGCCATATTTTTCTAACTAAGCACATTATCAGATTAAAACGCAAATAAACGGGATACAGATTTATTTATTTCTTTATATATGTACTTGCAAATAACGTAAATATGACTAAAAACCTAACTGCTGTTGTGATAAGCGCAATGAATCCGACATTATAATCGTCATTAATTTTTCTAAAATAAACAATGAAAAATTTCCGGAATTACTTGAAAGTTAAGAAATAAATAGCTAATTTTCTAGGAAACAGCCGCAGATTCAAAAAATGATAAGACACATTCATGGGCTTAGGGTAGTGTTTATTACTGTGCGAATATTCGAAAACTCTGCGAATATTCGAATACACGACGAATATTCGAATACTCCACGAATATTCAAATATTCAAATACTCCACGAATATTCTAATATTCAAATACTCCACGAATATTCGGATACTCCACGAATATTCGAATACTCGAATAATTCGAATAGTCGTGAAGCTTTCGAAACGAATATTCGAATACACAAACGGATAAATTCCCAACACTTTTTCAGACCCAACGTCGTTTCCCTAAGTTAGCGTCATCAGAAGGGCGAATAGACTAAGCGAATTACAACTAGAACTATTGATAAAAAATGTGCGAATGGTCTGACTACCGCAGCCATATAATACAACAATACAGACTACTACTTATGTTAGTTGACAAGGAATTGTGAACAGCGTCCACTACGAAGGTATACAGTGGGAATTTGTTTGTAATCTACAATGTTCATATATTATTTAGCCCAATTAGATGAGGATGGCAGACTCATGGAGGGTTCTGTCGCTGTGGATCTACAAAAAATATTAGACTGGGGAAGTAGAAATCTTATACAATTCAACCCCACCAAATCTCAGTCTTGCTTTCTTTCTCATAAGAGATACACCAGCCCTAGACTCATCACAATGAACGACCAAGTTATTCAAAGTAATGAGTTCTTTTCACTTGTTGGCATTTCTGTGGATCGAAATCTCAATTGGCACCAACATGTCACATCAATTGCAGAAGCGGCTGCTAAGAAATTAGGTTTCCTCATTCTGGGCTCGCAAATACTTTTCACCAGCTAATCTCTATACCTTATATACTTCACAAATAAGGCCAAACCTCGAATACTGCTCCCAAATCTGGGGCGCCGCTGCCGCTTCTACACTCGCTATCCTGGACTCCATTCAGAAGAGAGCTATACGTCCCATCGGTGACCCTACCCTCACCCAAAGGCTGCCATCCCTTGCCCACCGACGTGCCGTTGGTGACCTCTCTCTATTTTATAGATATCTGCACGGGCACTGCTCAGAGGAGCTTTCCTTCATAGTTCCCCCACCTGCTGCCCCCAACAGATCTACCAGGGGAACTCTCTCTTTTTCTCTCTCTCTCTCATAGATATCTGCACGGGCACTGTTCAGATGAGCTTTCTTCCATATTTCCTCCACCTGCTGCCCTCAACAGATCTACCAGGGGAACAGAGCGAATGCATCCTTTTACTGTCCAGGTCATCAGACATAGAACATCTTGTTATGCCCGCTCTTTTGTCGCGAGGACTTCCAAGTAGTGGAATTTCTTGCCGGCACATGTTTTTCCTTCCCCTCCCAACCTCCAAACCTTCAAATCTAGAATTAACAAGTTGCCTCTTTCCTCCTTGTCGACATCCACGTTACGATAGTATTTAGGCTGTAAGCCCTCGTGGTGTGTTGTTAATAAATAATATATATATATATATATATATATATATATATATATATATATATATATATATATATATATATATATATATATATATATATATATATATATATATATATATATATATATATATATATATATATATATATATATTCTATTGTGAATACGTCTATTTGTTTGTCCTATATAAGTTTGAGAACAGTTGGAACAAGGAATTTTGTAAACTCCATGGGATTCGTTAGAATCGTGTTCTTCGGAGTTTTTATTAGACTTCACAGTTTTTGTTCTGTTTTAAAGTTGATTTTAGTGAATTTTCTTCATGGTTATGGTTCTGATGACTCAAAAATAATGGGACGATTTTAATAAAATTTGGTAGGTACCTTCCTTTTGTAAGTGGCTTGGATAAGTTCGTTAGCCAGGAAAATCGGACCAGTTTTTCCTAGAAAATTTTGGGTTTTCCTTAGGAAAATTTTTGTATCTCCGGAAATAGCAAAGCTATGGCAACCAAATTCCGTACTCAGGTTTACACTATTAAACTTACCCTACATGCCGAAATTCAGATCTCTAAGTTGAAACGAAAAAAATTATAGACATTTAAAAAAAATGTTGAGTGCCACTGATGACCAGAAAAATACACAAAACCAAAATATTTTGTGTGGATAACAAAATCTATTGTATATTACAGACAAATATTAAGTTTTCTTGACGCAAAAAGTCAAGAAATAACAGAAAAATTACTTTGAAATTGTTATAGTTGTTTTTCTTAAAATGTCAAAGTCGTGAGTTGAAACGCCAAAATTTGCAATTTTTAGACGGAGACCCTGAAACAAATGTGGTTATATAGAAGGAGTGTCATAAGTGTCATAAGAATGTTTTACAAAGCCTTGAGATTCAACATCATTGTCCTTCATTTTACTAAAATATTTGCTGAAAATGCATTTAAAATAGACCCCTTTTTTGATGCTTTGGCAGTAGTTTCAGGTATAGAGTTTGTGGTTTAATAGTCTATACTTTTTCGCGAATTTCCGTAGAAAAAATTCGAATATTTGAGAAGACCACCCAACATCGCATGGACACCGGACCGACGGCTTTACGCCCCCAGGGAAGGGCGGAACGTGCAGATTACCTTGCACAATCAGAATGGCACAACCTCTGTTGATGTTACTGATGTACTTACAAAAGGGGAGAGGGGAAATCTGCGATTGAACCCAGTACCCTTGGGTCCAGAGGCCGACGTTTTTCCTCTGGACCACCATGGCTGGAAATTAACTTTTTACATTTCCGTTTTCATACTGCTTTCCGCAAAATATGTCAAATATCGATTTATGTAGATGACGCCATATTATAATTTATTTACATTATAAAAACATTTGTTCACCCCTTGATGTCCTTCTATATTTAAAATGAGCCTTGGTAATACTCATCTGGCAACAGTGCACATCGTCCAGCATCCACTTCTGCGTTCGATTCCACCCGAATTCCGAATTGTTTGTTTACTAGTGTCACCGGTTCGGTTTTTTGTATATATGTAGTCAATATAAATATTTTCATGTAGAATTAAAATCAATATAAATATAGTTTTTATGTAGTATTTTAGTTGAACTATTTTTCCTTTGTTAAAGTGAACACGGTGAGACAGACATCTGGGTTTTTATTTTTCTATTTTTAAAAGAGATGAGTTGAGTTTATGTTGTTTATCTCACCAGATGTCTTTATCGGCATGAACCAAAGAACCTCTTTGGCATGAACCAATATACACATAGTAAATTTCTAGATCGAAAAGAAACGTGCCGTTTCTTTAAAGAACTCTGGTCCTTTTAATACCTATATTAGATAAGGGTCATAAATTTGTCGACCAAAAGATTAAAGCAGTTCTCCGACCTGTTTCACTGCGCTAGTTCGTTTATCTTGACGCGATATAAATATACGGGATCTAGTTTTTTATGTTAGAATTTTTCTTCCTCTGAAGATGTTGACTTTGTCAACGAAACTATCGTAAGGTCTCTGAAATATGTGTTGTGGTGATTTGGGTGTTCTCCAAGTGTACTTAAAAGGTATTGTAGTAAATGGAACGTTTAGCTGTTGATAAGGAATATTATTCTTAATGGCAATTGCCACTCCGCCCGAGGCATGTTCACTGGGACGCTCGTACCTATCTACTACCTAGTAACCTTATAACCCCTGATAAAGATTTTCTCCGAGAAGGTTTGAGTTTTGTTTCGTTTATCAACAATATGTCCACGTTGTGGTGGCTTAGAAAGTTAATTAGTTCTCCTAGATTAGTTTTTATGCTATTTGCATTCCAGGTACATATTTTAAGTTAATAAACCATAAATGTGTAGATTTGTAATAAAATTATAAAATATGTTAAATCTGTCTATTTTACTGTTGGCACTTTCAAGCTGGATGTTAAGATTTTTTTATTGCTAAAAGTGTTTGATTTACATTAATTAGTGAATCAAGTTTATTAAATTCACTACTTAATATTTTAATATTCTGAATACCTGTTGGGAGGAGTGAGGTTCTGTATATTATTTCTCCGAGGTTGGCTTGTTGCCCAGGGGTTACTCGCCGGGAGGGGAGCCGGGGTGAGGTTTAGAAAGTCCTTCGAGCTATTAATCTTGAACTTGTTGGGCCGTATATGAAGTTGTTTTTTACTCCTTAATTGAGTAAACTCTTCGATTTTTCTCAAGTACACGGCGCATTGAGTGCTGTTAGCTGGGTGGTCATCATCACAGTTGCAGCACTTTGCTGCTTCGTCTTTAGGTTTAGTGCACTGAAATGTGAGATGGGGCTTCGCACATTATTGAGGCATTTTGGGTTGGCATTGCAATTTGTTGTAGCGTGGCTCCAGGTCTGTCATCTGTGACACTGCGAGATAAGTTTGTTGTTACGGTGGCGGTCCCATATTATGACGGTATCTGAGAGATATATTTGACCTTAGTTTGTAGATGGCGGATAGTTATACTATTGTCTGTTATTACTAGATATAGGGGCCTTTTTGTGTTCTTCATTTTGAAGCATCTGTTTGCCACGATGTTGTAATTTTGTTTGAGTTCATCTATAACGCTCTGACGCTCTGGATTATGATCGAGTCCGTGTAGAACAAAAGCATGTGGCTTTTCATCTTTAAGGGTATAGGTGTGAAAAGGTATATCACCTTGTTGCTTAAGTGCATATCTGCAACGTTTCCATTCGACTGGGTCTTTAATATAAATATTTGTGTTGTTTAAGATGTACTTAATGTGAAAACCTTTTTTAATAAATTGTTTTATGTAGTCAATTTTGATACTATGTTGACTAGGGTTCTGGCCGTGAAGTATAATTGGCGGCGGTCTGGCTATTTTTGATGACATTGGCTGCTTTTGTGAATTTGCATTGTTTATAGCTGAGGTTGGTACATCTGATGTATCCATATCTTCTTCATCTGTTGTTTGTGGAGACTGTATATGTCCATTGTTTTTTACTGGGGTTGGGGTTGATTGTAGTTGGTTCCTCTAGTTTTCTTTTGCTTTAATGCTATTGCGTGATGCTGGGAAATTTTAGAAACTTGGTATTTCTTTCGATTTCAGAATTGCTGGATTTTCCATGACCTTTAGCTGACTTTTTACTATGCTGCCTTTTTTTGTATTGTCTGGGATATTTATCATATCTTCAAAGTTGTTGGTTGACTGGCTTTGTGTCATAATTATGTATCACTGCACTACAAATTTTAAGATTCGCACAACAGTACACTTTTACACTACCCGCAGGTCGTGGTGAACAGAGTTCCAACTCTGTTCACTATCACCACTAATTTATATATTTATATTAGGCTTCTGCTCTCACTAGTGCGTCCGACCACCGCAAGAGCTCCGGCTAAACTCGTAATGTTTAGTAAGAAGGCTTTGGGCTGTTGATAGAGCCTTTTTATCATATACTTACATTGCCTATGACATATTTATATTACTGTATAGTCGATATCATTTATATGCAGCAGAAATTAATGTAGACGCTTCTTTGTCCAAATTGTGCGGAGATTTCTGAGAAATGAGGAAATGTGGCGTTGTCGTTTTGAACTTAAACTGTGCATTGAATATATATTTTTTTAACCTAAAACCAACCTGTGACAAAAAAAAAATATTCAAAGAAAAACAATGTGACGAATTTTATATACAATTATTTATTTTACACAACTTATATACAAATGAGTGTTAGCCTTAACATATTACAAAAAATCATACATATTTCAATTAGGTACCCTTACAATATACTTTTTTAAACAAACCTAATGATGTTTGTATCAACAGCCTATTTTCTTTTCTCTTTCTTGCTTTCAAGTTTATTGTAATTAATTTATTAAATTTTCAATGGCTATATTCAGAGCTGTTCCAAAGCACAGTGCTTAGTATTCTAACCATTTGAAGCACTTTTTGAACCCAGTGCTTAGTGCTCAAAGCACTTCATAAAAATGATTAATACTTAGTAATCCCAAAAAGAGCCTCCGGACACTCTCCCAAGCACTGAAAACGCTTGCAAGCACCTAAGTATGTAAGAGTTCTTAGAAACGGGAAATACAGATGAGTTTTTGATACAAGAAGACTTTGTTTAGTCTCATGTTCAGACTTAAGAAATGATTACAAATTATTTCCAGTATATATTCTCCTTCCATAAGATACCTTAACTATGTTGCCACTGCCATAACTGTTCAGACTTCTCTTTATAATTATATCGAAACAATATTTATTTTTGTGACATATAGCATCACTTTGTAGGTTGTATTGAAAGTGCCGTTTCGTTACAGCAACTTTTTTTCCGTAAAACAAACTCTGACAATTTTCTTAATTCATATTTATGACTAAATAACATTTTAAAGACACCTGTATATAATGAAAAGCTTTATAAAATACATTCACAATCGAAACAAGGTAAATAAAACAAGGAACGGATGGTTAAACGGTGAATTAACCAATTTTCGATCCTAAAATTTTGACAGGCACAATAAGTTAAATAAAGAAGCCCAAGCTTTTAGAAGTAAACAAGGATACATATCTTGCACCACATATAAATCGATCCTTCCGCCTAGGGCCTAGATAACTAATTAAGAATCCGAATTCAAGTAAAGTACTGTTCTTATTTAGTCGTTTTGAAGAAATCCATTTAACCAAGCACCGTTAGAATACGCCGGAATAAGCATGAGAAAATCCGTAGTAAATTGACAGTTCTATGATCCAAGACTATCCTAGAGAAAAGGGTGCAGAAATATTTTTATATAAATTCTCTAATAGATTTTGATACTTATCTAGCTGTCCTAGAAGTTGCTTGAACTAACCGAATTGATTTTATTTATTTAGCCCTTTGGAAGAAATCCATTTAACCAAGCACCGTTAGAATAAGCCTAGTAAAATCCATAGTAAATTGACAGTTCTACGCACCGACACTATCCTAGAGAAAATGGTGGAGAAATATTTTTATTTAAATTCTCTAATTATTTTTTTATATTTCAGCAACACACCACGGGGGCGGGGCTTACAGCCTAAATACTATCGTACCGTGGGTGTCGACAAGGAGGAAAGAGGCAACTGGTTAATTCTAGATTTGAAGGTTTGGAGGTTCGGAGGAAAAGGAAAAACATGTGCCGGCAAGGAATTCCACAACTTGGAAGTCCTCGGGACAAAAGAGCGGGCATAACAAGATGTTCTATGTCTGGTGACCTGGACAGTAAAAGGGTGCATTCGCTCTGTTCCCCTGGTAGATCTGTTGGGGGCAGCAGGTGGAGGAACTATGGAAGAAAGCTCCTCTGAGCAGTGCCTGTGCAGATATCTATAAAAGAGAGAGAGAGTACACCAATGGCACGTGATGGCAGCCTTTGGGTGAGGGTAGGGTCACTGATGAGATGCATAGGAGTCCAGGATAGTGAGTGTAGAAGCGGCAGCCCAGACATGGGAGCAGTATTCGGGGTTTGGCATTATTTGTGAAGTATATAAGGTATAGAGATTAACTGGTGAAAAATATTTGCGAGCCCGGAAAAGGCAACCTAATTTCTTAGCAGCCGCTTCTGCAATTGATGTGACATGTTGGTGCCAATTGAGATTTCGATCTACAGAAATGCCAACAAGTGAAAAGGACTCATTACTTTGAATACATTTTGATACTATTCTCGCTGTCCTAAAAGTTGCTTGAACTAACTGAATTGGTTTTATTTACCATTTTGTCTTTCTAACTGTCCGTAATGTGTATACAGTTATCTTAGTCATTAGGGAATTTTCTTAGAAAAATTAACAGAGTTTTGTCAGGCCAATTGTTATTTTGTGTCACTAATTTTTCCATATGCTCAACGAATAACAGAGAGATTTAATAAAACCTAAATTGCTTCTCATTTCCAGCTGTAATCTATGATTTGTTGTTAATAGTAAATAGCATATGTGTCATCAGGTTGACTCCAGGCTCCAAGTTAAAGTACACTAATAGAAGCCTGCTATGTGGCCATACCCGTGAAAATAACTTGGACATTGTAGGCCAATAAATGTTTTGCAATGTGCTACTACTCATTGGTTCCTAGGTGATGCCCGAGTGGCTAGACATTATAGAATATCTGTCTCTGTTAAACATCCCCCAAAAATCGGGGACTGACTCAGCCAGGAAAGATGGTAATACCGCAACTATAATTTACTAGAAACTTGGTGTATGGGCATAAATGAAATAAAATCCAATAATTTCCCCTTTCCTTTTCTCAGTATACCATTGCATACCAGCTTGCCCTGGTAGGAACCATAGTCCAAATTACCAATATAATATTCTCATTTTTAGTGAATTAAAAAAAATCGCTAATGAGGACGAGGAAATCAAGACTTTTGAAAAAAATTCTTTCAAGAGCGCGAACTAGGCCCCCTAGAACCCACATCCAAGGTCAGTTTCAATATATATATATATATATACATATGCATATATATATATATATATATATATATATATATATATATATATATATATATATATATATATATATATATATATATATATATATATATATATATTTGTGTGTGTATCACATCGATACCTCAAAAAATAATTGGCCAATTTGGATCAAATTTGCTGAATACCTTCCTTTTGCAAGTGCTTCGTTAGCCAGGAAAATCGGCTCAGGTTTTCCCATAAAATTTTGTTTTATTTCGGAAAGAAATTATATCTCCGGAAATAACAAAGTAAGGGCAATCAAATGATAAAGAGTGAACCCGGATATGTGTTCTAGGGGGCCTAATTAGCGCTCACTTGAAGACATTTTTTCAAAAGTCAAGATTTCCTCATTGCTGAATTTTTAAAAGAAAATTCACTAAATACCAATATTTATTTTAAGCTGAATACATATCTTCTCTTTTAACAAACTTCCTTGACAAACCTTAGGAAAATCTGACCCTTGGAGACTAACTATCTTCACCCGAGTTTTCTTGGGCAACATTATACCCCTATAGGGTGGTTTGTTATCCGTTTCTTCCCGTCATTTTGGGGCTTCCACTTTCTCCCAAAGTATAAAAATTCTAAGCAAAGTGGTGACGCTCGAGTTGGCATATTTTTCTGTCCGAACCGAACACTGACTCACTCCACACTTCGGAAGGGTACAGTTACAAGTTTAGATGAAGTTTTATTGTAAATTATTTCGACTCTTCCATCAAAATATTTCTTAAACGACATAAAATAGTACTAGTTCATTTATTTTCACAGTTTGCTTTTGAAACTAGTTGAGGACCAGATGAAATTGCTATCCTCAACTTTTTTAAATTAAATTAATTAAATTACGCAATAATACACATTTGAGATTTTACAAAACATATCACTGTGTTTATAGGATATGATATATCCATGAGATTATAAATCATATTCGTAGTAATTTCTCAGGAAGTGTCCTAGTCATTTCAAATTACTTTTCTAAGGTGCTTAGTAACTGCGAGCATTTTGTCGTGAAAACTGCTTAGTGCTCGAAAAATTAAAGCATGTTTTGGGGTGCTTAGTGCTCGAAACACATTCCATCAGTGCTTGGAATAGCTCTGGCTATATTCCTACTTTTATAGAGTAAGTAGAGCTCAATACTCAGTGATATCAATCACAAGGAGTGACGTATATCTCTGAGCGAAACCATTATATGCTTTGTGATGATGGCCTGAATACATGTAACAAACACTTGGTAATTCTGCAGTTTACGCCCGCTAACGTTGTAGTTCACGCGCTGTCGCCACATCCTTCTCGTAGCAGAAGGAGAGGGCTGCCAGAACTGACCTTCCTGACCTACACTGTAGGTCAGGAAGGTCAGGTCAGGACCTACACTGTTCACGCGCTGTTGCCACATCCTTCTCGTAGTAGAAGGAGAGGGCTGCCTGAACTGACCTTCAGGACCTACATTGTAGGTCAGGAAGGTCAGGTCAGGCAGCCCTCTCCTTCTACTACGAGAAAGATGTGACAACAGCGCGTGAACTCCAAGGACGAAATTCTAGTGCGCGACGACTCTGCCGGTTCACCGGCATCAACTGCAAAATTACCAAACACTTTAATGTATGAGCTTAGTTTGTGAAAATAGTTTTTATACAAATTTTAACAAGAACAGAAACACATATAAACTATAACATTCACGAACAGCATTAAATGTTTTTTGGGTTAACTAATCATTAATGTTTAACAGCAATAAATTAAAATTAGACATCAAAAATCTAACAAACCATTCATAGCCGACTATAATTCTTTAGTCTGAACTTATCTTGTAGTTTAGCCACCTAAAATGTGTCCTATGTGTGATAATGACAGTGTTGCCAATTGTTACTATTTAGTAGCTTACACCAGGATTAGTCTTGACAATTGCATTGGTAGATTTGTACCGAATTGGGCAATCAATCAAATAAAATTTTGTCACTAAAAAAGTTGTAATTTCCCAGCAAACTTTGGTATAGTTGCCAAATTTCGGTCTTTGGGCAAAATTGCAAAAATAATGTATAATTACAATACCACCTGGTGGTATTGATGATTACCACAGCAAGCTTCAATAACATATAAATTTTGACAACAAATTTATATAACTATAAACACTTATATTGTAGAGCTAGCTAACACAAACTCAGCTTCTTTATTTTTTAATAAGAAAATTTATGCAGCTTTTGCCATTTAGTAACAGAGATATAGAAGTATTTACTAACACACTGTTAATATATTTTAACTATGAAAAATGTTTCAACCATGAAAAACTAGTATTATTTAAAAAAAATTGCATCGAAACCCTTTTTGTCAGTGCAGATGCTTATTTTAAAATCGGTGTTTTATATTAATTACTTAAATTATTATTTTTTCAAGTTTAAAGTTGTTACCAACATCTTGTAAATTTTAGATCTGTTCTCAGTCCTTGTAGTCCAGTAAAATGATACATTTTGCCAGGCAAAAGGTCGGGTGGTTTTTACATGTTGTTATAAGTGTTGTGCCTGTCTCTTAAAATACAAGCTTGGTACCGATAAAACATCAAAATGTTTGTGCTTTGATAAGTTTGTTTTAGTAATAGTGCCTGAAGTGTATACATATGTTATGCGTTACATTCCAAATTTAATAAAACCATATAACATGTACTTAATAATTTTTATTTTGAAATAGACGAAAGTTTCCTGAATAAAATAGCTGAAATATCTCATATTATATGATGCAAATTTTAGCGTGCATGGACCACATTAGTAAGGTTAGTAGGTCTCTCCCACCGGTTCATAGTTTGTATTTGTTACCATTGTAGTTATATGGAAGGTATAGTTTCATCGCCTGTAGAGTTTGAATTAATCAATTATTATACTTGAAACGACCTAGTCTGATAACTTTGATATTATAACTAACAATTTCCAATTTTAGAATTTAAAAGAAGGTATTATATTACGAAATATAAAAAAATAAATTAATAATAAATGCACGACCAGGTGACGTACGTTGATGATTGCTGGTTGAGATTCCAACATAATGAACCTCATTTAACCTCCATAATTACATAGCTTTGCCAAGCTCTTTGTCAGGATACTATATATTTATAAAACATGCACTAAAATAGTAAAAGAGATCTAGTGAGAGGAAGAGAAAGGAGTGGATCACACCGGCTATCATAAACTCCGTTAATCTGCGGGATAAAATGTACAGATTTGTGCTTGGCGACCAAGGCAGTGAAGATTTTAAGCCACAGTATAAGGTTTATAGGAATAGGCTTACAGACGTAATTAAACCGACCAAGACAAATTATAATGAAACCATTTTCAGATAAAACAGTAACAATGCAAACAATCTTTGGGATGCTCCAAAGAAAATAACTCATGATACAAAGAGGTATAATGATATAGCAGAAATAAAGAATGAGTATGGGATTATGTTGAGAGACAGAAAGGAAATGGTTGAATACTTTGTCAGGCACTATTGTAGTATCCCTGGTAAAATTAAGGGGAGGACTGGGCGAAATCGGGGGCACTGTTTTCCAACAGTCAATCACTCTATTTTTCTCTCCCCAACAAGTGAACAAGAAGTGACAAAGTGTTTTGATTGACTGCGACCACTGAACGCACCAGGCTCTGTTAGCATAACATTAAAAATTGTGAAAAAGTACAAACATTTGATAGCTGCACCATTAGCGCAAATTTTAAATAAATGTATGGAGGTTCAATTTTTTTCAGTTTTCAAGAAAGGTGTCAAGCCGTTTTGCAGGGGTGGCGATAAAACGAATATTTTCAATTACAGGCCGATTATCTGGCATCTATGTTCGCTAAAGTGTTTCAGATGATTTTAACTGACAGAATTAACACATTTAAAAGAAGAAGGAAAATCAACCCTGCTATTCATGTGAGCATAATTTACTTCGCCTTCCCCTTTTTCCTTCTTTTAGCTTTTAATTAGGCAAACTGATGTCAGTGCATGGCAGGAAGGTCAGTTGGGAGGATTGTGTGTAAACAGCACTTCAGGGAGGGAGGTCTTTTTCTTTACTTAAAATGTTCTGAGAAGTGTGCATGATTAATGCATCCGAGTTTTTACTGAGACGCTCGTGTTTTGGGGATGAATTTGCACCCTAAGAATTTCACCAGCCTTGAATAGGATTCCATACCCGTGTCCCAGTGGTCATGTCTGATATTGCTTACGTTTAATTAAGCAATGTCAGAATCTATCCAAACTCGGCTGCCCAAGCGGCATTAAATACTGTTCATTGTCAATTAACAATGCTGTCATCAGTATATGACAACCTTGTTATTGACAACACTATTGTTTTCAGCTGACGACTGGAACTAGAAAACTGTTACTAACGACAGGCTTATCCATAATTTAAAATGCAGAGCATTTTTGGACTAATGTAAAGACTGTTTAACAAGATCTTATTGTTAACAATGACAGTTCTATTTTGTTAATTGGGTTGTCAAACATATAGCAACGTTTGAAGTAACCGGAAGCTGGATTGAACTCTACGAGGTGTTGCAAGTAATTGTACACAAGTGTACAATAACAAATAGCTGCAGCTAAGACATCAGAAAAATCTATTCATAATTTCTAGACCTAAAACTCTATACTGTCCTTGGGGATGGAACACAGCAATATAGAACACTTCAACCATTAATTTTTTTTACACTTGGTTCTTTATGAAAACATTTCTACTCTAACAATCACTCTTAAAAAAACAAATTATAATACAAAATGACATTACCTATAAGAAGCCATAAAATGTGCACAACCACTTTTACTTAAATTGACAGTTATATATTATAAGTACAATTTGGAGAACCCAATTCATCACAATACACTTTTTTGACCCGACGATCGTTTCGCTAACAAAGTTAGCGTCATCAAGGGGATGAGTAAACTAACTTTGTTAGCGAAATGATCGTCGGGTCAAAAACCTGTATTGTGATGAATTGGGTTCTCCAAATTGTACTTATCAGTGCTCATCACAGGTTCCAATATTCACTCATTCAGTTAAATATTGTCAGAAAATTGTCAATTAAAATATTATTATATTGTATAGAAGTATATAATACAGGTAACCTTTCTATCATCTTTCAGCAAGATACTGGATATCTGACCTCCCATTCAGCTGACTGTCGACGATCAATCCAGGAAACCTCAAGGTATCCTTCGAGGTCAATGTTTCATCACCACATGCAAGTGACAAGTGTTTTCTTTTAAAGTAACTTACATGCATAATGTTTGTTTTATTTACATTCAGTTTAAATTTCTGCTATGAAACCAGTTTTTCAGATATCCCAATACCACAGTGATTTCTTCAGGCACCGCTTCCAAAGATTCAGCGCCGACAACCACAGACGTATCGTCTGCATAAAGAACAGTCCTGTACTGAAGCCGCTTCAGCAAATCGTTGCTGTACAAATGAAACACCAGTGGGCCAAGAATTGAGCCTTGTGGCATATCATGGCGAACCGTTTCGTATGACAAACTTACCGTGCGTCCTGTTTCCCAATCATTACTTCTCGGACACTGTCTCCCATTTAATATATAGCTTTCAATCAATCTCAGTGGTACTCCCCGTATTCCGATTATCTCCATCTTTTCAATCAGCACTCGAATGTCTTTGACAAGTCCGAAAACAAACATGCTATTTTACAGCCTTTATTTATATTTTCGCAAATCTCTTCAAAAACCTGATACATAGCCCTCGACGTGTTTCTTCCCTTCATATATGCCTTTTACCAGTTACTGATTATGTTGCTTTTTATTGCAAAGTTTATTCTTTCACTCACTACCATTTCAAAGACTTTGGCTATATTAGAGATGAGTCATAACGGCCGGTAATTGCTCAATAGATGTTTATTGTCTCTTTTGAAAGAAATCTTCAGCATCTCAGTAAACATCCCAGCTGCCAGACACATATTGACGATGTGAAGCAACAACTCCATAAACTCGTATCTACAAAACTTCAATACTTTTACCGGCACCTCATCAAACCGACGGGCTTCAGTATTCTTCAGCCTGCATATTATCTTATCTAACTCTAATGAGTCAACTGGGCACATAAAGAGACTTGAATCAATTCCATTCCAATCCGCTTCGGATCTGTCTTCATATATCATTCTCATAAACATTCAAGAAATATTTATTTATTTCACTCAACTTCTCCTCACTTCCCTGCAAGTTTAGGCGTTCTATACATTCGAGCCACGACCCTCCAGGCTGCTTTCGCCTTGTCTGTTGCGTCCATGATGTACTCAGCATTACTCCTCTTTCTATTTTTAACCATTGTTTGTTTTAGATTGTTACAAAAGTTGTTATAACCAGACTCATGCACCCTACCCTTTCTGACACATTCATAAAGCTGCATCTTGATTCTGCACATCATCTCCAATTTTTTACTTATAACTTTAGTTTTGTTATGAGGTTTTTTTAAGAATATGTGCTAATCATATTCAAAAATGTCATGAAATTTATTATAAGCCTCATTTATATCATCAGATGTTATGATAGGTGCCCACCCCACATTTTGAAATTCTCCTCTTATTTTTTCCAGATCATGGTCTGTAATACTAAAATCTTTTTTCTGTCTTAATCTGTTTCCATTGGTTTCATGTCACTTATGGCTGAGTGATCCGACAGTGACTATGCAATCACCTGACTTGTATTTTCTGTAATGTCGGTCAATATATTACCGATCAAAGTAGACGACGTTTTCGTTATTCTTGCACAAGATGTTATTAAATTGAAAAACTATTTTACATTTAGAGATTCTTTTAGTAGGACACAAGAGCCCTCATCTAATCTTTCCGATCTTGAAAAACATGCAGAGAGATTATATCCATTGATTTGAATTTAATTTTCACAATGTTGTTTTTGCCAGTGTTCGAATGAAGCTAGAGGATAAATAGTACTTTCCATTGTTTCAAAAAATACCTAATTTCACATAATTTGTTGTAAACTCCTTGAACATTTCGATCTAATACATTAAAATTATTTGTTTACACTACTTTTCTGAGGTTTTTAAAGTAGCCAGATTCGGGGCATGTGGACACAAATGTATAAAATGTTTTACAACTGCATTCAACGGCCAAAATTTTCATCCTATATTTTTTGTTTACCTGTGCCATTGTCACCTACTTCAGATGCTGATATCTCTTTGTTTCTGATATTAAATTTTTTGCATGTTATCCGCCTAATATTATTTTCAAGCAGATAATGAGTTATATCTTCTGCTGTAGTATTTTTTCAAGATTTGAAACAAAAACTCAATTTATTTTTCTACTGCCTTTAGTTTACTTCCAACCTTGCCTTATCTAATAAAGTTTCTTATCTTTTTAACAATTGTAAAATCATCTAATACAGCATCACATTTTCATGTCAGATTATTTACCTCTATGTTTACATTTTTATTTTCTTCACGGACTGTTTGTTTACTTACCTCCACATCTCCACCATGTGCTTCACTAGTGACACCTCTAGTTGAGTTTCCAGGTTTCTTTACATTAGGTGCTATACTTTCCGTGACATGACTTTGATCTTCTTACCTGAATTTCGCCAGAAAACTTCTGTATTTCAATCACTTGATTAGGAGCCTGCAATTCTCTCTGCCTTACCTCGGTTTGTTTACTAAGCTTTCCATCCAAGATCACTCTAAGGTTATTGATTAAACAAGTCTTATTTTATACCATTTTATTTAAACTTGTCATTTTTTGAGATATTTCTTTTACAATCAATCTCAACATTACAATTTCTGCATTAGGGTCGCTTACCTGTAGCTTAATGTCTCCAGCGTGATCGAAATGGTTATCAATGCCGGACGTAATCTTTGTTGTTGTCCAGGAATTTTAGCTCTGTTGGGTTAAACAATGTGCAGGATTGGTGCAGATAATTATTACAACCACTTAAATTCACATTTCAATAATTTTGTCTCACTGTTAGCATCAATTTCGTCACTACATCTTCCACACACTACGCCAACGTCCCCCATCTTTTAAGTACATATAAACATAATGCTTAGTAGTTAAGAGTTTAGTATTTATCTGATGATGATAACTTTGTTAGTGCAACGATCTTCAGGGTTTTTTTTAAGTGATGTGATTTGGGTTCTCCAAGTGTACTTATCAGTGCTCATCACAGGTTCCAATCTTCACTAAGTGAACAATACTAAAGAAACTAGTGAAGGAAAAAAGACCAGTATGTCGTAATTGTTACATGTATTCTGTTTTTTTGTGGTCAGTAATGACTGATGATACTGAACCGTCAGAATACATGTAGCGATGTCAAGGAGGGTTACTGTTTTGTTATAAGTATGCATTACTGTAAAACGACTTTATTTTGATAAATAATAAACACAACATGGCGCAGTGAACAAATTGATGTGAATATTAAAAACGAATAAATTTGAGGCAGGTAGAATTCTGGATCAAGTTTCGAAGGAAATGTAAGCGAAACTTATATAAGGTTTATACAAAATTTCGAAATATATTTGTCTGTTACTGGAAAGGATGAAAAGACGGAGAAAGTGAAAATTGCAATATTACTTAATTCTATAGGCAGTCAATAACTTGTTGAAGTGTATAACACATTTGAGGTATCTGCTAGTGAAGCAGCAAATATGACAAAGTTGCATTTCAGACATATTGCATACCATGAAAAAAACATATGAACGATTTGTGTTTAATTCCAGAAAGCAACATGAGGGTGTGAATCTTTCAATCAGTATTAAGTGACCTCAAAAAATTAATACACTCTTGTGAATATGGTGATCAAGAAGATTCAATATTGACCAACAAAATTATTTTTGGTATACGCAGGATGCCAAACTGGAAGAGCAATTATTAGACATTGCAAATGTTAAATTGAATAAGGCCGCAGAGATGTGTAGGAGTGCAGATATCACCAGGAACCCAATGAGAATGGTGGGAGAAAGAGAAAAATGTCTTGATACTGTAAGAAGAGAAACAAGAATGAATTATCCAGGAAAAGGAGCAAGAGGAAAAGAAAGGGAGAACTTCAAATGCAGCAGGTGTCCCACGAATCATAAATTTGGGCAGTGTCCTGCATATGGGATAATATGTTTCAAATTTGAAAAACTAAATCATTTTGGAAGCCATTGCAAATTAAGAAATGTTAGAGAAGTTAATAAAGAAGTCTCAAGGCAATATGAGAACGTAAAATATGACACATTGTATGTTGATAAAGGTAAGAAGTAAAAGTCAAGTTTCAGAGTAGATACTGGGTCAGAAGTTAATATAATCCCACAAAGTATTTTCAAAGAAATCTGCAGATGGCATCAGAGTTTAAGTGAAAGTGTGAAAGATTCTGTTATTATCTTAGAAGGCTATGGTGGTGGAAAGATTATACCAGAGGGTTTAGTGAACATACAGTGTAAAATAATGGACAACCCAATGGAAGTCAATTTCTTTAAAATTAACTTAAAGGTTAGACAGATATTAGGCATAACAACCTGCTTTGGAACAGGAATTGCCAGCAACAAATTAAAGACAAGTGCATGTAGTCTGACAAATTCATATTCTGGTAAAGATTCTTTTGTAAGTGCAAATAAGGACACACTTGAAGGGTTGGGGGAATTTGAAGATGTCTGTAAAATTACAGTAAGTCGTATATCCATTGATCAATAAAAAATTAATGCGATACAAGATTTGAAACCACCATAATCCAAAAAAGAATTACAGAGGCTAATGGGTGTAATAAATCATCTGAGAAGTTACATTCCAAATTTAGCTGAGCTGTTAGCACCATTAGGAGCATTACTTAAAAAAGATATAGTATATGACATGAGTGATATCTATAACTTGTGAATCCTCATGATAAAGCTCTAACAAAAATAAAAGAAAAACTACAATATCAATAACGTTAGCACATTTTGATCCAGAAAAAGAAATAGTGAAACAAACAGATGCTTGCATGAATAATATTGGGTGTTGCCTAATGCAACAAGGCAGACCAGTAGCTTATGCCTTCAAAGGTCTCACAGAAACTGAAAAGAGAGATGCAATCATAGAAAAGGAAACGTTGAGTATAGTGTATGCTCCGAGTGGGTTCCATAATTTTGTGTATGGTCTACCAGTTAAAGTAATAACATATCATAAGCCGAATGTCAGTGTGATGAGCAAACAAATTGCACAGATAGACTCTGCACGTTTGCAGAGACTGAGATTGAACGCGTTAAGGTATGATATTACAGTACAATATTCGCCAGGAAAATATATGTTTATTGTAGACTATTTGTCGACGAGGCATGTTAGTAAGGAAATATGTGAGGATAATAGTGAGATGAGTGGAATGGTGCATTCTGTCGAAAAACATCTGAGAATCAGTGAAAATAAGAAAAGGGAAATCAGAGAGCAAATTGCGAAAGATGGAGTGTTGTCCAAAGTTATAAAGTTTTGTGAGGAAGGATGGAATATCAATGAGTGTAATAAATCTGAGACCTCAGTTAAGAATTTACTATAAGGTACGAAGTGACTTTTGCAGGTGATAAAGGATTAATATTTTTCGGGCTCAGACAATAGAATAGTGATTCCAAAAACTTTAAGAGAGGATATGTTGAAAAAATTACATGAGGGACATTTTGGTGGTAATTGGACAATACATGGAGTAAGAGATATTTTATACTGGCTAGGCATGGCTCTTGATATTGAGTTCATGATAAGAAAATGTTAAATGTGTGAAAGATGCAGATGTGCAAATAGGAGATTGCCTCTAATTATGCATGACATTCCAGAGTTGTCATTTCAAAAAGTTGCTTCAGATATATTAGAAATAGGGGGTCAAAGCTTTATGGTTATCATGGATTATTTCACGAAGTGGTAAGAAATAATACGCCTAAGAAATAAACAAAGCAAGGATATAATTAATGCCTTTAAACAAGTGTTTGCTACATATAGAGTACCTTATGTAATTCTGTCTGGCAATATGCCATATTCCTCGTCCGAATGTAAAAAGTTTGCACATGACTGTAGTTTTGAGTTCACAAATGGTAGTCCATGATACCCTAGGTCCAACGGACTTGCGGTAAGAACTGTACAAATTGGAAAGAATATGTTAAGAAATACTTGTAATTTAAGTGTTGCACTTTTGGAATATCGGAATACCCCATTAACTGGTTTGAAAAGACCTCCTGCTGAATTGCTACTGGCGCGCAAAGAAAAACCAAACTTCCTGTTGTAGTTCAGCACACTGCTGATTATGAAAGTTATAAAAACAAATTAGCATCTAAAAGAAACAAATATAAAATGTATTATGATAGGGAACCAAAATGGGTCCAAGCTGTAGTAGAAGGGAAAAGATGGTTTATGGAAATGAAAACAAAAGGCAGCCTGCGACAGTGATATCCAAACACAATTGTCTAGGTCTAGGTCATATATAGTGAAAACACAAAAGGGCATTAACATAAGAAGAAACAGTTGTCATTTAAAAAAGTCTAACGTTGAAAAATATGTAGATGCTTCAGATGATGTAGTAGCAGAAAATCAAAATAGCACAACTAGGAACAGCGATAGTAGCAATGCTTCTGATGAAAATCCTTTGAGTACTATACAGAGTGAAAACCGAGAATCTAATGAGAATTTGAGAAATGGAAATGATAGACTTACTAGGACAGTTAAAAACCTGAAAAATTCAATGATTATGTATTGTACTAATTAGTCATATTGTTATTTTGTGTAACCAGAATTAATTATTATTATATATTCCTATGTATTAGTCTTAAAATGTTAAGACCAGGACTGTTATGTTGAGTTGCATTAATTTCGTCATATTTTTATCTTGTCTAACCAAAATTACTAATTATGGTTTTATAGTCGTAGCAGTTTATATGTTACAACCAGGATTGTTTTGTTTAATCAAACTAATTGGCTAAGAGGGGAGGATGTAGTAATCGTTACATGTATTCTGGTATTTTGTGGTCAGTAATGACTACTGACACTGAAATGTCAGACATGACATGTAGCTGTGACAAGGAGAGTTAGAGTTGCTGTTTAATTATAAGTATACATTACTGTAAAAAGACTGGAAGTTAAAAAAAAACAATAAACACAGCACAGTATATACAGTGCAGGCCCGAATAGTATGTTCTACCTGCCCTGTAAAAAAAGATGAATGACGAATTTCTACAACACATGCAAAAAACCATTTTGCTTGAAAAATCGCGTCAAAATATGTACAAATTGTGAAACAAAAACGACAATCCTTCTGGTTTGTAATATGTTTAATAAATATTGGTTCTTTCTATACAAAACATTTTTATCGATCCTTATTGATAACTTATTCTCTTTTCAAATTATCTAAAACGAAGTTGTAAAATTTACGACTGCTTAACCTATTCAGTTAAATATGCTTAGCGTTATAGGGTTAAGCTTAGCAGAATCAAGTCTAATTGACATTATGTGAAGACTGGAACGTGTGATGAGCACTGATAAGTACACTTGGAGAAACCCAAATCACCACAACACATCTTTTTAAAGACCTAATGTTGTTAGCGAAAGGATCATTAGGTCCTTAAAAAGATGTGTTGTGGTGATTTGGGTTTCTCCTAATGTACTTATCTAATCTAATCGACATGTTAGTGTCAGTAAAGGTAAGGTTTAAGCTGTCAATTAGCTAGGTTCAATATTATATAAGATTCAGATAGGAGCTGACTGATTGAAGTGACAATTATCATAGAAAAACAATGTCATGTATTTTCTATGGCTTCCTACTCAAAAATTTAAAATAATGACTGTATCCTAATTAATGGATTTTAATAAATAATACAAACTACAGGTTAATAATACAAATATAAAAATAAAAAAGTAAGAAAATGATATGTTAACAAGTCTTTTATATAGTTCTATGATTCCAAATTATAAGAGATATGGTCTGTCTGTTTTTAATACAAATTTCTTTGTTTCTAATAGTAACTAAATACAGTTTGTAACAGCACTAACTTTACTAAAAAAAAAATACATTAAAAATAACTGCACATCAAGGTAAAATCTATTTTGTGAAATGTTAATGTACAATTATTGCAAGATGGGTTGGTTTTAGTGAAAACACATTTAATAAATAAGTTATACTTAAAAAACTAAGTGAGATGTAACACACAAAACACATGCCGCCATCTGGTTGCGGACGTACTTACGAGCTCTAATTAGAGCGAAACCTGTCTACGATTCTAATTGTGGTGAGAATGCATCTAGCCTTACATACTTTGTCCCTATATTGGGGTAGAAATGGGCCAGAACTGACAATTTCCTATATTGTTAGTTGGTTGTATACAGTCGCTATGTTTTAACATTCTGTGTTATTTGGAGCTGCCGTGACAACAAACTACTTGGTTCTGCAACGAGATGGCGGCACGTGTTTCGTGTCTTACATCTCACTTAGTTTTGGAAAGCTGGCTACCATAGCCGTATTACTTTGTAAGTGTATTTTCGCTGCAATCAGTATGCCGTACTGACGAGCTCTAATTAGAGCGAAACTACTCTACGGTTCTAATTGTGGCGAAAATGCATCTAGCCTTACATAAGTTATACTTGTTAAAAAGTGTGTTTTCTGGTGCATTTTCACTTGATGAATTCATTTCTACATTAATGATTTAACCCGTTTTTATTTCAACATTATTTGCATTTGACATTTCGTAAAGAAGTTTGAGTTTTACGTAACTCTATTTAACCCTTTGGCTGCTCCAGGCGTATCTATACGCCAAGCGTTTTAATGCGCCAGGCGTATATATACTATTTGCAATGAAAAATATTTAGAGCAGTTTCCTGCTACAATAATATAGATACGTCTAACGTCTACTGTTCGGCCAGCGAGTCGGAGATATGTATTGTACAAATGGGCGGTCCCTTGTCTGAATACTTTAGCCGAACGACTTATTGAATGCTGAATTCTCTTTATTAGAATTCATTCGTGTGGTATGATTACTTAGTTTGTGTGCTGTGCTTTCCATGTTATCAAATAAAATGTCGCGATGTTACCATCTGTTGACAGACAATCAGCTGCCGAGTCTTCTATATGAAAGTGACGAAGAGGACTTCCTCCCCGATTCAGCTGATTATGGTTGGAGAGATAGTGATTACAATGAACATGTAGGTGAATCTGTCACCTTAAATATACAAACTATTAGTGAACCAGTAAATGCATATCCAGATTTGAATGTTGCCATCGCTTCTTCCTCCAACTCAAAGGTTGAGCCTGAGCATATGACATATCTATGCAGGGTACCCAACAGAAATCACAAGTCAAATTCCCTGACATTTCCAGGCCCCTCTAGTACATTTTTCATAATATTCAAAATAAAAAACACACATACCTGAATACCTTGTTTAGAAACTTTGAATAAAAAACTTACATAATCAAAAACATAAGTATGCTTAACTCCGTTAAATTTATAATATAGCATTTTCAAGAAGAAAATGTACAATTTTTTCATGGAATAACTTGACTTTCATAACTGGCCGACGAACTTAGCCTCCGGAAAGAATTTTACAGTGTGATGGAACAAACCAGAAGTCTCTAGGTGGCGTAGAAACTTTGCAAAGCATGTTGTTCGTATATATAAATTTAGATAAGCCTCGGAAATGGCTTCCAAAAGCTCAGATTCGCGCCCTTTTTTTTTGAAAATTCGAAAGTCGTTACCTCTCTAAAAGCGAAATTGTTTTTATGAAAATGCGCTGAAAATGAAACAAAGATACTGTTTACATGCGCCATATACAAATGCCAAAGATTTTGCAACTTTCAACATGATCAAAAAGGGTAAAATAGAATAAACACATTTACAGCACATATCTACCCAGACAATACCTAAAACGCATTTTGCATTTTATGCATTCAAGGAAAACATTCCAACTGACATGTACATATGAGCCATGTTTGAGATAGACGAAGAAAATGCTATTTATATTGACGCATGATGTGGCATACGTTGCGTTCATTGGCGGATTTAAGTGATATTGGTACCCAAGGTAAGATGCATTGTTATCAAGATATATTTTCCTAGGTATGAAAAAACTATTCCGGTGAGAAAATTCATATATATATATATATATATATATATATATATATATATATATATATATATATATATATATATATATATATATATATATATATATATATATATATGAAATAATAATAAAAATGCATCTGCTAGCAACGAAATATTTTACAAATATATAATTTCCAGGTCTACTAAATGATTTCCAGTAAAATCGCAAATTTCCCTAACATTTTAGGGGGTATTTCACATTCCCTGATTTTTCTAGGTTTTCCAGGTCGCTCATATGCTCAGGTTCATAGCAGATGCTAAGAGAAAATGGATGATTTTAGATGTAAAAACTCTGATTTGGACCCCAAAGTGTGTAATTTTAATAACAGTTATTCCAGTTGCAAAATTATCAATTTAGATGATTCATCTACTATATATGATTGCTTTCAATTTATTTTTTTTGGCCAAGAAATTGTAAATAACATCGATGAGCAATGTAATTTATATTATGAGCACATTTGCAACGATGCCAGTGAAAAGTGAAGACTGCGAAGTTGGAAAAATACAAGATGAAATTTACTGTTTCCTTGCCGTAAATTTTCTGATGGCGCAAGTGAGAAAAAATGAGATAAACAGTTATTGGACCAACGAACAGTTACTGTCTACTCCAATGTTTACGCAAATCATGCCAAAAGATAGGTGCCTGCTGTTACTAAGAATGTTACACTTTGTTGATAACAATGAGGAGCCTGGAGATGACCAAATCTGGAAAATAAGGCAAATAATAATAATAATTTATTCGTCATGTTGATACATTATAGTATATATGACATGTCAAAAAAGTGTACATCAACAACAAGCGCATAATAAACACCCAGAAGACATTTCACGTCAAGTGGGGATTTAAGTTGAAAAATTGCAAAAATCGCCCTATTAAGCTTGCCACAAACATGTTCAATGTGGTCTTACAAATGCGAGTCTAAGCATGTACCAAGAAATTTTGAACCTGCCCTCAGGGACACGCTATCATCCACCATACTCACAATTACCAGTCTTCTTATAGAGAAACTAATGCATTCCGTCTTAGCTTGGTTGAAAATTAACCTTTTATTTTGGCATCAGACCTTCACTCCCTTTATGACAGCCTGAATACTGTCTACAAGTTCTTTGTGACTATCAGCAGATACGGTAACAGTGATGTCATCCGCATACATGGTCACAAGACCAGATGCAACATTAATTGGCAGATCGTTAACACACACAATGAACAGCAGAGGTCCCAACGCAGACACCTGAGGTTAACCCACCTGAGGCCTGTGACTTGTGGATCATCTGAGAAAAGGATTTCCAGATGCTTTGTATCCTTTTGAAAATTTGTGTATTGACGAAAGTTTAGCTCACTTCAAAGGTCGTGTCTTCTTCAAACAGTACATTCCATCAAAACACCATGGATTTGGCATGAAGTTTGTTGTGTTATGTGATTGTGAAACTGGATATATTCTTGACATTATTATTTATGTGGGTGCAGCAACGGACACAAAAAAAGAAACTGATTTTGGTGTAAATGTTGGAGTACCTGAAGCATTGTTCTTACTTTATTAGAATGTTACCTTGATAAGGTCATACATGATATTTCCTTATTTGCATGACAGACTGACTAATGCTTGTGGAACTGGAATGAAAAACTGTAAAGGTATGTCTGCTTTATTAAAAAAAACTTATAACAGGTGAGATGGAGTTTATGCCATCGATAAACTTCTTGTTTTCAAGTGGCAGGTCAAGCGGGAAGTGAGGATGCTTTCAACTTTGCATCAAAGCCAAATTATAGCGATTGACAGAAGCACAAATAAAGTGAAAAGAAAACCAGCTTGCACAGTAAGCTACAGTGAAAATAGAGGGGCCGTCGACAAGAGCGACATGATGCAAAGTTCAGTAGAATGTGTACGAAGAACTAAAATGGTATAAAAAGTATTTTTTCATTTGGTGGAGATGCCCTGATTAACGTGCATGCGTTATATAAAATTCAAACGGGAAGCAATATTTCAATATCTGATTTTCAGCAAAACCTCAACAAGGAGATCCTAGACATTCATCAAGGACCGCAAACAGAGGGCCGTCGTGGAAGATCGGCTGATGGTGATAATCATTGATACCTAACCTAGCACCACTTCATCTCGCTCATCGCAGGAACGTCAAAGAAGAAGACTGCCCAGTGAAGGTGTATTGTATATGCAAAACATGACAAACGAAGTGACACTAGATATATTTGTATGAAATGTAATGCACCTTTATGTTTGTATGTTTGTTTCAAAAGATGCGACACATTAAAAGTTGACTAGTGTAATAACTCATGAATTTTTGACAAAAATAAGTTTACAGATGAAAAAAGTTGAATTTAATAATAACGATAGACTGTTACAGTCGTATATATACGCACCATTTGAAATTTACGTGCATATGGCAGGCAGCTGCTCAAGCTAAATGCGCAGTGAAAGGGTTAAATTATATCCATACACTTACATATGTTTGTCCAAAACGTTAAACTTGTCAATATTTAAATGCAAACAACTTTAAAAATAATAAAATTTCAGTAAATTTTTGGTGCAGAAATCGATTCAGCAGGTGAAAATACATAATGTTAAATACAATGTTTCAATCAGTCGGTAGTTCATTAAATTAACAGTGGTTTTGCCAAACCAAACTGCGCCAGATGTTTTAATAATTGATGATAAATTATGTGTGTTTATTGATAAATATCTCAATAAGGTACCTACCAACAATAATAGTAAAATATACTGATTTATTTTTCGCATTAATGAGAAATTTTATGCAAAAATCGCAAAAAAGCAAACTAGTGTTGTTAGTATCTTATTATTAGTTTTTTTTTAATCTAATTAACTATATTTGTCGTTAAGTTATTGAGATTATATTGGATGTAAAGTTTTTAATAAACCCGGTATATTTTAACTATAAAAAAGACCGAGTTCACCAGGCACCAACAGTTGAATAGTTGTGTTAACATATGTGTTTACCAGTCCCGCAGAGTTTCTGCTGGAACTCAACTTTTTCAAATTTCTCAAACAGGAATGACAGACAAATGTCACAAAATGGTGATTGAAGTCAACAGTGTGTTCATCAGGCTTGAACTGCTGAAATGTTGTGGTTGTCAGGAGATGAGCGCTTTAGTGCCTGGTGAGCTCAGCTGATGATAGTAAAATGTAAACAGCCACTACAGCTTATAAATAGCAGTGAAGATTAGGGTACAATAATGTTTGACTTTTTATTGTCTAAAATAGTGCATATCATAGCATATATTTACCATTCAAATTGGAATGGCGTAAGTAACAATATAAAGAGTCTTCATAAACGAAGATTATATTCGAATTTACAGTCTGGGTGCAAAAATATTCTATAATTTTCAAATTCTTTACAAGATAATTTCTGAAATCATGTCATAAATCCATGAGTAGTCAATAAAATATCTTTGGATGTTATTTATCCAAGATATGGTGATTTTTCCCTCTTTTCTTATAAGTAAAATATACTGTTTTCTCAAAAATTTTCTATTACAATGTTATATTTTTTCAACTTTCTCTGTAATCCCTAATCTTGTTTTATATTTTTGTCTGAGTTTCGGCCCCCCCTTATATTAACTATGATAAAAGGGTTGAATTTAATCAAAAGTTGCATTTAGTTTAAAATTAAATGAAGTGAAATAGTAGTAGTGCTTGTAATTATACAATTAATTATTTGTTTAACTTATTTTTGTACCATCAAGCAGTGTTACTGTGCTTATCTATTTCAGATTAAAATTTAATTGTTTTTATGTTGGTAGCACGATGTATATTCTAGTTTTAAATATTTGATATGGAATAAATGCTGGATGCGATTTTGAATTGTATTATAATATGCGACTAGCCTATGAATAAATTTACAAGTCTCGACCCAGCAAGTACCCTATAGTAGCGAATTTTCATAGCAATGATCTGCACTTTTTTTATGAAAATTATATATGCACCAAGAAAAATAATGTTTGTCTGTAGTATTCAATAGATTTTCTTTAACACACAAATATCTTGGTTTTATTAGTGTCATACGTACGAAGCGTCATAATGTAAGGTGCGGAAAGCTGGACTTTGAATAAGCAGAACAGAAAGGAAATAAAAATAATAGTGAACATAAAGAAAAATTACGAGGATAAGTTACACTGATAGAAAGATGAACAAAAGTTAGCTGGGCGAGGTGGCAAGAAAGATGCTTGCTAAAAAATTGTTAGAAATAAGACAAGATTTGTCTGAAATATTCTGGGACATAAATGATTCTCTGACATTTTCTACAAGACACATAATACTAGGAGAAAGGTGGAGAAGCTTGACTGGGATAAAAACTTCTGGAAAACCTTATTCAATTGATGGAGTTGAGAAGCCACAAGCTGCAATGAACTGAAAAGAGCTGTGCTGGAGGCATCGTCATCGTTGCGACAATAAGGCGGCATCGCTTTTAGACTGTGATATATATATATATATATATATATATATATATATATATATATATATATATATATATATATATATATATATATATATATATATATATATATATATATATATATATATATATATATATGAGATGCAACAAGTGTGTTATGGTAGCGAATTTTAAAAGAAGTTTTTTAAATCATTGTAATAAGTAACTCCGTTTTCAATTACCCTGAAAACTTTAACTTTGATAGTGAAGCCCTGTTGAGGGTAACCTGTTCACAAATTTCATTAGAATAACTGTATTCTTTTTAGGAGCACCTTTTTTCTAATTTTTTTTTCTTAGAAATCAAATTTGGGTCTTATAAATCATAAGATCTCTTAAAAAGAAGGGGTTAAGAAGAGTTTGGTGACTCATTAACATTAAACATAGATTCATGTAGTGCTTCAAGATTTGATAGTTGTACAATACAATCTAACTTTTGGGACTCTGATTCAGTCATAGACTCATGAGTCGTGAAATGAATCGAGAGTCAGTGAGTCGACTCAATGAAGTGATTCATTTTATTCAGTTGATCCATGCGAGTCGACTCACCGAAATGAATTATTCTGCCCATCACTACTAAGGTTGAACAAACTGAGACCTTAGAGACAATCTTCAGTGAGGTTTGGGGAGTAGGCAGATTGTGGCCCCGTAATCTCTCATTTCTCAAAAATGACACATTCTGTATATTATTTCATTTTATGAAGCTACGTGTCATTTTTGACAGATAAATCAATTTCGATTCTTCCTGATCTTTGCTGGGCGACAATTTATATCGAAAATCATAGATATCACTACCAATTTGAAAATCTTTCATTCAGTCCTAATGATTATTTTTATTATTCATGATTACTGAAAACTGAACAACAGAAGATGATGATATGCATATCGTTTTATTCAGAAAAGAAGACACTATTAGAAAAGTGTGGAGGCCCAATATATTCCCAATTGAAAAAAAAAATGCGTTTTTGCTGGAAAACCATTTCAACTTATACTACATAAGCGTTAGTTATTAAATACAATACTCAACGGGGAAGCCCCCACAAAGAGCGTGAACAAACATAGGAAAAGTTACAACAATAATCAAAGATCATTAATTAAACTAAACACAAAGAGCTACAGCTGGATCACAAGTCAACCAGCCAAGCAACAGATCTGAGAGTGGACTTGCTGCACTCGAAGATGTCAATGAAGCAATGTACGCAATGATATAAAGAGAACATTCTTTGTACCGGTGAGTTCAGTCTTACATTTGTCCTAGGACAGGCGATGTG
Source organism: Tillus elongatus (assembly GCA_964006375.1). Taxonomy (NCBI): domain Eukaryota; kingdom Metazoa; phylum Arthropoda; class Insecta; order Coleoptera; family Cleridae; genus Tillus; species Tillus elongatus. The sequence goes on from OZ023262.1 coordinate 301,184,840, forward strand.
AAACAGGACCTGAAATCTGGAGTTAACTCTGGGCGTACGGAAGCACAACAAGCGTAAAATATGTTGTTACAAAGCACGTCAATAGACGTAGGTGCGGTGTTGCCACATATCCAGAATTTCCCCAACATCTGGGAATTTTTGCACAATCTGGCAACACCGCCTCCCCACCCCCTGGGGGTGCCCCCCCTCAGGCGAAGTCTCAACCCTCTAGGACCAAAAATAACGAAGTTACCAACTTGTACCCCGTCGGAACGGATAACTGAGGTCTGCACATTCCGAACACCCTGTATATACACCCTGTATACGCAGAGAACCGTTACACCCTGTATACGCAGAGAGGTCTTATAGTTCGAGAAACACCTCTTGTGTAACATAGGAGTGGTGACCACATTTGGATCATCCTGTATACACATCCCCCTGTATACACACGGGACCGATCTGTATTCACAGAACCTTCTAGTAAAAGAAGGTCCTGGAAGGTTCTGGAATGGAACGCTCTAGAAAGGAGGGGAAGGTACGGCGAGTATATAAAAGCGAAAGCAAGCCAGCCCGAGTTAGTTCAGTTCAGTAAGAGAATGTGGTAGTGACTTGAAGAAGCAGTGTAAAGTGTTAAGAGGGTAGTGACTGTAGTACCAGATTAGTGACTTTTGTTGAGAGTAGTAATTGTAAGGCCAGTAAATGAAGTGTTTTGTGAGAGAGACATTCTAGAAATATTATTGTACCCATATTTAGAGTGTAAATAAAGTTGTTTTGTTAAAATTTAAAGTCTCACTTATCCAGAACCCGGAGAAAACGTAACAATTTGGTGTCAGAAGTGTGGGATAAGTGAGTGAAGAAGTGGACAACTAAGCTAGCTGTAAATGGTAAACACTAGATCGACTGACTACGACAAGATGGCTGAAATCAAAGAGTTGATGGACTTACTGAAAAAGCAACGCGAAGAAGACGAACAACGACGACAAGAAGAAGAAAGAAGACGGCGCGAAGAAGAGGAACGACGGCGGCAAGAAGATAAAGAAGACCTCAAGAGGCAACGCGAAGAAGACGAACGACGGCGGCAAGAAGATAAAGAAGACCTCAAGAGGCAACGCGAAGAAGACGAACAACGGCGACAAGAAGATGAAAGAAGACGGCGCGAAGAAGACGAGAGAAGACGACAAGAGGAGGAACAGAGGCGTCTTGAAGATAAAGAAGAACTCAAGAAGCAACGCGAAGAAGACAAAGAAGACCTCCGAAGTATGTTCCACAATATGAGAGTTGATGTAAAAGAAGAAATTGAACAGATCAACGAACAAATAGAAAATGTGGACAAGAAAGTAGAACATGTGGACAATAAAATAGAAAGTGTGGACAAGAAAGTAGAAAATGTGAACAGTAAAGTAGAAAATGTAACAGAAAATGTAAAGGATTGGAACAAACGATGGGAAGAAGTTGAAGGGTTGAAAGAACAAATGAAGATGATCATGAAAGGCACAGAAATCACACATAGAGAACTGACAGAGCAAGTGATGGGCCAGACTGACAGAACTCAACCAAGAGGAGTTACTGGAATGTCCCCAGTTCAAAATCGGCCGGAAGAAGATATGCCAATCGTGCAGCAGCCTCATGGAACCTTGAAGCCGCCGACTTTTGACGGAGAAACATCGTGGCCCATGTACAGGAGGCAGTTTGAGGCGGCAGCTCTCAGCAATGGGTGGAGCGAACAACAGGCAGCAACTGCTCTAATTCTCTCGCTTCGAGGTAAAGCCCTAGAAATCCTCCAGAACATCCCGGAGTCGAAACAGCAAAACTACTTAACAGTGATACAGGCCCTAGATTTGAGATATGGTAACAAGTACATGAGCCAGGTCTACCAGACACAACTAAAGTCAAGGGTCCAGAAGCCAAATGAGACGCTGCAAGAATTTAGTGCCGAAGTGGAGAAACTTGTGCGACTGGCATATCCCCAAGCCCCAGAAGAATTTGTCAACCAGATAACCGTCCAGACCTTCATCGATGGGGTACTTGATAATGAAATGCAACAAGCTTTAAGGCTCGGAAGGTTGAAAACACTTACGGACTGTGTAATTTATGGCTTGGAATTTGAAGCAGCGAAGAATGCATCTCAACCTCGACGCAACAGGCTGCGCGAGGTGAAGGAGATAGAGGACTTTGCAGACACGACAGCGGAACTAAGGCAAGAAATGAAAATGATAAAAGAAGCCATAAGCAAGCTCACTGCACCGGTTGGGGCACGTAGGATGAAAGCAGATTGGTCAGACATAGAATGCTACAAGTGTGGTAGGAAAGGGCACATAAGTAGGCAGTGCTCACAAACCCAACAGGTGGCTCGCAGAAGACAAGAATACACCAACAGGGAGCGCCATCAGGGAAAACGACTTGACGCCAGTGTAGGTGGGCGACACGTGGCATGCGAGACCCAGGGCCCCAAAGTCAGGGTCTCCACTATCAGACGCTACCGCGAGAGCCTCGTTGTACCTGGTAGCATAGACGGGAGACAATGTAGTTTCACCATCGATACTGGCGCCACTAGATCCGTTGTACGCCCAGACATGTTGCCAAACAAGTCGGCACTCACTACCAACAAACAGCCTGTGTTGCAGACGGCAAAAGGGGATAGAATACTCGTGCATGGAGAGGCCACTGTTTACATTAGGTTGGGCAGTACTGAGCTACAGGTAAGGGCTGTCGTCGCAGAAATCGTCGACGAATTTATTCTGGGCCTGGATTTAATGGAAGATTTCGATGTCCTATCAGTAGACTTCCAGAATAAGATCTTGAAAATCGGTAACGAAGAGTTGTATTTATCTCCAACAGCAGGCGAAGCTAATCCCAGGGTGAGGCTTATTGTCGACGAGGATACACGGATTCCTGGTAACAGTGAGAAGATTGTCAGAGCCAGACTAGAGAAGAAACTTGATGGTATGTCTGCTCTCATAGCGGAGCCCCTAAAAGATAGACATGATGGTGCCCTCGTCGCACGATGCTTAGTAGACCCGAAGAGGACAATACCCATAAGAGTGGCTAACGTGCAAACTAACAGGGTCACATTGAAGAAAGGTGAGGTTATCGCCACTTGCGAGCCCATTGACCGAGTGACGTTGTCAAGAAAGGTTACACCCACGGCATTAGACAGAAGACTGCCAGTAGAAATGGTAGAGCGGTTCAAGAATTCTTGGGGCCAATTGAACGACATGGAGATGGAAATGGCCCTGAAGTTCGTATTGGAGGAGGCCGATATTTTCGCTCAAGATAAAATCACAGGTCGTACGAGTCTAGTGCAACACAGAATTAATACTGGCGACGCAAGACCAATTAGACAGCCGCCGAGAAGACTGCCTTTTGCCAAGCAATCAGGAATCAAGGCGATGGTTAACGAAATGCTGGAAGATGGTGTGATTGAGGAGTCTAATAGTCCTTGGTCGTCCCCAGTAGTTTTGGTCACCAAGAAAGACGGCACTATGAGATTTTGCGTGGACTATAGGAAGCTGAATGATGTCACCAAGAAAGACAGTTATCCCCTGCCCCGGATCGACGACACTTTGAACACTTTGGCCGGATCAAATTGGTTCTCTACATTAGACCTGAAAAGTGGCTACTGGCAAGTAGAACTCCATAAAGACGATAAGGAGAAGACTGCTTTTTCAACCGGGAATGGGTTGTACCAATTCAAGGTCATGCCATTCGGCTTATGTAATGCTCCTGCCACCTTCGAGCGACTAATGGAGTTAGTGCTGAGAGGACTTACATGGGAAACATGCCTGGTGTATCTCGACGATGTCATGGTGATTGGAAGGACTTTCGATGAACACCTGTCGAATCTGAAGCAGGTTTTCTCCAGGCTGAGAGGTGCCAATCTGCAACTCAATCCCAAGAAATGCGTCCTCTTCCAGAAGAAAGTGAGTTTCCTCGGACATGTCGTTTCTGAGAAAGGGATAGAAACTGATCCAGAGAAAATAAAGGCAGTAAGAGACTGGCCTGTGCCGAAGAACAAACATGAGGTCAGAAGTTTTCTGGGACTTTGCAGCTACTACCGACGCTTTGTGAAGTACTTCAGCAGCATTGCGAAACCTCTGCATAGCCTGACTGAAAATAAGGTTGAGTTCATCTGGTCACCAGATTGCCAAGAGTCTTTTAGAGAACTCAAACATCGTCTTCTCACTGCTCCTATACTGGCTTATCCTCGGGACGAAGGACTGTTCATACTGGACACCGATGCTTCCCAGTATGGCATTGGGGCAGTACTCTCACAGCTCCAAGCCGGAGAAGAAGTTGTGATAGGCTACTTCAGCAAAACGTTCGGAAAAGCAGAAAGAAATTACTGTGTAACCCGGAAAGAACTGCTGGCAGTTGTAAGATCCATCGAACATTTCCACAGCTTCCTGTACGGAAGAACGTTCCGCGTGAGGTCAGATCACTCTGCTCTGCAATGGCTTCTGAACTTTAGAAATCCCGAAGGACAGATAGCACGATGGATAGAGAAACTGCAGAGCTACGACTTCCGGATTGAACATCGAAGAGGAAGAAGTCACGCCAATGCAGACAGCCTGTCAAGAAGACCATGTTCAGTGCATGAATGTAAATTTTGCGAGCGACAAGAGAACAAAGAGATCGACAAAGTAACTCATCAGATCAAACAACTGGTGGCAGGACAGGAGAATAACACCGATCTAGACGTAAATCTTGAATACATCAGAGACGCACAGAAGACAGATCCAGACTTGAAAAATATTAGAGAATGGCTACAAAAGGGGAAAAGACCTGAGTGGCACGATGTGTCCCGGTTTGGGGCGGAGGTTAAAGGCTACTGGCTACAATGGGACTCATTGTGTCTAAAGAATGACATGATCACTCGAAAATGGGAAACTGCCGATGGTAGAGACTGTATATACCAGACCGTTGTGCCAAGTGAGTGCATAAGCAGTGTTCTTCAAGAGTTACACAATAGTAGAAGTGGAGGCCACTTTGGGGTCAACAGGACTCTTGCCAGAGTGAGAGACCGCTTCTATTGGATAAACTGCCGAAGAAGCGTGGAAGAATGGTGCAAAAGGTGTGACCAATGTGCTTCAAAGAAAGGACCAAAGACCCGATCCAGAGGAAAAATGATGCAGTACATCTCAGGTACACCGTGGGAGAGAGTTGCCGTAGACATCGCAGGACCTTTTCCCATCACAGAGACTGGGAACAGATACATAATGGTGGCGATGGACTACTTCTCGAAATGGCCTGAAGTTGCGCCGATCCCCAACCAAGAGGCAACGACCGTAGCAGAAGCCCTGATGAAAAATGTCATATCACGGCATGGCGTACCCTTGGAGATTCACACCGACCAGGGCCGGAATTTCGAATCAGAGGTCTGGAAGAGCCTAATGGACTTGCTAGGCATAAAGAAAACGAGAACAACGCCACTCCACCCTCAATCAGACGGCATGGTAGAACGGCATAACAGGACCATCAATCAGTATCTTGCTATGTTTGTTGACGAGAATCAGAGAACCTGGGACAAGCTGATACCTCTGTTCCTCCTAGCTTACAGAAGCTCTCAGCATGAATCTACCGGCTACACTCCATCGATGATGTTGACCGGCAGAGAGATGCGGCTACCAATCGACATGACGAGACCACCACCGAACGAGGACATAGCGGACTTGGCTACGTTACCTGAGTATGTCGCCGACCTAGAAGGAAAACTGCGCACTATACACAGATGTGTCAGAGACAGGCTCCTCTTAAGCAGTGACCGGATGAAGATGCGCTTGGATCGCAGAGCAACACCCCATACATTCAAGGAAGGTGATGCAGTGTGGCTGTACCAACCAACAAGGAGAAAGGGCCTCAGTCCCAAACTTCAGAAACCATGGGAAGGGCCATACTTGGTGACTAAGAAAATTAACGACCTAGTCTACAGAATCCAGCTGTCTCCAAGAACTAAACCCAAAGTTGTTCACATAGAGAGGTTGAGTCCCTATCGGGGCAACGAACCCCCAAGTTGGCGGCCGGTAAATACTGTTCGGGACGAACAGTCTTAAGGAGGGGGGCAGTGTTACAAAGCACGTCAATAGACGTAGGTGCGGTGTTGTCACATATCCAGAATTTCCCCAACATCTGGGAATTTTTGCACAATCTGGCAACACCGCCTCCCCACCCCCTGGGGGTGCCTGGGGTGACCCCCCTCAGGCGAAGTCTCAACCCTCTAGGACCAAAAATAACGAAGTTACCAACTTGTACCCCGTCGGAACGGATAACTGAGGTCTGCACATTCCGAACACCCTGTATATACATCCTGTATACGCAGAGAACCCTTACACCCTGTATACGCAGAGAGGTCTTATAGTTCGAGAAACACCTCTTGTGTAGCATAGGAGTGGTGACCACATTTGGATCATCCTGTATACACATCCCCCTGTATACACACGGGACCGATCTGTATTCACAGAACCTTCTAGTAAAAGAAGGTCCTGGAAGGTTCTGGAATGGAACGCTCTAGAAAGGAGGGGAAGGTACGGCGAGTATATAAAAGCGAAAGCAAGCCAGCCCGAGTTAGTTCAGTTCAGTAAGAGAATGTGGTAGTGACTTGAAGAAGCAGTGTAAAGTGTTAAGAGGGTAGTGACTGTAGTACCAGATTAGTGACTTTTGTTGAGAGTAGTAATTGTAAGGCCAGTAAATGAAGTGTTTTGTGAGAGAGACATTCTAGAAATATTATTGTACCCATATTTAGAGTGTAAATAAAGTTGTTTTGTTAAAATTTAAAGTCTCACTTATCCAGAACCCGGAGAAAACGTAACAATGTGAACATTCCACAGCATTATGTAACAGTAACTGAATAAAGATAATATGGCAAAGTAGTTTCGCCTGCTTTGTTGGGACTCTATAGAGAAGCGCAACAACAGACAGCTCTGTAGTGTTCCAATAACCAAGTAGATATCAGCTCTATACGCCAGCATCTTGAGAAACAGACGCTGAACATCCTCTAGTGCATCCCTATGAACGCTATAATAGGGACCCAAGCTACTGCAGCATACTCCAAATGCGGTGTTGCATAGACTCAGTAAAGTTTTCATAGTTTCTGATGATATAGCCCAAGGTCTTTGAGATTATTTCTGAATGTCATCACATCTCGATTTGACATGGTTAAGGGAATAATTAAAAGGCTTTTCTCCCAGACAATTCGTTTAATGCGTTTCAGCCCTTATCGAGCCATTTTCATGGGTTAAGACTTATTCCTGTCTTTATTTACAGAAAATGTGCTATATGAGATGTTGCAAAAGTTTTGGTTTTTCATGTATTGTCTTCAGATTTCTAGACGTAAATAGCATTGAACAAGAGAACAGAAACATTACCAGGCTTGACGTAGCTAGAGGATGAATATAAACGCTTTTTATTTATTTTATCAAAGAGCAAAATGAAGTCACAGATGGGGCAGTCTGATTATTTGCTTTTAGTAGATATGCTATAACCTGACATTTAACGATATTCAGTTGCAACTCATTTTGGCAGGACCAGATATATATATATATATATATATATATATATATATATATATATATATATATATATATATATAAATATATATATATATATATATATATATATATATATATATATATATATATATATATATATATATATATATATATATATATATATATATTCTACACAAAGTTTCCTGTAGCTTAAAGCAATCATTAAAGTTGTTAATGGTATGAAAAATCTTCAAGTCATCGGTGTAAAGCAGGTGACGAACTTCAAGGACGTCAGTGATGACACTGATAAATAAATTAAAAAAAGAGAGGACCTAAAACAGATCCCTGCGCCACGCCTGACGCAGCCAAAATCTCGACAGAGCGAAATCCACACTAAAAAGCAGAATAGACTACCAATAAGGTATGAGCTAAAAAACCTCAACAGCATAGGAGAGAACTCGTATCAATCAAGCTTCCGAAGTAGAATATTGTGATTCAGTCTGTCAAAGGCCTCAAAGAAATCCAAGTAGATAACGCCAGTGAGAGATCCCCTGTCCATTGCTGCACTTATGTAGTCTGTAATTTGTTAATTGATAGACGTAGAATAAAATAAATAAAACCATGCTGAATCTCTGAAATTGAATGTTTAAACATGATACAATCATTCAGAACAAATTTGAACACCTTTCAAGAATTATTCATGATGATGATTTGTCTATGATTTTCAACCTGGGTTGAAGCACTTTTTTAGGGACTACAAGTTATGAAGTAAACAATGTCAAAATGAGTGCAAAGTAACACCGCTCAATATTGTGGTATAACATTTTAAACTATTAAAGACAGTACATACAGTAGTTTAATCTTTTTTTATCATTATTATTTGGTTTTTAAAATTTCATATATTTTATACATATTATTAATTGTTAATAAATGGTAATAAGATCAACTTTATATTGACCTGTTAACAGAAATTAATTTTTATTACTAACAATAAACTTTACTTGGTGGCCCCCATTTTTTTCACTACCTGAGCTTTTCTAATACTGAAAATTTAGGGAATGTTTTATTTATGAGCTACCTCTAAATAAAATGGACTTTTGGATTTTACCACATAGGAATAATGCAAGGCCATTGATATATTGATTTATGACATGATTTGGCAGGTTTGTACCACTTGTTTAGTTACGAGCACAAAAGTGGATATGTGATACAACATCTTAAATTCATTTTTAGTAATGCTTGAGTGAGAGATATTACATGTAGATATAGCATGACTAATAAAATCACTAAGAGAGCCTAAGAGTATCACAATTAGATTAGATGCAGTTTCTGTTTAATATCTAAAATAAGAATAATAATACCTAAGTAGTAACACTATAACTTTTAACTATAAAAATAAATACTTATAAGATTTATATAAAATAACTTAATAATAATGACTTTTTGAAGTAACATAAAACAATATATATTCGCTTGCTCTTATATATTATAAAATATGTACAAGAAAAATCGTCAAATAAAATTTAGATTAGGTAGGATTTAGGACTGCTTTGTCTTACATCAACCTGAATATAGGTATTTTTTGCGTGTGTTATTTTTCAACTAATGAAGTAGCTTTTTCCTGTATCAGAGAAGCCTATCCTTAGCACCCATAGATCAAAATCAGTTAATATATGATTATGTAATATCATCTAAAATTATCTATAACCTTAATAAAGTTTGATAAAAATTTAAACTTACTTTAAGCAAAGATAGCAACTAACAAACTGTCAGGCTGTAGATAAACTAGGGGAGAACGAGCCACTATGAAACATGTTCACTATCTTTATTTTTGTTTTGTTTTTACTTATTGTATTTAATATTTTGTGCTTCTTTTTATATATAATTTGGCTCTATCTCTATGACTTGATTTCCTTGATGATAAAGTTAACTATCTTTATGAGAAAATTAGTGTAGGTGTGGCGTGCTATGTTCTGGTAGTTGCCAGGAAGACACCTAACTTCCCTTGCTGGTTCCCTGGGGAATTGATCAACAAAATTCTGCTGAAAAAGAAAGCACACGCCATCTACAAAACAAAACGGACAAAACAATCCTATGACCATTTCCGGAAACTAAGACAAGAATGTAAGATTTCATTCTTTAACAATAAATTTTACTGTCTGGAAGAAGCCTTTCATTAAGTATTATAATTAAGAATGTAAGAGTTTGGGAGCGATCTGCTACAGAAATTACACATCCAGAATGGAAAATCTGATCAATTCCAATGCGAAGCAATTTTGGAACATCATCAGAAGTAAACGTCGAAACGATATTGATATTCCATCCACAATGGAGTGGAATGGGCGAACAGCCAACAGTGGAGATGAAATAAGCAACTTATTTGCCTCCTTCTTTGAGAGTATATATGTGTCAAACCCCAGTCCACATATTCCATCTGCTCAAATTGATACTGAAGAAAAAAAAAAACCATGTAGATCTCTCCAACGTGACTGAGACTTTTGGAGATGTTTTCAGGGAAATTCTACAACTAGATGTGAAGAAGGGTGCCGGCCCAGATGGCATACCCAATCAATTCCTTAAAAACTGTGCATTGGGTATGTGCGATCCTATCACCCACATATTTAGTGTCTCACTACAAACTGGCTGCTTTCTCTGGGGATGGAAACTCTCTTACGTAAGCCCAATTCATAAGTCTGGAAGTAGAACTAATGCAACTAAATATCATCCAATATGTATCCAGTCTGCAATGTCCAAGCTTTTCGAGAAGATCGTGTTGCCGCAGCTTGCATTTGTCTTCAAGATAACTACCAAACACCATGGTTTCTTCAGTGGCAGGTTCACGGCCACGAACCTTTTCCTATACACAGACTATATACTCAAATCTCTAAACAGAGGTGACAGTGTCCATGCTATTTATACGGACTTTAGCAAAGCATTATTTGATACGGTTGATCACGAGATTCTAGTCAACAAACAATTCCGATGCGAAGCAATTTTGGAACATCATCAGAAGTAAACGTCGAAACGATATTGATATTCCATCCACGATGGAGTGGAATGGGCGAACAGCCAACAGTGGAGATGAAATAAGCAACTTATTTGCCTCCTTCTTTGAGAGTATATATGTGTCAAACCCCAGTCCAAATATTCCATCTGATCAAATTGATACTGAAGAAAAAAACAATGTAGATCTCTCCAACTTGACCGTGACTTTTAGAGATGTTTTCAGGGAAATTCTACAACTAGATGCGAAGACGGGTGCCGGCCCAGATGGCATACCCAATCAATTCCTTAAAAACTGTGTATTGGGTCTGTGCGATCCTATCACCCACATATTTAGAGTCTCACTACAAACTGGCTGCTTTCTCTGGGCATGGAAACTCTCTTACGTAAGCCCAATTCATAAGTCTGGAAGTAGAATTAATGCAACTAACTATCGTCCAATATGTGTTCAGTCTGCAATGTCCAAGCTTTGCAAGAAGATCGTGTTGCTGCAGCTTGCATTTGTCTTCAAGAATGTGATAACTACCAAACAGCATGGTTTCTTCGGTGGCAGGTCCACGGCCACGAACCTTTTCCTATACACAGACTATATACTCAAATCTCTAAACAGAGGTGACAGTGTCTATGCTATTTATACGGACTTTAGCAAAGCATGATTTGATACGGTTGATCACGAGATTCTTGTCAACAAACTGCAAAAATATGGGGTTAGTGGAATGGCACTCAGGAGGTTGCAGTCGTATCTGGAGGGTAAACGGCTGCAGGTGAGAGTCAATGGCCATGTTTCCAGGGGATACAATGTTTCCTTGGGAATCCCGTAGGGTTCTCACTTGGGTCCCATACTTTTCAACATCTTCATCAACGACATTGGCGACAACTTTGAGTCAAAATTTCTCCTCTACGCTGATGACCTAAAAATCTACAGATGCATTGAAAACACAAGTGACGCCGATTCACTCCAGCGGGATATCGACAGGTTGAGCAGCTGGTGTATCAAAAATAAGCTCAGCCTCAACATAGAGAAGTGTACATGTATGTCCTTTTCACGTTCACGCGACCGAAATCCTATTACTTATTTTCTGAATGGCCAACTTCTCCGGAAACCATGTCCACCAGAGACCTGGGTGTCATTATCGACAACAAGCTTACATTCCATCAGCACCTAGACAAGATTACCCTTCAGGCGTACTGTACCATAGGTTTCATTACTAGATCTGGCGGGGATTTCGAGAATATTCACACTTTAATCCGACTCTACTCATCGCTGGTAATACCTATCCTGGATTACTGTTTGCTAGTATGGCCTCCTCGATTCGGACGTGAGTACAGTCGAGATTCATTTAAACATATATCACATCGTATGCACAATGGTAATAACTCAGCGATGACGAAATCTGCGCCCAACAGCCTGTCAAATCGCAGAATAGTCACAGACCTAGCATACTTCTACAAGGTTATCAATGGACTTATTGACTCGCCTGAGAGTTTGGGACTAATTGGACTTATCTGCCCTAGACCTGGGCTGAGGCCATCTCGACTGATTGAAACTACCAAAACATCCAAAGGCTACGTGCATTATGGACCACATAACAGAATAGCTGGTGTTGTCAATGAATACTGTGGGAGCATTGATTTTTTTGGAAATAATCTGGCCTCGTTCACTTCAGGCGTCAAGGGTGCGGTATTGAAGAACTGGTAATTGTTTCATTATATAGTCTCGTTACGCATCACCCTTGTTGCTTGTCTTCTTCTCCTTCGTGTATAAAGCCGATTGGCGTATAAGTTAGTCCATAAATAAATAAATAAATAAATAAATTTTGACAGGCTCCCTTTGACTTTATCAGTTCATACTGTAAAATTAACATCAACCGAGGTTGTGGCATTGTATTTGAGCAAGTTGAATGCCTGCACGTTTCGCCCTTCGGAGGGGGCGTGAAGCTGTCTAAAAAAGATTACCCCACCTCATCACACTCAGTACACATTTTTCTCCCTCAGGGCTCTTCCGCGACTTTGCAGCCCCGATAGCACTGCAGCCTTTGACTTATTGTGCATCAGTACACATTACTAAACTGCAAAAGTGTTAAATTAGAACAAATGAGTTTATTTTCAGAGATAGGTGCGTTCGCTGGACCAATGCACCAGAAGAAAAAACTGATTTATGTAGATACATTTGATGTAATAAATCCGATATTCACTGTGCAGTAAATGCAATGCAGACAGTCCAATTCATTGGATGTGCCCAGTGTAATAAATTCAATGTGCCCGGTGCAATAAAATGTTACTCTACTCTTTTTCCCGTAGGGCTCGTCCGAGGCCTTGCCGCTCCGATAGCATTGCAACCTTTGGTTGATTGTGCATACCCTTAGTCTTACTCCACCCATTCCAAAATCACTGTGTCTTGAACTAGTCTGCACAGAGATTGGTAGGGTGAAGTTTTATATTGCTCTCTCTCCGGTCTAGACTGACCATAGATCAGTTGTCTTTTGCAGTCCAGAGCTTTACACTCGCACAAGATGTGCTGGGCTGATTCCTCCCCCTCGCTGCAGAGTATGCATGCGAGGTCCCCTTCGAACCGCCCTATTTTATGCAGGTGTTTCTTGACGGCCATGTGTCCCGTCAAGAGACCTGTTGTGTTTCTGAGCTGTCCTCTGCTAAGATTTAGCAGCTCCACAGCTCTCTTTGAACTGGGTCCGTCAATTATTGACTTCCCATGTCTGAGCCCTGGACAGTCTGCCCAATACACCTTGTGTTGGTTTCTGACCCAGGACTTAATGGCTCCCCTGGCAGTGCTCTTTGTCATGCCCAGAGCCGGTTCTGGTCTGTAGGGCGGGCAGATCCAGCAACACCTCCATGGCGGCTGGGGTTGAAGGCATGGCCCCTGTGATGCCTAGGCAAAGCCATCCTTTGGATCTTGACTAGTTTTTGTTTGCCACTGGATTGTGTCACCTTAGGCCACCAGACCAGTGCCGCGTATGTTAACGATGGTCTGACCACCCTTGTGTACAGCCAGTGGGCCATACTAGGTCTTAGTCCCCACGTTTTTCCATATAGCCGCCTAGTGACGGCTAAGGTCATGATTGCCTTACGCAGTATTTATCCAATGTGACCATTCCAGGTTAGCTTAGAGTCCAATACGACCCCAAGATATTTTACCTCCCTGGCCATTGGAATGCTCCTACCATATAAAGTGAGAGTTCTGTTGCTGTCGCACTTCCTCCTCCTCGTAAACGGCACGACGGTTGCTTTCTCGGGGCTCACCCCAAGCCCTTGACTAACCGTCCACCCTTCCACCACTTTCAGTGCAGTCTGCATGCGCTCCCACACTGACTGTGTAACCTACTTCATCACACATTTAGTACATGTTATAAATTGATAAAAGTATTAAAATAAAAGAAATGACTCCCATTTTTCCACACGTGTCTTTTGTCAAATTTCTAAAAATTCCTGTAAAGTGAAGGATATTTCAAAAGACGCAAAAATGAGACTTTTTGTATTATATCATTCGTAGGCTTGCCTGAAATTTAAGTGGCATACTACAAATATAAATAAACAGTTCTAAAAACTGTTAAAAGATTAGACTTCTCCTAATGTGTTAAGTTCAAATAGGCAAAAAGCACATCTAAATCCTTACCTAATTAAACCAATTGAAGAATTAAAAAAAGAAAATTTTAAAAAGCAAATTAGCATAAATTAAGTACAGCAAATAGTCAAGCAATAAAAAGAAATAATATAAATCACATATAAATAATATAAACATTATTAATCGGCATGTGCAGATTTACACAGCTGATATAACAAGAATTGTGTACTCAGAGGTCCCCATTGTCGATCGCTCTATTGAGATCGGTAACCAACCTGCCAAGGACTTCTCTGTATTCCGAATCAGCTTTGAAGATGCTGTCGAGAAAGTGGTCATTGGTGAAGAAAGAGAAGACACTGTCTATCCGGGCTACTGACTTATCTGTCAGATGTTTGGTCACGATGGTGTGTAGGCACTTGTGGGACTCGGTCAGTGCTTGTGTTATGTAGTTGCGATCGTAGCTGAAGTCGACTTCGTAAAATGATATTATAGCCATCGCTGCCATACGGAACTTGCTCTTGAAACGATCTGCCAGTTTCATGTCCTCAGCGCTCAGAAGGCCATTCCGGTGCAATACTCCAAGTTTTATCACCACTTTAATAATATTCTTCACGAGTTTTTCTGCTTCTTTCTTGTTGTTTGACTGAAATTAAAAATTGGTATAAAAGGTCTAGTACTCGTAGTTATTTATACAAATAAGATACATCTTCAAGCTTAAAGACACAATTGGTCTGTGATAAAAGCATGATGTCGGGGTATATTGCTTTGTTTTTGGTATGATGTTTGCTTCATTTTTACTTACATGATAAAGGATCAGGCAGAACACTCAATCAATTAAGAGTTCTGGACGCAGCAAGTGCGTTATGGTAGTGAATTGTTATTAAATGCTTCAAATTTGAATAACTCAAATTTCTATACACTTAGAAAGTTGAATTTTGGTATGTAGTAAGGTCTTTCCCAAGGCAACATATCCACCAAATTTTATTAAAATGGCTTTGTAATTTCAGGAGAATTTTTTTTTTCGAAAGAAAACATTTTCCCGGAAAACCTTGTCCGGTTTTCCTGGATAACGAACTCATCCAAGCCATTAATAAAAGAAAGGCACTTGCCGAGTTTGATCGAAATCGGTTAGTTATTTTTTGAGTTATCGGTTGGATATGTATATATATATATATATATATATATATATATATATATATATATATATATATATATATATATATATATATATATATATATATATATATATATATATATGAGACATGCTTGGTTCTCGGGTTAAACCGCGTCCAGAATTTATGGAAACTCGACGTTTCGGCTCCTGTTTTGGAGCCATTTTCAAGAGGTAAAGGAAATATGTAAGGACACTCTAAGGCCTCAATCTGCCTACTCCTTAGAGTGATGGACAAAGGTGGTTAAAGGAAATATGTAAGGACACTCTAAGGCCTCAATCTGCCTACTCCTTAGAGTGGTGGACAAAGGTGGGTAAAGGAAATATGTAAGGACACTCTAAGGCCTCAATCTGCCTACTCCTTAGAGTGATGGACAAGGGTGGGTAAAGGAAATATGTAAGGACACTCTAAGGCCTCAATCTGCCTACTCCTTAGAGTGGTGGACAAAGGTAGGTAAAGGAAATATGTAAGGACACTCTAAGGCCTCAATCTGCCTACTCCTTAGAGCGGTGGGTAAAGGTAGGTTGGGTTGTTGTAGCTCGATTACGGGGCCTCAATCTGCCTACTCCCCAAATCTCGCCGGAGATCGTCTGTGAGGTCTTAGTGTGTTCAACCCTAGGCCTCAGAGAGATCTTAGGGTTGAACACACTAAGACCTCACAGACGATCTCCGGCGAGATTTGGGGAGTAGGCAGATTGAGGCCCCGTAATCGAGCTACAACAACCCAACCTACCTTTACCCACCGCTCTAAGGAGTAGGCAGATTGAGGCCTTAGAGTGTCCTTACATATTTCCTTTACCTACCTTTGTCCACCACTCTAAGGAGTAGGCAGATTGAGGCCTTAGAGTGTCCTTACATATTTCCTTTACCCACCCTTGTCCATCACTCTAAGGAGTAGGCAGATTGAGGCCTTAGAGTGTCCTTACATATTTCCTTTACCCACCTTTGTCCACCACTCTAAGGAGTAGGCAGATTGAGGCCTTAGAGTGTCCTTACATATTTCCTTTAACCACCTTTGTCCATCACTCTAAGGAGTAGGCAGATTGAGGCCTTAGAGTGTCCTTACATATTTCCTTTACCTCTTGAAAATGGCTCCAAAACAGGAGCCGAAACGTCGAGTTTCCATAAATTCTGGACGCGGTTTAACCCGAGAACCAAGCATGTCTCACATTAAAGACCGCGGAAATCTTTCTGAACATATATATATATATATATATATATATATATATATATATATATATATATACATATATATATATATATATATATATATATATATATATATATATATATATATATATATATATATACAGGGTTACAACTAATTAATTGCTTACTATTGGCATCTCAGTAACAGTAAGATATGCAGAGTTGGTTAAATTACCAAAAAGTTGCTTCAATTTTAGTTGATCCAATACCTGAAAACAAATTTCGGTCGGTCGTTCCTGAAATATCCTGAAAAAACTGAAAAACTCAATTTTCAAAATTTTACAATAAATCTCTTATTATCAAAAATAGGCTCCTAATTTTTTCTTTGTGAGCATAATTTGATATGAGCAATCAACTGACGGCATCAGAATGGACGTACCTACTCTAATTTTTCCGCAGCGATAGTCAACTTTTTTTTCTCTTATGGCCGCCATATTGGATTTTTAATTTTTCAGATGGAAAAAAATCACCTTTCGAATGATATAACACACTTCATATTTTTCTTTATAAACATTGAACAAATAAATAACAAAGTAAGTATGGTCGCAAATATCAAGTAGGTCTGTGTCATTGTTTTGTAATTTGTTGTTACGATTTATTTGAACTGTCAGTTTGAAATCTTCTACTCGATTTATGCATGAAAAACATTTTATTTCAAGACTTGTGTTAAATCTGTTCTAAAATTGTATTTCAAAAATGGTTCACTTTACTGTGGAAGAGAGAAGAGATATGTATAAAGCATACATCCGAAGTTTTAGAAATTCGACCCGTGCTTCTCATTTATAGCAAGAAAAATATCCAGAACTTGTGCAGCCAAGTTGCCATATTTTCGCCAGAATAGCAAGAGTGATGGATGAAACTGGTACTTTGATGAGAAAGCGTGTTCCCTACAATGTGGAACCCAGTGCTCACGAAATCAATGCTCTTGCTCAAGTCAATATAAATTCCAATTGATCCACAACACATATTGCGAGAGAATGTGGAATAAGCCAGCAGCTATCGCCGAAGATTCTGAAAAAATACAAATACCATCCCTATAAATATACACCATAGTGCAAGCATTTTATGAGCCAGATCAAGACCAGCGGTTGCAGTTTTGCCAATTGGTTTACTAAGAAGTTGCAAATACACAATGCTTTCACAGCTAACATATTGTGGTCGGATGAGAGTACATTTACAAATAACAGTTTGTTTAATAGACAGAATCGTCGTTACTGGAGTACAGAGAATCCTCATCTTTCATAAGAGTCGCGACATCAAAATAGGGTGAGTCTAAACGTTTGGTGTAGCCTTTTGGACGATACAGTTATAGGGCCATTTTTCATAAGTGATAGGTTAAATGGCGACGGATACCTTCATCTGTTAACTAATAGCCTTATGGATTTTTTTATAACCTCCCTTTGCAACAAAGAGCCAACATATGGCTTTAGCAAGACGGTGCACCTGCACGCAATTGCCAAGCCGTAAAAGCTTATGTAGACCAGACGCTTGAAGATAGATGTATAGGCAATAATAGACCCGCTCGCATGCCGAGAAGATCCCCAGATCTAACCCCAATGGACTATTTCCTCTGGGGATATGTCAAAAATTAAGTTTATTTTGAGCATTTTGACAACTAAGAAGAGTTAAAGAATATTATAATAGATAACATTTGCTCCATATCTCCTGTTATGATAAGATCAGCAACACAGGGTATGCGCGAGAGGGTTCGTCAATACATAAAAAGAAACTCTGGACGCAGCAAGTGCGTTATGGTAGTGAATTTTCATAAAAATGTTTTTAATAGAAAATATGTGTTTTAAAGAAAGCAGGCACCAAATTTGGTTACCAGTATAATCTATATATTAGAACCAATGTACCAAGTTTCATCAAAATAACTTTATTTTTTGAAAATGTACAAAAATTTCCGAAAGTAAACTTAAATTGTTCCCGAAAAAACAGGTTTTCTGGTCAACCTTATAGGTTAATAGCAAATTGATTCAAAATTTGAAGCATTTAATGAAAATTCGCTACCATAACGCACTTGCTGCGTCCCGAATTTCTTTTCTTACAAATATGTATTATATTTCGATGGAGAATACAAAAATGCAATAACATAGGGCGTGATCGATTAAAAAATTCACTAAAAATAAAAGAAAATTTGAATCACCAACGATTTATGGGCCACCTGTAATTGTGGAAATATTTTTTAAGATGTAGCTTAAGACACCCTACAATTAATGTATACAACTTTTTTTCGTAACTTGCATAATAACGGATATATTGCGCTTTAATGATTTTTTACGAAAATTCGACAAAAATTATATAGCATTAAACGATAAATTCTATAGCCAACACTACTGCTAAAGCATCAGAGGAGGGGTCTATTTGAGATGAATTTTCTGGGAATATTTTAGTAAAATGAAGGACAATGACGATTGAAACTAAGAGCTCAGGCTTTGTAAAACATTATTCTTGAGACATTTTCCTTCCATATATCATATTAATTTCAGGTTCATTGCCTAAATATTAACAATTTTGACGTTTAAAATCGCGACTTTGACGTTTTGAGGTTAACCCAAATTTATTTTTCTTTAAATGCCTAAATTTTGGTAGGTAGGTTACCTATAATGATATAAACCCGTGTACCAAATTTCGTTGCCCTTACTTTGTTAATTCCGGAGATATAATTTTTTTTCGATTTTTTTCGAAGGAAAACACAAAATTTTCCGGGAAAACCTCGGCGGATTTTCCTGGCTAACGAACTTATCCAAGCCACTCGCGAAAGGAAGGTACTCACCTAATTTTATCAAAATCGGTTCATTATTTTTTTAGTTACAGGTGTGACACATAAATATATAAACATATATATATATATATATATATATATATATATATATATATATATATATATATATATATATATATATATATATATATATATATATATATATATATATATATATATATATATATATAAACATATAAAGTCTGAAACTGACCTCGGATTTGGGTTCCAGGGGTCCTAAATAGCGGTCATTTGAAGAAATTTTTTCAAAATTCAAAAGTCGAGATCTCATCATTAGTGAATTTTTTTAAAGAAAATTCACTAATAACAATGTAAAACATTTTGAGCATCTTCATTACACGCATTTATTAGTTAGTAGGAAGTATTTGTCATGTATTGTTAGTTTGTTTATTCACTAGTTCTAAGTTTCAATAGTATCTATGGTTAATATGTTTTTATTCTGTGAATTAAAATCTTCTGTGCTGACATTTTGACAAATAACGAATGTTGATAATAAAATGACACATACCTATTTGATATTTGCGACCATAATTAGTTTTTTATTTATTTGTACATTGTTTATGAAGACAAATATGAAGTGTGTTATATCATTCTAAAGGTGATTTTTTTTGCCATCTGGAAAAATAAAAATCCAATATGGCGGCCATAAGAGAAAAAAAGTTGACCATCGCTGCGCAAAAATTAGAGCAGATACGTCCATTCTGATGCCGTCAGTTGATTGCTCATATCTAATTATTCTCATATAGTAAAAATTAGGAGCCCATTTTTGATAATAAGCGATTTATTGTAAAATTTTGAAAATTGAGTTTTTCAGTTTTTTAAGGATATTTCAGGAACGAATCGACGCATTCAAAATTTGTTTTCAAATATTAAATCAGCTAAAATATACGCAACTTTTTGGTAATCTAACCAACTCTGCATCTCTTACCGTTACTGAGATGCCAATAGTGAGCAATTAATTAGTTGTAACCCTGTATATATATATATATATATATATATATATATATATATATATATATATATATATATATATATATATATATATATATATATATATATATATATATATATACAGTGCACGGCGTATCGAGCGTCCATTAGAAGTATCTACAAAACTATACCGATTTTTAATCTGAAAATTTGGTCACTTGGGTTTTCTGGATAGCTGAATTTAACAAAAATATACACGTCATCATACCACTTCCGGTTATACCGGAAGTGGTTACTAACTTTGTTTTTTCAAATGAAACATGACATTTTTGAGTAGAGTTTTGGATTTATCGTAAAATTTTAGGTTGACTTTTGATAACATACCATATGTAAAAAATCAGCCGTTTTGGAGTTATATCGATTTTTTTAAAACTTAAAAAAAAATTATGTATGTATATTGAGTGGTATATCTGCGGCAAATATGATGTCAGCGATTTGCAATTTCGTCTGTGGTTTTTCAAGATACAAGAGTATCGTGAAAATAGGCAAATGCGTTGATAGCATATACAGGGTGGAAGAAATTCACATACCAACTTGGACAATTTCGGACCCCTATAACTGGCTTACTTCAAATGGAACACCCTGTATATTTTTATCTTATTGCTTAGATATTTGCATTATCTTTCGATTTATATCAGCATGTCCTATACCTAAATGCAACAGTTATCCAGATACTGGAACATTTGTATAATGATAATGTTATAAGGCTAAGGGTGCACAATATTTCAGTAGAGTGCCTTGACGGAAATGTTATTCTTCATGAACTTCAATAATTATTAATTGTTGGACACCCCATAGAACAAAATTATAAATGAGAATACCATAATAATAATCTGTTTAGGCAACTAGATAAACAATTTATTAAGTACTACACAACTAAACCAATGAAAGTGAGAAAAAATGTGGCAACTGGAATGATAAGGAACAATCTAATAAGTAACATGTATATAAACAATGGGTGTTCAAGAAAGATGTTCAAAAGTAGCTCCATTTTTTAGCAAACAGCAATTAATTCGCCTTAAAATTTCATTGCTCGTAGCACGTTTTATACTTTCTCTGCTTATTTCATTGAAGGCGGCACGTACTCTTTCTTGCATATTCTCCTTTGTGGTTATAGGGTCTTTATAAACTTTATTTTTAATAAAGCCCCATATGAAAAAATCTAATGGAGTTAAGTCAGGGGAGCGTGGTGGAAATTTGTAGGGCCCATTGTTCGCAATCCACTTCCCACTGAACATTTCTTCTAATGTCGCACTGACTTGATGAGTAGTATGTGGTGGAGCACCGTCCATTTGATAAAAAGCGTTTGATCTTTCCCTAATTTCTAAAGTTTCTAAAGCATCTCTCACTACGTTTTTTAACAACCACACATATCGATCCCCTGTTAAGTTTTCGTTATAAAAATACACACACAAAATACGAGAGTCTTTGACGGCACAGAACACATTAAAGCTCCACCGGTTTTGGTAATTTCTTTCTCTGCAGATATGCGGATTTTCTGCAGCCCAGTAATGACTGTTATGGCGGTTACACACGCCGTTTTTTGTAAACTTTGTTTCATCAGTCCATATTATACTTTTGACAAAGTTATCGTCTTCTTGAATTCTTGTCAGCAACCACTCACAGTAATTCACACGACACAATAAATCTTCAGTTTTCAAATTCTGAACCAAATGGAGCTTAAAAGGTCGCCAATTATACTTTCTTAAGATTCTGTGGATAGACCTGGTTGATATTCTAAGATCCCTTTCAGCCTCTTGTAGGGAATTTTCAGGATACGAATGGAAGTATCCTAGTACCATGGCTTCATCGTCTTCGGTATAACGGTTTTGCCTGCTAACAATTGGTTGAAAGGAACCAAACTTTATACAATTATTAAGCAGACGTTTGATGGTATGTTTATTCGGTCTGGGGCGATCTTGATACCTTTCAGCGAAAACTCGGCAGGTTCTACTCATAATGCGATTGCATTCGCCGTATGTAACTAATAAATTTAGAAAATCTTCATTAGAAAACCCCAAACGCGACATATTTGTTGATTGTTATAAACAACTGTCATGAAGTAATGGCGTTGCTAAGAATAATATTTCCGTCAAGGCACTCTACTGAAATATTGTGCACCTTATAACATTATCATTATGCAAATGTTCCAATATCTGGATAACTGTTGCATTTAGGTATAGGACATGCTTATATAAATCGAAAGATAATGCAAATCTCTAAGCAATAAGATAAAAATATACAGGGTGTTCCATTTGAAGTAAGCAAGTTATAGGGGTCCGAAATTGTCCAAGTTGGTATGTGAATTTCTTCCACCCTGTATATGCTATCAACGCATTTGCCTATTTTCACGATACTCTTGTATCTTGAAAAACCACAGACGAAATTGCAAATCGCTGACATCATATTTGCCGGAGATATACCACTCAATATACATACATAATTTTTTTTTAAGTTTTAAAAAAATCGATATAACTCCAAAACGGCTGATTTTTTACATATGGTATGTTATCAAAAGTCAACCTAAAATTTTACGATAAATCCAAAACTCTACTCAAAAATGTCATGTTTCATTTGAAAAAACAAAGTTAGTAACCACTTCCGGTATAACCGGAAGTGGTATGATGACGTGTATATTTTTGTTAAATTCAGCTATCCAGAAAACCCAAGTGACCAAATTTTCAGATTAAAAATCGGTATAGTTTTGTAGATACTTCTAATGGACGCTCGATACGCCGTGCACTGTATATATATATATATATATATATATATATATATATATATATATATATATATATATATATATATATATATATATATATATATATATATATATATATATATATATATATATATATATATATATATATATATATATATACATATATATATATATATATATATATATATACATATATATATATATATATATATATATATATATATATATATATATAAACATATAGAAATTGAAACTGACCCCGGATATGGGTTCTAGGGGTCCTAGTTCGCGCTCATTTGAACATTTTTGTGCAAAGTCTCATCATTGATACCTCTCTATTAGTGAATTTTAAAAAATAAAAATTCACTAAAAATAGGCCGACTCTTGAGTAGTGTGTAAATGATGTCTACTTTACAAATGGTTTGGCTATTAATTAAAGTTATTAACAATTAACCTTTCAGGTTTAGGGTAAATAGAGCATGTTGGGGTTATTTTGTGGTGAAAATAGTCTGACAAGGGTTAAAAAGTCTGGACGCAGCAAGTGCGCTATGGTAGTGAATTTACATAAAAATGTTTTTAATATCTACATAATGCCTTTTGAATTTTGAAACAGTGCGAACTAGGACCCCTAGAACCGATGTCCTGGGTCAGTTTCAATATATATATATATATATATATATATATATATATATATATATATATATATATATATATATATATATATATATATATATATATATATATAAATCACACCGATAACTCCAAAAATAATAGGGCGATTTTGATCAAATTTGGCATGTATCTTCCCTTTGTTTTGGCTTCGATAAATTCGTTAGCCAAGAAAATCGAACCAGGTTTTCCTAGGAAATTTTAAGGTTTTTTTCGAAAAAGATTTTTATCTCAAAATATAAAAAAGCTATGGTAATCAAATGTGCTAGGTAGGTTTACGATATAAAGAGTAAACTATACACCAAAATTTAGATTTCGATGTTACAAGAAAAAAAACTTATAATATGTTTAATCGAACACGCCTTATATTATTGCATTTTCCATCGAAATATAATGCATGTTTGTAAAAAAAGAAATCGGGACGCAGCAAGTACATTATGGTAGCTAACTTTCATTAAATGCTTCAAATGTCTATAGCTCAATGTGTTATTAACCTAAGGTTCGTTGGCCAGGAAACCAGTTTTTTCAGGAACATTTTGTACATTTTCAAACAATAAAGTAATTTTGATGAAATATGGCACATTATCTCTATTAGATGGGTTATACTGGTAACCAAATTTGATGCATGCTTTCTTTAAAAAAAGACATTGCTATTAAAAACATTTTGATTCAAATTCAGTACCATAACGCACGTGCAGAGTTCACACTTTTTAAAAATAAAACCAGACATCAAATTTGGTTACCAGTATAACCTATATACAGTGGCGGCTTGTGATATAAAAAATTGAGGGGCACTAACTCTAATAGACAAGTTGTTGGAAATACCTAAGAGCCAAGTTCAAGGTCATTTACTTTTTTTTAAACACATTTTATTTCAAAAACAGCTATGTAGTAATAAGTAAAATACAAACGAAACAGAACAGTTTATTTCTTTCGGGATAACCACATAACTACGTAAACTTGTCATACACGTTTATATTAACATATCTAGTAAATTGGCTCAATTTTCCTGGAGTCGATTTTTATATCCAACTTTGCGGTGGGCCTGTCAAGTCTTTTTATAGCTATTTTAACCTCATAATTTAAAGATCTCTTATCAAAAATAAAGGGCACTGATGAATTCATTTTTAAATAGATTATATGCCACACGTTACTAAAGTAAAGTCCCTGAGGCCAATAAGTCTCATGTCCTTCTTGCTAAAAACAATGAAAAACTGCTCGACCGGCACATTAGGGGCAGTGTACTGGAAGTATATCCCCTACACTGCGGACAATATGCATACAGAGCATGAGTCTCAACAGAAACAGCACTGCACCAACTGGTGCTGAAACTGGAGAACAGGGAGGTGGCGCCGTGGGCCTTCCTAGACGTAGAGGGGCCTTAAGCAACACCTCATTCGGATCGGTACTGGCAGCTGTCAGGGAGCGTGGAATAGAGGAGACCTGCTGCAGGTGGATTGGCTCCATGCTCAGGGACTTCACTTCACTCGCGGGAGGGACTCTGCTGGCGGGGGTCTCGGCAGGGTGTCCGCAGGGGAGCGTTCTATCTCCCCTGCTCGGGTGCCTAGTCGTGGACGGCCTGCTAGCGAGGCTATCGGGAGGGGGGTACGAGGTACAGGGCTATGCGGACGACATTGTCATCATAGTCTGAGGAAACGTTACACAGTCAGTGTGGGGGCGCATGCAGACAGCACTGAAAGTGGTGGAAAGGTGGACGGTTGGCCAAGGGCTCGGGGTGAGCCCCGAGAAATAACCGTCATACAAGAAAGATGAAGTGGGAGAGCCACAGAACTCTCACTCTATATGGTAGAAACATCTCAATGGCCAGGGAGGTAAAATATCTTGGGGTAGTATTGGACTCTAAGCTAACCTGGAATGGACATGTTGAAAAAATACTCCGTAAGGCAGTTATGACCCTAGCGTTCACTAGGCGACTATATGGAAAAACGTGGGGACTCAGACCTAATATGGCCCCCCATTGGCTGTACACAAGGGTGGTCAGACCATTGTGAACATACGCGGCATTGGTTTGGTGGCCTAAGGTGACACACTCCAGTGCCAAACAAAAACTAGGCAAGATACAAAGGATGGCTTGCCTGAGCATCACAGGGGCCATGACTTCAACCCCAACAGCCGCCATGGAGGTGTTGCTGGACCCCCCCCCCCACTTACTTATCATGAGGGAGGCAGGCTAGGACTATACAGACTAGCCTGCAATGATAGAAGAAAAATGTTTTTAATAGCAAATATGTCTTTTTAATTAAGGCAGGCATGAAATTTGGTTACCAGTATAACTTATATAGTAGAAGCAATGTACCATAATTTATCAAATAAGCTTTTCGACAAAACTCTTTTTAGCATAAAAATGTACAATTTTTTCACGAAAATTAGAAAACATTTTTTTGAAATAACTTATTAAACATTTATTATTATGCCTCTCACTTCTGAAAAACAAAATACAGACTGTTCTATTTGAAACAATTGAGTTACGACAGTTTAATTTTTTAAATTCAGTCACTATTTGAGAGCGCCCTGTGCATGACATCTCGATTTTTTCATGAAATAATATAAACGAAAACCTTTCTGAATCCGTCATTTGCATTAGACTCCGATTTATTGTTGATAAAAACGCCGTTTCACAATTTTTGATATGGGCCAAAAATGTGAAAACTTGCAAAACAATTGAAATAACTCGGGAACAAACCTGCATAACAATTCGATGGAAAATGCAATAATACAAGAGCTGTTAGATTTAAAAAAGAACATTTGTAGCTCTAACGACTAATGGACCACTTGTAATTGTCGAAATAATTTTTATAAGATGCAGCTCAAATTGCAGGTAGTCAAATTTAAAGCAATCAATGAAAATTCGCTACCATAACGCACTTGCCGCGTACCGTATTTATTTTACAAACATGCATTATATTTCGATTGAAAAAGCAAAAGGCAATAACATATAAAGGCGTGTTCGACAAAAAAAAAAGAAGAAAATTTGTATCACCGACGCCGAGTGAGTACCGAGACGAGACGAGCGACCTGGCTGGGCAGAATGAGGTGACCCTCATCTCGGTGCCGGGTCACTCGGGGGTCAAAGGCAATGAAGAAGCTGACAGTCTCGCGAAGAGAGGGTCAGCACAACCATTTATGGGACCAGAACCGGCTCTGGGCGTGTCAAAGAGCACTGCCAGGGGAGCCATTAAGTCCTGGGTCAGAAACCAACACAAGGTGTACTGGGCGGACTGTCCAGGGCTCAGACATGGGAAGTCAATAATTGACGGACCCAGTTGAAAGAGAGCCGTGGAGCTGCTAAATCTTAGCAGAGGACAGCTCAGACACACAACAGGTCTCTTGACGGGACACATGGCCGTCAAGAAACACCTGCATAAAATGGGGCGCTTCGAAGGGGACCTCGCATGCAGACTCTGCAGCGAGGGGGAGGAATCAGCCCAGCACATCTTGTGCGAGTGTAAAACTCGGGACCGCAAAAGACAACTGATCTACGGTCAGTCCAAACCGGAGACAGAGCAATATAAAACTTCACCCTACCAAACGCTGTGCAGACTAGTTCAAGGCACAGTGATTTTGGAATGGGTGGAGTAAGACTAAGGGTATGCACAATCAAGCAAAGGTTGCAGTGCTATCGGGGCGGCAAGGCCGCGGACGAGCCCTGAGGGGAAAAAATGTCTCACCACACACATCGCATAAACGCCAACCTCTTGATGTTGGAGTCTATAGGCCCATTAAATGCCAATGCGTGGTCTCTTTGCACGACTGGATGTTGAGTAATCCTGTTAAAACCGTCACAATAAAACATATTCTGAGAATCACAAAAAAATCAATTTTTGTAAGCATTTTCAGCCGGCAATATTACTGGTGCATTTGAAAAAACGGTTATTTGGCCACTTAGTTCCTCAGCTTTTAACAACGAAGACATCGATGTTATTGTGCTCTACAATTAGCAATCAATAATACGCAGTCAATATCTGATGAACCATTAGATCTCAAAAAGGATTATGAGGATAAAATGCACTCAATAAAATTACTGAAACAGCGGATTTTAGAAATCAAACACCAACTTCAAAAGGCGGTGTAATCATACCAGTTCAAAGCAAAACGGATTGTGTTACATTATAAAGATGACGAAAAACTAAACTATCAAAACCAAGCGTATTAACTTCAGAAGCTGTGAGGCTTTTTCCGAAAGTTCGGTAAGAAACAAAATCTCTAAAACGGCCAAAAGCAAATAAAGGAAAATGTAGAATATATACAGAACCTCCAGGATAAAAGGTGGAGGAAATTGAAGAAGCAAAAATAGAAAAACAAAACAAGAATCCTGAAGAACACACAACAGAAAATTAAAACGAACCTCTGAATATATAGATTGCCCAAGTGCCGGCGATTTAATGACAATGAAAAAAATTAAGCAAGCCAAAAAGAAACTATTAATTGATAGCTTAAGCAGCGAGTCATCCCATTCATATTTTGAATGTAGCAACGATTCGTGACAACTTAAGTTTTGGGTCTTTACAAAAAGATGATAACAGAAATAAACAATTTTATTTTAGTAAAATTTTCTTCCCGAAGTAATGTTCTTGGGTGTGTTCAAAATATTGTCTTTGAAAATTCGTAAGAGTAATACATTTTATTTTCCTTAAGTGGATGATATAGAAATATCAGGGTTCCCAGCAGAAATAAAAAATCAAATTCCCTGACATTTCCAGGCCCAAGTGATTTTTTCATAATACTCGTAATGAACATCAGACATCTCTGAATACTTTTTTATTAAAAAAATAACAACAAAAATTTTGCATTTATTAAAATCATTATCAAAAACATAAATATGGTTAATTCTATTAACTAATACAGAAACGTGTTAAATTTCTACCTGTCAAATTACTGAACTACTTAAGAAAATCATTATATGAATTATTGAAAGTTCGCGTCAGCGTATCGTTGATTTCTATATTTCCCACTTCTCATAATTTCTTTACACTATTATACACAATGCGTTGCAATGATAAATTTTTATCTTCTGGATTACAATGCAAATGCCAAATATTTACACTCCAACTTCAACTCTATGTTACATGATCATACAGGTTTAGATATAATAAACACATTTACGCAGCTTTACGTCGCCAATAGATAGAACGGATTTTGCATTTTATGCATTCAAGGAAGAGCATTCCAAGTGAGATAAACGAATAAGAGATGTATGAGCTAGATAAAGAAGACATTATATTATATTGCCATATGACATGTCGCGCGTTCATTGGAGGTTTCAATTAATGTACCAAAAAGCAGCCCTAGGAGAAAATCTTTATGTAAAAAAAAAATCATATAATATAAATATATGAAATAAAAATAATAATAAATCTGCTAGTGACACAATTTTACAAATATATAATTCCCAGGTCTACTGAACGATTTCCCTGACATTTGAGCGAAATCGCGAATTTCCCTGACATTTTAAGGGTTATTTCAAATTCCCTGATTTTTCCCGGTTTACCAGGTCGCTGGGTACCCTGAATATGCGCCAGAGATATTTACGCCAAACCTACAAATCCACGGGAGATTCATATTTTACATTTTATTATAATTTTACTGGTCTTTATCGTCAAATAAAAAATATTGCTTATATTTTAGTTTGTTCTTTGTGGCCGAAACTACCCTGTTACCTAGCCGTCGCTGCGCCTGCATGAGACACGAACGGCCATTATGCACATGCTTGGTTATTGGCTTGTAAATTTTTAGCTAAATACCTTCGTCAAATTTTCCATATGAAATATCAGTCCAAAGGTTTAAACAATTAGTTTCTAAGGGCGCAGTAATTCTGAAATATTTGAGAACATATAATTAGTGAATTTTTATTTAAAAAATTCACTAATATAGGGGTATCGCTGGTGAGACTTTGCAAACATTTTTGCAAATGAGCGCGAATTTGGGCCCCTAGAACCCATATCCGGGGTCAGTTTCGATTTTTATATGTTTATATATACATATACATATATATATATATATATATATATATATATATATATATATATATATATATATATATATATATATATATATATATGTATGTATGTATGTATCCAACCGATAACTCAAAAAATAATTTACCGATTTTGATAAAACTCGGCAAGTGCCTTTCTTTTATTATTAATAGCTTGGATGAGTTCGTTAGCCAGAAAAATCTGACACAGTTTTCCGGGAAAATTTTGAGTTTTCTTTCGAAAAAAAATTTTTCTCCGAAAATTACAAAGATATTTCGATAAAATTTAGTGTACATATTGCTTTGGGAAAGACCTAACTATACGACATAATTCAGCTTTCTAGGGTTACAGAAAATTGAGCTATTCAAATTTGAAACATTTATGTTTAAATCACCGCCTTCCATTGTCAATAACTTATATGAGATCTAGTATGTTGTTGCCGTGGTAACGCAACATTTGATATTATTGCGCAGGTCTGTTAGACGCTGTAACTGACATTTACCGTATGATATGAGATCGTTTATATGTTTGTTTGAGTCGACGAATTATTTGTGTCATTTGGGAAATTTTTATATACAAGTGCAAATTATTTCTTTACTAATGTTAGTGGGTGGATTAAACAGTGTTTGTTATGTTTTATCAACACATATAAAGGATCGAAGTTTTACAAAAGGGCTGATATTATACAGGGTGACGCGTTTCTACGGCAAAGCTGAATATAATTATTATTATACAAGAGACGAGAAAAAATGGTATAAGTTAATTATAGGGTGTCTTGAGCTGCATCTTATAAAATTATTTTGACAATCACCGGCTGGCCCACAAGTCGATCGTTGGTGATCCCTACAATTTTTTTTCGAACAGCCTTATTTTATTGCATTTTTTATCGAAATATGTTTGTAAGAAAAAAATCAAGACGCAGTAAGTGCGTTTTGGTAGCAAATTTTCATTAAATGCTTCAAATTTCAATAACTCAATTTGCTATTAACCTAAGATTTGTTGGTTAGAAAACCAACGTTTAAGGTATATTGTCGAAAAATTTTTGTACATTTTAAAACAATAAGTTATTTTGATAAACTATGGCAAATTGTTTCTACTATATAGGTTATACCGGTAACCAAATTGATGACTGATTGTATATAAAAGATATATTTAATATTCAAAGCATTTTTATAAAATTCACTGCCATAACGCACTTGCTGCGTCCAGAGTTTTTTTGAATAAAAGTAATTATGTGGCCGAAGCTATTGTAGTGTAATCAAAGAAATAGGTCACAAATGCAAATATATGTTAAATCAATAAATAAACTTACGTATTGTTTCGCTAATCTGTAAAGATTATCCAAAAGAGAGGCAGTTGTGTCATCAATAAAAGCTCTTGCGATATTTTTCCCAGCCATACGAGACAAAATCTTCTTTTGTGCACGGAGACCAATATCTCGTGCTCGAAAAGTGCTCTCGCTCATAACTGCAATGAAACTTTTTCTTAGTTCAAACTTACAAAAACTATTTTGCACTAAGACTTAGTTTACACACTTCTATTATATTATAAGAATCATATGTCACTGATTATATTTCTACAGGAAACGGTTGGTTTCTTGAAAGTACTAAATGAATTTTGTGCATGTAGTTTGTATAAATGTGCTTGAACATTTAACAACAATGAATGTTAAAAGTATATTTGGGAAAACTTCCTGTGAATGGAGATAACAGATAAATAGGTCTGATAAAAGCCTTCTGAGTAATATCTTAAGTAAAGAGTATGTAATTGAGAGTATTGAATAAATAAATAATTAAATCAAACTGATACAGATTGCTATTAGATAAAAATTATATAACTAGATACTATCAGACCAATTTGTCATGTTTATCAATTAGTTACCACAAATTGTAACGAAATTTGGTACAGAAATCAGCGAACAGTAAAATTTTACCGTATGGTTTTCAGTAAACACAAATAATCAACTGCATAATATACGACAGAAATAGATACAAATAAAGCAGCATTTAGACAATCAAAGGAATTAATTTAACCTCTCTGACTTGTTAATTTTGAATGCGTATCTCTGTGGTAGAACATAAATAAGAATCAATTATAGCTTGATTTATTTACATTTGCAGATAATAATGCCGTAGCTATACAGGGTGAGTCAAATTCGATGCCCACCATCGGGATCTCGGAAACTATAGGAGATATAAAATCGGTTAAGTGCGTATTTTCGTGCTCAATAATTTGACGCCATTAGATCTAGGACCTATGGCAGTTTGTTCCTGCAATATCGTGAAAAAACTGAGTTTTCGAAATTTTTTATTTCTGTTTACTTTTTTTATGAATTGACCTTCGGAGATGCAGTTTTCACATTCTTCACACATTTTTGGTTTCAAATATTCTGGTGATGTCAAAAACTAATGAAAAACGTTTCAGTTCTTGTGGGACATCTTCAGATTCCATTTTTTAGAGAATTTCCGTATAAAAAATCGCCAATGACGAGATGCCGACTTTTGAAATTGGAAAAAAATGTCTTCAAATGAGCGCGAACTAGGCCGCCTAGAACACATATTCAGGGTCAGCTTCAATTATTATGTGTGTGTTTATATACAGGGTGTTTCTAAATTGATGCGAAAAATTTTACAGGAGGATTCTTTGGCGAAAAATAAGGGGTGTCTTTTTATAAAGTTTTTCTTGAAACCCCTTCTCCTCTAAGTTACAGCCCTTTGAAATTTTGGCGAAAAAAAAGTTTTCATTAAATTTCTCCGTTATGAAATAATTTTAAAAAAACGAAATTTTGCAGATGCATAAGGCTAACAAAATTACAGTTTTAAATGGATTTTGTAACCCTATAATGTTATCACAAGAGGGTAAAAAAACCTACCCTTACATTATTTTTTATCAGTACTTTTTATTGTGTGTACCGTTTTCTATTAAAAAAAAGATTTAGAAAGAAGGATTCATTTAGCAACTTTTTTATATCTTGACATTTTCTCATAAAATTGTTAGTTTCATCACAAAAAACTAAAATATTACCCAGAATGATGTCACATGAATTTACAGAATGGTTGTTATTTACTGAAAAATCAAGTACGTGGTAGGCTGTTAAATAACGTCATAATTACACTAATATGTTAATATGTATTGTTCTGGCTTTTACTAATGTCCAACAATTCATAATAAGAAACAACAACTATTGTACTACTATTTTATAATTAATAATTAATAAAACTAAGAAACGAAAAGAAATATTAACAAAATGTCAGTACGTATCATCATAATAAATGTTGAAAATGCCCCCCCTTCGGAGAGAACGCATGACTCGTCTGTTTCTCATTGAACTTCGTATTCTATGAAAAATACCGGGTGTGTTTCTTATAATATCACATGATGCGATAATACGATTTCTGATGTCATCGATGTTTTCAACAGGACTTGAATAAACTAAGGTTTTCAGAAAACCCCACAGGCAAAAATCCAACGGATTTAATTCAGGAGATCGTGCAGGCCAATTCTGTGGGCCTACTCGACATATCCAACGATTTGGATAAACTTTGTTCAAGTAGTTACGAGCGTTGATACTAAAATGAACCGGAGCCCCGTCGTGCATGTGGCACATTTGTTGTCTAATTTGTAAAGGAATATTTTCAAGAAGTAGGGGCAACTCTTCTTTGAGTAGATTACAGTACACTTCTCCATTTAGTCTTATCGGAGGAAAATATGGTCCAATTAAGTCATCACCAATAACAGCAAGCCATACATTTAATGAAAACTGGTGTCGAAAATGAGATTCCGTAATTTCGTGTGGGTTTTCTTCAGACCATATGTAGTTATTATGAAAATTTCTAATAGATTCTCTGGAAAAGTTGGCCTCATCAGTAAATAAAATACGAGATAAGAACTGTAGAATTTGCGTGATCATTTGAAGCATCCATTGACAAAAAATTAAACGAGGTAAAAAATCACGAGGTAAGAGCGCTTGAAAGGGATACGGTAGTTGTTCTTTTAAAATTCTAAATACCGTGGAATAGCTGACATTTAAGACTTGAGCGATTCTTCTTGTACTTGTACCAGGAGATTCTTCAATTAAATTGAGGACAGCCTCTTCAAGTGCTACAGTTCTTACTTCTCTAGAACGCCCGCAATCGGCGGCCCTTCTTGAAAATTTTCCTTCTTCTTGCAGACGTTGATGAATGCGTGCGAATATGCTGTGATGGTGTACAGTTCTATTTGGATATAACTCAGTGTAGAGGCGCTGTGTTCTTAATCCATTACCATTAGCACGGCCATATTCAAAATGCATATATGCCATTTCGGAATTGGTATAATTTACCATTTTATTCACTTATTTGTTGTAAGTGTTTAAAAAATTCTCGATAGATTGACAACAACCAGAACAATTAATAATAGTGTAATTATGACGTTATTTGACAGCCTACCACGTCCTTGATTTTTCAGCAAATAACAACCACTGTAAATTCATGTGACATCGATCTGAGTAATATTTTATTTTTTTGTGATGAAACTAACAATTTTAGGAGAAAATGTCAAGACATAAAAAAGTTGCTAAATAAATTGTTCTTTCTAAATATTTTTTTTAAATAGAAAACGGTACACACAATAAAAAGTACTGATAAAAAATAATGTAAAGGTAGGTTTTTTCACCCTCTTGTGATAACATTATAGGGTTACAAAATCCATTTAAAACTGTCATTTTGTTATCCTTATGTATCTGCAAAATTTCGTTTTTTAAAATTATTTCATAACGGAGAAATTTAATGAAAACTTTTTTTTGCCAAAATTTCAAAGGGCTGTAACTTAGAGGAGAAGGGGTTTCAAGAAAAACTTTATAAAAAGACACCCCTTATTTTTCGCCAAAGAATCCTCCTGTAAAATTTTTCGCATCAATTTAGAAACATCCTGTATATAAACACACACATAATAATTGAAGCTGACCCTGAATATGTGTTCTAGGCGGCCTAGTTCGCGCTCATTTGAAGACATTTTTTTCCAATTTCAAAAGTCGGCATCTACTCATTGGCGATTTTTTCTACGGAAATTCTAATCTGTTTATAAAGTATCTGTATGCGGCCATTTTTTGTGTGGGTTTATTGACGATTGATCGTTGATCGTGGGTGTATGTAACGAAACCACAAATATAATCAAAAACAAACTGGAAAATACCAACAAAAAACAACAAAGCAACGAAATATTAAACATCACATTGAAACAAAATTACTTTGAATTCAACGGAGAATACTACATCCAAGAAGTCGGACTACCAATGGGATCGTCAATATCAAGCATTATGGCAGAAATAGACATACAAAATTGACAAGATAAAATCAACACTATCATAAAAGAAACACACCCAAACATTAACTGGATAAGATACGTCGATGATATATTAGTAATATGAAAAAATCAACATAGGTAATATCGTCTAAAAAATAAACCAAAGCAACAACATAAAATGCACAATAGAAAAAGAGTCAAACAACACCATAAACTTCCTAGACTTAACACTAATCAGAAAAGAAAAACAGATTGAATATAAAATATACAGAAAACCTACACAAACAGACCTAAGCACTCAATACACCCACACACACAAAAAATGTTGCACGAGTATCTACGCAAACAGCAAAGATATTTTAACCAAATTTGTTACGCAAAATGCTCATATAAAGCGTATAACATGCATCAAAATTTAGCAGTCCAGCTTTGAAGAAAGAAAAAAAAGCTATGAGCAACTGCTCTGAATGTTTTTAAAACAAACAAGTTTTTATTGTTCGTTTGGTTTTGTCTGAATAAAAGTTTTTAAAAAGTTTAGTTGGTAGGTATTTTTTTATAATTATTTTAACTACAGTGCCACTATTCAGTTTGAATCTATCCAAAATTCATTTTCGTCAGTTCACTGTGCAGCTTACCAAGAATTGTGACAGCCCAAAAAACAGAAATTGTTTCATTATTAAGAAATCAATCTTTGGTAATTTTTGAACCATAATTCGTTTTCGGTTTTTTGAACGAAGCATATTCTGCAATATTTGTATTCTTTCGAAAGCAGCAGGATGAGGTTGCCTTCTTTCTGAATATTGTCTGCGAAAAAAGCATGCGGACCTTGCATACTCTTTTGCTGTTTTTGCAGTTATGTTTGCATTTTCAAAAAAATGTGAAAATTTAGACGATATAAATGATATAAATGGAAGATAAAACAGAGCTGCAATATATTAAGAATGTAGCTGAGTACAAGGGTTACTCAGTCTGCTTAGTGGAAAAAATAGTCAGAAAACATAATACAAATAAAATGTTAGTGGAATCTACGACTTCCAGAAAAGGTAAAACAGACAAATGCGTTGTCTGTTTACCATTTGAAACGCGAATCACGACAGGTTTTAATAGCATTTTTAAGAAACCCAATTTACAGTTAACATTTTCTGCAAAAAATACGTTAAAAAATCTGGTAGGTGACCCAAATGATAAAGATAAAACCACGAAAATATCGGGAATCTATGAAATATGTTGTGAGGGTTGTCAACTAAAAAGAGTTGGGCAAACTAAAAGAACTATTAAAACTAGATCTATAGAACATTTAGCGCAACTGAGATATGGCTGGATCCCCCCCCCCCCCACACACACACACTTAGTTATCATGGGGGAGGCTGGGCTAGGACTATACAGACTAGCCTGCAATGATAGACTGAAAACCAACCCAGGCTGCAGAGGCCACAGCAAAATTCGGGAGATCGTGAAGGAGCCCATGCTTGAAATGAGGCCAGGCTTCGTGAGCCCGCGAATCTGCAGGGATAACAGGTTCACAGTGGTAATCCCCGACCGCGAGGCATGGCGGGGTGAGACGCCGGGCCTACCACGGGACGCGCTCGTCTGGTTCACGGATGGATCCTGCGGGGAGCGTGGGACGGGGGTAGGCGTGTATTCGGAAGGACCGAGGGTAAGTCACAGTATTTCCCTCCGAGCTCATGCAACGGTCTTTTAGGCCGAAATGTACGCCATCTTGCACTGCGTGCGAGCGAACAAGAGGAGGGGCTACACCAACAAGCGGATGCTCATAGCCACAGACAGCCAGGCAGCCCTTAAGGCCCTAAGTAGCCCACGGGTAAATTTCAGGTTGGTAAGTGAATGCCCAGACGAGACAAGCTACCTGGCTGGGCAGAATGAGGTCACCCTCATCTGGGCGCCGGGTCACTCGGGGGTCAAAGGCAATGAAGAAGCTGACAGTCTCGCGAAGAGAGGATCAGCGGAACCATTTATGGGAACAGAACGGGTCCTGGGCGTATCGAAAGGTACGGCCAGGGGAACTATCAAGTCCTGGCCCAGGGAACAGCACAAGGCATACTGGGTAGAATGTCAAACACGGGACGTCATTAATTGGGCAACCCGGTCCAAAGAGAGCTGTGGAGCTGCTAAATCTTAGCAGAGGACAGCTCAGGAACATAACAGGACTCTCGACAGGACACATGGCTGTCAAGAAACACCTGCATAAAATGGGGCGGTTCGAAGGGGACCTGGCATTCAGACTCTGCGGCGAGGGGGAGCACATCTTGTGCGAGTGTAAAGCCCTGGACCGCAAAAGACAACTGATCTATGGACAGCCTAGATCGGACAAAATAGATCTAGCCTTACATACTTTGTCCCTATATTAGGGTAGAGATGGGCCAGGGCTGACAACTTACTAAATTGTTAGTGGGTTGTATACAGCCCCTATTTTTTTACAACTTTGTGTTATTTGGAGCTGACGTGACAACATACTACTTGGTTCCGCAACTAGGTGGCGGCACGTTGCTTCGTATCTACCACTGACTCAGTGTTGCAATGACAGTGTCATTCCAGTGAAGAGAACTAAGAGAGGAAACGACGCCAAGGTTATTCAACAGGAAGTAACTGAAAAAGAAATTATGGGACAAGTAGAAAGCGACGGCATGAAGACCAGTTACGACGTGCGAGTAATTCAGCTGATTTTAAAGAAAAACATCAGGTGTGGTTCTACAATTCGTAAGACGCAAGGGACGGTCACCGAAACTACAGAAATTATGGGAAGGTCCGTATAAGGTGGTCAAAAGGACC
Source organism: Tillus elongatus (assembly GCA_964006375.1). Taxonomy (NCBI): domain Eukaryota; kingdom Metazoa; phylum Arthropoda; class Insecta; order Coleoptera; family Cleridae; genus Tillus; species Tillus elongatus. The sequence continues at coordinate 301,222,505 of OZ023262.1, forward strand.
AATGGCGTCTATCGCATTCAGACTAGCCCAAAGAGCAAGATGAAGGTAGTCCATATGCACAGGCACAGGCCATATCAAGAAATGTCAGAATTCATCCGGGACGGTCGAATGTAAGAAGGGGGCAGTGTCACATGCTTCTCTATAAGAGTCTTGTCCATAGAACATGGTCACAGGCAACTTGTAGATTGTGTTGGTGGCAACGAACACTCTGGAATGATATTTCTAGAAGGAACGCGAAGTGGCAGGTATGGAACAATGTAGAAAGGTCTGGAACCTCTACGGGCAGTATAAATAAATGAGCCGCAGATAGAGGAGTCAGTATTAAGTGAATCAATGTAGTGTGAAATAATAGAGGCGAGAAGTAAACTACAGACATTTAGTAATAGGGAGAAATATTTTAGTTGATGGTGGTGTTGTAAAATGGTTGGTTATAATGGATTAGTAGTTTGAAAAGCTGTGTTTTGTTAGTCAACAAATAAAGCCCGAAGAACGTAACAATATACTATACTAGTCTACTACTACTACTACTACTACTACTAGTACTACTACTACTACTACTACTACTACTATGTAGTTAAACAAAATCTCAAGTCAATAAAAAATGTCCGGCAATCGCGACAGTTAGACGCTTACGGAAAAAACGATATAAATATCATGAAAATGTTTTACTACTTTTAAAATTTAAGGCTCACGCATATTTTCGTTGTATTTTTCATATTTTTCACAATATCTCCGCCATTTTGAATTTTAAATCCATTCAGTGGTATAATAATGAAATCAGCATGACAGTGCCTATTCAAAAGGATAAAAATCCAATACGGCGTCCATATGAAAAAATCAAGTTGAAAATACCCCACAAGAATCGAAAAGACGATTCATAACAGAAATAAAAATTTCGGAAAGTTCAGTTGTTTCAGCAACGAAGTGTCCTAGGTCAGATCTCTTGGCGTCACAATATTAAGCACCAATATAGCAGCCCTTCTTATGTATCTCATGGTTTCTGAGATTTCCGTGATAAGCACCGAATTTGACCCAGTCTGTATAGTTGCAAATTTTATGTCTGTGCTTTTATGATGATAGACTCATCAAGATAAAATAAATTGTTCATAAATTAACATAAAATCAACCATAAATAAAAGAAATTAAAAACAAAAGAAAATAATATTCTTACCTGAATCTAACATCGCAGCTTAAATACCAGACAAAAATATCCTAAAAGATCAAAGGAAATTAATAAAATAAAATAAAGGCTAAGAAAACAAGAGGTTAAATAAACAATAAGCAAATAAACAAAACTATAATGATAATCAGCAATGTTTAAAATGTGAAAATAAGCAAATATACACACTAATCTATGGCGACTAGATTTTTTTAAATTAAAATAAAAGATACAACTCTTTTTATGTAGATTTTAAAATATTTTATATACGACATATCGGATTAACATGCGCACTGATCACGAAAAAATAGAAATTTGGTGCGTGGTGTCTCTCATTACCTAGGCAGAGGGTGTTTATTTTCGCAAAACCTTTGTTTTGACATAAGTTTTGAACCACTGCAGAATTTGTAGTCGTATTATTGCCGTCCTAATTTTTAAAAACATTCAAAAAATTCCAGGACAGGACTCAATTGAAGAAACTTTTATTGATTCAAAAATAACACGCTATATATCGCAATTTGAAACTTCGGTTACAAGAAGTGAAAATCTGGGATAAAATTGACCTCTAATACGCAGACCTCGTAGATGTCTCAGTTTTGCAATATTAACAGTAAATTTTCCTTTCAAGCTTAATTGGTTGTTGGCAAATTAAGACATTTAGCCAGTTTTGTTCAGGGTAACTATGTTACGATCAACTGTTTCACAATTTTCAATGGCTACTGTATTTTTTTAATAGTAAATAAACGAACAAACTACCTTCGCAAAGAATTATGAAAATTCGCTACTTGGTAACACACGTCTGCCCTCGTGGTTGCATGGTGATACTCTACATAAATATGTGGATGATGAACCTGCCTATGGACGTCAGTCAATCAACTCGTCCATTAGAAAGACACCTCCTTCTCTTCCCAGTCGCCATAAAAAAGTTACCAGAAAGAGTGTGCCTGTCTACGAGACAGATTATCACTGGAACGACAAAGAATTTGAGTTTCCTGTATCTATACCAGATGGCAGTTTCACTGAGCCTGAAGACATTTTTTCACCATGTCACTATTTCCAAATGTTTTTGACGACTCGTTAAGGTCAATAATAGTAGCCGAAACGAATTAATATTCAGAGAAGATGCCTGGATGATCTATTGATATTGATACAAATGACATAGCTGACTTTTTGGCAATCGAGTTGTTGATGGGTCTCGTAGGAATGGCAGCGTACACTGACTACTGGAGTTCTAGGTTGAGGTACGAGAAAATTGCTGGTATTATGCACCTCAACAAGTTCCAGAAAATCCGTAGGTATTTATACTCTCTCGACAACAATCAAATGGATAATCATCGATATGTTAAACTGCGACCTATAATTGATCATGTGCGTCAAAATTATCAAAAACTTGGGCAAGAAAATATGCAGTCGATTGATGAGATGATGGTCCCCTATAAAGGAATAAAAGCAGGATCACGACGTCAATACATGCAAGGTAAACCTGAAAAGTGGGGATGTTTGTGAGCTGTGGAGTCTCGGGGATCGTTTATGATTGTATCCCTTATGGCGGAGAAGATACATTTCGAGGTGTCAACTTTACTCATAAAGAAGAATGTCTTGGACTTAGTGGAAATAATGTCATTGCCCTCAGTCAAACTATGGCACATCCAGCCTGCTCTGTACTATACTTTGAAAACTTCTTCTGTTCTCCTGACTTAGTCCACTATTTACGTAACGAAAAAGGGATCTTATCATTGGGGACAGTGAGATCCAATAGGTTAAGAGGATGTGAAGTCACTCCTGGCCGAAAACTCAAAAGAAGAGGCAGGAATTCATTTTGTCAATTAGTAGATAACAAAAAACTCGCCATTGTCAAGTAGTCAAGTGTTCTGCAGTTCATATGTCGACACCTATCCGTTGTCTACGATACAAAGATTCATGAAAAATGCAAATACCAGCGGACGTTCAGAAATTCTATGTCCAAAAATTGTAAAACATAATGCTCAGATGGGAGGTGTAGACTTAATGGACCTGCTAGTCGCTCTTCATAGAACACAATTCAGAACCCATTGCTGGTATATGGCAATATATTCACAAATCTTAGATATTTGTGTGAATAATGGTTGGCTTATGTATAAAAGAGATTTACAGTTACTGCATCCAGATGCCTTTTACGTGAAATTAAAAGAGTATAGAATTGCCGTAGCTGAAAGTCTACTCCTTAGGGGTTGGAAGAGAGGTATCGTCGCAATCATCTCAAGATGAATCTAAAATGCCGAAATAAAGGTTAGATCTTTAGAGGATATAAGGTCTGATCAAGTCAGTCATTTTGCAGTATTTTCAACGAAATGAAGATTCCGGCATTGTATTCAAAGTCAAACTCAGATAATATACAAAAATGTGATGTAAGTCTGTGTTTGAGCAGTAAAAGGAATTGTTTTTACAATTTTCATTCACAGTAGTAGTAGTAGTACAGGGTTCCCACTAAAAAAAGCATATCAATTACCCTGACTTTGCCCTGATTTCCCTGACATGCCAATCTATTTCCCTGACTTTGATGTTTTACAATTTACCCCCAACATGTGTAACACACTACTACAGAATACAGTAGGTCTTCGCGTCATGGCAAAAACACACTTCCCCATTGCAAATACAAAGCGACCATTGAACGCAAAATTTAAAGAAAAAACATTTATTGTGAAAATCATTAAAAGAACGGTTCAGAATTACACAAAAAGCAGACACTTTGTTTTTTACATACGCGGCATTGGTCTGGTGGCCTTAGGTGACACAATCCAGTGCCAAACAAAAACTAGGCAAGATCCAAAGGATGGCTTGCCTGGGCATCATAGGGGCCATGACTTCAACCCCAACAACCGCCATGGAGGTGTTGCTGGATCTGTCCCCCCTACACTTAGTTATCATGAGGGAGGGCAGGCTAGGACTATACAGAATAGCGTGCAATGGTAGACTGAAGATCAACACAGGCTTCAGGGGCCACTGTAAAATTCAGCATATCGTGAAGGAGCCCAAGCTTGAAATGAGGTCAGACTTCGCGGGCCCGCGAATCTGCAGGGAAAAAAAATTTACAGTGCAAAACCCGACCGCGAGGCATGGCGGGAGGAGACGCCGGGCTTACCACGGGACGCGCTCGTCTGGTTCACGGACGGATCCGGCAAGAAGCGTGGGACGGGGGCAGATGTTTATTCGGAAGGACCGAGGGTAAGTCATAGTATTTCCCTCGGAGCCCATGCAACAGTCTTTCAGGCCGAAATGTACGCCATCCTGCACTATGTTCGGGAGAAGAAGAGGAGGGGCTACACCAACAAGCGGATCCTCATAGCCACAGACAGCCAGGCAGCCCTTAAGGCCCTAAGTAGCCCACGGGTAAATTCCAGGCTGGTAAGTGAATGCCGAGACGAGACGAGTGACCTGGCTGGGCAGAAATAGGTCACCCTTATCTGGGTACCGGAGCACCCAGGAGGTCAAAGGCAATGAAGAAGCTGACAGTCTCGCGAAGAGAGGGCCAGCAGAACCATTTATGGGACCAGAACCGGTCCTGGGCGTATCGAAAGGCACCATCAAGTCCTGGGTCAGGGAACAGCACAAGGCATACTGGGCAGATGGTCCAGGGATCAAACACGGGAAGTCATTAACTGGGCAACACAGTCTAAAGAGAGCTGTGAAGCTGCTAAATCTTAGCAGAGGACAACTCGGAAACATAACACGACTCTTGACCGGACACATGGCCGTCAAGAAACACCCGCATAAAATGGGGCGGTTCGAGGGGGACCTGGCATGCAGACTCTGCGGCGAGGGAGAGTAATCAGCCTAGCACATCTTGTGCGAGTGTAAAGCTCTGGACCGCAAAAGACAACTGATCTAGGGACAGCCTAGACCGGAGACAGAGCAATATAAAACTTCACCCTACCAATTGCTGTGCAGACTAGTTCAAGGCACAGTGATGTTAGAATGGGTGGAGTAGAAAAGACAAAGGGCATGCACAATAAGCCAAAAACTGTGGTGCAATCGGGGCGGCAAAGACGCGGACGAGCCCTGAGGGAGAAAAAAACATATTATTTCAGTTATTTATCATAAAAAGGAACAATTTTTCCCTGACTTTTAGTCAATTTTCGAATTTTCCCCCTGATTTCCCTGACAAAATTTTTTCATCTGCAAATTCCCTGAATTTTCCCGGCTTTCCAGACATGTCGAAACCCTGTAGTAATAATACCCTGACCAAGTGAATGGGATAAATTTCATGTTACCTAAATATTTTTATAACTTGTTTAATCTTAGAATAAGGTTTACGTTTTAGTGAATTTTCTTAAAAAAAATTCACTAATGAGGAGATCCCGACTTTTGAATTTTGAAAACATTTCTTCAAATGAGCGCTAATTAGGCCCCCCAGAACACATATCTGGGGTCAGTTTCAATTTTTATATGTTTATATATATATATATATATATATATATATATATATATATATATATATATATATATATATATATATATATATATATATATATATATATATATATATGTATCACACTGATAACTCAAAAAATAATGGGCCGATTTTAATTAAATTTGGTGAATACCTTCCTTTTGCAAATGGCTTGGATAAGTTTGTTAGTCAGGAAAATCGGCCCAGGTTTTACCGGAAAATTTTGGGTTTTCCTTCAAAAAAAATTATATCTCCGGAATTAACAAAGTAAGGACAACCAAATTCGGTACATCATTTTATATCGCTATAGGTATGGTACGCTGGTTTATGTCGTTATAGGTGAGGTGCCTACCAAAATTTACCTCTGTAGGTCAAAAGACAAAAAAGTTATGGGCATTTAAAGAAAAATAAATTGGGGTTTTCCTCAAAACGTCAAAGTGACAATTTAAAACATCAAAATTCGCAACATTTAGGCGAAGAACTTGAATCTAATACGGGCTATGGAAAGAAAATGTCTTAAGAAGAATGTTTTACAAACACTGAAGTCTTAGTTTCAACCGTCATCGTCCTTCATTTTACTAAAATATTTCCAGAAAATTCATTTAAAATAGACCCTTTCTCTGATGCTTGGCAGTAGCCTTAGCTATAGAATTTATCGTTTAATGGTATATAATTTTTGTAGAATTTTCGTAAAAAATCAATAAAGCTCAATATATCCGTTATTATACAAGATATGAAAAAATATTGCATACATTAATTATACGGTGTCTTGAGCCACACCTTAAAAAATTATTTCTACCATCACAGAGTGGCCCATAAGTCGTTGGTGATACAAATAATTTTATTTTTTTTAGTGGAAAACGCCTTATGCTTTTGCATTTTCCATCGAAATATAATGCATGTTTGTAAGTTAAGAAATTATGGACGCAGCAAGTGCGTTATGGTAGCGAATTTTGATTAAATGCTTCATATTTGAAAAGCTCAATTTGATATTAACCTATAAGGTTGACCAAGAAACGGATTTTTTCGGTTACATTTTAAGTTTACTTTCGGAAATTTCTGTACGTTTTCAAAGAATAAAGTTATTTTGATGAAACATGGCACATTGTTTTTACTATATATGTTATACTGGTAACCAAATTTGTGCCTGCTTCCAAAAAAAAAACACATATTTGCTATTAAAAACATTTTTATGAAAATTCACTACCATAACGCACTTGCTGCGTCCAGAATTTTTTTATTTGTTAATAAGAATTTGAATGGTTGTCTTTTAATTATACTATTTTTATAACCTGCTTATTCTTAGAATACGGTTTACTTTTTATATTTGTTCATAAGAATTTGAATGGTTATTTGTTAATCATACTATTTTTTTAACCTGCTTAATCTTAGAATAAGGTTTACTTTTTATATTTGTTCATAAGAATCTGCATACTTATGTTTTAATCATTTGGTAGTGCACCCCACACCACCCACCACCCCACCTCCGACACCCACCCCCAGGTGCACAGATGTGTTTCTCATGAAAATTAGCAATGTGCACTATGGTATACAAACATAGTTTACTACTAAGTTGGCTGTGTATCCCTAAAGACACGTGTTTAAAAAAACATAATAGAGAAATCCAAAAAAAAACATTGTTGGCCAATTCTTATTTTTATACCGTCCCTTGTTATAAATTTCGACTCAGATACTTTTTTCTCATGCTCTTGTCATGCTTGCCAAGCTAAGGGTTGCAAATATATTTTAAAAAATTGACTAAATAAGGGCAAAGTTTTATGAGCATCAGATTTTGCAGATAAAGAACTTACAAGAAAATATATTGTTGATGAGCATTCAATTCACTAACACTTTTAATGTTTAACTTACTTTTTATTCTTGTAATAACTAAAATATCGATGTAAAACGAGAAATCTTAAAACACTGTATACGCTCCTGGAGTTTCAGGAAAACTACTCTAGGCAATGCAGCCAAGATGTTGCTCATGTTGAAACTATTTAATAAATTGAATGTTTTACAAGGGAAATTTCCTGTTGCAGATGTTTCAAAGTTGTTTCCAATTAGTTACGAATCATTAAAGCAATAGTAAACACTGCAAAGTACCTAATAATGAGATTCTAATAATACACCCATTAAACAAAGTTGTTCTATATATATTGTGTACTTACAGAGGCAGTTTGCACATTCAGTAGCGATGCACTGATAGATCAACCAACTTTCCAACTCCACCATGGCGACTAGTTTATTGGACGGAGGCATCATGGTCGTAAACTGTATAATAATTCGGATCTGTAACAAAAATGGATAATTAAAACCACAAGATCTATGTAAAGACTATGGATAGTTTTTATTGTAAATTACTTAATTTACTATTACCGCTATTAGTGAATTTTCTTTAAAAAAATTCACTAATAAGGAGATCCCGACTTTTGAATTTTGAAAAAATTTCTTCAAATGTGCGCTAATTAGGCTCCCCAGAACACATATCTGGGGTCAGTTTCAATTTTTATATGTATATATATATATATATATATATATATATATATATATATATATATATATATATATATATATATATATATATATATATATATATATATATATATATGTATCACACCGATAACTCAAAAAATAATGGACCGATTTTGATTAAATTTGGTGAGTGAATTCCCTTTGCAAGTGGCTTGGATAAGTTCGTTAGCCAGGAAAATCTGCCCAGGTTTTCCCGGAAAATTTTGTGTTTTCTTTCGAAAAAAAATATATATATCCGGAATTAACAAAGTAAGGGCAACCAAATTTGGTACGCGGGTTTATATCCTTATGGGTAAGTTACCTACCAAAATTTAGCTGTGTACGTCAAAAGACAAAAAAGTTATAGGAATTTAAAGAAAAATAAATTGGGGGTTTCCTCAAAACGTCAAAAGTTGCGATTTAAAACGTCAAAATCGGCAACATTTAGGCAAATAGCTTGAATCTGATACGGGAAATGGAAATCAAATTTCTCAAGAAGGATGTTTTACAAACCCTGAAGTCTCAGTTTCAACCGTCATTGTCCTTCATTTTACTAAAATGTTTCCAGAAAATTTATTTCAAATAGACCCTTTCTCTGATGCTTGGCAGTAGTGTTGGCTATATAATTTATCGTTTAATGGTATATAATGTTTGTCGAATTTTCGTTAAAAATTAATAAAGCTCAATATATCCGTTATCATACAAGGTATGAAAAAAAATGTATATATTAATTATAGGGTGTCTTGAGCTACATCCTAAAAAATATTTCTACAATCACAGGTGATCCATAAGTCGTTAGTGATACAAATTTTCTTTTTTTTTAAGCAAACACGCCTTATGTTATTGCATTTTTGCATTTTCCATCGAAATATAATGCATGTTTGTAAGAAAAGAAATTCTGGATGCAGCAAGTGCGTTATGGTAGCGAATTTTGATCAAATGCTTCATATTTGTATAGCCCAATTTGCCATTAACCTATAAGGTTGACCAAGAAACGAGTTTTTTCGCGAACACTTTAAGTTTACTTTTGGATATTTTTGTACATTTTCACACAATAAAGTTATTTGTATGAAACATGGCACATTGTTTTTACTATATAGGTTACACTGGTAACCAAAATTGATGCCTGCTTTCTTAAAAAGAAAACACACATATTTGCAATAAACACATTTTTATGAAAATTCACTACCATAACGCACTTGCTGCGTCCAGAGTTTTTTTTTTATAAGAAGGTTGAATATGTTATGTGATGATCTTAAAAGAGATTTAAATATAAATTATCTTGTGATTTTTGTTAAATCCAAACTCAAAACGGCGAACACTTTTGTTAGAAAAAAATGCTGTTATCGTCATTAGTTGATCAAATTTTAAAATAAATAGTGCTGCAAATTGAATCATAACTTCCACATAGCTGTGATAATTTATTCTCTTCAGAAAGACATTCTCAGGGAATGATTTTAGGGCCCATGACTCGACCGCAAAGAAAGTATTTGTATTCCTGTACCCATAAACTTTTGAAACGTTATATTACTCGAGTTTTATTGAAAAAATATCAATTTTCAACAAATCACCCCTTATTTATCCCCTACCCCCCTGAAGCAATCTTACCCAAAAACAATTTGAAGCGTTCCTTTGTCGGGTGTTAACTCGACTTCGAAAGTTATTGCGCCTATTGACAGACAGACGTACATACCGACAAAAAATTTCATTCCAGAATCAAGTCTTCTATATGTTTTGAGACTTTTTACGCCGTTTTAGCAAAAAAATTTCGATATTTTATCAACAATATTCCACCCCCACACATTCAACCCCTAATTTAATTTCAGCACAGAATACCAGGTTTTACATGGAATTAAAACTTTTCTAATAAATAAACCCCAAAACGTTATATTACTCGAGTTTTTACGAAAAATGTAAATTTCCACCGAATCACCCCCCATTCATCCCCTACCCCCTGAAGCGATTTTAGCCAAAAACAATCCAAACCGTTCGTTTATCGAGTGCAAATTGTATACCAAATTTCGTGATGATATCTCAATTCGTTCTAAAGTTATCGTGGCTACAAACGGACAGACATACAGACAAAAAATCCATTCCCAAATCATGTTTTCTATATGTTTTGACACTTTTTACGACGTTTAAGCGAAAAAAATTTTTTGAAATTTTTATCGCCGATGCGATACTTCCACACGTTGTGACAATGTGGAAGTAAAAATACTTTAAATGGTCTTAAGCAATGTAAAATTTGTAAATTTTAGTTATTTTTCATACAACTTGGTTATTGCACAATACTGGCCAGTGTGTGTAGCCGAATTATTTAGTAAACACAACCCTTAAAAGGCTTGAGCAAACCACTTTTTTAACGAACTGTGAAAACAATTGACTAATTCTAAGTGAAACTTTCTCCAAATGAGCGCGTTGAAGTTCAAATGCAGCACAGGACCATATGTGTACGAAGTCGTTTAGCTAATAGTCTGCAACATATAATGGAAAACAGAATAAAAAGGAAAATAGATAATTACCTAGGGAAAGATCAGTTCTGATTTAGACACGGCAGAAGAATTAGAGAAGCAGTGCTGACACTTAGAAAAAGGAGAGAGAATGAAGAAATTGAACAAATCATACGTAGTTTTGTAATGCAAGGAGCGGTTAGCTGGACTTTTGTTTAGTAGGATTTGAAGAGAATAAAAGCTTTTAAAATTTGAATATAAATAAAAAATGACAAAAAGCTTTGTACACTGATAGAGACGTGTAGAAGTGGGCTAGAAAAAAGTGAGAAAAGAAAGATGCTCACAGAAAAACAGACTAACAGGAAAATGTAATATAGATCTGTTACAGTTTTCACATTCAACATTGGTTAGGTTATGAATATTTATTTATTTTTTATTTAGATACACCATCCAACAGCAAAATTGGCATTTTAGGGATGGGAAGAAAAACCCAAAAAAATACATAGAATAGTGAAATTACATTAATATACACATTCTAGTTAACAAAGTTCGAACAAACGTTTTATTTCAAACACAGAACAATTGAAAACATCCAGGCTGTCCTCTAAAGTTGAATATATATTACACATGTTATAAACAGGCAAAGACCACATACGCTGTGTAGTGGATAAAAAGCAATGGATGAGGTGATCCTAAACGTGGTACATTAAAATTAAGCTGTTCCAACAGAGGGGGACAGTCAATTTGCCAATTAATTAATTTATACAAAAATATCAAGGAGCTACACTTCTTCCTATTCTCCAAAGTCTGCAAGTCAAAACGTAGTAATAAATCACTGTGTGGAAAGCCAATAGAAGGGTACTGACTATCCAAACGAAAACAAGTATACTTGAGAAACTTTCTTTAAATATTTTCGAGATTACCAATCTGTGTAACATAAAAGGGAGCCCATACCACTGATGCATACTCCAGAGATGACCTTATCAGAGAGCAATACAACAAAATAAACGTATCTGATGAAGCAAAATACCTACCATTTCTAATCAAATAGCCAATTCTCCTGTAGGCTGAACCAGTGGCATGCTGCAAATGTTGCCTGAATGAGAGGACAGGGTCAAACACAACACCAAGATCTTTAACAACAGATGGGCTTCCTAGTAGCTGACTATTTACGTTGTAATCAAATCGGCTGGGGCACCTTTTACGTGAAAAAGACATGAAACAACATTTACCGAGATTAAGAGAAAGTCCATTGCCACCACACCAACTATCGAATACGAGAGGATCATTAAGTACAGATACCTCGAGATACAAGTAAAGAGACAATGGAGGGAAGATAGTGTCAGAGTGACTCCGATAGTCATGTCGTGAACTGGTGTGGTTCCTAAGAATCTTCGAGAGAATATTAAGAGACTGGGTCTTGGGAGAGCATCTGTATAAGGTTATGCAGAAGGCGGTAATACTTGCAATTGCCCACACCGTGGGAAATGAGGATGTGTCGCGTTGTCGTTCAGGGCCTTGGAAAGGGCTCCATCTGAGCTCAGTCCCTTTAGTATTTGAGATATCTGGAATGAGTGACTGTTCCCTTTGAGGGAGTGTGAAAGTCTTTCAGGATAAAGTCGATAATAATAATTAACAACATGCGGGATGCGGGACGATGGTGGCAGGGTATTGATGAGACCAGCCCCTGTCAAGCAATAAATTGCAGCCCAAAATCAACAACAGGGGAGACAAGTAGGACCAAACTGAGGATGCTGCGCAGGAAATAAGCCAGCGCTCCCCCAGATGGGATTACCAATAAGGCACATGAAATGGACTATGGATATGAATGAAACAATTATGCGCGTTTACTACAGAATAACACAACCCGGACAACAGACGACCGGATATAGGCAACAACTTCACACCGAATTTCTCAGAGTGTACCCACACATACAGGTCACTCAACATAGAGTAGCCGATCACTATCGTGTCATACTTAGGAATAACCTTATTAAATTAAATGTAAAATTACTAACATAGCGGTTACGGAAAAAACCAGATCCTGTTTAATGGTAGTAATCGACCTGTATATACTGAGCAAGAAGAACACATCGAGGGTACGAGAGAAAATGAGGAATTCATCGACAAATAGTTCACAGAAATTATACCTGCCGTCGCGGAGTATGAAGGAACAAATTCTCTTATTAGACCACCATTGCCTAGGCTAAGAATATCTAAACAGAGCTTTTGAATAGAATAATTTTGTCATCGCACCTTCTAGAGATCAACACATGCACGCGCTGATTTACGGTACAGCAACTGCAGCAAGTAAAACTCTAGGCATTAAGATTTCTGCTCGAAGGTCCAATCACAGAAACTCGCGTCAAAGGGTGCCCCCGTGGTAAAAAGATTGATAAGCAGAGTGGAAACACTTCAAAAAGAAATTTGAGAACAACACACTACATTGGGGGAATACAGACAAGGAAATTGCAGAAAGGAGTAGAGGAAATAATAGGCAGAGTTCACACAGCACAAGATCCAGTCAACCACACTGCACAAGAATGTTTGGACATCTTAAGACAGAAGCTTTCTGCATACGCAGAACGCTTGAGGAAAGTCAATATATATATATATATATATATATATATATATATATATATATATATATATATATATATATATATATATATATATATATATATATATATATATATATATATATATATATATGTATGTATGTATATGTATATATATATAATTTTTTTCCAAGAATGTGACACACATTGTTGAGTTTATATATACAGGTGGCGCATTGAAAACGAAACAGACCGATTTGCGTCCAGAGTTTTTTTTTAAGAAACGCAAAAACACGTCAATTTTAATATTGAGGGGGACATGTTTTGACATAAAACTCAACTTTGTCACATCAACCCCTTAAAGGTGGTGATAACAACCCTTATATTTAAATAGGGAACATGGGCCGAGTGTTACATCATTTGAAAGCTCTTACTTTTCTGAATTTAACACACTAATTTTTTTGGAAGTTTTATCAAGTCGTTTAAAAATTATTCACAGTTGGAGTTGCAAGAACGCATTTCATTCATTGTGATAAGAAATGCACTAATTAGACAATTTTTCGTTAAAAAAACCAAAAAACAAAACCAAACGTTCAAAAATGTTTATTCAGCTAAGTGTTCAAACTGTTGACCACCAGCTTCCATACAAAAGTCCTAATTTTGTTCAAAATGAGCTCTGACATTCTGGAGCATTTATGGAGTTATTAAACGGAATTCTTCAACAATGCGTCGTCGTAATTCTTCCAGAGACTCCGGTTCTGTAGCGAAAATTTTAGTCTTCAAATGGCACCATAGAAAGAAGTCTAAAGGAGTTAAATCCGGTGATCTAGGGGGCCACTCAATAGCACCTCTACACCCAATCCATTGCTCTGGAAACTCTCTGTTCAAAAACTCCCTAACACGTTGTGAAAAATGCGGAGGAGCTCCATCTTGTTGAAACACTAATTGATTTTCTTGATAGCGATCACCATTTTCAACAATGTCAATTAGTAGATATCTTCTAGTAACTCCAAATACGTTTCGTCACTCAAATTGCCATCAAGAACAATTGGTCCGATTAAACGGTCTCCAAAAATGCCAGTTTAGACATTCAATTTCTGTGGAGTTTGAGTGTGGACTTCGTGAAAATTTCTTGGATTATTATTTGCCCAATAACGACAATTATGACGATTGACTGTAGAGTTTAATAAAAACGTACACTCGTCTGAAAAACAGACATTGAACAGAAAGTTCCCGTTATCAGCTATTCGCTGCAGTCATAACTTCACAAAACTCCAGCCGCCGATCAAAATCATCTCCATTCAGTTGTTGTACAAGATTAATTTTATACGGGTGAAATTTATGATGCTTCAATATTCGCTAAATAGTTCTTCTTTTGATGCTTGAAACAGTGGCCAATTTTCTCGTGCTCAAAGTTGGGTTTGCAGCAATTTGTCCTAAAACTTCAATCTCAGTAGTCTCATTTCTAACCGGAAATTCACGTTCAGGATCCCGTTTTTTGTTGGCTACTGAACCACTTTGTCGAAATTTTGCAACTAACTCCAAAATGTATTTTCTGTTAACATGTCTGTTCGGATGTCGTTCATGAAACAAATTTGCGGTACGGTTGGCACAGTCATCGTTTTTGAAAAAAAGAGTAATTATTTCAACTCTTTATTCTACAGAATACACCAATGTGAAATTAATTCTCGGTAGTACTATCAAGTATCAAACCGACCGATAAACTGAAATAATAAACCGCATTGCTTTCATTCCGATAAGAAATGTTCTGATAGTCAATTTTTTGTTTACAAACCAACAAAACATTGACTATGAGCACATTTCTTATCGGAATGAGTGAAATGCGTTTTTGCATCTTCAACTGTGAATAATTTTTAAACGAGTTGATAAAACTTTCAAAAAAATTTGTGTGCTGAATTCAGAAAAGAAAGAGCTTTCAAGTGATGTAACACTCGACCCATGTTCCCTATTTAAAATATAAGGGTTGTTATCACTACCCTTAAGGGGTTGATGTGACAAAGTTGAGTTTTATGTCAAAACATGTTCCCCTCAATATTAAAATTGACGTGTTTCAGCGTTTCTTAAAAAAAATTCTCTGGACGCAAATCGGTCTGTTTCGTTTTCAATGGGCCACGCTATATATATATATATATATATATATATATATATATATATATATATATATATATATATATATATATATATATATATATATATATATATATATTGACTTTCAAACAAATCCGAACACCTAGATATCTGTCTGAGAATGCTGTCAAGCAGCGAAACTAGTCACAGAAACGTTGAAGAACATCCAGAATTCATAAGGGCCACTTTCTCCAGTTAGCTTACGCGCTTCACCTACAAAAACGAAAACCAACAGTGAAGCCAGAGAAGTAGTCTCCAAGTCTGTATGTAGTATGGACCAGTTTCACCAAGTAAGGGCAACAACAATCAATGAATTATAGATGTG
The DNA here is from genome assembly GCA_964006375.1 of Tillus elongatus. Taxonomy (NCBI): domain Eukaryota; kingdom Metazoa; phylum Arthropoda; class Insecta; order Coleoptera; family Cleridae; genus Tillus; species Tillus elongatus. The sequence goes on from OZ023262.1 coordinate 301,238,085, forward strand.
TGTTTGATCAAACTTAAAAAGTCTGGACGCAGCAAATGTTCTTTGGTAGCGAATTTTTGTAAAAGGTTTTTAATGGCAAATATATCTTGTTTTTAAAAGGACATCAAATTTGCTTAGCAGTATAACCTATATACTAGTAACAATATATCATATTTCATTAATATAGCTTTGTAGTTTCAAAAAGCACAAACATTTTCCAAAAATAAACTTTAAATGTTCAACAAAAAACTGGTCCGATTTGGCCAACGAACCTTTTCAAGCTATTTAGACGCCTGCCAAGATATAATTATTCACAAACCGCTTTATGAATAATTGAAACAAATATTCAATGAAAATTTGCAATTTCTTTTACAAAAGTCACCATATTTTTCAGAAATTGGTTCTAGTAATGCTAAACTAAATTACATTTTTCACAAAAATTCGCCAACTTGTTTTTTCACAATAACTTATTAAACATTTATTATTAATTACCAACATTTTACAAAAATCTTACAAAAACTGATTTCTACCGCAACACTAAAAAAATTTCTTCTTTTACAATATGTGTCAGATTCTTGGAAAAAATGAGGAACTAGACCAAGAGGTAAATTTCACACGGATCTGTTACAGTTAAACATTCAATATTAGTTAGGCATCGCTTGAAATTTGTTAACAGAAAAGACACGTTGATAATACCTAACACGATTATTTCTGTTCTAGCCCACATAGGTTGTTTATTATTGATCGCTCGATATGAATATCCAAAAAGTCATACTTGTGTTTATCGCCTCGGATCAATTAAATTTCATTGATCCCATCCTACACAACAATATTATTCTTCTGTACACAAAGAAATCGTTTTCATTTTTGACATCTTTCACGAGGACGCTGACTCAAACATAACACGCAATCACGCGATTCTGACAAGGTAAAACTGGAAATATATTTAAAACGTCAGCATCACGACACCCTACAGCAAGAAAATATCTTGAATTATTTACGTTTCCTAGGAACTGACACGTTTCAAAAAAAACCGTAGGCAGTGCCTAGTTTGCATAAAAATATTCAAATGCGTAAATTAAAGTCTATGAGTAAAGATTGGAACCTGTGACAACCACTGATAAGTACAATGCATGGTAGCCAGTAGAATTTAAAAATCAAATTCCCTGACATTTCCAGGCCCCTCGAGTTAATTTTTCATAATATTCGATATAAAAGACACACATATCTATATACTTTTTTGACATATGAAAATAGTTTTAGTAGGCAGTGATCGATATATATATATATATATATATATATATATATATATATATATATATATATATATATATATATATATATATATATATATATATATATATATATATATATATATATATATATCGTACCGATAACTCATAAAATTAAGTGCCGATTTTGACGAAATTTGGTAGGTACCTTCCTTTTGTAGGTGGCTTGGATAAGTTCGTTATCCAAGAAACTTGGACCAGTGTTCCCGGGAAAATTTTGGGTTTTCTTTCGCAAAATTGTTATATCTCCGAAAAAAAAAATCGGAACGCAGCAAGTGCGTTATGGTAGTGAATTTTCATTACATGCATCAAATTTCTATAATTCAATTTTCTATAAACCTAGAAAGTTGAATGTTGATATGTAGTAAGGTATTTACGGGGGCAATATATCAACCAAATTTTATCAAAATGGCTTTGTTATTTTTGAGATACAAATTTTTTTCCCGGAAAAATAACCAGTCCGATAGGGCTGGCTAACGAATTCATCCAAGCTAATAATAAAAGAAATATTCTTGCCGAGTTTCACCAAAATCGTTTTATAGCTTGTTGAGTTATCGGTTGGATATATATAGATATATATATATATATATATATATATATATATATATATATATATATATATATATATATATATATATATATTTATATATTATATATATATATATATATATATATATATATATATATATATATATATATATATATATATATATATATATATCGGGTCCAGGGACCCAAATTCGCGCTCATTCGAAGTCACACCATCGATACCTTTCTAATAGCGAGTTTTTTAAAATAAAAATTTGCTAAAATGCCTGCTGAAAATTAGAATTTCAGATTATTTTTTTTTAATTTAATGTTATTGGTTGCGGCATCTCAGGCCATTAGCACATTCATTTCCCATCATTCACTATTTTTCTAATTTTCCAGACAAAGTCAACTTGGCTCGCCCAGGAATCGAACCCGGGACCTCTCGTTTAACAGGCTGGCACCTAGCAACCTGCGCCACGAGGGCGTCAGGAATTTCAGATTCAAAGGTGACAAAGTGATTCAGGTGTTTTAAACAAAAATAAGATCTTGTTCAGAACGTATGAAATCTGTGCACTATTGTTTCTCCAGCTGTCTAAATAAAACACAAAAAAAAAAGAGCATACATTCATCAAATTGGAATCGATTGCGTAACCTTCTGTGTAGAAGACAATCAATCTTCATTTCTAAAAGTCTATATCACACTATAACAAAGTTACAAAAATTTGCAATTTTTATATATACTACGAATTAAATATAAAGCACCTGTTAAAATAATATAACTCATATCTAGTTTGTTATTTACAAAGAAAAAAGTATTTCCTGCGCAGAAGAAAAGCACAGTGCCACGGAGCTATCTAAGCAGACGTTATCCTACGTTTTGTTTACATGATACGTGAGATCGGCTTCATGCCCAGGATGTATTAAAAGTATACGTAACAATTAATTACAGAATTAGTAGAATTGCCATTGAAACATATTCCACGACTATTCTGGTTTTATATGACGTCTTATGTTTAAGTTTGAAGATAAAAGAAACTATTTTAGAATCATTTTTATGGAGACTTGACTTGATTCCTACTATATTAAACTACCCTTTCAGTCTAAAACCACAGCATAATATATATATATATATATATATATATATATATATATATATATATATATATATATATATATATATATATATATATACATATATATATATATATATATATATATATATATATATATATATATATATATATATATATATATATATATACTGTGCTAAAACTTTATTTGGGGCCGTTAATCAAGCTATAAATATAATATGTTTTAAACATTGATTGAATCCCCCAGTTAAATAACAATCACTTGGCAAATTTTTAATTACATGTCGTCTGTCATTTTCCATGTTGTGGCCGACATTTCACGATTGTTGGTTCGGGTAGTATGTTTTACGCCTATTATTTATTTAGTTTGGTTAGCGTTGATGTATGATTTATACCTGTTGTATGAATCAATCTACGCGTGGCAGTACTCTGTCTGTCAGGTATTGGACTTTAACCACTAAGTCAGTTAGGCGCATGTCTTTGGGATTTTATTTTTAATTTGGAAAAAAACACAAAATATTGTGTACCAACTTACTTAAAATTCACAACACAGGTTTATTTGCATCATTTATAGCCACATGTAAACTCTCATTCCAGTTGCTCTGATACTTACAAAAATATAGCGTTTTCAAAAATATTTTTGTATATTTTTGGGGAAAAAATGTCCGTTATAGTTGATATACGAACTCGTCCGCGGCGTTAATACAATGAAGATATGTGCCAAGTTTCGTTCAAATCAGTTACGTATTTTTTGAGTTATCGCTCGGATACATACATACATACATACATACATATATATATATATATATATATATATATATATATATATATATATATATATATATATATATATATATATATATATTTATATATTTATATATATATATATATATATATATATATATATATATATATATATATATATATATATATAAACATATAAAAATTTATTTTAACGGACCTTGGTTTTCGAGTATGGGACCCAAATACGCGCTCATCGGAAGAAATTTTTTCAAAAGCTCTTGATCGTGACCTCTCTATTAGCGATTTTTATTTAATGAAAATTCTCTAAAAGCGCTGGCAACCAAATTTGGCATACACGTGTCTACTATCAAACTTACCCTACATGCCAAAACTGAAATCTCTAAGTTTGTTGTATCTCCGAAAATAAAACTTTTTGAAAACGCTATATTTTTGTAAATCAGAGTAACTGGAATGAGACTTTACATGTGACTAGAAATAGAGCAAATAAACCTGTGTTGTGAATTTGTGTAATTTGGTACACAATATTTGGAGTTTTTTCCAAATTAAAAATTAAATCCCAACGACATGCGTTGAAGCGACTTGGTTAAAGTTCAATGCCTGACAGACATAGTAGTTAACTGCCACGCGTAGATTAATTCATACAACAGGTATAAACCATACATCAACGGTAACCAAACTAAATATATATATATATATATATATATATATATATATATATATATATATATATATATATATATATATATATCTAAACATATATATATATATATATATATATATATATATATATATATATATATATATATATATATATATATATATATATATATCTAAACATATAAAAATTAACACTGACCCGGGATATGTGTTCTAAGAGGCTTAATTAGCTCTCATTTGAGAAATTTTTTCAAAATTCAAAAATCGGGATCTCTTCATTAGTGATTTTTTTTAAAGAAAATTCCTTAAAAACGTGTTTAAAATTCACATTTTTTTAAACCAAAGACTGGCTCAGTAATCATACACGAAAATTATATAAACATTTTTCTACGAAATTAAAAAAGAAGTGATTTGCACGATAATTTGCTTAAAAAAATTATTTTCGTCCCGAAAATTCGAAAACAATTTTTTCACGTGAATTCGCAAACATTTTGTTTACAATAACTTATTAAATATTGATTATTAATTACTAACGTTTAACTTTAACTTTAACTTTAACCAAAACGATTCTGGGAAAACTGACTAAATACTTTTTATACCAAAATTTGCTTAAAAAATATATAAAATTCAAATGATATACCTAATTAAAATTGAAAAAAAAGAAGAGGTAGAAAATTATTTGTTAACTATTCACGAAAATTTGAACCAGTGGAAGTTAAGAAAAATAAAATTTCGGGGCGCAGCAAGTGCGTTATAGTAGCGAATTTTTATAAGAATTGTACACTCTTCTTATACGGCATATTAATAAAGTTAATACTTTAAACTTACACAGACCTTGAAGATCGATTTTAGAGATCCTAATACACACACATTTGAAGAATTCTTTCGAAAGTGTTATCGATATCTCTCTATTATCAAAAAAATTTCGTTCTAACTCCTTTTGAGAAAAATGCCCGAAGGTTAATGTTCTATGAAGCTAAAGAACTAAATTTTGCTATATCTGTAGATAGTGAAAGTCTCTTTAAAATAAACTTGTATTACCAATTTCATTAAAGTTATACAGAAGATTTCCAGAAGGAAACTTAATTCATATTTAGAAAAGTAAAGTATCTGCCAAATTATAAACGTAGCAATTATTTTTTCTTACTAAATATATATATATATATATATATATATATATATATATATATATATATATATATATATATATATATATATATATATATATATATATATATATATATATATATATATATATATAATCACATCGCTGACTCAAAAAATAATTGGCCGATTTTGATTAAATTTGGTGAATACCTTCCTTTTGCAAGTGGCTTGGAAAGATTCGTTAGCCAGGAAAATCGGCCTAGGTTTTCCCGGAAAATTATGTGTTTTCTTTCGAAAAAAATTATATCTCCAGAAATAACAAAGTAAGGGCAACCAAATTCGGTGCGCGGGTTTATATCATTATAGGTAAATTATGTACCAAAATTTGGCTCTGTACGTTAAAAGACAAAAAAGCTATAGGCACTTAAAGATAAATAAATGAAGTTTTCCTCAAAACATCAAAGTCGCGATTTAAAACGTCAAAATTGGCAACATTTTGGCAAAGAACCTGAAACTAATATGGGCTATGGAAAGAAAAGGTCTCAAGACGAATGTTTTACAAATCCTGAAGTCTTAGCTTCAACCGTCATTGTCCTTCATTTTACTAAAATATTTCCAGAACATTCATTTCAAATAGACCCTTTCTCTGATGCTTTGGCAGTAGTCTTAGCTATAGAGTTTATCTTTTAATGGTATATAATTTTTGTCGAATTTTCGTCAAAAATCAATAAATATCCGTTATTATACAAGATACGAAAAAAAAATGTATAGTACATTAATTACACGCTGTCTTGAGCTACATCTTAAAAATTATTTCTACAATAAAACCGTAAGTCGTCGGAGATACAAATTTTCTTTTTTTTTTTAATCGAACACGCCTAATGTTATCGCATTTTTGCATTTCCCATCGAAATATAATGCTTGTTTGTAAGAAAAGAAATTCGGGACGCAGCAAGTGCGTTATGGTAGCGAATTTTCTTTAAATGCTTTAAATTTAAATAGCTCAATTTGTTATTTACCAATAAGGTTGACCAAGAAACCGTTTTTTTCGGGAACGCTAACAAGTTTACTTTCGAAAATTTTTGTACATTTTCAAACAATAAGTTATTTTGATAAAACATGACACATTGTTTATACTATGTAGGATATACTGGTAAACAAATTTGATGCCTGCTTTCTTAAAAAAAACGTATTTTCTATTAAAAACATGTTTATTGAAAATTCACTACCATAACGTACTTGCTGTGTCCAGCCTTTTAAAGTTTCTGTCTAAAAGTCTTTAGCGGATAATAATTATATGTTGGCAAATGTATTTTTGTGTATATTGCTTGGATAGGTTCGGTGGCCAGAAAAATCCGACCAGCTTTTTGGGAAAATTAAAAATTTTTGTTCAGGAAATTGTACCTTTTTAAACAATGTTATTTTGATGAATACGGTGGTAGGTGATTTTTTCTATAAAGGTTATATTTTCTACTAAACTTGACGTCTTTCGTTAAAAAAAAACGTATTTGCCATTAAAACATTTCTAGATAAATTCTCCACCATAACGCACTCGCTGCGTCCAGACTTATTACATAATATTGTTTTCACGCCAAGAAAACACAAATAAAAATTGAATAAGCACCAACAAAGTATTTCTAGTAAACATCCAGACATACTATACTATAAAGCCGCTATAAAACTACCTTTTATCTCTGTTCGACAAAAAAATAACGGCATGATTTAAAAGTAATAAGTGTAGTCCTCCTAGTTATGGAACTTTTTATGATCTAAGCAGTAAGCAGTAGTTAGATTATAGTATCTGTTATATGAATGGCGGGAAGTCTATAAAAGTAACTTAATAGTGACTCCCTAATAGGGAGTTGTGTAAACGACCAGCAGTAAATGAGGGAAGTTCCAAGTTCCTCACCTGCACCGAAGACAGGATGTCGAAGCCAACGTATCACCGACAGGGTTGCCAAATTGTTAAAATGCTCTTTAGTGAATTTTCTTTTAAAAAAATCACTAATGAGGAGATCGCGACTTCGACTTTTGAAAAAATTTCTTCAAATGAGAGCGAACTAGGCCGCCTAGGACACATATCCGGGGTCAGTTTCAAATATATATATATATATATATATATATATATATATATATATATATATATATATATATATATATATATATATATATATATATATATATATATATGTCACACGGATAACAAAAAATAATGGACCGATTTTTTGATTTTGATAAAATTTGGTGGGTACCTTCCTTTTGCAAATGGCTTGCATAAGTTCATTATCCAAGAAAATCGGACCAGTTTTTCTCCGAAAATTTTGTTTTTTCTTTCGGCAAATGTTTATATCTCCGGAAATAAAAAAGCTATAGTATTAAAATTTGGTGCGCAGGATTAGATCATTAAATCTAAACTATGTACCGAAATTTAGATTTCTAAGTTAGAAGGAAAAAAGTCTGGACGCAAGTGCGTTATGGAAGTGAATTTTCATAACAATGTTTTTTTAGCAAATGCGAGCAGGCATCAATCTGATTACCGGGATGGCCTATGTAGTAGAAACAATGCACTATATTTTATCAAAATTACTTATCTTTGAAAAATGTACACAGATTTTTGGAAAAGAAACTTAAATGTTGGTTTCCTAGCCAACAAAGCTTACGTTAATAGCAAATTGAGTTACTGAAATTTGAAGGATTTAATGAAAATTCGATACCAAAACGCACTTACTGCGTCCAGAATGTTTTCTTACAAACATGCATCATATTTCGATAAAAAATGCAAAAATTCATTAACGAATTTGTTCTACGAAGATTAGCTAAAAATTATAGATCGTTAAACCATAAACTTAACTAAACCTACAGCGAAAGCATCAATTTAACTAAACAGACAGCCAAAGCATCAGAGAAAGGGTCTATTTGAAATGAATTTTTTGTAAATATTTTAGTAAAATAAAGGACAATGACGCTTGAAGCTTAAACTTAAGGGTTCGCAGAACACTCTTCTTGCAACATTTCCTTTTCACAATCCGTATTTGTTTCACGTTCTTTGCCTAAACATTGCCAATTTTGACGTTCAAAATCGCGACTTTGACGTTTTGAGGAAAACTCCAAAATTTTTGTATAACTGCCCATAACTTTTTTGTCTTTAAACCTAGAGACCTAAAGTTAGGTACATGGTTCGCCCTTTAGGATACAAACACGCGTCCCCTTACCTTACACGATTGTCCTTACTTTGTTATTTTCGGATATATATTTTTTAGAAAGAAAACACAAAATTTTCCGGGAAAACCTGGTCTGATTTTCCTGGCTAACGAACTTACCCAAGCCACTTGCAAAAGGAAGGTACTCACCAAATTTCATCAAGATCGATCCATTATTTTTTGAGTTATCGGTACGATATATATGTATATATATATATATATATATATATATATATATATATATATATATATATATATATATATATATATATATATATATATATATATATATATATATATATATATATATATATATATATATATATATATATATAGTCAAAAGGGATGAGTAACAGCCGTTACTAAAATTTGTATGATATTAAGGGAAATTACGACCAAAAAACGAGGGCTATATCTTAAAGAAAGTCACTCTGTACTAAAACTCGATATATTTCGCCAGGAGTTCCTGGCATCTTCAGGAGCAAGCACTGTAACTAATTATAAAAGCAAGGCCTAACCATTGAAAACAGGGTATTTCTGCCACAAGACATGCTAAAAAACAACAATGCAAAAAACATTCTTACATTACATGTGAAACTCACGCGAACATTTCTACTTACAAAACATTCAAAGCTAGTCATAAAAAAGTATAAAAAGTTGTCATTATGTTAAAAAAACTAAAAAAGCTTTGAAAATTCGCGTGTAACAAAATGGGGCTAGGTGGCCATTTTGTTACACGCGAATTTTCAAAGCTTTTTTAGTTTTTTAACATTAATGACAACTTTTTATACTTAATTATTATTAAATTCCCACAGCATCGCTCCATCTAATAAAATTTCTGTCGATCTGGCAACCCCGAATGCAGCGTCAGCTGTGATCAATAACAGAATAATACAACTACGGGCAGGGGTCGACTCTAGGTCGAGGACATTTCAATTTAGACCTTGGTTTTACGTTTTATAACCTGTAATCAATCAAGAGTTGAACCAGATGCCTATCTTATTAGTAAGCATAGGTATGAAAACTTAAAACACGAAACAAGTTTGTAAGGAACATTTCTGTCTCAAACGCTTTTCCATTCAACATAAACTTGGAACTCGTGTTTTAAGTCAGGCGATTTGCATTTTGTAATATACTCTTCATATACAATGTAATGGGAAATAGAAAAATATTTAAAAGTTAAATATGAACAGTTGAACATGTGAAAACTGGAACCTGTGATGACTAATAAGTACACTTGGAGAAAACCCAAATCACCACAACACACATTTCAGAGACCTTACGGATCGTTTCGTTAACCATGTCAACATCTTCTAAAATTTTAGAATTTTTCTTTCTCTGAAGATGTTGACATGGTCAACGAAACGATCGTAATGTCTTTGAAATATGTGTTGTGGTGATTTGGGTTTTCTCCAAGTGTACTTATGAACAGTTGAACATGATTCGTTTCGATGGAAGAACTGAATATAGATATACTTGAAATGTTTGGGGTAAGGTGAAAAGGAATGAATTTGGAATAGCATTAGGGAACAAATGGGTCATAAAGAAAAGTCTGGACGCAGCAAGTGCGTTATGGTAGTGAATTTTCATTAAAATGTTTTTAATAACAGATATGCCTTTTTAAATTAAAGCAGGCATCATATTTGGTTACCGGTATAACCTATATATTAGAAACAATTTACCATAATTCATCAAATAGGCTTTTCGACAAAACTCCCAAAAATGTTTTTGGCATGAAAATTTACAAACAATTTTTTCACGGAAATCCGAAAACATTTTTTTTAATAACTTATTAATCATTTATTATTATCCTCTTCACTTCTGAAATACACAACACAGCCTGTTCTAATTAAAACAGTTGAGTTACGACAGTTTGCTTTTTTTAATTTAGTAACTATTTGATAGCGTCCTGTATACGGCGTCTTGTTTTTTTTAAATGAAATATATAAACAAAAACCTCTCTGAATGCGTCACACTTTTTGATATGTGCCAAAAATGTGAACAGTTGCAAATCAATTGAAATAACTCGAAAAGAAGCACACACTACAAATCGATGGAAAATGCAAAAATGAAATGAAGGTGTTCGATTTAAAAAAAAAAAATTTGTATCGCCAACGACTTATGGGCCATCCTGTGATTGTCAAAATAACTGTTGTAAGATGCAGCTCAAGACAACCTATAATTAACGTATACAATTGTTTCTCGTATTTTGTATAACAGATATATTGACCTCACTCTGTGTATAGGTGAACAGATAAAAACTGAAACTGACCTGACCTGGTTCGCGTTCATTTCAAAAAATCTTTTTAAAATTCAAAAGTAGCGAGCTCCTCATTAGAGAATTTCTGAAATTTGTTAAAAAATATAGACAATTAAACCATAAACTCTACAACTAAAACTACTGCTAAAGCATCAGAGAAAGGAATATTTGAAATGCATTTTACTAAACATTTGAGTAATATATATATATATATATATATATATATATATATATATATATATATATATATATATATATATATATATATATATATATATATATATATATATATATATATATATATATATATATATAGGATGGCGCATTGAAAACAAAACAGACCAATTTGCGTCCAGATAAAAATTTTTAAGAAACGCTGAAACACGTCAATTTTAATATTGAAGAGGGACATGTTTTGACATAAAACTCAACTTTGTCGGTTTGCTCTTAATAGTACTACCGAAAATTAATTTCACAATGGTGTATTCTGTAGAAGATTGAGTAGAAATAATTACTCTATTTTTCAAAAACGATGACTGTGCCAACCGTACCGCAAATTTGTTTAATGAACGACATCCGAACAGACATGTTAACAGAAAATACATTTTGGAGTTAGTTGCAAAATTTCGACAAAGTGGTTCAGTAGCCAACAAAAAAACGGAACCCTGAACGTGAATTTCCGATTAGAAATGAGACTACTGAGATTGAAGTTTTAGGACAAATTGCTGCAGACCCAGCTTTGAGCACGAGAAAATTGGCCACTGTTTCAAACATCAAAAGAAGAACTATTCAGCGAATATTGAAGCATCATAAATTTCACCCGTATAGAATTCATCTTGTACAACAACTGAATGAAGATGATTTTGATCGGCGGCTGGAGTTTTGTGAAGTTATGACTGCACGAATAGCTGATCACGGGAACTTTCTGTTCAATATCTGTTTTTCAGACGAGTGTACGTTTTTATTAAACTCTACAGTCAATCGTCATAATTGTCGTTATTGGGCAGATAATAATCCAAGATATTTTCACGAAGTCCACACTCAAACTCCACAGAAATTGAATGTCTGGACTGGCGTTTTTGAAGACCGTTTAATCGGACCAATTTTTCTTGATGTAAATTTAAGTGGCAAAACATATTTGGAGTTACTAGAAGATAACGTTTACCATCTACTAATTGACATGAAAATGATGATCGCTATCAAGAAAATCAATTAGTCTTTCAACAAGATGGAGCTCTTCCGCATCTTTCACAACGTGTTAGGGAGTTTATGAACAGAGAGTTTCCAGGACAATGGATTGGGTGTAGAGGTGCTATTGAGTGGCCCCCTAGATCACCGGATTTAACTCCTTTGGACTTCTTTATATGGGGCCATTTAAAGAGTAGAATTTACGCAACAGAACCGGAGTCTCTGGAAGAATTACGACGACGCATTGTTGAAGGATGCCGTCTAATAACTCCACAAATGCTCCAGAATGTCAGAGCTCGTTTTGAACAAAATTTGTACTTTTGTATGGAAGCTGGTGGTCAACAATTTGAACACTTACTTAACTGAATAAACATTTTTGAACGTTTGGTTTTGTTTTTTTAGTTTGTTTTTTTTAACGAAAATGACAAATTAATGCATTTCTTATCACAATGAATGAAATACGTTCTTGCAACTCCAACTGTGAATAATTTTTAAACGAGTTGATAAAACTTCCAATCAAATTAGTGTGCTGAATTCAGAAAAGAAAGAGCCTTCAAAGGATGTAACACTCGACCCATGTTCCCTATTTAAAATATAAGGGTTGTTATCACCACCCTTAAGGGGTTGATGGACAAAGTTGAGTTTAATATCAAAACATGTCCCGCTCAATATTAAAATTGACGTGTTTCAGCGTTTCTTAAAACAACACTTCTCTGGACGCAAATCGGTCTGTTTCGTTTTCAATGCCCCAACCTATATATATATATATATATATATATATATATATATATATATATATATATATATATATATATATATATATATATATATATATATATATATATATATATATTTATGTGTCACACGGATAACACAAAATAATGGACCGATTTTTTGATTTTGATATAATTTGGTGGGTACCTTCCTTTTGCAAATGGCTTGGATAAGTTCATTAGCCAAGAAAATCGGACGAGTTTATCTCGGAAAATTTTGTTTTTTTCTTTCAGCAAATTTTTATATCTCCGGAAATAAAAAAGCTATAGTATTAAAACTTGGTACTTCTAGCAATATGCCGCACTAACAATGTAAAATTCTTATGAAAATTCATTATTATAACGCACTCGCTGCTTCCCGAAATTTTTTAATAATACCCTAACTGGTCGTAATTATGTTACATTCCTTACAGAAGTTTGCCCGGTCTGCTTCAACAGCTTAGTAATGAAAAAAGTCCATTTTTTTAGCTGCAACAGAACGGCGCGCCTCCACACTACCATCCCGAAGTACGCGATATTTTAGATGAAAATTATCCTAAAAAATGGGTTAGGCGTGGAGGATTTGTTCAGTGGCCCCCCAATGTCATGCCACTTTATCCCATTAGATTTCTTCTTATGGCGTTTTATTAAAGGACCGGTATATGTTAAACCGCCTACTACAAGGGAAGATATGCAAAATAGGATAAGATGCGCTTTGCGCTTGCAGAACCATTACACCGGAGATGCTATGAAACGTGAGACAAAACATAATAAACAGATGTAAGGTATGCACTCAGCAGGTGGGACACTGAACATATTTTAAGAAGACATATTAGACAATTAGTAACCGTTGCATTAGCTATTACATGAAAATTAATATAATATTTTCGTTTATTTTATAGCAAGTTCTCTCTATAACGTATCTTTTATGGTGCTGCTGTAATTTGAATCCCTGCCAGTGTTTGATTACATTTAGTATTTATTGCAACTTTCTATGTGTCTTTTCTTTTTAAATTTCATTGCTACTACGAATAATAACAAGAAATATCGGTAAGATGCAAAGAATGTATATCTTTAACAAACCTTTGTATTAAACATAATATTTTTCATTTCAACAATGAGTTTTTTGAACAAACCCAAGGCACAGCAATGGGAAATCTGATATCGCCATTTATGGCACACTTTTTCATGGATGAATTTGAAACAGATCTTGAAAGTGAAAGTGAGTATTCTCCTAGAGTGTGGTTTCGTTACACGGATATTTTCGCAGTGTTTAACACAAACATTTGCAGAGTAGAAGATTTTATTGCCAAATTAAACAATAAATTGGATTCTATAAAATTTATTTATTACCATTCTAAGCTACATTCCGAATGACTCACATCATACGTACCAACGACGAGATCCCAGCAATTGTTCTCAAAAAATGCGCACCAGAACTTGCTCCTGTCGTGACTCGTCTGTTTCAGATATCTTACAATAAAGGCATATTCCCTAGTAACTGGAAAACTGCTCGAGTACAACCTATCCCCAAGAAAGGATCCAACGCGCTTCCTAGCAACTACAGGCCTATTTCTCTCATTTTAGTCGTCTCTAAAGTGATGGAAAAGTATATAAATACCGAATTACTAAAATTTCTTGAAAACACAGTCTAATCCACGACAGGCAGTATGGATTCCGTCAGCGCAGATCAACTGCCGACCTCCTTTCCTTTGTCACCCATTCTTGGAGCAAGTCTATGTAACTACACGGTGAATCCCAGATTGTTGTTCTAGACATATCCAAAGTATTCGACCAGGTCTGGCACGCAGCGCTACTTAATAAACTTCCGGCCTATAGCCTACCACCAAAACTTTGTACCTGAACAGCAAATTTCCTCTCCAACAGGAGCATTTCCGTTGTTGTGGATGGTCATTCCTCTAAACGGTATACAATTAATGCAGGACTTCCTCAAGGTTCAGCTTTAGCCCCTACTTTGGTTCTTCTCCACATCGATGACCTCCTCTCTAGCACATCCAACCCAGTTCACAGTTACGCGGACGACAGCACCCTCCACTCAAACATACAATATTCTAAGCCTGTCTCTTTAGTCCAATTAGATGAGGATCGCAGACTCATGGAGGGTTCTGTCTCCGTGGACCTCCAAAAAATATTAGACTGGGAAGTAAAAATCTTGTACAATTCAACCCCACCAAATCTCAGTCTTGCTTTCTTTCTCATAAGAGATACACCAGCCCTAGACCCATCACAATGAACAACCAAGTTATTCAAAGTAAGGAGTCATTTTCTCTTTAGGTTTCCTCTTCCGGGCTCGCAAATACTTTTCACCAGCTAATCTCTATACCTTATATACTTCACAAATAAGGCCAAACCTCGAATACTGCTCCCACATCTAGGGTGCAGCTGTCGCTTCTACACTCGCTATCCTGGACTCCATTCAGAAGAGAGCCATACGTCTCATCGGTGACCCTACCCTGACCCAAAGGCTGCCATCCCTTGCCCACCGACGTGCCGTTGATGACCTCTCTCTCTCTCTCTCTCTCTCTCTCTCTCTCTCTCTCTCTCTCTCTCTCTCTCTCTCTCTTTTACAGATATCTGCACGGGCACTGCTTAGAGAAGCTTTCCTCCATAGTTCCCCCACCTGCTGCCCCCAACAGATCTACCAGGGGAACAGAGCGAATGCACCCTTTTACTGTCCAGGTCACCAGACATAGAACATCTTGTTACGCCCGCTCTTTTGTGCCGAGGACTTCCAAGTTGTGGAATTCCTTGCCGGCACATGTTTTTCCTTCTCCTCCGAACCTCCAAACCTTCAAGTTCAGAATTAACAAGTTGCCTCTTTCCTCCTTGTCAACACTCACGGTACGATAGTATTTAGGCTGTAAGCCCTCGTGGTGTGTTGTTGAAATTTAAAAAAAATGGCCAATCTGAATTTTTTAGTAAACAGGTTAATTTATTTTCCTTTTCGTAAAAGTAGATACACCAAAGAATTAAAGCATATTAAGAACGTGATATAATATAACGGATACACTGCTTGCCTAGTGGAGGAATTAATTAACAAACAAAAAGCAAGGAAAATGTCAGCGGAATCAACTACTTTTACAAGAGAGAAAGCCGAGAAAAACTTCGTTTGCTTACCATTTGAACCTCGAATCACGTGGTGTCTAGATAGCATTTTTTTAAAATCCGATTTGCAACTAACATTTTCGATGAAAAATACTTTAAAAAACTTGCTAGGTAACCCAATAGACAAGCATAGTACGGCCAAAATGTGGGGCATTTATGAAATAAGTTGTAAAGACTGTGATCTTAAATACGTCGGACAAACAAAAAGATCTATTAGAATTCAAAGAACATTTAGAGCAGTTAAGATATGGTACTATAGATAGATCTTCCGTCGCCCGACATATTTGATATAATAATCACCACGTTAATGAGGAGAATCTAAAATTAATAAAAAATGTTAGACAATCAGGACAGCTAAACGCCTTCGAAAGTATATATATATATATATATATATATATATATATATATATATATATATATATATATATATATATATATACATTTCTAAATATAGTAATAATAAAAATGTATGAATCTCGCTCCGCCGCCTATGAACAGTCTCCTGATAGATTGCTTTGTAAAATATATACCGGTAGAAACACGTCCGATAGATAATAAAAGAATACAGCTCTTGCCGCCAAAGATATTTTTAGAATTATCCATCCACTGATGACGCTAACCTGATTAGTGAAACGATCGTCAGGTTTTTTAAATGTGTTGTGGTGACTTGGGTGTGCTTATCAGTGCCCGTCACAGGTTCCATCACTTAGCGAATATCGTTAAGATGTTGAAATAAAAGAGAAAAATTAAAATAACTCAAAAACAATAAAATGTAGGTATTGTCAGCGTGCATGTAACATCCCAAACTTTATGTATCAACAGTCGTTTTATCCGAAACCTTTCGGGAGGAAAACCTAGCAAACTACAGGTTAGTAGAACATAGTGAGATTTACGACAGTGTCGCCATCGGTGGCGTAGCCAGGTAATACGTTGTCACGGCAGCTCTAATAAACACTACGTGTTGTATAAACAGTGACTGTACAACTAACTAACGATTTAAAAAAAGCCTGGACGCAGCAAGTGCGTTATGGTAGTGAATTTTCATAGAAATGATCTGGCACAAAATATTTTATTATAACTTTTTTTTCTTATAACATAGATATCTAAATTTTGGTGTATAGTTTACTTTTTATATCGTAAACCTACCTACCAAATTTGGTTATCATAGATTTTTTATTTTTTAAGATAAAAATTTTTTTCAAATGAAAACTCAAAATTTTTCCAGAAAACCTCGTCCGATTTTTCTGACTAACGAACTTATTAAATCCATTTACAAAAGGAAGGTACATGCCAAATTATATCAAAATCTGCCTATTATTCTTTGAGATAAAAATTTTTTTCGAATGAAAACTCAAAATTTTCCTGGAAAACCTCGTCCGATTTTCCTTACTAACAAACTTGTCAAAGCCATTTACAAAAGGAAGGTACATGCCAAATTTTATTAAAATCGGCTTATTACTTTTTGAGATAAGAATTTTTTTCGAATGAAAACTCAAAATTTTCCCGGAAAACCTCATCCGATTTTCCTGAATAACGAACTTGTCAAAGTTATTTACAAAAGGAAGGTACATGCCAAATTATATCAGAATCTGCCCATTATTCTTTGAGATAAAAAATTTTGTCGAATGAAAACTCAAAATTTTCCCGGAAAACCTCGTCCGATTTTTTTGACTAACAAACTTGTCAAAGCCATTTACAAAAGGAAGGTACATGCCAAATTTTATTAAAATCGGCTTATTACTTTTTGAGATAAGAATTTTTTTCGAATGAAAACTCAAAATTTTCCCGGAAAACCTCATCCGATTTTCCTGACTAACGAACTTATCCAAGCCATTTACAAAAGAAAGGTACATGCCAAATTTTATTAAAATCGGCTTATTACTTTTTGAGATAAGAATTTTTTTCGAACGAAAACTCAAAATTTTCCGGGAAAACCTCATGCGATTTTCCTGACTAACGAACTTATCCAAGCCATTTACAAAAGAAAGGTACATGCCAAATTTTATCAAAATCCGGCCTATTATTTTTTGAGTTATCGGTGTGATACATATATATATATATATATATATATAAATATATATATATATATATATATATATATATATATATATATATATAATAAATATATATATATATATATATATATATATATATATATATATATATATATATATATATATATATATATATATATATATATATATATATATAAACATATAAAAATTGAAACTGACCCCGGATATGGGTTCTAGGGGTCCTAGATCGCGCTCATTTGCAAAAATTTTTTCAAAATTCAAAAGTCGGGATCTCCCCATTAGTGAATTTTTTCTACGAAAATTCACTAAAAGTCTGGACGCAGCAAGTGCGTTATGGTAGTGAATTTTCTTTAAAATGTTTTTAATGGCAAATATGTGTTTTTTTAAGGAAGCAGGCATCAAATTTGGTTACCCGTATAACCTATATAGTAAAAACAATGTGCCATGTTTCATCAAAATAACTTTATTGTTTGAGAATGTACATAAATTTCCGAAAGTAAACTGAAAGTGTTGCCGAAAAACTCGTTTCTTGGTCGACCTTATAGGTTAATAGCAAATTGAGCAGTTCAAATATGAAACATTTGATCAAAATTCGCTACCATAACGCACTTGCTGCGTCCAGAATTTCTTTTCTTACAAACGTGCATTTCGATGGAAAATGCAAAAATGCAATAACATAAGGCGTGTTCGACTGAAAAAAAACAAAATTTATATCACCAACGACTTATGGGCCAACCTGTTTTTAGTGAATTTTCTTAAAAAAATTCACTAATGAGGAGATCCCGACTTTTGAATTTTGAAAAAATTTCTTCAAATGAGCGCTAATTAGGCCCCCCAGAAAACATATCCGGGGTCAGTTTCAATTTTTATATGTTTATATATATATATATATATATATATATATATATATATATATATATATATATATATATATATATATATATATATATATATATATATATATATATATATATATATATATATATATATATATATATATATATATATATATATATATATATGTATCACACCGATAACTCAAAAAATAATGGGCCGATTTTGATCAAATTTGGTGAAAAAATTCCTTTTGCAAATAGCTTGGATGAGTTCGTTAGCCAGGAAAATCTGCCCAGGTTTTCCCGGAAAATTTTGTGTTTTCTTTTGAAAAAAATTTATATCTCCGGAATTAACAAAGTAAGAGCAACCAAATTTGGTGCGCAGGTTTATATCCTTATAGGTAAGTTACCTACCAAAATTTAGCTATGTAGGTCAAAAGACAAAAAAGTTATAGGCTTTTAAAGAAAAAAAGAAATTGAGGTTTTCCTCAAAACGTCAAAGTGGCGATTTAAAATGTCAAAATTGGCAACATTTAGGCAAATAACTTAAATCTAATACGGGCTATAGAAATAAAATATCTCAACAAGGATGTTTTACAAACCCTAGTCTTAGTTTCAACCGTCATTGTCCTTCATTTTACTAAAATATTTGCAGAAAATTCATTTCAAATAGACCCTTTCTCTGATGCTTGGCAGTAGCCTTAGCTATAGAGTTTATCATTTAATGGTATATAATTTTTGTCGAATTTTCGTAAAAAATCAATAAAGCTCAATATATCCGTTATTATATAAGATATGAAGAAAATTTGTATATATTAATTATAGGGTGTCTTGAGCTACATCTTAAAATAATATTTCTATAATCACAGGCTGGCCCATAAGTCGTTGGTGATACAAATTTCCTTTTTTTTTAATCAAACACGCCTTATGTTATTGCATTTTTGCATTTTCCATCGAAATATAATGCGTGTTTGTACAAAAAGAAATTCTGGACGCAGCAAGTGCGTTATGGTAGCGAATTTTGATCAAATGTTTCATATTTGAACAGCTCAATTTGCTATTAACCTATAAGGTTGACCAAGAAACGTGTTTTTTCGGGAACATTTTAAGTTAACTTTTGGAAATTTTTGTACATTTTCACACAATAAAGTTATTTTAATGGAACATGGCACATTGTTTTTACTATATAGGTTATATTGGTAACCAAATTTGATGCCTGCTTTCTTAAAAAAAAAACACACATATTTGTTATTAAAAAGATTTTTATGAAAATTCACTACCATAACGCACTTGCTGCGTCCAGAATTTTTTTTATTCAACAACACACCACGAGGGCGTACAGCCTAAATACTATCGTACCGTGGGTGTTGACAAGGAGGAAAGAGGCAACTTGTTAATTCTGCACTTGAAGGTTTGGAGGTTCGGGGGAGAAGGAAAAACATGTGCCGGCAAGGAATTCCACAACTTGGAAGTCCTCGGGACAAAAGAGCGGGCATAACAAGATGTTCTATGTCTGGTGACCTGGACAGTAAAAGGGTGCATTCGCTCTGTAGATCTGTTGGGGGCAGCAGGTGGAGGAACTATGGAAGAAAGCTCCTCTGAGCAGTGCCCGTGACTTGGTGAAAATGCCACCACCTCAGTAGTATAATGCCTTTTGAAACAAAAGAACATTTTTTACAATTGGTCCACAATTAACGAAAATATCGGTGAACATACATACATTTTTTTGAGGATTTCCCTCGATTTCCCTGAGATTTCATCATTAGACCCTGATTTGGTGAAAATGGAACCAACTCAGGAGTATACCGTTTCAAACCAATTTTTTTTTATTGGCCCACAATTGGCGAAAATATCTCCTCCTCCCCTTTTAAAGTCGATTAAAAATATAGAGAAGATTAACCCAGATGATTAGGCGACCCTGAACAAAAGCTTATCACAACGACTGAGTTTTTAATGGTAGTGTCCGAAGGACCTATGTTTTCTACCATATCAGTAAAAATTTATATGCCCGATTGATGCTTTCAAAAATTAACTGTTCGAAACTTTTTGTTATCAAAATCTATCTTCTCCGACGTGCCGTTTTTAAAATTAGCAACTTTATCAATATTGAGCTTTAACTAGGCAAGATCCAAAGGATAGCTTGCCTAGGCATCACAGGGGCCATGTCTTCAACCCCAACAGCCGCCATGGAGGTGTTGCTGGATCTACCCCCCCTACACTTAGTTATTATGGGAGAGGCAAGGCTAGGACTATACAGACTAGCCTGCAATGGTAGACTGAAGATCAACCCAGGCTTCAGGGGCCACTGCAAAATTCAGGAGATCGTGAAGGAGCCCATGCTTGAAATGAGGTCAGACTTCGCGAGCCCGCGAATGTGCAGGGAAAACAACTTTACAGTGGAAATCCCCGATCGCTAGGCATGGCGGGAGGAGACGCCGGGCATTCCACGGGACGCGCTCGTCTGGTTCACGGACGGATCCGGCGGGGAGCGTGGGAGAGGGGCAGGTGTTTACTCGGAAGGACCGAGGGTAAGTCATAGTATTTCCCTCGGAGCCCATGCAACGGTGTTTCAGGCCGAGATGTACGCCATCCTGCACTGTGTGCGGGAGAACAAGAGGAGGGGCTACACCAACAAGCGGATCCTCATAGCCACAGACAGCCAGGCAGCCCTTAAGGCACTAAGTAGCTCACGGGTAAATTCCTGGCTGGTGAGTGAGTGCCGAGACGAGACGAGCGACCTGGCTGGGCAGAATGAGGTGACCCTCATCTGGGTGCCGGGCCAATCGGGGGTCAAAGGCAATGAAGAAGCTGACAGTCTCGCGAAGAGAGGGTCAGCAGAACCATTTATGGGACCAGAACCGGCTCTGGGCCTGTCAAAGAGCACTGCCAGGGGAGCCATTAAGTCCTGGGTCAGAAACCAACACAAGGTGTACTGGGCGGACTGTCCAGGGCTAAGACATGGGAAGTCAATAATTGACGGACCCAGTTCAAAGAGAGCTGTGGAGCTGCTAAACCTTAGCAGAGGACAGCTCTGAAACACAACAGGTCTCTTGACGGGACACATGGCCGTCAAGAAACACCTGCATAAAATGGGGCGGTTCGAAGGGGACCTCGCATGCAGACTCTGCGGCGAGGGGGAGGAATCAGCCCAGCACATCTTGTGTGAGTGTATAGCTCTGGACCGGAAAAGACAACTGATCTACGGTCACTCTAGACCGGAGACAGAGCAATATAAAACTTCACCCTACCAATCGCTGTGCAGACTAGTTCAAGGCACAGTGATTTTGGAATGGGTGGAGTAAGACTAAGGGTATGCACAATCAACCAAGGGTTGCGGTGCTATCGGGGCGGCAAGGCCGCGGACGAGCCCTGAGGGAACAAAAAAAAATATTGAGCTTTTGGATGTCAAACTTTACAGCTTATTAAAGCATAATTGTTGTTCAATTTTGCTTATTGGAAAGGTGCCATGCTGACTAGATATCAATATACCCTTGTATATGGACAATCTTCGCTAAATTGCAAATAAAACTCAATTAGGTCACTCATTACAAGTTTTTTACCTTTAAATTAACCATGACTTGCTGATCTAGATATTTTTATAAGTTAAATGTTTCACATTAACACGCACTTAAAGTAAGAACGTTGCAAATTAAGAATTGCACTGATTTCATTAGTGTTTCTTGTGCTGAAAGTGTAATATATACTCGGTGACACAGAAACTACAACACCTAGTAAATGTGGATATATTTGATTGATATTCTTTGTAATAGACGTGAGTTGGCCAATTATATGTACCACACGATATTAAACAGACAAAAAAAATACATACGGATGAACATAGAACCTCCTTCTTTTTTAAAGTCTGGTAAAAAGATACTTTCTGTGAGCAATATTTTCGTCATTGTTAGTGAATTTTTATTTTAAAAAAATTGATTAATAGAGAGTTATCGATGGTGAGCCTTTGCAATCATTTTTTCAAATGAGCGCGAACTAGGGCCCCTAGAACCCATAACCCGGGTCAGTTTAAATTTATATATATATATATATATATATATATATATATATATATATATATATATATATATATATATATATATATATATATATATATATATATATATATATATATATATATATATATATATATATATATATATATATATATATATATATATATATATATATATATGTATATATATATTTATTTATTTATCCGCACGATAACTCAAAAAGCTATTAACCGATTTTGATGATACTCGGCAAAAATCTTTCTTTTATTAATGGATTGGATGAGTTCGTTAGCCAGGAAAATCGTACAAGGTTTTCTGGAAAAATTTTCTTTCGAAAAAAAATTTTTTCTCCGAAAATTACAAAGCTATTTTGATGAAAATTGGTGAATATGCTGCCTTGTCAAAGACCTTACTACACGCCAAAATTCAACTTGCTAGGTTTAGAGAAAATTGAGTTTTTCAAATCTGAAGCATTTAATGAAAATTCACTACCATAACGCACTTGCTGCGTCCCGAACTTTTTTTACATATTCAAATTGAAATATTTCTAGTGGAACTATTACAAAATTAAATATATTGGTGCTCCATTCTTTGGAATAGAGGTAAGTTCGTCAATTTTTTGTACCACATGACATTAAAGGTCTGAAGGCAGCAAGTGCGTTACGGTAGCGAATTTTTCATAGAACTGAACCACGGATTTTTTTTACGAAAATTATATACGAGTCCAGAAAAATTATATTTGCCTGTAATATTCAACAGGCCAGGCTAGGACTATACAGACTAGCCTGTAATGGTAGACTGAAGATCAACCCAGGCTTCAGGGGCCACTGCAAAATTCAGGAGATCGTGAAGGAGTCCATGCTTGAAATGAGGTCAGACTTCGCGAGCCCGCGAATGTGCAGGGAAAACAACTTTACAGTGGAAATCCCTCATCGCGAGGCATGGCGGGAGGAGACGCCGGGCATGCCACGGGACGCGCTCGTCTGGTTCACGGACGGATCTGGCGGGGAGCGTGGGACGGGGGCAGGTGTTTACTCGGAAGGACCGAGGGTAAGTCATAGTATTTCCCTCGGAGCCCATGCAACGGTGTTTCAGGCCGAGATGTACGCCATCCTGCACTGTGTGCGGGAGAACAAGAGGAGGGGCTACACCAACAAGCGGATCCTCATAGCCACAGACAGCCAGGCAGCCCTTAAGGCACTAAGTAGCCCACGGGTAAATTCCTGGCTGGTGAGTGAGTGCCGAGACGAGACGAGCGACCTGGCTGGGCAGAATGAGGTGACCCTCATCTGGGTGCCGGGTCACTCGGGGGTTAAAGGCAATGAAGAAGCTGACAGTCTCGCGAAGAGAGGGTCAGCAGAACCATTTATGGGACCAGAACCGGCTCTGGGCGTGTCAAAGAGCACTGCCAGGGGAGCCATTAAGTCCTGGGTCAGAAACCAACACAAGGTGTACTGGGCGGACTGTCCAGGGCTCAGACATGGGAAGTCAATAAGTGACGGACCCAGTTCAAAGAGAGCTGTGGAGCTGCTAAACCTTAGCAGGGGACAGCTCAGAAACACAACAGGTCTCTTGACGGGACACATGGCCGTCAAGAAACACCTGCATAAAATGGGGCGGTTCGAAGGGGACCTCGCATGCAGACTCTGCGGCGAGGGGGAGGAATCAGCCCAGCACATCTTGTGTGAGTGTATAGCTCTGGACCGGAAAAGACAACTGATCTACGGTCACTCTAGACCGGAGACAGAGCAATATAAAACTTCACCCTACCAATCGCTGTGCAGACTAGTTCAAGGCACAGTGAAAAAAAAAATATATTCAACAGATTTTGTTTAAAACACAAATATTTTGGTCTTGTGCCTTTCTGTGACCTCTATTGCGCCAAAAAATTTTCTCATTAACCGCTTATAAATTTTTTCTTTTAATGGAGAGATCTAAATTTTGGATTTAAGTTTACTTTTAGTCAATTTTCGTAGAAAAAAATTTCAAATCAGCGTGAACTTAGACCCTTAGAACACATATCCAGGGTCAGTTTCAATTTTTATGTATATATGTATATATATATATATATATATATATATATATATATATATATATATATATATATATATATATATATATATATATATATATATATATATATATATATATATATATATATATATATATATATATATATATATATATATATATATATATATATATATATATATATATATATATATATATATATATATAATATTTATAAATTTGTGTGTGTGGGGGCGCGGGTGTGGGTGTGTGTATTACACCGATAATACAAAAAATAATGGGCCGCTTTTGAAAAAAATTGGCAGGTACCTTTTTTTTGTAAGTGGCTTGGAAAAGTTCGTTAGTCAGGAAAATCGGAGCAGGTTTTCCGGGAAAATTTTCTTTCGGAAAAAAATTATCTCTCGGCAAATAACAAAGCAAAGAAATTTGGTACGCAGGTTTACATTATAAAAATAAACTACGTGGCAAGATTTAGAGCACTAAGTTAAAAGAAAAAAAAGTAGAGGCATTTAAAGTAAAAAAATTGGGTGTCACTGGTAATCAGAAAAACCCACAGAACCCGAATATTTTGTGTGAATAAGAACATCTATTGTGTTATTGTAAGTTTGTGGTTAAATAATCTATAGCTTTTTCGTAGAAAAAGTAAACGTTATTGAGGTGACCACAACTTTAGAATTTTGAAAATATTTCGTCAAATGACCTATAATGTTGTCATGTAAAATTTAATTTGCAATAATGGGCGGATTCATTGGTGTGCTCAAAGTTCCTATTTTTTATCGTGAATCATTACGGAAAATTATGTTAAAAGTATAAGTCTATTGTTAGACTCCCTGGCCTACTGCTTTTTAAACACTTTTTTTTTGTCATTTGTTTCTGGTATTCGATTTCATAGCGTATTATCCTCCAAACGGTTTTTCTCAAAATTGTCAGTGCAATTAGAAGATTTCTCAAGCATGTTGTACATCATTGGAAAGCTCTTTTCACAGGCTATCACATGAGCAAAAAATCCAATAAGGCTGCCATAATTTAAAAAAACGTTGGTACGTAGCTCAAAAACAAATGACAATCCAAAGTTGAGAATAGCACAAAAAGATTACTCTGTAAAAAGTGTCCTGATAATCTGGAAGTCTTAGACATGTCAGATCAACGCCTACTTAGATACTGAAGAAAAAAGAAATCGACAAATTTTGTGTTTTTCAAAATAACTCGAAAACGAAAATAGGCAGGGCAAAATACAAGTCATATTTGAAAGGAGCATGAAATTCTACAAAACATTGCTAATTTAACCGTCTCCCTATCTCTAATATATATATATATATATATATATATATATATATATATATATATATATATATATATATATATATATATATATATATATATACATATATATATATATATATATATATATATATATATATATATATATATATATATATATATATATATATATATATATATATAAGTTTACGTATTGTTTTAGCAAAATTTGCAAAAAAATATTTAGTCAGTTTCGCACAATTTTTTGGTGCTTCCGTAGAAATAATTTTTTGTAATACTTTTTTGTGATATTTTGGTAATGAATAATAAATGTTAAATTTACAACCTTCCGAAAGCTTTCTTGAAAAATCTTTTCAGAAACATGCTTAACCCCCCCCCCCCCCCCTGGATGCACAGGCCAGAAGAAAAATTTCTTGTTCACACCCCCCAAGGAAGTTACGGGGTCAGTAGTGAATAGGGGTGCTGTGCAGGGTAGGTAGTAAAAAGGTTGAACAGAAAATGTGAAGAAAACGGATTCAAAGCTGCCTTTTTGACATTTTGAAGTCGTATCGCCCTTAAACCCTGCTTACCCCGCACGGCACCCCCATTCGCCCCAGGTACCGTAACTTTCTTGACGGGTGGTCTCAGGAATTTTGTCTTGTGGTTTACGCAACGAGGGTGGTTGTATTCATGGTAGAGGAGAAGGAAAGTCCCCAAGACGAAGCACCGCCCCTTTAGGAGGGAAGGAGTGTCTCGGAACAGAACCGTACGGGAAATTGTTTAAAAAGTATATGTAGTGTGTAAAAAACTTTAAATGTAAATTACTCGGCAAAGGCAAGATAACAAAAAGCAAGAATAGTGTTAGCGTGCATGTCAGATACCAAACTTTACCTATCAGCAGTCGTTTTTATCTAAAACTGTTTCTTAATTAATTCAAAAGTCTCGATATCTTCATTAAAACATGAATCTTAGAGATAACGTATTTTTGGGTTATCCTCTAAAGCTTTGGAGTTTCACAACTTCACAGATTTTTGTATAAAATAATCCAATTTTTGACTTGACTTCCTATTTATTTCAGAATTTTAACTTTTTAAAGTTTTAATATATTTCTGTCTAAGTTCCAGTTATTTTCTGGTATTTTATATCAATGACAAAATTATTTATTTTATAGGAATATTTGTTTATGCCTTTACGGTAATATTTGTTCATAAATTTATTTCAAATAACTTTTGTTTTCAAATCTGCAACAGTTATATGTAAAGGTAAAACACATTCAAAACGTTAGCAAATAAATAAGTGCAAATAAATAAGTGCAAATAAATAATAACATTCCAAATACAACAATTACATACTTGGCATAAAAAAAGATGATACTTGCCTTATTAGAATATGTTGCTAAAATACGTTAAATTCCGTTAACCAGTTGAACAACAACTGGCGGGGCAGATGCTCGGAACACTGGCAAGCTGTAAAACTCGAAACATTCACGTCTTGTACTGCTGCAAGGGGAACACAACAGAATACTGAGGATTCCTCATACGAATAAATGGGGCTTTCCTATTCTTGCCACTTCCCCTCTACAATGTGTGCATGTTCTACCTTCTCATAAAAACATCAATATTATATTATAAAACACGTCCCATGTACCTGTACTTTTTAATCATGCACAATGCAGTCCTATTCGTATTAATAACCATTCAATTTCTCATTAAAATAAACAGACCATTTATTATTTATCATGTGTTAATTATGCGGAAACGAGGATATCGTCAAAATATTTGGAATAACTCGTAAGTAAATATCATTAACAAAAAAATGATACAGTTTTTAAATTAGTTCCGGTAAACTAATAGGACAATAAAAATGTATTTATATAGTAATTTCCTGGGACGACTTAATTACAATAAACATCAATTATCAAGTATAAATAATCCACTGATGTGTTTATCCATTTGTTATAAAAATATCAAATTACGTGTACACGTCACTATGGTTACTAATATATATGTACACTACGTCAGACGACGACGTCCAGCACAAGTCAACGGTATATTGATAACGATAGCGTAATGATATGATATCACTTAACTTCAACTTAAAAATATACGTGAAGTTGAAAACAAAAAATCATACGTCAATAACGTCAAGTTAGAGAACAGTAGTATACAGTAATGATTTGCAGGTTGCAGGATAAATAAATAATAAAGAATTCCTGCAGGTCATGTTCAACACGCGAGATGGCGCTTTATAGTTGGATTTGGCGGCGTCCGCAGGAATTTTAGTTGTTTGAAATGACCCTGACAGCAGAATTCAAAATAAGGGTGTAATATTATGATGTCTTTGACCCAGTTATTCAAGGGCCTATTTATGAATTCTGCTCAACATCTCATAATAATTTTCATAATTCTTTTGGATATTCCGGTAAACAATTTTTTTATAAGTGTGGTGTACACTGCTTGACATTGAAACCACCGCGCGTAAAATAAATTATTAAATCAGGACGAATCTTGCAATTATCTTTATTGTGAATTAAACTAGAGATGATATTTAAGATAATATGGCTGATCATAAATATAGTTTTGAATGATATCTGATCTAATATGCTGTTCATAATACAGCATAAATATCTAAACTATACTCAATAACACTCAGAGCGTTGCTAGCGCAAAATTTCCCCTTTTAGTAAATTTTCTTTAAAAAATCACTAATGAGTAGATCTCGACTCTTGAATTTTGAAAAGCGCGAATATTCTAGAAAATATTTCCGCTAGCTGCTTGAAAATCCCACTTCTGACACCAGTTGTTACGTTCTACGGGGTTCTGGATTCGTTGACTAACAAAACACAGCTTTTCAAACTACTAATTTATTATAAGCAACTATTTTCCAACACCAGTATCAACTAAAATATTTCTCGCTATTATTAAATGTCCATATAACTATATTCCACTATTCGCCTTCTATGATAGCTTCTTAAACACCAACACTTACTGCTAACTCGCTTAATACTCTATGATCACTATTGTACACCACACCGACTTAATACTGAACTAACTCACTCTATGCACCGGTCGTCTATTTATACTCTCCATAGAGATTCTAGATCTTCTACATTTTTCTATACCTGTCACTTCTGGTCCATTCTACAAAATATAATTCCAGACTGTTCGCTTTTACCAACACACTTTATAAACGACATGTGACCACAGAATAACTAAGTCCATAAACGTAATTCTCATAGACAAATGTGACACTGCCCCCCTCTTATATTCGACTGCCCCGGTCGAATTCTGACATTTCTTGAAATGGCGTAAGTCTGTGCATTTGGACCACCTTCATCTTGCCCTTCGGGCTCCTCTGAATTCGATAGACAACGTCATTGATCCTTTTGACCACCTTATAAGGACCTTCCCATAGATTCTGTAGTTTCGGTGACCGTCCCTTGCGTCGTACTGGATTGTAGAACCACACATGATCTCCTTCTTTAAAACCAGCTGAATTAGCTCGCACGTCATGCCGGGTCTTCATGCGGTCGCTTTCTACTCGTATATGCATTCTGACAGCAGAGTGAATGGCTTCTATTCTTCTTTCCAAATATTTTATGTATTCATCAGTTGACCGTAGAGCATCTGTGGGTTTTCCAAATATGAGATCAGGAGGAAGTCTTAACTCTCGCCCAAAAACCACGCTGGCCGGTGTATGTCCGGTAGTCTCATGTACAGCCGAGCGGTATGCCAGTAGAAATAGTGGAATGTGCCGGTCCCAATCCGTTTGGTGTTCATTGACAAATATTCTTAAGTAGGACTCCAAAGTAGCAATGAATCTTTCCACCATTCCGTCAGATTGAGGGTGCATGGGTGTAGTTCTCGTTTTCCTGATTCCGATAAGCTCACAAACCTTCTGGAATACAGCCGACTCGAAGTTGCGTTCTTGGTCAGAATGGATCTCTAGTGGTGCGCCAAATCTACAGAAAAACTCATTCACCAATACTTATGCTACGGTGGTGGCCTTTTGATTCGGGACCGCAAACACTTCTGGCTACTTGCTAAAATAATCCATAGCTACAAGCATATAACAATTTCCTGCGTCTGTTCTAGGGAAAGGACCAGCTACGTCCATTGCAATTCTTTCGAAAGGGGCTCCCACGTTGTACTGCTTCATTCGCCCCCTGGTTTTTGATTTAGGCCCCTTACTGACGCTTGACAGGTTTTGCACCATTCTTCCACATCAGCTCTACATCGTAACCAATATTTTCTTGGTCTTTGGGCTCAATCTCGACTTGCCAGTAACCACTCTTCAAGTCCAATGTCGAAAACCATCTTCCACCTGTCAGTGTATCAAGTGTATCGTCAATTCTGTGAAGTAGATAGCTTTTTTTCTTAGTGACATCATTTAACCGGTGGTAATCTACACAAAGCCTCGCCTTTCTTTTTAACTAACACTGCTGGAGAGCCCCAGGTGCTTTGCGATCGTTGTATAACTCGTGCATCACCCTTAGCATGGTGTCAAATTCGTACTGTTCTGCCAATTGTACCCTTCTCGGTGGTTGCTTTGTTGGTACAGATGTCCCAGTCTCAATGTGATGACGTACTATGTCTGTTCTTCCAAAACCGTTATTGTTACGAAAACGTTGCGATATTTGAACAACAATTTACCACTGCTTGCTTCTGTTGTGGAGAAACATTTCCACTAGCTTCTGCTAAGACGTCACGTAGATGTTTTCGAGGTGGTTCATCCGGGACGGACGAGGCTGGTTCTTCCTGGTCGTGGCAACGCCGTATGATGGTTATCGGCGAGAATGTTCCGATTTCGGAGCCTTTGGGAATCTTCTGATCAGCTCTCATCGTTGAATATTCCGACAGCTGCCAGTTCTTTTGCTTGAACAAGAATTTTACCGACTAGTAGAGCTTTCTTAAAAATATCATTGTCTTCTGGTTCTATAATGCCCACCACTTGTCCCGAAATCTCTCCAACTATCCTCACTGGGACAACACTCTCACTCTGGGCTCTCACAATGACATATTCTTTGGCAGTGACTTTTCGAACTGCAAGGCTATTGACAGTCGACATAACTACTTCCTCATCACCGATATTCAAAACATTGTTCTCGAGATCTAACTTGACACCGTAACCTTGCAGAACATCTAGACCAAGTATATAATTGGGTCTGATATGGCGGCAACAATAACTCGCTGTTTGGTCTTCCAAACTCCAATTTGTAGCTTGACGTCAGTCTCACCAAATACACGAATCTGTTCACCACCAGTTGCAGTCACTTTGTAGAGTCTTTCTGGCTCTCTCACCTGCCATCTTGGTACCATATCCCGACGAATAATCGTTCTGGATGCGCCAGTTTCTACAACTATTTGAGCCTTCTTGTCGCTGATGTATCCATCTACGACGAGCCTGTTTCCAGAATCGTTGACCAGTGAAATAGTTGTCGACTTCCTGGATGTAGTTTTCCTGTACGTTGGTGTAAATGATGATCTTGGAGCCCGGCATTCACTTCTTATGTGCCCCACCTTGCCACCAGCTTGCGTTGGCTCTTTATGAGGCGTGAGCTTAATCTGTTCTACTAGTTTGAATGGTAACTGCACTGCCTTGGATGAACCTATTTTATTTTCCTCTTCTAGGACTTGTAGACTGCGAACCCTCATATTGCCTTTAGAGGCTTGCTTGGCAGCTTCAAATTCCAGTGAATGTGCCAAAGCATTGTTCAGGTTTTCGTGTCTCGCCATCCTCAGCGCCTGTTTGGTATCGGTATCTCTAATGCCGTCAATGAATGTTTGGAGCGACAGCTGGTTCAAAGATTCGACCGGGGCTGTGGGGAACCCGATCTTGTCAACCTGGCACCGTCGGCTTCGAATTGTTGCAGACTTTCGCCTGATTTCTGACAGAGACTTTTCAGCTGAGTTTGATATAACTGTTGTAAATGCTGGTCGCCAAATCGCATTTCTAGGTAATATCTAATGCTGTCGAAACTATCTTGTTCTTTCCTGTGAATACCTTGGAGCACATCTAGGTCATCCCCTCTGCGAACTACAGTTAACGAGGTCGCTTTCTTTCTCTCGCCCCAACCATTTGCTGTACAGCGGCTTCGAATTGGCGTAGATAAATACCCCATGGAACCTCAATTCTTACGACGGGGCTATCTTCCAGCCTGATGTTACTTTGACCAGGGTATCACACTTCTTTTCTAGTGATTGTATTTTCTGCTGTACTTCCGCTTGTACCTCTTGCATAATCGTCAGCTTGTCATGTACATCATCACTGTTACTTCTTACTCGGTTCTATACTTGCTGAAAGATATCGTCTTTTACCTGCTTTATTCGCTCGTCTGCGCATGAAGTAAGATTCTCAATTCTGCTGACTTGTTCTTGCAGAATTTTCTTGGCTTCTTTGTCTCTTTTTCTCAGGTTTTCTCTGGCTTCTTCATCTCTTTTCTCAGTTCTTCTTTCGCTTGATTCATCTCTTTTTCTGGCTTCATTTCTTTTTCTAAGCTCTTCTTTAGCTTCTTCATCTCTTTCTCCAGGCTCTTCATCTCTTTATGGCTTCTTCTTTCATTTCTTTAATCAATTCCAATAGCTGGGTGTCCATATTGACTGTGACGCTGCGTGTCTTAGGCATAGATGTACTTAAGCTGGTACACAGTTTATTCTGTTTCAAAAAACACACCCAGTTATGAATTATTGCTAACACTGATCTTCCAGAGATTCTAGAAATTTACACGTTGTTCAACGAATATTCTGGAAAATATTTCCGCAAGCAGCTTGAAAATCCCACCTCTGATACCAGTTGTTACGTTCTATGGGGATACTACTCTGGATGTGTTGTCTAACAAAACACATATTTTTAAACTACTAAATTATTATAATCAACTATTTCCCGACCATGAACATACTAACTAAAATATTCCTCTATTACAAATGTCCATAAAACTATATTTCACTGTTCGCCTTCTATGATAACTTATTCTGCACCAACACCAACTTAATACTGAAGTAACTTACTCTAAGTGCGGCTCACCCATTTATACTGTCCATGGCGATTCTAAACCTTCTAAATTGTTCTACACCTGGCACTTCTGGTCCCGTCCATAAATATAATTGTTCGCTGTTACCAACACACTTTAGAACCGCCCCCTGGCCATAGAAGTAACAACGTTCATAAACTTAATTCTCATAGAGACGGATGTGACAATATTGTTGCCAAACTCATCAACACTGTAGCATTAGAAACAACAGAACCCTTGCTATGCGATTACATGACTCAGTTCTGCAAAAGGCTCAAATTTCTTGGAGGGGTGACCCTAACCCTCTGGAAAAAAATGTAAAATATCCCTCAAGAAGATAGTGGACTACATAAAAAGTCTCAACTTTTTGGGCAATCCTTAGGAAAAAAGAGTCATGTACAAAAGACCCATTGGGGTCGCAGCACTGAGAGGGGCCAAAAGCCTATACGACCCATTAAGCAATCTACAATTCTACAGTCTAATAGTTGCCCAAAATTTACAGAAGGGAACAAGCTCACAAACTATTCCAGTTGTAAAGTTGAAAATGAGAGAACTATTATGTAGGCATCGTACTGTTAAATATGTGAGTGTGTGTGTGTGTGCGAAGGGTGGTTTAGCCTCGAGCTTGTAGTCTCATTGGCCACAGACTTTTTTAGTTACTTTGAATTTCCAATTTAAGTGGGAAGATTGCACTTTCATGCAGAATTGCCATATCACACAAATTTAGTCATCTAGACCTATACTTACAATTCTAGTATTTACTTATACTTTATGTTATACCTATTTTACTCCTTTTTTTAGATTATATATATATATATATATATATATATATATATATATATATATATATATATATATATATATATATATATATATATCACTGATCTTTTTTTTCTGGTTATAGGTATATATTTTCCACAATTATACAATTTCACACTATATACAATTCTACAATATATACAATTAAACTGTTTTTACCATATTATTCACAAATATAAAAGTTTCCAATTTATACTAAGTGAGTGGTGGACGTGCCGCCACTATTTGCGGAACCAAGTAGTATGTTGTCACGCCAGCTCCAAATAACACAAAGTGTTAAAAAAAATTAGACTGTATACAACTAACTAACAAATTAGAAAATTGTCAGTCCTGGCCCATTTCTACCCCAATATAGGGACAAAGTATGTAAGACTAGATGCATTCTCGCAACAATTAGAA
The DNA here is from genome assembly GCA_964006375.1 of Tillus elongatus. NCBI lineage: Eukaryota > Metazoa > Arthropoda > Insecta > Coleoptera > Cleridae > Tillus > Tillus elongatus. The sequence goes on from OZ023262.1 coordinate 301,272,433, forward strand.
CCGTAGACCGGTTTCGCTCTCATTAGAGCTCTTCAGTGCGGCATACTAATTGTAGCAAAAATGCACCAAAAGTAATACGGCTATAGTATAGCCAGCCTTAAAATACTAAGTGAGTGGTGGACGTGCCGCCACCTAGTTGCGGAATCAAGTAGTATGTTGTCACGACTGCTCCAAATAACACAAAGTGTTAAAAAAATAGAGACTGTATACAACTAACTAACAATTTAGAGAATTGTCAGTCCTGGCCCATTTCTACCCCAATATAGGGACAAAGTATGTATGACTAGATGCATTCTCGCAACAATTAGAATCGTTCAACATATTCCCTCCATTCTACTTTCCAATCGTCACTTGCTCTTTGCTTAATTTCTGTGACAAGGTCTGTATATGTGACCTTTTTCATGCCAATAACTTTTTTTCCATGGCTTGTTTCGCATATTTATCTGCTATTTCATTGCCTCTAATGTTCTCGTGCCGCTTCACCCATATAAACTCCACAGTGCTGCCTTGCTTAATTAGCTTGGTGTGTATGTTGGCAATTTCGTTTGCAATTGTGTTGTTGTAATGCTTTGTGGCAAATTGTTTTAATGTTATTAGTGTGGCCTGGCTATCACTTACTATTACAATTTTTTAGATGCTGATTTTCGCACCATTCCATTGCCCTTTTAATCGCATATAATTCTGCTGTATACCTATATCGTAGCATACGAATTGAGTTTGTATAGGGCGGCAAATTTAAATGTCTCATCGTAAAAAGCACACCCTGTGACTTTATTCTTTTTTGCTCCATCAGTAAATATTTTTGTATAATTTGTATATTTATCTAAAATGTTTAATACTATTTTCTGGTTCATATTTGGATGTTGAGTGTATTGCGGTATTGTAACAGAAAAATTTGGTAGTATGTATTTATTATTTGTATTAAACATGCTGGTGTTGTGGTACATATTCATTGATTTTCGAGGTCTCTCGTGTTGAAGAAGGCTTCTGCTACCGGTGGACTGCTTTTTATTTTCGAATATGGATTGTCCAAGATTTCTAAAGACAAATAGAACAATTGTTTGGCTACTTGATCCATTTGGCTTCTCTTGTTCAACACAAATTTCTCAGCTAAGGTTTGGATTCGAATGTGAAACGGCGGCTCCGCTGCTTCTGTCGCCGTTTCACATCAGAAAAGCAGCAGCACCAGATGGAATCCCAGAAATAGTCCTTAAAATGTGTGCTCCTGAACTGACTCCAATTTCATGTCGTCTCTGTTTGATGTCCTATCAGACCGGAGCCTGGAAACAAGCTCGAGTTCCGCCTGTTACTAAAATAGGGGAGGCAAATTCGATGTCGAGAACTATTGTCCAATTTCCATTCTATTAGTTTTGTCCAAAGTTAAATACCTCGAAAAATCAAACATCCTAAGTGATTGTCAATACGGCTTTCGCCATATTCGATCTAGTGGCGATAATCTGACCCAACAAACACAGTTATGTAACATTCACATAACTGAAATAATATTTTGTTATTTACAAAAGTATCATTTATGTAACTTGTAAGTTACATGTAACACGAAATGTCATGCATATAGTTCCTCTCGTGATATATCTATGTAATATAGTTGGGCATATATATCAGATATATTTATTGACAATTTCATCAACATTACATGTTACATTTTGTTGTTAGGAGTAGAGCTTTTTCTATATAACCACACACAATAATAGTTTAGAAAAACCAAACAAAAAATTATTGAAAACATAATTTATTAAACACTTGTAAGAAAACAATATAATATAATACATTCTTATTCTATTAAAATATTTATAATTTTAATTTTAAAATTGTTGATGATTTTCACATTTAACTCAACGTTATGAATAAAATAAAATTCAAAATTAAATCTAAACATCAGTTGAAGTTTTTATGTATGATTAAATATAACTGCAACTTTAAACTGTAACTATGGAGTAGGATCATCCATATTAAAATTGCTTTTGTAATTATTTAACAAATCAGTCGTCATTGCTTGTGTCAAAAACTCAGCTCCTGTAAATTTAAACTGGCTAGTAGGTAACATCAGTTGCAAATTTAATCAATAAGTTCAGATGACTCAGATGATCATGTAAAACTAACTATTACTAATTACCTTATTATATTTCTTGGGTTGATCTAGCAGCAATCAATTATGAACTTGTTATAGTGAATAACTTTGTTTAAATTCGCTGTGTAGTCATTTCCAGCCTTTTGATAATAATGATCAGAAACGTATTCTGCAAGTAAAACATATAGGTTAACTCGCATTCCGTCATAAAACGCTAGGATAATACAATCATAGATTCAAAATGTATAACATAATTCATTTTAACATGAAACACCAATAAGAATTCACCACCCACATTAATGTAGTTCTTCACAATCGGTCGTCGCCTTTGTCAATACAATCATGCACAAAACATAAATTCTTAAACCTTATATTAAATACCGTAATCGTTCAAGAAATAGAGAAAAATAAAATCCAACACTTACCACAAAATTTTCACGTTACCTTTTGTATGAGGAATAAGTAAAAAAACAGTATAAATCACAAACACGAGCACAATCAAAATAAACATAACATAACCTCATAATATATTAGCAAACCGTAACATCAAGAATCGAGACTCAACACTCGCTCTCGCTCTGCACAGTTGCCCGAACAAAACCACGAAAATGCCTGGAACATATAGGTGTCAATTTGTATTTCCACTTATTTTCCGTTTATTTTATTTATATAAATATAATAACAAAATAATTTATTGGCGAGGTTTAAAGTTTAAATCATATTTCAGTTAACAGGTTTTCTTAATTAACATTTCATAATCTGGGTTTGATAATTATCTGATTTAATGTAAAATAAAAATATTACGTTGTTATCAGTGTGTGCTTTAAAACTATAGAACACCATGAAATTTGTATAATGTGTATGTTACATAAAAATATTACATAGCTTTTATGTTAATACTTGATGGTATGCAATATTTCATTTGTTACCTAAATTTTCTCCATTTGCAAAGTACATTTGTGTTATTTTTAGGTAAGAGTGTAATGTTACGGTGATACTTTATTGAGCTTCCAATGCCATGTAACGATTACAAACGTGTTTGTTGGGGACTTACTTCACTCTCCTTTGGAGTTCTGCTCTCAAAAATTTGAAGAATTTCACGCAATATTATTGAATATTTCTTAAAGCATTCGATCGGGTCTGGCATGCGGCACTTCTCAATAAACCGCCACCGTATGGATTTCATGTGAAACTATGCTTATGAATATCTAGTTTTCTAAAGAAGCGCTCCTTGTATGTTGTTGTCGATGGTGTTCCGTCAGAAGAATGGAAATTATTGTGGGTGTTCCACAGGGCTCCGTTCTGGCTCCCACATTTTTTTGGCATATGAATGATCTTCGGTTAACAACAAACAATCCAATCCACAACTTGGCTGATGATATTATTCTTTACAACATGTTCTCGTCGACTTGCCCAATATCTGCTTCTAGCTCCTTAATAATAATAATAATAATAATAATAATAATAATAATAATAATAATAATAATAATAATAATAATAATAATAATAATAATAATAATAATAATAATAATAATAATAATAATAATAATAATAATAATAATAATAATAATAATAATAATAATAATAATAATAATAATAATAATAATAATAATAATAATAATAATAATAATAAGAGGTCTTTATTAGGGCGAAGTTAATTTTACAATTTTCTTCCACTTAACCCTTAAAAGATAACTTAAAGTGTAGGAAGTACAAAATAAACAAATTATAAATGCCTTAGTACCCAAAACAACAAAACAATGTAACAACAAAACATTGACAATTGTGCGCCTTAAATTTAGCCGAAAGAAAGGAATTCTTAAAAATGAATATGATTTACTATAACTACACTACGCAAACTGACTATTTTTATAAAAATCTGTAACATATCTCCGAAACCCTGGCAGAGAACATAAAGTATGTTCAAAAGGTATTTTATTATACAGATGTGGTGCAACATAGGAAAAAGAGCCCGATATTGGCTCTTATAATATTTAGGTATGGCAAACAAGTGATCGAGTCTTGTATTGAGTGAATGTATTTGTCTCCAAAAACAGAGCTTCTGATGTAGGTAATTAGGCCCCGCCCTGAGGACAATCTTGTGAGTTAAGCAAAGAAGAGGTACTTTCCAGCGATTTTTCATATTCAGCCAATCTAATTCTTTTAACTTATAAGAAACACGATCTGTTCTTTTTAGATTAAAGATGAACCGTAAACATGACTTCTGAACCTTTTCTATTCTTTGCCGATCCCAACTGTCAAGGGCAGGTCCATACACAACATCAGCATGGTTAAAGCGCGAGAGAATCATCGAGTTTACCAAGAGAGCTTTTACTTTCACTGGAAGGCAATTTCGGTGGCTATAAAAAGATTTCAATAGGCCAAAGCTAGCTCTACGAAGATTAGTGACGTGATCAGAAAATTTTAAATTTTTATCTATTATGAGACCAAAATTCTTTGCTTCCAAGCGACTCCCATCTATCAAAATATCAATATTTTCAGAACAAACCCTATTCCTACTGACCTTCCTGCCAAAATAAAGTACGCAACACTTATTGACATTTATCGCAAGATCATGCTTCTTTGCTGTCGTGACTAACCTATCAAGGTCTGCATTTAAACTTGCTATAGCGTCTAAGGCATTTTCGACAGGAAAGGATTTGTAAAGCTGGGTATCATCGGCATAGGAGTGTACTTTGCTCGAGATTATTTGTTCTTGAAAATCAAACGTATAAATATTAAATAAAAGGGGTCCAAGATAGAGCTCTGTGGAATTAATAAACTCAAAAAATCCGATAGATCCAGACAACCTTCTGTGCCCTATCTGAAAGGTAACTCTCTATAAACTGAACGGCGTCATGATTGAAACCAATATATTGTAACTTCGAGCACAGTAGTTCATGACTGATCGTATCAAAAGCTTTACTGTAGTCTAGCAATACCAAAGCTGTAACTTGATTTTTATCGTTAGCTGTGAGGATGTCATCACTAATATTTGCTGTTGTGGTGGACCTGCCTCTAACAAATCCGGACTGTACATTTGGCAAGATGTTGTTGTCCCCAAGGTAAGCAGTTATCTGCTCGGACATCACTTTCTCCAATAACTTTGAAAGAACTGGGAAAATGCTTATAGGTCTTAAATGATTAAACTCAGTTGGATTCTTTCCTTTTGGAAACATGAAAACCTTTGCAACTTTCCAAACTTTGGGAAAGCACTTTGTCTCAATACAAAAGTTTACAAGATGAAGCAGCTGAGGAAGAATTTCTGGGAGACATAGGTTAATCATGTCAATACTCACATAATGAGAGTCGAACTAACCAGCTCCCTGATTGATGACCCTTCTAAAATTATCCCTGGGGCTTTGCAAATCTGATTATGCTAAATGTATCAAAAACACAAATTGCCTCTTCTCTAGGATGGGTGACATACAGATGGATCTTTGCTCGTATTTAAATGTTTCAAATATTGCAAAAGCAGCAGCAAAGACGCTTGAGTTTCGTAAGTACGTCCATAGTTGGAATATTGTTCTCAAATGTGGGGTACTACAGTATACAGACAACTTTGTCCCTTCTAGATTCTAATCAGAAACGACCAGTTCGCTTATAGGATATTCATCTTTCACAGTTATTAGCTTGATTACGATGTAAACAATCGGTTCAAAATTATCAGTTCCCGGTAAATTCCAATTTTGCATAAGTTATTAACAAAAATGTTCAAATATAGCTCCTAAAAAACAGAAAACTTTGGAGACTGGAACATTTTAATTTCTGATTGATCAGAGGAAGAAGAATGGTGAATTCGAATACAAGTATTTAAGGCATACGTTTAAATTACGGATGACATTGTCGCTCGATTTTGTAGATTATTTTGACTGAAAGATATTATTTTTATAAGTTGTATCTAACAAGCACAAGCTAGAAGCTTTTTTGTTAAAGGTACGCTGTATGATTACTTTATAATATTGTTATTGCTAGTATTATTACAGTTAATCTCAATTCTCTCGATCGCACAAGAAATGTTGGAGATCTCTGCGTTTTTTAATCGATTTTACCATCGGTATTGCTTCTTAAAAATTGCTTCGTTAGTAACTTACGCTTGCAACCTATAGACCCGTTTTAGCCTCAAATTCCCCAATTGTCGAACGGCTCGTTACGGATCCTTGTTCTTTCCTAGAGCATTTAAGCTTTATTATGCTCTTTCAGCAAACATATTGCTATAAGACATAATATAATCTCTAACTATTCAAAAAGCAAGTAAACACCCACCTTATTGACACAACAAACAAGACTCATGTTGTCTTGTAGAGACATAGGAATTCACATCTTACATAATTATATACCAGAAAAAATCGATCGCCATCACACAGTGTAAGACGTAACGAAAAAATAAAGAAAGGAGCATAATTATTAATGTATATATCTATCACTCAGTAATATGATCATTTTTTCCGATACTTTCAATCACACCTCTTCAAGTTATTATATTATAGTCTCAACCATGGTTGGTTCTGTTAAAACTCTTGATGAAATCGCTTTCCTTTTTTTTGTTGGGTTTTATCTTAGCTGCTTTTCAAAATATTTATTGGTTGGCTCTTTTGTAGAGGGTATCAGTTACTCATCACTTACATTTTTGCCAACGTTGACACATTTGCGGGTGACGAGCATTGTAGTCATCTAAACTCTAAAATTATTGTAAATTTTAAAATCTAAAAGATTTTAGTTACTTATTGACATTTGACGTTTCAAACTTCATATTTTGACAATAACTAAACTTAACCTAACTTTTCTACAGAATTTAAAATCTATTAAGTTTTAACTAATTTTAAGTTTTCTACGATGTTTCTTTTAGACTGCGTTGTAATTAATTAATAGCAATATATTAAACACAAGAAAAAAATGGATAACGTTCACAAATTAAAATTCAAGCCCGACCCACACAAACGAATGTTGGAGAATATACTATTTGGGAGGCTCCCTTCTTCATTGTCTACGTTAGATTCGAACAGGTAGTAGGGCAAGGTAAGACCGATATTGTGATATTGTTAGTAGGTTGGATCTTGATGTTTCAGGCTGGTTATAGCGTACTTTGCTGCAGCCGGTTTGGATGTACTTGGGGTGTTTCCTGAGCAAATAGCAGAAGAGAAAAAGCAGTCAATTATCGAATGGATTTATTCCTTGCAAGTTGTGGACGATGTTGGTTGGTAATTTTGCTTATTATTCACGACAAGATCTCTTTATTGGAGTAGTGTACACTTAATAACAAAACAGTTATCAATTAATAAAATCCTAAAATACTAAATCAAGTAAACATGCAATGATTCAGTACTTGCTAAAATTTAGCCCATAAAACTCATCAACAGAATAATAGGCTTTTAGGGCTAGAGTCTTTTTAAAATTTATAAATGTGATTCAGCACAAAGGTAGATGAAACAGTTTTTTAGATTGACTTATTTACTACCTTATTGAAACCTAGCCTTGCACTCGCTCACAAAGGAGGTAATCAATTTTGGGCAAATTTGCAGTTTAACTCCCGAATGCTTTTCAAATTTTTTTTGTCAGAAACGTGCTTAGAAACACCCCCCTAGAAGCACAACCCACAAGAAAAATTTCTTGTTCTCATCCCCCAAGGAAGTTACAGGGCCAGGAGTGAAGAGAGGTTCTGGGCGGGGTAGGTAGTGAAAAGGAAATATGAGCAGAAAATGTGAAGAAAACTGCTTGAAAGCTGCCTTTTTCACATCCTGACGGCATATCCCCCCTAAACCCTGCCTACCCTGCACATCACCACTATTCATGCCAGGTCCCGTAACTTCCTTAGGGGGTATGAACAAGACATTTTTCTTGTGGTGTATGCAACGGGGGTGGTTGTAAGCACGCGAGGGGGGAAGGAAAACCCCTACAGGGAAGCCCCGGAAACACACTTACCACCCTCCACCCCCAGAAAAGGGCAAATCTTAGGTAGACGGGTCCCATCATTTCATGCATTGCGGGAGCGGCATTGCCGGACAGTGCTTATTGCTGTAGTGGCCTGCCTGACCTGACCTTCCTGACCTACAGGGCAGGTCAGGAAGGTCGGTTCAGGCAGGCCCCCAGAGCAATAAGCACTGTCCGGCAATGCCGCTCTCGCAATGCATGGACGGAACCCATCTACTGAAGCATCACCGAACATCCCATAGCAAATACTGCGAAACGTTCGAAATTTACACAAAAGAACCACAAACTTACACAAACTTACCTTAACATTTCAAGCAAATGAAGTAGGTCCGGCCCTTGTGTAAGCAACCTGATCTGATCTTGTAATTTGACGGCCTCCGACATGCCAATATCCTCATCACACAAACAACATAGGAAACAAATAACATGTCACCGACTAAGTAAAGGGCCACACATGCAGCTTATAAGCAACTATATTACCACTGGTCATTAACAGAACAAGGTAAACAACACACAATTACAGAAAAAACGTTCGTAATACACGAACATATAAGAAAGCGTCTAAATGGTACTGGTACTAGCACCGTACTGAAAGCGATGTGTAAACTGTCAGTTATAATGACAATGTCCCATGATTTCAGAATATTCTAGGGATTCCCAAACACAATGAAAACCTTATGTCAAATGTAATGTTTAGGAGGGTAGGAGACGCCACGTGACAGGACCGTACTGGGAAATTGTTAAAAAAACTGTGTAATGTGTAAGCAACTTTAAATGCGAATAACTCGAGAAATAAGGGAGAACAAAAGGTAACATTAGCATCAGCCTGCATTTAAGGCACCAAACTTTATCTATCAGCAGTCGATGTTTTGAAAATCGTTCGGGAGTCAAACTGCAAATTCACCCAATTTTGTAACATGTATGCTGATCATCTTCAGCCTGATAATATCGGTACTAGGTACATAAAATTTCAAATTTTTATTCAGCATACTAATTGTAGCGAAAATACACCTATAAAGTAATACAGCTATGTTAGCCAGCCTTCAACACTAAGTGAGTGGTAGACACGAAGCAACGTGCCGCCACCTAGTTGCGGAACCAAGTAGTATGTTGTCACGCTAGCTCCAAATAACACAAAGTGTTAAAAAATAGAGACTGTATGCAACCAACAATTTAGCAAACTGTCAGCCCTGTCCCATTTCTACCCTAATATAGGGACAAAGTATGTAAGGCTAGATGTATTCTCGCCACAATTAGAACCGTAGACCGGTTTCGCTCTAATTAGAGCTCTGCAGTACGGCATACTAATTGTAGCGAAAATACACCTATAATAACACTTTGTGTTATTTGGAGCTGGCGTGACAACATACTACTTTGTTCCGCAACTAGGTGGCGGTACGTTGCTTCGTGTCTACCACTCACTTAGTGTTGGAAGGCTGGCTACCATAGCCGTATTACTTTATATGTGTATTTTCGCTACAATTAGTATGCCGTACTGAAGAGCTCTAATTAGAGCAAAACCGGTCTACGGTTCTAATTGTGGCGAGAATACATCTAGCATTACATTATTACAACATGAATGTAATTTTCAATAAGGGTGCAATCTCCCTTCTTATGAATGGGACTGGCCTAAGACATTTTCCAGAGTTGAGGAAATGTTTGGGTTTTTAAGGATAAGTTAAATATAAAACAAAGGGGTTGTATTAATTGTTAATGGGAAATAAATAAGGAAATATAAACAATTTCAGGACGCAGCAATTGTGTTGTAGTAGTGAATTTTCAGAAGAATTGTACACACTATTGTAGATACGGCATATTAGTAAAATTAATATTTTAAATTTACACAGACCTTGAAAATCGATTTTAGAGGTCATACGCGTACATTTAAAGAATTCTTTTGAAAGTGTTACCATCGATATTTCTCTATTATCAAAAAATCTTGTGTTCTAACTCCTTTTGAGAAAAATGCCTAAAACTCAATTTTCTATGAAGCTAAAAAGTAAAATTTTGCTATATCTGTAGATACTGCAAGTATCTTTAAAAGAAACTCCTATTACACATTTATTTATTTAAATTTGCACCTACAGAATTAAACAATTTCAAATGGTACTTAAAATAAAACTAAAAAAAAATAACTCAAGTAACAAAATCACTGTCTTAAGACAGTTTTCATCCTAGACATAGCAATATAAAAGATATCACAATTAGAAAAAATTAATTTGTTCCATTTCCAGGAAGTACATTGAGTCAGTCACAATCTCAGCACATATATTCTGTCCACAATGAGGCACCATAAAATCATCTTCACAAAACGAACTAATATGTGGTAGATTAAAATCACCAAAAATCCGAAACTTAGATCCACTATAAGTATTTTTTAAGTGTTCATACTTGTTGACATAACTTTGATATGACTCAAAACAAGAATTAGGATGATAATATACTACCCCCAACACTAATTTATTGTAGTATAAATCCATTTTGATCTATAAGTCTTCATAATAAGGAACCGACACAGCGTCAATCACAGATCCATTCAGCTTATCCGAAAGAGCTATGACCAGCAAAAACCAGTTAAAACAGGGTCCCTATCTCTGTGAAAAGATACACAATTATTGCTAAAAAGTTCACTGTTTAAAAAATCACAATTAAGCCATGTTTCAGTAAGCACAATGATTTCATAATTGCAAGCAAGTGTACTTCTAAAAAACCAGTCAACTTTACATTCTGATAATAAATCAGGCAGTAGTCAGATACTAGTTCTTCCCCAACGGCGGCACCGTCCCCGGAAAATAAGATGCGCCACCCCGAGACCAGGTAACAAATTCTCTTATAGCTATGTTAGTAGGCCATTTTTCTTCATTAATCATTAAATCAAAATCCTGATCAAGGACACCAACCTTGAAAGAACAATAATTGTCATTAGAAGTCAAAGGCAGTACATTTACTTCTTCTACGCCTATCTCATCCTTGATATAATTGGCAATCTGCTCAATAGTAGTGCCTGGTTGCACACGATTAACGTGTATCCATCGTCTCTGAAGTGCTGCCCGAATAGATGTGGAACTACCCCTACCAATGATGGGGGCCATACGTCCAACAGGCCCATGAACAGCCGAGACTGGAATTCCCACGGATCCCTCGGAGCAACGAGTATCACCATCAAAAGCCGAAGAAGATCCCTGTTCCTGTCCAGAAACAGAAGGAATGCCGCCTACCCTGGATGTCTGCTTCCTGGTTGATGTCTGTATCCTGCCATCCTTGGGGCAACCCGCCTTAGTAACACTGGCAGATGGCTTAACAGGAGGACCAGACCTGGACAAACCGCTCCCTCTGCCCTCCTCATGACCCTCACTACAACAGGTCAACATTAGACTTAGTCAAGACGTCGATCTGAGTCTTCATTTTAGATATTTCATATGAAAACTCCTTACTCAAAGCATGAATCCGCTCATGAAACACCTGCCTCCTTTGACGCACAATTTCATCTCCCATAATATTCAAATCATAAAGAAATTTCCCGATCAACTCACTAGAACAAGTCTTCAAATTAGAGATACGGTCATTTACAATGAGGAGACAATCATCACAGTAGAATTTCATCTTCCTCTTGCCAGCAGCCATCTGAGTGACCCAGCTTTCAGTGGCACTAAGTCCAGAGCAGCCGGAACAATAAGAAGCACTGCAACAGTCAGAAACCATTTTCAATTTTACTTCTTCAGATGTCAGTGTATTCTTGCATTCCGCACATTTTATGGTAGGCAGTGAGTATTATCAACGACCAAAAGCAATTAACTGTTGGAATCCTTATCTCTATCACTAGATAAGTTTTTATTCAGCTCCTGTCCAAACCTCAATAGAAAACCACAAATTTCTGAAGTTTGTCAACCACTACATGCAAAATAACATGCAACACACCAACAGCGTCACATACACAAGCACTGCCGAAAAAATCAGCAAGATCAAGCAAAAAAAAAACAGCCCAAAACGACACAAAACAAGAGAGCAACTATTCCCTGTTTATCATCACATATTCATTAAAGTTACAAAAGATTTCCAGAAGGAAACTTAATTCATATTTAGAAAAGTAAAGTATCTGCCAAAATACAAACGTAGCAGTTATTTTTCCTTCCAGAATGATTTCGCTTTAGTCAACCTAATCAAACCGGTTTTTCAATATCAACAATAACAAAATGTCTGCTGAAAATTATAATTTCAGATTCAAAGGCGACAAAGTTATTCAGGCGTTTTAAACAAAAATGAGATCTTGTTCAGAGCGTATGAAATCTGTGCAATATTGTTTCTACAAAAAAAAAAAAACACATTCACCGAGCTGGAATCGATCACGCAACCTTTTGCATAGAAGACAAACACGCTACCACTGAGCTGGATAAGTTAACTAACGTTTTGTTTAGATGATACTTGTCACCGGCCTCATGCCCGGGATATTAGGTATATTAAAAGTACCGTAACAATTAATTACAGAATTAGTAGAATTGCCATTGAAACACATTCAGCAACTGTTTAGGTCTTATGTGACGTCTTATGTTTAAGTTTAAAGATAAAAGAGACTATTTTAGAATTATTTTTATAGAGGCTTGACTCGATTTTGTTTACATTTCTACTATATTATGAATGCTGCACTTTCAGTCTAAAACCACAGCATAATATATCTATGCTGTGCTAAAACTGTATTTAGGGCCGTTCATCGAGCTACAAATATAGTGTATTTTAAAAATTGATTGAATCCCCCAGTTAAATAACATGCACTTGGCAAAATATTCATATCATGTCTTCTGTCGTCTGTCATTTACGATATATGTGGCCGAGATTTCACGATTGTTGATGCGGCTAGTATGTTTCATGCTTGTTATTTATTTACTTTCATTACCATTGATGTATGGTTTATACCTGTTCTATGATATGATATATATATATATATATATATATATATATATATATATATATATATATATATATATATATATATATATATATACAGTTGACAGGTTTGCTTCTTATTTTGCAGGATGTTCTGGTTCCACCTCCACCTCATCACCTACAGCCGCCAGCCTGGCTTTGGGTGACATCACAGTGTTTTTTTTTATGACTTTACAGATGATGAAATTATTACAGCTGCTAAGAGAATTAAGGCTAACATGTCCTGTGGACCTGATCTAGTTCCTGGCTTCTTGGTGCGCGACTGCTTATATGCTTTCTTGACTCCACTTAAGAAAATTTTTAAATTGATTCTTAGATCTGGAACATTCCCTGCGATTTGGAAGCTGTCACAAGTTCTCCCTGTCTTCAAGGCGGGGGATAGTGGTGATCCATCAAACTATCGACCAATAGCCATACTATGTGTCTTCTGTAACATTTTCGAGGCCTGCCTTTTTTGGCGAATACTGTTTCACATCAAAAACAGACTCTCTATTTCTCAGCATGGTTTCATTCCAGGGAGATCGACTGTAACGAATTTAATTGATGTTACACAGTTCATTGCGTCTGCTCTCGACCGCTCTTCACAGGTTGGTGTTGTGTATACTGATCTATCTAAGGCCTTCGATTGTCTAAATCATTTTGTTCTAATTGACAGGATGAGGGCTATCGGATTCTCCGAGGGCTTGCTTAGCTTCTTCAGATCTTACCTGGATGGAAGGAGGCATTTTGTTGAGGTTGGGGGCTTCAAGTCTGACACCTATCACATAGGTTCGGGAGTGCCGCAAGGTTCCATACTCGGTCCATTACTGTTTAATATATTTATTGACCCAGTTAAACATGTTTTGCATGTTCCTTTTTTAATGTATGCAGATGAATTTAAGATTTTCGCAAATATTTCGAGCGTTGATGACTGTTTGCAGCTCCAGAACTGTCTTCAGATCCTTGATGAATGGTGTTGTCAGAGTGGTCTTTCTATGAATGTTTCCAAGTGTTGTGTGATGTCTTTTACTCGAAATAAACATGCAATTGCTTTCGGGTACAATATAAGACGACTTCCACTTGATCACCCCGGGACAGTTAGGGACCTTGAAATTGTTTTTGATGGTACTCTGTCTTTTAAACCACACTACGAGCAGACTGTGAGTTCTGCTTACAAAACTCTTGGGTTTCTGATAAGAAACTGCAAAAATTTCTCACAGACTGACACCCTCCTCCTGCTCTTTCGTTGTTTGGTTATGTCCCGACTTGAATATGGCTCAGTTGTGTGGGCTCCTACTTATGAGATACATGTGGCAAGTCTAGAATCAGTGCAAAGGAAATTTCTAAAATTTCGTCGCGCTCGTGAGGATGGTCGATATCCTTCTATTGGTTTTCCTCAGGAAGGTTTATTTCTTCGCTTTGGTCTGCAGAGTCTGTCGATGCGCAGGCAGTGCAGTTTCGTTACATTTTTATACAAATTGGTTAATTCTGTGTTTGATTGCCCTAATCTGCTTCAGCAACTTAATTTCAATGTGCCTCGTATTGCAGCACGTTTTCCAGACACATTCTATCTCCTGACTGCTCGTAGGCGATTGCTGCGATCGTCTCCAATTTACCAGATGTGCAATGATTACTCTGTATTGCAGGGCAGCCTAGATATCTTCTCATGTAATATATCAGAGATAAAAATGTTTTTCAAAGCGATCTAATTTGTGACTCTCTTTTGTGTAGTTTGTTTGATTATTGTTTGTTATTATGTTTTGTGTATCGGCCCATCCTTAGTTTGGCTTTAAGCTATTGGATGGTATATGAATAAATAAAATAAAAAATAAAATAAATAAATATACTGTTATTTATTGAAATGACTTTTAAGTGGCTTTAAATGTTAACAGTTTTACATATTTCATTTTTTTTTATTGTATTGTTGATTGGTAATTTACATTTACAGAATTAACAAGTGGTTTTCAGTTCTGCTCAACAATCAACACAGTGAACAATAAAGGTTGTAATGCACCATACAAATGGGGACACATTGCAGCCACTTACGCAGGTCTATGTGTCCTTCTTATATTTGGTGATAACTTTGAACGAGTGAATCGTGGTGCTATTGTCAGAAGTGAGTTATATATTTGATTATATCATTTTAATTTTTACTTAAACAATAATTATTGCAAGGTCTTCGCACATTACAATTACCTGACGGCTGTTTTACGGCTGCCAAAGATGGGACTGAGAGTGACATGAGATTTGTGTTTTGTGCTGCGGCTATTTCTTATATATTAGACGACTGGTCTGGCATAGATATTGAATTAATGGTTAAGTTTATAATGGACAGTATTGTGAGTATAATATCTTATAGAAAGTTTGTAATAGGTATTTTGAGCAGACATTACACAATGAAAAAAGTTTGGGATACAGCAAGTGCATTATAGTAGCGAATTTTCATAAGAATTGTACACTATTAGTAACATAAATTATTAAAACTAATTCTTGAAATTTAAATGAAACTTGGAGATCGGTTTTAGAGGTCCCAGTAAGCAATTACTTGAGGAAATTTCTATTTTCTATGGAGATAGAAAATAAAAATTTGGTACATATATGTAAACACTTCAAGTCGCTTTAAAAAGTTGTGTTACAAATTTCATTACAGTCACAAAGATTTTCCAGTAAAAAAAATATTTACACGGGGAATGTACCTGCCAAATTATAAATATAGCAGGTGTGTGTGTGGAAGGAATTGGCTTCGGACATTACGTCCATTGGCCACAAAACTCTGCAGTAAATTTGTACCATTGTTATATCTATACATTATACATTGTTATAAAAAGCGATTCTCCTTCAAATATATTTATAATTTGCTGCATGGATATCAATACTTACAGCAATAGGGAGGGTTACAGCGATAGACGTACCTTTATGTGTAAGCTCTTACAAAGTATGACTATTTCTAAATGGCTATAGCATAAGCAATATTTATCTTCTAACATATCAATTTTGTCAAAATATAAATGTTTGTGTTTTTACTTATTATTAAGAATAGAAACAAAGGATACTCGCTTCACGCCCAGGTGTCCTTCAGGGAATTTTTTTTAACAAACAACACTGGACAGCTAATGACATGGGATAAAAAACAATAGGTGAGACAGTAGGAAAACTAAATTTATATTAATATTATTCCTAACTAAGGCTAATACTAAAATACACATATAGAAAAACAGCAAAACTAAATTTTGATTTTTGTATGCCGAATGAATTTTATAAGTATATTAAAGATTTTCAGGCTATAAGTGTTGCTAAGTTCACAGGAAACTCTACTCCTGCATCTTTGAGTTCTTTCCAGAGTTGTTTACGTATCGGGTTATACAAACTGCACTGAAACATGAGGTGTTCTAAAGTTCCTAGGTAACTGTTGTCACATGTACAATAAGGATTGTTACTAATGCCTATTTTATGTAGGTGTTGTGGAAAGCAGCCGTGATTCAGCTTCATTCTGGTAATTATAGTAGTATAGTACCTTGGCATAATAAATTCGTCAATATGTGAATTTAGGCAACATTGGTTGAATAAGTGTAAATCGATTAGTTGTTTTGTTAACAAACTCACGCCAAACACTTTCCCATGTTTCCCTTATTTCAAATTTAATTTTTTGATTTACATCGTCAGCAGTAATGCAGTTTATTATTTTGTTTGGACTTTCAATAGATTCTTTAGCTAGTTTGTCAGCTAGTTCGTTGTCTGCTAGTCCTGTGTGCCCTTTTATCCACATAAATATGACTCGATTACCACCAACCTCTATCGACTGATACAGACTGATAATGTCACATATTACTAGATTTTTGCCATGTTTAGTGTAATTTTTAAGTAAAAGCAGAGATGATTTGGAATCTGATAAAATTAGAATATAGCAGGTATTGTTCCTTATTAATTGCTTGGACGGTTTTGTTTTAGTCAACCCAATCAAACTAGTTTTTGCAAAGAAAACAACAAATTATTAGTTATTCACGAAGCTCATTATGTTATTTTTCTTTAATTTAGTACCCACGCTGTGTTTTACTATGACTCAAGCTTGAAGATTTTAGCTTAATGGCAAATTGAGTTATCAAATTTGAAATATTTTTATGAACATTCTCTACCAATTAACGTACTTGCTGTACCCAGACCCTTTTCAGCACTTATTTACTGTTGCTGTATCCATGCTTTTTTTTATGATAAAATATTGTAGCTCGCTATGTAAGACTGACAAACAAGGCAATCTCAAATTCATTTTTGTAAAAATATTTAAAGAAATGAAATGAGGTAACAATTTAAACATAATTTAAAAATATTGGTTCGCTGCTTCATCGCGGGGGTTCTCCTTCCACCTTCTGCATGCCTAAAACCACCCTCAATGCATAAAACAGAACAATGTAAACAAGAAAAATTTCTTGATACCAATTCCCAAGAAAGTTGCGGAACCTGCAGTGAACAGAGGTTCTGCATGGAGTAAACAGGATTTTAAAGAACTATAGCTGCAAAATGGGATAAAGGCAGCTTATAGAGGTCCAACTAAGCTGGTTTTTTTGCACTTTCCGCTCACATTTCCTTTTTATCTTCTTCCCCGCCCAGCACCCCTATTAACTCCTGCTCCCGTAACTTTCTTGTGAGCTGCTTGCAAGAAATTTTTCTTGTGGTAGGTGCATCCAGAAAGAGTATGTTTCCGAAAATATTTTTCTAAAAGTCCCCGTGCTAAACTGCAAATTTACCGAAAACTTAATTTTTATTTACAAAAGGAATGTACCTGCCAAATTATAAACATGGCAGGTATTTTTCCTTCTTAATCGCTTGGGTGATCTGTTAGTCAACGAAATCGAACCAGTTTCTGCAAACAAAACAACAAAAAATGTTTTCTAAAACAAATTTGTAGTTATTTTTTTAATTTAGTACACACGCTGCCTTTATATGGGTTTTACTAGGTATCAAAACTGAAGATTCTAGTTTGCTGTGAAATTGAGTTATCAGCATTTGAATTTTTTAATGAAAATTCGCTACCATAACACCCTTGCTGCACCTAATCTCTTTTCAACACAAAGTTACTATTGCTGTTTAGTAATACACTACCTACATGCATTGATTAACAACCTGAATCTGATGCACACCACTTTCTTATTTGTTTGATTTGATGTTAAAATCATAATATTATACTACAGTCGACGGCTGAAGGCATTTGTTAATGTTAGGTTTTAAATTTTAAATTAAAAGTTGTATTGTTATTTACCTACTCCTGTTTGTGTTAACCTTAGAATATAGGTCGTTATTTTATATTGTAAGATTCTAAGGTATTAGCGCAGTTAATTTCGAGGTTATTTTCTTCTTCTTTGTTAATGACGTCTGTTAGTTTCGAGGTTATGCTTAGAACGCGAACGTTTCTCTCATGACTCCTGTTAGTTAACAGATGACAAATAGTCATGTTGTCAGATTAAACTAGGGGAGGGAGTCCAAATGACCCGGAGGGGTTCAGATCTCTGGGGAGTGGTATACATCGGAATTTTGAAGCCACCACTGTTTGCTTGGAAACAGACAAACAACCTCGCTTGGATGATGCTCGGGCGCAGGACTTGAGTCTAGCAATGGTGGGTCTAGATAAACCCGGAGGAGAGCTGAGATTTCTTGGGGTGGAATACAGCTGGAGATTGCTTGGATGCTGCTCTGGGGCGGGACTCCATATTGTACCACTTCGAGAGAGATAGACTATCTCTCTATGAGCTTTGAAATGGGCACTCAGATAGCAGTACACCTCTCAAATTGAGGAGCAAAGACACAATCACAATGAAGCTACTACCTGGGAATACATACGCAGATATAATTAACAATATAAAGAAAGAAGTAGGCACCGAGTGAATCACATTAGATAGAATTAGTAATAATTGATGGCCCGGTACAGCTCAAGACAAAAGGGAAGGAAAAAGAGAAGAGACAGTCTTTCACAGAACTGCTGACCAAGAAACTGGAAAGGATGGCTAAAATTGTTGCCAAAGAAAGAAATCAAACGGTAATGCTACTTGGTATACGAGAAACGTTGCAACAAGCGCTCGAGAAAGGCCTAGAATTGTATAGCGGACTAACCGATAAATAGAGTAAACTATCGGAGTAGGCAAACAAAAGCAGAGTTAAATATGCCTTCGTAGCACTTGCAGAAGATGCAGCCTCGACTCTAATAGGTAAAGGGGAGGTAGGACAAGATTGGCACAGATGGAGAGTTAAGGAAATACACAATCCGCTAACATGCTATAAATGTCACAGGGTCGGGCACATTTTTTTTCCCTCAGGGCTCGTCTACGGCCTTGTCGCCCCGATAGCACTGCAACCTTTGGTTGATTGTGCATGCCCTTAGTCTTACTCCACCCATTCCAAAATCACTGTGCCTTGAACTAGTCTGCACAGCGATTGGTAAGGTGAAGTTTTATAATGCCCTGTCTCCGGTCTAGACTGACCGTAGATAAGTTGTCTTTTGCGGTCCAGAGCTTTACACTCACACAGGATGAGCTGGGCTGATTCTTCCCCCTCACCGCAGAGTCTGCATGCGAGGTCCCCCTCGAACCGCCCCATTTTATGCAGGTGTTTCTTGACGGCCACGTGTCCTGTCACGAGATCTGTTATGTTTGTGAGCTGTCCTCTGCTAAGATTTAGCAGCTCCACAGCTCTCTTTGAACTGGGTTCGTCAATTATTGACTTCCCATCTCTGAGCCCTGGACAATCTTCCCAGTACACCTTGTGTTGGTTTCTGACCCAGGATTTAATGGTTTCCCTGGCAGTGCTCTTTGTCACGCCCAGAGCCGGTTCTGGCCCCATAAATGGTTCTCCTGGCCCTCTCTTCGCGAGACTGTCAACTTCTTCATTGTCTTTGACCCCCGAGTGACACGGCACCCACATGAGGGTGACCTCATTCTGTCCAGCCAGGTCGCTCGTCTCGTCTCGGCACTCACTCACCAGCCAGGAATTTACCCGTGGGCTACCTAGGGCTGCCTGGCTGTCTGTGGCTCTGAGGATCCGCTTGTTGGTGTAGCCCCTCCTCTTGTTCTCCCGCACACATTGAAGGATGGCGTATATTTCTGCCTGAAAGACAGTTGCGTAGGCTCCGAGGGAAATACTGACTTACCCTCGGTCCTTCCGAATAAACACCTGTCCCCGTCCCACGCTCCCCGCCGGATCCATCCGTGAACCAGACGAGCGCGTCCCGTGGTATGCCCGGCGTCTCCTCCCGCCATGCATCGCGGTCGGGGATTTCCACTGAAAAGTTGTTTTCCCTGCAGATTTTAACAAATTTTAATTACCTGATCATAAGCTACTGTGGTTGGTTTTAAATACGTATTTTGCATGCGTGTGGTGTGGTCTTCGTGTTTCGTTTTGGTATTTCCTTGTTTTATTGAAATATTATACAGTTGTACAGGTGATCCCTTATTCATTATATGTGTTTTTCTGGTAAATACAGTAGTTTATATTTATATTAGTCTATCGAGTACTCTCAATTGTAATCGAGTAGCTCACATACAAGTATGTATTATACTTCTGTGAGTTTTATATTCCTTAGCGTTAGTTACCTTTTAGGTTAAAACTGTACTATGTATTATTTTGAACGCTAAATATATGATATGATATGATATGATCTCCTGTGTATCGACATTTTCACACCCAGGAAGTTTTCTAATCAGCCGCAAAGGGATATGTTGTCTACATCTTCACTTGTATTGGTGCACTCATGGAAATTTTGCAAGAGTAGATCCCAGCATTTAGCAACCGTTTCCGGCTTGATGTCATTACATGATTCAGCGATCCAGTATATGACGTGCTTGACGGCCACTCTTTTTTAAAATCCTATCAAACTTTTTCCCTTTCAGTTGCCAGTAGGAGATTCTGCAGTAAAAGCTGGCAGTCATTTTTGTTTCAACTTTGAATGATTCCCTGATCCATGGGTTGTATAAGACTAGTAACATTAGGCGGCAAGAATAAAGCACGAATGTCACCAGAATGCAGTTCTTGTTCATTTGGATGAGAAGGAGCGTTATCCAAAAGTAAAACAGCTTTTTCTGGCACAGAGTTATCAAAGAATCATCTCTTGAAAATTCTCTACCCATCCATGCATTCTTTTAGTTTTTATATGCTGCAGGCATAGCTGACATAGCTACATTTTTAAAAGCCTTGAGTTTTGCTGATTAGCCTGCGACACCGATCTTTAATTTGTGATTTCCAGTTGTGTTAGAGCAAGCCAGAATCGTTACCCCTTCCTTGCTTTTCTTATGACCAGGTGCAGACTTTTCGCTTTTAAATGCAAGTGGTTTTGCTGGTAATATTTTAAAATTATGTCTTGTCTCGTCGCAATTGTGCACATGATCTAAAGTCAGGTTTTCCCTTTAGATAAGTTCTTTGACTAGTAGACAAAACGGTTTAACGGCTGCGGTGTTTGCAGAAGTTTTTTACCGCATACACTAAGCTGTCTAACCCCATATCGCTTTTTTCGTCTAACCACCCAGCACTTCCTGTAAAACCTATGTCTCCATCCTTAAACGTGTTTTGATAAAAATGGCTTTTTCCTGCAGCATCGGTCCGGTACTGGGACTTCCTTTTTCTCTTTTCTCACAGAACCAAAGATACAATGCCTGGCTAGTTTTTTCCTACTCCGCTTTTTACCTACTCCGTTTCTTATAGATTTTCTTGCCCGAGACGAATCTTGCGATTGTTCAATTTTCAATCTGTTCTGACGCCAGTCTCCGACGGTGACGTCTCCTGCACCATACTCCGTTGCAAGTTTCTTAATTGTCTCTCCTTTATCGAGTCTTTTTATTGCCACCAGTTTTGTTTGCACACAAACAAATTTCCTTATATTGTTTTCGCTCATATTATCAACTGTGAAACCACTTCACTAAAACTAAAAAGTAACAAAAGTGGAAAAAAAAAAGATTTATCGAAACGTTTCCAATGAATATTTCGTAATTCTGCAGTATCAAAAAAGAAAAAAATCAGCTGAATGAATAAAATGCGACAGACAAACGTGGCTCGGCTGCTGAACCAAATTATACAAGATATAACAAGAAAGAATATGGATAATTCTGCTTCATGTGGCATTTGTAGTCTCATAATTTTTCCATTTTTAAAACTGTTTTGATTGAGCTTGTGAAGTCTAAGAGGGCTACCTGGGCTACAGATGTTTTGCATGTATGCATTATTAGAGAAAATAAGTTTACCTAATCGACCTAAGTCCCGGCGACAGGCCACTCGGTTCGCCGAACTGACCATCCGGTTTTATTACATTATTTTATTAGTCGAAAAATCGGAAACATTCCTAAGCTCAGACGGCTTGGATTGTACGGAACCTCGAAATACCGGGGCTTCAAATATCGAGACTCGACTGTACATGGTTTTTACTATAGAGATTGTACTATCTACTAAATTTGATTTCTTTCTTTCAAAAAAAGACATTTGACATTAAAAACATTTTTATGAAAATTTGCTACCATAACGCACTTGCTGCATCCAGACTTTTCAGTTATCTCTCACATTACGAACCTCTTGCTCTTTGTAATATGTCATATCTATCATTGTTATCCTTACAATGGTTATTATTATTTTCAGTCTTATGATTATGGAATTGGACAAGGCCCAGGTTTAGAAGCACATTCCGGTTCAACATACTGTGCATTAGCTGCTCTTTCTTTGAGCGGTCAATTGCATAAGTTATCACAAGCACAACGACAGGGTCTAATCAGATGGCTAGTCAATAGGTTAGATTTCGGATTTAGTGGAAGACCAAACAAACCAGTAGATACATGTTATTCCTTTTGGACTGGAGCCGCTTTGAAGATGCTAAATGCTTATGACTTCATCCACCATCCTGACAATAATCAATGTGTCTTGGTTACACAAGATAGAAGAGGTGGTTTTTCTAAATGGGCTAATTGCCAGCCAGATCCCCTGCACACATATCTAGCCTTGGCTGGGCTAACTTTCATGGAACAAGACGGTTTGTGCCCAGTTGTGTCTGACTTGAATTTACCAGTTAGAGCACAGGAACATCTAAGAAGTCTGAAGAAATTGTGGAATGTGCAAAAATCTTAGGTTAAGGTATAAAGTGTTCATTTAAATAAAGTTGGCCATGACAAAAAGTCTGTATGACATAACTCATTAGACGAATAATTCGTACCGCATGCTGAGTTGCCAGATTCAAAATTTAACAATAAAAGTATCATTGCTAAACAAGAAATATTTTTTTACTGACTTTCAAGAACATTTTGTCAAAATTTAAGGTAGCACTGGACACTCTTGACAAAAAAAAAATGAAGTCTAGCAATTATGCTTAACGTCAACTTAACCTAGAACATTGTGAGATGTATGACAGGGCCGACATTTCGGTACGGAACCAGGTAGTATGTCATCACGACAGCTCCAAATAACACAAAATGTTATAAAATAGAGACTGCGTACAACCAACTAACAATTTTGTAAATTTTCAGCCCTGGCCCACTTCTTCCCTAATATAGGACCAATGTATATAAGGCTAGATGTATTCTCATTATAATTAGAACTGCAGACCGGTTTCGCTCTAATTAGAGTTCGTTAGTACGGTATACTAATTACTGCGAGAACACACCTATGAAGTAATACCGCTATGGTAGCCAGCCTTCTAGAACATAGTGAGATGTACGACAGGGTCGCCATCTCGGTGCTGAACCAGAGAGTATGTTGTCACAACAGCTCCGAATAACACAAAATGTTATAAAATAGAGATTGTGTACAACCAACCAGCAATTTTGTAAATTGTGAGCTCTCGCTTATTTCTTCGCTAATATAGGGATAATGTATGTTTAGATTTTATTGTGAGTGGGCTATTTCAGTCCCTCCACCGCGACCTTAGGTCTATTGTGGTTCACGTCTAATTATTTAGATTTCACCCATTAATTCCCCTGAGGGAGTCGATCTTTTCTTGAGGGTGAGAGTTTGTTTGGCAGGTGTACTGCCATCTGAGTGAAGTCGCTTGCCCGTTTCAAAGCTCAACGAGAGATTACCTCTCTCCGAGTTCGTCTGGACCCGACATCCGTCAGTGTTTGCCTCGAGGCGGTATCACGAAGTCCCGCTCTCGAGCAGCATCTAATCTCCAGTTGTAATCCACCCCTAGAGATCTCAGCTCCCCTCAGGCTCTTCCAAACCTGACACCTAACAGTGTTAAGACTCAAGGCAACATCCCATCGAGTCCCGCTCCCGAGCATCACCCCAGCGAGGCCGTCCGTCTGTTTCGTAGCACACAGTATGGGCTCCAAACTCCGGGTGTTTACCACTCATCAGAAATCAGAGCCCCCGGGACGTCTGGACACACGACACACGCCAGGGCTCAATTCAGGGCGGTATCATCTGGAACCCCGCTCCCGAGTAACAACCAAGCGAGGCCAATTGTCAGTCTCTGAGGCCACAGTGGAGGCGCATATCACTCCCCAGAGATGTGCCTCCCCCCAGCCTCACCTGCACCAGACCCCCGCCAGTGTTTCACTGACTCGAGGTGGTATCATGAAGTCCCGCCCTCGAGCAGCATCCAGGCAGGGTCGTTAGCCTGTATCGATGCTCACAGAGTAGGTCCAAGTCTCCAGGTGTAATCCACCCCTAGAAACCCCAGCCACCTCCGGGTTCATCCAGGTCCAACACCTGCCAGCGTTAGCTTAAATTTCACCCAACAAATCGAGCTTCCGACAGGAGACGACACCTGCGAGGTGAAACCTTGTTTGACAGATGTACTGCCATCTGAGGGAAGTCGCTTGCCCAGCTCAAAGAGAGATAACCTCTCTCCGAGTTCGCCTGGACCAGACATCCTTCAGTGTTTGACTCGGTGCAGTATCATGATGTCCTGCATCCGAGCAGCATCCAAGTGAGGTCGCTTGTCCATTTCTAAGCTCACAGAAGAAGCCTCAACCATTAGTTTTATTCCACCCCTAAAGCTCTCAGCTCTCCTCTGGGTTCGTCTAGACCCGACACCCACCAGTGCTAGACTCAAGGCGACATCCCATCGAGCCCCGCTCCCGAGCATCACACATGCGAGACCGTCCGTCCGTTTCGAAGCACACAGTGGGAGCCCCAAACTCCGGGTGTTTACCACTCATCGTCTAGACACACGACACCAGCCAGCACTCAACCCAAGGCGGCACCCATCCGGAACCCCGCTCCCGAGTAACAACCAAGCGCGGGCAACCATCCATTTCTAAGCCCAGAGTGGAGGCCTCAAAATCCGGGTGTACATCACTCCCCAGAGATATCCGCCTCCCTCCAGGCCCACATGGACAAGACCCCCGCCAGTGTTTGGTTCCAATTAGTCGCCTTTTACAACAGGCAGGAGTTACCTTGGGCCTATTCTTTTAGTTAGTCCCCGGACCCACAGGGTATAATGTATGTTAGGCTAGATGTATTATCACCATAATTAGAACCACAGACCGGTTTGGTGTTTGTCAGCCCGGTATACTAATGACAGCGGAACACACCTATAAAACAATAGTGCTATGGTTTCAGCACCGAAATGGCGACCCTGTTGTACATCTCACAATATTCCAGGAGGCTGGCTACCATGGCCGTATTACTTTATAGGTGTGTTCTCGCTGTAATTAGTGTAGCGTACTGATGAGCTCTAATTAGAGTGAAACCGGTCTACGGTTCTAAGTATGGTGAGAATACATCTAGCATTACTCAAACTAACCTATTATATCGTATAATGGGTGTGCTGCTTCCCACTTCGAGTTTTATCTCTTGTTAATTCCAAAGTTATCTTGATCTTACCTTTTGAACTTCAAGTTAGACCATGCAAAGTAATCTTAGACTCTTTAGACCAGCCTGTATAAGTATGTACATAAAAGAGAAAATTATTACAGTATCTATGATATCTCATTAATCAAAAGACCTAAGGTAATGTAGGGATGCCAGTTATTTGTTGGTTGATTTATTTGTAATACCACTTCTAATAACAAAGCTGTTCTAATTATTGATGTTAGTTTTTTTTTTAAATAATTTTTACATCTTCTAGAGAAGTAGTGTGTTGGATAAAGGTTTCGGAAACAAAAACATATATTTTATATTACAAAAATTACTGTATTAATTCATTTAACCCTTTTTGTTTGGGGCGTTCAAGTTAGCTTATTTACAATACAGAAAAGAATGAGAAATTGTTAGACAGTATTCTACTTTACCTGTGTCATCAATTATCAGTTGATTTACAAAAAAACTAACTAATGAAACTAAAATTTGTGTAAGCAACAAAAAAATTAGAATGGTTATCAGATCTTGACAATAAAATCTCGGGACGCAGCAAGTGCGTTATGGTAGCGAATTTTCTTTAAAATATTTTTAATAGCAAATGTCTTTCTTTGATGAAAGCAGGCATCAAACTTGGTTGCCTATATAGTAGAAACAATGTATCATATTTCATTGAAACAAATTTATTGTTGGAAAATATATAAACATTTTTCAAAAGTCTAGATGCAGCAAATGTGTTATGGAAGTGATTTTCCATAAAAATGTTTTTAATAGCAAATGCGAGCAGGCATCAATCTGATTACCGGTATAGCCTATGTGGTAGAAACAATGTCCTATATTTTATCAAAATTACTTATGGTTTGAAAATATACAAAAATTTTCCGAAAATAAACTTAAATGTTGGTTTTCTATCCAACAAAGCTTACGTTAATAGCAAATTGAGTTATTGAAATTTGAAGGATTTAATGAAACTTTGGTAAATTTGCAGATTAGCGCCCGAATGCTTTTCAACAAATTGTTTTCAGAGACATTACTAGGACCTCACCTGCAGTTTTCTGAACAGTTTTTTGAAAAACGTTCGGGAGCTAAACTGCAAATTTACCGAAAATTTGCTACCAAAACGCACTTACTGCATCCAGATTTTTTTCTTACAAACGCATCATATTTCGATAAAAAATGCAAAAATGCATTAACGAATTTGTTCTACAAAAATTAGTTAAAAAAAATTATACACCCCTACTCACTCCTGGTCCCGTAACTTCCTTGGGGAGTGTGAACAAGAAATTTTTTTTGGGGTTTGTGGATCCAGAGGGGTGGGGGCCTAGGCAGGTTTCTGAAAACAGTTTTTTGAAAAGCGTTCGGGAGCTAAACTGCAAATTTATCGAAAATTCGCTACCAAAACACACTTACTGCGTCCAGATTTTTTTCTTGCAAACGCATCATATTTCGACAAAAAATGGAAAAATGCATTCACGAATTTGTTCTACAAAAATTAGCTAAAAAAAATTATGCACCCATACTCACTCCTGGTCCCGTAACTTCCTTGGGGAGTGTGAACAACAAATTTTTCTTGGGGTTTGTGGATCCAGGGGGGGGCTCTAGGCAGGTTTCTGAAAACAGTGTTTTGAAAAGCGTTCGGGAGCTAAACTACAAATTGACCGAAAATTCGCTACCAAAACGCACTTACTGCGTCCAGATTTTTTTCTTATAAACGCATCATATTTTGATAAAAAATGCAAAATTACATTAACGAATTTGTTCTTAAAAAAAATTAGCTAAAAAAATTATGCACCCCTACTCACTCCTGGTCCCGTAATTTCCTTGGGGAGTGTGAACAACAAATTTTTCTTGGGGTTTGTGGATCCAGGGGGGGCTCTAGGCAGGTTTCTGAAAACAGTGTTTTGAAAAGCGTTCGGGAGCTTAACTGCAAATTTACCGAAAATTCGCAACCAAAACGCACTTACTGCGTCCAGATTTTTTTAAAGATAAACGCAGCATATTTCGATAAAAAATGCAAAAATGCATTAACAAATTTGTTCCAGGATAATTAGCTAAAAAAAATTATAGGCCGTTAAACCATAAATTTCACTAAACCTACAAATAAATATCCAAACAGCTACCAAACTTAACTAAACTGACAGCCAAAGCACCAGAGAAAAGGTCTATTTGAAATGGATTTCCTGTAAACGTTTTAGTAAAATGAAGGGCAATGACGGTTGAATCTGAAACTTAAGGGTTTGCAGAACACTCTTCTTGCAACATTTTCTTTTCACAAATGGTATTTGTTTTACATTCTTTGCCTAAACATTGCCAATTTTGACGTTTAATATTGCGAGTTTGACGTTTTGAGGAAAACTCCTACATTTATTGCTTTAACTGCCCATAACTTCTTTGTCTTTAAAGCTATGGACTTAAATTTTGGTACAGAGTTCACTCTTTATAATATAAACACGCGTACCAAATTTGGTTGCCCTTACTTTGTTATTTCCGGAGATATGAATTTTTTTATAAAGAAAACACAAAATTTTCTGGGAAAACCTGGTCAGATTTTCCTGGATAACGAACTTATCCAAGCCACTTGCAAAAGGAAGGTACTCTGCAAATTTTATCAAGATCGGTCCATTATTTTTTGAGTTATCGGTCGGATATATATATATATATATATATATATATATATATATATATATATATATATATATATATATATATAAACACAGATCTCCCCATAAGCGAATTTTTTTAAAAAAAATTCGCTAAAAAGAAAGGGGCTGCTCCTACAGCCAAATTAACATGTTTTTACTACTGTTTATGTTGCCACCGGGTACGTTTCTATCCACAATGTTTAATTGTCAAACTGTTGAGATAGGTTCTGCCAACTGACAGATTGAAAATTAGGCGCTAAATACAAATTATAAGAGAACTAGTGGGTGTTGCCCAATGTACCCCACAGCCGAAACTACCCCACTTTCCCCCGTGTGTGGTTGTAGCCACGATAACTTTAGAAGGAATTGAGATATAGTCTTCAAATTTGGTATACAGTTAGCACCCGATAAACGAACGGTTCAGATTGTTTTCACGTAAAATCGCTTTAGGGGTAGGCGATGAATGGGGGGTGATTTGGTGAAACTTGACATTTTTTCGTTAAAACTCGAGTAATATAACGTTTTAGGGTTTATTTATTAGAAAATATCTGCAAATTTGGTATCCAGTTAGCACCTGACAAAGGAACACTTCGAATTGTTTTTGGGTAAGATCGCTTCAGGGGGTAATGGATAAATAGGGGGTGATTTGGTGAAAATTGACATTTTTTCAATAAAACTCAGTATAACGTTTCAACAGTTTATGGGTACAGGAATACAAATATTTTCTTTGTGGTCACGTCATGGGCCATAAATTCATTCCATGATATTATTTTTCTGAAGAGAATAAATTATCACAGCTATGTGAAAGTTATGATTCAATTTGCACTACTGTTTCTTTTAAGTTTACAGTTAATGCAAAAAAAAATAGGTGGAAAAAGTTGTTGTTTTATTATAGAGCTTGCTATGTCAATGGAAACACTCGGTACTGTTGAAGGGCGAACAGAAACATCAGGCTGAATCATTAAGAAATTAAATTTATGTAATAAGAACAAGAAATGGTTGATAATAATTAATACAGTGTAAACCCACTCGGATCATCGACAAAACTCATCTTTTCTTTTGAACAGGAGGAACACTTGGAAGCTCAATAGGTGGCATCAGCTTCTTGATGACATCTTGGTTGCTAAAATACTTCTCTTCGTTAGTTGGTGTAACTATATTGGTATTAAGAGACCTTTTGAAAAACGTCCAACATAACCATCATATTGAAGCTCAATCCCTTTGGCAATGTGTATTCTGTATACCTTTTTGGATTTTCCATAAACTTTGACAATTGAAAATTGACCAGATAGAAGAACCGTTAATTTCTTGAGAGTAATTGGAATGTATTCTGAATTGGTAAACAAAATGAGACGTAGCTCACAGTCTAGAATAATTTGAGTCATTTTCTGTTGATGATTGATGGGCAGATCTTTTATTTGTCTTTTTCTTGAACCCATCAAATTACGAATATTGATATTGGCATTGCTGTATTGTATGTACTGGGCTTGCATCTGCTGATGTTATAAAAATATGCCACAGAAACATAATTCCTGGCTAAATATCAACCTTCACTTTCCTCTTTCTAAGTTTCGGGTTTTCTCATTGCCTGAGAACTTCCAAAAGTTCCTTGAACGTTTCGCCAAAGGCAGTAGCAGGAGATGCTTGAACTGTTGCTTACACACAATTACAACGGAATGCAGAATGACAGCGGTGCATGAGATTCTGATCAGTGCAACAAGCAGTGCTGCAATCTCACACGATTGTGGTCTACCGCCTTGTCAAATAGAATAAATTATAATTCTAGTGATGAACTAAAAATTATGGAAAATGGGTAACTCTAAATTTGCAAGTATTAAATAGAGTTACAGGTTACTGATAAAATTTACTTTTATAAAAAAAAATTATTCTTATCAAAAGTGATGAACATTTGAAATGTTTATATATGTGCAGCATTTAACTACATGAAATTTCTAAAGATCTGACAACTCTGGTAAGAAATAGCTTCATCTTCAATAATAATTGTAATGGCCTTTGTTATATTTTTATCAACGATTTCTTTAAATATCAGATCAGCAGATACGCACACAGATTTTTTTTTTCCCTCAGGGCTCGTCCGCGGCCTTGCCGCCCCGATAGCACCGCAACCCTTGGTTGATTGTGCATACCCTTAGTCGTACTCCACCCATTCCAAGATCACTGTGCCTTGAACTAGTCTGCACAGCGATTGGTAGGGTGAAGTTTTATATTGCTCTGTCTCCGGTCTAGAGTGACCGTAGATCAGTTGTCTTTTCCGGTCCAGAACGCACACAGATACTCATATGTCTTTGTCCAACATTGTAGATATTTCATTGCGAAATTTGCAGTCATGTTGAGGATTATCTATTTTTAATTTCGAGTAACTTAATTTTTCTTTGATCAAACTTGAAAATTGTACAAGTAAACAGACACGTCTATATATGTTATTTTAAGTTGTTAATTTTCGTTTTAATTGATTGAACACTAAATTTGGTCCAAATCAGTGTTTTTTTTTTGAGTTATATATACAGTGGCCATACATGTAAAACAGATTTAAAATTTGTTTGTATAAGAATTTGACATTTTTAGATTACACACAAACACAGAGACAATAAACTTGCAAACTGGCGAATGTTATTTTGACAACGAATCTTGACTGTTTAAAGTCATGGCCATCTAGTAATAAAACATAGGTTTCCAATACTAGCATTATTCTGTTGTTTTTTTTTTGCTAATAAATCCAAAACTGCTAAAAATAGGTATAACATCACATTATACTTTTAGATAGAGAATTAACTGACCCTTCGGGTTTTACTATAAAATACAATGTGTTCCATTTAAAATTTCTGCATAACTTGCATTGTAATGTTCTACAAAAAGTATATTATATCGTGGACATGCTGTATGTATCAACTAATTCGGAAAACATTTTATGATATAGCAACATAATACGGAACAACCACCGAAAAATCAGGCCGCCAGCTATGCTGGTTGAAAAGAAAAAGTTTTTTTTATTAAGAGTTGCTAGTTGCCAAATTTCTTAAAAAATAATTTTTATTTCCTAAACAGCTCAAGATAAGTGAAAGATAGGTTTTACAAAAACGTTCCATAATGTTCCGTGGAATCTAAAAATGTCATAATATATAGGTGTTCTTTAAGAAAAATCAGAGTTTGTATTTGGTAAGAGGATCTGGCAACACTGCATTGTTAAAAATATTTTTCTTGTTCTCTAGATACTTCTAATAGGCCATCGAGTTTGGCGCACTCTCTCTCTCTCTCTCTCTCTCTATATATATATATATATATATATATATATATATATATATATATATATATATATATATATATATATATATATATATATATATATATATATATATATATATATATATAAACATTTTATTACATTTGAGGAAATTTTCCGAAAGTCTTACCATCGATATCTCTCTTATTAGTGAATTTTTTCTTAATGAAAATTCACTGAAAGATAGGAAAATTGATTTGTGGGGTAAACAGAAACAATGAAATCTGGCGTTTCTGTTTACTCAGGTTTTATAAAGCTGTCAATCGTCAGCATAAGCTGCAACATTACGGCATTTTATAGATCCAAGTAATTTTGTATAAATGACAAACAAGAACGGACTTATAATTGACCCTTGGGGACTCCAGCTTTAAACTATGTGGAATCAGAAAATAGATTATTGGTTTTAATTTTGTGAAATTGATCACATAAAATGAATGATTTATACAACTTTTATAAATTCCGTGACCAAACATAAGTTTATCAAAGACTTTGCAAAAGTCCGATAGTACGAGAGTTGTAATTAATTTTTTGTCACAAGCCAAGATAATATCATCAGTTTACTTAGTGTTGATATGGTACTGAACACTCTGTGTAAACCACGTTAACAATCTGGGATAATATGCTCACTTTGATATTCATGCATTTGCTTGAAAATAATTTTCTCAAAATTTCATATAAAGCAGGCAAAATACTAATAATTTCTAGCGGAGAGACAAAATCGGGTTGTTTTCTTTTGAGTAAAGACACAACGATGGCCAAACTACTTCACCGCCTTTATCTGTAAGACACTGCTGCATCAGATTTTTCTAACTATTTGGGACCACTTATGGAAACTAGAACTTGCTACTTTAAAATGAGCCAGCTAAAAAAACAACAAAGTGAAAAAATAACAAAGCGAAAAACACAAACAAATATTCAAAGGCAAGTAAATAAATTTTAAAAGTGGTAGTTCTCAAAGAAACCTACTAAATAACTGTCAAATCATAAATAGCAATTAAAAAAAAACTTTTCACATTCCATGGCAAACTCTGAATTTAAATTTAAATGAACAGTTGATATAATGTCACAAGACCACTAGCACATTTTTTTTAAATTTGTATATTGTAAGGATGAGCTATGTAACAATAAATTTTTTATTTCAAATTTTAACAAGTACTTTATTTGTAAAGTGTTTTCTTTCGCACAAATAAGAATTTTCCTGTTTTGTCATGGTGTTCAGTGAATTGATGGATTATTGCATAAAATTAAATGGTCCAAAATATAAGATTCCCAAATTTGTTTTCCTACATAGTAGCTTTTCTTAGAGCATCGGTACTTGGGCTTATGAACAGCAAGTCCGCAGCCAAAAAAACTAAAATAGATAGTAGTTTTTAAAATATACTCCCCATAACAGCGACTTTCTTTATGTATGTTCACAAATTGTGGGGCATTGAATCTGATGTAAATGGTTTTGACATTGTTACATTCAGTCAAGTTTCAAGGGTGATTCCATTAGGTTTTTCAGTTTTATATCTTCAATTTCGAAGTATTTTTGAGCAACGAACTTCCAACTATTTTGGAGAATTACGTAGTTCGAATTACTTAACACCGCCTAAGGTGAACAAATTTTTGTACTGAAGGTTCGGTTCGGAATTTCGAAGCTTCGCACACCTCTCGTCATAGCTCCCAGCACCTTTCTGCGTGCATTTACTTTGTATTTCGTCATCTATTTTTTCATCGTTTGAAAACAGTCCTAAATTCCTTTAGGTTTTCTACTAGATTACCATTTATCAAGAGACTGCAATTACTAGTTCCTATGCCTTCAAGATACGAATGGAGACATGCCATATGCATATAATTTCTGAATTAACAGAGAATAATTTATAGAATCGAAAGTTCCTGTAAAATCAATATAAGCAGAGTGTACTTCACCATCACTCTCTAATGATGCTATTACATAATTAGTAAAATAAATCAAGCTTGTTGTAGTTGACCTACCAGTAGAGAAACCATGCGAGGTAATCCTGTATTGTAGACACCTCACTAGTAAACAAACAATTCGGGTGGAATCGGAGCGCAGAAGTGGATGCTGGACGATGTGCACTGTTGCCAGATGAGTATTACCAAGGTCATTTTAAATATAGAAGGAAATCAAGGGGTGAAGCCCATTTTGAGCCATTTTCTCGGGTATGTTTATCATCGTTGTCAGTAGAAATTGCTTCATTATCATGCGACTTCTCAAAATAATATACTGGATACCGATTGCAATTAGCATATACAGTTGTATTTATCATCGGCAATTCGCAACGGAAATTGCTTCATTCACTTTTCACATTCATTTAAGGTCGGAAACTAAAATAAAAACAAACAGTCCGAAGGGAAGCCCATTTTGAGCCATTTTCTCGGTTATGTTTATCACCGACAGTTATCAGTAGAAATTGCTTCATTACCATGAAACATTTCGACTTAAAAAATATACTAGATACCGTTTGATATTAGCATATACAGTTGTATTTATCATCGGCTATTCGCAATGGAAATTGCTTCATTGACTTTACTATAGTGATTCATTGACCTCACTGTCCTTGAAATTTTGGTCTTTAACGTGCCAAACATCGCATGGGCACAGGACGGACGGCTTTGCGCCCCCTAGGAAGGGCGGAACGTGCAGATTACCTTGCTCAATCAGAATGGCACAACCTCTGTTGATGTTACTGATGTACTTAAAAAGGGCGGAGAGGGGAAATCTGGGATTGAACCCAGTACCCTTGGGTCCAGAGGCCCACGTTTTTCCCCTAGACCACCATGGCTGAAAATTAACTTTTTACATTTCCGTTTTCCTACTGCTTTCCGCAAAATATGTCAAATATCGATTTATGTAGATGACGCCATATTATAATTTATTTACATTATAAAAACATTTGTTCACCCCTTGATTTCCTTCTATATTTAAAGGTAATACTCATCTGGCAACAGTGCACATCGTTCAGCGTCCACTTCTGCGTTCCGATTCCACCCGAATTGTTTGTTTACTAGCGAGGTGTCTACAACACACGATTACCACCATGCTGATGCTGTTCAACAATGACATGATTGAACGAAAATTTTAGAACCGGCATCACAGTGGTTTCAAATACTTTTGATTGACTACCTGACTTAAAGACTAATAGCATCAGAGATTTTAAAGGTCCTCGGGAAAATGCCATAATAAAGTGAAAGATTGAAGATGTGACCGAGAGGTCTTGCAAAAGCATAAGAACATTATCCGACGAGAACAGGAGGCATCTGACCAGGGTGAACACTTTATTAACATTTAAGTTTGCTAATGCAGACAGAATTTTCTCATCAGAAAGAATGATGCAGTTAACGTCAACTATAGGTTAAGGTTCGACGATAATGTCAGAATTGTATGATCTTTATACATCATCTTTATGTAAAAAGCAAACACTTTGCTATTCATTTATTAGTGGTCAAAATTATACATTATGTGTTACAAAGAAGCTGCGCTTGTGAATTACTAGCAGATGAGTCATTAAGGAGCATAAGAGATGAAAGACTGTTAACATTAGTGGATGATTTATAAAATTTCCAAAATGAAGATGGATCAACGACATTAGTTTCTATCTTGCCTATGTTATTAATATGAAGTTGTTTGGCAAGTTCTGTACATTTATCTAGAAGAAGCCTGAAGATCTGATAAACTATGAGAGTTTATATCTTTTTTATGAGCAGCTTTCTTACTATGAGTAAGACTCCTTAGCTGTTTATTAAACCAAACAGGAAAAGAAGACGGGATCATTTTCACCACTAGTACAAACCTCTTTAAGGAAACATACAAAATGTCATCAAATGCATCTGCAACAGTATTTACGTTTGAAAAGTTTAAGATACAGTCCAAGTCAGTAGAGTGTAAATAATGATTGACTAGAACTAGAACATAACCACCCACACAGCACAGGATATCCAATGGATATACATAATATCCATTTAACGTCCATGACCATGATCAATATCATTTGGACATCCAATGGATATTGTTAGAGCCGAAAAATGTTAATAAAACTTAAATAATGTGAACATATATGAGCATTTCTTATTCATTAAAATCTAATCAAGAATGCATTCGAATTTCTGGATGTATATATCCATCAGACATCCAATGGATGTCCATTGGATATCCCATGGATATACAGAAGACATCTATTAGATGTCCACTGGACAGCCAGTTGATGTTCCGTTAATATGTTCACACCAGCAGGAAACAATTTAAATAAATTATAGGAACCGTTATTTACGTCTTTAAAAGACAAGGGAAGAAAAATAACCCGTTCTAGCACAATAATTACTGAAAAGCGTTAAAACTAGCGCCAACAATAAATTTCCATCCAAATTCTCATTGCGATTAAAAGATTACAATAAAATTATTTTTATTTCAATACAGAGAGTATTACTGTTTATGTCTGCTATTTCGTGAGAAGTATCTATTATCATATTGTTATTCATTAATGCTCTCCCAAACAATAAACGCGGGATCATTTAATAACTCACCTTGAGGCATTGGATGCTTGAATTGTTAGCTACAATGACGAAGATCCGTTCGCATTTGTTTGGTTTGAAGTAGTTTGGGTTGAGGTTACAAAACTTAAAATTGCATCTTGCCATTTTGCATCAACTGCTAAGCTACATCAAAAGTGAACAACAACCTACAACTATAGTTACAGGATTGAGATCTTTCTCCAAATAAACTGCGTGTTGTTTTTATTAATAAGTTTTGTTGTGATTTCCAGTCAGTAAATAATTTACAGGTGAGTACACATAACCTTACACTTTTTATTTATAAAAATATATTTTATACTTATTTGCGTAAATACAATTATTTATAGCTGTAAAAGGCACGCTGGTTGATAATAACATGGCTAGTGGACGTGAACTAGAAAGCAAATGTCTTCTTGATTCAAGTAAATATTTTTACTTTGTATTGAAATCCGTGAAAATTGTCTAGTAATATAATGGAAGTTTATGTGTATGTAAAATTGTTCATTTTACTGGTGGGTATTCCTCGTCCTTACTTAGAAGCAGATCACTTCCAGTAGATTATGAAAGTAGATCACTTAAGGTTAATTAAAACTACTGGATATATAGTCAGTTCCGTCGTGATACTCAACATTAACAGCTATTACCTATAATTTTTAAATAAGCACTAAACTGTTGTAGTTATAGCTATAACAATTAAAGTAATGTTTATAAACATTTGTTCACATTATTTATTGGATTATCCTATGAGCTTGATTATAAGCAGTGTCTTATTTCCCTACAGCAAGAATGCAGACCTAAGCCAGATCATAGATCAAGAAAATAAAGTTATTTAATGATCTTAGAACACAATAAAATATTTGTTTGCTTATATTAGTGTTTCATTGGAGGGATGGGATGAGAAAGGGAATATGGTGGTTGGTTAGCATCAAATATCCATTTCATGTAAAAGTGATATCCATTTGATGACCACATATATATCCATACAATATCCATTAGATATATAATGTATATCCATACAACATCCAATATATATCCACATGGATATCCAGATTGATGGATATTAGTAGGACATCTGTAGGTCCATTAGATGTCCATTGGATATCCATGTATATCCATTGGATGTCCTGGATATCCATTGTATGGACGTCCATGTGCTGTGTGTGGAGCTTCTTGAAAATTCCATTGAAAATATATAGGATCAGCTAAAAGTGTGTAATTTGTCTCAGTATCAATTGAAATAAGCAGAGAAGTATGATACTTGAGCAATAATCCATCACATTCACTAACAATAATTTTTGAATCTGAAGAAAGTAAAACAAGAAAAGCTATCACAACAGATCTTCACGAGCCACTGCAAGGCAATATGGTGCAGACTTGCTCTATGTGAAGAGAATGATCCCGTAAAAGGGCGAATTAACACCCTAAGTAAACAGTGTGTCCCAAACTGAATGGGAATGTATTGCTATCTCCGTTATTATTAGAGATATGGAGACGGTTAAATTAGCAATGTTTTGTAGAATTTCATGATCGTTCCAAATAGGATTTATATTTTGCCCTGCATCTTTTCGTTTTAGAGTTATTTTGACAAATAAAAGTTTGTCAATTTATTTTTTTCTTCAATATCTAAGTAGTTGTTGATCTGACGTGTCTAAGACTTGCACATTCTCAGGACACTTTTTACAGAGTAATCTTTTTGTGCTATTCTCAACGTTGGATTGTCATTTGTTTTTGAGCTAGAGGTATCAACATTTGTTTTTATTATGGCAGCCATATTAGATTTTTTGCTCATGTGATAGCCTGTGAAAAGAGCTTTCCAATGATGAACAACATGCTTGAGAAATCTTGTAATTGCACTGACAACTTTGAGAAAAACCGTTTTGAGGATAGTAGGTTATGAAATCAAATACCAGAAAACAAATGACAAAAAAAGTGTTCAAAAAGCATGGAGTCTAACAATAGACTTCTACTTTAACATAATTTTGCGTAATGGTTCAAGATGTACCGTACTTTTTGGAACATCTATTTGTTCACCATAAAACCGAACAGATTGCGGAGGGTTTTTGTTTGAAACCTGTAAGACGGCATTATTTCTTTCTTCATTTCTAGGCATTGGTAGTTTCTTTGCGTGGAAGCTACCGTCGTTCAATAGATTGGTCACTATCCTGCGAAATATTTTGGTGTTTGGTTGTCGTCTTTCTGGGTAGTTGTTTTGATATGAATTTGTCAGTATTTCTGTTAGAACGAATATAACATTCCAACATGTCAAAATATTCTTTATTACTGAACATATTGTTGAATAATGTTTAAAATAAACAGGAAACTAGTACAAAATTTTAAGCAACGTGTTAAATACACCTCAAATTGTTCAGATAATTAAGAATGACAGTATACTTAATTATCGCGATAGTGTTATATCCATAGCAACTTTCTTCTGTTGTTTTTCAGTTGGCTTACGTTTAAAAATCAAACAATTTTCAAAGGCGTCTTCGTAAATCATTAATCTGCTTTTTATTGAGTTCTGTTAGTAAATTTAGTTATTTACTAGGTTTACCTATTTAATTAAATTATAACAATTTTTTAGGATAATGTTGTAATGTAAAATATCATTTGTAATAATGGGTGTGCTCAAAGTTCCTATTTTTTATCGTGAATCATTACGGAAAATTATGTTAAAAGTAGAAGTCTATTGTTAGACTTTATGGCCTACTGCTTTTTGAACACTTTTTTGTCATTTGTTTTCTGGTATTGGATTTCATAGCCTACTATCCTCAAAACGGTTTTTCTCAAAATTGACAGTGCAATTACAAGATTTCCCAAGCATGTTGTACATCATTGGAATGCTCTTTTCACAGGCTATCACATGAGCAAAAAATCGAATATGGCTGCCATAATAAAAACAAACGTTGATACCTGTAGCTCAAAAAGAAATTACAATCCAAAGTTGAGAATAGCACAAAAAGATTACTCTGTAAAAAGTGTCCTAATAATGTGCAACTCTTAGACACGTCAGATCAACGCCTACTTAGATATTGAAGAAAAAATAAATCGGCAAATTTTGTTTTTTTCAGAATAACTCGAAAACAAAAATAGGCAGGGCAAAATACAAGTCATGTTTGGAACGAACACGAAATTCTACAAAACATTGCTAATTTAACAGTCTCCATATCTCTAATAATAACGGACATAGCAATACATTCCCATCCAGTTTGGGATATATAGAGACCAGAATTTTGACCACCACTAATACATACCAATTTTGCTCTTATTAGAGCTCGTCAGTGTGATATACTAATGACAATCAATCTGCATTCGATAAGTAACTTGATTAAAGGTAAATCATGTAAAGCCCTGTCCTAAAAAACCAAGTTATAAAATGTATGGATTAAAAAACAATTGATTTTCAATAAAAGTGTTTGATTTAAACTATTTTACATTATAACAATGTATAAAAAATTGAATAGGCACCCATTACATACAATAAGATATATACACTATAAAATAAAGCAACTATCAAGATGGTGCTTCATCTCTTAAAACATCTGCACTACGTAAAACTTTATTCAGCCTTTTGCCAATTAGTTTAGGATATGAGTTATTTTTTATTAAAAATTCTTTACTTTGATGGGAAACTGCACCATTTTGTAACTGATAATCACACAAAGCTTTTAAAGGTGCCAACAGCAATCTTTTATATTTTGGATCCCCTTCAAGAAGAACCAGTGCTTCTGCAGCTGTCTCCAAAGTACTAAGGCAGCCATCTGTTGGTTGAGTTCTTATAATATAGTCACTTGTTGAGCCGGTCAACACTTTTACTTGTTGAAGTTTTTGCAAAATGGGATTACTAGAATATATTGCTTTAGCTTGTGGCCATGTTCCATCGATTAAAATTAAGTTATAACTAGTGTCATTTTGAGTCATTAAAAACAACTTGAGGTCAATAGATTCAGGTCCAGGGTAGAGTAAAAGGGTCCGTGAATCATTTAAAATATTTTCCAGCTGAGAATTCTGACCAGGAAATCGCTTGCCTTTGAATGTGATACATCTTCCTTTAGCTAAACCTAATTCTAGCATGGGAGCAGTCCTTAAACTTCTTTTCTCTTCAGCTGGATGTTGAAGAAGTATTATTCGATTAGCTGGCACCAGAGGCGGATTCGGTAACGTTTTGCACCAACACACAGTTTCAGGACGTCTAACGATAAAGAACATATATTAAAACTTTTAAAAGCGATTTCAAAACATACTTACTTGCATCTGGAACACACACTTCTCATTTTTGGAGGGTCTGCTGAAATATTCGCAAGATCTGTCAGAGTACATGATACATCGTCTGTACTCATTTGTAGTAATTAAAAGAATATAATTATTTTGCAAGTTAACTTTACGAAATAAAATTATGAAAATTACTTGCCTCACCTGCAAAAATGTTTAAAATTTAATGACAACGACAACATTGACAACTGACAACTAATATGTAACATTAGACAAGAAAGACATTTTGCTTCTTCATCTTTCAGAAAATAATATGGGATACGATTTATTTTCTACTTATCGAAAAGGGGTGGCTAATTATCTGGTGAATAAGTAGTTGGTTAAGGCTCGTGGCATGAAATTTGAATACTCAAAAGCAACAGTAATGCTATCTCTCAAAGACAGTGTTTCGTGTTCACAAACCGGTGATGATCGATAATTCAATTTTGATTTCTGAAGTATTGATTCGTGCGTGGAAATTCACGTGAATTCAGATTATAATACAAATAACTAGATAAATAATAATGATGCTACTTATTTTTTGAACTGTCACGCCACGATGTCATGTGGTGACTCCAGTGCAACAATAATATGCTGTCTGGAGTTTGACGTTCCATCACATCTTATAACCTCTTAAAAAATTACGTATTTTACTAATATTTAAGTTCATACAGTTGGAAGTGTATTGTGTATTTATGATCAGCATACTACTGTGATTATGTGAGATAATGATCAAATAAAGTTCATTAATGTTAACGCCGTCTAAATGTCTGCGAACCTCTTCTCTACTTTTTAAGTTTGTGTATCCCCAATGTTAATTCAGGGCTCCCCTTTATTATTAGACTTGTTGTCTTGTGCCTATATAGGTATTATGAAAAGTAGTGAAAGTTCACTACTTGCCTTCTATGATCACTTATTCTGCACCAACTCTAACTTATTACTGACTAACTATATGCGGATCGCCTATTTGTACTGTCCACAGAGATTCTTGACCTTTCTACATCGTTCCTGTCACATGTGTTTCGTTCTAGAAATATAATTCCAGAGTGTTCCCTGTTACCAACACACTTTTAGAAGATGCTTGTGACCATAGAAGTAACATAATACATAAATTTAATTATCATAGAGTGTGATACTATATATATATATATATATATATATATATATATATATATATATATATATATATATATATATATATATATATATATATATATATATATATATATACAGGGCTTTCATTAATTCCCGAACCCCACGTGACCGGATTCTGTCTCTCTCTTAGTGGAATATGATTTTATGAGTTGGCAGTCAAAAAGTAACCAAAAAACCACTATACTAGTGATGGGTCGTTATTTAACTGTCGGTGATTTTTAACGGTTATCGTGCCGAAACGGCAACCATCAGTTGTGGATTTATCAAAATAACAGGTTACAAAATAGCGCTTTTTACACTAAAGTAGAATTCGGAGTCGTATCTGTTTCAGTTCCACTGCAACTAGGTTCGATGAATAAACATCGGTTTTCATCGGCAACTGTTAAATTTAACTATTTAACGGGATGAATGGACATGCGACTGGGAATGAAATAAATATGTATGGGTATGCTATGCAGTATAGAGCAGACTTTACTTCATTACATATTACTTAAAAGGAAACACGTTATTTATACTCTAGTGTGCTCACTCTCGTTCACAGCTTTGGGAATGTAGGATACTATCGATCGACTATCCAGTTCAAAATAACAGCGAAATAACTGAAGCTGTTATTTTTAACGGTTATTATGAAATAACGTAAACGGCTTTAACTGTTAATAGAAAATAACGGTTTTTCCCATCACTACACTATACTAGGGACCCTAAAGTTACTAAATCAATTGACAGTTCAGTCAATTGGCGCTCAATTACCTTTTGACCGGTTATTTTGTATGTATATTATGCATGTTCCAAGTTCGACCAGTGTTTACCTTCTTCAAATAATTTTCTATCTGTTGGACAATAAAAACAAACGGTTTTTATCAAAACTTAGCATTTTCATTCCGTTTTTACATAAGTTAAAAGTGTAGGTATGTTAAGGTTATGTTGCTGACGATATTCGACATCGCATGGAACGAAGCCCTACCAAATCTGTTCGTCGGTATTCTGCCTAAACAGGTACATATTTGTTACATGTTACACAATACACATTCCTAAAACTGTAAATTAGAAGTTTAAATAATCGGACCTCCATTTGTTTACGTACATTGCAAAATTTTGGTATTTATACAAAATAAAAGTAATATTTTATTATGTTTTTAATTTTTTTTAACAATAACAGTAAACCATACATGAATAGACTTGCTGTTAAAAATGCTAAATAATAAATACATTTAAGACATTTACTATTTCAACTTATTCTAATTTTTATATTTTTTATAAAACCCCAAAGGAAATATGAGACAACACTGGCATCTGGCATCTTAGGGATTTCATTAATTCAGGTTGTACAATTGTGTATGCCGGGTTGCCTAACTTAAGCGGTCACGTGGAGTTCGGGAATTAATGTAATGTATATATATATATATATATATATATATATATATATATATATATATATATATATATATATATATATATATATATATATATATAAACACAGATCTCCTCATTTACGAAAAATTCGCTAAAAGTTCATTTCATGACCTGACCGGACCCCTGGCACTGACCCTGAATTTTCCGGTTATTCTGTTGACAACGAGTTGAATTCTAGCGAAAAGAAATTTGCATATTATGAATTCTTCTCTGTGCATTCCATGAAAATGATTGTCTACTTACTTAATTTATTTTATAAAATCAGTAAACTAACGAACCTAAACATAATTATCAAAAATATAATAATACAATAGGTATTGCGTTTTATCAAGTCATCTAAAGATGGAATTTTTTCATCGTCTAATTAATGTATGGTAATTTTACCCCAAATACGGTAATTTGAAATGGGCGGTACAATAATTTCGACTCCAGCTGTTGCCTACACTGGTGGCGATTGTCATATGTGATCGTTTCCAAAATACTGTCACTGTCATGATTAAGGTTAATGTTGAATAATTTGAAAATGTTGGGTTTTGTGTGATTTTTGAATGCTGAAATAGATTGTAATAATCCCTAAATACTGCAGCTACCATGTAATTTAAACGAATATTAGTGTACTAAATTTATACATGTACATCATTGTAGTAGTTATCCTTCTATTAGGCATTTGTAAAAATAAAATAATAAACATGGAAGTTAAAGAGGAATCTTTAAATTGTAGTGCCCTTCATTATGTGGCTGGTTTATCAGTGTACATTTTGTGATTATAGATTTGTGGAGAAAAGTCATTTACTGCACCACATTAAATCAAAACATACTGGAGAGAGACCTTATCAGTGTACATTTTGTGATTATTCAAGTGTGTATAAAACTAATTTATCAAACCACATTAAATCAAAACATACTGCAGAGAGACCTTATAAGTGTACATTTTGTGATTATT
Source organism: Tillus elongatus (assembly GCA_964006375.1). NCBI lineage: Eukaryota > Metazoa > Arthropoda > Insecta > Coleoptera > Cleridae > Tillus > Tillus elongatus. Next base: position 301,316,349 of record OZ023262.1, read on the forward strand.
CAAGTATGAAGAGAAGTAATTTATCAAACCACATTAAATCAAAACATACTGGAGAGAGACCTTATCAGTGTGCTGTATGTGATTATTCAAGTGTGAGGAAAGGTAATTTATCAAGGCACATTAAATCAAAACATACTGAAGAGAAACCTTATCAGTGTACATCTTGTGATTATAATTGTGTGAAGAAAAGTCATTTACTGCGGCACATTAAATCAAAACATACTGGAGAGAGACCTTATCAGTGTACATTTTGTGATTATTCAAGTGTGAAGAGAAGTAATTTATCAAACCACATTAAATCAAAACATACTGGAGAGAGACCTTATCAGTGTACATTTTGTGATTATTCAAGTGTAGTGAAAAAATCCTTCAAAGCATACTGGAGAGAGACCTTATCAGTGTACATTTTGTGATTATTCAAGTGTGAAGAGAAGTAATTTATCAAACCACATTAAATCAAAACATACTGGAGAGAGACCTTATCAGTGTACATTTTGTGATTATTCAAGTGTGAAGAGAAGTAATTTATCAAACCACATTAAATCAAAACATACTGGAGAGAGACCTTATCAGTGTACATTTTGTGATTATTCAAGTGTAGTGAAAAAATCCTTACAAAACCACATTAGATCAAAGCATACTGGAGAGAGACCTTATCAGTGTACATTTTGTGATTTTTGTAGTGTGACAGGAAGTAATTTATCACATCACATTAAAGCAAAACATACCGGAGAGAGACCTTATCAGTGTACATTTTGTGATTATAGATGTCTGAGGAAACGTAATTTATCAAACCACATTAAATTAAAACATACTGGAGAGAGACCTTATCAGTGTCCTTTATGTGATTATGGTTGTATCCAAAGAAGAAAGTTACAGATTCACATTAGCTTAAAACACACTGTAGGTAGGCCTTATTAATGTAATAGGTATTTATTTAAAATAGTTTTACCGTGCAACAGTTAACAAATAAGTGGGGTAATCTTCAAGATTGATACGACAAGTATGCGCGGATATTTGCGCGTGTGCCGAAACGTCGCTCGGCTGTTTGAATTTCACACAGCGTTGCCACGTTGTATTCCGGAATTAAGAGTCAGGGAAAATAATGAAATATATCAGTTAATTGAAATTTTTATTTTTATTTATTAAATAAATAGTGAAATAGCCCTCAAGATGTTTTGCAGATGGGATTCTCTAGCATTGTCTTCAAAACCGTAGGTATCATCAATCTGGCCTACATGACAATTGAGGACCTTGCTGCAAGAAGGGTGCAGCTCCATTTTTTGTAATTGTTGGGAAATTTAAAAAAAACTGTTTATTTTGTTAATATTAGTTTTTAACCAATGAGCACATTTTTAATCGATTAAAGAGGGGTTGGGTCAAGATTTAAGACTATTTTGATCTCAATAATTTTTAAATTAATAGGTAAAAAAAATATAAAATATTGGAGCTGCATCCTTCTTGCAGCCAACACAAGAAAATTTGCGTACTTATCACAAATTTTGACAAAAAAAAACGAAACTTTGCAGCGAAAACTCTTTTATTAGGTAATGGAAATCAAAAGAACATGGTTTTCATGTCATATAAAAGACAAAACAAAATACAAATTAACGTATTAGTGTCAATGACCAAAGATTAATACAAAACATACAAACATTAAAAAAACTAAATAATGCACACACCCTTCATTGGGTTACAAAAGTCAAACGAATATGGTGGGTATATGAAGTACAGTGTTAAATCAAACAGGTTGGGATTAACAAAAAAAACCATTAAGAAAAACTAAATAAACGTTATCACACGCACACGCGAAACCCACACTTCAGTCATCTGCTTGGTCGTCGTCCTCTGTCTCAGATACATTTTCGAGTACTTGGGACGATAAAAGAGCTTCACTTGTAAGTCCGTTGTAAAAGGTCATTTGGTCCAAGGGAACAAATCGTGTAGCCAACTGCACAACGTCCATGTACTTCGCTTTCTTCAAAGGAATGGGTTGACTATAGACTGGGATATCTACGTCCATTTGAATATTATCGTTTTGAATGTCCCTTAAGATTTGAAACTCGATAAAAATTGGCAAACCAGTAGAAATACTCATTCTAATATGGTTCAAGTGTTCATTACTATACTCAAAAATATGATATTTTGAAATTTGGAATCTTGTCTTGTTAGCGCATGTGATTACTTTATGAAATGGCTGTCAAGGTGAGTACTAAAGTTAAAGATCATGTTTTGTTTCACTAAAATAGGAATAAACTGTTTAGCTGCTTGCTTGATATAATCAGCGTATTGTTGAGGATCAAACACGTAGTCTTTTCTTCTTAAAAATTTCTCAATAACCCCGAAGCTTATTGGCACAATGGGTCATTTAATCAAAGAAACTAGTTTCTTCTTTGTACTTCGTTTTCTACATGACGGTCCGGCCACATCAGGAGCAGAGGTCTCATCTGAACTTGTAGGCTCATATGCTGTGTCACTAGGTGCAAATGGATCTGACTCGGTTTCACTCATTAAAAAAAAGTTTAACGAACAAAATTGCGGGGAAATTTTGTTTACAACCATGTGGCAGTGACCCGCACGGGCGAGAAACAAAACGAAACTAAATTTAATATTAAAACCAGTTACAGTCAAATAATCTGTACCGGGACGAGACATCGCGGATTGGAAGGTGAATCCGAAACCCCAACGAACATGCACGATCGTTTGCTGCAAAAAGGATGCAGCTCCGGAGCTGCACTTTTCTTGCACCAAAAAAATAAGGATGCAAATACAAAATTGCATAAAACTTCTTTATTAAGCATCGGATCTGCATCGTTTTTGCACCAGTCGATCCGCCGTACTTTTGGGCATATAACGTATATTTTAACTCAAGATGGCCGAAAAATGGAGCTGCACCAGCAAGGTCCTCAATTGTAATTTTATGACTAGGGCATTTCCCAGAAGAATCGCCATTCATGCACTGGTCGCCCATAAGAGTAGTTAGAATTTCAAATGATACCTGTGTCATCTGTAACAATATTGGCAAATAGTCATACGCGGAAATAGGTCGCCATAAAAGCAACAAAACAACGCACAAGTGGATTTACTTTTAATGACAAGAAAATTATTAACATTTATTTGCCTTTTAGTATTATTAATGTACCACATCCTTACATAATTTATGTGCGTGTGTTTGTTTCCTTAACGCCGGTCTATTTTTGCGAATATGGCCAAACATCGACCCCAGTGAAATTTTACCGAACGTATTTAAGTGTAGTATTTATTAATGTTACTTTTCTTTGTCATATGTCAAGCGTAAATATTATATGCCATGAGGCACTTGTCAAGAGCCGTACATTGTTTTCTGGGCGTAAGGGTGCTGATCAAATCCCAGGAAATGTTTAATACCGCCCACTTCGGAGGGGCCGTATAGCGGTCAGGCCTGTGTACCATGCGATATTGGGCACGTGCAAGATCCCAACCCTCCTTCCAGAAAGCAAGAGTTTCGCTAAAATTTCCAGCATAGTGAGGTTAAACTGCTCCCCGGTTATTGGCCATAGTTGCGAAAATCGACCGACGTCAAAGGCACAAAATACAAATACAATCCAATAATAAATTACTGTCGCAATAATGTTTTTCACAATTCACAAAAGTAATTTCTGAAGTAACAATTTAAAAAAAAAGGTATATCTGGTATTGTATCGCATTTCGTTTCTGCAAGTCAGTCTATTTTCGCAACTGTGGAAAATCAGCGATGACAGGGAGGACTTCCTTCACAACACCATTTTGCCACTTTTGCAGAACCCCTTTTCTTATGTAAGAAACGTAGTGATATTTAACGTGCCTAACATCGTATAGTAAACGGGAGCGACAGCTTTACATTCCCTCCGAACTGCAGAACGCGAGAAGTTTATATAGCTGGCACCATTTTACATGACGCTGTTTCTTTCAGGATATTAATTATCTAACCTGAACTATACTGCATCCTAATCATAGCTATGGAGATACGATGGTACAGTACATTAGTTCTAAATTCCACACCACGTGACCTTGCTCTACTAATAAGAGCAGCAGCTATGGTGGCGCACCGGTAATAGTGTGCCTGTGAAGCCAAGGGTTGCAACTTCAAATCCCAGTAAAGCGAATATGTGGCATTGTCTTTGAGCAAGTTTAATGTTGTTTGGTAGCGGGCGTAATGACGCCGGTCCCGTGTAGTATGCGATCTTTGACACGTCAAATATCCGTATGCTCCTTATAGGATTAGGTCAAATGTACGAAATGGTGCGCTGGAACTGTTGCCGTCGCTGATTGCCCATAGTCGTGGAAACAGGTCGACGTGAAAATAAAAATACAAAGCAATAGAAACATCGTAGAATAAGGCATTATATTTCAAAGTACACAAAACCTATTATATTATATATTCATGAAGGGTTAGCAAGCTTAATGTTATTTGGTGGCGGGCGTAATAACGCCGATCCCGTGTACTATGCGATGTTTGACACGTTAAATATCTGTAAGCTCCTTATAAAATGGAAGGGATTAGGTAAAATGTACAAAATGGTAATGTGGAACTGTTGGTGTTGCTAATTGGCCATAGTCGTGGAAACATCGTAGAATAAGGGTTATGTTTCAAAGTACACAAAACCTATTACGTTATATATTCATCAAGGGTTAGCAAGTTTAATGTTATTTGTTGTCGGGCGTAATGACATCGGTCCCATGTACAATGCGATGTTTGACACGTTAAATATCTTCTTATAGAATGGAAGGGATTATGTTAAATGTATAAATGTAGAAAAACATTAAAATAAAAATACACATACATCAATAGAAACATCATAAAATAAGGGACATGTTTCAAAGTACACAAATCCTACTATAATATTATTAACTCATTAAGTGTTATGCTTCAAAGTACAATAGTATTTTACTTAGTGAATACAAATTATTTTATGCGACTCAATATAATTCTCGATTCTGTAATAGGACGTGGCAACGCTGTGTGACATTTGAACAGCCGAACGGAACTTAATGACACGCCCAAATATGCACAGAGTCTTGTCGTATCAATCTTGAAGAATACCAATAAGTGGTATACTTAAGTTTGTCATAATTTTAATGAGTTGATCTAAAAGATGCAAGGTCACTTCTCATTTTGGCTTCAGTGTGATGTACCTGGCTTGACATCATTTGGTGACAAAGCATCAAATTGAAGGGAAATATTCACACATATACTTCAAAATCATAGCGTCAGTGTGTCAGTTCAAACATAACTGCAGTGTGAGCAGCTTGTTAAATTAGTTAAGGGGCTATACTGTAGGGCTGTGAAATTGTGCTGAGTGGACGTCATGCTGATAGCACATCATCAGACAAAGAAGTACTAATTTTGGTGCTAATAAACACTGGCCTCAGCATTGGCTAGGAAAAAAGCAAAGTTCGGGGCGCAGCAAGTGCGTTATGGTAGTGAATTTTCATATGAATAATATATTAGCCTTATACTAAAAGTTATAAAAAAAATATTTAATTAGAGACAGTAAAAAGTAAGGTAAAGAAGGGCCAGCAAAAACATGATCTCTAACCTAAATATTTATACAGTAATTTGGATACAAAACTCAAACGAAGCAGTTGATAAACAGGAAATATACTCAACAAAAATACACTGGAAAGCTGAGCATAAAAAAAATTCTTGTGCTTTATACATTGAGGGTGATTATATGCATGTAGAAGGGGAAGAAGAGCCCCCAAGACGAAGAGGGGGTTACTGCCTCCTCACCAAAAAACATGGGGGTTTCTCCTTCACCTAGTGCATGCATACAACCACCTTCACGGCATAAAGCACATGAAAAATTTATTGGGAGCAACCCCCAAGAAAGTTACGGGACCTGAGGCGTAAATGGGTGCTGTACGGGGTAGACAGGGTTTAAATGGGGTATTGCTGCAAAATGTGAACAACGCATCTCTTCAAAGTCAGACTTAAGTGTTTTTTTTACATTTTCCGCTCTTATTTCCTCCCCACCCAGAACCCCAATTCACTTTTGGTCCCTTAACTTTCTTGGGGGTTGTTTACAACAAATTTGTCTTGTGGTTTGTGCATCCAAGGGTGTTCTAAGCATGCTTCTGAAAAAACAAATTCTAAAGTAAACTGCAAATTTACTGAAATTAAATTCCACTTAGTCATTTATAATGTCTTTCAGATAATATAGAATACAGCACTAAATGAAATAAGTTCACTTGCATTTTCATTCCTTTTTTAATTTTATATTAGCGAATTTTTATTAAGAAAAATTCGTTAATAGAGAGGTCATGATGAAAAGCTTTTGATAAAATTTCTTCAGATGAGTGCGATTTTGGGTCCCAAAACCAAGGTCCGTTAAATTTTTGTTATGTTTATGTTTATATTGCGTACCCAAGTGAATCTCTTTTCAGAGAATCACGTCTTCTTAACTGTAGACGACTCTACTTCAAAACAGTACTGACAGAATTGTATAAGCATCCTGACAGGCTAGTATTTTTTAATCACGATCATAACACGAGACCCAAAAGCGACTGTAGAGTGGACAAATGCAAAAAGAGTATCAGACAGAGACGTCATGCATACCTGGGGCAAAAGTTGTATAACCTGACCCCCAATGAAGTAAGAGCGAGTGTTTCACTACCAGTCTATAAAAAAAGTGACCAGATGGCTGCTTTCTATGACTCTGGACAGAGTCAGCAGAATAATGAATAGTAATTGGTGCTAGAGCATGGCTCACCCCCTTGATCTTGTGACGACGTAGAGTTTTGGAAAATGGAAACGGGGGAAAAGCTTGATAGGGAGATATTTTATATATTGCTGTTTTCTGTTATTATAAAGAAGAATTTAGGAAGGATTTAAGTGAGTGGACCTTTTACTGATTTGCTCTTGGGAGAGCTGGCAGCTTAAATATAGGGAGAATTAGTTTTTAAATGTTCTGAACTCACAAATAAGTACATTTGGGTACTTCGTGGGTATCGTTCTTGTTTATTCTGCAATTGTAGGCGTTATGAATAGCAAACCATGTGTGTGTGTGTATATATATATATATATATATATATATATATATATATATATATATATATATATATATATATATATATATATATATATATATATATATATGTATATTTCTTCTTTTGTTGAATAAACTTATATTATTATTATATATTAACTTGTTAATGCTTGATTTTTGCGACTTCTGTGGCTTTAATTGTTATATAGGGCTTTAATAGATATTAATTTTAACTGGATATTATTACTTTTTGTAAATTTCTATGATTATATGAATTGATTTAATATGTTAAATAACTGATATATCAAGTTCAGTTAAGTATGTTAAATAAATATCTGAATATCTGATGTATATAAAATGTAAGGAATGACTTTGCAAATAAAAGAGTTTATATTTTATTTATATGTGTTTAAATCTGCCCGGCTATTTCCTCCATACAGCTAGGGTCTGTAGTGAGTTCATTTTTACTTGCCCATAATTTAACCAAATATATATATATATATATATATATATATATATATATATATATATATATATATATATATATATATATATATATATATATATATATATAATATCCTCAAATAATAATAATGCATTCAATTATATGTCATTTTGATTTAATTAAATTAAAACAGATCCATCTGAAGTGGTTCAGCTACTGTAGGTAGTAATAGAACAGACAAAGCTTACATTTCATATGAAGCCAATAAGAGCTTACCGTACAAATGCCTTGCGTTGTTGGAACTGCGGCAAGATGCGACATATACGAGGCGAATGTTGGGCTCTAAGATCACCGCTATCCAGCACATGGAAGAAACTGAAGCTAAGCCTCTCTGTCTCTCAGGTTAGCAATTCTGGCAGCGCTCTCGTCGTAGGCGGATACGTAAGTGGCAATCAGACTCGGATAGTCGTCGACACTGAGGCACCAGGGACGATTATTCGCCGTGACATGGTATCAAGATGGCAAGTAAGAGAGCTAGACAGAGTGTACAGAGTAAATGCATCCATTGGTGATCTGATCCAGGTATTCGACGAAACTGACGTCGATCTACAAATTGGGACATGGAAGGTAAAGAAGGGAGCCATAATCGGCGATTATAATTGGCTTGGACATACTTCAGGGTCAGTGCGCTAAACTTGGTCTTGGTACTAACATCCTGGCTATCGGCGGTGAAGAAATAATAATGTCGCCTTTGCCTTTTACCTTTACAATTAAAGTTTTTCACACCTGAAAAACGCAACAATATTATGGTTTTTTGTTTATTTTAGGTAGTCTGCCAAATCACTGCCTACTTATCCCATTTGTAACCATAAAAGTGCTCGAAAAGGTTGCCGATTATTAACAATGAATGATGTTTCTAAATTCCATTCGGCTTTCTACTCTTCAAAAGAAAAGGTGAAACAAGATGGTTTTCTTCCTAAGTATTGCAAAGAATCTAGTCCGGCGAGAAAAAGGAATGAGAAAGGTGGATCTTGCAAAACGGTGATTTACCACTACTTTGTTGTGAACCAAGCAAAAAACCTCATAGAGGTATGCAGAAGCGCTTTTTGGATATTCTTGGCATTACAAAACACAGAGTAATAGATGTTTTCCAGCGTTTTAAAAAGGGTTATTCTCTGGTGCCCCATAAAACCCGTGGTGGTGACAGGAAAGAAGATTAAAGATAAACAAGCGTCCATGATATCATTCATTAAAAAGTTTAAGGGAGTTGAATCACATTATAGTAGAGGTAAAAGTAAGAGAGTTTACCTCAACTCTGAGCTAAACATATCAAAAATGTATACCATGTATGATCGTATTGCAAATGAAAATTTGAAAGTAAGAGTCTTACTTCCGATTCATCTTGAATACACGCTTCAACATCAGCTTTGCAACCCCTCTGACAGATGTTTGTTCCACTTGTCTTGAATTAAAAGAAAGGCTGAAGCAAGCTGAAGAAAAAAAAAAGATGAAAAGGCAATAGAAATTTTGGAAACTAAAAAGAAACATTTGCGAGAACAAAAGAGATACCTCCTTACCATCTCTTTTGACATCAAAAAAAATTGCCACTTCCTAAAGTACCCGATCAAATGGCGTACTATACTCGACAGCTATATTGCTACAATCTTGCCGTTATTTCAGGCAATTCGTCAACTTCGCTTAATCCAGACTCTGTCACAATTTATACATGGTGTGAAAACGAAATGCAAAAATCTTGAAACCAAATTGCCTCTGCAGTTTTCAATGAGCTCTGTGAGAAAAAGAGATCTCGCTGAAATTAATTCAGTTCGATTAGTTGCTGACGGTTGTGTAGGACAAAATAAAAATGTAAACATGTTTTCAATGTGCGAATTTGGGCTGCTCAGTCATGCACCGAGCAATGTGCATTATGTTGAAATTGTCTTTTCTGTAACTGGCCACTCTTTTCTCGCAAGTGACAGGGTTTTTGGTTTGCTAGAAAAAGAATATAAAAAACTGACAACTATTATAGAAGTTTCTGAGTAGGGGAATGTGGGGCAGAGCGGCCCCCCTAAGCTTATAAACATTATCATATTTCATTTTTTCAACATTTTCCTCCAAAAGTTGCACCTTTTAATTAAGGCCCACCTTATCTATCTAGTTTAATTACCTTTTATTTTTGCTGTTACTGTAAACCTATTTCATATCAGGTTTTATTTTTAAGTCAAAAGTGCCCACTTTGCCCCATATGTGGGGCAAAGTGGACCGACGTATGGGGCAAAGTGGACATAAGGAGGTTAAACTGGTGATAACTTAAAAAACACATGTATAATTTAATTTAAAGTTTTAATTCCATGTCAACGGTAAAAACTCAAATAGGGGGAATAAACATGATACATTATTTAAAGAACAATACAAGCAAAACTTTATTCTTAAAATCATAGAATAAGAAAATATATGAAACAAACAAACTTTTTCCTACATGTTATATATATATATATATATATATATATATATATATATATATATATATATATATATATATATATATATATGAATATAATATTTAAAGAACGGTACGACATAAACTTTATTTCTAAAATAATAAACTATTAAAGAACATAACAAAAACACAAATGCTTTAATACTTTTTTAAATACCAAAATAAAAACCCATATTCATATAATCTGCATTTTCCCATGCCTCAGATTTGTAATATGAACTCTTTCCACTACTTCACACTCAAAGATATCACTAATATCGTCTACGTCTGGAAATATAAAAACATTTTTACTCTGTCTATACTGTCGTATTAATTTCACTTGTATTTTTTTAGCCTGAGCAGAATTTTTTTCCATGTTTATAATTTGAGCTACAAATTGTTTTTTGGTTTGTTTATCTGAAACCAATTCCGTCAAAATAAATTCGTTTATATTCAGATCTCGAATGTTTATTTTTTCTATCTTAAATCTAGATGTTTTTGGATAATATTCAATATCACTGAATTGCCCGATTCAGTATATTCCACATCAGCAGAACTCTCAGATGAGGAGTCATTTTCAGTAACTATCTTCTTTGGTAGTTGTTTGGCTATTTGTTTTTTTAACGGTGTTAGCTTTCTTTGGTTGAACAACTTTTGCAGATTTGAGTTCTTCATAATTGGGAGTTGCTGTTAGTATCATTGTTCTTCCTCTTTTCACTGATCTCTTTTGTTCACGTTGTCCAGCCTTTGGAAGTGGAAGAATATCCTCTGGAGAAAAATAAAGCTGTTTCAGGTCTTCGCAGTTATCTTTGCCGACGCTTTTTTTACTGTCTCAACTGGAGTAGATGGTGGAGATGATCTAGTGCTTGGACCTGGTTGAGGTGATGCAGAACGCTTTTGTGTACTCTCAGCCTCAACTTCTTCGTTGTGACATGTTATCTCTTCGTTCCGAGATTGTGCCATTTCGTTCTGAAGTTGAGTTTCTTCATTCTGAGGTGCAGGTTTATCTGTGGTCTCCGAGGGTTTGAATAAATATTCTGGAAATATGTTCGGGTTATAGGGATAGATTCCAGTGGCTCTAAACCCATTCAAAGCCGTTTCTGTAGTAGCAGCTCTTTGGAATGCCTTGCCAAAAAGATCACCTACTTCGTAAATGGTTACCAGTTTTCCTGCATTATTCACCAGCCACTTTTTTACCTCCTGTTCGTAATATGTCATAAGAGGTCGCATAAAAGTCACGTCGAGCGGCTGCAGTCGATGAGATGTATATGGGGGTAGAACTATAACATTCACATTGTTGGCTCGCGCCATTTCCACAAATTCCAAATTTTTGGCATGGGTTGCATGCCCATTTAATACCAATAGGACCGGATCTTCTTTGGTGGGTTTAGCATACTTTAAAAATGTTTGAACCAGACACCTGAAAATATTTCAGATTGCATCCATCCTGATTGATGATATGCAGCAATTGAATCTGGAGGCAAGCCTTTTTCAAGAAGAGGAGATCTTCGCACTCTCGGAAAAATTACTAAAGGGGGAACATAAAAGCCCGCAGCATTAAAACAAACTTCCAATGTAGAAAGGGTCCCTCTCTCCGCTGACGACAGTGCTCCAACTTGTTTCTTCCCTTTTAAAGAATATATTTTTGATGGTTTGTTTGGTACTGTCAGTAGTCCTGCTTCATCACAATTAAATATCCGACTTGGTGAGAAACTGTGTTTTTCCAACATTTCTCCTAGAAGCGCAAAAAATTTTGAAACATTGTCTTTGTTGAACGCTGTAGCTCTTGCTTGTGATGTGGGTTCTGGCACCCTCAAAGAAATATTTTTGCGCCTCTTTAAAAAATTATAAATCCAATCGCGCCCAGCTAAACCTTTTTCTCTGTTAAATGTATTAGGAATATTGTTTCTCTCCGCATACTCGAACGCCAGCCTTCTCAGATCGGTGGTCCCAAGTCCAAAAAGTCGACTTTCCATTTCTAGGATATGATTTGCTAATTCCGTTTCTTGTTCGGCTGTAAAAGTTGTGGTGAATCGTCCCAACTCTTTTTTTGCTGCATCGTTTGGCTCCATGTCGTTCTTATTCAAATGGCGCCTTAAAGTGGTTCTAGGCACCTGGTGGGTTAAAGCTGCTTTTTTAATAGGCATGGATTTGTTTCTTACGTCATCTATAGCCCTTGCCATAGCCTCTTCGGACCAAGATTGTTGATTTGATTTTCGTTTATAGCTCCGTACCATTTTCAAACTAAAACAATCAAAAATATGCAGTTTAAAACTGGTATAAGTAATATAAAAATTGGTACAAAAGATTGTTAAAACATAATATGTAGCTGAAAACGTCATGCTGAGTGTCTAAATGCTGGTTTCACAACACTATAGTAAGCTACACAAAAATTTTAACAAATAATCTTGAGGTATAGGGGCAAAGCGGCCACTGACCACTTTGCCCCGCTGAAAAAACCCGCTTTGCCCCGCAGGGCCATTTTAGAACAAAAAAGCCGTTAAAAAAAGAATGGAACTGTCTACCAAAAAGTTACTGATGATAACTTCTAGCTACAAATTCAACAATTCAAAGACACATTAACAACTTAAAAACTCCAAAAACATACCTTATTATCGCTTATTTTGTAAACACTAAATATTGCATCACAGATCACGAAAAACTTAGGCATTCAAGGACGCGCAGGGTTGTGACGCGGCTGCTGTCGAAAGCATACTAACAATACGGTTTCGGCGTGAGTTTCAAGACGTGCTAACTGTGGTCGCGCGCGGATTTTTCTTTTATGCGTGGTGGGAGAAGTCCGCTTTGCCCCGAGGGTCCACTTTGCCCCACATTCCCCTACATACTCGTTTTTTCCAAGTATGGTACAGTTAAACGATTGGGGCAAGATTGGACTGCGTTAGACTGGAGAGAAAGTGCCAAACTTTTTTTTAAAACTGCACAGGGTATACACTTTTCAGTTTCCAATTGCAAACGTTACCTTCTTGTTCGCAATAAGACTAAAAATAACGTGTTGGTTGCTGGAGAGCTAGCATACAACACCAATACTGGAAAGCTCCTTTCAGTAATAAAAAAAGGAACAAACATTTCTCAACTGAATCCAGCCCCAATTGCTCTTTGGTGCACAGTTAATCCTAAGAAAATAGCTAATGTCAGGGCTCTACTTTTTAAGCATTTTGGAAACGATTGGGAGAAAATGGGGTGTTTGAAATGGTAGTCTGATGCTACTGGTGATATTGCTACTGCTGAACCGAATGGTCCTGTTACAGCTGCTGAAGAGAATGCTACAGATCAAGATCTTGATGACTATGGTGAACATTGTGAGTGTGAAGACCTTATTGAATGTGAATGTAACTTGGTTCTTAACATTGTTTGTTTGAACCAGATGTTCTAGAATAAAAATAAATGATTTGGTTTTCATAAAAAAACATTTTTTATGAGTATTCCTTTCATTGACATGTGTTCTCTTTCAACAGCTTCAATCTTTAAAGTCTATTATAATGTGAATTAAATTTTTTACATCCTGCTTTTTTTGTAAAAATAGTGCATATTTTTAACTTTGGAAAAAATAGGCTTAGTTTCAAAACAGGACTGCTGCATTTCTAAGATGGCTATTCTTAGGATCAAAAACGGACAGCTCCAAAGCATGGTTGCAATATCAGTCAACTCCACCTTTTCATGTAACTTTACGACGTAAATAATAAATATATTCACATTTTCATTATTAGGAATAATTTCTAGAGCCCTAAAATACATCGAGAAACAATTTCAAGGTTATGGGTACAGGAAACAATGAGCTACAGTTTTTCGGCTCTACTGATGAAAATGAAAAATGGAAGTGTCCATCATTGATACCAAACTCCTCATATATAGATGGAAAAGAGATCTCAACAACAAAAATAAATGTATGAATAATGCTATAAAGTATTATCATTTGAGAAACAATTAAAGCAGTATAAAATCTATTGAGTAAAACTTAAATAATTCAATAGAAGTAAAAAGAAAGAATCCCCTTTAGGTTTTGGATGTCAAAAATCCGGGAGATTTTAAATATTGATACATATATTTAAATATCGTATGCAACTAGTTATACATTTGTAGACAGGGAAGGTGATATAGATAAAACATAATTATACATTTATTAAAACACATATTTTGTAACCGTCCTAAAACAACTTTTGACCAGGTACACCCCAGGAATGACCCAGTGTAACCTCCCTCAGTCCTCTATGTGAGCGTTGAGTATATATATATATATATATATATATATATATATATATATATATATATATATATATATATATATATATAAGCGTTAAAGGTGTTATCCTATGGTTGACCTCAAGTGGATTTAAATCTGAGATAGTGAGGTCACTTTTGCTTTAGGGTAGGGCTGCTACCCTAAAAATCTATCTATCTAATTATTATTATTATTAAGATTAGAAACACTTTATGAGGTTGGCAGATCTTGATATGGTTTGATACTCACGCTCTTTTTTGTGTTGCTCTGCCTGAAGTCTTATATTTGTGAGCGCCCCAGGCTAGGGCCTGGTTATATAAAATTTAAGGAATCTAGATAAACGATAATTGGAATTTATTAATTGTGTTTCTGCCAAACAGGGGAGATATTAGGGAGGAATTTCTCTTCAATCAAACAGATATGTAAATGTTAACAATAATATTAAATTTATTCATATAAATAAATTTGGGATAGCAAAGAAAATTAAATTGCCATGGTTGGTAAATTTCAAACAAACATTATTTCATACACAAATAAAAATCAAATAAACAGCAAGAGTTTCAAGAAAAAAAAATTATCATTTCTTATGGCACATGACAAAATAATAAAGTAAAATGGTTGTATGTTACAAAAATATTAACATTGCATACTTGAGGTATATTAAAGATCAAATGCTGTATTTTACAGCTCAAAAGCAATGACAAATTATCATATAAATTGAGTGACGTTCGTCAATCAGTTCGATGGATTTTTCAATGAATTTAAAATGGGATTCTCGAATGTTTAACTGACCAGTCCTTGAGGCTCCATTTAAGAAAAACATTTATGTAAAATTTCTATCAAATGATTGTCAATGAAAAATATTAAGAAATGTAAAGGTTAAATATTTTACAAGCAAATCAATTAATTACAATTCAGGGACGATGTATCTAAATTCACAATATTGACAAAATTCAAAACAAGAATTTTACAATCGCCCTCACAGACATCTCACTGACATGAAAATAATATAAATTTGATTAAGTTACTTTGAAAGTTTATATTACAAATCTTCAAACGTTAGATTACTGCATGAAAAGTTCTGATCGTTCACACAAATAAAGTTTAATGGACTCACCAAGCCGTATCACCTGGAGTTACCTGTTGAACCTTTGAAGATGCTTTCCAAGTGGAGGTCAATCATTAGTGCCTAACATAGGGTTACCAATTCCAATACGAGAGGGAATGCTGGAGAGAATGAGTGGTACTTTCCATTAACTATTATTGGGCAGGTGGTTCTTGCTGCTCATTTACTGGGTGAGACAATTTGGCTCCTAGCTTTAAATGAACAAGCGTCTTAAACGCTCTTCGGAAATAATTTGACTGAAACTTCTCCACATCAATTAACATGTAATTTGGCTCAGATGAAATTTATAATTGCCGACTGACTCAGAGCTCGGCAACAAACAGAAACTGTTTCTGATTAAAGTGACGGATCTACCGGATCGTGAACAAAAGATCACTTTTGATTCGCGTTTTTCTGCTAAACGCGTCGTTAATTTAAATACAAATCCAATTAAAAGACATGAAACGATCACTCACAACTGTTGTTAGATAGTATTGACAACGAAAATCATTTTATCACCTATTTTAAGATAATTATTAGCCACGGTAATTAGAAAGATGTTCAGTCGGCAATCGCCTAGCCAAGACTCACCAAGAAGTCACGTCTTGTGTGCCCAGATCTAACTTCATCCCCCTTAACACCTTTGGTCCCTGGCCTATAGTTCAGGGCCTTCAAGATTAATTTTCTCACCGAAATTGCAGATATAGTCCCGACTTCCCCTTACATTGAAAACGAGCTCTTCCAAATACAAAAAAATGTGCTTACAGCCCAACGTTTCTTTAGATGTCGATGTTGCTACTGGAATTTTCCAGATCGATCCTGCCTAGAGAACAAAAGAAACATTGTATCTCCTGCTACAACTTATTATAATACTGATGATATTAGCGCTGTGTTTCACAGCTTAAAATAATAAACGAAATAGGGTGAATCATCCAGTGAACGAATAGTATAGGCAACTTTTCACTTTGACATAACACCACAGTTTACATTTACGTCCAAATATTTTGGGAGAAGCACTTTTGTACCTGGTTGTGATTTATCAGTCTACACATTCTAACAAAACTTCGAAATTTTTACTCCAATTTGGCTTATTGCCTTATAAATCAAGACGATTCTCAAAATCTAGGGAATGAACATTGAAAACCAGTAACTGAACACAAAGGAACCAGTAAATGAACGACATTCTTTATTCAGAAAACATAGTATAAAATAATGTAAAAGATGATATTGATTTACATTTTTATAATAAATGTTCCGTCATTTTGTTCTATTGGTACAGGAATTTTCTTCATCAATTAATGGCTATTATACCAAATTTGGTCCACAGATTTCGGCCACTTTCATCTGTTTGTTCTCGTCTTATGTAAAACGCTGATTTCAATTTTATATCCAATGATATTTTTTGAGACCGGGATACTTTAAGCCCTCAAAATTGACCACAACATAGTCCCCTACGACAAAAAATGGCAATACTCGGCCCGTGCTCGATACAGATCGTGGTTTTGTTTTAGGTTTTTTGGCTTCCTTTTCCATTTTCTTTCGGTCCCTGTCCATTTTTCTTTTTCGTGAAGCTTCTTGCATTTCTGTTTTCTGCCTTTCAATGTTTTGTTGATATTCCACCCAATTTCGTGATGTTATATCAAAATGCATAGTTTGACGTTTTCCTGCTTTTTGTACAACAGGTGCTTGTTTTGGCCAATGCAGGTGCTCCCTCCAACCATTCTCATGCACTGGAACACAATTTGACCCGGTTCCTATAGTAATATCTGAAAGAATGTAAATTTTTCTCGCCCGCTGTCAACTGTGGCAGATACGTTGACATAGTTCCTTTTGTTGTGTATAATCTGGAAGACTGAAATTAAGATGACCTCCAGGATATAGTTGCAGACTTCGTTCGCAAATTCTGCAATGCCACTCTGATTTATCATATTGATTTTCATTTTCATATATAGTATTTGTGGCGGCTGCATCTAAAATTGTAGTTTCTATGTCAGTAATTGAAGTTCCTTGCAAATTACTACGTTCAATAGGGTCGAATAAAATACCAGCAATTTCTATTGGTAAATTATCCAGAAATGAGTGCGTAAGTGCCGGAATTTCAAAAGCCGTGTCATCGACGTGCATGTTTTCCTTGTCGATTTCAGGAACACAGTCATAAGTCTCTCCAATATTAGCATTACAAAAATTCCAAAACGATTACATGTCCCTGTGATCGCTGGATGTACGTTCCTGGCTTAATTGATTCTCAAAAGTTTTTATTGTTACTTTTCCCAGGAAATGTTCACCGACTTTCTTTGCTACAAGATAATCATGAAGTATTGGATTATTTTCCTCTCGATGTTTTGGAAAAATCTCATCACGCCTAGTAGATATACATTTACTGTAGTCCACAGCATCCGGGTTCAGTGGAAATAATCCACAAACTCTGAATCCATTCTGTATTAGTAGTAGTAGGCTTGATGGCTTTGTCAAACACTTCTTTGAACAATGAGCAGAAATTGTGCCTGGTTATTGTGGCACTTGATTTTTGTTTGAAGTTCCTGCAACCTTCCTTCCATTGCACCTTTAAAGGTCTGAATATGGCTACATCGCAAGGCTGGAGAATGTGTGTGGCATTTGGATATAAGCAATATAAAATTATCGTTTTATCCACGCAGAATTCATACAGTTCTAGATTATAATAAGACTTATGTCCATCGATGAATAATATAATAGGGAATGTGGTGTTTGTTGAAACTAACCATGGGTGAAACACGTTGGCAACGTATTCAAAAAAGTTGCAGCGGTCATCCAGCCAGCATCTGAACGTCCAATCGCCCAGCCATCAGGTACAGTGAGAACCAACTCCTTAGGAAATCTTTTGTACGGAAGTACCACCATGGGAGGTGCAGCGATCCCAGAAGCGCAATAATTACATAAAACGGTTATGGATTCTTTTTAGGGGCCCGATGCGACTTCATACAAATTCTTTTGACTTTTTTGCGCTAAAACTAATCCAGATTTTGATCATGTTCTAACTCCGGTTTCGTCTGCATTAAATATGCCTTGAGGATCTTCCGTCATACCTAGTACCTGTTCAGTTTCCAAAAAATTGTGAAGTTCAGAGAACCATTCCCGTAGACAATTTTCTGTAACGGCGGCCCGTGACTTCGATATTATCTTTGTGTTTCTTTCTGAAATATCCGGGTTCCGCTCGAGATATAGATGAAGCCATTTATCCCCAGGCCTGTCGTTTACGAAAGGGTTGCTGCGGCTGCAAATGAGCATTGAAAAGTATCCAATTCTTCAAACGCGCTTCTTCGTCCCATTTTTCTAATATTTGGCGTTTTTTCGGTTAATTTATTATGTAACGTCGATTTTGGGTTTTGAAATCTCCGAGATTCCTCGCAAAATCCAGTTAATGAATGACAAAGTCCTTGTTCATTTACTGGTTATGACATAGGATTTATAGTTCCGAGTTCATTCTTGGATTCTTCTTATTGTAACGTATATTAAGGCTCACTTTCGTATACTTTCAAATTTTACACAAAAGTACCAGTTAATGGACGTCCGTTCATTCTCTAGATTTTCAAAATACATTGCGTTCCAGTGAATAAACATGTGGAAAAAACATTTACTGTCAATGTAATGCTTTAGTTCTTTCCATAATTTGAAACCGTGGTGTATTTAGAAACATCATTTTTATACTTGAATTCACAGTAATTCGTCTAAATATTTCAAACTCTTCTTTCAAAATAAGATAGGCGTTCGCTTACCTTGACAAAAATGGTGTTCACAGTCTGTATAATAGTATCTACTACTTTGAAACCAACTGTTGAACTGTACTGACTGTCTTAGAAGCATGTTCGTTACCGAACACTGTGATGCACATGCGCTTTCAGAGGAAAATTAGCAGCAAATGTGAATTGATCCTGATTGGTTTTTAATATAAATAAATACTCACCGGATTGTTCATTCACAGAATGCTGTTCATTCACTGGTCGCTTCACACTATCTTTGCACAAGGAAAATCCCATCTCTTGACGACTTTAATTTCAACACTTGTACCATGAACCAGTAAGGGTATTGGGATAGCGAACTTGCTAGCGACTTTTCAACAAAATAATTTTGAAATCAAAACATGAATTGCCTTCCAGATATTGGATTGTCGGCTATTAATTAAGTATCTAGAGGGTTCATTTTGAACATTTAAAGCAGTAACGATACTGTATAAGAAACGTAATCGTTACAACTTTTATTAAACTAAATCCACAATATAACACAAAAGATTTGCCACATACAGGGTGTTTCTAAAAACCAAAAGACATACAAAATAGGTAAATAAAAACTCATTTTATCTGCAAAACATATATTATTGTTATATCTGTAAAATATACATCAATTAACATCAATACAAGAGAATTGATACAAATTAATTGTTTAGATGAAAAAACGTACAAAATTAAATTTAATTAACCCAGAAAAATCTGACCAATAATAAATATCATTAAGGGGCCTAGTTCGCGCTCATTTGAAGAAATCTTTTAAAAATTCGAAAGTCGCGATCCTCCCAATAGTGAATTTTTTTACGAAAAATCACTAAACGGGTAAAATTTTTATCAGCGACGCTTCGAGTATTGAGTAGTGTAGTTTTAATAATAACATCAGAAAAAAATTAAAGAAAAAATTGAACATTTTTGTTTTTAATTTATCGAAAACTAAAAAAAAATTCTCTGGACGCAGCAAGTGCGTTATGGTAGCGAATTTTCTTTAAAATATTTTTAATAACAATGTCTTTGTAAATACCACGTGTATTTATTTTATAATGAATAACAAAAAAAAAACAGAACAAATAGGGCACTGACAATAAGCAAAGTTACCTACCTTTATTCTCCAATAATGCAGGAACATAAGCTTCGTTTTTCTGTATTCACACACAACACCTCTAGGGACCTCGTGTCTCCCAAAGGACTTACAAACAAAATGGATATTTAGAGACCTCGTGTCTCTTCAAGGGGTTGAAAGCAATTCGCTCTCTCGAGACCTCTTGCCTCTTCAAGGACTCAAAAACAAGTGGCAGAGGGATGCAAGCTTCTCTCCCTTCTCTCATTCTTCTTCCCCCCCTCTGGTCTTCTGGCGGAAACCATTAGTAACACTTACTCTATGTCAGTGTAGCGCGCGACATTTGAATTTAAAAGTGACAGAACAACGAGCATGAACATTCCGCCCACCAAAATAAGGATTTATTTTCACAATTATATTGTTTCTCAAATAAACAAACGAAACAAAAATTTACAATAAGCACAAAAAACAAAAAACTGAAGCTATTGGATTTATAATTAACTGTACAAAAAAATTTCAAGGCGGACGTATTACTGCGATGGCAACAGACATAACTTCGTCAGAGGCCTATCAAAAGTGCCACTACTAGTGCGAACTTGAGCTACCCGAGCTATACCATCACGGCCTGGGTATAGTTGCATAATGCGTCCGAGCTTCCAAACAAGAGGTGACGAAGTCTCATCTTTAATCACAACTAAAGCTCCGATCGGGGGGGACGTTTGCACAGTATCCCACTTACCACGCTGCTGCAGTGTATGCAGGTATTCGTTCTTCCAGCGGCGCCAAAAGTCCTGGTGGATCCTTTGCACCAGCTGCCAGCGTGACAAGCGATTCATACTTAACAAAGTCAAATCAGCATCAGGAGGAGCACCTAACGGTTCCATTGTAAGAAAATGTCCTGGGGATAGGGCTAACAGATCATTTGGATCAGTACTCGCACTACACAATGGTCGAGAATTCAAAACTGATTCCACTTGAGCAAGCAACGTGGACATTTCCTCAAAGGTCAGAATCTGCAAACCGATCACCCTTCGCAAATGAGTCTTGACTGAGCGCACTCCTGCCTCCCACAGACCTCCAAAATGCGGAGCTGATGGGGGGTTGAAATGCCACTTAATGGTACAAGCATCTGCTGCCCCCTTTGCATAGTTTAAGAGCTGCTTATTTGAGCCGACGAAGTTGGTACCTCTATCGCTATACAAATTGTCACATCTTCCTCTGCGAGCCACAAACCTCCGAAGAGCTGCCAAGAAGGCTTCAGCTGAAAGATCAGACACTACTTCCAAATGGAGGGCCTTCGTTGCCATGCACACAAACAAACAAATATATGCTTTCACCTTTCGGACACCTCGATATCTGCCCTGTGTCACAAAAACTGGACCTGCAAAATCAACTCCGCTGTGTGAAAACGGCTTCAACTGAGAAACCCTGGCAACTGGCAAATCAGACATCATCGGTGCCATGGGAGTAGGATTCACTCGAAAGCAACGATAGCACCTTGACAAAACATGATGAATAGCTCTCCGAGGGGACAAAATCCAAAACTGTTGCGAAAGCAAATGAAGCAATGTGCGAGGACCAGGATGAAGATTGACATGGTGTGTGTGTGCAATGATTAACTCGGTGAGACGATGTGAGCGGGGCAACAATATAGGGTGTTTCACTTCAACTGGAACATCAGCTTGACGAAGGCGACCGCCCACCCTGAGGATACCCTCTGTATCCAGAAAGGGGGCTAACTTATTTATTGCCCTCGCACACCTCTCACCTTTAACCAAGGATGCTATTTCCCTTTGAAATACTTCACCTTGAGCACATTTGATAAGCATATGAAGCGCCTCCTGTAATTCGGTGGCTGTCAGAGATGCAGTAGTTCGGTCAGATGGAGACACCCTACAATTTCGCACAAACCGCTGACAATATACAACAACACCCTGAATCTTCCGTAGATGCGAAAAGCGATTCAAAAGTTTACTGAGCCACTCCTCATTTGCCAAAGTAACTAGTACGGGGAGAGTTCGTTGCTCCGCCAGGCACTCTTCTGGCGGCTCAAAACGCAACGACTTGGGCCAATTTTCTCTTGCCAATTTTAGCCAGGCGGGTCCCGCCCACCATAGTGGATGCTCACAAAACCCAGAAGGTAACATGCCTCTCGATGCACAATCAGCTGGGTTTTCTTGTCCACTTACGTGATGCCATGACTCTGGAGGAATCTTCTCTTGTATGCTTGCTACTCGATTCCCAATAAAGGTCTTCCACCTATTGGAAGATGATTTTATCCAGGCAAGTGCCACCATAGAGTCTGACCAAGCATACATAGAGTTAAACTCAAAACGACCTTCATACACCCGACACACAAATTCCAGAAGCTTTGCCAACAATAAACACCCACACAATTCGAGACGTGGAATCGATATTCTTTTTAAAGGTGATACCTTGGACTTGGCACACAGAAAATTGATCCAAACTTGACCCTCCTCTGATACTTGTCTTAAGTAAACAACTGCAGCATACCCTCGCTCCGATGCATCACAGAACCCATGGAGTTCTGTACTGATGATATTATCGTGTTTTACGCCTCTGGGAATTGATAAACCTGCTAGCGCACTGAGTTGTGATTTATACTGAGACCACTGACCAACAATATCCTTTGAGGGCTTATCATCCCATCCCACTTTTTGCTCCCACAAGCACTGCATAAGATATTTTGCCAACAGGGTAACAGGTGACAAAAAACCCAGGGGGTCATAAATTCTTGCCAATTCCGAAAGAAGATTTCGTTTTGTGCACGGACGATCAATAGGTTCAACATTAAAAGAGAATGTATCACCTATGGGACACCACTGCAATCCTAAAATTTTCAACACTGATGGATCATTTAAATCTAACGATCGAGGTTGCTGACTATCAGCTGATACTGTGGACAACAGTTTCGAATTATTGCTGGCCCACTTCTTCAATTCAAAACCCCCCTTAGCAAACAACCCAATCAATTGCCGTTGCAACTCGAAAGCCTCTGACAATGAGTCGACTCCACTGACTACATCATCCACATAGAGATCGGACCGAACTAGCTTTGCTGCCAATGGAAAAGATGATTCCTCATCATCACAAAGCTGCATCATTGTTCGGATTGCCATGTGTGGGCTTGAGGAGACCCCATATGTGACAGTATTAAGGCGATATTTCTGTACAGGTTCCCCCTTTGAGAACCTCCAGAGAATTCTTTGATAATCCCTATGATTATCTACAACCAAAATTTGTCGATACATTTGCCGAATGTCAGCAGTAAATGCAATTTTGTTTGAGCGAAATTTCAACAACACAGTGGCAATATCTGTCTGCCACTTCGCTCCCACTAACAACGTATCGTTCAGAGATACACCATTCGTACTTTTGGAACTAGCATCAAATACCACCCGCAGTTTGGTCGAAAGGCTGTGAGGACGCAACACACAATGATGGGGAATATAGTATGCATCAGATGGTTCCACAGCTACATCTGATACCAGAGACATATGGCCAGACTCATAATAATCCCTGATAAACTCCGAATAGGACTTGTGCAACGCTGGATCCCTACTAAGACGTGCTTCCAGGGAGTAAAACCGCCTCAATGCAACACTGAAAGATTCTCCCAAACACGGAGTACCCTCACGAAAGGGCATATTTAAAATATATCTCCCAGCACTATTTCGGTGCTGAGTCTTCTTGAAGATTTCCTCACATTTTTTATCTTCCGGAGACATAACTAAACCTTGTGGTACCTGTTCCAAGCTCCAAAACTGTTTCAAGGTATGATCCAAGTCGACCAACGTGCATAAACTATTCACAACAGAATGAGACTTTGACTGTTCTACACTGCCCATAAGCACCCAACCAAAAACAGTATTGATGGCCACTGGTGCACCTCGAGGCCCTCTCTTTATTCCAGGTCTAACCACATGAGCATAAACGTCAGTACCCAACAAAATTTCAATGTCCCCTGGTATACCAAACTCTGAATCTGCCAACTCTAAGTTCTGAATATGTTGCCAGTGGCACTGCTCAATTTTAGCAGAAGGGATCTTGGAACAAATGTTCGGAATCACAATCATGTCCAACTCTAACTTTGTTGGCTCATAAATGGACTCTACTCGACATTTGAGAGTGCCTTGGCTAGCAAGCGAGCTCATTTGGTTCAAGCCTTGAACCATCACTGAACGAGATGAGGTGTTGAGCCCCAATTTTTCAACACACTGCTGCGAAATGAAATTAGCCTCACTCGCACAATCCAGGAGAGCTCGACATCTCCTAACCTTTCCATTTTTATCTCGTACTAATAGCATTATAGTTGCCAGTAACACGGACTGTTCCCTTTTTACCACACTTGCCAACACACGCAATTGCTCTGCACCTTGTGGCTCTTCCACAGGTGGCTTGTTTGAGTCACTCTCATCTCCCGATGCCGGTGCTTTTGGGAAGTGCAATAATGTATGATGGTGTTTATTACATACACGACAACTTGATGACTTGCACTCCCTGCTGGCATGCGAGTTTGATAAACAGTTAAAACAAAGATTATTCTTTTTTGCGAACGTATACCGTTTATGAGAGGATAAAGATAGAAATCCATCACACTTGAGCATGGGGTGCTCCTCCTTACAATAAGCACATACAAGCTTTGTGCTGGTAACAAAGGACGAAGCGGGCCTAGCAGTGGTTGCTGAAACATGCTGCCTTCTATTAGTCACATAATTGGAAGTTAAGGCAGTTGTCTCCATTGCTTTACACTGCTTTTCCAAGAATCTACATAAACTACTAAAACTGGGAATGTCCGATTCGCAAAACTCAAGCTCAAATTTTTGCTTAAGACTCATATCCACCTTTTGCAGCAACATGTTGAATTTAGTGAAATCCCACATGTCATGTTCAAACTGCTTCAACGCTTCCAAATTTTCACTGAATACAGACAACAACGTTCGTAGGGAAGAAGCAGATTCACTATTTGCTTTGGGGGCCTGTACAATACCCTGCCAATAATTGGTCAACAAAACCCGGGTATTGTGATACCTTGAGACCAGAGACTTGAATGCAATCCCATAATTGCTTCCCGTTAGCGGTAAATTCTTGATTAGGCCAGCTGCATCCTTCACTAACGAAGCACTCAAATATTGGAACTTTTCAATATCTGACAATGATTCGTTCTCATGAATCATTGTTTTAAACAGATCATAAAAGGTTGGCCAGTTTTTCCAATTTCCATCGAATTTTGGCATTTCGATTTTCGGTAACCTCAAATGTCTGTTTAAAATTGAAGTTGACATAATCGCGTTTGCGTTCGTTACTTCCTTTTCACTGAGAGATCGAGCGTTCGATGATTTGACAGAACACCGCGACTTACTCGATGCTCGACTCGATTTCGAACTACCGTGAAAAACGGATCGAGCTTGATTCTCAGCGGCTTTATTTGCATAACCTCTCAGTTCTCGATAGATAGTTTTTATAGAGTATTGCAGTTCATCGAATTTGTTCTGCATTTCATGCTCGGTCTCCAACTCTGATCGATCAACTACCGACACGATGTCCAAATGCAATGAATCAAATAGATTGACCAACTCATTCAACGCCTCAAAACGAACCTCAAATCTATTCAACCTATCTAAATCCACTACTGCGTCTATTTTGACCTGTTGAGCCACGTGCAATATGGCTTCTACTCGTCTATAAACGCTTTCGCGCTTATTTTTTAGCTGAATCAACTCCATTGTTCAACGCAAAAAAATTCCTAAACGCGATTTAAACAATATGCAAACGTGATTTCAACAATATGCAATTCGAGTATGTACCTAGTTATATACAAGCAATAACGTCACCTTGAAATTAAATGACTCAACACGGCAATAAACAATTACAAATTTACTAGACTAAAGGAAACACGTAAAATTACTTCAAAAAATGGACTGTATCAACTAATAACAAAACAAAACAACTATAAAAATCCGGTCGATGGGCCAAATGTAAATACCACGTGTATTTATTTTATAATGAATAACAAAAAAAAAAACAGAACAAATAGGGCACTGACAATAAGCAAAGTTACCTACCTTTATTCTCCAATAATGCAGGAACATAAGCTTCGTTTTTCTGTATTCACACACAACACCTCTAGGGACCTCGTGTCTCCCAAAGGACTTACAAACAAAATGGATATTTAGAGACCTCGTGTCTCTTCAAGGGGTTGAAAGCAATTCGCTCTCTCGAGACCTCTTGCCTCTTCAAGGACTCAAAAACAAGTGGCAGAGGGATGCAAGCTTCTCTCCCTTCTCTCATTCTTCTTCCCCCCCTCTGGTCTTCTGGCGGAAACCATTAGTAACACTTACTCTATGTCAGTGTAGCGCGCGACATTTGAATTTAAAAGTGACAGAACAACGAGCATGAACAGTCTTTCTTTGATGAAAGCAGGCATCAAACTTGGTTGCCTATATAGTAGAAACAATGTACCATATTTCATCGAAATAAATTTATTGTTTGAAAATATATAAACATTTTTCAAAAGTCTGGATGCAGCAAATGTGTTATGGAAGTGAATTTCCATAAAAATGTTTTTAATAGCAAATGCGAGCAGGCATCAATCTGATTATCGGTATAGCCTATGTAGTAGAAACAATGTACTATATTTTATCAAAATTACTTAAGGTTTGAAAATATACAGAAACTGCTTGAAAGCTGTCTATTTGAAGCGATATCCCCATTAAACCCTGCCTACCCCGCACAGCACCCCCATTTGCCCCAGGTCACGTTACTTCCTTGGAGGGTATGAACAAGAAGTTTTTTTTGTGGTTTATGCAACGAGGGTGGTTGTATGCACAGGAGGGGGGAAGCTTACGACGAAGCAGACCCCGCCCGTTCGGCTTGTGGCAGGGGTTGGAGGGTGGCTGCTTCGTCGTGGGGATTTTCCTTCCCCCTCGCGTGCATACAACCACCTTCGCTGCATAAACCACAAGAAAAATGTCTTGTTCCTACCCGCCAAGGAAGTTACGGCACCTGTAGGGACAGGGGTGCTGTGCGGGGTAGGCAGGGTTTAAGGAGGATATGGCTGCAAGATGTGAAAAAGACAGCTTTCAAGTCCGTTTTATTCGAATTTTCTGCTCATATTTCCTTTTTACTACCTACCACGCCCAGCACTCATACTCACTCCTGGTCCCATAACTTCATTGGGAGGGTGTGATCACGAAATCTTTCTTGGGGTTTGTGGATTCAGGGGAAGCCCTAGGCAGTTTTCTGAAAACAGTTTTGTGAAAAGCGTTCGGGAGCAAAACTGCAAATTTACCGAAAATTCGCTACCAAAACGCACTTACTGCGCCCAGATTTTTTTCTTACAAACGCATCATATTTCGATTAAAAATGCAAAAATGCATTAACGAATTTGTTCTACGAAAATGAGCTAAAAAAATTATACACCCCTACTCACTCCTGGTCCCGTAACTTCATTGGGGAGTGTGAACAAGAAATTTTTCTTGGTGTTTGTGGATCCAGGGGGGGGCCTAGGCAAGTCTCTGAAAACAGTTTTTTTAAAAGCGTTCGGGAGCTAAACTGCAAATTTACCGAAATTTCGCTACCAAAACGCACTTACTGCGTCCAGATTTTTTTCTTACAAACGCATCATATTTCGATAAAAAATGCAAAAATGCATTAACGAATTTGTTCTACGAAAATTAGCTTAAAAACATTTATAGACCGTTAAACCATAAACTACCTACAGCGAAAGCATCAACTTAACTAAACCGACAGCCAAAACCTCAGAGAAAGGGTCTATTCGAAATGAATTTTCTGTAAATATTTTAGTAAAATGAAGGGCAGTGACGGTTGAATCTGAAACTTAAGGGTTTGCAGAACACTCTTCTTGCAACATTTTCTTTTCAAAATCCGTATTTGTTTCACGTTCTTTGCCTAAACATTGCCAATTTTGACGTTTAAAATTGCGAGTTTGACGTTTTGTCTTTAAAGATATAGACCTAAGTTTTGGCGCAGAGTTCACTCTTTACAATGCAAACACATGTCTTAAATTTGGTTGCCCTTACTTTGTTATTTCCGGAGATATGAATTTTTTAGAAGGAAAACACAAAATTATCCGGGAAAACCTGGTCCGATTTTCCTGGCTAACGAACTTGTCCAAGCCACTTGCAAAAGGAAGGTAGTCACCAAATTTGATCAAGATTGGTCCATTATTTTTTGAGTTATCGGTCGGATATATATATATATATATATATATATATATATATATATATATATATATATATATATATATATATATATATATATATATATATGTATATATGTATATATATATATATATATATATATATATATATATATATATATATATATATATATATATATATATATATATATATATATATATATGTATATATATATATATATATATATATATATATATATATATATATATATATATATATATATATATATATATATATATAGATATGTATGTATTCAACGGATAGCTTAAAAAATACTCCACTGATGTAGACCAAATTTGGGAATTACTCTTATTTTGCTAATGGCTTGGATGAGTTCGTTCATCAAATTTTAACGGCCAGTTTTTCTTAATAAAAAATTGAAAAATATTTTTTAAACGCAATATCTCTCAAATTGTCTAAGTGATTGAAACGAACATATACAACTTAAAAAAAACATGGACAGACGTGGTAGTATACCAATTTTCAAGTCGTTTGATCAAAGGAAAATAAAGTTATGCGAAATTTATAATAAAATAATCCTCGACATCACTTTAGATTCTGTAATGCAATATCTACAATGTTGGACAAAATTGAACAAATGTTTATTTAATTCGCTAAAATTGGAAACCTTATAGTTTTATATTAGTGGCCCTTTAGTTCCACAACTTGTTCCTCATTTAACCAAAACTGTATCTATTACGTTTTGCGAGATCCCATTGATAATGTTTATCTTGGACATAGATAAATTTGATTGATTTCCATAGTTTAAGGTTGCACCGTGGAAAGTTAAAATCATGAAATTTGTATTAACCTTGTAGATAGTTTACCTTTAATGATAAAAATGTTGGATTACAATCTACACCAATTCTAAATTAAATTTTAATGGCACCTGTGACTGATTTATTAATGGCTCTAGCGTGATGTACGCATAGCAGCTCACCCACCACAACTATAATGTGTTTTATTGCATAGTAAAATATAAATTTAAAGGAAATTATGGCTAATTATTAAAATTAGATATAAAAAATAAAAATGTGAAACGATAAAACGTTTAATTAATATTTAGTCTGTACATATTCTGTACAACATTACCGAGGTTCATAAAACGTTATAATTTTGTTCTATAAACTGAATGTTTACGTCAGACACAATGTTCGCTGCAGTACACTCTATTCTTGTACTATAATTATTATTGTTATTTGTTGATTATTGCAGTAACATTTAGAATATTGATCACTAACATATGCATTTTATGTTTGTATCGAAGGAAAACTATAAAAAACTTTAATGATACAACAAAATATATTATTTAAAATACTAACATTTTACCCCAAACACAAAAAGGCGGATAAAATTATGAAAAAGAAATCAATAACGTACGCTTTTTTTCAAGAGAAATAATTGTATTTTGTTTCTTTAACGTCGTGGCCCATTTCCACGAGCAATGGCGAATCACCGACACCAGGAAGCAGTTTCACCTCACAATCTTGTAAATTTGCCGAAACATTTCTTTTCAGTGAGGATCTGCTTAACATTAGATCGAGGGTTTTACACCCCATCCGAAGGGTAGAACGCGCACATTTAACTTAATTTAAAGACGCCTCTACGGGGAGGAACTTTTATCTCATACCAAAATTTGCAACAAACTTCTCATCCGCAAATCCCGTCTCCTTTGTGACCTCACCTTTCTAAAAGCCTGCCGTGATTATCATGTGGTCCCAATATCTTTTCAACTTAAACACCACACCAAATCACATACTATCTCCAACGTTTTAAAACGAACAGGCTTTGCTCTCATTAGAAATTTCATTCACGAGACAAGACGATACCTTAACACAACCTTAACCTTAACACACTGCTTTACGACACGTATATAAATATAAATACACATTCAAAATACACCCTACACTTTGGGACACTCTAGACAGACTCTCACAAAGTAAAGCAGAACATGTTACGCAACAAAAGACGGACGTACAGAAAAGAAAATTACAGCATCTTCTAGACAACAAAAATCTCAAACAACACACATATAATGCTAATCCTACTACAGTAGTTCACAACCTCTCAAATTTCAACGTAAGTGACGTCGCGATCAAAGTTCTATCCAAAGGTTTTAATTTTGCACCAACCCCTAAATTCATCCCAATAGAAAAGATAATTTCTCCATCAGAAGATGCTATAACACACTTACCGTCTGACGAAGCTGAAATTACGAGACAGGGCATTGTCAGGATATTATTTGGAATAATAATCATCACGTTAATGAAGATAATCTGAAATTAATAAAAAATGTTAGACAACCAGGACAGCTAAACTCCTTCAAATGTATATATATTGCAAAATATAGTTACCAAAATTGTATGAACGTGGCATCACCGCCGATTACGATCCATCTAATCGATTGCTTCGTTAAATAAAATTCCCACGTTTTTAACACGTCCTAAAGATAACATAATAATACATATAGTTCCGACAAAGCAAACTATGTTAATTTAGTTGTTGTTTAACCTTCCCAAAATTATTAGAGATGGACACATTTTAGATAACTTAATCGGGAGAGTGCAAAGACCTCGTCCGGCGATAAAAATACAATACACTGCAGAATTTGCCTGCGTTTACTTTCTCATTTCAGTTCGGTCTCTTTACCTAAGATCCGGTATATAAGGTGATGTTAGTTCTCAAAGTAGTTAGAGTTTTCGGTCCTCTGATGACGCTAACTTGGTTAGTGAAACGATCGTCAGGTCTCTTAGAAAGTTTAATTTTGGTAGGTAGTAAGGTATTTCTTAGGAAAAGATATCCACCAAATTTCATTAAAATAACTTTGTAATTTTTGGAGAAAAAAAATTGTTTCAAAAGAAAATTTAAAATTTGAATAACTCAATTTTCTATAAACTGAGAAAGTTGAATTTTGGTACTTAGTAGGTCCTCTCCCAAGGCAACATATATAGTAAATTTCATTAAAACAGCTTTGTTATTTTCGGCGAAAATTTTTTTTTTGAAAGAAAACTCAATTTTCTCGGAAAAACCCGTCCGATTTTCCTGTCTAACGAACTCATCCAAGCCATTAATAAAAGAAAGACACTTGCCGAGTTTCATTGAAATGGGTTAATTAGTTTTTGAGTTATCAGACGGATATATATATATATATATATATATATATATATATATATATATATATATATATATATATATATATATATATATATATATATATATATATATATATATAAACATATAAAAATTGAAACTGACCCCAGATATGGGTTCTAGGGGTCCTAAATCGCGCTCATTAGAAAAAATTTTTGCAAAGTCTCACCATCGATACCTCTCTATTAGTGAATTTTTTAAAATAAAAATTCACTAAAAACGAAATTACTAAACCCTATATTTAGAAAACAAAGCAACATTCGAACCATTTTTATAGTAGATTTTTGTGTTAATATTATGTGAGGATGCATCTCCTTTATTTTTTCAAAAAGGCTGGGAAACACTTTGTATATGCATGTTTGTTACGTCACCTTGTATATAATGCACTGTGACACATAACACATATCCTACTATATAAGAGAGGTGGTAATAAACATTTTCTAAAACTTCAGTTAAAAATAAAGATTTTAGGAAGACATTATTTTAGATAATAAGAATCATCACAAAGCTAGTTTTATGAACTGTTAAACAATAGTCTATAAAAGTTTATGATCTCATTTCACAAAGAAAACACCTCTGGCAATTTAAAATTATATATAAATTTAACAGCAGGCTAAAATAAATGGTAGCCCAGGTGTTCAACAAAACTGTAACCGTGTATCTTGAAAATTTTATTCAAAATGCCTGTGGAATAAAGTGGAAATTCGGGACGCAGCAAGTGCGTTATAGTATAGTAGTGAATTTTCATAAGAATTGTACGGCAGTTTGCTTAATAAAGATTCACTCAATAGCAACAATAAAAAATCTCTGCTGAAAATTATAATTTCATACTCAAAGGTGAGAAAGTTATTCAGACGTGTTAAAGAAAAATGAGAATCTTGGTCTAAACGTATGAGATCTGGATACTATTGGTTCTACCAAATATTAATGTTAGTGAAACAAAACAAATGGACGGGAAAACATTTTTTTCTGCTACTTCTCCACATTTTTGCATCAAGAAAACTTAACGGTTGTATGTAATATTCAATTGGTTTTGTTAGTCATACAAAATATTTTATTCTTGTGCTTTCCTTTGATCACCAGTGGCACCCAAAATTATTTTTTTCATGCCTATATATTTTTTTCTTTCAACTTAGAGGTCTGAATGTCGGCAGGTAGGGTAAGTTTGATAGTAGCAACGTATGTGAAAAATTTGGTTGTCATAGCTCTGTTATTTTCGGAGATACAAAAATTTTCCGAAAGAAAACCCAAACTTTTCCCGGAAAAACTCCTCCGATTTTTTTTGGCTAACGAGCCTATCCAAGCCACTTACAAAACAAAGGAACGTACAAAATTTCATCAAAATCGGTCCATTATTTTTTTAATTATCGATACGATATACAGTGTGTCCCAAACTGGATGGGAATGTATTGCTATCTCCGTTATTATTAGATATAGGGAGACGATTAAATTAGCAATGTTTTGTATAATTTGATGCTCGTTCCAAATATGGCTTGTATTTTGCCCTGCCTCTTTTCGTTTCCGAGTTATTTTGAAAAAACTAAAATTTGACAATTTCTTTTTTCTTCAATATCTTAGTAGGTGCTGATCTGACATGTCTAAGACTTGCACATTATCAGGACACTTTTTAAAGAGTAATCTTTTCGTGTTATTCTCAACGTTGGATTGTCATTTGTTTTTGAGCAACATGTATCAACGTTTGTTTTTATTATGGCAGCGATATTGGATTTTTTGCTCATGTGATAGCCTGTGAAAAGAGATTTACAATGATGTACAACATGCTTGAGAAATTCTGCAATTGCACTGATAATTTTGAGTAAAACAGTTTTGAGGTTAGTAGGCTATAAAATCCAATACCGGAAACCAAATGACAAAAAAAGTGATCAAAAGCAGTAGGCCATGGAGTCTAACAATAGACTTCTACTTTTAACATAATTTTCCGTAATGATTCACGATAAAAAAAAAGGAACTTTGAGCACACCAATGAATCAGCCCATTATTACGAATCATATTTTACATTACAACATTATCCTAAAAAAATGTTATAATTACATAGGTAAACCTAGTAAATAACTAAATTTACTAACAGAACTCAATAAAAAGTAGATTAATGATTAACCAAGACGTTTTTGAAAATAATTTGATTTTTAAACGTAAGTCAACTGAAAAACAACAGAAGAAAGATTGCTATGGATATAACACTATCGCTACAATTAGGAATACTGTCATTTGTAATTATCTTAAGAATTTGAGGTGTATTTAACACGTTGCTTGCGCCTCCGTGGCCGTGCGGGAAAGTCGATTCAGACTTTCCAATACGGACTCGGGGGTCGACGGTTCGAGCCTCACCGGCGGCGGATGATTTTTCAAAATCACTTTCGTCGTTGAGATCGAGCTCAAGGTGGAGGGTACGTTAGTTTAGATGAGCAAAAAGGGTCAGCAATGGCCTAATTGTCAGTAAGCATCTTACCTTTACCAACACGTTGCTTAAAACTTTGCACTAATTAGTTTCTTTCCTGTTTATTTTAAATAATATTCAACAACATGTTCAGTAATGAAGACTATTTTGACATGTTGGAATGTTATATTCGTTCTAACCGAAATACTGAGGCAGCTGCAAATTCATATCAAAACAACTATCAAGAAAGGCGACAACCAAACACCAAAATATTTCGCAAGATAGTAACCAATCTATTGAATGACGATAGTTTCCACGCAAAGAAACTACCAATGCCTAGAAATAAAGAAAGAAAGAATGCCGTCTTACAGGTTTCAAACGAAAACCCTCCGCAATCTGTTCGGTTTTTTGGTGAACAAATTGACGTTGCAAAAAGTACGGTACACCATGTATTAAAACAAAGTCATTACTATACATACACACCTACAATCGTACAAGGCCCAAATGTTGACGATTACGCTAAGCGACTTCAATTCTGCAAATGGTATCAAGGACAATGTCAGCAAGATAAAAATTTTCATTTGAAAATAATATGGACAGATAAATCCAGATTTACAAATTGTGGTGTGTATAATCGCCATAATAGGCATTATTGGGTAAATGAAAATCCCCATCTAAAAGGAAGAAAGACGATTGCAAGACAGGTTTGGTATTAATGTTTGCTGCGGCTTATTAGGTAAAAAACTGTTATTTTTATTTGTAGAATAGACAGTTAATTTTAAAAAAATTCAGGTTACCTCATTGTTGGTCCGTTCTTTTTTGAAAATAATTTAACTGGGAAAGGTATCTTAATCTATTGAGAAATGACATCTTACCAACAGTTAGAAGAGTTCATGATAATTTAGACGAGATTTGGTACCAACAAGACGGTTGTCCAGCTCACAATGCTAGGATCGTCAAAGAATTTTTGTACCAATATTTTAATAATCGTGTCATTTGTAACAATGGGCCGGTATATTGGTGTGCTCGAAGTCCTGATATAACACCAATGGATATTTATTTTTTGGGTACGCTAAAGAATGATGTGTATAAATTCGATCCACCACAAAATATCAATGAATTGCGAAACAGAATCACGGAAGCTATAAATCATATTAACCAAAACACCCTCACCAGAGTTTGCAGACGTTTTCCAAAAAGGTGAATAAAGTGTATTGAACAAAACGGTGGCCATATTGAACAATTTTCTATTTAGTGTATTTTTAAGTTTCTATTTTATTATTTGTTGAGTTCCGTTTCCAATTGTGGTGTTTTGTGGAGTTTAAGTTTCTATTTGTTATTGCCGGGTTTCGTTATTAAACTGTTTCACATAATATTACCTAGCATTATTACCTAATTAAGTATTGTAAATTAAATCACAATATTTTTTATCGTAAATCATTACGGAAAATTATGTTAAAAGTAGAAGTCTATTGTTAGACTCCAATAGGCCACTGCCTTTTGAACACTTCTTTTGTCATTTGTTTTTTGGTATTGGATTCGATAGCCTACTATCCTCAAAACGGTTTTTCTCAAAATTGTCAGTGCAATTACAAGACTTCTCAAGCATGTTGTACATCATTGGAAAGCTCTTTTCACAGGCTATCCGATGAGCAAAAAATACAATATGGCTGCCATAATAAAAACAAACCATGATACCTGTAGCTCAAAAATAAATGACAATCCAAAGTTGAGAACAGCACAAAAAGATTACTTTGTAAAAAGTGTCCTGATAATGTGCAAGTCTTAGACATGTCGGATCAACGCCTACTTAGATATTGAAGAAAAAAGAAATCAACAAATTTTGTTTTTTTCAAAATAACTCAAAAACGAAAAGAGGCAGGACAAAATACAAGACATATTTGGAACGAGCATGAAATTATACAAAACATTGCTTATTGAACCGTCTCCCTATCTCTAATAATAACGGAGATAGCAATACATTCCCATCCAGTTTGGGACACACTGTATATATATATATATATATATATATATATATATATATATATATATATATATATATATATATATATATATATATATATATATATATATATATATATATATATATATACAAACACAGATCTTCCCATTAGTGGATTTTTGGTTTTACGAAAAATTCGCTAAAAGAGGATTATCTACCAGGCTCAAAACTTTCCCGATATTTCCTTGCTTAATTAATTTTCATTTAGTGTCGGTCTGATAGTGATTTACCTCTTTAATTGTGCCAAAGCACTTATAATAATATTAAAAATGAGAATATGCACAACCAATTATTAGTGATGCATGTAAGCTTCCGTCGCAGATAAGTACTTGTGAATTAATATTGTCTGTATACAACCTGTAACCTGTAACGTGAAGCTATTCCCGTATAACTGTGAATAATTGTGCGTGCTTCGCTGTTAATGTCGACTAATATGCGTATAATCCGTAGTTGATAGGTTTCGTGTAGCATTTTATAATTGCAATCTTTATACAATACACTTTTATGATGTGTGTGTAATCAGTTATGAATGAACTACAGCTAATGACGTACCACCTAATCAGTAGAATATATTGGCAATAGTATTTCAGTTTTTACATTTTTAGCGAATTTTTGGTAGAACGAAAAATTAACTAATGGGGAGACCTGTGTTTATATATACAGGGCTTTCATTAATTCCTGAACCCCACGTGACCGGATTCTGTCTCTCTCTCTCTTAGTGGAATATGATTTTATGAGTTGGCAGTCCAAAGAGTAACCAAAAAAACCACTAGACTAGGGACACTAAAGTTACTAAATCAATTGACAATCGACAGTTCAGTCCATTGGCGCTCAAATTCCTTTCTACCGGTTATTTTGTATGTATATTGTGCATTTTCCAAGTTCGACCAGTGTTTACCTTCTTCAAATAATTTTCTATCTGTTGAACAATAAAAATAAACACTTTTTATTAAAATTTAGCATTTTCATTCCGTTTTTACGTATGTTAAAAGTGTAGGTATGTTAAGGTTATGTTGTTGACGATATTCAACATCGCATGGAACGAAGCCTTACCAAATCTGTTCGTCGGTAATCTGACCAAACAGGTACATATTTGTTCAATGTTACACAATACATATTCCTAAAACCGTAAATTAGAAGTTTAAATAATCGGACCTTAATTTCTTTACGTACATTACAAAATTTTGATATCTATACAAAAAAAGTTATATTTTATTGTTTTTAATTTATTTTTTTAACAATCAATAGCAGTAAACCATACATGAACAGACTTGCTGTTAAAAATACTAAATAATATATACATTTAGAACATTGACTGTTTCACCTTATTATAATTTTTATATTTTTTATAAAACCCCAAAGGAAATATGAAACAACACTGGCATCTTAGGGACTTTATTAATTCAGGTTGTACAACCGTGTATGCCGGGTTGCCTAACTTAAGCGGTCACGTGGGGTTCGGGAATTAATGAAAGCCTTGTGTGTGTATATATATATATATATATATATATATATATATATATATATATATATATATATATATATATATATATATATATATATATAGGGTGGCGCATTGAAAACGAAACAGATCGATTTGCGTCCAGAGAAATATTTTTTAAGAAAGGCTGAAACACGTCAATTTTAATATTGAGGGGGAGATGTTTTGACATAAAACTCAACTTTGTCACATCAACCCGTTAAGGGTGGTGATAACAATCCTTATATTTTAAATAGAGAACATGAGTCGAGTGTCACATCATTTGAAAGCTGTTTCTTTTCTGAATTCAGCACACTAATGTTTTTGGAAGTTTGATTTGATGCTATTGAGTGGCCCCCTAGATCACCGGATTTAAGTCCCTTAGAATTCTTTTTATGCGGCTATTTAAAAAGTAGAATTTACGCAACAGAACCAGAGACTCTGGACTATATAACTCCACAAATGCTCCAGAATGTCAGAGCTCGTTTTGAACAAAATTTGTACTTTTGTATGAAAGCTGGTGGTCAACAATTTGAACACTTACTTAACTGAATAAACATTTTTGAACGTTTGGTTTTGTTCTTTAGTTTTTTTTAACGAAAAATTGACTGATTAGTGCATTTCTTATCACAATGAATGAAATACGTTCTTGCAACTCCAACTGTGAATAATTTTTAAACGAGTTGATAAAACTTCCAAAAAAATTAGTGTGCTGAATTCAGAAAAGGAAGAGCTTCAAATGATGTAACACTCGACCCATGTTCCCTATTTAAAATATAAGGGTTGTTATCACCACCCTTAAGAGGTTGATGTGACAAAGTTGAGTTTTATGTCAAAACATGTCCCCGTCGATATTAAAACTGACGTCTTTCAGCGTTTCTTAAAAAAAAATATTTCTGGACGCAAATGGGTCTGTTTCGTTTTCAAAGCGCCACTCTGTATGTATAATGAATATTGGATAAATATAGATGTATTTCAGTTGTCTGTATCTGAAAATATAGACGGAAACATTTTAATGGTATTTTTGAATTCAGCGCTCTTCAATTGGTAAAATAAAACTGGTTTTAGTTGATGAGCAAAACGCTTGTAAACTAGTGGAATCAATGTTTAACAAGTTATTGTAAAAAAATGTGTTCAGGTTTTAGTAAAAGAAATATTTGCAAATTTTCATAAAATCTTTTTTGGAAGTTTTTTTTCGTGGAAAAAATTGTTTAGCAAATTTTCGTAACAAATATACAGCGTGATTCACGGTTAGTGGCCTGTTAGACGTTTCTGGAGAACTACATGTATTTAAACTATGAAAAT
Organism: Tillus elongatus; assembly: GCA_964006375.1. Classification (NCBI taxonomy): domain Eukaryota; kingdom Metazoa; phylum Arthropoda; class Insecta; order Coleoptera; family Cleridae; genus Tillus; species Tillus elongatus. The sequence goes on from OZ023262.1 coordinate 301,355,045, forward strand.
TGATGTCCGCACGTTTTTGATACTGATATTTCTAACTAAAATATTTTAAATTAACCTGCACTTCCGGTTATACCGGAAGTCGAAAAAACTTTTTTTTAATGGAACACTCTGGATAGTATTAGCTTTTTAAATTACACGTTTAATTTAAGGGCCACCTGATGACAACATATTCGGGCTAGTTCATACCGTTTCGGATTTATTCGCCATTTTGTAGAAAAAATTACGATTAGAGCGCTTTAGAAAAATTCCGATATCATTAAAGACATGCAAGATAGAAACATGCGGTTTTCACTATCTCATATAGCGTAAAAATTTCTACATACTGCTCAAAAATAATATGATTTTAACATAACTGTTATTTATACCATACCATTGAATTTGAAGATTTTCAATCATAGATAACTTGATTTTTTTAACGGAATGGTACCAATATGCCCCCAGCATCTGATTCAGCGTTATATTCCCTATCTTTTAAGTGTATATTACCCTATACCTATCTCCTATAGTTTTCTTTGAAAATTGATTTGAAAATAGTAATTGTTAGCAGGGTGGCGCCAACCTTCGACTACTTCTGCCTTCAATGAGTGTTTCATTTTAACAGGGACATTCAGTAACTTGTCGTTCCAACCGATTCCTTTTTTGATAACTTCTATATTGAGTATTTCCTATAGCTAAAAAGGACAGTTTTTGAGGTAATTAGAGACATTCAAAAACAACGAGGATTGGTTACTGGAAAAACACCAAATCTAAGATGTTTTAAAAATGTAAAGACTTTGTCGGCGAAATATGTTGCTAATAAAAAACAATGGGTGACTGGTGATATTTTTAAAACTGAAGTAGATGAATTGGAGAGAGAACTGGGTAAGAAGAAAATAGAAAAATGTTGCTAGTGGTGGATAATTGTGTGGCACATGCATAATTGACGAGTTTTAAGAACCCCAAACTAGCTTTTCTGCCACCTAATACCACATTTGTACTGCAGCCTTTAGATCAGAGAACTACCAACAATCCGAAATGTAGTTACAGGAGACAACTCGTCACAAAAATAATTGATAAGATGGACAAGAATCAGTGTCAACTTTCGGTAAATGTCCTCGAAGCTATTCATCTCCTTGATCGTGCATGGAAAAATGTCTCGCAAAAACGGTGTAAAATTGTTTCAGGCATGCTCGTTTTCATTTTGAACCTAGAAATGAGAACGTTGATTTAATGGTTTCAGAAAATCTTATTGCTGACAAAAATATCGCCGACGAAGACGATGACATTCCTCTAAGCGAATGTGCTAGGGTTATGAAATTGGCACATATGTCGGATGCCATGGATCACCGGAATATAGATAATTCTGTGGGAATTTCAGGTATTCCAACAGATTCCGAGATAATTGAAGCTGCAAATTTGAACACTACCCAAGAAGTCATAGAAGATTCCGATTTGGACAAAGATTCTAAAAGCTTCGAGTCCACCAATGTTTCACTGTAAGATGCCATAGATTCTGCAGAGCTTTCTAAAATAAAAAACTAGTCTTTTCTCGGACATGCTGTTTTCAAAAAAGTCACTGTTCTGTCTTTATTGAACCTTTAGTTGACAAATTGTGACAGCTTGTTTACAAAACATCGTGCTTGTTACCGTAGCAACTAAATTCACATTTTCTTGCTGGAAAATTTCCAGTATACCCTCGTACATCAATCTGTATATCACTACTATTATTATAGTGTAGCATTACCTACACTTATGGTGCATACGCCAACTAGATTGTAGCTAACCAAATCAACTGGTTGTAGGTGTGCTAGAATGCAATGGTGGGTTGATTATTTATTAAATTGTTCCGTGCTTATTGCGATCTAAATATAAACGCTTATGTCCACTGTCATATAAACAATGCCCTTCCTCCCTTCCACTGGGACATTAAATATACATTAATAAAATTATTTACAAAGACACGAACAAGTTCTCTCGCCTTTCTTCTATATGATGTCATATATGATTTCCATATTTAGTCGATTGTTGTCGCCTATTAAAAATAACACTCATTGGTTTCATTTGATGTTTAAAAAATGTTAAAATATGTGACGTTTATATCTATAATCTCTATAAATAATTAAATGGGATGATACCCAGCCTCGGTGGCACAGTGTGCTTCTGAAGCCAAGGGACTTGGGTTCGATATCCAATATAAGCATCATTTCACTTTTTAAATAAAATTAACATTGACCGAGCAGGTTGTGGCATTGTGTCTAGGCAAATTGAATGTCGTCATTCGAAGACGTTGTAAAGCCACTGCTCCCGTGTACCATTCGATGTTGTGCACGAAGATCCTATCATCCCTACAGAAAGGATGGGATCTAGCAATACTTTCAGTGTGGTGACGTGAAACTGCCCCCTGATGTCGGTGATTGACCAAAAAATACAATACAAATTATAATGTATGTAAAGGTTTTTTATCTGGCTCCACAATATACATAAATTTTCAAGCGGTTTAATCTTTATGATATCCTGCAGATACAGAGAAGCCGATAAACTGTTCACCAGGGAAAAGTCCTGATGCAACGAGTGCGTTATGGTAGTGAATTTCCATAAATTTGTTAAGTCATGGGCTTCAAATCTAACATTTATAGCATAACTTCGGAAGTGCCGCAGGGTTCCTCATCCAGGCATAAAGGCAGAAAGTCTATCCCTTCCCTGACAAAAATGCAGGCCCTCGTGTTCTCGCTGGATCTGCTGCAGATGAGCTTTCCAGCAGCTCCGCCGAGTCCCTTGACCTCTCCTTTATAGGAGTACGGTTCCTGGATGAAGGCCTACTGTGTTGGAGGTTGACCTGAAGGAACCTAAGTCCCATCAACCCCTGGTTGCTTCCCTAGTGGGCGGCACGAGTCTGTAGCCGGAGCCACTCCTCGAGCCTCATTGGTTTTAGTTTTATTTATATTTATGTTCTTTATGTTGTTCCCACGAAAATGGGGGAAATACTGTCCACACCATCAGAACCCCCTGTGTGGTGCAAGGCAGGTTACTCTGGAGGGTTGCCCGGTACTCCAAAGGTTCCGTTCACGACACTATCACCCTGGTGCCATCCATCCATAGGCACGGGTCACGTGACACCTTAGATTGGGGGAGTTTGTTTCGACCTCCACGTCTAGATCCGTCATGTTTAGTTATAAGCAGGGTCACCTCGTGCAGGATGCGGCTCTTCACCGCGCATGGCGGTCTTGGGGAAAGCTTCATCGAAAGCTTATGTTGTTGTTTCCACTTCCTCAGCTTGCCCCCTGGAGTCCTTTGGCCCACGACTCCTCGACCCCGATTTGGGTATACAAACATACCTTTTTTGTTAGAGCATCCAGTAGGCTAATAAACGATTGGTAACTGTGGTCTGATTCAATATTTCGAAAAATCAAAAATTCTAAGTGATCGATAATACGCTTTCGTCAAAACCGATCTACTGGCGATGTTCTGATATACGGCTCTCAAATTAGGAGTTCTGCTCTAGAACATTTTGGAGAAGGTCTTGCAATTGCATTACATATTTCTAAAGCATTCCATTGGCTCTGGTATGTGGCATTCCTAAACAAAATTCTATCATACGAGTTGCTTTCGAAACTACATCTATGGATATCCAGTTTTCTGAATGAGCGTTCTTTTCATATTGTCGATGGTGTTTTATAAATTAGGATTTATTGCGGGTGTTCCACAGGCATCCGTTTTGACTCCCACATTTCTTCGTTTGCATATAAATGACATTCTGTCGCACTCACTCGAAATCTTTTTTCAAAAATTCGAAAGTCGTTGCCACTGGTGATTTTTTCTATTAAAATTTGCTTACAATGAACTTGGTTTTACCTCATAAAGTAAGCATCTTTCAAATCTGGAGAACATAATTATATCGAATATAGCAGAGAAAAGTCGTCTTAGGGCACCAGAATATACTTTTCTTAACGCTGTTATTAGTGAATTTTCGTAGAAAAAATTCACTAATGAGGAGACCCCGACTTTTGAATTTTGAAAAATTTTTGCAAATGGGCGCGAACTAGTACCCCTAGAACCCATATCTGGGGTCAGTTTCAATTTTTATATTGTTTATATATATATATATATATATATATATATATATATATATATATATATATATATATATATATATATATATATATATATATATATATATGTATGTATGTATCACACCGATAACTCAAAAAATAATGGGTCCATTTTGATAAAATTTGACATATACCTTCCTTTTGTAAATGGCTTAGATAAGTTCGTTAGTCAGGAAAATCGGACAAGGTTTTCCGGAAAAATTTTGAGTTTTCATTCGAAAGAAATGTTTATCTCAAAAAATAAAAAAGCTTTGATAACCAAATTTGGTAGGTAGGTTTACGGGATAAAAATTAAACCACACACTAAAATTTAGATTTCTATGTTACAAGAAAAAAAAGTTATAATAAAATATTTTGCGCCAGATCATTTCTATGAAAATTGACTACCCTAACGCACTTGCTGCGTCCAGGCTTTTATCAATTATCAAGAGTTTTGGAAGCCAGGATAATATCTGGCTTCTAGGACAGAAAACCGTATAACCAATAACTACACAACACGACATTGCATTTGTGTGCTGTTGTTTGTTTGTCAGCCCCTCAGTTTTATTTATAGTTTGTAATCAATACCAGATTTGTGCAAATATTAAATACCGATATGTAAACACCAACTAAAATCAATACAGATATCTTCTCACCTTTATTTCTAAGAGAAGAAACGCATGGTGGGTAATTAAGGAAGTGAAATATAGTCCATTACAAAATTTAGTATAGTAGTCAGTTATCTTTTAGTGCAAAACTAAATTATAGTGAGTTTTCACTTTTTTGCAAAGCAATTGTCATAGTCAAGTAATGACAAAAAACTCTGGACGCAGCATGTGAGTTATGGTAGAGAATTGTCGTAAAAATTATTTTGATGTCAAGTAGTATATATCATTAAAATAGTTTTGTTGTTTCAAAAACTACAAACATTTTACAAAATAAACTTAAAAAGTTTCAGAAAAAACTGGTCCGATTTTCCTGGCTACTTACACACCTACCATATATAATTATTGACAAACAGCTTTATGACCCGAGTGGAAAAAACATTTTTACGAAATTTTGCACAAATTTCATTTACAAAAATTCAGCATTTCTGTGGCCGAAATTGCCTTCAGTGATGTTACACTATATTATATTTTTACGAAAATTCGACAACTTTTATTTACAATAACTCACTAAACTTGTATTATTAATTACCAACATGTCACAAAAATGTTACAAAAAATGATTTCTACGGAAACAATAAAAACAATTCTGCGAAAACTTTTCAAATTCAGCCTATTTGAGAGTGCCTGTATACGGCAGCTCGATGTTTTCGACGTGTAATACAAACAAAAAGCTCTCTGAATGCGCAATTTCCATAGAGCTCAGCTCTCTATTGGTACAATCGCCTTTTTACAATTTGTGGTATGTGTTTGTGCAATCTGCCAAAAACGTGAAAAGTTGCAAAACAATGAAATAACTAAAAAACGCTGAACGATATAATTTTTTTTCCTTACAGAAATGCATTATAATGCAATGGAAAATGGAAACATGCAATAACATAAGGAGTGTTCTATTAAAAAAAAATAAGTTTGTATCACCAACGACTTATAGGCCAGCCTGTGATTATCAAAATGATTTTAGAAGCTGCAACTCAAAATACCCTGTAATTAACGTATACCATTTTTGCTCATATCTTGTATATAAACAAAAATATTGAGTTCTAATGTAGAAATGCGTCAACTTGTATATGTGTAAACGGACAAAAACTGAAACTTACCCTGTATGTGGGTTTTATGTGTTCTAGTTCGCGCTCATTTGAAGAAGTCTTTTCCAAATTCAAAGTCTACGAAAATTTGCTAAAATATAGACTATTAAACCATAAACTCTATAGCTGAAACTACTGCCAAAGCATCAGAAAGAGGGTCTATTTGAAATGCATTTTCCGATAATATTTTAGTAAAATGAAGTACAATGATGGTTGAATATATATATATATATATATATATATATATATATATATATATATATATATATATATATATATATATATATATATATATGTATATACAATAAAACTTACCTCTATGCCGAAATTCACATCTCTACGTTAGAAGGAAAAAAAAGATAGGCATTTAAAGGAAAAATAATTGGTTGCCACTGGTGATCAAAGGAAAGCACAAGAAAAAATATTTTGTGTGGTTAACAAAACCAATTGAATATTACATACAACGGTTAAGTTTTCTTGACGCAAAAAGGTCAAGACCTAGCACAAAAAATATTTTGAAAATTTTATCATTTTTCGCCTTAAAACGTCAAAGTCGCGATTTGAAACGTCAAAATTTGCAATTTTCACACAAATAATCTGAAATAAATATGAACTGTGCAGAAGAAATGTCATAATAGGTGTGTTTTACAAAGCCTTAAGTTTCAGCTTCAGCCATCATTGTACTTCATTTTACTAAAATATTATCGGAAAATGCATTTCAAATAGACCCTCTTTCTGATGCTATATATATATATATATATATATATATATATATATATATATATATATATATATATATATGTATATATATATATATATATATATATATATATATATATATATATATATATATAAAACACAGATCTCTCCATTAGTGAATTGTTCGTTTTACAAATGTCAAATGAAACTTTAAAGTGGAAGACTTATGTAAGGTTCTCATATTTTGTACCGATTTCAAAAAAAAGGAGGAGGTTCTCAATTCGACTGTGTTTTTTACCACATAAATTTTTTCTAAGTGAACTGATTTTGACGATTCTTTCTTTATTTAAAAGCTGGTGCTTCTCATGTGGTCCCCATATAAATTTGATCAATATCTGACCTGTAGTTTTTAAGTACTCCTTAATAAAGTCGTTTTTTTATTTATTTTTTATTTTTACTTGCCATTACCTCCACTGGTACAAATTTATGCAAAAAGTTATAAAAATATGTTTACATTTTTTTCAATCTTCATTACAAATTAGATGTATAGTATGTTTCCGTAGAAATGATTGTAAAATTTTTGTAAATTTTTCGTAATTAATAATAAATGATTAACAAGGATTGTAAAAAAAAATTGTTCAGATTTTGGTAAAAAAATTATTTGCTAATTTTCATGAAATCTTTTTTGGAAGTTTCGTCGAATAGCTTTTTGTGAATAATTATATTTTGATAGGTGGGTAAATAGCTTGAAGAGGGTCGTTTGTCAGGAAAATTGGACCAGTTTTAGTGAATTTTCTTTAAAAAATTTCACTAATAAGGAGATCCCGACTCGACTTTTGAATTTTGACAAAATGACCGCTAACTAGGCTCCCTAGAACCCACATCCAGGGTCAGTGTGTACTAGCAGGTATATCCCATATTACAGGTTAATTGTTAAACGTTTTACAATTTACACAAAACCATTTTGATTTAGAATGGATTTTTTGCTCCTTTTAATAATATATTTCCAGAAAATTCATTTCAAATAGACACTTTCTGTGATGCTTTGGAAGTAGTTTAATTTAAGTTTATGGTTTAACGGTCTATAATTTTTAACTATTTTCGTAGAAATATTTCGTTAATGAGGAGACCGCGGCTTTTGAATTCTAAAAAGATTTCTTCAAATGAGCGCAAACTAGCCCCCCTAGAATATCTGGGTTTACTTTCTGTTTACATATATACAGGGTGACGCATTTCTACGGTAAAGCTCAATATAATTGTTATTATGCAAGATACGAGGAAAAATTTTATACGTTACAATAGGGTGTCTTGAGCTTCATCATATAAAATTATTTTGACAATCACAGGCTGGCTCATAAGTCGTTGGTGATACCTACAAATTTTTTTGAACATTCCTTATTGCATCTTTCATCGAAATATGATGCATGTTTGTAAAAAACTCGAGACGCGGTAAGTGCGTTTTGGTAGCGAATTTTCATCAAACGCTTCAAAATTCAGTAACGCAATTTGCTATTAACCTAAGGTTCTTCAGCTAGGAAACGAGTTTTCTCAGAAACGTTTTAAGTTTATTTTCGGAAAATTTTTGCACATTTTCAAACAAGTTATTTTGATAAAATATGGTACATTGTTCCTACTATATAGGTTATACCGGTCAACAAATTGATGCCTGCTTGCATTAGATATATTTGCCATTAAAAACATTTTTATGAGAATTGACCTCCATGGCAGTAGATCGAAGACAATTTCAATCAAGTACGGAGTCCCACAGGGTTCTATATTGGGCCCTGTGTTGTTTAATCTTTACGTAAATGATCTGGCTGCGTTACCCAACGTCGTTATGTATGCCGACGACACTACCAATTTTATTACAGCTAGTCCGCATAAAATTGGGGCCCAGTCCAATGCTACCTGGGATATCCTGTCACGCTGGTTTTTGCAGAACAGACTTCTCGTTAATATTGACAAGACAGGCTACGTGAGATTTAAAGCTGGGCGTGGAGGATCTGGCCAGCCCGTAGTTTTGAGAATGGGAGGCGAAATATTGCAACCCCTTGCTACCCTAACATTTCCTGGCATTCATCTGCAGAGCAACGTTCGCTGAGACATTCACTGTGGTCATGTGACGAGTGCCCTTGGTTCCGCGTTTCGTGTCATTTTTAATTTAAGATCTATCGTGAGCCTTGAGCAGATAAAAAATATATATTACGCATACGTCTTTTCTAGGTTCTCTTTTGGATTGATCTTTTGTGGTTCATCGCCAATGCCGGCAGACGTTTTCATTATCCAAAAAAATAATAGTCAGGTGTATGCTCTTTGCAACGCGTTTGAGTTCTTGTAGGCCTCTATTTGTGGACTTTCGCATTATGACACTGCCTTACACACACACACACACACACACACACACACACACACACACACACACACACACACACACACACACATATATATATATATATATATATATATATATATATATATATATATATATATATATATATATATATATATATATATATATATATATATATATATACAGGGTGTTCAAATAAGGGCACGGACCGGCTATATCTCGAAAACCGTCACAGCTGCAGCTTTCGAAAAAAAATTAGCATAAGTAAAAGGACCATGAGAAAATGTTGGAAATTATTTTCAGCTTCCTAGATCTGCCTCTAGGTGGCGAAAATGCCATGGCATACCTAAAATCATTAATTTCTCGAAAATCTTGACGCATAACATAAACTGGTTTTAGGTAATTTGTAATGAACGTTCACTTATCTACAACTTCTGTTAAAAAAAAATTTCCTTATAGACCAGTGGCGGAGGTAAGGGGCGAGGATTTTTTTTATAAACAAATGCCTATAACTTGATAACCAGTAAAGATAATTTTAAGATTTTTGGCTTGTTGGAAAGAGATCTCATAAGAAATTCCACGTATTAGTATTTTAAATTCACAGTCACACATGCACAAAATATAGAGGGCGTTAGAGTAGACGAGTCTAGTTTTATTAAATTTTATAAAAAATTTCAAATGGCAGCATAGTATTATAATATAACTATCGAAAAGTAGATGAAGTTAGAAAGAACTCAGTGAAAACCCAAAACGAATATGTTTTTCCGTTTCAGAGAAAACTCGAATTTTATGTATTTTGGTGCTTATTATGCCATTTCTCAAAATTAAATATGAATATAGAAAAATCTCTATAGAATATTTGTTTTCAGGCATCGTTATACAAATTAAAATAGTTAGCAATAACAATTAATCACTTTCATATGAAATATATTTATCACCTTATCACAAAACTAAGATACAAGAGCCAATAATCGAATTTAAGGTTATATTCGTAAATTAAGTGATTGTATTATGAAAACGAAACTATATGAATGTAAAACACCTAAAATTTAACTAACATATAATTATTTACAAATGTTCAAACTGCTGTCCGTTTTTATGTATACATTTAACTAATCTCTGACGAGTAGAGGCTACCGCCGTTTGAACTTCAGCCGTAGATATGCTATTAACAGCAACTCGTATCCATCATATTTTCTCTAGTCGTTTTTAGAGTTTGATATACCAAATAACTTAACTTGAATCATGTATTCGTAACATGTATCTGACATTGGTGGTTTCCCAAGGTGCCTCATTCCTCCCGATATACCAAATCTTTCACTCTCCCCCATAAATAAAAATCTATGCAAGTCAAATCAGGTGATCTGGGTGGCCATGGAAATAAGCTTCCTCTTTCTATCCACCGATTTGGAAATTGAACATTAAGATATTCGCGTACAATTTGCGCGAAGTGTGCTGGACACCCGTCATGTTGCAACCACATTATTAATCTTGTTTCTAGGCAAATGTCTTCCAATAACATTTTTAAGCTTTGAGTTAAAAAATTTAAATACAGATCTCCGTAAAAAAAATATGGTCCAACAAATTTCCCTTCAGCTATACCACACCATACGTTTAGAGTCGTTCGATTTTACCGATCTAATTCTCTCATCCAATGGGGATTACTGTCCGACCAATAGTGCATATTATGGAGATTTACTTATCCACAATTTGAAAATGTTGCTTCATCTGTCCATAGTATTTGGGATAGAAATCGTGGTGTTTCTTCTAGGATGCTCAGCATCCAATGGCAATAATTCAGTCTGTGGTCACAATCAGCTTCATTTAGCGCCTGATGCAATACTATGTGATATGGGTGCATATTATGGTCTTTTAAAATATTGTATACCGATCCTACAGTCACACCTAAGTTTCTAGAAATTTGTCGTACACTAATATGTGGATTTGTGGTAACAAGAGCAATGACATTAGTAATGTTTTCTTCATTTCTAATCCTACGAGCTCTGACTTGTCTCCCGGTGTGCCTTACAGATCCAGTTTCCCGCATATATCTTGCAATGTGACTAGACACCTCTCTTGAGTAATGTCTCTATGGTATGCACAATCAACCAAGGGTTGCGGTGCTATCGGGGCGGCAAGGCCGCGGACGAGCCCTGAGGGAACAAAAAAAAATGTCTCTATGGGGGTACCTTAATACATATTCTCGTGATGCGATAACAGAATTCCGAAAACATTGTAAATAAATTTCAAACATATCAGATGCTTCCTCGTTGGAATAAGACACCCTGAAAACGTAAAATACTAACTATCAATAAAAAACACACAGAAACACTACAAATAATTAATAAGATCAGTAATAAATTGAACATAAGATTTGACGTCTATAAAACAAATTCTTTCAATTGTCTTACCTTCGCTGATAACACATGCACCACATTGATTGAAGTACAAAACTGCATATGAATTTTACATGTGTATTAACAAGTGTTTAAATGATTGTAGACAATGCTTGTATTTATTACTATATTATGATAGAGACATGTATGGAATGAATTTTCAAAATAAATACTTAGCATTTTCTCTAAACGCCTAATGAAAAGTGTTTCGTTTTCATAATATTAATTAATTTTTTCATGACTTATCCATTACTTCTGTATTGTAATTTTAATAAAGTAATAAATTTATTTCATTTTAAAGTGATATAAATATGTTATTGGTAAGTACGTTAATTTGTATAACGATTGTAATGAAGTTTGAGTTCATTCCGTGTCCGTGTCCACTTGGCAGACATGGTATTCTAATTTAAAGTAGATACCTTCAGGGATATAATCAAATAATATTTATCGTATTTTGCTTTAGTGCGTAGGGTGTACAGATGTTAGTTAAATTTTAGGTGCTTTACATTCATATAGTTTCGCCTTCATAATACAATCACCTAATTTACGAATATAACCTTAAATTCGATTATTGCCTCTTGTATCTTAGTTTTATGATAAGGTAATAAATATATTTCATATTAAAGTGATTAATTGTTATTGGTAACTATGTTAATTTGTATAACGATGCCTGAAAACAAATATTCTATAGAGATTTTGCTATATTCATATTTAATTTTGAGAAATGGCATAATAAGCACCAAAAGACATAAAATTCGAGTTTTCTCTGAAACGGAAAAACATATTCGTTTTGGGTTTTCACTGAGTTCTTTCTAACTTCATCTACTTTTCGATAGTTATATTATAATACTATGCTGCCATTTGAAATTTTTCATAAAATTTAATAAAACTAGACTCGTCTACTCTAACGCCCTCTATATTTTGTGCATGTGTGACTGTGAATTTAAAATACTAATACGTGGAATTTCTTATGAGATCTCTTTCCAACAAGCCAAAAATCTTGAAATTATCTCTACTGGTTATCAAGTTATAGGCATTTGTTTATAAAAAAAAATCTTCGCCCCTTACCTCCGCCACTGGTCTATAAGGAAATTTTTTTTTAACAGAAGTTGTAGCTAAGTGAACGTTCATTACAAATTACCTAAAACCAGTTTATGTTCTGCGTCAAGATTTTCGAGAAATTAATGATTTTAGGTATGCCATGGCATTTTCGCCACCTAGCGGCAGATTTAGGAAGCTGAAAATAATTTCCAACATTTTCTCATGGCTACTTTACTTATGCTAATTTTTTTCCGAAAGCTGCAGCTGTGACGGTTTTCGAGATATAGCCGGTCCGTGCCCTTATTTGAACACCCTGTATATATTCTAGAATTGCTTTGTTCTAACTATAAAATTAAGCATAGACTAACGACCAATCGTGATGTACACGGTTATAATATACGCAGTGTTGATTTGGTGTTATCATTACCAAGACTTGAGGCATACAAAATGTCTCCATATTATCTAGGAATAAAACTGCATAATATGCCACCAGATAAGATAAAGAATATATAACATTTTAAGCAGTTTAGGAGAGCCATTAATGAATTGATGCTGGATAATGCTTTCTATTCATTGGAAGAGTTTGTTTGCTTTTATAGGGGTCACTTGTGATTATATTCTGTTTTGGTGTTGTACCACACACCTTATGTTTTGTGTTTTATATTTTATGTTTTTATGTTAGAACCTCGGTGGTTCAGGAGCAAGAACGTGTGCCTCTGAACCGAAGGGTACTGGGTTCGATCCCAGGGTACTCCTTTCACTTTTTCAGTACAAACTGTAACATTAACATCAACCGAGGTTCTGGCATTGTATCTGAGCAAGTTGAATGTCTGCACGTTCCGCCCTTCGAAGGGGGCGTAAAGCCGTTGGTGCCGTGTCCATGCGATGTTGGGCACGTTAAAGATCCCTACCCTCCTTACGGAAAGGCAGGGGTTCGGCAAAATTTTCAGGATAGTGAGGCGAAACAGCTCCCTGGCGTCGGTGATTGGCCATAGTCGCGGAAATAGGCCGACGTTAAAAGACAAAACACACACATGTTAGTGAATTTTCTTCAAATGAGCGCTAATTAGGCCTATCAGAACAATATCCGGGGTCAGTTTCAATTTTTATATGTTTATATATATATATATATATATATATATATATATATATATATATATATATATATATATATATATATATATATATATATATATATATATATATATATATATATATATATATATGTATCACAACGATAACTCAAAAAATAATGGGCCGATTTTGATTAAATTTGGTAACTACCTTCCTTTTGCAAATGGCTTTGATAAGTTCGTTAGTCAGAAAATCGGCGCAGGTTTTTCCGGAAAATTTTGTGTTGTTTTCTTAGAAAAAAAAATTATATCTCCGGAATTAACAAAGTAAGGGCAACCAAATTTGGTACGCGGGTTTACATCATTATAGGTAAGTTTTAGCTCTGTAGGTCAAAAGGCAAAAAAGTTATGGGCATTTAAAGGGAAATAAATTGGGGTTTTCCTCAAAACGTCAAAGTGACAATTTAAAACGTCAAAATTCGTAACATTTAGGCAAAGAACTTAAATCTAATACGGGCTATGGAAAGAAAATGTATCAAGAAGAATGTTTTACAAACCCTGTAGTCTTAGTTTCAACCGTCATTGTCCTTCATTTTACTAAAATATTTCCAGAAAATTCATTTCAAATAGACCCTTTCTCTGATGCTTGGCAGTAGCCTTAGGTATAGAGTTTATCGTTTAATGGTATATAATTTTTGTCGAATTTTCGTAAAAAATCAATAAGGATCAATATATTCGTAATTATACAAGATATGAAAAAATATCGTATACATTAATTATAGGGTGTCTTGAGCTACATCTTAAAAAATATTTCTACAATCACAGGCTGGCCCTTAAGTCGTTGGTGATATAAATAATCTTTTTTTAGTCGAAAACGCCTTATGTTTTTGCATTTTCCATCGAAATATAATGCATGTTTGTAAGTTAAGAAATTCTGGACGCAGCAAGTGCGTTATGGTAGCGAATTTTGATTAAATGCTTCATATTTGAGAAGCTCAATTTGCTATTAACCCATAAGGTTGAGCAAGAAAAGGATTTTTTGGGGTACATTTTAAGTTTACTTTCGGAAATTTTTGTACGTTTTCAAACAATAAAGTTATTTTGATGAAACATGGCACATTGTTTTTACTATATATGTTATACTGGTAATCAAATTTGATGCCTGCTGAAGAAAAACCACACATATTTGCTATTAAAACATTCTAATGAAAATTCACTACCATAACGCACTTGCTGCGTCCCGAACTTTTTTTTTTATATTAGAGTTGGCCTTTTGCCATGTTGACTATGTATGCACCTGTTTTGTACTCTTGATGTAGTATTTGTTTTTATATAATTTGACATGTCCGATACTATGTATAATAGTCTTCGCATCAATAAAGTTATTATTATTATTATCATTATTATTATTATTATTATTATTATTATTATTATTATAACGCATTTGCTGCGTCCATACTTTATTTCAAAGTTTATTTTCGGAAATATTTTCTACATTTTCAAACAATAAAGTTATTTTGATGAAATATGGTACATTGTTTTTACTGTAAAAGGTTATACTGGTAAACAAATTTTAATGAAAATTCTCTACCATAACGCACTTGTTGTGTCCAGACTTTTTAGCGATTTTTTTTTTAAATTCGCTTATGGGGAGATCTGTGTTTATATATATATATATATATATATATATATATATATATATATATATATATATATATATATATATATATATATATATATATCCGACCGATAACTCAAAAAATAATGGACCGATCTTGATAAAATTTTTAGAGTACCTTCCTTTTGCAAATGGCTTGGATAAGTTCGTTAGCCAGGAAAATCGGACCAGGTTTTCCCGGAAAATTTTGTATTTTGTTTATAAAAAAATTCATATCTCCGGAAATAACAAAGTAAGGACAACCAAATTTGGTACACGTGTTTGTATTATAAAGAGTGAATTCTCTAGCTAAATTTAGGTCCCTAGCTTCAAAGACAAAGAAGTTATGGGCAGTTAAAGCAACAAATTTTAGAGTTTTCCTCAAAACGTCAAACTCGCAATATTAAACGTCAAAATTGGCAATGTTTAGACAAAGAATGTAAAACAAATACCGTCTGTGAAAAGAAAATGTTGCAAGAAGAGTGTTCTGCAAACCCTTAAGTTTCAGGTTCAACCATCATTGCCCTTCATTTTACTAAAATATTGACAGAATATCCATTTCAAATAGACCCTTTCTCTGATGCTTTGGCTGTCAGTTTAGTTAAGTTTGGTGGCTTTTTGGATATTTATTTGTAGGTTTAGTGAAGTTTATTGTTTAACGGTCTATAATTTTTTTAGCTAATTATCGAGGAACAAATTCGTTAATGCATTTTTGCACTTTTTATCGAAATATGATGCGTTTATAAGAAAAAATTCTGGACGCAGTAGGTGCGTTTTGGTAGCGAATTTTCGGTTAATTTGCAGTTTAGCTCTCGAACGCTTTTCAAAACACTGTTTTCAGAAACCTGCCTAGCCCCCCCCCTGATCCACAAACCCCAAGAAAAATTTCTTGTTCACACTCCCCAAGGAAGTTACGGGACCAGGAGTGAGTAGGGGTGCATAATTTTTTTTAGCAAATTTTTGTAGAACAAATTCGTTCATGCATTTTTGCATTTTTATCGAAATATGATGCGTTTATAAGAAAAAAATCTGGACGCAGTAAGTGCGTTATGGTAGCGAATTTTCAGTAAATTTGCAGATTAGCTCCCGAACGCTTTTCAAAAAACTGTTTTCAGAAACCTGCCTGCCCCCCCCCCCGGATCCACAAACCCCAAGAAAAATTTCTTGTTCACACTTCCCAAGTAAGTTACGGGACCAGGAGTGAGTAGGGATGCATAATTTTTTTTAGCTAATTTTTGTAGAACAAATTCGTTAATGCATTTTTGCGTTTTTTATCGAAATATGATGCGTTTGTAAGAAAAAAATCTGGACGCAGTAAGTGCGTTTTGGTAGCGAATTTTCGGAAAATTTGTAGTTTAGCTCCCGAATGCTTTTCAAAAAACTGTTTTCAGAAACCTGCCTAGGCCCCCACCCCCTTGTTCACACCCCCCAAGGAAGTTACGGGACCAGGAGTGAGTAGGGGTGTATAATTTTTTTAAAACTAATTTTCGTAGAACAAATTCTTTCATGCATTTTTGCATTTTTTATCGAAATATGATGCGTTTGTAAGAAAAAAACCTGGACGCAGTAAGTGCGTTTTGGTAGCAAATTTTCGGTAAATTTGAATTTGAAAATATACAAAAATTTTCCGAAAATAAACTTAAATGTTGGTTTTCTATCCAACAAAGCTTACGTTAATAGCAAATTGAGTTATTGAACTTTGAACGATTTAATGAAAATTCGGTAAATTTGCAGTTTAGCTCCCGAACGTTTTTCAAAAAACTGTTTTCAGAAACCTGCAGGTGGGGTCCTAGTAATGTTTCTGAAAACAATTTGTTGAAAAGCGTTCGGGTGCTAATCTGCAAATTTACCGAATTTTCATTAAATCCTTCAAAGTTCAATAACTCAATTTGCTATTAACGTAAGCTTTGTTGGATAGAAAACCAACATTTAAGTTTATTTTCGGAAAATTTTTGTATATTTTCAAACCATAAGTAATTTTGATAAAATATAGTACATTGTTTCTACCACATAGGCTATACCGGTAATCAGATTGATGCCTGCTCGCATATTTGCTATTAAAAACATTTTTATAGAAAATCACTTCCATAACACATTTGCTGCATCTAGACTTTTGAAAAATGTTTATATATTTTCAAACAATAAATTTATTTCTATGAAATATGGTACATTGTTTCTACTATATAGGCAACCAAGTTTGATGCCTGCTTTCATCAAAGAAAGACATTTGCTATTAAAAATATTTTAAAGAAAATTCGCTGCCATAACTCACTTGCTGCGTCCTGAGATTTTTTTCAGCCTTTTTCAGCTCCGCTTCAGTTCTTTATTTTGTGTGTCGTAAACTGAAGCAGTAAACAGTTATTTGTTGTATGTTACTGATTACCTTCATTTAAAATATATAGACTTAAAAAATAAAAGTTTTTGTAATATCCACTTCAGTTGTTGAGCAGTGTAGTTTCGTATCATAATCCAAAAATACCAAGATTACTTATTATCCACCCAATATGCGAAGAGGTTTTACATTTTTGCAACACTAAATAATAATTTGCAGAAATACACCACTTATGTCACGGAATAGGATTAGATCTGAGATCATTTCCTGAATAAATCTAGCGAAGATTTGCATAATTATTATGCCAGTTGTTTTGTTATTCATCTTATTATTATTATTAATGCATCTGTAATGAAGAAGGAGCATAAAACATAAAACTCTTTGAAAAGGACATCAGACGCAGAGATCTAAATGAGCGGTTCTGCCTGTTGGTTCCGATTCCCCACTATTGTCAACAAACGGCGCAAGGCACACTTTGATTCTGCCCGCGAGTTTGTGTTTTACAGGTGCTGGCTGCTGGTTGTTTATTAGTGCAGTGGTAACCGTTTGTGTTCAACATCCTCCTGATCCCTCTCTATTGCCTGAATATCCTGCAGGATTATATCCTCACCATTAGCATCTATCAAAGTGAGTTTAATTTAATTTTTATCTCCAAATAGTATCATTTTTTTGTTAATTAATGATTTTATTAAATGACGAAATATTCAACTATTCAATTTTATGTGAAAAATTATAAAAATTACACACGAACCCCATAAAAATTATCATAAATTATCATATGTATTGATTAAGGTCTTGTAAAATAAAATGATATACGCCATAGGCTAAAAATTCGTTTTGTCTTTATAAAACAACGCAAATAAAAGAATTTTACCTTTTTTAAACTTTTTTTTTAAAACAAAACAAAACGTATTTTCTATAAAAAAGTATTTGTAAATATAACTCTTTTCAGAAGGAAGGAAAATTAATTTTATTGTTTTACTGAATTTTCGTAGAAAAAATTAACTAATGAGGAGATCGCGACTTTTGAATTTTGAAAAAAATTCTTTAAACGAGCGCGACCTAGCCCGCTAGAACACATATCTAGGGTCAGTTGGAATTTTTATAAGTTTATATATATATATATATATATATATATATATATATATATATATATATATATATATGTATATATATATATATATATATATATATATAGTAATAGTAATATTTATTGTTACTAATTTTACAGCACATGATTTAACAAATAAGTTTTATACTTGTTCTTGCCCAAGATGTAATTTTGACGGAACAGCTTCAAAAATTGATACCAAAACCTCAATAGTGACATTAAAGTGAATTTTCTTTAAAAAAATTCACTAATGAGAAGATCTCGACTTTCGAATTTTGAAAAAATTTCTTCAAATGAGCGCTATTTAGGACCCCCGGAACCCAAATCCGAGGTCAGTTTCAGACTTTATATGTTTATATATATATATATATATATATATATATATATATATATATATATATATATATATATATATATATATATATATATATATATATATATATTTATGTGTCACACCTATAACTTAAAAAATAATAAACGGATTTTGATAAAATTTGGCACATACCTTCCTTTCGCAAGTCGCTTGGATAAGTTCGTTAGCCAGGAAAATCCGCCGAGGTTTTCCCGGAAAATTTTGTGTTTTCTTTCGAAAAAAATTTATGTCTCCAAAATTAACAAAGTAAGGGCAACCAAATTTCATACGCGGGTTTATATCATTAGAGGCAAGTTACCTACCAAAATTTAGCTCAGTAGGTTAAATGACAAAAAAGTTACAGGCATTCAAAGAAAAATAAATTTGGGTTCTCCTCAAAACGTCAAAATCGCGATTTTAAACGTCAAAATTGGTGAGTACCATCCTTTTGCAAGTGGCTTGGATATGTTCGTTATCCAGGAAAATCCGACTAGGTTTTCCCGGAAGATTTTGTGTTTTCTTTCGAAAAAAAATTATATCTCCAAAATTAAGAAAGTAAGGGCAACCAAATTTTATACGCGGGTTTATATCATTATAGGCAAGTTACCTACCAAAATTTAGCTCTGTTGGTCAAAAGACAAAAAAGTTATAGGCATTTAAACAAAAATAAATTGGGGTTTTTCACAAAACGTCAAAGTTGCGATTTAAACGTCAAAATTGACAACATTTAGGAAAAGAACTTGATTCTAATACGGGCTATGGAAATAAAATGTCTCAAGAAGAATGTTTTACAAACCCTGAGGTCTTAGTTTCAACCGTCATTGTCCTTCATTTTAATAAAATGTTTCCATAAAATTCATTTCAAATAGACCCCTTCTCTGACGCTTGGCAGTAGTCTTAGCTATAGAGTTTATCGTTAATAGTATATAATTTTTGTAGAATTTTCGTAAAAAAAAATCAATAAAGCTCAATATATCTGTTATTATACCAGATATGAAAAAAAATTGTATATATTAATTATAGGGTGTCTTAAACTACATCTTAAAAAATCATTTCTACAATCACAGGGATGGCCCATAAGTCGTTGGTGATACAAATTTTATTTTTTTTTTTATTTTAATCAAACACGCCTTATGTTATTGCATTTTTGCATTTTCCATCGAAATATAATGCATGTTTGTCAGAACAAAAATTCTGGACGCAGTAAGTGCGTTATGGTAGCGAATTTTGATCAAATGCTTAATATTTGAATAGCTCAATTTGCTATTAACCTATAAGGTTGACCAAAAAACGAGTTTTTTCGGGAACACTTTAAGTTTACTTTCGGAAATTTTTTTACATTTTCAAACAATAAAGTTATTTTGATGAAACATGGCACTTTGTTTTTACTATATAGATTATACTGGTAACCAAATTTGATGCCTGCTTTCTTATAAAAACACACATTATTGCTATTAATAAATAGTTTTATGAAAATTCACTGCCATAACGCTGCGTCCCGAGATTTTTTTCTATTCACCGACTCCATCCCGAATTTCAGCCATTACCTCCTTTTGTGCCGAAAAACAAACCATTTATGGATATCACTTGCATTAAACCATTATATTTCTTGCAATATTTAACCAAATAAACATAAATACACATTAGGAATTTACAACCCGCTAAACCTCATATTTAAGTCTGGGTCTTATAAGATTGAAATATCCCTGTCACTTTTGCATTTATAATTCGATTTTGATGAACAAAAGATCAAAAGATATGATGAGACGAAAAGCTCTATAAATCTTGTTTTCTAGGTCATCTGACCAAGGTCTACTAATGCAGTTATTTTATGTCAAAAAATGGGAAAAAGCATTAGGGCCTATTTAGTTTAAACAAAACAAAACCTATTTTCTATAAAAAAAGTATTTGTAAATATAACTCTTTTCAGAAGGAAGGAAAATTTACTCTATTATTTTAGTGAATTTTCGTAGAAAAAGTTAACTAATGAAAAGATCGCGACTTTTGAATTTTGAAAAAAAATCTTTAAACAAGCGCGACCTAGCCCGCTAGAAAACATGTCAGTTTGAATTTTTATAAGTTTATGGTAAATTTGCAGTTTAACTCCCGAACGCTTTTAAAATTTTTGTTTTCTGAAACGTGCCTAGAACCCTTCCTGGATGCACAACCCACAAGAAAAATTTCTTGTTCTCACCCCCCAAGGAAGTTACGGGACCAGGAGTGAAGAGGGGTGCTGGGCGGGGCAGGTAGTAAATAGGAAATATGAGCAGAAAATGCGAAGAAAACTGCTCGAAAGCTGTCCCTTTCACATCCTGACGCCATATCCCCCCCTAAACCCTGCCTACCCTGCACATCACCCCTATTTATGCCAGGTCTCGTAACATCCTTAGGGGGTATGAACAAGAAATTTGTCTTGTGGTTTATGCAACGGGGATGGTTGTACGCACGCGAGAGGGGAAGGAAAACCCCTACGGCGAAGGCCCCGGACACCCCCACCCCACCCCCCGAGTAACATTAGCGTCAGCGTGCATTTGACACCAAACTTTATCTATCAGCAGTCGATGTTTTGAAAATCGTTTGGGAGTTAAACTGCAAATTCACCAATGTCCCTGTAACTTTTGCATTTATAATTCGATTTTGATGAACAAAAGATCAAAAGATATGATGAGATGAAAAGCTCTATAAATCCTGTGAAAATTGTTTTTCAGGTCATCTGGCCAAGGCCTACTAATGCAGTTTTTCTATGTCAAAAAATAGATACATACCAAATTTCATCAAAAAAGAAGACTTATTAACCATTTAAGAGAAGGTTATTTATGTGACCATTCTTATATCGAAACTGTAACTATTATTTATAACGGGATTCTTTTTTATCCAGACCTCTAAAGATCGAAAATGAAGAAGTCTATAGATCCTGTGAAAATTGTTCCCTATGCAATTCGGTCACCTCCTCCTAAAACTATTTTCATGTCACGGCATTTATAAACTTTTTTCTTCAACTCTAGAAATGTGGTTGACTTTCATAGTTCCTAATAGTAGAGACTTTTTCATGAAATTTCGTAGATAACAGTTTTAAAGAATGAAGAATCCAGGGGCGTGCGTATTTTTTCCTAAAACCAACCCTAAACCTTTTTTATAATTTTTGTCAAATGAAAATAGTTTTAGTAGGCCGTGATCGAATGGCATAGGAAACAATTTTTACAGAGTTTATAGACTTCTTGTTTTTCTATCTTTTAAGATATCGATAAAAAGAATCGCGTTATAAATGTAAAAGTTACAGGGTGTTTCCATATAAGAAGGGTCACACAAATAAACTTTTCTGAAATGGTTAATAATTCTTCTTTTTTAATGAAATTTGCCATGTATCTATTTCAAGGTATGCCGAATACAGTGTCCAAATTACTTTCTTCCTAAAAATGGCTCTAACCCTTTAAAAAAAATTTTGACCTAGAAAAACACACTGAAAAAATCATCAGTAGACCTTGGACATGTGACATTGAGAACAATGTTCTTAGCATGTATAGAGTTTTCCATCTAATCACAAAAAGAAGCCGATCTTTCGGAATAATTTATTTCATTATCAAAGCTACAAGATGGAAAGAAAAAAAATTACAATTTACAGAGGAAAAATACCAAGGTTTTAAATACTTACATATAAAACGCGAGTTTCACTTGAACTTGAACAAATTATTAAATAACAAACATGAAAAGAACTTACTAAGTGAAGGTTGTAACCTGTCATGAGCACTTATAAGTACACTTGGAGAAAGCTCAATCACCACAACACATTTTTTAAAGACCTAACGATTATTTCGCTAACAACGTTAGCTTCATCAGAGGATGAAAACATTCTGCCTGTTTTCGTTCAGAATGCTTTCTCCTTTGATAAAGCTAACGTTGTTAGCAAAACGATCGTTAGGTCTTGAAAAGATGTGTTGTGGTGATTGGGTTTTTCAAGTGTACTCATAATGAAAAAACTTTGTGAAAATTTGACTGAAGTCATGTGACTCTTGTTAAACCCTAGGCCTCAGAGAGATCTTGCTGAGGCCTAGGGTTGAACACACTGAGATCTCACAGACGATCTCCGGCGAGATTTGGGGAGTAGGCAGATTGAGGCCCCGTAATTGAGCTACAACAACCCAACCCACATTTGTCCACCGCTCTAAGGAGTAGGCATATTGAGGCCTTAGAGTGTCCTTACATATTTCATTTACCTCTTGAAAATGGCTCCAAAACAGGAGCCGAAACGTCGAGTTTTCATAAATTTTGGACGCGGTTCAACCCGAGAACCAAGTATGTCTCACATTAAAGACCGCGGAAATCTTTCTGAATATATATATAGATATATATATATATATATATATATATATATATATATATATATATATATATATATATATATATATATATGGGTGTTTGATACTTAGGTCCGTTTTCGCTTGCTGTGTGAAATACAGGCTCACCAAAAAATTCATTTTCTATTCTCTTTTGTATAACTCAGAACAGCCCTTGAATATTTTTATGTAACTTTCTGGGGGTGATATAGGTGTAGAGGCACATCTTTTAAGGGGAAAACAATATTTTAAATTTAACTAGTGGCGTCCCCATTGATGTGGCCTTAAGTATTTTGCTTTTTCTAAAAATGACAGCCATTTTCACATTACTACTTATTTTTGCCAAAAAAACCTCTTGATTTTTTCGCAACTTTAAGCTTTTTCAAGGAAAGAAACTATTAACAATTTTTTTTGTAGATTTTAGGGAATTTTTTCAGTATTTATTAGGGAATTTTTTCAGTATTTATTGGAAAAAGAAAACTAATTTAAAAACGAACAAACCGAATTGGAGGTATGGTACACTATTAATCGGCTGCTGACAAATTAATACACTTAAGTAACCCCCACCAACAAGCGGATCCTCATAGCCACAGACAGCCAGGCAGCCCTTAAAGCCCTAAGTAGCCAACGGGTAAACTCCTGGCTGGTGATTGAGTGCCGAGACGAGACGAGCGACCTGGCTGGGCTGAATGAGGTCACCCTCAGCTGGGTGCCGGGTCACTCGGGGATCAAAGGCAATAAATAAGCTGACAGTCTCGCGAAGAGCGAGTCAGCAGAGCCATTTATGGCACCAGAACCGGCCCTGGGCGTGACAAAGAGCACTTCCAGAGGAGCCATTAAGTCCTGGGTCAGAAACTAACACAAGGTGTACTGGGTAGACTGCTCAGGGTTCAGACATGGGAAGTCAATAATTGACGAATCCAGTTCAAAGAGAGCTGTGGAGCTGCTAAATCTTAGCAGATGACATCTCAGAAACATAACAGGTCTCTTGACGGGACACATGGCGGTCAAGAAACATCTGCATAAAATGGGGCGGTTAGAGGGGGACCTCGCATGCAGCTTCTTCGGCGAGGGGGAGGAATCAGCCCAGCACATCTTATGCGAGTGTAAAGCTCTGGACCGCAAAAAACAACTGATCTACGGTCAGTATAGATCGGAGACAGCGCATTATAAAACTTCACCCTACCAATCGCAGTGCAGACTAGTTCAAGGCACAGTGATTTTGGAATGGGTGGAGTAAGAAGACTAAGGGCATGTACAATAAACCAAAGGTTGCAGTGCTGTCGGGGCGCCATAGCCGCAGATGAGCCCTGAGGGAGAAGAAAAAAACCCCCACCAAGTCTCATAAAAATATTCAACAGCTGTTCTGAGTAATACAAAGGAGAATCCAAAAAAAGGGATTTTTTATCACTCTGTATCTCAGACAGAAAGCGAAAACGAACCTATGTTCATAAGAACTTTTTTTCTTAAAAGCAGTCATAGATTCACTCCCTTCAATATTGACATCTTATTGTGAAACATCATATATATATATATATATATATATATATATATATATATATATATATATATATATATATATATATATATATATATATATATATATATATGTATATGTAAAAATTAAAAGTAACTCTGGATATGTGTCCTAGGGCGCCTACTTCGCCCTCATTTAAATAATGTTTTGCGCTCTCCTCATTAGTGAATTTTTCTATGAAAATTTACTTAAATGCAATCGACCTTGTACACTGATGAAAATAAATATAAAAGTATTCTAAAAAAGGTGAGAGAGAGAAAAATTGAGAACAGGAAGGTAGAATTTGTTGGACCTGTTCTGATACATTATAACTTTTGTAACAATATCATTTGAAGTCACTAGAAGGTAGAGTAAAAGGAAAACTTTTGTCTGTAAAATTTGGCCCGATTGATAAAGTGCGAAAGCTAGAATCAACAGAAAAGAGCTGCTGGAGAGAGATAGCATAGTTGCAACGACAAGGCGACATCGCCTTTAGACTGTGGTGATGTTCATTGTCCTAGCTTGATCCCACCGTTTCGTAATACATAAAGACACTAAAGCTTTTGCTCTGTCTTGACAAAACATGCTTGGTACTTGGTGGTTCACACTTCCTTTTTAGCAGGTAGTAGAATATCGTAAATACGAAACCAGTGACAAAAAGTCTGGACGCAGCAAGTGCGTTATGGTAGTAAATTTTCATAAAAATGTTTTTAATAGCAAATATGTCTTTTTTTAATGAAAAGCAGGCATCAAATTTGCTTGCCAGGATAACCTATATAGTAGAAATAAAGTACATATTTCATCAAATAAGCTTTTCGACAAAACTCTCAAAAAAGTTTTTTCCATCAAAATTTACAAACAATTTTTTCACGATAATCCGAAAACATTTTTTTAATAACTTATTAAATATTTATTATTATGCCGTTTACTTCTAAAACACAAAATACAGACTGTTCTATTTGACACAATTGAGTCACAATGGTTTAATTTTTCTTTGAATTCAGTCACTATTTGAGAGCTCCCGGTGCATGGCATTTAAATTTTTCATGAAATAATATAAACGAAAACCTCTCTCAATGCGTCATTTGCATTAGACTCCAATTTTTGTTGGTAAAAACGCCGTATTGCAATTTCTGATATGTGCCAAAAATGTGAAAGTTGCATCGCCAACGACTTATGGGCCACCTGTGATTGTCGAAATAGTTTTTATAGGATGCCGCTCAAATTGCAACTATTCAAATTTGAAGCATTTAATGAATATTCGCCACCGTAACACACTTGCTGCGTCCCGAATTATGCATTATATTTCAATGGAAAAGCAAAAATGCAATAATATAAGGCGTGTTCGATTAAAAAAAAGTCTGGACGCAGCAAGGGCGTTGAATTTTCATAAAAATGTTTACAATAGAAAATATTTTTTTTTAAGAAAGCTTGCATCAAATTTGGTTACCAATATAACCTATATAGGAGAAACAATGTACTATATGTAATCAAAATAACTTTATTGTTTGACAATATACAATAATCTTCCGAAACTAAACGTAAAATGTGTCCAAAAAACTGGTTTCCTGGCCAACGAACGTTAATAGTAAATTAGGCTATCGAAAGAAACATTTTATGAAAAATCGCTACCATAACGCACTTGCTGAGTCCCGAATTTATTTTCTTACAAACATGCATTATCTTTCGAAAAAAAATGCAAAAATTGCAATAACATAAGGCGTGTTCGATTAGGAAAAAAATGCATCACCAGCGACTTATGGGCCACCTGTGACTCTAAAAATAATTTTATAAGATGCAGCTCCAGACATCGTATAATTAACATATAAATTTTTTTCTCACATCTTGTATAGTAATGGATATATTGAGCTTTACCCTAGAAACGCGTCACCCTGAAACTAACCCGGATATGGATCTTATGGGGCCTAGTTCGCGCGCATTTGAAGAAATCTTTTCAAAATTTAAAAGTCACTAAAATTGTATCCAACTCTATGAGTGAAATTGTGATGGCCAAAACTAAATATGAATGTAAGAAGAAGAGCGTGCCTACATTTGTATTACAAATGTCAGAAAACAAAATACTTATTTACATGTCACTTTGAAAGTAGATGTGACATTTATCAAAATAATTTGTCAGTTGAATATGACATGTACTGTTGCCGTGGACTATTATTATGCACTATTGTATTACCCCTTATAAGAATCTTGTTTTCTTTTTTAAGTACGAAAGCTTATTTTACTGTTTAAACATTTTTCGATCCCTTAACCTGAAATGGTTTACGTCTCATTTAACGTTGCTTCATTATAGAGTCACAGTAGGTTTTAGAATCTTGAAGTTAAATTTATTTTCTTTGACTTATTTTAAATTTAATTATTCTTTCAAAAAAGTTGTAATAAGATAATGAGCTGATGTATGTCGATATTTTCGTTGTATAGAGACTACTTTTATACAGTTGTTGTTTAGTTATTGTATTGTTGTAACTGTTATCATAGGCTAGTTCTATTTTTATGTTAAATATTGACATACATCACATAGACATTTTGAAAACCTCATCTGTCATCTGTATTTCATTTTTATTTTCAATTTGATAAATTTTTTGATCAAAACATCATATCATAACATAGCAACAGATATTTATTTGTAGTTGTCATGATTTCGTACTAATTCAATTTCAATTTGTCTGAAAATGCTGTCAAGCAGCGAAACTATAGTCGCAGAAGAACTTCCTAGAAATTCCAGAATTCGTAGGGCCACTTGCTCCAATTAGCTTACGCGCTGGCTACGTCCTTCACCAACGAAAACCAACAGTGAAGCCAGAGAAGTAGTCTCCAAGTCTGTATGTAGTAAAATAAAGAACTATGAAGATTGTAGCTGAAACTTAAGGCTTTTTAACTTCTTACGACATTAAGCTTCATAGTCGTTCATGTAAATTCTCTATCTAGAACATGTCAATTTTGACGTTTTTAATCGCGACTTTTTTGCCGTTTTAAGAATGAAAACTAAAAAGCTTATAACTTGTTTATTTTAGCGTAGAGATTCAAATTTTGGTGCATCGTTTGGTGCATCGGTTTATGATATAAACCCTCGCACCCAATATGGTTGCCCTAACTTTGTTATTTCCGGAGATATAAAAATTTTTTGAAAGAAAACGCAAAATTTTCCGGGAAAAACTAGTCCGATTTTCCTGTATAACGAAGTTATCCAAGCTACTTGAGAAAGGAAGGTACTCACCAAATTTTATCAAAATTGACGCATTATTTATTGAGTTAGCGGTGTTACACATACATACATACATACATATATATATATATATATATATATATATATATATATATATATATATATATATATATATATATATATATATATATATATATATATATATATATATATATATGTGTGTGTGTGTTCCAGGGGTTCCAGGGGTCCCAAATAGCGCTAATTTGAATTCCAAATTCAAAAGTCGCGATCTCCTCATTAGTTAATTTTTTAAAGAAAATTCACAAAAGAGAAGAAAAAAAAATTAACGCATACAATTGGTTCTCGTATCTTGTAGAATAATAGTAATATTGAGCTTTAGCGTAGAAATGCGTCAGCCTGTATATATGTAAACAGATCAAAACTTAAGCTAACCCCGTATATGCGTTCTAGGGGACCTAGTTCTCGCTCAATTTAAAAATATTTTTAAAATTCAAAAGTGGAGGTCTACTCAATAGCAAATTTCTTGTACGAAAAGTTGTTAAAAATTATAGAGAACTAAACCATTAACTCTATAACTAAAACTACAGCTAAAGCATCAGAGAAAGGGTCTATTTGAAAGGATATTCTGGAAACATTTTAGTAAAATGAAGGACAATGACGTTTGAAGCTGAATCTTAAGGACATGTAAAACACACTTGTTGAAACATTTTCTCAACATAGCCTGTATTAGCTTCAAGTTCTTTGCCTAAAAGTTGCAAATTTTGACTTTTCAAATTGCGACTTTGGCGTTTTAAGAGGAAAAGTTATCAAATTTTCAAAGTAAAATTTCTTGCGTTTCTTGACCTTTTTGCGCTAAAAAACTTAGTTTTTGGTCTGTAACATACATAGGATTTTGTTATCCACACAAAAAATTACTTTTTTGCGTTTATACTTTTAAACGAGCGTACCAAATTTGGCTGCCCTTACTTTGTTATTTTCGGAAATATGAAAATTTTCCGAAATAAAACTCAAAATTTTCCGGGAAAACTGGACCGATTTTCCTGCCCAACGAACGTATCCAAGCCATTTTGAAAAAGAAGGTACCCACCAAATTGATCTAAATCGGCCCATTGTTTTTTGAGTTATCGGTGTGATATATATATATATATATATATATATATATATATATATATATATATATATATATATATATATATATATATATATATATTGTCGACACACGGAGGAAAGAGGCAACTTGTTAATTCTGGACTTGAAGGTTTGGAGGTTCGGAGGGGAAAGAAAAACATGTGCCGGCAAGGAATTCCAAAAGTTGGCAGTTCTCGGGACAAAAGAGCGGGCATAACAAGATGTTCTATGTCTCGTGACCTGGATAGTAAAAGGGTGCATTCGCTCTGTTCCCCTGGTAGATCTGCTGGCGACAGCAGGTATAGGAACTATGAAAGAAAGCTCCTCTGAGCAGTGCCCGTGTAGATATCTATAAAAGAGAGGTCACCAACGGCACGTCGGTGGGCAAGGGATGGCAGCCTTTGGGTGAGGGTAGAATCACCGATGAGACGTAAAGCGCTCTCTGAATGGAGTCCAGTATAGGGAGTGTAGAAGCGGCAGCGGCACCCTAGATGTGGGAGCAGTATTCAAGGTTTGGCCTTATTTGTGAAGTATATAAGGTATAGAGATTAGCTGGTGAAAAGTATTTGCGAGCCCGGAACAGGAAACCTTATTTCTTAGTAGCCGCTTCTGAAATTGATATGACATGTTGGTGCCAATTGAGATTTCGATCCACAGAAATGCCAACAAGTGAAAATGACTCATTACTTTGAATAACTTGGTTGTTCATTGTGATCGGTCTAGGGCTGGTGTATCCTTATGAGATAGAAAGCAAGACAGAAATTTGGTGGAGTTGAATTGTACAAGATTTCTACTTCCCCAGTCTAATATTTTTTGGATATCCACAGAGACAGAACCCTCCATGAGTCTGCGATCCTTATCTAATTACGCTAAAGAGACAGGCTTAGAATATTGTATATTTGAGTGGAGGATGCTGTCATCCGCGTAACTGTGAACTGGCTTGGATATGCTAGAGAGGATGTCATTGATGTGAAGAAGAAACAAAGTAGGGGCTAAAGCTGAACCTAGAGGGACTCCTGCATTGATTGGATACAGTTTAGCGGAATGGCCATCCACGACAACAGAAATGCTCCGGTTGGAGAGGAAATTTGCTGTCCAGGTACAGAGTTTTGGTGGTAGGCCATAGGCCGGAAGTTTATTAAGCAGCGCTGCGTGCCAGACCTGGTTGAATGCTTTAGATATGTCTAGAGCTACAATCTGGGATCCACCATGTAGTTTCATGGACATGCTCCAAGAATGGGTGACAAAGGAAAGGAGATCGGCAGTTGATCTGCGCTGACGGAATCCATACTGCCTATATATATATATATATATATATATATATATATATATATATATATATATATATATATATATATATATATATATATATATATATAAATTCAAACTGAACCTGAATATGGGTTCTACGGAGCCTAGTTAGCGCTCATGTGAAGACATTTTTTCAAAAGTCTAGATTCCTTATTAGTTATTTTTTTTTAAAGAAAATTCACTAAAAAGCTAAGGAGTAGCAGAAAACAGTTGGGTAAGCTAAGGAGCGGTTGTTGAGCATTGAACTTTAGGAGTACATTTCGAAACCACAGCATAGTTCTCTACGTCAATATTTGGAGTTTAATTTACAAATGAATTCGTTACTTGAGTGAGGCGACAAAAGATAGTTCATTTCAATTACTTGATTTTAAACAGATATAATAAAAGCAATCAAAGCTCACTGGACAAAAACTGAGGCCAATTTACTCGCCGATTTTAAATTAAATGATAATAGAGTCCACCAGACCAAATGTGACAATGTTATTAACTCAAATTTACATATTCTTTATTTGTTTACAACACCCACTTTGAAATTTGGACGATACTTTGTTTTTATCACAGTGTGGCAACAAAAATCTTCAACATCCTAACTGCATGTAAATACTCTGTTGCTTGTTTTAGTAAATATGGTAAATTACGTAAAAATTGGGATAATTTTTTGCATTGTAATTAAGTGACCTTCGCTGCATTAGCGAGCATGATAAACAAGGTAAATAATTATGTTGTTTGAAACAAAATTTATTCAAAAAATCCGCACTACAGACGTATAATAACTGTAATTCGGATTGTCGGATACCAGATATAATAACGGATTGTTTGCAGTGTCTGGTGGTCGCGTAGTTTTTGTAATGAAACAAAAAGGACTTAAACCCCAAGATGGTTAGGAGACACAGGAGATTTTTAAAGTGATGATCGATAACTTTATTGAAATATTACACTAAAAAATTGGTCTAACTGAACAATATTAAAACTTTCAAGGTACTAAGTGAAAAATTGAATTATGATATTTTAAAAACTTTTTAACTTAAAAAAAAACGTAGATGATTTTTGTGAAAATGTGCTGCGTTAAAGGTTTTAAGTTTTCATATTTTGAGGGTTACTATGGAATATGCCTCTATTGTAAGATGTGTGAAACAGACGAGTCAGGACAGGAGCAAGTTCTGGTGCGAATTTTTGAGAACAATTGCTGGGATCTCGTCAAGGCGACAGGCTTGCCTGGTATTAAGAGAAGAGAGCATCTTTCGCACCTTTTTAATTTTGAAAATGATATCCGTCATTTTATGCGCGACATTGGGACTGTTGGTGGTTGAACATTTAGAGGTGGGTTGAGAGTAGAATTGCCGGCGAACAACGAAGCAAACAGTTCAGCCTTGCCCAGGGCGGTAGAAACAATTCCATCCCCTGAAACAAGAGGTGGGAACATGCTCTTGCAGAAATTATTCCCAGTAGATTTAGCAAGAGTCCATAAGTGTTTGCTGCCGTTGGAGCTCGAGAGGACTTTGTTTTTGATGTGGTTATTAAACGAGTTTTTTGCCTCAGAAAGAATGTGGACATAGCCGTTTCTTGCGTCGTTAAATGCTTGACGGTTTTCTTGACTGAGATTGTGTATAAGCGTTTTGTGCGCTTTGACCTTTCCAAGTCTGGCCTTGTCACAGGATTTAGAGAACCAGTGCTTTTGAGTGGCTGAAAAGGTTTTCTGTGCACGTGTAATAAATAATTCCATGACAGCTTGGATAATTTTGGTGACGTTTTGTGAGATATCAGAGGGGTCAGGATGACAGAAGCAGACAGACGCCCATGGAAATGAAGAAAAGTAATCCCGCATTTCGTCCCAGTTCGCGGAGTTGTAGTGCCAAACGATATGTGGGTGTGATGACTGTGTGACCCCGGGTTGCATTGCGCATGAAGTAGTGACCATGCCGTAGTCTGAGCGAACAAGGGGGCGGTGACTGATGTCTTATAGCATTCAGGTTTTGTAGTACGAAGGAGATCCAAGGGATTTGAGCTGTGTGTTGGGATGCGAGAAAAGTAAGTAGGTTGCTGAACCATATTGGCTAAAGAATTGCTGACTGCAAAGGCCTCCGCTGCACTCCCTTGTGGATCGGTTTTTGAAGATCCTAGCCATTTGTTATTATGGACATTGAAGTCACCAAGAATAGTGACCTCGGAGGAAGGATATTCAGAAATCAGGTGGTCGGTTTTTTTCAGAAAGGTAGTCGAAGAAGAAACCAAAGAAAGGTAATCAAAGAAGAAACCAAAGAAGAAATGAGAAAAAGAGATGAAGAAGCCAGAAAAAGAGACGAAGAAGCCAAAGAAGAAAAAAGAGAAAGAGACGAAGAGACAAGAGAGGAACTGGGAAAAAGACACGAAGAAGTCAAAGAAGAAATGAGAAAGAGATAAAGAGGCCAGAAAAGAAGTATGATAACCTAGCCAAGGGAAACTTCAGACTCGAAGATAACCACGTAAGAATTAAGGTTCACACATTTGATGGCTCAGTCCCATGGGGTATTTATCTACGCCAGTTCGAAGCCGCTGCTACAGCAAATGGTTGGGGCGAGAGAGAGAGAAAGCGACCGCGTTAATAGTAGCTCTCAGAGGAGATGCCCTCGACGTGCTTCAAGGAATTCCTAGGGAAGAACCACTGAGTCTTGACAGCGTTAGACATCAATTAGAGATGAGGTTTGGCGACCAGCATTTACAGCAGTTGTATCGATTGCAATTGAAAAATAAATATCGGGCGAAAGTCTCGCCATCCTCAGCGCCTGTTGCGTGTCGGTATCCCTGATGCCGTCAATAAAAGTTTGCAGCGACAGCTGGTTTAAAAACTCCATCGGAGCTATGGGGTAGGCTAATCGCGTCAGTCTGACAACGTCGGCGTGATGTTGGAGATGTTCTGTTAGTCAAAAAATCCAGAACCACGTAGAACGGAACAATATATATATATATATATATATATATATATATATATATATATATATATATATATATATATATATATATATATATATATATATATATATATATATATATATATATATATATATATATATATATATAGGCACGTCATTGAATTCATCTAAGTATCCACGGCTTGCTCTACATATGGACACTCGATCATTGTTTTTTTTTTTTGGAATATGGAGTGGAGAATGCTGCATAAACCCCGATAAATGTTCAGCAGTCCTATTTTCCAAGAGGGACACACCCCTGACGAAAACGTATCATTAGACAGCCCCTTCTTTAAAATACAATCATTTTTTTACTTTGTGAAATCTGGCTTTCTTGTTGGGACACTTAAGTTTTTAGCTTCTTAATTGCCACCTACTATTAATGCGGTTTCTACGTCTAGTTATAAATATAATAGTTTTTTTTCGTATTGTAAACAAAAAGCGCACTCCTTTCAATCAAACGTTTGCTAATAGAATGTCTGTTTTCCTTCATGGTCAACGTCTCGTAAGTTAACCTTACGTAATATATTATAATGAATTCATCATCTATTCTAGATTCACGCATAATTAAATGCTGACTTTATTTTGTTATCCATTAGTTCGGAATTGTTCCTTATGGTGTCTAGAATTTGTCAATTAACTGGCTAATTTTTGTTTCCGCCCGGTAAACATGGGCTAAAAATAATTTGTGTGTCACCAGCCCAAATATTATTCAATAATGTTTTTATTTACATCTTAATTTGAATATGTTAAGGTTGTAATTTAGCATTTTTTTGTTAATGGTAATTAATAAACGAAAATTAGAATAATTTATCAGAATACACAACGTAATATGTATGTATGTAGTTTTTTTGTTTTTTTTTAATATATCAACAACACACCACGAGCGCTTACAGCATAAATACTATCGTACCGTGGGTGTCGACAAGGAGGAAAGAGGCAACTTGTTAATTCTGGACTTGAAGGTTTGGAGGTTCGGAGGAGTAGGAAAAACATGTGCCGGCAAGGAATTCCATAACTTGGAAGTCTCCGGGATAAAAGAGGGGGCATAACAAGATGTTCTATGTCTGGTAACCTGGACAGTAAAAGGGTGCATTCGCTCTGTTCCCCTGGAAGATCTGTTGGGGGCAGCAAGAGGAGGAACTATAGAAGAAAGCTCCTCTGAGCAGTTCCCGTGCAGATATCTATAAAAGAAAGAGAGGTCACCAACAGCACGTCGGTGGACAAAGGATGGCAGCCTTTGGGTGAGGATAGGGTCACCGATGAGACGTATAGCTCTCTTCTGAATGGAGTCCAGGATAGCAAGTGTAGAAGCGCAGCGGCACCCCAGATGTGGGAGCAGTATTCGAGGTTTGGCCTTATTTGTGAAGTATATAAGGTATAGAGATTAGCTGGTGAAAAGTATTTGCAAACCCGGAAGAGGAAACCTAATTTCTTAGCAGCCGCTTCTGCAATTGATGCGACATGTTAGTGCCAATTGAGATTTCGATCCACATAAATGCCAACAAGTAAAAAGGACTCATTACTTTGAATAACTTGGTTGTTCATTGTGATGGGTCTAGGGCTGGTTTATCTCTTATGAGATAGAAATGAAGACTGAGATTTGGTGGAGTTGAATTGTATAAAATTTCTACTTCCCCATTCTAATATTTTTTGGAGATCCACAGAGACAGAACCCTCCATGAATCTGCGATCCTCATCTAATTGGGCTAAAGAGACAGGCTTAGAATATTGTATATTTGAGTGGATGGTGCTGTCGTCTGCGTAACTGTGAACTGGGTTGGATGTGCTATAGAGGAGGTCATTGATGTGGAGAAAAAACAAAATATGGGTTAAAGCTGAACCTTGAGGGACTCCTGCATTAATTGGATACAGTTTAGAGGAATGGCCATCCATGACAACAGAAATGCTATATATATATATATATATATATATATATATATATATATATATATATATATATATATATATATATATATATATATATATATATATATATATATATATATATATATATATTTACAAAGCCTTAAGATTCAGCTTCAACCATCATTGTCCTTCATTTTACTAAAATATTTTCAGACAATGCATTACAAATAGACCCTCTTTCTGATGATTGGGCAGTAGTTTCAGCTATAGAGTTTATGGTTTAATAGTCTATATTTTAGCAAATTTTCGTAGAAAAAATTCGTTATTGAGAAGACCGCGACTTTAAAAAGATTTCTTCAAATGAGCGCGAACTAGAAACCCACATACGGGGTCAGTTTCAGTTTTTGTCTGTTTACACATATACAGGGTGACGCTTTTCTACGGCAAAGCTCAATATATCCGTTATCATACAAGATATGACAAAAAAGTATATACCTTATTTATCGGGTATCTCGAGCTGCATCTTATAAACTTATTTCATATCCATAAGTCGTTGGTGATACACACTTTTTTTTTAAATAGAACACCCCCTTATTTTATTGCATTTTTGTCTTTTCCAGCGAATTATAATCCATGTTTGTAGAGAAAAAAAATGATATCGTTAATCGTTTTTGAGTTATTTCAATTGTTTTGCAACTTTTCACGGTTTTGGCACTTATTTCAAACACATATCACAAATTGTGAAACGGCATTTTTATCAATAGATAGGGGAGCCCTATGAAAATGACGCATTAAGAGAGCTTTTTCTTGTATTACTCGTCGAAAAAATCGAGCTGCCGTATACGCGCACGCTCAAATAGTGGCTGAATTTTAGTGTTTCTGTGGAACTTATTTTTGTAAGATTTTTATATGTTGGTAATTAATAATAAATGTTTAGTAAGTTATTGTAAAAAAAGAGTTGACGAATTTTTGTGAAAAATATAAGCAATTTCTGTAAAAAAAGGTGATTTTCTGTAAAAGAAGTTTTTGCAATTTTTCACATTTTTTTTCCAATATTGGTTCTAAAGCGGTTTGTGAATAATTATATCCTGGCAGCTGTGTAAACAGCTTAAAGAGGTTCGTTGGGCAGGAAAATCGGACTAGTTTTTTCTGGAACTTTTAAAGTTTATTTTTGGAAAATGTTTGTACTTTTTGGGTTGATTTTGAATTGAGGGTGTCACACGGCGCATCCTAAACTGCGCAGCCAAGATATGAAACAGTAACGTTAATACCGTATACAGTGTTGTCGGGTTGTACTTTTTTTAATTGAATAAGATGTAATAAATATTTTATACTTTTTAATATATTTTTGGCTGTATCAAATACATCTAAAAATAGGTCCAACAGCATCTACAAATAATGTAAAAAAAAACATAATATTGTTACATTTAAGTGTATATTTGTTAAATTTGTAGAGAACCATCCGAACGCTTTTTAGTGAATTTTCTTCGAAAAAATCCACTATTGGAGAGATTCCGACTTTTGAATTTAAAAAAAAAGAGCGTGAACTAGGACCCATAACCGGGGTCAGTTGCAATTTTTATATGTATCACAGCGATAAGTCAAAAAATAATATGCCGATTTCGATCAAGTTTGGCATGTGCCTTCCTTTTGTAAGTGACTTGGATAAGTTCGTTAGCCAGGAAAATCGGAACCGGTATTCCGGGAAAATTTTGTTTTCTATCGAAAAAAATGTTCTCAAAAAATAAAACAGCTGTGGTAGACAAATTTGAT
The DNA here is from genome assembly GCA_964006375.1 of Tillus elongatus. NCBI lineage: Eukaryota > Metazoa > Arthropoda > Insecta > Coleoptera > Cleridae > Tillus > Tillus elongatus. Next base: position 301,391,954 of record OZ023262.1, read on the forward strand.
AGGTAGGTTTGTGAGATAAAGAGTAGACTATAAACTAACATTTTTATTTCTATGTTACAAGCAAAAAGTTCAAAAAAAAATATTTTGTGCCAGATTATTTCTATCAAAATTCACTACCATAACGCACTTGCTGCGCCAAGACTTTTAGGAAAAACTTTTCAGTAACATGCTTAGAAATCCCCCCCCCCCCCCCCCATGCACAAATCACAAGAAAAATTCGTTAATTTGCATGCTGATGACCTCCTGGACAGTTTGAGATGAAACGACTGCTGATACATAAAGTTTGGTATCTTGCATGTACGGTGACAGTAATGTTAGCTTTTGTTCGCTTGCCTTTACCGAGTTATTGACATGTCAAGTTTTTAACACATTACATATTTTAAACAATTTCTCAGCAGCTGATAGATAAAGTTTTGTATCTCGCACGTACGCTGACACTATTCTTACATTTTGTTCTCTTGCGTTTGCCGAGTTATTTACATGTAAAGTTTTTTACACATTACATACCTTAAACAATTTCTCAGCTGTTGATACATAAAGTTTGGTATCTCGCACGTAGGCTGACACTATTCTTACCTTTTATTTTTCTTGCGTTTGCCGAGTTATTTACATGTAAAGTTTTTTACACATTACATACCTTAAACAATTTCTCAGCTGTTGATACATAAAGTTTGGTATCTCGCACGTAGGCTGACACTATTCTTACCTTTTATTTTCTTGCGTTTGCCGAGTTATTTACATGTAAAGTTTTTTACACATTACATACCTTAAACAATTTCTCAGCTGTTGATACATAAAGTTTGGTATCTCGCACGTACGCTGACACTATTCTTACCTTTTGTTCTCTTGCGTTTGCCGAGTTATTTACATGTAAAGTTTTTTACACATTACATACCTTAAACAATTTCTCAGCTGTTGATACATAAAGTTTGATATCTCGTACGTACGCTGACACTATTCTTACCTTTTGTTCTCTTGCGTTTGCCGAGTTATTTACATGTAAAGTTTTTTACACATTACACACTTTAAACAATTTATCAGCTGCTGGTAGATAAAGTTTGGTATCTCGCACGTACGCTGACACTATTCTCACCTATTGTTCTCTTGCCTTTGCCGAGTTATTTACATGTAAAGTTTTTAACAGCTTACATACTTTTTAAACAATTTCTCAGTACGGTTCTGTTCGGTGACACCCCTTCCCCTCCTAAACATTACATTTGACATACAATTCTCTTTGGCCTTGGGAATCCCTGGAATATTCTGGACACATGGACAATTGCCTTCTACTGCCAAGTTATCACTTCGCTTTTAGTAGACCGCTAGTACAGGTACCCGTTTAGATGGTTTATTATATATATATATATATATATATATATATATATATATATATATATATATATATATATATATATATATATATATATATATATATCTGTGTTCACACACGTTATTTCTTAAATTGTGCCTAGCTTACCTTGTTCTCTTAATGAACATCAGTTTTGTAGTGGTTTAAGCGTACATGTGTCGCTGGTTCCTGGTTTGTGCCAATGTTATTTGTTTTCTACATTGTTTTTGCAATGAAGGGTCTGCTTCGCTGGGGGATTCTTCTTTCCCTCTCGCATGCATACAACCTACCCTCGTTGCGTAAACCACAAGTCAAATTCCCTGAGAGCAGCCCTCAAAAAAGTAACAGGTGCTGGGGCGAATAGGGGTGCTGTGCGGGGAGGCAGGGTTAAAGGGGATATGGCTTTTATATGTGAAAAAGGCCGCTTTAAGCCGTTTTCTTAGCATTTTCTGCTCATATTACGTTTTTACTACCTACCCCGCCCGGCAACCCTATTTACTCCTGGTCCCGTCTCTTCCTTGTGGGGTATGAACAAGAAAATTTTCTTGTCGTTTGTGCATCCAGGGAAGGAGGTCTAAGCATGTTTCCGAAAAGATGTTACAAAAAAACGTCCAGAAGAAACTAACGACACATGCATGCCTAAACCACTACAACACAAATGGCCATTAACAGAACAAGGTAAACAATGCTTAATTTCAGAAATAATGTCTGTGAACACTTGAATATACAGGAAACCGTCTAAACGAGTACACTTACAAGCGGTGTAGTAAACTGAAAGCGAAGTGATAAATTGACAGTAGAAGCCAATATTTCATGTGTCTAGGATATTCTCGGGATTCCCAAAGTCAATGTGAACCTTATGTCGAATGTAATGTTTAGGAGGGGAAGGAGGTGCCACGGAACAGGACCGTACTGAGAAATTGTTTAAAAAGGTATGTAATGTGTGAAAACTTTAAATGTAAATAACTCGGCAAAGACCAGAGAACAAACGGTAAGAATAGTGGACACGAGACCGACGGCTTTACGCCCCCTCCGAAGGGCGGAACGTGCAGACATTCAACTTGCTCAAATACAATGCCAGAACCTCGGTTGATGTTAGTTTTACAGTTTGTACTGAAAAAGTGAAAGGAGTACCCTGGGATCGAACACAGTACCTTTCGGTTCAGAGGCACACGTTCTTACCCCTAAACCACCAAGGTTCGTGAATTTTGATAGAAATAATCTGGCACAAAATATTTTTTTTTGAACTTTTAGCTTGTAACATAGAAATAAAAATGTTAGTTTATAGTCTACTTCTTATCTCACAAACCTACCTACCAAATTTGGTTGCTACAGCTGTTTTATTTTTTGAGAATTTTTTTTTCGATAGAAAACAAAATTTTCCCGGAATACCAGTTCCGATTTTCCTGGCTAACGAACTTATCCAAGTCACTTACAAAAGGGAAGGCACATGCCAAACTTTATTGAAATCGGCGTATTATTTTTTGTCTTATCGCTGTGATATATATATATATATATATATATATATATATATATATATATATATATATATATATATATATATATATATATATATAATATATATATAAACTTATAAAAATTGAAACTGACCCCGGATGTGGGTTCTAGGGGTCATAGTTCGCGCTCATTTAATATTTTTTTATAAAACTCAAAAGTCGGGATCGCCCCAATAGTGGATTTTCTCGAAGAAAATTCACTAAAAAGCATTCGGCTGGTTCTCTGCAAATTTAACCAGTAAACACTTAAATGTAACAATATTGTGTTTTTTTACATTTTTTGTAGATGCTGTTGGACCTATTTTTAGATTTATTTGATACAGGCAAAAATATATTAAAAAGTATAAAATATTTATTAGATCTTATTAAATGAAAGAACTACAACCCGACAACACTGTATACGGTATTAACGTTTCTGTTTCATATCTTGGCTGCGCAGTTTAGGATGCGCCGTGTGACACCCTCAATTCAAAATCAACCACTTTTTGAAACAACAAAGCTATTTTAATAATGAAATACGGTAGATTGTTACTAATATATAGGTTATACTGCCAACCAAATGTCCTTTTAAAAACAAGGCATATTTGACATTATTTACGAAAATCGCTACCATAACGCACTTGCTGCGTCCAGACTTTTTTTTAATTTTGTATAAAGCATGTCTAATTTCACTTAATAAGGTATAGAAATAATAATGATACCTAATTGTAATACATTTTTCTATCAGCGAAAAAACATTGCATTTGTACGGCCAGAAAATGCCATTATTACGATACTGTAATGCATATTTAATTTGCTAAGTAAACACGTCCGACTAACAAATCACACTTCAAGCTGGAACTATATATTTCTATTTTCTTTTATATTAAATTTCGTATTAAACTGTTTAAGATCAGCTACTTATTAAGTTATTTTGTGTTTGTGAAAAATTAGAGGAACAATGACTAGAATTTTTAGTAGCAACTGCAAGGTCACGCACGAACAGATAGCTTTGATTTTTCTACTATTTTATCTTGTGTTTACCTATTTCTGTAGAGAACTGGTGACGTCCCACAAATATCGTGTCACGCCAACTGAATTTAAGATTCTTGCCAGCTTGTTTTTAGAATAATGATGAAATTACAAGAAATACAGAAAGCACTAAATTTACGGGACAACGGTACAGGTAACTGAAAGCAAACCAACTTTACAACACCAAAAAAAAATCACACTGATGTAAATTATTTATTACTTAAAGAAATTATAATGAATGGACATTCACCGTGCATGATGACCTATGTTATAGACAATAATTATTTATTCATATCTATGAACAATTACGTAACTGATCAAACTGAAACATTATAATATTCACTTTTTATTGGTTTTAACAATCAAATTTCCTAGATCAAATCCTGGCGCGAGTTAACCACAGATAGGAACACCTCATTACACTAACAATAACTTATCACTTATGTTATTTTGATTACCTCACACCTGTTTTATTTTTTTACAATTAGTGGGCCGACGTTATCACCAGTTTGCTTGTTGTGTTCTCCGTGGGAACCATCACAGTAAGGCCAGTTCTTTGTTTTCCAACACCTGCAGAAGACGGCTTTGTCGGCGATGTCTTCCACGTCTACTGTATCGACAACTTTTGGATTGCTTTTGTGTATTTTCGTGTTAACGAGGCCCTGGCCACAAACCTGACATCTTGCCTTTGGACAGAAGGCTCGGTATGCTGTATAGGTTAGGCCAGCCGCTACAGCGGTAGGTGGAATTAATGCCAGCCAATCTTTGAAACCTAATTTGAACCAGCCGCCTAAGGAATCCGGGATAGGAAGACTGGATAGATAATTTGGCACTGTATCTTTTACTATAACGGCCACAATCTTCATTTTAAAACGATTTCAATAACAATCATTCGCGAATCGCGTTTAGCATGTACTGTGAATCGGTCATGTACAGTCGCAGGTCGCAGGCGCAGAGGAACAAGGAAATGTGCGCTAGATGGTAGGACAGAGTCGTACTCGACGATATTTGACGGAGGATACATACCGGGGCAACACAATTATTATATTTCTTGAATATGTTGACAGTTTACAATAAGTTGACAATTATTTTGACGTTCAAAACATTTAGATGTATGACATAAAGGGCACGTGTTTAGAATAATTTACCAAATAGTTTGGTACGAGTACATTAAGTTAGTAAACCCAAGTACTTGTGCAGTTGAGGCCGGTGAACCGGCAGAGTCGTCGCGCACTAGAATTTCGTCGTTGGCGTTCACGCGCTGTTGCCACATCCTTCTCGTAGTAGAAGGAGATGCTGCCTGACCTGACCTGACCTACAATGTAGGACAGGTCAGGTCAAGTCAGGCAGCCCTCTCGTAGTAGAAGGAGAGGGCTGCCTGACCTGACCTGACCTACAATGTAGGTCAGGAAGGTCAAGTCAGGCAGCCCTCTCCTTCTACTACGGATGTGGCAACAGCGCGTGAACTCCAACGTTCGCGGGCATCAACTGCAGAATTACCCTCTTTTGTATTGAAATTCAATGATTATTGTTGCACTAATTTGGTGAAAGATAATAAGTATCTGCGAAACCAGATGATAAAAGTCTGGACGCAGCAAGTGCGTTAGGTAGTGAATTTTCATAAAAATGTTTTTAATAGCAAACATGTGTTTTTTTTTTAAGAAAGCGGGCATCAAATTCGGTTACCAATATAACCTATATACTAAAAACAATGTGCCATGTTTCATCAAACTAACTTTATTGTTTGAAAATGTACAAAAATTTCCGAAAGTAAACTTGGAGTGTTCCCGAAAAAACTCGTTTCTTGGTTAACCTTATAGATTAATAGCCAATTGAGCTATTTAAATTTGAAGCATTTAATCAAAATTCGCTACCATAACGCACTTGCTGCGTCCCGAATTTCTGTTCTTGCAAACAGGCATTATATTTCGATGGAAAATGCAAAAACGCAATAACAAGGCGTGGTCGATTAAAAAAAAAACAGAAAATTTGTATCACCAACGACTTATAAGCCACCCTGTGATTGCATAAATATTTTTCAAGATGTAGCTCAAGACACCCTATAATTAATGTATACAATTTTTTTGGTATCTTGTATAACAACGGATATATTGAGCTTTATTTATTTTTTACGCAAATTCGACAAAAATTATATACCATTAAACGATAAACTCTATAGCTAAGACTACTGCCAAAGCATCAGAGAAAGGGTTTATTTGAAATGAATTTTCTGGAAATATTTTAGTAAAATGAAGGACAATGACGGTTGAAGCTAGGACTTCAGGGTTTTTAAAACATTCTTCTTGAGACATTTTCTTTCCATAGCTCGTATTAGTTTCAGGTTCTTTGCCTAAATCTTGACAATTTTGACGTTTTATATCGCGACTTTGACGTTTTGAGGAAAACCCCAATTTATTTTTCTTCAAATGCCTATAACTATTTTGTCTTTTTTTGTCTTTTAAACCTACAGAGCTAGATTTTGGGAATTAGTTTACCTATAATGACATAAACCCGCGTACCAAATTTGGTTGCACTTACTTTCTTATTTCCGGAGATATGATTTTTTTTTAAAGAAAGCACAAAATTTTCCGGGAAAAACTGGGCTGATTTTACTGGCTAACGAACTTATTTAAGCCACATGCAAAAGGAAGGTATTCACCAAATTGAATCAAAATCGGCTCGTTATTTTTTGAATTATCGGTGTGATATATATATATATATATATATATATATATATATATATATATATATATATATATATATATATATATATATATACTTGGTTCTCGGGTTGAACCGCGTCCAGAATTTATTACAACTCGACGTTTCAGCTCCTGTTTTGGAGCCATTTTCAAGAGGTAAAGGAAATATGTAAGGACACTCTAAGGCCTCAATCTGCTTTCTTTTAAGAGCTCGATTACGGGGCCTCAATCTGCCTACTCCCCAAATCTCGCTGGAGATCGTCTCTAAAGTCTCAGTGTGTTCAACCCCAGGCCTCAGAGAGGTCTGACAGTTCGTTGCCTGAGACTTTAGAGACTATCTCCATATAACTTATAACAATTGAAACTGACCCCGGATATGTGTTCTAGGGGGCCTAATTAGCGCTCATTTGTACAACATACCATCAAAAAAATCAAATATACTCTTTAGTATCATTCAATTACATTATTCTACATCTGCCTGCAATGCGTTGTACTTCAGAAAAAAGTTGTATAATTATTATTTGCTATTAACTATGATGCAACCCCATCGCATCTGATTATAATACCTATGTAAATTGTAAGCCACATAGTCAAACCTATTTTGTGGGTTGTGACTTATTAAGTCACACCCTAACCTCAAAATTTAACCAGAGCAAGGTGACAGTTTGTGTCTTATGACATATTGAATTTTTGTCTAGAAACTTCTACAGACAATAAGAATATTTGTTCAAATTTACCATAATATAGAGTTTGCTCTACATTGTAGTTTGTCCCTTTGTACTTTGAAGGCAATTTTTTAGTTTAGAAACAGGTATTATTATAATGTAAGATTTTTTTTTATATTTCAACAACACACCACGAGGGCTTACAGTCGACAAGGAGGAAAGAGGCAACTTGTTAATTCTGGACTTGAAGGTTTGGAGGTTCGGAGGAGAAGGAAAAACATGTGCCGGCAAGGAATTCCACAACTTGGAAGTCCTCGGGACGACAGAGCGGGAATAACAAGATGTTCCATGTCTGGTGACCTGGACAGTAAAAGGCTGCATTCGCTCTGTTCCACTCGTAGATCTGTTGGGGGCAGCAGGTGGAGGAACTATGGAAGAAAGCTCATCTGAGCAGTGCCCGTTCAGATATCTATAAAAGAGAGAGAGGTCACAAACGGCACGTCGGTGGGTAAGGGATGGCAGCCCTTGCGTGAGGGTAGGGTAACCGATGAGACGTATGGCTCTCTTCTGAATGGAATCCAGGATAGCGAGTGTAGAAGCGGCAGCGGGACCCCAGATGTGGGAGCAGTATTCGTAAAGTATATAAGGCATAGAGACTGGCTGGTGAAAAGTATTTGCGAGCCCGGAAGAGGAAACATAATTTCTTAGCAGCCGCTTCTGCAATTGATGTGACATGTTGGTGCCAATTGAGATTTCGATCCACAGAAATACCAACAAGTGAAAAGGACTCATTACTTTGAATAGGTCTAGGGCTGGTGTATCTCTTATGAGATAGAAAGCAAGACTGAGATTTGGTGGAGTTGAATTGTACAAGATTTTTACTTCCCCAGTCTAATATTTTTTGGAGATCCACAGAGACAGAACCCTTCATGAGTCTGCGTTCCTCATCTAATTGCGCTAAAGAGACGGGCTTAGAATATTGTATATTTGAATGGAGGGTGCTGTCATCCGCGTAACTGTGAACTGGGTTGGATATACTAGAGAGGAGGTCATTGTTGCGGAGAAGAAACAAAGTAGGGGCTAAAGCTAAACCTTGAGGGACTCCTGCATTAATTGGATACAGTTTAGAGAAATGGTCATCCACGACAACAGAAATGCTCCGGTTGGAGAGGAAATTTGCTGTCTAAGTACAGAGTTTTGGTGGTAGGCCATAGGCTGGAAGTTTTTAAGCAGCGCTGCGTGCCAGACCTGGTCGAATGCTTTGGATATGTCTAGAGCGACAATCGGGGATTCACCGTGTAGTTCCATAGACTTGTTCCAAGAATGGGCGAAAAGGAAAGGAGATCGGCAGTTTATCTGCGCTGACGGAATCCATACTGCCTGTCGTGGTATACTGCATTTTCAAGAAATTTTAGTGATTCGGTGTTTATATACTTTTCCATCACTTTAGAGACGACTGAAAGAAGATAAATAGGCCTGTAGTTGCTAGGAAGCGCTTTGGATCCTTTCTTGGGGACGGGTTGTACTCGAGCAGTTTTCCAGTTACTAGGAAATATGCCTATATTGTAAGATGTCTGAAACAGACGAGTCAGGACAGGAGCAAGTTCTGGTGCGAATTTTTTTGAGAACAATTGCTGGGATCTGAGAGCATTTTTCGTACCTTTCTAGTTTTGAAAATGATATCGGTCATTTTATGCGCGACATTGGGGACTGTTGGTGGTTGAACATTTGGAGGTGGGTTGAGAGTAGAATTGCCGGCGAATAATGAGGCAAAAAGTTCAGCCTTGCCTTACCCTAAATTCATTTCATGAGAATGCCTTTCTGATGAGAGTAGATTATTACAGCTATGTGGAAGCTATGATTTAATTTGTAGCGCAATTTTTTCTAAGTTTTCAGCAGCTCTGATCTGCTTTAAATTATCAGTTAGCCTTCGTGAAACTTCAGGATGTGTGTTCAAAAATAGTGGTACTTGGTCTTGGAATTTTGGCCGTAAACCTTTTCCGTCGCATAAATGACAACTGCCAGACGCTATGGAACGGTTATTTGACAAAAATATTCTGCATACAGAAAGTACCATCTGACAGAATTTGCACTTATCTACCTCAAGTAATCTTCGTATTTTATGAATTTGAGCGGTTGTATGTTAGCTATTGGTTAAGTATCAGGCATTGGCGACTTTACGTTATATATATATATATATATATATATATATATATATATATATATATATATATATATATATATATATCCAGACAGCACAGACGCTTTCTGAGAATATGCCAGGAATGTTTCGAAAGAGTATTCAAACATCCCCGGAACATTCTCACAAGGTACAATATATATATATATATATATATATTCAGAGAATATTCTATGAACATCACAATAGGACATATTCTGTTATACTAATAAGGTTCTTAGAATGTTATTTATAATATTCTTAGGAGCTCCCAGTATGTGCTGAAAATGTTTCACCAACATTCAATGAATCTTCTCAAAATGTTCATACATATATTCATGGGAACATTGCCTTTGTAAAAAGATATACAGGGTGTTTCGCCTAAGAACCGACACAGAGCGGGGCATGTAGGGGAAACTAAAATATGGTGATTTAACACAACTTACCCCGATTTAAGGTGCATCCCTGAGAAGTTATAGGCCTTCAAAGTGGGGTTTTAAATTTCGAAAAAAAAATCAATATCTCAGTAATACTTCAACTTAGAAAAACCAAATTTGGTACACGCTTTGGGTGTTTTCAAGGAAAACCCGAATAACTAAAGACACATATATTATTAATGTTATTTAAAATCATTAAAAATTCAATAGATGCCTGTGAAATTATCATGTTGAAGAATTTCTATAACTTATCGATAGCAATTTTTTTATATCTGTCGTTTGAGTTGTTTGTTTTCTAATAAATTATACTTATTCACACTTTTTTTCTGATTGTCAAATTTGACCTATACATAAGTTTATTGGCAAATATTTAATTTTCGATGATTTTTAGTAAGATTGATATAATATGTTTCTTTACTTATTCTTGTTTTTCTTGAAAACAACAAAGTTTTAGAGTTAAATTCCTCATAAAATGAAATATTTTCTTCAATCCACAAATCTGTTAAAAAATTGTGACATTTTAAGGGTGCATCACCTCTAATCAACCCTTTTAAATGCCTTGATTGAACTCTACCATTGATTAATGCTCTTGGTACACTTAAAACGAGTACTAAACCTGGTTTGTCTAAGTTAAAGTATTACAGAGATATTGATGTGTTTCGAAATTTGAAACCCCACTTTGAAGGCCTATAACTTCTCAGGGGTGCAACTTAAGATAGGGGTAAGTTGCGTTAATTTACCGTATTTTACGCTTACCTACATGCCCTTGCCCTGTGTCAGTTCTTATGCGAAAGACCCTGTATACATTTTTTGAATGAAATTAACAAAATGCAAAGATATGAAATATTGGATTTCTCTTTAAAATGACTGATTTTTCACCATTTAACTGGCCTTTTATATGTTTTCGTATAAGCAAGCCCAACAGGCTAGAATTTGAACTTCAATCACTCACCCTTGTGTAGATTACCATATTGTTTCAGTGGCTACACACACTTGTAAACTCAAGTTTAGATACGTAATAAGTCAACAATTCGAGTATTGCACATTTATTCAGATTAAGTATATACTTATAACAAATACAGAGAAATGTCCAAATAAAATACTAATAAAACAATTAAGATTTCAGTAACATAAAAATCAAATAAATAAAGATACAGTTCTTGGAGTTGCCAGAAAATGTAAGAGCCAAATACAAAGTTTCCAAGATGAATAATCACGGTTACCCCCACTGAAGTAACCTGAAATTTGGCTAGACTATTGATCCTACAGGCTTTCAGTGTGGCATTAAAGGAATTGCATTACGCAATAGTACTTACACCTTTATAGAATACAACTAAATTGGACAGAACATGCCACAAAATGACACTTATTTGCATTTACACAAAACTATAACTAAAAGTCATCGATCAGACCCAGACCTTTTTAACCTTCCCTTGTATGGTTGCTTTCTGCTCTGCTTCCGCGGACTTGATTTTGACTTCTAAAGCGATTTCAATATCCCAATGCCCAATGTTTGTTACCAACAGCATGAATATTCTGGTTGTAAAGGCATACTTTGTTAAAGTGCTTTCGTATCTGATAAATTGCAAGTTTTATTGTACATTCATCTTCCTACTATATGTTCAGGTCCACATTTTCCGCACTTTATAGTGATACTTCTCATAGCATTAACTTCTTCGACAGGAGTAAAAATCCTGACATGTTGCTTAGACAATTCTATAGATTTGCAGTATTCTTGAACTTTTCCAGTCCATCCACACCAAACTGTGGTGGTGGTGGTTTATATTGCATGACTTACGTACTATTGAACATAACACAATTTTTAACTTATATATTATACGAGGTAGGTGTACCTAATTCGTAAGATGATCCAGTCTCAAGCAAAATTGGCGAACCTATCGTCAGTGTGGACTACAGGAGATGCTTTAAAACTTGTTTATTTACTGGGTGCCTGGGTGCGTCTTAGTTCTTGATAACCTCACACCATGTTTTAGTTGTTTCTGTACTCTGGATCTCTGTTTGCAATTACACACTATTCTTCGTGTTCACGTCACATTACTATTTTTAATTAAGTATGTTAGAATAGAACCTTATACAACGTTGACCACAGACAATTCATTTTGGCATTACTTTTTATTTACGTCTAGCGGCCATCTTGCCACCCTCCCTTCCCGGCGGCATGGACATGCGCTCTATGCCTAAAGAATGGATTGCCTAAATATACAATTTCGGATGTGTTTACCATAGACATGTAACAGAATCAAACATGCAAAATAGTTACTATTATAATAGTCACCACTATACTTATACCGTAATCATCATCTATCTTTTTCATTAAATTTTGAAGTTATATAATATTATAAGGACATCTCAAGCACCTTCAGAGCGAATATTCGGTATAATAATCTATTCAAATATTCTCAGTATATTGATGAAGAATTTTCTTAAGATGTGATTGAATGAATGTACTCAGAATATTCAAGATCGAAGTTTGAAATTCCATAAATGTTATTAGAACATTCCGAAACAAATATTCTGAAAAAGAATGTGAACATTGTGAGAACATTCTGACAATATATTGTGCTGTATGGGTTCTTTTCACTTATTAAAAAAATGTTTCTTGATAATTACTCAGAAAATCACGAAATGAAATAGTTTGTAATGGACTTAAAAAATTCTGTATGTAACAGTTCTTGTAATATGTTTTTAAACTATAATAACGACATATAAATCGCGGTGCTTAATATTTTTTTACGAACAAAGCAAAAAATAATAAGGTACTCACTCATTCAACAAAACACGAAAGTACGAGAGATATTTTATAGTTAGCTACAGATGTGTAACGAACCGTTAGTTACTGAAAACAGCGTGGCAACTGATTTCGGATAATGACGTTGTAATTTCAAATAACAGGTTCCAGTTCCTGTGAAAAATCACACGATAAACATGAAAGAAAACACAGGATATACACTAACTTAGGCCAAGAGGGAAATGATAATATTAAATATTAGTTATGTTGTTGTCCGGTGATCTATGCATCATGGACAGAAGACAAAGAATATAGTAATGCACAAAATCACTATCTGTAACGTAAAACACGTGCTGTTTAATTGTGGTTCTTTTTTTTACAGGAATAATTATTCCAAGTAGAGTTTTGTATCATTGCATTTCCTCAAAGTAGTTATTTTATAACTTTATAGGAAATGTGATGGATGCAATTATTGATTTACTCAGTATTATGCTTAGTAACATTACAGTTGTCATAGTAATATCCAAGGTGACTAGATTAGCAAGTTACTTTTATAGATAATATAAATTAAACATTATAATAATTGTTGTTACGGAAATCTAGGTATATGGGTAGCTCACAGCCACTATACAGCTGTCCCAAAATTGACGCCCGTACTTTTGCCACTTTATTCAGGAGACTGAAACAAATCGAAAATTACGAGTGAAAAAATAGCCGATTGTCATTTGTTATTGAGTCATTGATAAACATGTGAAAAATAATTGACAATTGCACCGAAACTATTTAATCGTTGCCTAAGTTAAGCATAGCTGTGACTGTGACATTTTACATTTCAATTATCATTAACAACGTCGACGTCATACCCGAACTAAACCACACTTAAGAAGCCTCAGTGCAATTGTCAATAAGTTTTATAAAAATGTATCTTAAATTAGCTCTGAAGCATAATATAATAATTATTATAGGGTTGCTATAGTGACGTACAAATGCACGAACTGTTCTGCTATATTAAAACGGATATAAGGCTAGATGCATTCTCGCAACAATTAGAACCGTAGACCGGTTTCGCTCTCATTAGAGCTCTTTAGTACGGCATACTAATTGTAGCAAAAATACACCTATAAAGTATAAAGTAATACGTCTATAGTAGCCAGCCTTTCAACACTAAGCGAGTGGTGGACGTGCCGCCACCTACTTAGTGTTGAAAGGCTGGCTACTATAGCCGTATTATTTTATAGGTGTATTTTTGCTACAATTAGTATGCCGTACTACTACCTACTAGGTGGCGGGACGTCCACCACTCACTTAGTGTTGAAAGGCTGGCTACTATAGCCGTATTACTTTATAGGTGTATTTTTGCTGCAATTAGTATGCTGAAGAGCTCTAATGAGAGCGAAACCGGTCTACGGCTCTAATTGTTACGAGAATGCATCTAGCCTTACATACTTTGTCCCTATATTAGGGTAGAAATGGGCCAGGGCTAACAATTTACTAAATTGTTAGTCAGTTGTATACAGTCTCTATTTTTTTTTAACACTTTGTGTTATTTGGAGCCGACGTGACAACATACTACTTGGTTCCGCAACTAGGTGGCGGCACGTCCATCACTCACTTAGTGTTAAAACGGATATGTCAAATTTACAAGTATCATTTTCGTCATTTATCTGAGTTTCAAACGGAACGAGACTACTCTAAGCGCAAATACGTCGATATGTTGTAAATATTAGGCGTCTTTAATGATAATGCAACTGCTGCGGCAAGGGCACACGTGAAAAATTATCCAAATCGCTGGCACCCCGACGCAAAAACTATACGACGGGTGGAACAAAGATTACCGGAGGCAGGTAATTTAGTAGAGTTGTTAAGGTAGCCTGTTCCTGAACTTTCTAAAATAACTGAACAACCACTGTTCTTCCAGGCCTAACTAAATCTGCGTGTTCAGTGGCTTAGTGCTCGTGCTCACTGATGCTGACTCTCCAGCCTCTGCCGTTCTCTTAGAATAAGGACTAGCAACTAAACTTGGTTAATTCGGTTCGAAATTGCCAGTGTTATATGCGTAACGGTATAATATTCCACAAGCGATAAATTGTTGATTGGTGATTGACAAATAATTAAATAAAATCAGTAAAATCAAATACGATATAATGACAATACAGGATACTTTGGCTGATTTCGTGTTTCAAGAATATCAGCGCCCCTAGTGGATAGTACTGATGTTACGTCGTTCGAGAACGTGTAACACTAGCAATTTCTGGTGTTTAACTGTGTATAATTAAGTTTGAGCTGTGTTTTTTACAATTAATGTTAGTGGTTGGGTGTGTGCAATCTATAATTGTTCGAATTATAACGTGCTAAACCTATCAAAGACATTTGATGGGTTTCCAAAGGATGGCGAAACGTGAATATGATTTGAAGCAGAAGACAAATTCAGAATAACTTTTATGCCAATATGTACAGTTCGCAGAAGATCATTTATTGTGTAATGTTTACCATCATGTATACCTATTTATAGATAAACTTCGTAAACTGGTGGTTGAGAGGCTTCAATCATAACTTGTCTTCCAGTGCATCAAAAAAATCTCGGGACGCAGCAAGTGCGTTATGGTAGTGAATTTTCATAAAACTATTTATTAATAGCAATAATGTGTGTTTTTTTAAGAAAGCAGGCATCAAATTTGGTTACCAGTATAATCTATATAGTAAAAACAATGTGCCATGTTTCATCAAAATAACTTTATTGTTTGAAAATGTAAAAAAAATTCCGAAAGTAAACTTAAAGTGTTCCCGAAAAAACTCGTTTTTTGGTCAACCTTATAGGTTAATAGCAAATTGAGCTATTCAAATATAAGGCATTTGACCAAATTCGCTACCATAACGCACTTACTGCGTCCAGAATTTTTGTTCTTACAAACATGCATTATATTTCGATGGAAAATGCAAAAATGCAATAACATAAGGCGTGTTTGATTAAAAAAAAAAATTGTATCACCAACGACTTATGGGCCACCCTTTGATTGTAGAAATAATTTTTTAAGATGTAGTTTAAGACACCCTATAATTAATATATACAATTTTTTTTCATATCTGGTATAATAACATATATTGAGCTTTATTGATTTTTTTTACGAAAATTCTACAAAAATTATATACTATTAACGATAAACTCTATAGTTAAGACTACTGCCAAGCGTCAGAGAAGGGGTCTATTTGAAATGAATTTTCTGGAAACATTTCATTAAAATGAAGGACAATGACGGTTGAAACTAAGACTTCAGGGTTTGTAAAACATTCTTCTTGAGACATTTTATTTCCATAGCCCGTATTAGATTCAAGTTCTTTTCCTAAATGTTGCCAATTTTGACGTTTAAATCGCAACTTTGACGTTTTGTGAAAAACCCCAATTTATTTTTGTTTAAATGCCTATAACTTTTTTGTCTTTTGACCTACAGAGCTAAATTTTGATAGGTAACTTGCCTATAATGATATAAACCCGCGTATAAAATTTGGTTGCCCTTACTTTGTTACTGGGTTCCGGGGGTCCTAAATAGCCCTCATTTGAAGAAATTTTTTCAAAATTCGAAAGTCGAGATCTCCTCATTAGTGAATTTTTTTAAAGAAAATCCACTAAAAGTAATATGAAGGCAAAAAAAGTTTTGCATTAATAATAAATGGTATAAGAAAACTGTTTTTCTATATTCTTCTGTGTCCTTTTTTATTTCAGTATGGCATAAATTGTCACATTTTTTCACATTTTAAATTATTTTACTTGGTTAAGGCTTTTAAGTATCTTTCCAAGACAAATTTTTAAAGAGACAGTAGAAATAGCAGATCCAGCCCTATAATAGATTTATTTACGGAAGAAAGAGTTAGTCTGACCTTTCTTTTGCACAATTTCTTAATTATGTACTAAGTATATCAGTTACATATTTTAAAATATTAGATTAATAAGACAGTTTTCATGTAGAGATATAACAAATTGAGTACTGTGCTACCATTTATACCTAGAACAATTATTTATTGGTAAGTACAGATTGTAACTTAATATCCTCAGAAACAGCTTTCAGTATATTCCTATACATACCCTTGAAATAGTAGTTTAACCACGGTTTCAAGATAGTACTTTAAATTATGATGAAATAAGATTATGAGTAAGAGAAATTTGCAGAATTATTCATGCTGAATTCATTTAGGTTTTAAGCTGATTGTTGATACAAATTTTATTTATAACTGTATAATCAGAAAATTTTCACTGTTTTGTCATGTACAAGTTTCTATATTCATCTATAATAAACCAATTGTCTAAATTAAGAATATGCAGGTAAATAAACAATTAAAATTACCCGCTCAGTTGTCAGTACTTCACGCGAGGTGGCGCTAGTGTACTTGTCACAAATATCACAAATGCTAAACCATAGGAGTGTCCCGTATTGTCATTATATAGTATTTGGTAAAATCATGCAAGCACGGAATTTAAAAAAAAAACGTGCAGAGTTGCACATCCAACACATTGTCAGTGGTACATTTACATAGATATACATTATTTCATTAATTTTAAATAGATTATTTAGCTTGAAAAAAAAAGCAAAAGGATAAAATTAAAATTTTAGTAATGGAAATGATGGTGTGTCTGGGTTTGAGCAGAGGAGAGATAAGTGAACACTTATTTCTAGGCATCTAATGCATTTATGCTACGATCTAAACAAAAGAATAGATGAACAGGTCTGCGGCCTACGGAACATGTTCTTGGATAAGAACCGAACTGTTCAAGCTTGTTAAGCAATTTCAACTGTTCTTTAACAACTCTATAATTCAGATGCACGAAGAAATAAAGGTGGACGCCATCACTAACCATCAATTAAAAAGAGCAAATTCTTGAATATGTTCAGAGGGAACCAAGTACAAGCCTTTGGACTACATCATCCAAAACTCATTTTGGAAAGAATACAATTCACAGATTATTAAGGGAAAATGGTATCTATCCATTTAGGCTTGAAAAGGTTCATGTTCTGTATGATGGGGATCGGGAACTTCGGGTAAATTTTTGTAGATGGTTGGTGCAAAGTATAAAATGTGATTCACATTTTATTAAGGAGATTATCTGGAGTGATGGATCCACATTTACTGAAACGGATATCATAAATACTCATAACTTACATGAATGGAGACAAGAAAACCCTCACTTCACATGCAAAAGATATTTTCAAAGGCGATGATCCTTAAACATTTAGGCTTAATTGTTACATAACAATGTAATTAGTCCACGCATTCTACCTGACAAACTTAATTCATTCATGTACTTTAAATTACTTAAAATGATGAAGCTCTTTACTGCATAAGTTGAATTATTGCTTCCAACATGATGGTGCCCCGGCCCATTATGAGATACAAGTGAGGAATTTTCCGAATCTCAATTTCTCTGAGAGGTGTATTGAATGAGGTGGAACAATACCATGGCCCCTAGATCACCCGATCATAATCGATTGGATTTTTCTGCGGCTTTTTGAAGGAAAGTTTATAACGAACCTGTTGTCAATAAAGAAGATGTAGTAGCGCTTATTCCTGCTGTTGTGACATTCGTAGATGAAATCGCCCGATTCTCTGCCGTAGAGTAGAAGGAGATTTGTTTAAACATCTGTGGTAACAGGTCATTGTTTTGATAAATATATCAATTCGATTGCAACATTAAATTATGAAATATTGAACGTGCGTTTTTTATCAATAACTCGATAACAAATAACAATCGAATTTTCGGTTTATTTTATTCTCCTGAATAAAGTCCTAGAAGCACGGATGTCAATTTTGGGACACCTGTATTTGTCATGTTATATGGGCGCTGGAATTTTTAAGTCTGAATACACAATTATGTGCGTAATTACATTTCTACTAAGTAATGAGGTAGTTAAAAGTGATTACAAACTGACCTATGGCATAAAATTACTCGTTTGTTAATTTAAATATATAACTACCTGAAATAGCCAGAATTTGTAGACTTCGCACAAAAAGCATTACAGTAAGTATGGAAATTATTCCATCTTATTATTAATTTAATTTTCGCCATACAATTCTTTTTTTAAGTTTGTGAAACTATTATGTATTTGTGCCAAGAAAATCAAGATTTGCACCGTCAAATACTTCCTTATATTATCTTACTTTACATTGCACACTGAACTGTTAGAAATGCACTTATTGAACATATTGGATGGTGAAGGCATAACACTCGCAGAAATTAAATGTGTCGGCTGGAATAGTTGATAGAAGAATAGTAAGGCCTTTCTTCTTTGAAATGACCCTTTCCAAACGACACTGTATATATATATATATATATATATATATATATATATATATATATATATATATATATATATATATATATATATATATATATATATATATATATATATATGTATAAAACTAGCGAGCGAAAAAAACAACTAATCCCCTGGCTAGTACCACGACAAGCATTGAATTACATCGATCGCTAGCCCCCATCACTACAGTCCTGCCGGGACTTGCGGTAAGAGGTATAGCAGGAGTGCATGATACACATACCGGTTTCGTCCTCCTTTGGTCTTTTCAGTATGCCATACCTGCACACCAACAAACCGGCATTCAGGCAGGCACTGCCATCTAATGCAGTGGAGATTTGCGCGAAGCGTCATCTCTTGTTTTGGTTTTGTGACGGTTCTAGGAGCGCCATCTCCGGTCTTGTGACGGTTGTAGCTGCTGTGGAAGCCTAGAGCCGTCACAAAACACACACATACACAGATATATATATATATATATATATATATATATATATATATATATATATATATATATATATATATAGGGTGAACCATTTACCAAAATTTAGGTCTGTAAGTTTAAAGACAAAAAAGGTATAGGCATTTAAAGAAAAAAAAATTGGGATTTCCCTCAAGACGTAAAAGGCGCGATTTGATACGTCAAAATTTAGACAAAGAACCTGAAAGAAATACGGATAAAAAGTGTTCTGCAAACACTTAAGTTTCAACTTCAACCATCATTGCCCTTCATTTTAATAAAATATTTCCAGAAAATTCCTTTCAAATAGACACTCTCTGATGATTTGGCAGTACTTTTAGTTAAGTTTATCGTTCAAGGGTCTATTATTTTTAGCTAATTTTCGTAGAAAAAAATCGTTACTGAGGAAACCACAACTTTTGAATTCTAAAAATATTTCTTTAAATGGGCGCAAACTAGGCCCCCTAGAATCCAGATCCGGGTTTACTTTCTGTTTGAATATATACAGGTGACGCTTTTCTACGGTAGAGCTCAATATAATTGTTATTATGCAAGATGCGAGAAAAAATCGTATAGGTTACTTATAGGGTGTCTTGAGCTGCCTCTTGTAAAATTATTTTGACAATCACAGGCAATAAGTCGTTGGTGATACTTACATTTTTTTACTCTTTTGACAAGAAATAAAGGTATTTCGTTAGGTCCCGACGAGCGCTTATTTTTTAGCTTTTTGAAGAAAAGTAATTCTCATTATTCAGTGGTATACGGCTCTAAATACAATTACTCTTATGCTCTCTTACGCTGACATATACGGTTTTTAGCGATGTTTCTAAAAAAAAATCGTTAATGAGGAGATCGCGACTTTGGATTTTGAAAACATTTCTTCAAGTGAGCGCGAACTCGGCACCTTAGAACACATATCCGCGGTCAGTTTAAATATATATATATATATATATATATATATATATATATATATATATATATATATATATATATATATATATATATATATATATATATATATATATATATATATATATATATATATATATATATATATATATATATATATATATATATATATATATATATATATATATATATATACAGGCTAGTTCAAATTCTAGCCTCACCATTGGGATATTCTAAACCGTAAATACGAGGATGCTTAAATTGAGGAAATGTTGCTTTCATTAATTTCAATGTTAAAATTTCTAACAACACAAAAGTTGGTCAAAAAGTTTTAAAGTGTGCTAAGCAAAAATGGTTAGATTTAGAAAGGCAATACCTTTACTCGAAACGTAGATAGAATTTTTCTTTCTCTAAAGATGTTGACTTTGTCAACTAAACGTTCGTAAGGTCTCTGAAATATGTGTTGTGGCGATTTGGGTGTTCTCAAAGTGTACTTATTATTGTTTCTATGCTGATCAAGAAAATCTGAGGATGAATTTTTCGTTTTTACGAATTACTCGAAAAAAAAAACGGAAATTTTCAATTTTAGTTTTGCGTCTTCAAGCGAATACCGAATAACTAGACTTTTTTAACTATGACATTGTTAGGACACTTTTTTATGGGTAACCCTTATTACATAAAGACACGGGTTAGGCAAAATTTCCAGGGTTGTGAGATAATGAAACTGTTCCCTGGCGTCAGTGATTAACCATAATCGCGGAAATAGACCGACTTTAACCAAAAAAAAACATATTTTTGCTATTAAAAATATTTTTATCAAAATTCAGTAACATAACGCACTTGCTGCACCCAGACTTTTTAAAGTGAGATAACCTAAGTGTTAATAATGTAGGTGTATTGATAAATTGATGCCATAACGCACCTGCTAAGCCAGGACTCATTTAGGGGTATAAAAATTAATGTGATAAATAATATGCCTTACCGTTTTTCATGAAATTAAATCAATATAATTATAAATTCGACCTCTGATTGGCTTTAGCATATAGTTGTTAAACAACATAATTATATCTACACCAGTTTACTTGTATTGACATAATACTAAGCAATGTTTATTTGGTGTTTAGACCGTGTGAAAGTGTTAATGAGTTTCTAAAACAGTACAGCTTCCGAGAGTACAATAAAACATAATATTATGTCCTCATCACCTTTTGTAATGCAATGTTAAACGAGAATAATGTTTAAAAGTTTGAAGAGTAAACATTTTTTCTCCGTTGGTGGTCGAAATAGTGAAGAAAAATGCATATAAACTCATCAGTTTGTCTATTTTTAAAACGTTTGAAGAATTTAATGTAAATCTTTGTAAAAACGTTATGTTAGTTTTCGGCATATCCTTTGCGTATTTCTTGTGTATTGAATAGAGTGCATTTTCTAAAGAGAATTAGTTTTAGCATATTAGATGTTGGAAAAATACTATATATATATATATATATATATATATATATATATATATATATATATATATATATATATATATATATATATATATATATATATATATATATATATATATGTTCTTTAAATCTAGTCCCGACACATCTGTGGTTTTGTCTTTATCCTTTGGGTTACCTAGCAATTTTTTAATGTATTTTTCTGTAGAAAATGTTAGCAACAAATTCGCTTTCTTAAAAATACTATTAAAACCTCTTATATTTTCATTGTTTTATGTTTATTGACTAGTTTCTTCACTAAGCAGATAGAGTAACCATTATCTTAGCTACATTTTTAATATATTCAAGTTCTCTGTTGTATCTTCACTCATTTAGACCCCTTTCTACATAAATTTACTGAGTGGTTATCATTTCTTAAAAAAAATAATTGGGCTGCTGTCAAATAACGTCATAATGACATTTACTTTTATTGTTCTCGTTTTCGTCAATCTAAAGAGAACTAAGAGCAATTAAGTAAATACAATGGCAAACTATACAAATGCCGAAATGGCAGATATGTGTTTTCTGTATATGGCGGTGATAATGGAAATTGATTGAGAGCTCAGAGACCTTACGCTGAGTTATATCCAGAATAAACATTACCCCCATAGCGGCATATTTGGGAGCATTCATCAATGTCTTAGAGAAAAAGGAAAATTTTTGAAGAAGTACTGGTCATTTCGGACTTTTTTCGAGAAGTTAAAACTGCATGAGGAGCCTGTCCTTAATTTAATTGAAGAATCTCCAGGAACAAGTACGAGAAAAATTGCCCAAGTGTTAAATGTGAGCTATTGCACGGTATTTAGGATTTTAAAAGAACAACTGTTGTATCCCTACCATACCCGACGAGTTCGAGCGCTCTCACTTCGAGATTTTCTACTTCGTTTAACTTTTTGTCAATGGATACTTCAAATGATCATACAAGCTCCACAGTTCTTATCTCGTATTTTGTTTACTGATGGGGCTAACTTTTCACGACAATATATCATAAATTTTCATAACAATCATGTATGGACTGAAGAAAATCCACAAGAAATTGTTGAATATTATTTTCAACACCAATTTTTATTAAATGTGTGGCTTGCTGTCATTGATGATTACTTAATTGGACCATATTTTCTTTCAACAAAATTAAATAGACACGCATACTGCCATTTCCTCGAAATAGAGTTGCACCCACTTCTTGAAGATGTTCCTATACAAATTAGACAAGAAGTGTGTTCATGCATGATGCATCCAGCCCATTTTAGTATTAACGCTCGTCACTACTTGGACGAAGCTTATTCAAATCGTTGGATAGGTCGAGGAGGTCCCCAGAATTGGCCTGCCGATCTCCATAATTGAATCCGTTGAATTTTTGCATTTAAGGTTTTCTTAAAACGCTGGTTAATACAACTCCCGTTGAAAATATCGATAATTTAAGGGATCGTATCAACGCACCCACTTGTGATAACATTTAAGTGTTACAAATGCTGTCAAAAACTGCTATTTTATTAGCATGAATCATTTACATTTTATTTTTCTAAATTCGTCGATAGTGGGGTTTTGCATAAAAACAGCCCTGCTTTCAAAGGGCTGTAACTTGGAGGGGAAGGGGATTTAAGCAAAAAATATATGAAACCCTCTCTTCGTTTTTGCTAAAAAACCACCTGTAAATACCACGTGTATTTATTTTATAATGAATAACAAAAAAAAAACAGAACAAATAGGGCACTGACAATAAGCAAAGTTACCTACCTTTATTCTCCAATAATGCAGGAACATAAGCTTCGTTTTTCTGTATTCACACACAACACCTCTAGGGACCTCGTGTCTCCCAAAGGACTTACAAACAAAATGGATATTTAGAGACCTCGTGTCTCTTCAAGGGGTTGAAAGCAATTTGCTTTCTCGAGACCTCTTGCCTCTTCAAGGACTCAAAAACAAGTGGCAGAGGGATGCAAGCTTCTCTCTCTTCTCTCATTCTTCTTCCCCCCCTCTGGTCTTCTGGCGGAAACCATTAGTAACACTTACTCTATGTCAGTGTAGCGCGCGACATTTGAATTTAAAAGTGACAGAACAACGAGCATGAACATTCCGCCCACCAAAATAAGGATTTATTTTCACAATTATATTGTTTCTCAAATAAACAAACGAAACAAAAATTTACAATAAGCACAAAAAACAAAAAACTGAAGCTATTGGATTTATAATTAACTGTACAAAAAAATTTCAAGGCGGACGTATTACTGCGATGGCAACAGACATAACTTCGTCAGAGGCCTATCAAAAGTGCCACTACTAGTGCGAACTTGAGCTACCCGAGCTATACCATCACGGCCTGGGTATAGTTGCATAATGCGTCCGAGCTTCCAAACAAGAGGTGACGAAGTCTCATCTTTAATCACAACTAAAGCTCCGATCGGGGGGGACGTTTGCACAGTATCCCACTTACCACGCTGCTGCAGTGTATGCAGGTATTCGTTCTTCCAGCGGCGCCAAAAGTCCTGGTGGATCCTTTGCACCAGCTGCCAGCGTGACAAGCGATTCATACTTAACAAAGTCAAATCAGCATCAGGAGGAGCACCTAACGGTTCCATTGTAAGAAAATGTCCTGGGGATAGGGCTACCAGATCATTTGGATCAGTACTCGCACTACACAATGGTCGAGAATTCAAAACTGATTCCACTTGAGCAAGCAACGTGGACATTTCCTCAAAGGTCAGAATCTGCAAACCGATCACCCTTCGCAAATGAGTCTTGACTGAGCGCACTCCTGCCTCCCACAGACCTCCAAAATGCGGAGCTGATGGGGGGTTGAAATGCCACTTAATGGTACAAGCATCTGCTGCCCCCTTTGCATAGTTTAAGAGCTGCTTATTTGAGCCGACGAAGTTGGTACCTCTATCGCTATACAAATTGTCACATCTTCCTCTGCGAGCCACAAACCTCCGAAGAGCTGCCAAGAAGGCTTCAGCTGAAAGATCAGACACTACTTCCAAATGGAGGGCCTTCGTTGCCATGCACACAAACAAACAAATATATGCTTTCACCTTTCGGACACCTCGATATCTGCCCTGTATCACAAAAACTGGACCTGCAAAATCAACTCCGCTGTGTGAAAACGGCTTCAACTGAGAAACCCTGGCAACTGGCAAATCAGACATCATCGGTGCCATGGGAGTAGGATTCACTCGAAAGCAACGATAGCACCTTGACAAAACATGATGAATAGCTCTCCGAGGGGACAAAATCCAAAACTGTTGCGAAAGCAAATGAAGCAATGTGCGAGGACCAGGATGAAGATTGACATGGTGTGTGTGTGTGCAATGATTAACTCGGTGAGACGATGTGAGCGGGGCAACAATATAGGGTGTTTCACTTCAACTGGAACATCAGCTTGACGAAGGCGACCGCCCACCCTGAGGATACCCTCTGTATCCAGAAAGGGGGCTAACTTATTTATTGCCCTCGCACACCTCTCACCTTTAACCAAGGATGCTATTTCCCTTTGAAATACTTCACCTTGAGCACATTTGATAAGCATATGAAGCGCCTCCTGTAATTCGGTGGCTGTCAGAGATGCAGTAGTTCGGTCAGATGGAGACACCCTACAATTTCGCACAAACCGCTGACAATATACAACAACACCCTGAATTTTCCGTAGATGCGAAAAGCGATTCAAAAGTTTACTGAGCCACTCCTCATTTGCCAAAGTAACTAGTACGGGGAGAGTTCGTTGCTCCGCCAGGCACTCTTCTGGCGGCTCAAAACGCAACGACTTGGGCCAATTTTCTCTTGCCAATTTTAGCCAGGCGGGTCCCGCCCACCATAGTGGATGCTCACAAAACCCAGAAGGTAACATGCCTCTCGATGCACAATCAGCTGGGTTTTCTTGTCCACTTACGTGATGCCATGACTCTGGAGGAATCTTCTCTTGTATGCTTGCTACTCGATTCCCAATAAAGGTCTTCCACCTATTGGAAGATGATTTTATCCAGGCAAGTGCCACCATAGAGTCTGACCAAGCATACATAGAGTTAAACTCAAAACGACCTTCATACACCCGACACACAAATTCCAGAAGCTTTGCCAACAATAAACACCCACACAATTCGAGACGTGGAATCGATATTATTTTTAAAGGTGATACCTTGGACTTGGCACACAGAAAATTGATCCAAACTTGACCCTCCTCTGATACTTGTCTTAAGTAAACAACTGCAGCATACCCTCGCTCCGATGCATCACAGAACCCATGGAGTTCTGTACTGATGATATTATCGTGTTTTACGCCTCTGGGAATTGATAAACCTGCTAGCGCACTGAGTTGTGATTTATACTGAGACCACTGACCAACAATATCCTTTGAGGGCTTATCATCCCATCCCACTTTTTGCTCCCACAAGCACTGCATAAGATATTTTGCCAACAGGGTAACAGGAGACAAAAAACCCAGGGGGTCATAAATTCTTGCCAATTCCGAAAGAAGATTTCGTTTTGTGCACGGACGATCAATAGGTTCAACATTAAAAGAGAATGTATCACCTATGGGACACCACTGCAATCCTAAAATTTTCAACACTGATGGATCATTTAAATCTAACGATCGAGGTTGCTGACTATCAGCTGATACTGTGGACAACAGTTTCGAATTATTGCTGGCCCACTTCTTCAATTCAAAACCCCCCTTAGCAAACAACCCAATCAATTGCCGTTGCAACTCAAAAGCCTCTGACAATGAGTCGACTCCACTGACTACATCATCCACATAGAGATCGAACCGAACTAGCTTTGCTGCCAATGGAAAAGATGATTCCTCATCATCACAAAGCTGCATCATTGTTCGGATTGCCATGTGTGGGCTTGAGGAGACCCCATATGTGACAGTATTAAGGCGATATTTCTGTACAGGTTCCCCCTTTGAGAACCTCCAGAGAATTCTTTGATAATCCCTATGATTATCTACAACCAAAATTTGTCGATACATTTGCCGAATGTCAGCAGTAAATGCAATTTTGTTTGAGCGAAATTTCAACAACACAGTGGCAATATCTGTCTGCAACTTCGCTCCCACTAACAACGTATCGTTCAGAGATACACCATTCGTACTTTTGGAACTAGCATCAAATACCACCCGCAGTTTGGTCGAAAGGCTGTGAGGACGCAACACACAATGATGGGGAATATAGTATGCATCAGATGGTTCCACAGCTACATCTGATACCAGCGACATATGGCCAGACTCATAATAATCCCTGATAAACTCCGAATAGGACTTGTGCAACGCTGGATCCCTACTAAGACGTGCTTCCAGGGAGTAAAACCGCCTCAATGCAACACTGAAAGATTCTCCCAAACACGGAGTACCCTCACGAAAGGGCATATTTAAAATATATCTCCCAGCACTATTTCGGTGCTGAGTCTTCTTGAAGATTTCCTCACATTTTTTATCTTCCGGAGACATAACTAAACCTTGTGGTACCTGTTCCAAGCTCCAAAACTGTTTCAAGGTATGATCCAAGTCGACCAACGTGCATAAACTATTCACAACAGAATGAGACTTTGACTGTTCTACACTGCCCATAAGCACCCAACCAAAAACAGTATTGATGGCCACTGGTGCACCTCGAGGCCCTCTCTTTATTCCAGGTCTAACCACATGAGCATAAACGTCAGCACCCAACAAAATTTCAATGTCCCCTGGTATACCAAACTCTGAATCTGCCAACTCTAAGTTCTGAATATGTTGCCAGTGGCACTGCTCAATTTTAGCAGAAGGGATCTTGGAACAAATGTTCGGAATCACAATCATGTCCAACTCTAACTTTGTTGGCTCATAAATGGACTCTACTCGACATTTGAGAGTGCCTTGGCTAGCAAGCGAGCTCATTTGGTTCAAGCCTTGAACCATCACTGAACGAGATGAGGTGTTGAGCCCCAATTTTTCAACACACTGCTGCGAAATGAAATTAGCCTCACTCGCACAATCCAGGAGAGCTCGACATCTCCTAACCTTTCCATTTTTATCTCGTACTAATAGCATTATAGTTGCCAGTAACACGGACTGTTCCCTTTTTACCACACTTGCCAACACACGCAATTGCTCTGCACCTTGTGGCTCTTCCACAGGTGGCTTGTTTGAGTCACTCTCATCTCCCGATGCCGGTGCTTTTGGGAAGTGCAATAATGTATGATGGTGTTTATTACATACACGACAACTTGATGACTTGCACTCCCTGCTGGCATGCGAGTTTGATAAACAGTTAAAACAAAGATTATTTTTTTTTGCGAACGTATACCGTTTATGAGAGGATAAAGATAGAAATCCATCACACTTGAGCATGGGGTGCTCCTCCTTACAATAAGCACATACAAGCTTTGTGCTGGTAACAAAGGACGAAGCGGGCCTAGCAGTGGTTGCTGAAACATGCTGCCTTCTATTAGTCACATAATTGGAAGTTAAGGCAGTTGTCTCCATTGCTTTACACTGCTTTTCCAAGAATCTACATAAACTACTAAAACTGGGAATGTCCGATTCGCAAAACTCAAGCTCAAATTTTTGCTTAAGACTCATATCCACCTTTTGCAGCAACATGTTGAATTTAGTGAAATCCCACATGTCATGTTCAAACTGCTTCAACGCTTCCAAATTTTCACTGAATACAGACAACAACGTTCGTAGGGAAGAAGCAGATTCACTATTTGCTTTGGGGGCCTGTACAATACCCTGCCAATAATTGGTCAACAAAACCCGGGTATTGTGATACCTTGAGACCAGAGACTTGAATGCAATCCCATAATTGCTTCCCGTTAGCGGTAAATTCTTGATTAGGCCAGCTGCATCCTTCACTAACGAAGCACTCAAATATTGGAACTTTTCAATATCTGACAATGATTCGTTCTCATGAATCATTGTTTTAAACAGATCATAAAAGGTTGGCCAGTTTTTCCAATTTCCATCGAATTTTGGCATTTCGATTTTCGGTAACCTCAAATGTCTGTTTAAATTTGAAGTTGACATAATCGCGTTTGCGTTCGTTACTTCCTTTTCACTGAGAGATCGAGCGTTCGATGATTTGACAGAACACCGCGACTTACTCGATGCTCGACTCGATTTCGAACTACCGTGAAAAACGGATCGAGCTTGATTCTCAGCGGCTTTATTTGCATAACCTCTCAGTTCTCGATAGATAGTTTTTATAGAGTATTGCAGTTCATCGAATTTGTTCTGCATTTCATGCTCGCTCTCCAACTCTGATCGATCAACTACCGACACGATGTCCAAATGCAATGAATCAAATAGATTGACCAACTCATTCAACGCCTCAAAACGAACCTCAAATCTATTCAACCTATCTAAATCCACTACTGCGTCTATTTTGACCTGTTGAGCCACGTGCAATATGGCTTCTACTCGTGTATAAACGCTTTCGCGCTTATTTTTTAGCTGAGTCAACTCCATTGTTCAACGCAAAAAAAATTCCTAAACGCGATTTAAACAATATGCAAACGTGATTTCAACAATATGCAATTCGAGTATGTACCTAGTTATATACAAGCAATAACGTCACCTTGAAATTAAATGACTCAACACGGCAATAAACAATTACAAATTTACTAGACTAAAGGAAACAAGTAAAATTACTTCAAAAAATGGACTGTATCAACTAATAACAAAACAAAACAACTATAAAATCCGGTCGATGGGCCAAATGTAAATACCACGTGTATTTATTTTATAATGAATAACAAAAAAAAAACAGAACAAATAGGGCACTGACAATAAGCAAAGTTACCTACCTTTATTCTCCAATAATGCAGGAACATAAGCTTCGTTTTTCTGTATTCACACACAACACCTCTAGGGACCTCGTGTCTCCCAAAGGACTTACAAACAAAATGGATATTTAGAGACCTCGTGTCTCTTCAAGGGGTTGAAAGCAATTCGCTTTCTCGAGACCTCTTGCCTCTTCAAGGACTCAAAAACAAGTGGCAGAGGGATGCAAGCTTCTCTCTCTTCTCTCATTCTTCTTCCCCCCCTCTGGTCTTCTGGCGGAAACCATTAGTAACACTTACTCTATGTCAGTGTAGCGCGCGACATTTGAATTTAAAAGTGACAGAACAACGAGCATGAACACCACCTTTTGAAATTCTTCACCACAATTTAGAGACACCCTGTATATGTAGTCATATTTGGGAAAAAATAGAATTGGTTTAGCCTCATTTTTACAACCACGACTGAAAAAATATTAATATTCTAAGCAGGAAGCCCAAGGAATTATGATTGTGGCAAGTGTAGCAACAGATCCAGAAATTAATTTAGAAAAATAGAAGTTGCTGTAGTGGTTCCAAAATCCACGCTTCAAGATATAATAAGAAACATAACTTTAAACTAAACAGTCAAAATATTCACCCAGGAGATGCACATCGGCACTCAATTAGAGTTTTGCAATTGGTATTTACAACACTTAAAGATGGACACAGATTTTATAAAAAAGTTATTTGGTCAAACGAGGCTTGTAAAAGCAGTGCTGGAATAGTAAATAGACACAGTAGCAGATTCTGGTCCCAAGAAAATCAACACGTCACATTTCCCCGCGACCAGCAAGGTAGCTTCGGTCTTAGTGTTTATTGTTTTATTTTGGGAATATAATTGAATTTGTTATTTACGAAGACAGCTTAACGGCAAATGGCACTGAGAAAAACGGGAAGAAATATTGCGCGATCTATATGATAATATTCCATTGGCTCATTTAAATAATATATTTTTTTAACAAGATGGTGCTACAGCTCGCAACTCACAAATAGTAACACCATTCTCTGATTGTGTTGCCCTTACTTGGGGAAACTGTTGGATGGTTCCCCAGGTTTCCAAATTTCTCAGTTTTAGATTTTTTCTTGTGGGGATACCTAGAAATTAATTTTTCTATGTTAGGTATCCTACGAAGAAGGATTTGCGTAACGCCGTAGAAACAGAACCAAGAAATCCGGAGGCCAAGCCCGTTTATCCTGTGAAACTTGCGTAGAAGAAGGAAAGCTTGCCGAACTTGCATAAGACATAACGGAAATCTATTTGAGCTGCTCTTGGTTAAGATGTTTTTGTACTTTACTAGTATCGTATCACGATCGAACTCAACATATTAAATAAACAAAATAATTGTTTTGTAGGAAATAAACAGAGCAAGATAGACTAAATTGAGAGCTGTTGACATTCACTTACAAAAAACAGGAAATTATCTAACAAAAGACACGTTTACTACATAAACTACATTTTTTATGGTTTATGATCTAAAATTAAATTAAAACTTCTCGTACATTCTACTACACATACATAATAGATTAACGAGTTGCAGTAATAACAATATAAATATTCCCACTGCAATTATTATGACGTAATAGAATTAAAAACTATCCGGCATATTGTGATTCAAACAAAACAAAAACGAATCAAAACGGTTCCAGGAAACAAGCATAATTTTGAGCATCCGTAAATTTACATATTACGGTAGAGCAATAACTCTATTAGTATTCATTTCGGTCACGCAAGACAACAGCAAAACGTAAAACTTATTTATATACATCACTATACAAAATTCTGACATCACAAGTTTTAATCGAAACCGCCAAAAACCTCGGAAACATAGATTGAGATTGAACTAAACACAACTTTGTTTCATATAATTCTTCTATGCTAGTTGTGTGTAAACCTGAGGGTTTTGTTGTTAATATAAGTAAAAAAGTTCGGGACGCAGCAAATGCGTTATGGTAGCGAATTTTCGTAAAAATGTTTTTAATGGAAAATATGTCTTGTTTTTACAAGAAGGGCATTTGGTTGATAGTAAAACCTATATAGCACTAACAATGTACCATATTTCACTAAAATAGCTTTGTTGTTTCAAAAAGTACAAACATTTTCGGAAAATAAACTTTAAAAGTTCCAGAAAAACTGGTCCGATTTTCCTGCCCAGGGAATCTCTTTAAGCTATTTACACACCTGACAAGATATAATTATTCACAAACAGCTTTAGGATTAGGACCAAAATTGAAAAAAATATATGATACTTTGTTTTACATAAATTGCCTTCAGTAATGTTACACTAAATTATCTTTTTCACAAAAATTCGACAACTTTGTTTTTACAATAACTTACTAAACATTATTTATTACTCATTACCAACATATCAGAAAAATCTTACAAAAAATGATTTCTACGGAAACACTAAAACATTTCAGCGAAAACTTTTCAAATTCAGGCATTATTTGAGAATACCTGTATACGGCAGCTCGATTTTTTCGACGAGTAATACAAAGAAAGAGCTCTCTAAATGCTCCTCTATCTATTGATAAAAAGACCATATCACAATTCGTGATATGCGTTTGAAATGTGCCAAAAACGTGAAAAGTTGCAAAACAATTGAACTAACTCAAAAACGATGAGCGATATAATTTTTTTTCTTACAAACCTGCTAAGTACACTTGGAGAACCCAAATCACCACAACACATATTTCAGAGACCTTACGATCGTTTCATTGACCATGTCAACATCTTCAGAGAAAGAAAAATTCTAAAATTAAACTACTAGCTACCGTGTATTTATATCGCGTCTAGGTAAACGAACTAGTCTGAAGTAAAATTGTCGTCGAAGACCCATCGTTTGTTTATTGTGTAGTGAAACTACGACGTCGAAGACCTGCTTTAATCTTCTGGTCGACAAATTTATGAGCCCTTATCTAATATAAGGATAACAGGCTTAAAAGGAACGGTACCGAGTTATTTAAGGAATCTGCACGTTCCCTTTCGATCTAGAAATTTACTGTGCGGATATTGGAGCAAGCCGACGACCACATCTGGCGAGACAAACACAATAATCTCCGCTCATCTTTTTTATCTAGAAAACTAAATCCAAGTGTTTGGCGCCCAGTTGAATAGAATTAGATAATCTGTGTTAGTTTTCATAAGTAGAACAAATAATATTTCTAAACATTTACGGACCAGGGCCATTTTCCATAAATGTCTAAACTGTAATGATACCCTTTAACGCATGGACCACAAGGCTTTTCACTTAAATTTGAACCAGTGGAAGTTAAGTAAAATATAAGCAGAAAAATACTTATATTTTCATGTCACAAGCTGCCAGTCAATTACTTAAGTATGTCACTTTGAAGTTTCATTTGACATTTGTGAACACATGTGAAACCAATTTGTCAACTACTTATATATTGTGAAAACGTAGATAATCCTATCAAATTAATTATTTCTTACTTTTTTGATACAAAGTTAATTTAAATATTTAAGTATTTTTCTACGTAAATTCTCTAAATAATCACATAATCTGATCTCTTATTAGAATTTAATAAAAAATTGAAAAAAATAGTGCTGCAAATTGGATCATACCTGTTAGTAGATACATTTGTTACGTCGAGAATGGCCGAGAGGTAAAGGCAGCAGTGCTAATTTAACAATGGACTCCTATAACACGCGTTCTAATCTCAGTGACTTAACTTTTTTTTCAATTTACCGTTTTCTGATCAGATTGTGTAATTCCGATGAATCTTTTAGCAAGTTTTTGTATGACAAATTCAATTAGGACGAGATGAAAACTTTTAAGACTTAATTCAATTTGAATAGCACATCTGGTTGTTTGTTATTTCCCTAACTTAGTGAAACCGTTCCATAATTAATACAGCCGTAGACTTTTCCCATGGCTCATAAGTGCATGTTCTTTTATGCAACCGATTTCAATTTTAACCGGACTCAGCAAGTGCGTTATGGTAGCGAATTTTCATTAACGTTTCAAATTTCAATAGCTCAATTTGGTATTAACCTAACGTTCGTTGGCCAGGAACCAGTTATTCTTGAACATTTTAAGTTTATTTTCGGAATTTTTGTACATTTTCAAACAATAAAGCCATTTTGATGAAGTATTGTACATTGTTTCTACTATATAGGTTATACTGGTAACCAAATTTCATGCCTGCTTTCTTAAAAAAAAAAGACATATTTGCTATTAGAAACATTTTAATGAAAATTCACGCCCATAACGCACTTGTTGCGTCCATACTTTTTTAATTTAAAAATATTTACTGAGAATATGAATTTATTTATTATATTTAATCCACATTGTATACTTTTAATGAATTTTCTTAAAAAAATTCACTAATGAGGGGATCCCGACTTTTGAATTAAAAAAAATATTCTTCAAATGAGCGCTAATTAGGCCCCCCAGAACACATATCCGGGGTCAGTTTCAATTTATATATATATATATATATATATATATATATATATATATATATATATATATATATATATATATATATATATATATATATATATATATATATATATATATATATATATATATATATGTATATATGTATCACACTGATAACTCAAAAAATAATGGGCCGATTTTAATTAAATTTGGTGAATACCTTCCTTTTGCAAATGGCTTGGATAAGTTCGTTAGCCAGGAAAATCGGCCCAGGTTTTCCCGGAAAATTTTGTGTTTTCTTTCGAAAAAAAATTATATCTCCGGAATTAACAAAGTAAGGGCAACCAAATTTGGTACGCGGGTTTATATCCTTATAGGTAAGTTACCTACCAGCTCTGTAGGTCAAAAGACAAAAAACTTCTAGGCATTTAAAAAAAAAGGGTTTTCCTCAAAACGTCAAAAGTTGCGATTTAAACTGTCAAAATTGGCAACATTTAGGCAAAGAACTAGAATCTAATACGGGCTATGGAAAAAAATGTCTCAAGAAGAATGTTTTACAAACCCTGAAGTGTTATTTTTAACCGTCATTGTCTTTCTTTTTAATAAAATATTTCCAGAAAATTCATTTCAAATAGATCCTTTCTCTGATGCTTGGCAGTAGCCTTAGCTATACAGTTGATCGTTTAATGGTATAAAATTTTTGTAGAATTTTCGTAAAAAAAACAATAAAGCTCAATATATATATATATATATATATATATATATATATATATATATATATATATATATATATATATATATGTTATTATACAAGATATGAAAAAAATTTGTATATATTAATTATAGGGTGACTTGAGCTACATCTTAAAAAATTATTTCTACAATCACAGGATGGCCCATAAGTAAGTTGGTGATACAATTTTTTTAAAATCAAACACGCCTTATGTTTTTGCATTTTTGCATTTTCCATCGAAATATAATGCATGTTTGTAAGAAAAGAAATTCTGGACGCAGTAAGTGCGTTATGGTAGCGAATTTTGATCAAATGCTTCATATCTGAATAGCTTAATTTGCTACTAACCTATAAGGTTGACCAAGAAACGAGTTTTTTCGGGAACACTTTAAGTTTACTTTCGGAAATTTTTGTACATTTTCAAACAATAAAGTTATTTTGATGAAACATGGCACATTGTTTTTACTCTATAGGTCATACTGGTAACCAAATTTGACGCCTGCTTTCTTAAAAAAAACACATTTTTGCTATTAATAAATATTTTTATGAAAATTCACTACCATAACGCACTTGCTGCGTCCCGAAATTTTTGATGTAATAGTCAATCAAATAAGATCTTCTATAAACATAATTATTGTTGCCTTGACAATTAAAAATTCGACTATTATTGACCAGGAAATATACTAATTTGGTTGTGAAGATGAATATGCAGCTTACAGCAAATCTACTAACACAAAGTCATAAGTTTTATGTAGTTTTTTATTGGTTCAAGGCTAGCCATCTTTCTCTCTAATAAAGATATAATTCGTTTCTTTGTTTACTTGTATATTCAGTCTTGCATGACCGTTCGTGTATCTAGAAGTGACCACAATTACAAGGTGTGGCGTAATCGTCACACCCTTGTAGATTTTAAATAACCCTTGGAAATAATTACACTGAAACATCTAACGACGTCGACGGACCGGTGAGGATTTATGGTCGATGTTATGCTACACTTTACAATATCAGTTCATCACTATAGAATACTGCTTGTCGTCATGGAAGGTGTAACTTGAAAATATTAACATGGTAATAAATTTTCATTTTTTATGGTAACCTGGTTCTTTTATTCATTTGGGAAATTAGATTATAAGTGCCGGCTATTTTTATCAGTGAGAAATGAAAAGGGGGTGGCTAGACATACTTTTGCTGTGGCTGTGCATTTTAACTGATATATTTATGCTCATTTATATTGCTTTTTTTAGTGAATGTCAGCAACTAACACGACCTACTTAGAAAAGTATGGATGGTAATGAATTTTCATTAAAAAAAATTTTATAGAAAATATGTCTTTTTTCAATGAAAGCAGGCGTCCAATGTGGTACCAGTATAACCTATAGTGGAAACAATGTACCATATTTTCTCAAAATAACTTTATTATTTAAACAAGTACAAACCTTTTCTGAAAAAAAAACGTATAAAATGTTCCCGAAAAAACTTTAGATTCTCCTCAATAACGTGGTTTATTCAGTTCAATAATACATCATAAAAACCCTTTAAGGGTTATGTCTGACAACATAATAAATAAAAACATAAATTTAACATGTGTAATTGGGAACTAGTTTTCAATACTACATTAATGTCTCTATTATCATAGTGTTCTCTTGTTCAGCAAGTACTTCTTTATCTCACTTTTCCATTTGTTTGTTTTTAATCTTTTCATTTCTTCAGGTATTTCATTGTATAATTTTCCACCATTAAATAGTATCCTTTTTTGTCCTGTGTTTGTTCTTGCAGCCTCTGTTCTTATGTCTAAACGTCTCCTTGTACCATAACTATGTACTTCGTTGCTGTGTCTCATTTGCAGTTCTGGTTCATTATTTCTCCTTGTCTTAGTTTGTGAATGATTTTCATTGTTTCATAATTTGTTAGTTCTGCAATGTCTAGTTGTTTAGTTTTTCTGAAAACATTTGTTGGGGTCCAATAACTCAGATCATATATTAATTTTAGGATTTTATTTTGTATCCTTTGTATATTAGATGTATCTGTTTTATTGCCAGTTCCCCAGAAAGGAATCATGTACATCAATTTACTTTTTATATATGCCTCGTACAACATTATCTTCTGTGATTTTGGGAGACAGTTTTTGATTTTATAAGCCATTGCTATATATGATGATATCTCCAATTTTAGTTCATTTATGTGTTTAGTCCATTTAAAGTTTTTATCAATGTTTAGGCCTAGATATTTTACACTGTCTACTTCTTTTATGCTTCTTCCTTTAATTGTAATATTCATTTGGTGTCGTTTAGTGGTTTTTGTATGTGGATTAAGTAGCATTTTTTTTCATTTATAATTAGACGATTTGTGTTTGTCCATCTCATTAGTAGTTCTAGATCTTCATTTATCTCAGCTTTGGTTTTCTTATCGTCCACATTTTCATAGAAAATTGCCAAGTCATCTGCATACATCATTTGTTTCCCATTCAATTTGTATAGGCTCAGTTCGTTTATATATAGTATATACAGGTATGGTCCTAGAATGGACACTTGAGGAACGCCACACGTCATGTGAGTTCGTTCACTTTTCACATCTCCTATTTGTGTGTAGTGCTTTCTATTTTATAGATAAATTTTAAGCACCTTCAACACGTTCTCTGTTATTCCCATATTTTCAAGTTTAGCATTCATTATTTTGATGTCTATAGTGTCAAAGGCTTTACGGTAATCCAGGATCAGACCTGTTATGCATTCCCCTCTGTCCAAAGCATTCTGCAGATAGTTCATTAAGTTTAACATTGCAGTTGTTGTAGATTTTTGTTTTTGGAAACCATGTTGAGAGTTTGTTATGAGTCCAATACTTTCTATGTAGTCTGTTAGTCTTGTATGTATAACTTTCTCAAAAATCTTGCTAAATACCGTGAGGTTAGATATGAACCTGTAGTTATTTGGCATAAGTTTACTTCCTTCTTTTAAAATTGGTGTGTTTCTAGCTATTTTGAGTTCTTCAGGGAAGTGTCCATCTTTGATGTGCTGATTTACCAATTTTACTATTGTCGGTGCCAGTATATGGGCTAATTTTTTTATGTAGATTGGTTTTATTCCACCATAGCCTGGTGACGCATATGTTTTAAGGTTTTTTATAACTGAGATTATCTCTTTTTCATTTACTGGTCTCATATACATAGACGTTTGGGTATCATACTTTTTTTGTTCTGCTGCTTCTAGACAGCTTCCTGTGATTGCCTGCGCCAGTGTGCTTCCTATATTTGTGTGGTAATTATTCAAAATGGTGGTGATTATTATCCCAAGTATGTTGGGCGACGGAATATCTATCTATAGTAACGTATCTTAATTGTGCTTAATGGTCTTTGAATCTAATTGCAAAGATCTTTTTGTTTGTCCGACGTATTTAAGATCACAATCATTACAACTTGTTTCATAAATTCCCGACATTTTGGCCGTACTATCCTTGTCTTTTGGGTTACCTAGCAAGTTTTTTAAAGTATTTTTTTGTCGAAAATGTTAGTTGCAAGTTGGCTTTTTAAAAAATGCTATCTGGACCTAACTTTATTATTTGAACAAGTACAAACCTTTTCCGAAAATGAACATATAAAATGTTCCCAAAAAAACTTTAGATTCTCCTCATTAACGTGGTGATTGTTATCCCAAGTATATCAGGCGACGGAATATCTATTTATAGTACCGTATCTTAATTGTGCTAAATGCTCTTTGAATCTAATTGCAATAGATATTTTTGTTTGTCCGACGTATTTAATGTCACAATCTTTACAACTTATTTCATAAATTCCCGACATTTTCCGTACTATCCTTGTATTTTGGGTTACCTAGCAGGTTTTTTAAAGTATTTTTTTGTCGAAAATGTAAGCTGCAAGTAAGCTTTTTAAAAAATGCTATTTAGCCCCTTCGTGTTTCGAGCTTCAATTGGTAACCAAAGTTTTTTCGGCTTTCTCTCTTCTAAACCTCGTTGTTCCGCTAACATTTTCTTTGTTTTCTATTTGCTAAATGATTTCTCCACAAGGTAAGCAGTGTATCTGTTATATTCGGCCACGTTCCTAATATAATTAAATTCTTTGGTATATCTACTTTTACTTAAAGGAAAATTAATTAACCTGTTTACTAAAAAGATCAGACTGGTCATTTTTTTGTGCGTGCGTATGCTGTGAGTCATTCGGAATGCAGTTTAGAGTGGTGGTTTCCTTTCTATGGACCACGAATTTTAAAGGCGAGGTTTTAATTTCCTTGGATGTAACCTCGCTGTTTCCTAGCAAACGAAGCAAACGTTAACGTATTTAGAAGAGTTGTTAAAAATGAATAACATAAATGAAAATGTCTGCAAAGAATATTTAGTTTTAACAATCCTTTGTATTAAACAAAATATTTTTCAATTCAACAATGAATTTTTTGAACAAACCCAAGACACGGCAATGTGCAACCCGCTGTCGCCATTTATTGCAGACCTTTTCATGAGTAGATTTAAAACAGATCTTGTAAGTAAAAGTGAGTATTTTCCTAGGGTGTGCTTTCATTACGTGGATGATATTTTCACAGTGGTTAACACAAACATTTGCAGAATAGGAGATTTTATTGCCAAATTAAACAATACTAGTTATCAAAAGCAAAGACACTTTAGAATTATATGTCCATAGTAAGGAAACCACATTTCTAAGCTACATTCCGAATGGCACACATCATACGTACGCACAAAAAATAGCCAGTCTGAATTTTTTAGTATTTTTTTAAAATTATATTAAGAACGTGGCCGAATATAACGGATCCACTGCTTGCTTGGTGGAGAAATTAATTAAGAAACAGAAAACAAAGATAATGTTACGGGAATCAACGACGTTTAGAAGAGAGAAAGCCGAAACAAACTTTGTTTGCTTACCATTTGAACCTCGAATCACGAGCGGTCTAGATAGCATTTTTTAAAAACTTGCAACTAAAATTTTCGACAAAAAATACTTAAAAAACTTGCTAGATAACCCAAAAGACAAGGATAGCACTGCCAAAATGTCGGGAATTTGTGAAATAACTTGTAAAGATTATGATCGTAAATACGTCGGACAAATAAAAAGATCTATTGCCATTAGATTCAAAGAGCATTTAGCACAATCAGGATACGGTACTATAGATAAATTTTCCGTCGCCCGACATATTTGGGATAATAATCACCACGTTAGTGAGGAGAATTGCAGAAAATTATAAATGGAGTTGCGGATATAAGATATTTAGAGTTACTCATCCTCTGATGACGCTAACTTAGTTAGTAAAACGATCGTCAGGTCTTTTAAAATGTGTTGTAGTGATTTGGGTTCTCCAAGTGTGCTTATCAGTGCTCATCACAGGTTCCAATCTTCACTTAGTAAATGATCGGTTGATTTATTGGTCATCTTGTGTGTATATAATGATGATCTAATAGGTTTCTAGGTAGTCGGAAGTCGAAGTCCACCATCACTCATGTTTGAATAATCGGTACGTTTTTGATCACGATTGCTTCGAGAATAATTTTGGTTTTGTAATTATAGACTGGGGCTATTTTGTTGGCATTGTCGAAGGCTATTTTGTGTTCTGAATCAATATGATCCATGGACAGCACGAATAAGGGGTCGTTTTTTCTAACTGCGGGGGCATGTTCATATATTCTATTGTGGAGACTTTTATTCGTTTGTCCTAAATAAGTGTCTTAATGAGGAATTTTGTAAACCTCATGGTATTTAATTGGATTCGTATCCTTGGGAGTTTTTTTTTTAGACTTGACAGTTTCTGCTCTGTTGTGAATATGGTTTTGACAATGTGGGCTCTAAGAATTCAGCTATTTTTGTCGGTGACACCTTTAATGTATGGTAAGATGGCTTTGTGCGTTTGCTTGTTGTGAAGACTGTCTGTTCTTGTTGTGGTGTAGTCGCTGGTTTTTCGGCGTTTCTAATGTTTCGTAGTATGTGATTTTTGTTGTATCCGTGTTCTTTTAATGTCCGTTTTAAAAGGTTTAATTACGTTTGTTGGTTGTTATCGTCTGTTAGTTTAAGAGATTTAGTAGTGT
The DNA here is from genome assembly GCA_964006375.1 of Tillus elongatus. Lineage (NCBI taxonomy): Eukaryota > Metazoa > Arthropoda > Insecta > Coleoptera > Cleridae > Tillus > Tillus elongatus. Next base: position 301,432,689 of record OZ023262.1, read on the forward strand.
TCGAACCACAGAATTTTGTTTATCTTCTTCAAAAGAGCACCGCTTATCAAAACGATATCCTTATTAACTTCGGTATTGTTTCCTAATTCACTAATATAGCTCTATCTAAAACCGTCGACATTCTCAAAAATAAACACAATATTCTACCCGATACCCTAACATTGCACGTCTAACATCTACTTCATTTCCCAAAATAAATTTTACAAACAAATTCAAGGCGCTTCAATGGGTTTACCAGTGTCTCATGCACTGGCTAACATTTACATGAAAAATTTCCGTTTCCAAACTTAAACCAACCTGCTGGTTAAGATACGATGACGATAATTTGCCTGTCTGATCAAAAATAAATTTATACAGCGCTGATCTCGTTAAAAACTTTTTTTTTATACCAAGATTTGTTAAAATTTCGATGAACAATATTAACAGTTCTAGAACATTTTGATATGTACCACAGGGTCGCCATTTCGGTATTGAACCAGATAGTATGTTGACACAACAGCTCTAATAAACACAAAATGTGATAAACAGAGACTGTGTACAACCAACCAACAATTTATCGTTAACATACACGGCACTGGTGTAGTGGCCTAAAGCGATAAGCCTAGGTAGCCCACGGGTCAATTCCAGGCTGGTAAGTGAATGCCGAGATGAGACGAGCGATCTGACTGGGCAGAATGATGTCACCCTCATCTAGGTGCCGGGTCACTCGAGGGTCAAAAGCAATGAAGAAGCTGACAGTCTCGCAAAGAGAGGATCAGCAGAACCATTTATGGGACCACAACCGGTCCTGGGCGTATCAAAAGGCACGGCCAGGGAATCATCAAGTTCAGGTCAGGTCAGGTCAGGGATCAGAGAACAACATAAGTCATACTGGGCAGATTCTCCAGGGCTCAAACACGGGAAGCCATTCATTGGGCAACCCAGTCCAAAGAGAGCTGTGGAGCTGCTAAATCTTAGCAGAGTACAACTCAGGAACATAACAGGACTCTTGACGGTACACATGGCTATCAAGAAACACCTGTGTAAAATGGGGCGGCTCGAGGGGGACCTGGCGGAGAGGGGGAGGAATCAGCCCAGCACATCTTGTGCGAGTGTAAAGCTCTGGGCCGTAAAAGACAACTGATCTACGGTCAGCCTAGACCGGAGACAGAGCATTATAAAACTTCACCCTAACAATTGCAGTGCAGACTAGTTCAAGGCACAGTGATTTTGGAATGGGTGGAGTAGAAAAGACAAAGGGCATGGACAATAAGCCAAATGCTGCGGTGCTATCGGGACAGCAAAGACGCGGACGAGCCTTAAGGCAAAAAAAAACAACAATTTTGTAAATTGTCAGTCCTGGTTCTTTCTTCTCTAATACCGGTCCTGTGTATATGTAAGGCTAGATGCACTCTCATCATAATTATAAACGCAGACCGGTTTCGCTCTAATGTTCTAGGGGGCTGGCTACCTTAGCCGAATCGCTTTAGATGGATTATCGCTGTAATTAGTATAACGCACTGACGAGCTCTGACGGAAGCCGGTCTGTGTTTCTAATTATGGTGAGAGTGCATATAGCCTTACATTAACAGTTCTATTTAATAACACAAAATACTTTCTTGATAAAATTAAACCTCTCTCATTCTAAAACACAACTAAATGAACCACTATGATAAATCTTGTGTGATCTATTATTTCCAAGATTGCGTGCGAAAGAACACAAAAAGGGAATGCTCTATTGATTTCACTGGTCCCTATACCTGCCACAGTTTGCATCATCCACTGTCGTTAACCTGCAACCTTGAAATTCAGCAATATATTCTACTATAAAGTTGCGTTATACCCAGGAAAGAAACGTGACATAATTATAGCGTGTAGATCTTTGAATACCTACCAGCGCCATATTTTATATTGCTTTGTATATGGACCTATTATTAATTAAAGCGACAGCTACATTAGCTGTGAAATAAAACAACAAAAATTCTTGGATGCAGCAAGTGCGTTATAGAGTAGTGAATTTTCATAAGAATTGTACACTATTAGTACAAATTATTACTAAAATTAATTCTTTAAATTTAAGCAGACCTTGGAAACCGGTTTTAGAGATCTTAAAGCCGGGTCCAGACTATGTAACAAAACAGGTTAAATAACAAAGTCTTATAAGAGAAAAGGAAATAAAAAAGTTATAAAACACAGTGTTATATAACATTTTTCTTGCTACATAGCATGTTTTATGTTATCCATCAGATGTCGGTAAAGATCAAAGCAAGTTATAAAACCTTGTTGTATAACACGCCCCGGCTTGTCCAGACTTGAAAATATGTAATTGAAACATTTACCCCGGCACCGGCGTTTGGTTAGTTTAGTAGTGCAAGAAGCGTCGCCTTGTACCATCGTGAGTGATTTTGCTTTCCTCCGTCCACGTGAAGTTATATTTATTATATTTACGCGATGGAATGGTCAAAAGAAGTGACCCCACTCATTTAATTGAGCTATTTCGTGAGCAACGCGTATTATGGGTCGTGAGTGATTTTGCTTTCCTCCGTCCACGTGGAGTTATATTTATTATATTTACGCGATGGAATGGTCAAAAGAAGTGACCCCACTCATTTAATTGAGCTATTTCGTGAGCAACGCGTATTATGGGTCGTGAGTGATTTTGCTTTCCTCCGTCCACGTGGAGTTATATTTATTATATTTACGCGATGGAATGGTCAAAAGAAGTGACCCCACTCATTTAATTGAGCTATTTCGTGAGCAACGCGTATTATGGGATCCTACCTATACAGTGGCGTTTTCTCCTAGTGAGCTAGGTGTGCGCCGCACACCCTAAAAGATAATCAAAATGTGCACAGTTAAATATGTTTCATTTCTTAATACACTACATATTTTATGACAATCAATTTAATTTACTTATTTGATTTCATGAATAATCGGTTAATAGTGACTTGGAATGAAGTAGGCGCCACGTCTTCTAACATATTCAGAGAATATGAATAGGTCAATAGCAATGTTGAATGAATTCGGTTAGGTGTGCGTTATTATTTCCGAACAACTTCAGGCGCTGATATACAATGCAGTCCCCCACCCACGTGTTTAAAAGAGTGTGGGAAATACCATTGATTTTAACACTGCAGTGAGCTGTAACAAATGTCGCTCAAGACAAATGAAGGGAACGCTGGTCTAACCAGTATTCTAGAATCAAAGACTATAATACATTTTAGTGAATTTTCGTAGAAAAAATTCACTATTGGGGAGATCTCGACTTTTGAATTTTGAAATTTTTTTTGCAAATGAGCGCGAACTAGGACCCGCAGAACCCATATCCGGGGTTAGTTTCAATTTTTATAAGTTTATATATATATATATATATATATATATATATATATATATATATATATATATAGGTATCACACCGATAACTCAAAATACAATCGGCCGATTTTAATAAAATTTGGCATGTACCTTCCTTTTGTAAATGGCTTGGATAAGTTCGTTAGTCAAAAAATCGGACGAGGTTTTCCGGGACAATTTTGTTTTCATTAATATATAAAATAAAAAATATATGGTAACCAAATTTAGTAGGTAGGTTTACGATAAACTATACATCAAAATTTTGATTTCTATGTTACAAGAAAAAAAGTTATAATAAAATGTTTTGTGCCAGATCATTTCTATGAAAATTCACTACCATAACGCACTTGCTGCATCCAGGCTTTTTACACATTTTTATTATTTAGTACCACATTAACATTGAACTACTTTCAATGTTTTCAGTTTTAACCCCGTTCCGGACAGTGCTAACGCTAACACAAATTTGTGTGAAGAGAAGAGGTTGTATAAATCATCTTCTTTTCGTGTTTTAAAGTTTTAAGTGACTTTTTAATTTGTTAGTGTTGCGGTGGGAGATTAGTTTATTTATCTACGTATTATTCCCATATAGGTACAATATATATATATATATATATATATATATATATATATATATATATATATATATATATATATATATATATATATATATATATATATATATATATATATATATATTTGTGTGTGTGTGTGTGTACATTTAGTGTTAATAATTTTTAAAACCACCACTAACAGCAACTCGTTACCGCACACCCGAACTTTTTGGTCAGGAGACGCCATTTTTTTTTGCTCCCTCAGGGCTCGTCCGCGGCCTTGCCGCCCCGATAGCACCGCAACCCTTGGTTGATTGTGCATACAGGAGACGCCATTGTACCTATATGGGTTTCAAAAATAGGAATAGAAAACACGACGTATGGACTGAACTAGGTGCAGAATTAAATACAGATGCAAGTGAAGTGGAAAAAAATGCGCGTGCTAATTGGGCAATTTCAGCGAGGATTAAAAAAGGAGAGTGGCGATGGAGCCGATGCTCCTTATAAAACAAAGTGGAGCGAGATGAGTTTGATGTATATGGTGAATACGTAGCGAACACCTTGCGGAATCTCAAAAACAAATCGGTTCTAGCCTACACGAAACATGACATAAATAATAGTATCTATCGAGCAGAGATAGCTGACGTATCTCAAAATACACCTGGCCCATTCACCACTGTTCGCTACACGTATGTATGCTGCTTCACCAGTTACTACAATTCAAACAGATACTGACAGTCAACCATACAATTCACCTGAGCCAGCCACCACTCCGTCTGCTACACCTGAATCCGCTGCTTCACCAGTTCACACAGACATTGGCACTCAATCATACAATACACCTGGGCCATTCACCATTCCATCCACTACACCTACATCAGTTGCTTCACCAGTTACACCATTTCAAACAGACAGTGAAGACAATATTGAGGATGAATTAAGCTTTACACAAATTTTACTGAAATTATAAAAGTGTCCTGTATGAATTTCTGAAATTGAATGAATAAAAAGGTTTAAAAAGTACTCACCTTGATTCTGTCTCTCAAACAGTCAATAAGAGCATCACAAACTTCTGGTATAATATTCGAAAGACTTTGCTTAGAAAATTTGAATAAATAACTTAAACTTTGGTAGCTATCTCCACTTGCTAAGAATCTCAACGTAACTGCTAATCTTTCTTTTACAGGGATTGCATCTCGAAATGTTGTGTCCTACCTGCCTATTTTATGACCGATTTTGTTGATAAGGTATACAAAATCAGAACTTGTCATCCTTAAGAAGTTTTTAAAACTACCATCACATTTAATGTCTCCTGTCAATGGGTCTATGTCATCTATTGCAAGATCAGCTAAAAGAGCTGTACCATCATATTTTTCTCGAGCTTTTAACGATGGCCATATCCAAAATCTTCGTTTAGACTTAACACGTCGCCTAGACAAAATTGCACAAGCTGCTGCTGCCATAATTACCTTCTCTACGTTTGACGCCATTTCACATACTACCAGCTGAAAAGTTATGTACACTATTTTGTTTTGTTATATAATCTGGATGCGTCTGTTATATTATAACAAGTTACATAATAACGTTGTATAATAATTTTGTTGCACAACTTTGCTATTTAACCTGTTTTGTTACATCGTCTGGACCCGGCTTAATACGCGCTTATTTGGAGAATTTTTTCGAAAGAGTTAGTATCGACATCCAGGGTTGCCAATTTGCCAGTAATTACTGGCATTTTCCAGGAATAAGGAGCCCTGCCACTAAACTTGCCAGGATTGACTTAACACCAGGAATTTGCAAGGACAGGGATGTCGATTTGCATAACCCCCAACATTTGCATTTGTTATCAAGAGAGCATATGAATCACCTTTGTTTGTTTATATAGACCATTCATCTATAGTGGCATAGTGCAGTAAATATAAAATTAAAATGGATAAGTGGTTAATAAAAGTAGGAAAATCTGACGCAGGCTCTAATCACACTCCATCACAGGTAGGAAAGTAAAATTTGAAATGGTGAATATGTCGATAAGCGGCCGGTCGACTTTTGACAAAATTTTTATATAGATGTGTTCAGCAGCATCCACAGCACACAGTCTAATACGGAATTTGGTATCATTACCGATAGAGGTCGCTTTTAGCAATGTTTTTAAATCTCTTAGAGCCTGTTATATCATGAGGTAGCCACAAATTCTGTTATTAAGTTTCATAAATACTGAAATACTGCTTACAAACTCTATTAAACAAAAAATAATTGAGGATTTCAAAACCTTGAAAAACGACAGTGACAGATGAGTGATGAGTTGGAAGCGCTTATGGCGCCCTCCGTTGGTTCAGACTATTAAATTCCATATTAGACTTTGTCTATGTCTATGGATATTACTAGATCTGGCGAGCGGGAAACGACCGAGTTTCGTTACTGATTGTTACCTATACCGTGGACTGCGTTCTTTAAACTAGCCAATCATATAATGTTATTGCCTACCGATTCAAATCACCGGTGTATTCTGAAAAGTGCCCATGCTGTATAAGATTAAGATTGACGCCCTGACGTAATTTTACATAATTCGCAGAATCACAGTAATCACCCCATAATTTTACAGATGCAGACTTACGTACCCATTAGGACAAAGATAATGATCACCAAAATAATAAAGTAAACTATTAAATTGTCAGGAATTGCAAGTAATAAAATATTTAAATTTTGCAGGAAATGCCAGTAATGCAATCAAGTTTCGCTAGTAATTTTGTGTCGACCTAGTGGCAACACTGTGGACATCTCTCTATAATTAAACAGATATTTTAATCTTGTGTTCTAGCTCCTTTTTGAGAAAAATGGCCAAAACTCGGCAGTTTGAATTTTAAAAAATTAATCCACTATTTAAGGGCGCATGTATACATGGCACTCGATTTTTTCGAAGAAATATATGAACGAAAGCGTTTCTGGATGCATCATTTTTATGGGTCTGCGACATCTATTAGTGAAAACGTCGTATCTCAATTTTTGGTATGTGTCAAAAAGCTGAAAAGTTCCAATATACGAGGGCGGGTCAATAAGTTCGTGACTTTTTGAATTTCCCGCCTCTTCACAGGAAGGGCAACACTGCTCCTGTCAACAAGCATCTGTCAGTTGACCCCTGTCAAATTTTAAACAAGCTGCGTCATTTAGTTTGTGTGAGATAGCCATTGAAATCAGACAACCTCTTGAGTTATAACGAAAATGGAAAAAGTTAATTTCGTGTGCTCATCAAATATTATTTTTGGCGGGAAAAAAAACCATCACTCAAACCAAGGCTGAGCTTGATAAATACTATGGGGACTCTGCACCATCAATTTCCATGGCATGAAAGTGGTTTACTGAATTTCGTTGCGGCCGTACAAGCACAAATGACGCCGAACGTTCTGGATGCCCAGTTGAGGTCGATACACCCGAAACAATTGAAAACATTCACGATATAGTGTTGGCCTTTCGAAGATTGAAAGTGCGGAAGCGATAGGCATATCACATGGCTCAGTGGTTTCGATTTTGCATGATCACTTGGGTATGAGAAAGCTATCCGCAAGATGGGTGCCGCGTTTGCTTCGGACACAAACGCAATCTTGTGAAAACTTCGGAGGAGTCTTTGGGTTGTTCAACCGCAATAGGGACGAGTTTTTGAGCCGTTTCGTAACCGTGGACGAAACATGGATTCACCGCAACACACCAGAGACCAAGCAGCAGTCAAAACAGTGTGTTCCTCCGTGCGAATCGTCGCCGAAGAAGGCCAAGGTGGGTTTGTCAGCCAATAAAGTCATGGCGACCGTTTTTGGGATGCACGCGGTATCATCCATTTTGATTACCTTCAAAAGGGAAAAGCAGTCAATGGCTAATATTATACCACCTTATTGGACCGATTCAATGACGATTTGAACAAAAAATGACCGCATTTGGCCAAGAAAAAAGTTCTTTTCCAGCAAGACAATGCAAGGGTGCACACATGTGTAGTCTCCATGGCGAAATTGCATAAATTGGGCTACGAATTGTTCCCCCATCCGGCCTATTTTCCGGATTTAGCCCCGAGTGACTATTTCTTGTTTCCAAACTTAAAGAAATGGCTCGGAGGAAAGAGATTTGACTCCAATGATGAAGTCATCTTACAAACAAATACCTATTTTGAGGACCTTGACAAATCTTATTTTTTGGAAGGGATAAAAAATTGGAGAAACGTTGGACGAAATGTATAGAGCTCAAAGGAGTCACGGAATTATTGATCCGCCCTCGTACTTGAATAATTTTTAAGCAAAAAACGATATCAATTTTTTTTCTCGTACGAGCCGGCATTATAATTCGATGGAAAATCTAATAAGGGGTGTTATATTTAAACAAGAAGACTTATACAAGCAACGACTTAAGGGCCACTGAATGAACTATAATTAACGTATATAATTTTTTATATATCTTAAGTAATACATATGATAGACAACTGTTACATCAAATAATTTAATATTGGACACCTTTCATTAAAACATGATTCAGCTTAATCATATTGTCTGGTCAACCTTGAGGTGTTCAATTAGCTTTCAATTAGTGATAAAGCGTGGAATCTGTTATATCCACCACATTGTATGTTTTTAAGCAGGAATTATTAGTCTACATTTTAGTGAATTTTCTTAAAAAATCACAAATAAGATCTCGACTTTTTGAAAAAACTTTCTTCAAATGAGCGCAAACTAATCCCCTAGAACACATATCCGGAGTCAGTTCCAGTTTTTATATGGTTATATATATATATATATATATATATATATATATATATATATATATATATATATATATATATATATATATATATATATATATATATATATATATATATATATTCAATATGCAAATACGCAGTTTATAAACCATTTACGGATTGTATAACAAGATAAACTATAACTATGGTGTAGACCTATAATTCTACAATCTCACTTATTACCCACATCAAATCAATAACAATACAAAACAACATTTCGGCAAGCTTAGATTCCATTTCAGGCTTCACAGGCAGTCCATCAATTGTACGAAACTAATATCAAATTCAAATTTATTCTGTCTATTCCAAATTCATATCTCATTCAGTACAAGTAATTTGGAGACCCAACAAAGTCAACAGGACAACGTGGTCAGGCATGTATATGTTCAGTCAATTCGTTCTTAAATGCTCTTAAATTAATGTTGAAGATGTCGGATACACAGTCTGTTATAACTCGTACACATTCTATAAATCAGAGAACTGAACAGACTATTCCTTCTGCACCCCGGTATATAAAACAGTTTCTCCAGTCTACTATCCCTCTGAGGAACCCTAAACTGAATTCTGCCCAAAAATTCAGAAAAATTTACCAAGTTCCTCACGATTTTACACAAAAACACCAGGTCAGCAACTATGTGCCTGCTCTGAAGACTGGTTATGTCAAACACAGCAAGCAAACTCACATAGGGTGTAAAATTGGGATAAGATCCAAAAAACTTAAAATGAAGAAAACGAACAAACCTCCGCTGAACTTTCTCCACCACATCAGAGTGAACCTTGTAAAAAGGATTCCACACCACCGACAGATACTCAATTTTTGGACGTATATATGCATTAAAAAGAATTTTATATGTTTCAACTCTACTGAATCCTCTCGAGTTTCGCACAATAAAGCACAACGTTTTCAACCCCGAGGCAGCAATTTTTTTCCACGTGCTTTGCAAATGATGTTTTAGTGTCAAACTCAATTCCTAAGTCACCAAACTGGGTCCTACACAAAAGTTGGTCACCTCCAACAGTATATTGGTACTCAACAGGGGCAAGACGTCTCGTGAAAGTAGAAACAAAACATTTACCAATATTCAGAAACATTCTATTCTCAAAACACTATTCTGACAGTGCATCAATGCTCCTCTGTAGTTTCTCACAATCACGAATGCTAGAAATAACACGAAAGATCTTTAAATCATCAGCAAACAACAAACAACGGGAGTCAGCTATACTTTTAGGCAGATCATTGATAAACAATAAAAACAATAAAGGTCCCAAATTTGACCCCTGGGGCACCCCAGAGGGCGACGAAAACAATGAGGACTCGCTTCCACCATAAACCACATATTGTACCCTTCCAGTCAGATAAGATGTAAATAACTCTATCAGGTCTAGGGAAAACCCACACATATAAAGCTTCTTCAAAAGAACCTTGTGGTCCACCTTATCGAATGCCTTCTGAAAATCTGCATATATGGTGTCCAGCTGTCCACCAGCATTGATTGTCTCGCTTGCCACCTGAGTAAAGAGAGCAAGGTTGGTAGCAGTAGACCCGCGCCGCATAAATCCATGTTGTTCATCTAAAATCAGATGCTGTACATGTGAGAATAATTTAGAATACAATATACTTTCAAAAATTTTGGAAAAATTGCACAGTATCGAAATAGGTCTATAGTTTTCCACGAGTTTCCTTAAGCCAGACTTAAAAACTGAAATGACCTTGCTGACATTCCATAGTTGGGGATACTGGCATTTCACCAGTATTAGATTAAACACATAGCATAGTGGTGCGATCGAAAATTCCATACAACCACTAATTACATACGAAGGAACATCATCAACACCCATTGCACCACCAATCTTTAATTTCTTGATGGCTTCTTCAACGTCTCTGGGCGTAATTTTCTGAATACGAAGCAGGTCAACATCTCCACCAACCGTTACATTCCGTAGCTCGTCAAGAAACGAGGACGTGTCCCAATCATGTTCCGGTTCTGCATACACCGAGGACACAGCAAACCCATCAGCTATCCTTTTAGTGAATTTTCTTAAAAAAAATTCACTAATGAGGAGATCTCGACTTTCGAATTTTGAAAAAATTTCTTCAAATGAGCGCTATTTAGGACCCCCGGAACCCAAATCCGAGGTCAGTTTCAGACTTTATGTGTTTATATATATATATATATATATATATATATATATATATATATATATATATATATATATATATATATATATATATATATATATATATATATTTATGTGTCACACCTATAACTTAAAAAATAATGGACCGATTTTGATAAAATTTGGCACATACCTTCCTTTTGCAAGTCGCTTGGATAAGTTCGTTAGCCAGAAAAATCCGCCGAGGTTTTCCCGGAAAATTTTGTGTTTTCTTTCAAAAAAAATCGAAAAAATTTATATCTCCAAAATTAACAAAGTATGGACAACCAAATTTCATACGCGGGTTTATATCATTAAAGGCAAGTTACTTATCAAAATTTAGCTCTGTAGGTTAAATGACAAAAAAGTTACAGGCATTCACAGAAAAATAAATTTGGGTTCTCCTCAAAACGTCAAAATCGCGATTTTAAACGTCAAAATTGGTGAGTACCTTCCTTTTGCAAGTGACTTGGATATGTTCGTTATCCAGGAAAATTCGACGAGGTTTTCCCGGAAAATTTTGTGTTTTCTTTCGAAAAAAATTTGTATCTCCAAAATTAACAAAGTAAAGGCAACCAAATTGTATACGCAGGTTTATATCATTATAGGCAAGTTACCTACCAAAATTTAGCTCCGTAGGTCAAAAGACAAAAAAGTTATAGGCATTTAAACAAAACTAAATTGGGGGTTTTCACAAAACGTCAAAGTTGCGATTTAAACGTCAAAATTGGCAACATTTAGGAAAAGAACTTGAATCTAATACGGGCTATGGAAATAAAATGTCTCAAGAAGAATGTTTTACAAACCCTGAAGTCTTAGTTTCAACTGTCATTGTCCTTCATTTTAATAAAATGTTTCTAGAAAATTCATATCAAATAGACCCTTTCTCTGACGCTTGGCAGTAGTCTTAGCTATAGAGTTTATCGTTAATACTATATAATTTTTGTAGAATTTTCGTAAAAAATCAATAAAGCTCAATATATCTGTTATTATACCAGATATAAAAAAAATTGTATATATTAATTATAGGGTGTCTTAAACTACACCTTAAAAAATTATTTCTACAATCACAGGGTGGCCCATAAGTCGTTGGTGATACAAATTTTCTTTTTTTTTTAATCAAACACGCCTTATGTTATTGCATTTTTGCATTTTCCATCGAAATATAATGCATGTTTGTAAGAACAAAAATTCTGGACGCAGTAAGTGCGTTATGGTAGCGAATTTTGATCAAATGCTTAATATTTGAATAGCTCAATTTGCTATTAACCTATAAGGTTGACCAAAAAACGAGTTTTTTCGGGAACACTTTAAGTTTACTTTCGGAATTTTTTTTACATTTTCAAACAATAAAGTTATTTTAATGAAACATGGCACATTGTTTTTACTATATAGATTATACTGGTAACCAAATTTGATGCCTGCTTTCTTAAAGAAAAAACACATTATTGCTATTAAAAAATAGTTTTATGAAAATTCACTACCATAACGCACTTGCTGCGTCCCGAGATTTTAATATCACGGAAAACTTCATCACCTACTTTCATTTCAGACAACTTGTCATATGTCATATTTTCATCCAGACCTGACACATATGCCCGATGTGTTTCATGAATACTCCTTTTTATTTCCCTTCTCAACTGCCTGAACCTTGAATTAAATTCTGTGTTCCCCGTTCTCATAAATAGTTTTCTACACTTATGTTTTTCCCGAATACATTTTATTATTTGAGGTGTAAACCACGGCGGGTAACTCCTTCTGTGCTTTGTAAACTTAGGAACTGTTCTAACAAAACCCTGATAAAACACATCATTCAGCCAGAGAACCGCTGATTCCACATCTCTAATAGCATATAATCCATCCCAGTTTGTATCCTTTATGTAATTATACAAATCTAAATACCAACCCTTTCCGAAATCATAGGCATCTTTCCTTACACCCGAACGTTTTATGGCCCTAGAAAAGCGTAAACACACACAACAATCGCGGATGATGTACGTCCTCCTTCTCAACAATAGACTCCTCCAGAGAAAGCTGATATTCGTGTACATTTGTCAAAACGAGATCAAGTAACCTACCGTTTTCATTCATTACAGTATTTATCTGTGTCAATATATATATATATATATATATATATATATATATATATATATATATATATATATATATATATATTTTTATGTCAACAACACACCACGAGGGCTTACAGCCTAAATACTATCGTACCGTGGGTGTTGACAAGGAGGAAAGACGCAGCCTGTTAATTCTGGGCTTGAAGGTTTGGAGGTTTGGAGGAGAAGGAAAAACATGTGCCGGCAAGGAATTCCACAACTTGGAAGTCCTCGGGACAAAAGAGCGGCCATAACAAGATGTTCTATGTCTGGTGACCTGGACATTAAAAGGGTGCATTCGCTCTGTTCCCCTGGTAGATCTGCTGGGGGCAGCAGGTGGGGGAATTATGGAGGAAAGCTCCTCTGAGCAGTGCCCGTGCAGATATCTATAAAAGAGAGAGAGGTCACCAACGGCACGTCGGTGGGCAAGGGATGGAAGCCTTTGGGTGAGGGTAGGGTCACCGATGAGACGTATAGCTCTCTTTTGAATGGAGTCCAGGATAGCGAGTGTAGAAGCGGCAGCTGCACCCCAGATGTGGGAGCAGTATTCGAGGTTTGGCCTTATTTGTGAAGTGTATAAGGTATAGAGATTAGTTGGTGAAAAGTATTTGCGAGCCCGGAAGAGGAAACCCAATTTCTTAGCAGCCGCTTCTGCAATTGATGTAACATGTTGGTGCCAATTAAGATTTCGATCCACAGAAATGCCAACAAGAGAAAAGGACTCATTACTTTGAATAACTTGGTTGTTCATTGTGATGGGTCTAGGGCTGCTGTATCTCTTGTGAGAAAGAGAGCAAGACTTAGTTTTGGTGGGGTTGAATTGTACAAGATTTCTACTTCCCCAGTCTAATATTTTTTGGAGGTCCGCGGAGACAGAACCCTCCATGAGTCTGCGATTCTCATCTAACTGGGCTAAAGAGACAGGCTTAGAATATTGTATATTTGAGTGGAGGGTGCTGTCGTCCGCGTAACTGTGAACTGGGTTGGATGTGCTAGAGAGGAGGTCATTGATGTGGAGAAGAAACAAAGTAGGGGCTAAAGCTGAACCTTGAGGAACTCCTGCATTAATTGGATACAGTTTAGAGGAATGGCCATCCACAACAACAGATATGCTCCTGTTGGAGAGGAAATTTGCTGTCCAGGTACAAAGTTTTGCTGGTAGTCCATAGGCCGGAAGTTTATTAAGCAGCGCTGCGTGCCAGACCTGGTCGAATGCTTTGGATATGTCTAGAGCAACAATCTGGGATTCACCGTGTTGTTCCATAGACTTGTTCCAAGAATGGGTGACAAAGGAAAGGAGGTCGGCAGTCGATCTTCGCTGACGGAATCCATACTGCCTGTCGTGGATTAGACTGTGTTTTTCAAGGAATTTTAGTACTTCGGTGTTTATATACTTTTCCATCACTTTAGAGATGACTGAAAGGAGAGAAATAGGCCTGTAGTTGCTAGGAAGCGCTTTGGATCCTTTCTTGGGGATGGGTTGTACTCGAGCAGTTTTCCAGTTACTAGGGAATATGCCTTTATTGTAAGATATCTGAAACAGACGAGTCAGGACAGGAGCAAGTTCTGGTGCGCATTTTTTGAGAACAATTGCTGGGATCTCGTCAAGGCCAGAGGCTTTCCTGGTATTAAGAGAATAGAGCATCTTTCGTACCTTTTTAGTTTTGAAAATGATATCAGTCATTTTATGCGTGACATTGGGGACTGTTGGTGGTTGAACATTTGGAGGTGGGTTGAGAGTAGAATTTCCGGCAAACAACGAAGCAAAAAGTCCAGCCTTGCCCAGGGCGGTAGAAACAATTTCATCCCCTGAGACAAGAGGTGGGAACGTGCTCTTGCAGAAATTATTCCCAATAGACTTAGCAAGGGTCCAGAAGGGTTTGCCGCCGTTGGAGCTTGAGAGGACTTTGTTTTTGATGTGGTTATTAAACGAGTTTTTTGCCTCAGAAAGAATGCGGACATAGCGGTTTCTTGCGTCGTTGAATGCTTGACGATTTTCTTGACTGGGATTGTGTAGAAGCGTTTTGTGAGCTTTGACCTTTTCAAGTCTGGCCTTGTCACAGGATTTAGAGAACCAGGGCTTTTGAGTGGCTGAAGAGGTTTTCTGTGTACGTGGAATAAATAATTCCATGCCAGCTTGGATAATTTCGGTGACATTTTGTGAGATATCAGAGGGGTCAGGATAAGAGAAGCAGACAGACGCCCATGGAAATGAGGAAAAGTAATCCCGCATTTCGTCCCAGTTTGCGGAGTTGTAGTGCCAAACGATACGTGGGTGTGATGACTGTGTGACCTCGGGTTGTATTGCACAGGAAGCAGTGACCATGCCGTGGTCTGAGCGACCAAGGGGGGCAGTGACTGATATCTTATAGCATTCAGGGTTTGTAGTAAGAAGGAGATCCAAGGGATTTGAGCTGTGTGTTGGGATACGAGGAAAGTAAGTAGGTTGCTGAACCATATTGGCCAAAGAATTGCTGACTGCAAAGGCCTCCGCTGCTCTCCCTTGTGGATCGGTTTTTGAAGATCCTAGCCATTCCTTATTATGGACATTGAAGTCGCCAAGAATAGTGACCTCGGAGGAAGGATATTCAGAAATCAGATAGTCGGTTTTTTCAGAAAGGTAATCAAAGAGCTGGACAAAGTTGTTGTCAGAAGGTGGCCGGTAAATGCAACAGATGAATTTAGTTGCAGCCCTGAGAGAGAGTTTTATCCATAGTATGTCTTTTCTTCCAGCTTCTAAATTGGGAAATATATATATATATATATATTATATATATATATAATATATATATATATATATATATATATATATATATATATATATATATATATTATATATATATATATATATATATATATATATATATATATATATATATATATATATATATATATATATATATATATATATATATATATATATATATATATATATATATATATATATATATATATATATATATATATATATATATATATATATATATATATATATATATATATATATATATATATATATATATATATATATATATATATATATATATATATATATATATATATATATATATATATATATATATATATATATATATATATTATATATATATATATATATATATATATTATATATATATATATATATATATATATATATATATATATATATATATATATATATATATATATATATATATATATATATATATATATATATATATATATATATATATATATATATATATATATATATATATATATATATATATATATATATATATATATATATATATAAACAGGCTGTACACTTCGCGGAAAAGCCCAGTTTTCTATATTAAACTCAGTTTTATCAAAAAAGTTTCAATTGAAAGTTGTTCCTATCAACCAGCTACGCAATTCAAAAATATTTTGATTTACACATGGTGTTCATTTTCTCCGTGTCAGACCAAACTTACCTTTTTTTTAAATAGAACACCTGTATTTTATACCAATAAAAAAAAGGTGATATCGCGACAATCAAACTGATACCTCACATGATGGGACTACACCCAACCGTTTCAGAGTTATTCATTTGTTTATTAAAAATATTGGTCTACTTTGGTGCGTAAATATTCGCTTTTGCGCAATGGTTTGGCTGCATATTCACTGGAGTTAATTTTATACACTCCTCACTACAACAAAATGCAACATGGTAATTCTTAATGTAACCTGCCTGTACAGAGTGTTAAATTTCGCAAAACTTAAATTTTCTGGAAAATTTCAAATGGAACGCCCTGTATATTAGAACGTTTTTAGATGCGCATTTTCATGACCTTTTCAGCAATACCACGTTGATGACATTCTTTTCAACGGTTTCAAAGATTTTAAGACTCAATTACGGAACTAGCCATTTTTATATAAATTCAAGTAAATACTTTACGTTAATATGCAACACCCTGTATTTTATATCATTTTCAAATAGTTTACGTGATATACCTAATTCATACTGCATAAAAAAAGTAAAGCGTGTGTGTGATGTAAAAGAGCAAAACCTTTAATGCATATATTAACAAGGTTTAAATCAACAAGAACAACACTAAATCGAAATTCACAAAATAAACAAACAAAAAATATACGCAGCAAATGTTCAAGTTGGGAGCCATCATTATCGATACAAATTTGTAATCTCTGTCTTAAATTGTTTTGCACCTTCAACAATGTTGCTTCGCTTACAGAATTGAAAGCCTCTGAAATCCTTGCGCGCATGTCCTCCTTGGTTGTTGGTGGAGTCGCATACATTTTACCTTTAATGTCACCCCACAAAAAGAAATATATATTGGAAAGATCAGGAGATCTTGCTGGCCAAGGGGTTGGTCCATCTCGAGTTATTCATCGTTCTTCAAAATTATGGTTTAAAAACGCTCTACCAGCTCCTGTTGGATGTGGAGGCGCTCCATTGTGTTGATACCACATTTCACCCCGGAGTTGTAGAGGAATTTCTTCTCACAGATCTGGTAGATCATTATTCAAGAAATTTAGATAACGCTCACCAGTGAGAGTCCCATCGAAAAAATACGGTCCGATTAAACACGGACCCAAAATTCCAGCCCACATATTTATGGACCACCTATGCTGACGATTCACTGGCCACGAAAAATGTGAATTTATATTTGCTCCATCTGCAAATAACACTTTTGCAAGAAATCCTGGTCCCTGGTTGTCCTTCTGTAGAGCCCAAATACAAAAATTCAATATTTGCTGCTTATCGCTTGCAGGCAGCTCTTGAACTTTTTTAACATGGTATAGGTGATATTTGTTTGCTTTAAAACATCTTTGGACAGAAGTTTTACTGATATTTAAATTTGAAGCTAATTGTCGCTGGCTGATATGTGGATTTTTTCAAATGTCAAGTGGCGTTGTCAAAGCCGCTCTTAGATTTTGAGATAAGTTTCATAAATATTTGAAAATGATACATTTTGTAATTAATGCTTTATATTTTTGAAACCGTTGAAAATAATGTCAATAAACGTGGTATTTCTGAAAAGGCCATGAAAATGCGCATCTAATAACGTTCTAACATACAGAACATTCCAAATGAAATTTTCGAGAAAATTTAAGTTTTGCGAAATTTAATACTCTGTATAGGCAGGTTACATTAAGAATTACCATGTTCCATTTTGTTATACTGAGGAGTGTATAAAATTAACTGCAGTGAATATGCAGCCAAAACATTGTGCAGAATCGAAGTATTTACGCACCAAACTAGACCAATATTTTTAATAAACAAATGAATAACTCTGAAACAGTTGGGCCTAGAGCCATCATACAAATCTATTGTATATCACGATTAAGTTTTTTGGCGCAAAAAGGTCAAGAAGTACCAGAAAAATTACTTTTAAGATTTCATAGTTTTTCTTCTTAAAACGTCAAAGCCGCGATTTAAAGATTTAAAACGCGATTTGGCAACATTAAGATAAAGAAACTGAAACAAATACCGGTTATGTAGAGAAAATGTTGCAAGAAACGTGTTTTACAAAGCGTTAAGTTTCAGCTTCAGTTGTCATTGTCCTTTATTTTTCGCAAATATTGGGAGACAAATCATTTCAAACAGACCCTTTCTCTGATACTTTGGCAATAGTTTTAGTTATAGAGTGTATGGTTCAATAGTCTGTAATTTTCTATGAAAATTCGCTGAGGCGACCGCGACTGTTTTTGAGAAGATTTCTTCAAATGACAAACTTGGCCCCCTAGAATCCACATATGCAGAGTAACGCATTTCTACGGTAAAGTTCAATATATCCGTTATTATACTAGATACGAGAAAAAATTGTACACGTTAATTATAGGGTCTCTTGAGCTGCATCTTACAAAGTTATTTTATTAACCACAGGGTGGCCCATGAGTCGTTGGTGATACAAATTTTCTTTGTTTTTTAATCAAACACCCCTTATTTTATATCATTTTTGCATTTCCATTGAATTATAATAAGTGTTTGTAAGAAAAAAATACTGTTCATCGTTTTTGAGTTATTTCAATTGTTTTGCAATTTTTCACATTTTTGGCGCATATCAAGAATTGTTATACGGCGTTTTTACCAATATATAGCGGATCCCATGAAAATGATGCCTTCATGGATTGATATATTATTTGTTAATTTTTGTACTTTTTCAAACAATAAACTTATTTTGAAATGTGGTACACTGTTTCTATGGTGCAGGTTATACTGGTAACCAAATTTGATGCCTGCTTTCATTAAAAAAAGACATATATGTAGTTATTATTTTATTAATGACGCAAGAAACCGCTATGTCCGCATTCTTTCTGGGGCAAAAAACTCTTTTAATAACCACATCAAAAACAAAGTCCTCTCAAGCTTCAACGGCAGCAAACCCTTCTGGACTCTTGCTTAATCTATTGGGAATAATTTCTGGAAGAGCACGTTCCCACCTCTTGTCTCAGGGGATGAAATTGTTTCTACCGCCCTGGGCAAGGCTGAACTTTTTGCCTCGCTATTCGCTGGAAATTCTACTCTCAATCCACCTCCAAATGTTCAATGTCCCCAATGTCGCGCATAAAATGACGGATATCATTTTCAAAACTAAAAAGGTATGAAAGATGCTCTATTCTCTTAATACCAGGAAAGCCTCTGGCCTTGACGAGATCCCAGCAATTGTTCTCAAAAAATGCGCACCAGAACTTGCTCCTGTCCTGACTGGTCTGTTTCAGACATCTTACAATAGAGGCATATTCGCTAGTAACTGGAAAACTGCTCGAGTACAACCCGTCCCCAAGAAAGGATCCAAAGCGCTTCCTAGCAACTACAGGCCTATTTCTCTCCTTTCAGTCGTCTCTAAAGTGACGGAAAACTATATAAACACCGAATTACTAAAATTTCTTGAAAAACACAGTCTAATCCACGACAGGAAGTATGGATTCCGTCAGAGCAGATCAACTGCCGACCTCCTTCCCTTTGTCACCCATTATTGGAACAAGTCTATGGAACTACACGGTGAAT
The DNA here is from genome assembly GCA_964006375.1 of Tillus elongatus. Taxonomy (NCBI): domain Eukaryota; kingdom Metazoa; phylum Arthropoda; class Insecta; order Coleoptera; family Cleridae; genus Tillus; species Tillus elongatus. Next base: position 301,452,612 of record OZ023262.1, read on the forward strand.
CTAAAATTGTCGCTCTAGACATATCCAAAGCATTCGACCAAGTCTGGCACGCAGCGCTGCTTAATAAACTTCCGGCCTATTGCCTACCACCAAAACTCTGTACCTGGACAGCAAATTTCCTCTCCAACCGGAGCATTTCTGTTGTCGTGGATGGCCATTCATCTAAACTGTATCCAATTAATGCAGGAGTTCCTCAAGGTTAAGCTTCAGCCCCTACTTTGTTTCTTCTCCACATCATTGACCTCCTCTCTAGCATATCCAACCCAGTTCACAGTTACGCGGACGACAGCACCCTCCACTCAAATATACAATATTCTAAGCCTGTCTCTTTAGCCCAATTAGATGAGGATCGCAGACTATTGGAGGGTTCTGTCTCCGTGGATCTCCAGAAAATATTAGACTGGGGAAGTAGAAATCTTGTACAATTCAACCCCACCAAATCACAGTCTTCCTTTCTTTCTCTTAAAAGGTATACCAGCCCTAGACCCATCACAATGAACAACCAAGTTATTCAAAGTCATGAGTCCTTTTCACCTGTTGGCATTTCTGTGGATCGAAATCTCAATTGGCATCAACATGTCATATCAATTGCAGAAGCGGCTGCTAAGAAATTAGGTTTCCTCTTCCGGGCTCGCAACTACTTTTCACCAGCTAATCTCTATACCTTATATACTTCACAAATAAGACCAATCCTCGAATACTGGTCTCACATCTGGGGTGCTGCTGCCGCTTCTACACTCGCTAACCTGGACTCCATTCAGAAGAGAGCTATACGTCTCATCGATGACCCTACCCCCACCCAAAGGCAGCAATCCCTGGCCCACCGACGTGCCGCTGGTGACATCTCTCTCTCTTTTATAAATATCTGCACGGGCACTGTTCAGAGGAGTCTTCTTCCATAGTTCCTCCACCTGCTGCCCCGAACAGATCTACCAGAGGAACAGAGCGAATGCACCCTTTTACTGTCCAGGTCACCAGACATAGAACATCTTGTTAGGCCCGCTTTTGTCCCGAGGACTTTGAAGTTGTGCAATTCCTTGCCCGCGCATGTTTTTCCTTCTCCTCCAAACCTCTAAACCTTGAAGTCCAGAATTAACAAGTTGCCTCTTTCCTCCTTGTCGACACCCACCCTCGTGGTGTGCTGTTAAAATAAAAAATAAAAAAAAAATATTTTTATGAAAATCCACTACCATAACGCACTTGCCGCATCCAGACTTTTAATTATTTAACCGCACGTAAAACAAATTACTGTTGCCAACCATCTGCATCGTCTCTATTAGACATTCTGAGATAACTTATTATTTCTATGACTGTTGTAATAGTTATTTTTATTTACATAAAATTATACCGCAGATGTACCAGTTGCAACACAAAATTTGTCGCATGTATTTATTTTTGGCGTGTGTTCTTTGAAGTAAAATTTTATTAGTTGTAGTTTTATTTATATCCGAACGAAAAGAAAGTAGTTATAACATGCAACAGGAGTCCAAATCAATTTTCAAACATTCATTGAATTATTTTCCTTATTTGTTAGACATAGTGTACAATAGTCATATGATAGCGCGCCAAGTATGGATTAAATGAAGTAAAAGCGAAATAAATAAATATATATATATATATATATATATATATATATATATATATATATATATATATATATATATATATATATATTCGGAATACTTCTTAAACACATTGATTTCATTTGATAAAAGGTAAGAGGCAGCAAGTGCTTTCTGGTAGTGAATTTTCATAGAATTATATTTTGTTATGATTTTTTAGGGAAACTATACAGAGTGTCCGGAAATGATGAGTAAAAAATCCAGGGGGTTATGCTACTCAAAAAAATAGTTCCACAAGCCTCTATTTAATTTTTCTCAGCTGTTATACCATCCCTACCTGGAGCGCTATGTAATCTCAACTTACCTATATTTTCAATAATTTCATTTTCCCCAACGGGCTGCAAGGACAAACTATCGCGAATACTGACCTTCTCATTGCTTCTAATGGCTACCCTATTTCCCACATTACCAGAGACATCTTTACCAATTGCAATAAAATGCTTGTTAAACATGTCAGCTATCTCTGTCTCATTCTTTATCTCAGCACCATCATCCGATATGAAAGACTCAGTCTCAATCTTTTTTTAACCTTTCTGTTATTTATCGCTTCGTTGATGGAATTCCAATTTTTTCTGTAATTACTACCTGCACCCCGAATCCTCTTTTGGTAGTTGTTATTTCGTACATTTCGAATGAGATGCGTTAAATGATTCCTATAGTTTGTATACACAGTTTTATCAAAATTACTTCCTGTCCTTATCCACCTTCTCTTTAATTTGCTTCATAGATGCTATGATATATATATATATATATATATATATATATATATATATATATATATATATATATATATATATATATATATATATATATATATATATATCAGTAGCGGCTCGTGCCTTAATGCATTGGGGGTGGGCAAGAAAAAAAAGTTCGGGACGCAGCTAGTGCGTTATGGTAGTAAATTTTTATTAAATGCTTCAAATTTGTCTAACTCAAGTTTCTACGAACTTAGAAAGTATAATTTTGGTGTATAGTAGGGTCTTATTCAGAGGAACATATCCACCAAACTTCATCAAAATAAGTTTGTAATTTTTGGAGAGAAAATTTTTTTTCAAAAGAAAACTCAAAATTCGAATAACTCAATTTTCTAAAAATGTAGAAAGTTGAATTTTAGTGTGTAGTAAGGTTTTTTACAAGGCAACATATCCACCAAATTTAATTAAAATACCTATGTAATTTTCGGAAAAACAATTTTTTTTTGAAACAAAACTCAAAATTTTCCCGGAAAAGGTTATCCGATTTTTCTGACTAACGAACTCATCCAAGCCATTAATAAAAGAAAGGCACTTACGGAGTTTCATCAAAATCAATTGCTTATTTTTTGAGTTATCGGTTGGATATATATATATATATAGATATATATATATATATATATATATATATATATATATATATATATATATATATATATATATATATATATATATATATATATATTTATCAAAAAATTGTGGGAACGCCGTCAGTTGTAGAATAAAACTCTTTATTATACGCCGAGCTTTCGGAAAAATTTATTCCTTTATCAAGGCTACAACATGGAAAGAAAAAAGTTTACAATTTACTTGGAAAAAATATAAAAGTTTAAAATACTTACATATAACATGAGTTCTACTAAACTATTTATCTAATAACAAACATAAAAAGAAAACCTTTTGATGAATTTGATTGAAGTCTAATAAATGCCAAACTGACATATAAAGCTAAATATTGTTTAATTGAATTTGTTTTTTGTTTTTGTCTAGGAAATATAAAAAGGGGTAGTGATTTCTAAAATTATTATCTTTCTTTAAGTTTATTAAATTTTCGTTAAAAGTAATTTCAAATTCTTCTAAACACATTCTTTTATTACTTAAGGTTTCACAGTGTAAAATATATATTTCCTAGACAAAAACAAAAAACAAATTCAATTAAACAATATTTAGCTTTATATGTCAGTTTGGCATTTATTAGACTTCAATCAAATTCATCAAAAGGTTTTCTTTTTATGTTTGTTATTAGATAAATAGTTTAGTAGAACTCATGTTATATGTAAGTATTTTAAACTTTTATATTTTTTCCAAGTAAATTGTAAACTTTTTTCTTTCCATGTTGTAGCCTTGATAAAGGAATAAATTTTTCCGAAAGCTCGGCGTATAATAGAGAGTTTTATTCTACAACTGACGGCGTTGCCATAATTTTTTGATAAATAACACTATTACCGTCACAAAAATTTAATACTATATATATATATATATATATATATATATATATATATATATATATATATATATATATATATATATATATATATATATATATAATTTTTTAAAATAAAATTCACTTAAAATGAAGGGCTCGCCTATTTTTCCCCGAAAATGTATTATAAAGAAACCTACCTACTAAACTTAATAATTATTAACTACTTACCAAGTTTTCCTCTAGTTAGTTATACGTTGCAGGTGGTAGTTAAAAAGTCTCTTAAAAAGTTAACCTTTAAATTTAAAATATTCACTGGATTAATCACAGTATCACAATTATTTTGTCCACTTATTAAGCAACCTGACGTAGTAACCATAATAATAATAATAATTGTCTTGTTAGAACATGTAAACAACAACGAAATGATCTAATTAAAAATCAACCCGACGCGAAGACGAAAATTACTACGTAGTAGGTACACACGGTCTGCCAAAAGTCCACTACAAACTGCAAGTGTGTAATTTTATACCGCACAACAGATTGCTCATTCGGTCGTTTTCGACGAAGATCATCAAGATTCGACGATCATTTCGCACTGAAGTATCGCATTCCGTGAGAGCGCCGAAAAATACACACCGCCGCCTGACTGCTTTATATGGATATGGATGTATATAACGTCTGCAACGATTAACACTATACTTATTCTGATTCTGTATTCTGTATTAATGGCTGCCGACTCTCTGCAATCCTCGATATACTAATTTTGTTTGTTGAATGCAGGAGGTACAAAAGTAAATAAAAATTATTAAAATATAGCATAGCAAAAATATTGTTTTTTCCACGGCAGGCGCCAGTGCGCGCTCACAAAATTTGCGAAAGTCTCACCATTGATACCACTCTACTAGTGGATTTTCTTAAAGAAAATTCACTAAAAAGCCTTTAAAATAATAAACACATTAACAACAAAACAAGTTACGACATCGGAGTCGTAACAGTATATGTATAAGCCACCATGATCTACCTTTCTAAAATAGTTTCAGGTTTTTGTCGCTTCCGGTTCAACCGGAAGCGATGTCTAACTTTGTTACATATTGGACAATATTTCTTTCAGTAGTTTGTTGAAATTCTGGAACAATTAAAGGATACTATGTAGAAACTTAAAACTTTTCTTGGTTATTGGAGTTGAAAGTTCAGTTAGTCCCTTATGCTTTGCCAAGTATTTCACCTTGAAACGGCCAACGATGTCTTGTCTCATGATTTAGTTGACACTCCTTATAAATTGCTTTATGGCTATCTGATGAAGAGAAACCAAGGTAAATAGTATACAGATATAAGCTTCCGTTTTCGAACACGCGAGGCTCAGCATGAACAGACCACAATTAAAATTAAAATAGACCTAGGAAATGCCAGTGTTGAATTTGCTTCTGCAAAAGTTAGACCCACAAAGAGCAATTATATTTTAAATGCAAATCCTTTATACATACAAGCTGATTTATATATACGTCAAATCTTTGAAATTATTATTCCTGGCATTTAAATATCTTATAAGAAGATATTTTGCCTGTTTGTTTTTTACAAACTATAAGTTACCATTTCCTTTTTAGCGAATTTTCGACTTTAAGACATATTATCTCCACATTAATGCAAAGTCGTACATCTATAACGCATATCCTAGGCCAGTTTATATGTATATATTCGTGTGTGAAAATCCGCCCAAGACGCAATCGCAGTTGTCACGTCAAAGTGTCCCAAACTGGATGGGAATGTATTGCTATCTCCGTTATTATTAGAGTTAAGGAGACGTTTAAATTAGCAATGTTTTGTAAAATTTCATGCTCGTTCCAAATATTGCTTGTATTTTGCCCTGCCTTTTTTCGTTTTCCAGTTATTTTGAAAAAACCAAAACTTGTCGATTTCTTTTTTCTTCAATATCTAAGTAGGCGTTGATCTGACATGTCTAAGACTTGCACATTATCAGGACACTTTTTACAGGGTAATATTCTTTTGCTATTCTCAACTTTGGATTGTCATTTGTTTTTGAGCTACAGGTATCAACGTTTGTTTTTATTATGGCAGCCATATTGGATTTTTTGTTCATGTGATACCTTGTGAAAAGAGCTTTCCAATCATGCTTGAGAATTCTTGTAATTGCAATGACAATTTTGAGAAAAACCGTTTTGAGGATAGTAGGCTATGAAATCCAATACTAGAAAACAAATGACAAAATAAAGTGTTCAAAAAGCAGTAGGCCATGGAGTCTAACAATAGACTTTTAACCAAATTTTCCGTAATGATTCACGATAAGAAAATAGGAACTTTGAGCGCACCAATGAATCGGCCCATTATTACAAATGATATTTAACATTACATTATCCTAAAAAATTGTTATAATTTAATTAAATAGGCAAACCTATTAAATAACTAAATGTACTAACAGAACTCAATAAAAAGCAGATTAATGATTTATGAAGACAATATTTGTTTGATTTTTAAAGGTAAGTTAACTGAAAAACAACAAAACACCAAAATATTTCGCAGGATAGTGACCAATCTATTAAACGACGGTAGCTTCCACGCAAAGAAACTACCAATGCCTAGAAATGAAGAAAGAAATAATGCCGTCTTACAGGTTTCAAACGAAAACCCTCCGCAATCTCTTCGGTTTTATGGTGAACAAATTGACGTTCCAAAAAGTACGATACACCGTGTATTAAAACAAAGTCATTACGATCCATACACACCTACAATCGTATAAGGCTTAAATGTTGACGATTACCCTAAGCGACTTCAATTCTGCAGATGGTATCAAGTACCATGTCAACAAGATAAAAATTTTCATTTGAAAATAATATGTACTGATGAATCCAGATTTACAAATTGTGGTGTGTATAATCGCCATAATAGGCATTATTGGGCAAATGAAAATCCGCATCTAAAGGAAGAAAGACGATTGCAAGACAGATTTAGTATTAATGTTTGGTGCGGCTTATTAGGTAAAAACTGTTATTTTTATTTGTAGATTGGACATTCAATTAAAAAAAAATGCAGGTAACTTCATTGTTGGTCCCTTCTTTTTTGAAAATAATTTAACTGGGAAAAGGTATCTTAATCTATTGAGAAATGGTATCTTACCAACAATCAGAAGAGTAGTAGTAATTATATATATATATATATATATATATATATATATATATATATATATATATATATATATATATATATATTTGTGTGTGTGTGAGTCTATTATCCTATTTTGCGTTGTTATGATTTTTAAACGTTTTGTTCAAAAATTCTCAGGCTTGAAAGCTAAAATGGGCTGGTGCACCGTCATGCGTAAACTACATTTCCCTTCTAAGTAAAACCAGCACATTCCGGAGCCAAACGATAACTTTTCAGCGTTGACTTTTCGAGAAAGAGAGCATGGACGCGTCAAATAATTCCCAAGGATTCCAGTCCATACGCTAACGGAGAACTGTTGTTGAAAATGTGACTCTCTAATTAAATGTGCTCTAACCGTTAATTATTGTTTTCGAAATTGCGTATAGAGTTGCGTGAAAAATTAGTTTCGTCAGTAAACAGGATTTTATTTTCATTCAGCGAATTTTGAATAAGTCTGATGAAATTCCTGAGAAAAGGTAATACGTAGTGGAAAGTCACGATGGAGAACTGCTTGCATATTTTTTAACGTCGGTCTATTTCCGTGACTATGGCTAATCACCGACGCCAGGGAGCAGTTTCTCCCGACGTCCAGGAAATTTAGCCGAACCTCTGCCTTTATGTAGCGAGGGTATGGATTTTTAACATGCCTAACATCACATAGACACGGTGCCGACAGATTTACGTCCCCTCCGAAGGACGGAACGTGTAGATATTCAACTTGCTCAATTACAATCCTACAACTTCGGTTGATGTTCAGAGGCACAATTATTACCCCTGTACCACCGATGCTCTAAGCGCTTGCGTTAAATGTAAGATTATATCAAATTATCAATAAGAATATTCCATAGCAGAATGTGAGAAATATGTAGCATCAGCGCTACTTTCCTGATGCTGCTTTCCTGAGGTTCAAGATTCTTGATTAATAACTGCTTCCCCAATCTCTGGTTTTCGTACTGTGCTATGAATTTTTATTTTTTTATTTATTTCAACAACACACCACGAGGGCTTACAGCCTAAATACTGTCGTACCGTGGGTGTTGACAAGGAGGAAAGAGGCAGCTTGTTAATTCTGGACTTGAAGGTTTGGAGGTTCGGAGGAGAAGGAAAAACATGTGCCGGCAAGGAATTCCACAACTTGGAAGTCCTCGGGACAAAAGAGCGGGCATAACAAGATGTTCTATGTCTGGTGACCTGGACAGTAAAAGGGTGCATTCGCTCTGTTCCCCTGGTAGATCTGTTGGGGGCAGCAGGTGGGGGAACTATGGAGGAAAGCTCCTTTGAGCAGTGCCCGTACAGATATCTATAAAAGAGAGAGAGGTCACCAACGGCACGTCGGTGGGCAAGGGATTGCAGCCTTTGGGTGGGGGTAGGGTCACCGATGAGACGTATAGCTCTCTTTTGAATGGAGTCCAGGATAGCGAGTGTAGAAGTGGCAGTGGCACCCCAGATGTGGGAGCAGTATTCGAGGTTTGGCCTTATTTGTGAAGTATATAAGGTACATAGATTAGCTGGTGAAAAGTATTTGCGAGCCCGGAAGAGGAAACCTAATTTCTTAGCAGCCGCTTCTGCAATTGATGTGACATGTTGGTGCCAATTAAGATTTCGATCCACAGAAATGCCAACAAGAGAAAAGGACTCATTACTTTGAATAACTTGGTTGTTCATTGTGATGGGTCTAGGGCTGGTGTAGAAAGAAAGCAAGACTTAGTTTTGGTGGGGTTGAATTGTACAAGATTTCTACTTCTCCAGTCTAATATTTTTTGGAGATCCACGGAGACAGAACCCTCCATGAGTCTGCGATCCTCATCTAATTGGGCTAAAGAGACAGGCTTAGAATATTGTATATTTGAATGGAGGGTGCTGTCGTCCGCGTAGCTGTGAACTGGGTTGGATATGCTCGAGAGGAGGTCATTGATGTGGAGAAGAAACAAAATAGGGTCTAAAGCTGAACCATGAGGAACTCCTGCATTAATTGGATACAGTTTAGAGGAATGGCCATCCACAACAACAGATATGCTCCTGTTGAAGAGGAAATTTGCTGTCCACATACAGAGTTTTGGTGGTAGGCCATAGGCCGGAAGTTTATTAAGCAGCGCTGCGTGCCAGACCTGGTCGAATGCTTTGGATATGTCTAGAGCAACAATCTGGGATTCACCGTGTTGTTCCATAGACTTGTTCCAAGAATGGGTGACAAAGGAAAGGAGGTCGGCAGTCGATCTGCGCTGACGGAATCCATACTGCCTGTCGTGGATTAGACTACGTTTTTCAAGAAATTTTAGTAATTCGGTGTTTATATACTTTTCCATCACTTTAGAGGCGACTGAAAGGAGAGGAATAGGCCTGTAGTTGCTGGAAAGCGCTTTGGATCCTTTCTTGGGGATGGGTTGTACTCGAGCAGTTTTCCAGTTACTAGGGAAGATGCCTTTATTATAAGATATCTGAAACATACGAGTTAGGACAGGAGCAAGCTTTGGTGCGCATTTTTTGAGAACAATTGCTGGGATCTCGTCAAGGCCAGAGGCTTTCCTGGTATTTAGAGAAGAGAGCATCTTCCGTACCTTTTTTGTTTTGAAAACGATATCCGTCATTTTATGCGCGACATTGGGGACTGTTGGTGGTTGAACATTTGGAGGTTGGTTGAGAGTAGAATTGCCGGCGAACAACGAAGCAAAAAGTTCAGCCTTGCCCAGGGCGGTAGAAACAATTTCATCCCCTGAGACAAGAGGTGGGAACGTGCTTTTGTAGAAATTATTCCCAATAGATTTAGCAAGAGTCCAGAAAGGTTTGACGCCGTTGGAGCTTAAGAGGACTTTGTTTTTGATGTTGTTATTAAACGAGTTTTTTGCCTCAGAAAGAATGCGGACATAGCGGTTTCTTGCGTCGTTAAATGCTTGACGATTATCTTGACTGGGATTGTGTAGAAGCGTTTTGTGAACTTTGACCTTTTCAAGTCTGGCCTTGTCACAGGATTTAGAGAACCATGGCTTTTGAGTGGCTGAAGAGGATCATCCCTGTGATGACGCCAAAGTTGTTAGTGAACGATAGTCAGGACTGAAAAATGTGTTGGCGTGAATTGAGTTCTCAAAAGTTTACCTATAAACAGAACCCTCTCAACTTGAATTTTTTGACATTACTGCATGATCTGGTAGTGATCGAGTCAGTCAGCTAATGAGCTAAAATTGAAATGGTACAGATAAACTTAAATACATAAGCAGATGGTGCATGCAAAGCATGTAACCAAATTAGGAGATGCGTTTGTTAATCACAGTGAAAAACACAAAAGCCACATTTAAATGAAATGATGTACATAATATGATGTACTTTATATAGCTTATTACGAGAACTTTCGCGGCGTATACGGTATAATATGTAATTTACATTTTTACTCTCTGAAGCATAACGCATAATAACGCACTAAAAAACAAGGAAATAACTAATTTACGGTCAAACGTAAGGTCAATGATTTCTTGTGAAAAAAGATGAAAAGAGGTGACACAGCGTTGGCAATGGAACATGTGAAAATGCAAATGAACTATCTGCGTTTGTCAGATTATGAAAAAAAAAGCCTGGATGCAGCAAGTGCAATTTTTTTCAGTGAATTTTCATAAAAATATTTTTAATGCAAATATGCCTCTTTTTAATCAAACGCATCAAATTCCTATATAGTAGAGAAAATGCATCGTATTTAATCAGCATACCTTTATTGTTAGAAAGAGTATAGGAATTTTTCGAAAATAAACTTAAAAAATACCCCAAAAAACTGGTCCGACTCTCCTGGCCAACATTTATACACCTGACAAGATATAATTATTCACAAAAAGGTTTTCTACGAAACTTCATAAAACATATTTGCATGAAAATTTGCAAACAATTTATTTCATAAAAATTCATCTTGGCTTGAGTAATGTTACAAGAAAATTATAGTTTTTACTAAAATTAGCTAAACAATATTTTCCACGAAAATGCGAAAACATCTTTTACAATAACTTATTACACATTTATTATTAAATGCCGAAATTTCAGAAAAATCTTACAAAAAATGGTTCCTACGCAAAAACATTGAAAAAAGAATCTGCGAAAACAGACTAAATAATGTTTTCAAAGATTTGAGCTTTATAGAAAATTGAGTTATATGGACTGATTCGTTCAGAAACCTAAAGGAGAGCACATCAAAAGTTTTAGTATGATACAAAGATTCTAAATAAATTCTTCAAAAATTTGCTAAAACAGTTTTCCATGGAAGGGTATATATATATATATATATATATATATATATATATATATATATATATATATATATATATATATATATATATATATACTTTATTTGTTTGCTGAACTTTTTGTGATTTTTAGCGAAGTTTAAGAACATTCACTAATAGAGAAGTATCGATGGTAAGATTTTTGGAAAATTTCTTGAAAGGAGCGCGAATTAGGGCCCCTAAAACCCAAATCGAAGGTCAGTTGAGAAGTTTATATATAAATATATATATATATATATATATATATATATATATATATATATATATATATATATATATATATATATATGTATCCAATCGATAACTTGAAAAATACTTCACCAATCGAAACCAAATTTGGCAATTCCCTTTATTTTGTTAATAGCTTGGATGACTTCGTTATACAGTTTTGGCACTCATATACTTTCAGAAAAAAATGTGAAAAACTGTTTGAAAACGCACTATCTTTCAAATTACTAGAAGTATGAAGCTAAAACTTTACACGCACGTAGATATCGTATCAGTGGTGCGCTCTACCAAGTTTGAACTTAATCGGTGTAGTAAATTATGAGTTATATCCAAATAAAAAATAAATAATTTACGACATAACATATAATGTTAGACAAGGTCAAACAGATATATCAGGGTTGCGCTGCTATTGCAAACAAATGCTCCCAATTAAACTTTAAACGAACAGGTTAAAAAATATGTCACAATAAACAATCAGCGGGGTTGCCATTCGCCAAAACTGTCATCTGAATTTAAAGAGATCAGAAAAATATATAGTAATAAATAAAAAATTTAATGAAAGTTATTCAATTTGTTTAAACGAGCTCTAGAACAACGTTTTATTATGTATAAATATTGAGGTTCCCATTCTTCAAGGTATTTAAAACCCATCGCCCTCTCCTAGTTAAATCTGACATCGCCAATTAGCTATTTGTCATTGTCATTTGTTATTTTGCAAGCTGTCAGTACGGGTGGGGTTAGAATTCGAGGTTTTCTTCTTCTTCGTCTTTGTTTACATGCGTCATAAACAAATAATAAGACTCAACTAATACCTTAGAATCTTGGAATAGGGTACTTATTGTTTACTTTTAGTTTTTAGTGAATTTTCGTTATTATTTACTCTTCATGTCGTATATGGAAAATTTGAGGAAAATTAAACTACATAATATCATGCAGTAGTTTAAATTATACATATAAATAGATGTTGTGTAAATTATTAAAATTTTAATTTGAAAATTTTGTATTGTTTATATTTATGTATTTTATTTTCAAAAAGTATGAATACAGCAATAGTAAATAAATATTGAAAAGGGTTTAGGTGCAGCAAGTGCGTTATGGTAGCGTATTTTCGTAAATATATTCCAAATGGTGATAATTCAATTTCCCATTAAACTAGAATCTTTAGTTTTGATACATACTAAAACCTATATAAAAGCAGCGTGGGTACTAAATTTAAAAAATAACACAATGAGCTTCACAGGCAGCGATAAATTTGTTTTAGAAAACCATTTTTGTTATTTTGTTTGCAGAAACTGTGTCGATTGAGTGAACTAAAACGGATCATCCAAGCGATTAATAAGGAAAAATATCTACCACATTTATAATTTGGCAGGTACATTCGTTTTGTAAATAAAAATTAAATTTTCGGTAAATTTGCAGATTAGCACACGGGGGCTTTTTAGAAAAAAATTAGAAACATGCTGAAATCTCCTTCTGGATGCACAAACCACAATAAATATTTCTTGCAAACAGCCCCCAAGAAAGTTAGGGGACCAGGAGTGAATAGGGGTGTTGGGCGGGGAAGCAGATAAAAAGTAAATGTGAGCAACATTCCACACATATATATATATATATATATATATATATATATATATATATATATATATATATATATATATATATATATATATATATATAAATTGAAACCGACCCCGGATATGGGTTCCAAGGGTCCTAGTTTGCGCTTATTATAAGAATTGTTTTCAAAATTCAGATGTGCGATCTCCCTATTAATGAATTTTTCTACGAAAATTCGCCTATTATATAACCCAAATATTAAGCACGTTTATTATAATTTAATAGGTTTGTAATTTTAGTGAATTTTTATTTTAAAAAATTCACTAAGAGAGAGGTATCGATGGTGAGACTTTGCAAAACATTTTTCAAATGAGCGCGAACTGGGAACCCTAGAACCCATATCCGGGGTCAGTTTCAATTTTTATATGTTTATATATATATATATATATATATATATATATATATATATATATATATATATATATATATTGTAGTATAATTATATGTTCTGTGTAATTTGTTTTACCACTACAATTATCTTAATACAAGAGAAAAATTTGTGCCCTTATTAAATTCATCCCAGGGTGGATTCAACTATTAATTAATAAAAAAAAACAAAACTTGATCTCATAAAAATGTGTTTTTATCGCCAATATTTGATTACTGTTAAATAAGCTTTCTTTCAATACCCATTACAGTCACTTCAGAACTCTTTGTATAATTCTATTATGACAAATGAAATTGACTTGGGCTTCTTATAATACTATACTTCTATTTCTTTAATTATTATGATTTTACTAACATTTTTTCTATTTCTATTTATCTCAAAATTTCCTCATAAAACTACTTACTTCTAACATATGTTTATATTAACTTCTCAACCTATTTCAGTACCTAATTATTTTCTATGCACAAGTAGTTCAATATATATTTTTTTTTTACTGTTCTATTTTTCCCGCTAAGATTCTTTCAGTTCGTTTTACAAACGTCTTCAATTGATCCATTATTATTTATACACAACCCCATCCACTTTATTTTACTAGGTCTATCTAATATATTTACTGAGAATTATGAATCAACAAGCGAACTACAGTCTGTTTCTTGTGAACCTTTTACATATTTTAACAGTTGGAAAATAACATTTTTACTTGTTATAAATACCTCCTTTTTTTCTTCCTTCTCGGCTCTTCGTAATTCCCATTTAAACGAGGCTCTGCGTTTGGTGATGTAGACACCTCTGTATCGTCTGCTATAAACGATCATTGACTGCTTCCGCTCACTCACATTTATTTCCAATACCACTTTGAACAATTCTTACTATTTAAAACTTCATTTACTGACTTTTAACGATCCGGGTTTTAATCAATTTATTTATACCTTACAACATTCCATTATAACAAATTGTTTACAATAACATTCTAGTCTTTTTTCAAACAGCTGCGCTTCACAATTATATAACGTCAATCTTATGTTCTAGACTTCTTTATATCCATTCATCAGTTAAATTCACATCAAAACTCCAACATCTATCTCATCTGACACCACCTTTCAAAAATTTTCTACCTATCAAACTTTTTGTTACCATGACAGTCCGCCTTCTTAATAGAATTCTTAAAACTAACATTTTATAAGAATCTTAAAACTAACATTTTATGCAATACAAAGAAATTATTGTCTGTGGTTAACATCTAACCTCCTAAATCTCTTCTAAACTAGTTATCTACACCCTACTGACTAATATCTTAATTATCTACAGTGGTATCATTGCCTATTTAAGTCCATGTTGTGTTTTCTTAACTTTGCCTTTTATTTTTTTATAAAATGTACAAAATTTTTGTAGTGCATATCACATACATAAAAAGTAAAGATTAGCACCTGTGATGAGCACTGAAAATTACAATTTGATTCAAATTTTTTTTTATTCAGATTTTACGTGGCTATCAAATTTGCTGTTATCAAATTTGCTGCACCATCTCTTTTAGAAAAATTTTTGTATCGATAATACCAATAGTGATAATAATAATAATACTTATTATGTGCGTACGTGAGCCTGGATCACACCACAAATTCCCCTAAGAAACAATTTCGGCACTTTGAAATCTAGATTTCAACCTGTCAAATTGTTTATTACCAATATGTTTTCATTTTTCTACTCTTCGAACTTCATTCTGCTCCCATATTTGGACGTTTTTATATTCCGCTATCTACGACTCTTGTTTTCTATTACTGTCTCACTTCAATATATCTACATATATATTTTCTCGGGTTTTCTTCTTTATGGTGTTCAAATCTTTTTCTTTCTTTAATTCACAACGACATTACCTTATTTTGATTTATTTTCTCGGATTTGCAGCTTTCTCAATATCCCTTATTAACTTGTTCATATTATTTTTATTTTATATGGCTTCGATCCTTTAAACATAATCTACATTCCCCTATATTTTCATTATTCCATTTATATTCCTACTTTTCTTCATTTTTCATATATCAATATTCATTATCATCATATTCTTAGTTTATCATTACCTATCTTAGGTTTTCTATTCTTATTTACTGGTTTCGCTACACAAACTACTAATTCTTCATATTTTTCGCCATATACTAATATTTTTATCATATTTTCTACTTCATTTTCATTCATTTGTTATCTTTACATTTTAGCTTGCTTCATCCTGCCTTTGTCAGTCATCGTTGCTTTTCTTTTCTTTGATTTCCATTTTATGCCTCGAGTTTTCTATATGCTTACATTTTTCTTGCATCCATCCCTTTTCTTTTATCTTGCTTTCCTTTTGCCATTCGGCCTTGATAATTTTAGCCTCTTTCTTTCCTTCTCTTCTAATTCTTAGCACAGCTCCTTGTTCTTACTGCTCTGTTGCTACCTAGCCTTCATGTTTGACTTGCACCTTCTTTCCCACTCTTTTGATCTTGCTGTTGCTCACTAATACATATTTGTTGAGGTAATCTATTATTATTTTATGCTTTTCCATTTCATCCGTTCCCATAATCACATCGTACTCCATATCCGCCATTATTAACAATTGTAATTCCAATCTATGTTCTTTTATTTCTATTTCTACAGATATTGTTTCGTTTATTTCTCCTATTTTCTTTCCCCTTGCATTTATCAATGTTATCTTTGGTATTTTTATTCTTCCGACGTTTCCATATTCAATGTTTTCTAGCAATTTTCCAGATATGATCGAGGCTTCCGATCCGGTGTCTAACATTATACTAATTTCTCTATCTTTTAATTTACCCTTGACAATTATTAACCCTATAGATTCTTCAATTTCTTCTGCCTCTTTATCATTCTTAAAAATTTCCCTAGGATGTTCATATATACATGTATTGCTGGTTTTTTTTATGTGTATGTTTGTTTTCGTATGGCTTGTGCTTACTTAAAAATTTGTATGTACTCTTGCGTGCTCGACCATCCTACTTGGACTTATTGCTCTTGCCTCATTTACGGTGCCACTCATTACTCTTATTTCGTCTAATGTGTCATTCCGTCTTCTCTCATCCAATTCTCTCATACTATGCATGCTCAGCTCTCTCTCTTTCCTTATAGCCCCACCACTTGGTTTCAATTCAATGTTTTATTCCCTGATATTACACTGCCTTGTCCTTGGATTACTGTCATATTCTTCTTTGCGCCTTGGATTGTATTGGTCGTGGTTTGCCATACGTTCCCTATTAAAGTTTTTATTTTCGTACTGATTACTGCTCCTGTACCGGTTGTCTCCCCTATAGTTCTCTCGGTTATTATTATTATATATCTCGTACCGATTATTGCGATTTTGCCTGTAATCATCACGATTGCTGGTATACCTTTCCCCATGATTATTCCTCATGTTGTCGTAGGGTCTATATTGTCTTCCATAGTACCTGTTTTCCCCATCTGTGTCTCGTCTGTAAGTTTGTCCATTTCTTTGGTTCTCATCAGAGGTTTGCCTTCTATTGTCTCCTCTGTAATTGTTTTCTTCCCTATTTCTTTGTTTATTCATTGTCCTTTGCACCCTCTGTAAATAGTTGACTACTTGGTCCAGCGTCCTTATATTTTGGATACCTATTGTCTCAGCTATTTCACTTTTAAAGTGTCTCGCTATGTAAACGATGATTTCTTCTTCCCTCATCTTTGGCGTTAAGTGCTGTGCCATATCGTAGATGTGCAATGCGTAACTCGATAATTCTTTAGGGTCGTTTGGGTCCTGTTTACCAAAATATAGTCTCTCTCTGACTACTGCCTGTTGAGATTCTCCCCAGTAATGGTTTAAGAATTTTTTTTCGAAATCCTCTACGTCTTCTATGCTTTCTTCTTTACTGGTAAACCAGATTAGCGCATCCCCTTCTAAGCTTAGTTTAATGATTTCTTTAATGTCTTGTAAGTCGTAGGTGTTTTTCAGTCTATTAATTAAGCTAGTGATGAAAACTTTCGGGTGTAGCTTGTTTATTTTTCCGTTAAATTTATGTCCTACCTCTTGTATTATGCCAGTCATATTTGGGTGTACTATTCTTTCATTTCCCATGTGCTTTTGTACTTTCTCCCATTCTTCTCTCATTCTCATACTTTCCTCATTAAATCTTTGTTCTGCCTCGTCTCTTAATTTTTTTACATTTTCACCATTTACTCTGCTTATTTGATTGATCTGTTTAATCTTCCCATTTACTTCTGTTAATTTGTCCTTTATTTCACTGTGATAGTTCTCTACCTTTCTTTCCATCACTGTGTTTACTCCTACTAGTCTCTGATACCGTTCATTTTCCATCTGTATCAAACTACTCATCTCGTCGTCAGTTGCTTTGATTTTCTCGATTATAACCTTGCGTACTTCATTCATTTCTTCATCGACTTTCTCTTCTATCTTTCGTTCTATTTCTACTTTTAATACTTGCACTGTTTTATCAAATTTTTCTGTAATTTTTATATCCATTTCATTTAATCTGTCGTTCATCTGTCTCATATTTTGATTCATATTTTGCATTATGCTTATTTCCTGTTTCTCTATCTTATCATTTATATCTTGTTTTATATTAATTTCCTGTTTCGCCAACTTCTCATTTATCTCCTGCATTATGCTATTTATATTTGCATTCATACTTTGTTCTTGTTTTTCTATTTTGTCCCCTATACTATTCATATTTTGCATTAATTTCATTAATATTTCGTTGTTACTTTCACGTTTTTGTTCAGGTGCTGACACTCCTCCATTTGTTTCTGCACTCGTATTTACAGTCATTTCTACGTGTTCTTCCATATTCTCTCTATTTCTTGTTCGTCCACTCTTTCCTCACTCATTTCAACATTTTCCTGTAGCTCATTCGCTCTGTCATCTCCTCTGTCTTGTCTGTCTCTCGATGTAGCTGTCTTTCTAGTTGCTTTTTTGTTAGGCATGTTATTTATATGGGTATTGAAATTGGAAATGGTTCAACTATTTCTTTTATCTACGTTTTTATATTATTATTTCTAATTTTTTTTATAGGTCCGTGCATGTATTTTCCAAGCCCTCACGTTTGGTCGCCATTTTGTAGTATAATTATATGTTCTGTGTAATTTGTTTTACCACTACAATTATCTTAATACAAGAGAAAAATTTGTGCCCTTATTAAATTCATCCCAGGGTGGATTCAACTATTAATTAATAAAAAAAAACAAAAAAAAACAAAACTTGATCTCATAAAAATGTGTTTTTATCGCCAATATTTGATTACTGTTAAATAAGCTTTCTTTCAATACCCATTACAGTCACTTCAGAACTCTTTGTATAATTCTATTATGACAAATGAAATTGACTTGGGCTTCTTATAATACTATACTTCTATTTCTTTAATTATTATGATTTTACTAACATTTTTTCTATTTCTATTTATCTCAAAATTTCCTCATAAAACTACTTACTTCTAACATATGTTTATATTAACTTCTCAACCTATTTCAGTACCTAATTATTTTCTATGCACAAGTAGTTCAATATATATTTTTTTTTTTTACTGTTCTATTTTTCCCGCTAAGATTCTTTCATTTCGTTTTACAAACGTCTTCAATTGATCCATTATTATTTATACACAACCCCATCCACTTTATTTTACTAGGTCTATCTAATATATTTACTGAGAATTATGAATCAACAAGCGAACTACAGTCTGTTTCTTGTGAACCTTTTACATATTTTAACAGTTGGAAAATAACATTTTTACTTGTTATAAATACCTCCTTTTTTTCTTCCTTCTCGGCTCTTCGTAATTCCCATTTAAACGAGGCTCTGCGTTTGGTGATGTAGACACCTCTGTATCGTCTGCTATAAACGATCATTGACTGCTTCCGCTCGCTCACATTTATTTCCAATACCACTTTGAACAATTCTTACTATTTAAAACTTCATTTACTGACTTTTAACGATCCGGGTTTTAATCAATTTATTTATACCTTACAACATTCCATTATAACAAATTGTTTACAATAACATTCTAGTCTTTTTTCAAACAGCTGCGCTTCACAATTATATAACGTCAATCTTATGTTCTAGACTTCTTTATATCCATTCATCAGTTAAATTCACATCAAAACTCCAACATCTATCTCATCTGACACCACCTTTCAAAAATTTTCTACCTATCAAACTTTTTGTTACCATGACAGTCCGCCTTCTTAATAGAATTCTTAAAACTAACATTTTATAAGAATCTTAAAACTAACATTTTATGCAATACAAAGAAATTATTGTCTGTGGTTAACATCTAACCTCCTAAATCTCTTCTAAACTAGTTATCTACACCCTACTGACTAATATCTTAATTATCTACAGTGGTATCATTGCCTATTTAAGTCCATGTTGTGTTTTCTTAACTTTGCCTTTTATTTTTTTATAAAATGTACAAAATTTTTGTAGTGCATATCACATACATAAAAAGTAAAGATTAGCACCTGTGATGAGCACTGAAAATTACAATTTGATTCAAATTTTTTTTTTATTCAGATTTTACGTGGCTATCAAATTTGCTGTTATCAAATTTGCTGCACCATCTCTTTTAGAAAAATTTTTGTATCGATAATACCAATAGTGATAATAATAATAATACTTATTATGTGCGTACGTGAGCCTGGATCACACCACAATATATATATATATATATATATATATATATATATATATATATATATATATATATATATATATATATATATATATATATGTATATATATATATATATGTATGTATCCAACCGCTAATTCAAAAAATAACCAACCGATTTAGATGGAACTCGGCAAGTGCCTTTCTTTTATTAATGGCTTGGATGAGTTCTTTAGCCAAGAAAATCTAACAAGGTTTTCCCGGAAAATTTTGAGTTTTCTTTCAAAAAAAATTTTTTCTCCGAAAATTACAAATCTATTTTCATGAAATTTGGTGCATATATATATTCGGGGAAGACCTTACTACATACCAAAACTCAACTTTCTAAATTTATAGAAAATTGAATTATATAAATTTTTAATTTTCTTCCGAAAAAAAATTTTTCTTAAAAAATTACAAAGCTATTTTAATGAAATTTGGTGTATATGTGAAAGACCTTGCCACACACCAAAATTCAACTGTCTAAGTTCATATAAAATTGAGTTATTCAAATTTGAAGGATTTAATAAAAATTCACTACCATAACGCACTTGCTGCGTCTCGAACTTTTTTTTTAACGTTTGTCTATTTCCGCCACTAAATTTTCTTTAAGGTTATTTTACTTTTAATTTCAGGATCTCAATCATGGGCAAGTTTGAAGAAACGCTAGGGATAAATGATTTCAAACAATCGAAGCAAGCAGTGTGGAAGGCTCTGTTGGCTGAATTTTTAGGAAACCTTTTACTGAATTTCTTCGGCTGTGGGTCAGTGGCCCTTGTTGTAGGACACCAACTCAATTTCGTCCTCATAGCATTAGCATTTGGATTAACGATTTTTGTTTTAGTACAGGTAATTATTTTTACATTTATATATATATTAATATAATGCAATCGAATATTGCTACTTAACGTTTTCCAGACTAATACTAATAATAAAATACGTACATACAGACTTGGAGACTACTTCTCTGGCTTCACTGTTGGGTTTCGCTTCTGTCGGTGAAAGGCATAGCCAGCGCGTAAGCTAACTGCAGCAAGAGGCCCTTATGAATTCTAGATGTTTTCGGATCTCCTTCAACGTTTCTGTGACTAGTTTCGCTGCTTGACAGCATTGTCAGACAGATAAAAATTGAATTAGTACGAGTATTCATGACAACTACAAATAAAGATCTGTTCTATGTTATGATGTTTTGATCAAAAAATTCACGAAATTGAAAATAAAATGAAACACAGATGACGGATGAGGCTTTTAAAATGTCTACGTGATGTATGTCAATATTTAACATAAAAATAGAACTAGCCTATAATAACTATAATTCTAGTTAACAATAAAATAACTAAACAATAGCAGTAATAAAGCAATCTCTATACAACGAAAGTATCGACATACATCAACTCATTATCTTATTCCAACTTTTTTGAATAGTTAAATTTATTTTCTTTGACTTATTTAATTATGAAGGGGAATATCAAAAAAAGGGGAATGAATTAAATGAGTTTACTCATTTAAAAACAAGGCAGCTATTGTCGTCTGTGTGATTTTGACTTCTAAAGCTTCAAAAAAGTCTAGTTTACGTTTGTCATTACAAAAATGTAGTGGTTGTATGCGGTTATTTACCGCAGGTCTATGTTTGGTATCAATAATATGTTTTGCAAATGTAGATTTGTCAGCGTGGTTATTTCTAAATGCAGAAATATGTTCTTTGTATCAGGTGTTAAAATTTCTTAACACAGACAAAAAAAAATGTATGTCAATATTTAATATAAAAATAGAACTAATAACTATAATAACAGTTAAAATAATAAAATAACTAAACCATAACAGTAATAAAGCAGTCGCTATATACAACGAAAGTATCGACATACATCAACTAATGAGTTGATGTATGTCGATACTTTATTACAATTTTTTTGAAAGAATAGTTAAATTTATTTTCTTTGAATTATTTAATTAGGAAGAAGAATATCCAAGAAAGGGGAATTCATTAAATCAGTTTGCTCATTTAAAACAAGGTAGCTATTGTCGTGTGTGTGATTTTTGACTTGTAAAGCTTTAAAAAAGTCTAGTTTACGTTTGTCATTACAAAAATATAGTGGGTGTATGCGGTTATTTACCGTAGGTCTATGTTCGGTGTCAATAATATGTTTCGCAAATGTAGATTTATCAGCGCGGTTATTTCTAAATGCAGAAATATGTTCTTTGTATCAGGTGTTAAAATTTCTAGAAGTTTGACTTATGTAGATTGCGTTACAATGTGTACAAGCTAATTTATAAACTCCAGCTTTTGTCAACAAACAAGATTTTTCTTTCGCGTTAAATAGCAAATCACGCGGTGTGTTATAAGATTGAAAAGCTACCTTTGTATTTGTACAGGTATTTAAAATTTTTGATATGTTTTGTGAAATGGTTCCAAAATAAGTTATCGAAACATACATGTTGTCTTCTTTGTCTCTAATAGTTGAATAACATAAATTAATCGCTAATTTGTATTCTTGTCTCTCGATCATTTTATCTATTATTTTAACAGAGTGGCCATTATTAAATGCTATTTGCTTAATTATTGAAATTTCTTTTTCAAAATTGTTTTATGACATAAGCATTGAAAATGCACGATGTATCATAGAACGGTAGGCTGACAGCTTTTGTGAAAAAGGGTGACATGAATTGTATGGTATGGTTGTGTCAGTGTAAGTTGGTTTCCTATATATTGAAAAGTCAAATGAATTAATTCCTATTTGCTAAGTCTAAAAAATTTATACAACTGTTAGCTATATTATCTTATTCTAAAGTAAACTTAATATGTGTGTGAAAGTTATTATTAAAATTTAAAAATTCATTTAATTCTCTATGACTACCTTGAAAACATGCTAAAATATCATGTACGTATCTGTACCAAAAGACAATATTATGCGAAGATTCTGATGTTAAAATTTGGTTTTATAAGTTTTCCATAAATATGTTGGCTAATAAAGGTGACTACCCATAGGTAGGCCTTCATTTTGCATATGAAGTTTATCATTAAATTTAAAATAGTTTTAATACATCCGTTAAAAAGATTCACTGTTTCTTGTCTTTTTAGTGAATTTTCTTAAAAAAAATTCACTAATGAGGAGATCCCGACTTTTGAATTTTGAAAAAATTTCTTCAAATGAGCGCTAATTAGGCCCCCCCCAGAACACATATCTGGGGTCGGTTTAAATTTTTATATGTTATATATATATATATATATATATATATATATATATATATATATATATATATATATATATATATATATATATATATATTTATATATATATATATATATATATATATATATATATATATATATATATATATATATATATATATATATATATATATATATATATATATATATATATATATCACACCGATAACTCAAAAAATAATGGGCCGATTTTAATTAAATTTGGTGAATAAATTCCTTTTGCAAATGGCTTGGATAAGTTCGTTAGCCACGAAAATCGGTCCAGGTTTTCCCGGAAAATTTTGTGTTTTCTTTCGAAAAAAAAATTATATCTCCGGAATTAACAAAGTAAGGGCAACCAAATTTCATATGCGGATTTATTTCATTATAGGCAAGTTACCTACCAAAATTTAGCTCCTTAGGTTAAAGGATAAAAAAGTTACAGGCATTCAAAGAAAAATAAATTTGGATTTTCCTCAAAACGTCAAAATTGCGATTTTAAACGTCAAAATTGGTAAGTACATTCCTTTCGCAAGTCGCTTGGATAATTTTGTTATCCAGGAAAATCCTCCGAGGTTTTCCCGGAAAAATTTGTGTTTTCTTTCGCAAAATATTTATATCTCCAAAATTAACAAAGTAAGGGCAACCAAATTTGGTAAGCTGGTTTATATCGTTATAGGTGTGCCACCTACCAAAATTTAGCTCTGTAGTTTAAAAGACAAAAAAGTTATGGGCATTTAAAGAAAAATAAATTGGGGGTTTCCTCAAAACGTCAAAGTGACAATTGAAAACGTCAAAATTCGCAACATTTAGGCAAATAACTTGAATCTAATACGATCTATGGAAAGAAAATGTCTCAAGAAGAATGTTTTACATACACCGAACTCTTAGTTTCAACCGTCATTGTCCTTCATTTTACTAAAATATTTCCAGAAAATTCATTTCTAATAGACCCTTTCTCTGATGCTTGGCAGTAGCCTTAGCTATAGAGTTTATTGTTTAATGGTATATAATTTTTGTCAAATTTTCGTAAAAAATCAATAAAGCTCAATATATTCGTTATTATACAAGATATGAAAAAATATTGTATACATTAATTATACGGTGTTTTGAGCTACATCTTAAAAAATTATTGCGACAATCACAGGGTGGCCCATAAGTCGTTGGTGATACAAATAATTTTTTTTTGTCGAAAACGCCTTATTTTTTTGCATTTTCCATCGAAATATAATGCATGTTTGTAAGTTAAGAAATTCTGGACGCAGCAAGTGCGTTGTGGTTGCGAATTTTGATTAAATGCTTCATATTTGAAAAGCTCAATTTGCTATTAACCTATAAGGTTGACCAGGAAACGGATTTTTTCAGTAACACTTTTGGTTTACTTTTGGAAATTTCTGTACGTTTTCAAACAATAAAGTTATTTGGATGAAACATGGCACATTGTTTTTACTATATATGTTATACTGGTAATTAAATTTGATGCCTGCTTTTTCTATATAGGTTATACTGGTAACCAAAATTGATGCCTGCTTTCTTAAAAACGAAAACACACATATTTGCAATAAAAACATTTTTATGAAAATTCACTACCATAACGCACTTGCTGCGTCCCGAGATTTTTATAACTATTACGTTCCTTTCTATTAAAACGTTTTCTATGAAAGGTAAATATTCTCTAGGAGGTATCTTAGAATACATGCTACAAACATCAAATGAGGCTAATTTTTTATTTGTAGGAATAACTAAGTTGTTTAATTTTTGTGTTAGTTCATAAGAATTCTTAATTGAATATTTTGTAATGTAATTGTATTATCTAATAAGTGAAACCAGTTTGCTCGCTATCTTAAAATTAGGTGTATTAACTAACATAGCTAACTACTGGTCTCACAGGAATATTGGGCTTATGAATTTTCAGGTAGCCACACATTTTTGGTGGTTGTGGGCTTTTATATAAAATATATTTCTTTTCTTGTTGACTAAACACATATACATTTTTAAGTTCATTTTTTAGTTTTGTCTGAAATGCGTTTGTTGCGTCTCTCCTAATTTCTGTTAAATTTTCTGTAGTAATAAAATCATCAATTTTAATGTTATATGCGTCCCTACTTATAGCTACAGTTGTATTTCCTTTATCAGCGTTAGTAATAACTAAATCATTTTCTGATATTTTACGTTGAACGGATTTTACTATTTGATTTTGGTAAATTCGACGTTTGTCATATTTTGAAGTTAAATGTCTTAAAAATTCACATATTTTTAATCTTTCATATGGCCTTATAGATCTGGACGGAATTTCGGATTCAGAAGCTAATATCTCTTTAATTTTGTTTGTACATTTAAATTTCGGGCAGTATTTATATCCTTTGTTTAGAAAAGAAATTTCTTCAGTTGTAAAAATTCTTCGCTTAAGTTTTCAAATGTTTCGTAGAACTTATGTGTTTGTGGGGGAGGTCTTTCTCGATTATGTAAATGTTGTGTCCTTTCTAGGTTTCTGATTTTGTTTGTCTGTGTTAAGAAATTGTAACACCCGATACAAAGAACATATTTCTGCATTTAGAAATAACCACGCTGACAAATCTACATTTGCAAAATATGTTATTGATACCGAACATAGACCTACACTAAATAACCGCATACAACCACAACATATTTGTAATGACAAACGTAAACTAGACTTTTTTGAAGCTTTAGAAGCCAAAAAGTACACAGACGACAATAGCTGCCTTGTTTCAAATGAGCAAACTCATTTAATTCATTCCCATTTCTTGGATATTCTTCTTCATAATTAAATAAGTCAAAGAAAATAAATTTAACTATTCTTTCAAAAAAGTTGTAATAAGGTAATGAGTTCATGTATGTCGATACTTTCGTGGTATAGAAACTGCTTTATTACTGTTATTGTTTAGTTATTTTATTATTAACTATAATCATATTTATTATAGGCTAGTTCTATTTTTATGTTAAATATTGACATACATCACGTAGACATTTTGAAAGCCTCATCCGTCATCTGTGTTTCATTTTATTTTCAATTTCATGAATTTTTTGATCAAAACCTCAACACAGCAACATATCTTTATTTGTAGTTGTCATGATTTCGTACTAATTCAATTTTTATCTGTCTGAGAATGCTGACACGCAGCGAAACTACTCACAGAAACATCGAAGAACATCCGAGAATATCTAGAATTCATAAGGGCCTCTTGCTGCAATTAGCCTACGCGTTGGGAGAGATTCTAAAGGATCGCCCCTTCCATAATGGTCAGCACGCGTACCAGCGGGGGAAGTCGACGGAAACGGTGTTCCATGCTGTGACGCGGAAGGTGGAATGGGCCCTACACTACGGGGAGACCACATTAGCTGTGTTCTTCGATGTGGAGGCGGCCTTTGATAAGGCAAGGACGGATACGGTTTGTACCGCCCTACAGGAAAGGGGAACGCCGAGGTCCCTAATAAGCTGGGTGGCGAGCATGCTGGAGGACAGGAGAGTTTCGCTGACCTTGGGGGACCGGGGACTGGACGTTGGGGTGACGTGCGGCTGCCCTCAGAGCAGCTGCCTTTCGCCCCATCTATGGTGTCTGGTCATGGACGGCCTCTTGGAGCGGCTCTCCGAGAACGGCTTCTACGCCCAGGCGTACGCTGATGATGGGCTGGTCTTAGTCACCGGCAAATTCCTCGGCGTCGTCTGTGAGTGCATGCAAGCAGCCTGTAGCATAATCTAAAGGTGGTGTGGTGAGCTGGGACTCTCCGTAAACCCCGCGAAGACGGAGATGATCCTATTTACCAAGAAGAGGAAGGTAGAGGGGTTTAGGGTGCCCGTGATGTTTGGAAAACCTTTAGCTTTAGGGCGGGAGGTCAAATATCTGGGTGTGATCCTGGATTCCAAACTAACATGGGGGTCGCAAATAGAACGGGTTGTAAGGAAGGGAGTAGCGACCCTCTGGCAGCTGCGTCGGGTGATTAGGAGGACCTGGGGAGTTAATCCTCAGATCCTTCACTGCATCTACACTGCGATCGTCAGGCCGAGAATCCTCTATGGGGCGTTGGTCTGGTGGTGCGGTGTGAACCAAACTACCAGCAGGAGCTGGCCAAACTCCAAAGGCTGGCAATCCTGGGTATCACAGGCGCTATGAGGACGACACCCTCAGCCGCGCTAGAGGTCCTGTTGATGCTGCTACCGCTTCCCATCTGTGTCAGGAGGGAGGCGGTGGCGTCACATCTCAGAATACGAGAAGCAGGAAACTGGTGCGGAGAGGGAGCAGTAATAGGGCATGCAAGAGTCGCCAAGGAGGTGGAAAAGGAAATTCCGATTTCCGCCATACAGGTGCGGGATGCCGAGGATGATATTAGGTTGACTAGGCCATACACCCTCAGGATCCCCAGTAGGGATCAGTGGAGGGAAAATGAGGTTGATTCCAGCCCGCAAACCTGGTCTGTTTCACAGACGGATCGCGGCTGGAGGACCAGCAATCCTCCGGGACAGGAATATACATCGAGGGCCTGGGGGTGCGCGAGAGCTATGCCCTTGGCGCATATACCACGGCATTCGAAACAGAGATGTACGCTATCCTGTCTGTGGCCAACAGACAGGATGTGAAGAGGAGTCCCGAGAAATGTGTGTACATCTGCTCGGACAGCCAGGCAGTCCTCCGGGTAGTCTGCGCGGCCAGAATCAGGTCGACACTGGTTCAGGAGTGCGCTGACGCCCTCAGAGGGTTAGCCAGGACAAAGGAGGTACAACTAGTGTGGGTTCCGGGACACTGTGGCGTGGCGGGAATGAGGTCGCGAATAATCTCGCAAGGCTTGGTTCCCGGCGGCCGTTCTGTGGCCCGGACCCGGCCATAGGTATAAGTAGGAAGTCGGTCTCCGTCGCCTTAGACAGGTGGACCGAGGAAGCAATGAAAAGGCACTGGGGGTCGGTTGGTGGCTGCAGGCAGGCGAGGGACTTCGTGGAGGGGCCGGACAGAGATAAGACTGTCTGGCTGGTAGGAGTCGACCTGCGCTTCGCCGCATCCTTGGGGTGCTGACAGATCACTGCGCCCTTAGTAGACACCTCACATTGATAGGCGTAGAGAGGGATCCCATTTGCCAGGATTGCGGCGAGGATGAGGAAACGTCCTACCACTACCTGTGCGAATGCGAGACTTTTGGGAGTCTTCGAGCAGAATTGTTCGGATCGCGGACTCTGCAGAGGAATCAGGTAAGTACCGTCCAATTGAAGACCGTCACGGCCTTCATCTCGAGGTCGAGGCGGTTTGGCGACGGAACCGAGGAGGAGTAGAGCATGGTTGCTGGGTTGCTGGGGTTGGCAAAAAGGGCCCATGGTGGCCTACTTTCTTTGCGTTGGCCTCCCCACCACTGCTACTACTACTACTACTACTACTAGCCTACGCACTGACTACGCCCTTCACCCACAGAAACGAAACCCAACAGTGAAGCCAGAGAAGTAGTCTCCAAGTCTGTATGTAGTATGGACCAGTTTCACCAAGTAAGGGCAACAACAGTCAATGAAGAAAATACGTATTTTTAAACACATTCATACAAGCTGATAACGCGTAGGCACAGCAAAAAGAACAGTCTTATGCTGTGGCGTAAGTCTAAGAAGTACTTTACAATTTTTCTGACGCCAGTTTCGTAACAAACTCTGCATCCAGAAGTCTTACACTTGTGCGCGGGGAGCTTACACACACATATAGACAAAGGACAAAAATCATAACTCTTCAAAAACCAACCTTTCCCTATTTGAGTGGAAAAACAGACTGTCTGCACATGGGACTCGAACCCACGTCCTCATATTCCGAATTCTAGAAGTTACTTGCCTCGCGAACTGGGCTATTCGGACAGTCTTTTTAGTAAGGCATATTGTTAATAACACGCTTAAATTTTTGACTAATATTTATACTGCATCCTATAGAGAAACTAGTAAATAACTAATTCATCTAATTTCATCTAACATCATTGCCAAAAATTAGGTGAAGAGTTTGTGGGAGTCTAACGCCCGACGGTCATCAAACGAAAATGACGTCAGGAAATGCCGTAAACTTATAAGACCTCATTATTCGATTTACTTAACAACTGAAGGCGTCTTGAGGCCCATCAAAGTAAATTAACCACGAAGCAATCTGCAAATATTAGCAATTTTGATGTGCATTAACAATTAGCGTTTAATTAATTAATGGAATGTGACAGATGGGCAAAAACTGAAAGCTGATGCGGTTAGATCATCAGTTAGGAAGACTACAATGACAAAATAATAATTCTTTTGTTTATCTTTCCATCAAATCGTTAGAAAAGTTGTCAGCTTTAAATTGCACTTTAAAATGTACACAATATTTTTGTTGGTACATTAGTGGGATATAATAGGGTATAAATAAACAAGCCTTGCGGACTATGCTATTGTAGCAAATTTTCATTAAAAAAGTTGTTTGTTGAAAACGTTTATCTAAGATTATCTCACTTAAATTTCAAAAAAACAATTTCGCTTGGAAATACTGAGATTGACATATCAAGTTCATATCATGGCCGCCTAATATTGAATGTTTAATAATCGACTTCATACATTTTAATCGTATAAGAATGCAAGAAAATTTCCTTTAAGGCTAATTTACATAAAAACTGTCGGTCAGAGAGGTAACTTGTATGGTATTTTTTGAAAGCTGTAAATGTTGTCTTTAATATAAAAATACAATATATAGGGTGTTCTATTTTGAAAAATGATCCTGATATTAATTGGCATAACTTGACCAACCTGTATAACGGCAATTTAACTATTATTGTGTTCAAAGAAATGTTACGTTCGATGGCACATTTAGTTTGTTTACAACAGTTTAAGATTTTGATAAATAAGGGAATAGTGGCCGAAACATGGGTATTGTTTCAACTCTAATCGCTTGCCATTCCTTTACTATAACCTTTACACCTAACAAACCTTGTATAAAAATTCTTGTAATGACCAGGACAATTAATATAGATAATTATATACAGTGCGCTCCGTTCGAAACATTGTAAACTTGATTCGCAACGAGTCTTTCGGACCAACCTGGATCAGATCAATATTTTGAAAACCTAGTGTGTTTAGCTATCTACCATCTTCAAAATTCTTATTATTCACAATCGTCCACCCCCTATCGGTTGGACCAGACTGTATATTTTCGCTTTTACTTAATTTATTCCATACCCAATCGCGCACTGCATGTAAATTTTAAAATAGTTGTAGAAAATATGTTAAAACTATTTGTACATTTCAGAGAGACGATGCCTAAATTTTTTTCTCTGGCAATTATTTGTGCATTTTCATAGAAAAAATTCACAAATGGGAAATCCCGACTTTTGAATTTTGAAACAAATTCTTCAAATGAGAGCGAACTAGGACTCCTAGACCTCGTATCCGGCGTCATATTAAATTTATATATATATATATATATATATATATATATATATATATATATATATATATATATATATATATATATATATTCAAAATTTAATTAATTAAAAATTTTATGTGATAATGGAGTAAAGAAAAAATAATCTTAGGTCAAAAGCTCGAATGGGACTGCTGAGATAACTTTAAAATAAAAGTATTAATTAATACACTAAAATGGAAAAGAGATGAAGAAAATTATGTTATTTGGTATATCAAAATTGGAAGTGATCGATGTTTTGGAAGAAAGGTGTCATATATATTTTGGAATATTCTTATTAAATTTTGTAATTAAATACTATACAAGTCCTAGGCCTTTCTTGTACTGATATCTGTATGATTTTCAGCCAATAAATAATAATAATAATAATAATAATATATATATATATATATATATATATATATATATATATATATATATATATATATATATATATATATATATATATCGAGCTGCTGACATCTAGGACGCAACAAGGAACTTTGTTGTGAAGACGGCTCCGGTACAAATTCTGTACGTCAGGTGCCGCCGTACAACCACTAACGCTCTTTTCAAATCGTCAGCCCTGCCACCACATTCCTATAAGGGAATATACGAATAATATTATATATATATATATATATATATATATATATATATATATATATATATATATATATATATATATATATATATATATAAAGTGTGTGTGTGTGTGTTTGTTTATGGATCACACCAATAGTTCGAAAAATAATGGGCCGATTTTCACTGAATTAGGCAGGTACCTTTCTTTTGTAAGTGGATAGGACAAGTTCGTTAGCCAGTAAAGTCGGACTGGGTTTTCCGGGAAAATTTTAGGTTTTGTTTTGAAAAAATTTTTATCTCCGAAAACAAAGCTATGGTAACCAAATTCAGTACGTAGGTTAATGTCATAGAAATTAAGCTACGTACCAAAAGTTAGATGTCTATGTTGCAAGAAAAAAGTTATAAGCATGTAATAAAAAAAATGATGCCAGATAATTTCTAACAAAATTCACTACAATAAGGCACTCGCTGCGTCCATACATTTAGCAATTATTTTGTATTAATATGTTTAGCAGATTAGTCTTCGATAGACAAAATTATACTATGCAAATTCACTGTCTCTTATTTCCTTTAACATGTATGTATATAATACACAAATTACATATCAATTATGTTAGCATGTTCAGCAATTTATATTCAATTTAACGTGGCCACACCAATTCTGAATAATTTATAGTGTATAATTGATATTCTACCCTCTTTCCAGACATTGGGACATGTGAGTGGTGGACATCTTAATCCTGCCGTAACAGCGGGTATGCTGGCGACCGGAAATATCCATATACTAAAAGGTATCCTGTATATCATAGTGCAATGCGTGGGAGCAATAGCAGGCTCTGCCATCTTATTGGTAAGTTAAAAATTATATGTGTGAGCGCATGACTTTTACGAGGGTGGATCAATAAATAATTGTGTTAGGAAAAAAGACATGAGTTTTTTACAAAGTTAATTTATTTGCTTCTTAACGTAATCTCCTTTTAGTTCGATACACTTATCTCAACGTTTCTGCCATTTCATAAAACCCGCCAAAAAATATGATTTGTCAACCTCTTGAAAATACGCTTCTGCCTTGGCGATAACCTCCTCGTTTCAACTTAATTTTCTTCCCAAGCCATGTTTTAATGTTGGAAACAGAAAGAAGTCGCAGGGAGAAAGGTTGGGCGATAACGGTGGGTGCGGCAGCAATTGGTATCGCAGTTTATGCAATTTGACCGTGACAATTCCGGATGAATGGGCTGATGCGTTATCGTGGTGAAACAATACTTTTTTCTTAGCTAAATGATTCCGTTTCTCGCCCAATTTGTTATCGAATCAGTCCAATCATTTACTATAGTAATGGCTCGAGGTCGTTCTCCTTTTCTGCAAAAAGTCTATGAGCACTATTCCCTTTGAATAAAAAAAAATCGTTCTTGTTAATTCTGAACTTGAAGGTTTGGATGTTCGGAGGAGAAGGAAAAACATGCGCCGGCAAGGAATTCCACAACTTGAAAGTCCTCGGGACAAAAGAGCAGGCATAACAAAATGTTCTATATCTGGTGACCTGGACAGTAAAAGGGTACATTCGCTCTGTTCCCCTGGTTGAGGGCAGCAGGTGGAGGAACTATGGAAGAAAGCTCCTCTGGCAGTGCCCGTGCAGATATCTATAAAAGAGAGAGAGGTCACCAACGACACGTCGGTGGGCAAGGGATGGCAGCCTTTGGGTGGGAGTAGGGTCACCGATGAGACGTATATCTCTCTTCTGAATTGAGTCCAGGATAGCGAGTGTAGAAGCGGCAGCAGCACCCCAGTTGTGGGAGCAGTATTCGAGGTTTGGCCTTATTTGTGAAGTATATAAGGTATAGAGATTAGCAGCCGCTTCTGAAACTGATGTGACATGTTGGTGTCATTTGAGAATTCGATCCACAGAAATGCCAACAAGTAAAAAGGACTCATTACTTTGAATAACTTGGTTGTTCATTGTGATGGGTCTAGGGCTGGTGTATCTCTTATGAGAAAGAAAGCAAGACTGAGATTTAGTGGGGTTGAATTGTACAAGATTTCTACCTCCCCAGTCTAATATTTTTTGGAGATCCACGGAGACAGAACCTCCCATGAGTCTGCGATCCTCATCTAATTGGGCTAAAGAGACAGGTTTAGAATATTGTATATTTGAGTGGAGGGTGCCGTCGTCTGCGTAACTGTGAACCGGGTTGGATGTACTAGAGAGGATGTCATTGATGTGGAGAAGAAACAAAGTGGGGGATAAAGCTGAACCTTGAGGAACTCCTGTATTAATTGGATATAGTTTAGAGGAATGGTCATCCACGACAACAGAAATGCTCCGGTTGGAAAGGAAATTTGCTGTCCAGGTACAGAGTTTTGGTGGTAGGCCATAGGCAGGAAGTTTATTAAGCAGCGCTGCGTGCCAGACCTGGTCGAATGCTTTAGATATCTGGGATTCACCGTGTAGTTCCATAGACTTGTTCCAAGAATTAGTGACAAAGGAAAGGAGGTCGGCAGTTGATCTGCGCTGACGGAATCCATACTGCCTGTCGTGGATTAGACTGTGTTTTCAAGAAATTTTAGTAATTCGGTATATGCATTTCCATCACTTTAGAGACGACTGAAATGAGAGAAATAGGCCTGTAGTTGCTAGGAAGCGCTTTAGATATTTTCTTGGTAACGGGTTGTACTCGAGAAGTTTTCCAGTTAATAGGGAATATGCCTCTATTGTAAGATGTCTGAAACAGACGAGTCAGGACAGGAGCAAGTTCTGGTGCGCATTTTTTTGAGAACAATTGCTGGGATCTCGTCAAGGCCAGAGGCTTTCCTGGTATTAAGAAAGGAGAGCATCTTTCGAACCTTTTTAGTTTTGAAAATGATATCCGTAATTTTATGCGCGACATTGGAAACTGTTGGTGGTTGAACATTTGGAGGTGGGTTGAGAGTACGTGTAACTGAGCAATCTGAGCCATCGGAGTTGCCAAGATGACAAATGATGCTGTTAATGCTTCTCGAGATGCTCCTATAAAATGATGCAAGATATGTCACAATGTTTCTGCGAGTGCGCATGCGCAGTGACCGGGTGGTGAGTGGTGGGTCCAGAAGCGCTCTTCTATACCTACTACCGTGAAGTGTAAAACTGCACTCATCAGAAAACAAAACATGTTCTAATTGGATAACTTTGTTATCTAACATTTTCATCATTTGTTCGAAAAGGGACGCTCTTCTCTCAAAATCGTCTTCCAGGAGCTCCTGAGTTTGTATCATTTTATAGAGACGCATTTTATTTTGATTGTCGAATAATCGATGAATGGCTAACATCCAATGTTGTGGCTGCATGTTAACTCGAAGTATATGGGATTTCCTCACACTCAAGCATTACATTTTATGCGTATCATTACCATTAGAAAGTGTTTCGTATCTGCTTTACATGTCCAAGCTTGTCCCTTTGGATATAGGCGACAAATCGGGATTTTTTCAAATATGCGAGCAATTTTGATAACCAAGTAGTATGTTGTCACGCCAGCTCCAAATAACACAAAGTGTTAAAAATAAAGACTGTATACAACCAACAATTTAGTAAATTGTCAGCCCTGGCCCATTTCTACCCTAATTTAGGGACAAAGTATGTAAGGCCAGATGTATTCTCGCCACAATTAGAACCGCAGACCGGTTACGCTCTAATTAGAGCTCTTCAGTTTTCAAACCCGAGGCTTATCCAAATTTATATATACGAACAATATGGTTTGCGAAGTTTCTACGCCACCTAGAGACTTCTGGTTTGTTCCATCACACTGGAAAATTCTTTCCGGAGGCTAAGTTTGTCGGCCAGTTATGAAAGTCAAGTTCTTCCATGAAAAAATTGCAAATTTTCTTCTCGTAAATGCTATATATTATAAATTTAACGAAGTTAAGCATACTTATGTTTTTGATTATGTAAGTTTTTTATTCAAAGTTTCTATTTATTTTGTTCACAAAAAAAGTATTCAGGTATGTATGTTTTTTATTTCGAGTATTATGAAAAAATGTGCTCGGGGGGCCTGGAAATGTCAGGGAATTTGATTTTTGATTTCTGCTGGGTACCCTGTCTAAATTGTTGTTTTATGCATTATGTAAAATAAACCATCTTTCTAAGTTCCAGTTAACAACTGACAACTACTGTCATGTAGTTACAATTACACAGCAAGTTGCTAAGGCATTTTAAACAAAACTAAGATTGACAGCTATGAAGAATGTTGATAACTTTTTATACCTGCTTTTAAACTGATATGGTTTAAAAAGGACACTGTTTTCGCTTGCTTTCTCATTGTCAAGAATGAAACGCGATTAGTTTTTATTTTTTTAGTGTGCTGTAGAGAAGTTTGTCAATCAGATGAAATTCCTTTTCTTATTACTTTTTGCAATACATTTTTAAACCATAACATTTTTGAATAGAGAACGAAGAGATCTTCTACTGCCTTAAAAAATCTTTTAGAATTGAAACTGTCACTCAAAGGAGGTTGAATGTAGGGTTGAAGTTTTCTCACTTTTTAATCTAAAGTTGATGCGTTTTATTTTTTATAAATATGCACAAAAATTGAGGTACTGGATTTATTTTATTTGTCTGTTCCACACTGTATAAGGTTTAGCTTATTGTATAATCAATCAAAATTAGTAAAATCGGCGCATTAGGTGTTTCGTGCTCATCTAAGTAACGTTAATTCTCAAGACTGTTTGTTGACTGACAACTCATTATTATATCTAACTTAATACACTTAGTTCAGTAATTTACTAAAAATACTGCATTTTCAGGGCATAACTCCCGAGGGGGTTCACAGTAAGCACTATCTTGGGGTGACAGGTCTTGGGCCTAATGTAACGGAAGCCCAAGGTTTCGGTATGGAATTTTTCCTGGGCTTCATCTTGGTATTGACAGTGTGTGGAGTTTGTGATCCCAACAAACCCGAGGCTAAAGCATCAGCAGCTCTCGCTATAGGCATGGCGGTAGGTGTGGGACATTTGACAGGTATTGACTACACTGGATCCAGCATGAACCCAGCCCGTAGCTTTGGTGTTGCTGTTGTTATGAACAAATGGGACCACCATTGGGTAAGTGTCAACATTTTGTTGTAGGAAAATCTTTTAGTTAATAACTGTTTAGAGATAGTAAAAACCAATAATACTTTTGAACGTTTAGATGTGTCTTTTTATAGGTAAGTAACACTTTGTAACCCTAAAATACATTTTATTATCGAACGTAGGTACATATATATATATATATATATATATATATATATATATATATATATATATATATATATATATATATATATATATATATATATATATGACATACTTGGTTTTCGGGTTGAACCGCGTCCAGAATTTATGAAAACTCGACGTTTCGGCTCCTGTTTTGGAGCCATTTTCAAGAGGTAAAGGAAATATGTAAGGACACTCTAAGGCCTCAATCTGCCTACTCCTTAGAGCGGTGGACAAAGGTGGGTTGGGTTGTTGTAGCTCGATTACGGGGCCTCAATCTGCCTACTCCCCAAATCTCGCCCGAGATCGTCTGTTAGGTCTCATTGTGTTCAACCCTAGGCCTCAGAGAGATCTGGCAGTTCGTTGCAAGTCTTGTCTTATATTTTATATATGTCATTCCGTCTACCTGATTCGTTATCAGTGTAAGTAGTAGGGTCACGGTCAATTAAGTGGGAGGCTTTGGTCATGGTACTTAGAGGATGAGGAGGATTAAGAGGGTCACCGGCAGATAATGGGGAAATAAAATTGTCTTTGGAATTCATTTTCTTTTTGTGTGTTTGTAATGAAGATATAATAGGTTTCCAAGTAGTCGGAAGGCGAAGACCATCATCTCTCTTATTTAAACAATCAGGACGTTTTTCAACCTCGATTGCTTCGCGGATAATTCTCGTTTTGAAGTTGAAAACCGGTGCTATTGTTTTGGCATTATCGAAATCTATTTTGTGTCCTGTATGAATATGATGCATGGCCAGCGCCGATGAGTGGTCGGATTTTCTAACTGCGAGGGTGTGTTCGTATATTCTATTGTGGATGCGTCTATTTGTTTGTCCTACATAAGTTCGGGAACAGTCGGAACAAGGAATTTCGTAAACTCCATGGGATTCGTTTGGAATCGTATCCTTTGGAGTTTTTATCAGATTTGACAGTTTTTGCTAAAAGTTCGGCTGATTTTGTCGGTGACACCTTTAATGTATGGTAAAAACGCTGTGTGTTGTTGTGTGGACTCTGTTTTTCTTGTTGTGGTGTAGTGGTTTGTCGTTGTGCATTTTTAATGTTTCGTAGTATGTGATTGTTGTCGTATACGTTTTCTAGCAATGTCTGTCTTAAAAAGTTTAATTCTCTCTGTTTGTTGTTGTTGTCCGTTAGTCTAAGGGATCGTGTTACTAGTGTTCGAACCACGGAATTTGGTCGCGATGGGTGATGGTGAGATTGGGCGTTAAGAAAACGATTAGTGTGGGGTGGTTTTCGGTAGACAGTGTAAGAAAATCCTCTGACTGGGTTTTTAGTGATGCGTACATCTAAGAAAGGCAAAGAAAAATTATTTTCTAATTTCATGGTGAACTGGATTTGGGAGTTGATGTTATTTAGGTAAGAAAGGAATTCGTCTAGAGATTATTTACCGTGTGGCCAGACAGCGAAAATGTCGTCAACGTATCTTAACCAACAGGTTGGTTTAAGTTGGGATGAATCGAGGTCTTGTGTCACAACGCACTTGCTGCGTCAAGACTTTTTCATTATATGAAACAATATCTTTTAATCAACATAATCGAATGCTTTTTCTAGGTCTACAAAAACAATAAACTATTCTCTATTTCATCAAAGCGCCGTTCTCAAATTGTTTTCAGTGCTCTGCTTCTCTAATTTATCGGCTGTGTCTAAATCCAAACTGAACGTGATCCAGGCAGCTCTTAATTTGGTTCTTATTTTGTTTTCCACTACAATCAGCAGAGTATTCGCCGCATGACTGCACATTTATTGTCTTTTTGTGGTTGAATAGTAACACATTTACTTTTCATAAACTGACTGGGCAGTGGGCAGCTCTCCTGATTAATAAGATTTGACAATCAGTCAAAAGAGTTCTTCTTTTTTTTTACTAGAAGTCTCACTGTTAATAACTGGTCTAAGGAGCAGTAAAGACCGGAACATGACAATAGATTTAGAAGACTACCTTAAGAAGAGTCGTAATTACTATCAGCGCCCACGGCTGGCAGCTCCGGAGCGTAGGCAGATTGTGTAAGGGTCTGTTTTACGCAATCATAGGAGGCCTACTTGGTGTATTCACCTTACAAGGTTACACGATTCGGGCCTGGCCCAATCAGCGTCGTCCAGACAAACATCACTCTCGACGGGGAAATTCGGCCACTTCCTACTAGGCTCATATTTTCGCCCGTAAGTCCAGGCGGCCACCACCAGTGTGAATGAGGGGAGGAGGCTAGGCTCGGATACTAGATAAGTGAATATGACCGCCCGACACCTTAAAGCTCTGCCCCTAACATTAACATACTAGCTGGGATAGGACTGGACAATCCCCCCTTTAAGTTCTTCTGCGTTGCAAGGGTCAGTGCTAACGAGGACCGTCCCCTATCAGACGTGCCGCTGTCTTTAAGAGGCCAACACCTTATGGTAGGGCTCCTGGTCAAACGGATGGGGCTCCCTACCTCCATTAGTTTTTGTGTCGACCCTTGTCGCGTTTGACGCGTTACCGTTCGAGGCCACTTTTGCAAACCTTTTCCTCGCGTGTGTTCTGCAAATCTGCGCCCTTTGCCTAGAAATCTGGGATAGTGTAGTAAAAAATGCGGTTTTAGAGGCAAACGCCGGCAGGTTTACATTGAAGCTAGCTTCAGATACTAGCACCAGAATAAACGTAACTTCGGCAGCTCAAATGACTGCCCACTCACAGGCTAGTTTCGAATACTAGTAGCTACGTCAAACGGCGTCGACAGCTCAAGCGGTTGCTTCAGCGTCGTCCCAGTACGACATGCGTTGAAGGACTAGTTCTCCGAGGCATATATCGAGGAGTCCCTCCCCATACTTTTGAGACCAGATGGAGCCCATCTTACAGAGTCAATTACCTGGCTGCCCCGATTACTTCTCCCGAACACGTGCCTTCCTCACAGATGACAAATCCCTCTTTCAGCGCTGACTGTCCTTTCGCCTGTAAGGCCAAATGGCAAACACCCTAACGGATAATAAATAATAATGATAAATTATTATAATGCCAAACGAGTCACCAATGCCCTATTACATGGTAAGGAAAAAATAATTACAAAGGTATAAATAGAGCTAAAGGGAGAAGTTTCACCTCACTATCCTGGAAATTTTGCACTATCCTGGAAATTTTGCCGAACCCCTGCCTTTCGGTAAGCAGGGTAGAGATATTTAACGTGCCCAACATCGTATGGACAGGGGCCCGACGGCTGTACGCCCCTTCCGAAGGGCGGAACGTGCAGACATTCAACTTGCTCAAATACAATGCCACAACCTCGGTGGATGTTAATTGTACAGTATGTACTGAAAAAGTGAAAGGAATTTCTTGGGATCGAACCCAGTACCCTTCGGTTCAGAGGCACACGTTCTTGCCACTGAACGACCGAGGCTCTGTTTTATATATATATATATATATATATATATATATATATATATATATATATATATATATATATATATATATATATATATATATATATATATATATAATTCAAACGGATCTTGAATTTGGGTTCTAGGGCCCCAATTCACGCTCATATGGAAAAAAAATCCGAAAGTTTTACCATCGTGACCTCTCTATTAGTGATTTTCTTCATGAAAATTAACTAATAACCACAAAAATAAATTACTACAGCATATCCTTAAAAAAATATAAAATATCTTTCCATGAAGAAAAATCAAAAATAGCAAAACTTTTCCATTAAGCATATACTGTTTACATCAAATAAAGTTAAGTAGGTTGAAAAGTACACACACACACACACAAATATATATATATATATATATATATATATATATATATATATATATATATATATATATATATATATATATATACATATATATATATATATATATATATATATATATATATATATATATATATTGTACATTTTAAACCAATTCTCATGACTTTCTAATAGAAATTCTTCAAATGCGCAAATTAGAGCCCCTCGAAAGATTCTATTAAAAATTTTATATTTGTTTTAACACATATAAATTGAAAATAAATTAATATGTGCTATCTGAGTTCTAGTCCACCCCCGCACTTTTTTAAGAAATTTCTAAAAATTCAGTCTTTTTAATAGCCACTTTTTTCTATTCAATCTCGCGGACACCTTTTATATATTCTGCACCTACGATTGTCATACTTGTAAACGAGACTATAATTCGATTTAAATAGACGGCACATATTTGAGTTCAAGCTTGATTTTAAGTTCACCCCTGGGAAATGTTATTTCTATGAGGCTGCAGTGAAAAGGTTACCTCGAATGAGCAGGTTGTAGAGAAAACAATCCATCCAGTATTAAAGGTTACAAGGACGTTTGAGCTTAAGTTCAATTTTGCGATAACACTTTTTTAATAAAATAGTTAATGAAAGGCGACTACGTGTCTCGAAGACATCATGTACTTCATTGTAATGCGACAAGCTTAATGAATTGGTGATTATATGTCTTCAAAAGTATATCTGCAGGGGGGAATTTCAACGTTTAGATGCTTTAACAATGAACAAGGATTCTAAGCGAACTGTGGCTAATTTTAGACTAAAAGCCTCCACAATTTGCCTAAAGTAAGTCTGCCGATTAAAATAATTTCTGAGGAGCAATGTTAGTGATTGTATCGATAGATGAGACATATCTCTGATCTTTCTCCTGTGGGCTATAGGAGTGAGTTTACCCATGATGTATAAGGCGAATAGATTGTTTTTGGGTAGAGTCTAAGAGAGGCAAGGGGGTCTTTAGGGCATCACTCCAGTCATGGAAATAATATACCATCTCTTGACGTTCAGCATAGAGCGTAATAGAGCGGAATCTTGTTATCATGCCACACAACCCGACATTGTTTCAGAAATGCTTCACATATAACGCAATAAAACTTTTTAACTCGATTCTGGATTTAATGATCGATCAAGCCAAAAATAACTTAAACCAATCAATAAAGAACAAAGTTGTTTCATGTCCAAATAATACCCGACGTTTCTGGTCTATTGCAAAAATTATAGGTAGAAATATAACAACCAGCTCCGTTCGTCTGAGGCCTCAATGAATGGAGTATTTGCTGTGTGGTCAAAAGATAATATTTCTCTATTCGTCCATGTATTTGCTTCAAATGCCACCCATGATTCACAGGAAAAGGGCCTACCAACTGTCCCAGCTGTAACATCAAAAGTCTGGACGTAGCAAGTGCGTTATGGCAGTGAATTGTTATAAAAATGCTTTGAATAGCAAATATGTCTTTTTAATGCAAGCAGTCATCTAATTGGTTACCGGTATAACCTATATAGTAGAAACAATGTGCCATATTTTATCAAAATAACTTATTGTTTGAAAATGTACAAAAATTTTCCGACAATAAACTTCAAATGTTGGTTTCCTAGCCAACAAACCTTAGGTTAATAGCAAATTGAGTTATTGAAATTTGAAGCATTTAATGAAAATTTGTTACCAAAACGCACTTACTGCGTCTTGATTTTTTTTCTTACAAACATATTTCGATAAAAAATGCAATAAAATAAGGCTGTTCGAAAAAAAATTGTAGAGATCACCAACGACTTATGGGCCAGCCTGTGATTGTCAAAATAATTTTATAAGATGCAGCTCAAGACACCCTATAATTAACTGATACAATTTTTTCTCGTCACTTATATAATAATTATTATATTGAGCTTTACCGTAGAAATGCGTCACCCTATATATATGTAAAGAGATCAAAACTGAACGTAAATGGATTCCAGGGGGCCTAGTTTGCGCTCATTTGAAGAAATCTTTTTAAAATTATAAAGTCGCGGTCTCCTCAATGACGAATTTTTTGTACGAAAATTAACTAAAAATTATGGACCGTTAAACCATAAACTTAACTAAAACTACCGCCAAAGCATCAAAGAGAAAATAACTAACCTGTTGCATATCAGCCCTTTTTTAAAACTTCGATCCTTTATATGTGTTGATAAAACATAACAAACACTGTTTAGTCCACCCACTAACATTAATAAAATCATAAAGGAATAATTTGCACTTGTATATAAAAATTACCAAATAACACAAATAATGTGTCAACTGAAACAG
Source organism: Tillus elongatus (assembly GCA_964006375.1). Taxonomy (NCBI): domain Eukaryota; kingdom Metazoa; phylum Arthropoda; class Insecta; order Coleoptera; family Cleridae; genus Tillus; species Tillus elongatus. Next base: position 301,495,202 of record OZ023262.1, read on the forward strand.
ATAAAACAATCTAATACCATACGATAAACGTCAGTTACAGCGTGTAACAGACCTGCGCAATAATATCAAAGGTTCCGTTGCCAGGCAACGCTCAGACATACTGTATCTCATAAGCCAGGTTTGCCATTGTCAATGAAACGCGGTGATATTAAAAATAAATGTTTCAAATTTGAATAGGTCAATTTTCTGTAAACCTAGAAACCTGATTTTGATACATATTTAGGTATTTCCCAAATCAACATGTACACCAAATTTCAACGAAATATCTTTGTAGTTTTCGGAGAAACAATTTTTTTTTTCGAAAGAAAACTAAAAATTTTCCCGGAAAACCTTGTCCGATATTCCTGGCTAACGAACTCATCCAAGCTATTAATAAAATAAAGGCACTTGCCGAGTTTCATCAAAATCGATTGATTATATTTTGAGTTATCTGTTTTATATATATATATATATATATATATATATATATATATATATATATATATATATATATATATATATATATATATATATATATATATATATATATATATATATATATATATATATAAATCGAAACTGACCCCGGTAATGGGTTCTAGCGGCCCAAATTCGCGCTCAATTGAAAAAATTTTGCAAAGTCTCACCATCGATACCTCTCTATTGATGATTTTTTTAAAATAAAAATTCACTAAAAATGAGAGAAATCTTGTTCAAACATCGTACTGAAGCACATATTGGAAAAAGTAGATACCAAGAAGGCATTAGGACTCGATGGAATCCCTGTAATAGTTCTTAAAATGTGTGCTCCTGAACTAATTCCAGATTTTAAATTTTCAACTTCCTGGAAGCAACCTGGTGTTCGCCCTTAAAATTAGTAATTTTTAAACATACATTCTAAAACAAAAGCAGGTTCTGGGCAATCAGCATTGCAAGCAGTGTGCTTAACAGGGTCTTATATTTCTGTTTCCAAATTTGTTGTTCTTCATTTGACTAATATACTTGCAGAAAATTTATTCGAAATAGAACCTTTATGCGATTTTATATCAGCAGTCTAAATTAGAGGTTGTGATTTAAATGTTTTATAACTTTTTATTTAACAAAATAAATTTGAAACAATTTCTCCCTTTACGCAATAGATCAATAAACGAACAAACCATATACAACTGGTAGTAATAGTTCGGTGCAGCAAGTGCGTTATGATAGCGAATTATCAACAACTTTTTTCGAATTTTAATAAACTAATTTTCCCTCAATCAATAGACTCCAACTTTAGTGTGTAACAAAAACTTTATAAAGGCGACATAGTACAGGCAATAGAGAATTTTTTTTCTGCATTAAACTACAGGAGTTATTTTTTTCGATAGATAGGTTCAGAATTACGTACTGAATGTAAAAACACAAAATCCTTACAAATTAGGAGGGCGGAAGTGCCGCCATTTTGAGAAAAACTGTTTCGACCTATATCTCCGTAACCGTGCACTTTACACAAAAAATGGTAATGACCTTTATTGTAGATAATTGCATTTTTCATCTTTTTAGTGAATTTTCTTAAAAAAATTCACTAATGAGATCTCGACTTTTGAATTTTGAAAAAATTTCTTCAAATGAGCGCTAATTAGGCCCCCCAGAACACATATCCGGGGTCAGTTTGAATTTTTATATGTTTATATATATATATATATATATATATATATATATATATATATATATATATATATATATATTATATATATATATATATATATATATATATATATATATATATATATATATATATATATATATATATATGTATCACACCGATAACTCAAAAAATAATGGGCCGATTTTGATTAAATTTGGTGAATAAATTTCTTTTGCAAATGGCTTGGATAAGTTCGTTATCCAGGAAAATCTGCCCAGGTTTTCCCGGAAAATTTTGTGTTTTCTTTCGAAAAAAATTTATATCTCCCGAATTAACAAAGTAAAAGCAACCAAATTTGGTACGCGGGTTTATGTCCTTATATGTAAGTTACCTCCCAAAATAGCTCTGTATGTCAAAAGACAAAAAAGTTATAGGCATTTAAAGAAAAATAAATTGGGGTTTTCCTCAAAACGTCAAAGTTGCGACTTAAAACGTCAAAATCGGCAACATTTTGGCAAATAACTCTTAACTAATACGTGCTATGGAAATCAAGTGTCTCAAGAAGGATGTTTTACAAACACTGAAGTCTTAGTTTCAACCGTCATTGTCCTTCATTTTACTAAAATGTTTCCAGAAAATTCATTTGAAATGACGCTTTCCCTGATGCTTGGCAGTAGCCTTAGCTATAGAGTTTATCGTCTAATGGTATATAATTTTTGTCGAATTTTCGTAAAAAATCAATAAAGCTCAATATATCCGTTATTATACAAGATTTGAAAAAAATTTGTATATATTAATTATAGGGTGTCTTGAGCTACATCTTAAAAAAATATTTCTACAATCACAGGATGGCCCATAAGTCATTGGTGATACAAATTTTCTTTTTTTTTAATCAAACACACCTTATGTTATTGCATTTTCCATCGAAATATAATGCATGTTTGTAAGAAAAGAAATTCTGGATGCAGCAAGTGCGTTATGGTAGCGAACTTTGATCAAATGCTTCATATTTGAATAGCCCAATTTGCTATTAACCTATAAGGTTGACCAAGAAACGAGTTTTTCCGGGAACACTTTAAGTCTACTTTTGGAAATCTTGGTACATTTTCACACAATAAAGTTATTTTTATGAAACATGGCACATTGCTTTTACTATATAGGTTATACTGGTAACCAAAATTGATGCCTGCTTTCTTAAAAAGAAAACACACATATTTGCAATAAAAACATTTTTATGAAAATTCACTACCATAACGCACTTGCTGCGTCCAGAGTTTTATTTGTGAAATAATTTTTTTTGTATCACTCACCGTTTACAACTTATACGACTATTAGCATTCATTTATTGACTTTTTTACCTATACATTTGTTAATAATTGTTTAGAAAATAAAATGCTTATAACTTAACTTTTCAATCGACAAATTTTCTAGAACTTTTACTTTAAACTTTTTTTCCAAAATTATTATTAGTGCATTTTCTTTAAAAAAAATCACTACGGAAGAGACCCCGACTTTTGAATTTTGGAAAAAAAATTTTGAAATTAGCTCTAATTATGCCCCCTAGAACACATATCCGGGGTCAGTTTCAATATATATATATATATATATATATATATATATATATATATATATATATATATATATATATATATATATATATATATATATATATATTTGCTGGGATATTGTATATCAGAGCTCTAATTATGTTTATTAGTGAATTTTCTTTAAAAAAAATCACTAATGAGAAGATCCCGACTTTTGAATTTTGAAAAAATTTCTTCAAATATTTAGGACCCCTGGAACCCAAATCCGAGGTCGGTTTTAGACTTTATATGTTTATATATATATATATATATATATATATATATATATATATATATATATATATATATATATATATATATATATATATATATATATTTATATATGTAAGTGGCTTGGATATGTTCGTTACCTAAGAAAATCGGCCCAGGTTTTCCCGGAAAATTTTGTATTTGCTTTCGAAAAAAAGTTATATCTCCGGAAATAACAAAGTAAGGGCAACTAAATTTGGTACACGGTTTTACGTCATTATAGGTAAATTACCAAAATTTAGGTCTGTAGTTTCAAAGACAAAAAGTTATAGGCATTTAAAAAAATGGATTTTTCCTCAAAACGTCAAAGTCACGAATTAAAACGTCAAAATTGCAGTGGCGATTTCTCCTAGTGAGCTAGGTGTGCGCCGCACACCCTAAAATATAATTAAAATGTGCACAGTTAAATATGTTTTATTTCTTTTTCCCTTAGTCTTAATACACTACATATGTTATGACAATCGATTTAATTTACTTATTTGATTTCATAAATAGTCGGTTAATAGTGACTTGGAATGAAGTCGGCACCACGTCTTCATTCGGAAATATGAGTAGGTCAATAGCAACTGGGAATGAATTCGGGTTAGGTGTGCGTTGTTATTTCCGAACAACTTCACTCGACAGAGCTGTATTGGTATACAATACAGTCCCCCACCAATGTGTTTAAAATAGTAAGGAAATACCATTCGTTTTAACACTGCAGTGAGCGGTAAAAATACCGCTCAAGACAAATGAATGGAACGCCGGTTTAACAAACGTTGTGATAGCATTATTTACAAACATTACAACTGCGCTTGCCTGGACCACAGTATTCTAGAATCAAAGACTATAATACATTTTAGTAAATTTTCGTAGAAAAAATTCACTAATGGGGAGATCTCGACTTTTGAATTTTGAAAAATTGTTGGCAAATGAGCGCGAACTAGGACCCCTAGAACCCATATCCGGGGTCAGTTTCAATTTTTATATATAAGAATTTAATTTGAGTCAAGTTTTAAAATATAGAAATTTTTGATTAAAATGAAGAAACTGATTTCAAGTACCATCCATATTTCTAGAAATTGTAATGGTACATAATGAGGTGAGGTAATTTTGGAGATTAGAAATCAGATGACAGAACTTTAGAACAATTGACATTTAGATAAAAATTTAGTCAAAATTGCATCATTTGCAGTCACAAGTTTAGACTTATTTGTAAGATGCTTTGTACTATTTATATAACAATAAACTATAAACTCTATATATATATATATATATATATATATATATATATATATATATATATATATATATATATATATATATATATATATATACATAGGTATCACACCGATAACTCAAAATATAATCGGCCGATTTTGATAAAATTTGGCATGTACCTTCCTCCTGTAAATGTATTGGATAATTTCGTTAGTCAGGAAAATCGGAGGAGGTTTTCCGGGAAAATTTTGAGTTTTTATTCGAAAAAAATTTGTATCTCAAAAAATAAAAAAGAAAAGATAACCAAATTTGGTAGGTAGGTTTACGATATAAAAATTAAACTATACACCAAAATTTAGATTTCTATGTTGCAAGATAAAAAAGTTATAATAAAATATTTTGTGCCAGATCATTTCTATGAAAATTCACTACCATAACGCACTTGCTGCATCCAGGATTTTTACACATTTTATTATTTAGTACCATATTAACATTGAACTACTTTTAATGTTTACAGTTTTCACCCCGTTCCGGACAGTGCTAACGCTAACACAAATTTGTGTAAAGAGAAGAGCTTGATAATAATTCCATGTTCTTTTCGTGTTTTAAAGTTTTAAGTGACTTTTTAATTTGTTAATGTTGCAGTGGGAAATTAATATATTTATCTACGTATCATTCCCATATAGGTCGAATATATATATATATATATATATATATATATATATATATATATATATATATATATATATATATATATATATATATATATATATATATATGGTAATCCTGTGTTTAAAGTGCCTCTCTAGTAAACATACAATTCGGGCGAAATCGGAACGTGAACTGGACGCGGGATGATGTGCACTGTTGCCAGATGAGTATAAGCAAGGGTCATTTTAAGTATAGAAGGCCATCAAGGAGTGAACAAATGTTTTCATAATGTAAATAAATTATAGTATTGCGTCATGTACATAGATCGATATTTGACATATTTTGCGGAAAGCAGTAGGTAAACGGAAATGTAAACAGTTAATTTTCAGCAATTGTGGTCTAGGGGGAAAAACGTGATATAGAAGGAAATCAAGGGGTGAACAAATGTTTTATAATTTTAATAAATTAAAATATGGCGTCATCTACATAAATCGATATTTGACATATTTTGCGGAAAGCAGTAGGAAAACGGAAATGTAAACAGTTCATTTTCAGCCTCAGGGGGAAAAACGTGTGCCTCTCCTCCCTTTCTTGGTACATCAGTAACATCAACAGAGGTTGTGCCATTGTGATTGAGCAAGGTAATCTGCACGTTCCACCATTTCCAGGGGGCGTAAAGCCGTCGGTCCCGTGCCCGTTAAAGACGCAAATTCCCCGGACAGTGAGGCGAATCAATGACACTTTAGTAAAGTCAATGAAGCAATTTCCGTTGCGAATTGCCGATGATAAATACAACTGTATATGCTAATATCAAACGGTAACCAGTAATTTTGGTGTGTAGTGTACCTTTTCAATCGCAAACCTATCTACCACATTTGGTTGTCATAGCTTTTTTAAATTTTGACATAAAAATGTTTTCCTAATGAAAAGTTACAATTCTTTTGAAAAACCTCGTCCGATTATCCTGACTAACGACCTTATCGAAGCCATATAGAAAAGGATGGTACATGCCAAACTTTTTCAAAATCGGCACAATAATTTTTTTGTTCTCGGTGTGATTCATACATACATACATACATACATACATATATATATATATATATATATATATATATATATATATATATATATATATATATATATATATATATATATATATATATATATATATATATATATATATATATATATATATATATATATATATATATACATATAAAAAATGGAAACTGACCCCGGATATGGGTTCTTGGGGCCATAGTTCGCGCTTATTTGCAAAAATTTTTCATAAATCTCCCCATTAGTAAATTTAAGGTTAGAAAGTAAAATGTAAACAGACACTTCGAAGGTAAGCCCATTTTGAGCAATTTTCTCCGTTTTGTTTATCATCGACACTTGTCGGTAGAAATTGCTTCATTACCATGCGATAACATTGCGATTTTTCGAAATAATATACTGGTTACCGTTTGATATTAGCACATACAGTTGTATTTATCATCGGCAATTCGCAACGGAAATTGCTTCATTGACTTTTCTTACTCATTTAAGGTTGGAAAGTAAAATATAAACAGACACTTCGAAGGTAAGCCCATTTTAAGCAATTTTCTCCGTTTTGTTTATCATCGACAGTTGTCGGTAGAAATTGTTTCATTACCATGCGATTACATTGCGATTTTTCGAAATAATATACTGGTTACCGTTTGATATTAGCATCTACAGTTGTATTTATCATCGGCAATTCGCAACGCAAATTGCTTCATTGACTTTACTAAAGTGTCATTCATTCACCTCACTGTCCGAGGAATTTGGGTCTTTAACGTGCCCAACATCGCATGGGCACGGGACCGACGGCTTTACGCCCCCTGGGAATGGTGGAACGTGCAGATTACCTTGCTCAATCACAATGACACAACCTCTGTTGATGTTACTGATGTACCAAAAAATGGAGGAGAGGCACACGTTTTTCCCCCTGAGGCTGAAAATTAACTATTTACATTTCAGTTTTCCTACTGCTTTCCGCAAAATATGTCAAATATTGATTTATGTAGATGACGCCATATTTTAATTTATTAAAATTATAAAAACATTTGTTCACCCCTTGATTTCCTTCTATATCACGTTTTTCCCCTAGACCACAATTGCTGAAAATTAACTGTTTACATTTCCGTTTTCCTACTGCTTTCCGCAAAATATGTCAAATATCGATCTATGTACATGACGCAATACTATAATTTATTTACATTACGAAAACATTTGTTTACCCCTTGATTGCTTTCTATATTTAAAATGACCCTTGCTTATCCCATCTGGCAACAGTGCACATCGTCTCGCATCCAGTTCACGTTCCGATTTCGCCCGAATTGTATGTTTACTAAAGAGGCACTTTAAACACAGGATTACCATATATATATATATATATATATATATATATATATATATATATATATATATATATATATATATATATATATATATGTACATTTAGTGTTAATAATTTTTAAAACCACCACTAACAGCAACTCGTTACCGCACACCCGAACATTTTGGTCAGGAGACGCCACTGCAAAATTGGCAACATTTACGCAAAGAACCTGAAACTAATATAAGCTATGGAAAGAAAATGTCTCAAGAAGAATGTTTTACAAAGCCTGAAGTCTTAGCTTCAACCGTCATTGTCCTTCATTTTACTAAAATATTTGCAGAAAAATTTGTCGATCGAAAAGTGTAACATTTAAAGCGTTATAACTTTGAAAATATTGATTTTAGAAAAAAAAGTTTTTAGTAAAAATTGTATAAAATTTGTCGATTGAAAAGTTAAGTTATAATCATTTTATGCTTTAAACAATTATTAACAAAGATATAGGTAAAAAAGTCAATAAATGAATGCTAATAGTCGTATAAGTTGTAAACGGGGAGTGATACAAAAAAAAAATATTTAACAAAAAAAGATGAGAAATGCAATTATCTACAATAAAAGTCATCACCATTTTTGGCCTAAAGTGCACGGTTATGGAGATATAGGCCAAAACGGTTGTTCTCAAAATGGCGGCACTTCCGCCTTCCTAATTTGTAAGAATTTTGTGTTTTTACATTCAGTACGTAATTCTGAACCTATCTATCAAAAAAAAAAAAATAACTCCTGTAGTTTAGTGCATTATGGACAAGAGTAACGGGCTCCTCTATTGCCTGTACTAACATGTGTATAAAATTTCATCAAAGCAAATTTATCATTTTCGGATTTTTTTTAAATTTTTGAACATTTTTCATGTTTGAAAATTCTAGTACTATAACGCATTTGCTGTGTTCAGACTTTTTAAATTTGCATATAAAAAGTGTACGATATTATTAATAATGTTGTTTTAGATATACTGGATTGGTCCAATCACTGGTGGAATCGTCGCTGCCCTCATCTACAAGTTTGCTTTTGCTGCACCCAGTCTTGGTCCTTTGAAAATTATTGAACGGTACACCACTGTTGTTACAGACGAAAAGGAAGTAAGTAATACTTTATAACTTATATAAAGTTTTTTTCATAAACGATTTGTGTACGGAGGACTGTAGACATGAGGTTTGACAAGCTTAGCTTTTCCATGTAAACTTGGTCCCTAATTTCTTTCTTTTTTAATTTTATTCAGGAATATCTTTAAAATAATTTTACGCAGCCAAAATTTAAGCACTATGTTTTTGTACGAAACTGTGGTAAACAAAGGCGTTCGCTAGATGCCAGGCCGGTGGTAAGTATAAACGCCCTCAGACTGGCGGGTTGTTCGGTAAATAATTACAGCCTCTGCGGCAGAGTGAATTCCAGCGAATGAGTGAAGATTGGAACCTGTGATGAACACTGATAAGTACAATTTGGAGAACAAAATTCATCACAATACAGTTTTTTGACCTGGCGATCGTTTCGCTAACCAAGTTAGCGCCATCAATGGGATTAATATACTTCCTCTGATGACGATAACTTTGTTAGCGAAACGATCGTCAGGTCTAAAAACTGTATTGTGATGAATTGGGTTCTCCAAATTGTACTTATCAAATTTCCAACCATTCGGGACGCCAGGGGAGGATGGAGATGATTCCGATTCTCATACAAATCGGACTGGAGGCACTCCTCCCATTCCCTCAATAGGCTGCATAGAGCTAGTCTGGTTTCGTTCTTAAATGATTGGAAAAAATACTGGACGGACACATTAGGGGAATGTCTGAAACAATAACACCCTCAATACCCACCAGTATACGTACCAAATTGACAGATCTACTGAGTTCGCACTCAGTCATCTTGTTGAGAAAATCACACACTCTCTGGATAACAGGGAAGTAACGCTGGCTGCATTTCTCAACATTGAAGGAGCATTCAACAATGCACTAGCTAGCTCCCTCTACGAAGCTATTATCGCTAGAGGGGTGGAACCTACCATTTGTGACTGGATCAGAAGCATCATATACAATAGGACCCTTATCACATCGCTGTAGGAAGAGGTGGTCAGATTCAAGTCTGAGAGCGGGTGCCCGCAGGGAGGATTATTTTCCCATCTGCTCTTGGTACCTCTTTGTGGACGATCTGCTGGCTATCCTGGAATTGTGGAGGTTAAGGTCCAGACGTATGCGGGTATTCTTATCATGATGGTTAGAGTGAATCTAAAGAGGAACTTTCAAGTACTCTTTAAGAGACACTAAACGTAGTGATTAATTGGTGCCGGAGGGAGCAGATGTCTGTGACCCCCCGCAAAACCTTCATGGTCACATTCACCAGAAGAAGAAGGTTGGATTTAAAACCACCTACTCTTATGGGTGAGACACTTCCATTTATGATACAGGCGAAATATGGTTGCTCTAGATAAGACTTTCAATTGGAATGTACATTTTGGAGAATGTAATCCGCAGTGCCAAGCTGCTCCTATGGACATACCGAAGGATCTGACGGAACAACTGGGGAACAAACCCCCCAACAGATGTGTTGGCAGTGGTTATGATAGCCTATGGAACTATAGTTTGCTGGCCTATAGAACTATAGTCTGCTTACCTAAGGCACCAGGTAGTACCGCCCAGGACAAACTGGCTCAGCTACAGAGACAAGCATGTCTGATCATAACGAGTACGTTAAACACCGCTCCGTCAGCCGCTCTAGAAGTCGTTCTAAACATTCGCCCTCTTTACATTTGGCTGAAGAGGGGCGCTATATGGACAACGTACAGACTAAAATAAACGGCTGACAGCATACCGAAGGCAATCAGTAGGGGAAGAACCAGACTCCTTGGTGACATAACAAGTGACGAGGTTCTAGGAATGGTCTCAGAACTAAAGCCCATTAAGATTAGTAGTTAACTAAAGAAAACCGTTGCACACGCATATCGATAAAAATATTTTCAAATACCTGCAATAAAGGCACTTGGTTCCTACTGTTGCAATTCAAAAGCGGTATGGGGCTGCAAGACTGCGCTGAACAAACTGGGCAGCCACAATAAGGTCTTGCTGGTCTGAATACCGGGACGCTCGAACCTTGGTGGGAATGTAGCGGCCGACGCTCTTGCCAGGAGGGGTGCCGGGGCGACTATAGCGGACCAGAACCTGCGCTAGGGACATATGAAAATGCGGTTCGACAATGACAAAATCCGACAGGTATCGCGCACTCTACGGCCTTCATAAATGGCCTTTCAGAGTTAAGAGTTTAAAACTTCTGGGTTAAACATTGCTGCTTGCGCCACCATATGTACAGAATTGTCCTCGACCAAGAAACCGAGTGCGGGCTGCGGAAAGGACAAGACACGTGCTCTTTGGAAAAACCAAGCTTGCACCAGGAGATCTGCAACAACTTCCGCACACTGGAATTATCGACCTCTGCAAAAGACTGGATTTGTTGAATGTGGTATAAGACAACTAGACGTGAGCCACAATAGATTTTAAGGTCGCAGTGAAAGTATTGTAATGGCCCACTCACAATATGGCCTAACCCACCCTAATCTAGATTCATTTTGACCATCATAAGAGGCACAGACCGATTTGCTATATAATACTGAAAGTACACCTGAAGCAAATTGGCGATTGGCGAAAAAAAGTTCTTAGAACTTTTCTATTTGTTGACGAGATTCCTCAACGTTTTTACCTTTTGATGGATGTAATTGTTCTTTAAAGTGCCCACGCCTCGTCAACTTAAGAACGTAAATACATCATGTTTGGATTTCCGAAACGTATGGATTTTAATAAAAATCAGTCAAAAACTAACTTTGTTATACAGGTATTTTTTAATCATGTCCCATTTTAAAGTCATAAAATTCAAAACAAACGACATACAGTGGGCGCGTAAAGTATGAAATAAATTAAATTTATAGTACTCGGTAAGTGGTGGACGTGCCGCCACCTAGTTGCGGAACCAAGTAGTATGCTGTCACGCCAGCTCCAAATAACACAAAGTGTTAAAAAATAGAGACTGGATACAGCTAACTAACAATTTAGAAAATTGTCAGCCCTGGCCCATTTCTACCCCAATATAGGGATAAAGTATGTAAGACTCGATGCATACTTTTTTCTTACATACTTTATCCCTATATTGGGGTAGAAATGGGTCAGGGCTGACAATTTTCTAAATTGTTAGTTAGCTGTATCCAGTCTCTATTTTTTAACACTTTGTGTTATTTGGAGCTGGCGTGACAGCATACTACTTGGTTCCGCAACTAGGTGGCGGCACGTTCACCACTTACTGAGTATTTTAAGACTGGCTATACGATAGCCGTATTATTTTTGGTGCATTTTTTTTGCAATTAGTATGCCGTACTGAAGAGCTCTAATGAGAGCGAAACCGGTCTACGGTTCTAATTGTTGCATCGAGTCTTAAATTTATAGATAAAGTATGGAATAAATTGCATAAAAGCAACATTTAATTAAAGACCTCGAATTTATTTGATAAAAACACAAATTTTTATATTAAACTTGATTTTCCACCATCATTTGTTTTAGAGTAATCACCCAATCAACTTTTTTTAATGACAACTTCCTATTATTTTCATGTTTTTGATTTTGAGAGGCCTTTTCATTGTTGAGCCAACAGTACAAAAATGTACTTACAGAAGATATTTTTCGCGTAAATGACAGTTGAATGTGGGAAAACGTAAATTTTATTGTTAACATAAGATAAACAAAAACTAATTACTCAGCAAATAAATCCACCGAATTCTTGACAATACGCAAGTCTATGCATAAATTCTCCTGGTACATTTTAACTTATTTCATGGCTAATTCTGCGCATTTTATCTGTAACGCAGCTTAGCTAAAATTTTTGTTCTCTTAACGTAGGTAGACTTTGGACTTTAACTAATCCAGGGGTGTAAGATCTGTGGATCTCGCGGGCCAGTCCATCAGTTTTCGCCTGCCAATCCACCTCCTAGGAAAGCAATTGTCCAGAAAATCTCGAACATGGTGCACATAGTGCAGGGGTGTTGATCTAGTCTGGACGAATTTCTAGTAAAAATATGTTTTTAAATAAACAAAACGTTGATGATGAAGGTCGACAAATTAAAAAAAAACAATTTAATTTTCTAAGGGCTTTCTAAAACCTGTGTTTTGGATTATACATGTAATAATAGTTGCAACAGTCCAGGTCCCTGAAAAAACTGCTTACAGCTTATCACAGACTCCTATGTATACAAGCCTCCGTAAAATTAAGTTACCAATCTTTACAATTATTTTTACTGATATATACATGTTTACAAGCAAACACATGGGAGAAATGTAAGTAAATATTGATATCACAAATAAAAGGTAAACATTATTTTCAGTACTACCAACTTAATTATTTTCAACCACAGATACAGTGTTGGTAATATTGTGCAAATATACAAGGTCTCCCTAAAAGATTGGGTCAAGCTCATACAACATATTCCTGAGGTAAAGTATGATAATTTAAATCAACTTACCTATATATAAAGAAACATGCTATCAAGGTGATTTCCCTAAAATAGATTTTTTTCTGAATACCGTGAAAATGGCTGGTCGCAAAGCATTCCAAATCTGCAGCAATAGTTAGTATATTTATTACCTAGAAGCGCTATATGGCCATGGAAACAGTCAGACAATTAGAAAAAGTTATTAACTTTAAACCTTAAATACAAAAATAAAATACAGTAGAATCCGGATTTAACGAGGAGTCAAGGGACCAGCAACAATATCTCGTAAAAACCGGATCTCGTTATATCAGAACTGAGAAGTAACTACAAAAAAATGTAGGTAGGTATGTACTAGATGATTTTTTTTAAGTGTCACCCCTGTAATTTCTTTATTATCAGAGATATCAAAAAAATTCCAACGCCATAAACACAGTTATGTAACATTCACATAACTGAAATAATATTTCGTTATTTACAAAAGTAACATTTATGTAACTTGTTATGAACTTGTAAGTTACATGTAACACGAAATGTCATGCATATAGTTTCTCCGGTGATATACCTATGTAACATAGTTGGGCACATATATCAGATATATTTATTGACAATTTCATCAACATTACATGTTATATTTTGTTGGAGTAGAGCTTTTTCTATATAACCACGCACCACGCACCATAATCGGAAAAGAAAACAAAACATTATTGGAAGCATAATTTATTAAACACGTATAAGAAATCAATATAACATAATACATTCTTCGTTAAAATATGTATAATTTCGATTTTAATTTTAATATTGTTTATAATTTTCACAGTTAAGTATAAATATGAATAATTGAAAATTTAATTAATAAGTTCAGATGACAGATGGTCATGTAAAACTAACTTAAGTACTCTACTAATTACCTTTGGCAATGTTTAAAACGTTGAACTTTCTGACCTTATACCATTTCTTGGGTGGATCTAGCGACAATCAATTCTGAACTTGTTATAGTGGATAGCTTTGTTTAAATTCGCTGTAGGTATACAGTCATTTCGATCCTTTCGATAATAATGATCAGAAATGTATGCTGCAATTGAAACTAGTTTTAACTCGCATTGTCATAAATCTACGCTAGGATTACACATAATCATAGATTCAAAATATACAATATAATTCAGTTTAAATATTAGCATGAAAAATGATGGTCTTATTCAAACACCAATAAGGAATTAACCTCCACATTAATGTAGTTCTTCACAATCGGTAGTCGCTTTTGTCGATAAGTCATGCGCAAAACATGAATTCTTAAACATTACATTAAATACTGCAATCTTTCAAGAAATAAAGATAAATAAAATCCAATACTTACCACACAATCTTTATGTTACATTTTGTATAAGGAATAAGAAAACAGTATAAATCACAAACACAAGGACAATCAAAATCAACATAATATTACCTCATAATCTATTAGTAAACAGTAACGTCCAGGCTCAACACTCGCACTCGCTCTGCGCAGTTGCCCGAACAAAACAACGAAAATGCTTGGATCCTATAAGTGCTATATAATCAGTGGCGGATTTGCCCTAAGGCCCAGTAGGCCCGGGCCTAGGGCGGCCAGGTATTAGGGGCGGCCAATAAAGTAAATTCATTATGTAGTCTATATGATGGGTGCTGAGAAAGGGGCGGCTGGTACTTACTACATGGCCTGGGGCCTAGGGCGGCCAAGACTGCAAATCCGCCACTGTATATAATAACAATATAAATTATTGACGAGGTTTAAAGTTTAAATCATATTTCAGTTAACATGTTTTCATAGTTAACATTTTATTAGCTGGGTTTGATAATTATCTGATTTTGTCAAATAAAAATATTACGTTGTTATCAGTGTGTGCTTTAAAAGTGCAGAACGCTATGAAATTTGTATAATGTGTATGTTACATAGCATTTATGTATAATACTTGATGGTATGCAATATTTCAATTGTTACCTAAATGTGCTCCATTTGCAAAGTACAGGGTGGCCAATTAAGCGAGGTAAGCGGCTGTATCTCGAAACCGTTCCCCATAGAGCTTTTGGAAAAAAATATCCTTAGTAATTGTGACCTAGAAAAATCGTTGGAAATTATTTTCAAGTTCGTCAGATGCCCGCTAGGGGGCATAACACCAAGAGGAAATGGAAAAAATAGGATATCTCAGTAATATGTCTAAATAGACTGTATTGAAAATACCTGCAAATAAATTTCGTGTATATCACCAACAATTTCAGTTTTAACTATTTTTCTCTAACTCTTCAGATAAAGTGGTGGGGGTAAGGCAAACATTGATTAGGAAAAAATGCAATATCTCGGGATCGCCTCATTGGAAAATATTGAACTAAGTGTCAGTTAAAAGAGTATTTCTTGCTCTATCAACTGCATTGCAAGCCATGTCTTTGTTGTTACTGTAATCACTAGATGGCGCTTTTTAAAAATTTAACACATTTTATGATTTTTCTCAAGAAACCTAAATACAATGATATAAATATTACTACATAAATAGAAATAGGACTGAAGGCCAAAGCAAGTGGTGAAAATCCCAAGTATCTGTCTTTTGTTTAACCGGCGATATTAATGAAAAACTGATACTCAAACCTAAAACAAAATATTTCATTCTCTGTGTATGTAATTCTGAACGATAAGCACTCTAGTGTCTCCTTAAATACTCAAAGTGTCTGCCCGTCACGTTCTACACACTGCTCGAGCCTATTTCGGTTAGAAAAAACGGCAGCTTCCACTTCCGCTGTTGACAGACTACGAATTGCAGTTCGGACTCTATTCTTCATATCTTCCTTGCTCGTAGGCTTTGTTTGGAAGACAAGGTCCTTTATTCGTCCCCACAAATAAAAGTCTAATAATGTTAAGTCAGGTGACCTCGCTGGTCAGGGAAATATGCTTCCTCTTTCTATCCATCGGCCTGGATACGTCTCATCGAGATGTTCTCTTACATTAATTGAAAAATGTGCTGGACAACCATCGAGCTGCAGAAACACATTTTGCTTGGTTTCAAGGGGCACATCTTCCAATAAAACTGGCAAATCATTTCTTAGAAACTCCAAGAAGAGGTTACCAGTAAGAGACTGGTCAAAGAAATAGGGTCCAATAATTGTACCTCCTATTACGCCACACCATACATTAAGACTCCAACGTCCTTGATGTTGAACTTCTCGCATCCAGTGGGAGTTTTCAGAAGGCCAATAATGCATATTATGCAAATTCACATTACCGTCGCTATGAAAAGTAGCCTCGTCCGTCCAAAGAAGTTGCGTTAAAAAATTAGGATTTTCATTGATCATGTCTAAAAGCCAATGGCAATGATCCAGCCTCCGATCATAATCCTGCTCATTCAGCGCTTGATTCAAAACAATATGATAAGGGTGTAGTATAAAAATCAAAATAAGTATCATTATATAATCAAAAGGACATTGTAATAAAAATATGTTTATCTGCTGACATAGTAGACGCATTATGTTATCGGATTTAAGTAACATAAAGCTGTTCATTATACCACAAGGGGCGTTCACTTAAGCTAGACAGTTACGTCATCAACAATTCATAAAGCTTAACTGTTACTACGTTGAAAGTTGAACAGTTGCGGTAATTTCAATGTTGTTAATAGACTTTGATTAAAATAGTCATATACCAAAAATCAACTAAATTCAAGAAAACATACTTGTTATTGATATGCGAAGATTTTCATGGTTGATGATGTAACTGTCTAGCTTGGGTGAACAGCCGATAGTGCGATAATGAGATTCGCTATAGCACTACTGCTACTACAACGAGAAACAAAACACGACTCTTTGGCTAACTAATTCAATAATAAAGACAAACAAACGCTACATTCACACCAATGAAATTAAGTAAAAAAAATGTCAGTTTCATCGTATTGCAAATAAAATCCAAATCTTGTAAGGGTCTTAAGTTTTAATGAATGCCAGCAGATAAAGTTTCGTATTGTACTCGGATCATAAACGATTATTATGGTAACATGTCGTGTTACCATGTCATAATTTTTACGACTGTCGTCTGATCAATTTCACAACCGTAATTATGAGATAAATAACAATAACTATTTTGAATTTCACGATATAATAAGCTTACCTATACTCTTTTAAAATAGTTTGTATGGTGGTCCGTGATATTCCCAAGTCAAGATGCAATGTTCTTGTGCTAACATGAGGATTAAATTCTATATATGCCAAAACATTGATAATATTTTCATCAGTTCTGACAAAACAGCGTCTCCGCAGCACCGGTCCGCTTAAGCTTCCAGTTTCACGTAAGTTTTGCACCAAGCGAGGAAAAACTCTTCTGTTGTAATGGTGGCCATTCGGATACCGTATTGCATACACTCTTTCAGCAACTGCCGCATTTTGAAAGCACTCAAAGTAAACACCAATCATATCAACGGCTTCATCATTTGTAAGCAACATTTTTTATGTTTAAATTATACACGAAAGAACTCAGAGTAACTAATTTGACGTTTCTTGACAGTTTTGTCTTTTTTCCAAAGCCCACCTATTTCAGTTTTAGAGTATAATTATTGGACCGAACGAATAAGTTATAATTGCGTTAGGAATGCGTAAATAAGTCTTATTTTTAACAAAAAACTATAAAACTATATTTGCAAATTAATAAATTTCTGTTTTCAATCTTTAAATTAGTCAATGCTGAAAGTGTTTTGTTTAAATTCCAGTTTTATCAGTTTTTCATTAATATCTCCGGCTACACAAAAGATAGAGACTTGGGATTTTCACCACTTGCTTTGGCCTTATGTCCTCTTTCTATCTATGTAGTAATATTCATATCATTGTATTTAGGTTTCTTGAGAAAAATCATAAAACGTGCTCAATTTTCAAAAAGCGCCATCTAATGATTACAGTAACAATAACAAAGACATGGCTTGCAATGCAGTTGATAGGGCAAGAAATACTCTTTTAAATGACACTAAGTTCAATATTTTCCAATGAGGCGATCCCGAGATATTGCATTTTTTCCTAATCAATGTTTGCCTTACCCCCACCACTTTATCTGAAGAGTTAGAGAAAAATAGTTAAAACTGAAATTGTTGGTGATATACACGAATACACGAATACAGTCTATTTAGACATATTACTGAGATATCCTATTTTTTCCATTTCCTCTTGGTGTTATGCCCCATAGCGGGCATCTGACGAACTTGAAAATAATTTCCAACGATTTCTCTTGGCCACATTTACTAAAGATATTTTTTCCACAAAGCTTTATGGTAAACGGTTTCCGAGATACAGCCGCTTGCCTCGCTTAATTGGCCACCCGGTACATTTGTGTCATTTTTAGGTAACAGTGTAATATTACGGTGATACTTTATTGAGCTTCCAATGCCATGTAAAGGTTACAAACGTGTTTGTTGGGAAACTACAATGCGATGAGTTCAAAAATTGCGACAGAAAAACAATTGCACATCGCCTTCATAGAAATCCATGGCCAACGTTGATTTTCTTAAATGGAACGACCTCAGACACATATAGAGATATCAAAAAAATTCCAACGCCATCATGGAATTTTTTGGTTATATCTCGTAATAAAGAAATTACAGGGGCGAAACACTTAAAAAAATCACAAACATTTTGAAATTTTGCGACGCCATGTCTCCGAAACGGTTCGACGCAGAAATCCGAGCGTGGCATCGTTCTACGCAGCCTTCGATTCTGCATCGACTGTATGTGTCTGAGGCCTATCGTTCCATTTAAGAAAATCAACGTTGACCATAGATTTCAATGAAGGCGATGTGCATTTTTTTCTGTCGCAGTGTTTGAACTCATCGCATGGTAGTTTGTCAGATGGCGTTGGAATTTTTTAAATATCTCTGATAATAAAGAAATTACAGGGGTGAGACACTTAAAGAAATCACCTGGTACATACTTATATGAAAGTGTACAAAATGGGATTACAAAAAGTTTTCTATGGAAGTTAATAAACTTAGCTCATTCTCTGAGTTTGAGCCCACTCTAACAGTATTCTACGTTTCTCGGCGGACACTATGGTATCTTGCAGTGAAACGTTGGTACATTCAGGGCTTTTAAATTCTTTGTCCGAATCGGAATCTTCTATCACTTCTTGGGTAGTGTTCAAATTTGCAGCTTCAATTATCTCGGAATCTGTTGGAATACCTGAAGTTCCCACATAATTCTCTATGTTCGGGTGATCCATCGCATCTGATACTTGTGTCAATTTCATAACCCTAGCACATTCGGT
Organism: Tillus elongatus; assembly: GCA_964006375.1. Lineage (NCBI taxonomy): Eukaryota > Metazoa > Arthropoda > Insecta > Coleoptera > Cleridae > Tillus > Tillus elongatus. The sequence goes on from OZ023262.1 coordinate 301,514,657, forward strand.
CAGAGGAATGTCATTGCCTTCGTCGGCGATATCTTCATCAGCAATAACATCTTCCGAAACGTTTTCATTTCTATGCTGAAAATGAAAACCAGCATGCCTGAAACAGTTTTGCACCGTTTTTGTGAGACATTTTTCCATGCACGACCAAGGAGACGAATAGCTTCGAGGACATTTACCGAACGCTGGCACTGATCCTTGTCCAAGTCGTCAATTATTTTTGTGACGAGTTGTCTCCTGTAATTACATTCCAGAGAGTTTATAATTATCTGACCTAAAGGCTGCAGTATAGATGTGGTATTAGGTGGCAGAAAATTAGTTTGATCTTCTTTAAACTCGTCAATTGTGGATGTGCCACATATGTGCCATATATTCTCTGTCCCATTCTTCCACTTCAGTTTTAAAAATATCGCCAGTCACTAAATGCTTTTTTATCAGCAACATATTTCACCGAAAAACTCTTTACATTTTTAAAACATCTTAGTTTTTGTGCTTTGCCAGTAACCAATATTCTTCTAAACTCAAAACCATCATAATTTATAAAAACTAGTACAGTCAGTCGCTCTTTTGATAACTTCCCACCAACACATTTTTCATTTTTGAATTTTAGAGTTTTGTCCGGCAACATTTTGTAAAAAAGTCTTGTCTGCATTGAAGACATCACATGCCCGATATTCCTCGGATACTTCTCGGATTTTTTTTTTCAGATGTGACTTCCTTATTGAATGTCTTTGTCTAAAACGAGAAATCCAACTTGTAGAACAGAAATTCTCTCCATATCCCATTTCTCTACTAAGAGAAACAGCTTTCTCCTGGAGAAATATACCCCTTATAGCAATGTTTGCGTGCCTATGATATTTAAACCAACCAAACAATGCTTTGTCCAAGTTCTCCATGCCGGTTGTTTTTAGACTTTTTCTATTGTTGTCAATAGTGTTGGAACCACTATCCTGGACAATAGCATTCTCACACTTTAAAATTATTGATAATGTAGACAATGCAATACCATACTGCCTACAAACATGACTTTTTTCGTTCCCGTTTTCACATGTTATAATATCGTCGTTTTTTATTTAATGGTAAGGCGTGTTCTTTTAATACCGGACGCGGACATTGTGTAAACAAGACTTTATTCACCTGGCTTAAACGCGCGGTTATCGGAAACTGATCGGAATAAGGCTCAAGTTTCAAGATCTAAACATAAAAAGAGAAAGCCACACAAATGTACAGTTGTAACTAGTGTTGGGAAAAACTGTTATTTTCTATTAACAGTTAAAGCCGTTTACGTTATTTCATAATAACCGTTGAAAAAACAGCTTCAGTTATTTCGCTGTTATTTTGAACTGGATAGTCGATCGATAGTATCCTACATTCCCAAAACTGTGAGCGAGAGTGAGCACAGTAGAGTATAAATAACGTGTTTCCTGTTAAGTAATATGTTATGCAGTAAAGTCTACTCTATACTGCATAGCATACCCATACATATTTATTTCATTCCCAGTCGCATGTCCATTCATCCCGTTAAATAGTTAAATTTAACAGTTGCCGATGAAAACCGATGTTTATTCATCGAACCTAGTTGCAGTGGAACTGAAACAGATACGAGTCCGAATTCTAGTTTAGTGTAAAAAGCGTTATTTTGTATGTGTTATTTTTATAAAACCACAACCGTTTAAAAATAACCGACAGTTTAATAACGACCCATCAGTAGTTGTAACGAACTAACGAACGTTGATTTCAAGTGATAAGAGGGACTCTATCATTGCTTGAGTGGAAGAACCCATAAAGATTTTCTCTTGTGTTGTCTACAGTAAAATTAGTTACCCATTAGTGTCATGTCTCAATCAAGAAACATGTGCATCTAGTCTTAGTGTGTCTGAAGGGCCATATTTTTACGTAGAGAGGCAAGGAAATTCACAGAAAGACGAGGCCCTCTTCTTCACTTTCGCATGCATGTGTATGCCAATAAAAATGTGAGTTGGTCTGCGCAATAATTATCTCGCTAAAACCGAAATGGCCTAAAAAGCGGTCTCGTTAAATCAGATACATTTTAGCATTGTCTCTTATAAAAGTCAATTGAAATCACCAAAATTTGCTCGTTAAATGAGAAGTTCGTTAAATCTGCTACTTGTAAAACCCGGACCCTACTGTATACGAGATCCTGTTATATGTCAATATTTAAACAAGCCTGGATGCAGCAAGTGTGTTATGGTAGTGAATTTCTATAAAAATATTTCTAATAACAAATAAGTTTTTTTTTGATGAAAGCCATCAAATTAGTTAACAGGATGACCTATAATGTATTAGAAACAATTGACCACATTTGATCAGAAATAGCTTTATTGTTTGAGATACTACAAATTGTCCGAAAATAAACTTAAAATGTTTCTGAAAAAACTTGTTAGACTTTCCTGGACAACAAGACTCTTCAAGCTATTTACGCATCTGCCAAGATATAACTATTATTCACAAAAAGTTTTTGACAAAAATTATAAAAAATAAAATATTTTCATGAAAATTTTAAAATAATTTGTTTCACGAAAATTTGCTATTTTTTTTTAATTGGCTTGGTAGGGTAACGAGAAACGATTTTTGCAGAGTTGGTTTTAATATTACGCTGTATAAATATGTTTCGTTGCAGAAACATGAGAGCCGGTACATAAGTACATTTATGTCTGTTCTACAGCGATGCGTACTTGAAAACAGTTTTAAAAAATTCATGGACAAAAAAATTATTTTTTAGTGTTTCCATTTACCCCTTAAATATTCCTTTTTTACCCCATCATATGGGGGAAATGGAAACAGTATTCTTTTCCGTACACAACGTCACTTATGTGGGCTGGGGTTATCGGAAACATTATAAACATTCGTACGTATGAAGCTATAGCTTCATACAAACGAAGTATTTTATTGCTGATAGATTCATTCCTTTATTTAACAAAATTACAGTTAAACGGTTGATTTGCTTAAAGGTAAAGGGTTATCTAAAACAAAATATTTTTTAATAATTGTTTAATTCAGTTTAAAACTGTACAAAACATAAATAATAATTCTTAAACAAAAAAGATTGACTTTTTGACGAAAAAAAAACAGTTTGGTTCAAAATAATGATTTAGGAACAATCATAGTGAGCGGCCTCAGGAAAAAAGTGTTGTCCGCGAGTTATTTTAGATGGTTTAACAGTAGCTAATATTTGGCTAGCAGCAACACCCTGAATGTTGTCCACCTCAGGAAATATATAAGCCCGTTTATCTTTTGAAGATTTCCTGAAAAATTTTTATTTTATTTATTTATTCAACGGGTTAACCATTTACAATAATAATAAGAACATCTAAAACTACATTAGTCTTAAATAATCACAATATGAGAACATAAAAAAAAAAAAAGCAAAACATAACCTGTACACCATATGTATGACAATTCAATCAATAACACCTCTCAAAATTCCTCTAATTACACGGTCAGAATCATTAAACATGTCCAAGAGCTCCGAATACTCATTTGCAGTTCTCGCCACTCTCGACATCGGACTGAAAAAGCCATAATTGGTTCGATGGAAGGGAACCACAAAAACCTCCCTCGCTCTCGTGCAGTTCGGAATCCTTAGAGAGACTAACTCAAGCAAAGAAGGACTATCAATTTTATTCACTAATAATTTGTGCAAAAAACAAACATCACTGACAATCCTTCTACCTCTCAGTGACTGCAAGTGCAGCCGATTCCGCAAATAAGAAAGGTTAAGATCATTTCTCTGCAAGCCCATTCTGTAAGCACAAATTCTTAAGAATCTATTTTGTACGGCCTCAATCTGATTGATATAAATATTGTAATTTTGCGGAAACTGCTTCACCTGCAGTGACTACTTGGCCGATAAATCGTTTTCTTTTTGTTTCTTGGTGTTGACGTTGTATATGTAAATTTGACAATTATGAAATCACCAATGTTAACTTTTTTGTTCGTGCCTAATGGGGATAGCGGTAAGTCCATTTGATCATCTGAGCTTAAGCTCACAAATTTGGACTCATCAGACTCATCATGAAGAGAGCTTTCATCTGCGCTCTCTTCCAAAGAACTTGTGGGTGTCTTCTTCTTTGCGGCTTTTTCCAACGTCTTTGCAACGATATATTTGGTTTTAGTGTTTTTCTTGGGTGCATTAGTCATGGTCTTCTTTTGCTCAGCTTCCTGTAGTCGTCCGACAACTTGATCGGTTGTCAAAACTTCGCTATACCGTAGCTGTTTTAAGCGCGACGTCGGTTTTTTACGACCTGTGTTACATTGGCGTAGATTTTCTTCTGACAAATTGCTGCAGCAAATATTTCAGCAGATGGTGTTGCTGGTCTTATTTCAACAGTGTGAACTGCTGGTACTTCATCAATTTGAGCCGCTGGTACTTCAACAATTTCAGCCGTTGGTGCTCCAGCAATTTCAGAAACCGGCGATATGGAAGGTCCTGCAATATTGTTTTCCGGTATTATTCCACCATCTTCAGCCATGTCTGCATTGGCCTTTTCCTCTTGTATGCGGCTAGCTGGTGAGGTTCAAATTTCGTTTCTGGAAACCGAGTACGATTTAAATGCCAGATTCCTGTAGAGCTAAATCCGGACACAATGTTGTGTTTTGTTATTGCTGCTGTCCACACCAATGATAACATACCAACGAAATCGCGCTTTTGCAAACCTCCAGTTCCCATACACCAATGTTGTCCTTACCAAATTCCACTAACTGCCAATCCCATGCTTTTTTGACTGGACCAAATACGCATTTATCCAAATGCTGTATCATATCCGTAAGGTGACTAGGAAAGTTGATTATCTGTAGGTTGGCCTCTATTGCAGATTGCATTATGCGCAAACTGATATGACTAGCGTGCCAGTCATACAGAAGAAGAGCTGTAGCATTTGGCATGCCTATATTAACACGTTTTTTATAAATGTGACTTATAAAGGATGTTTTAAACCAGTGCACAAATTGGGGCTCCTCCATCCATCCACTCCGGGATGCGGTATATACGGTACCCGGAAATGCAACGGGTGATGTCCAACACGCTTAAACAGCAGTGTCTTTAAACACAATCATCGGAGGTAGTACGGTGCCATCTACAGCAACACACTCTAATACTGTAGTGTTTTCCCGACCTGGACCACCACTAATTCGGTTCAAAGCCTTTCCTTTGGTCCCAATAGCGTGAATTCTAGAAGGGTCTGAACTGAACCCAGTTTCATCAGCATTATAGATAAAACAAGGCAGAATGTCATTAGTAGTGACTACATCTTCTAATTTGTCGTAAAAGTCGTATACAACATCAGGGTTCCTAGCAGTTTTTCTAGACTTCTGAAGATTTTCGAGTTTTTTTAGACTTAGTCGAGGGTGGCGACCATAGATATATAATAAGTCTATGGTGGCGACATACCAATCGTGTCCAGGTTTTCCATCCTTAAACCTTGTTTCTATTCCATTTTTGAGTATAAAATCTTGCACCAACTGCAGCAGTTCTTCTTTAGAACATGGGTAACCCATTTTTGACCGCTCTTCCAGACATTTTGCGATCTCTGTTTCCACAAGAGGTGGTAACTCACACTTTCTTCCACTTCCTAGTTTCCCTTCGGGAATCTGACGCCCTTTTATTCTATTAAAAATGTTGCTAACTGCGTTTTGTAGGTTCTCCGCTGTGTATGCACGCTCTGGCTTCTTGCGGATATATTTTTGTGGCATCTAAACAATAAGAGAAACTGTATTAATTGTTATTTCAAACTTGGGGTAAAAGGGGACGCGTTTCCAATTACCCCTATTTTATGTTTCATTTACCTCACGTTAAATTTTTCTTGGGGTAAATGGAAACAGTAAATTATTCCATTGTGGTTTTCTGACCAATGTGTATTCTAACGTGTACAGTGTAACAACATTTACTTACCATGTAATTATTTTAATTTGTTGTTCTAACATTCGCGGTCCAAAATACGAAATTTACTGCAGCACCTACCTGAAAGCATCGTAAAACTACTTCGATCCGTAAAATTATATACTACTTACCGTCGCAACAACTGTGCAGCAGCCATGAAATTTGTGTAATGCGGCACCAGCGAAGGTTAACCTTATAAAATGTAAAATATGCATCAAAATTTAGATCTCTATGTTGTAAGAAAAACAGTTATAAGCATTTAATTTTAAAAAAATGTGTGGTGCCAGATCATTTCTATGAAAATTCACTACCATAACGCACTTGCTGCGTCCAGACTTTCTTACCATTATCTATTTTGTGTTAACTTCCGTGTTAACAAACAGTCTGTTTCAATTACTTCTTTTTCTTTTTTCAGCTTAAAAGATTGGACGGCAAGATGGACGATCACCCATAAATGACATCACATTTACAGTGTGTAGCACAACGTTTTTTTATACAGTAACTTTCATCTCACAGCACCTCATTTTTAATAAGAATTCGTATATGTATATGGATAGTATTTATTTAAGCTAGTAACTTTAAATGTACGATGTTTAGACCTGCTAAATCCAAAGCTGGTATTAATTGTTTAAGTAAGTGTTTTTAAATTTATATGTATATAATTTTACGTAAAATATGTGACATGTCATTTATTACTCCAATAAAGACTATTTTTATATTCATTTCCTGTTTCATTTCAACAATTCTGCAGGGACAGATTTAATCATTAGCAGGACATGCACAAATGTGCAATATAAAAATTCCTAATGTAGGAATAAGTGGGTTACAATGGTCAGAATTTTATTCTCAACTTTTGTACGTGAGTTCAATATCATATTCTTAATTACAAGACAAAGATAAGAGCCTCTGTGGTTCAGTGCTAAGGACGTGTACCTCTGCACCGAGGGGTACCGGGTTCGATTCCCAGGATTTCCCTTTTACTTTTTCAGTACCTACATACTGTACAATTAACATCAACCGAGGTTGTGGCATTGTATTTGAGCAAGTCGAATGTCTGCATGTTCCGTCCTTCGGAAGGGGCGTAAAGCCGTCTGTCCCGTGTCCATGCGATGTTGCACACGTTAAATATCCCTTGTCTCCTGTGCTCCGGGGACTAACTAAAAGAATAGGCACATGGTAACTTCTGCCTGTCATACAAGGCGACTAATCCGAGTCAAGCAGGTGGTAGTGTAATTTTCCTTTACGTGATAGTTAAAGATTCTTTCATGCCCGAGGAGGTACCACCCCGTACACCGTGGGCCGGTGAAGTCCCAACGGACGTTTCCGGTTCTGGTGTATGAGTCGGTTTCCCTTATAAGCAAAACTGATGATGGCTCCTCCTTGTACAAAAGATTCCAGAGGTAAAATGCCCCTTCATTCGGATCTCCAGGAGAGGGGTGTACAGGGGGGCAAGCATCAAGATTTAACATATCTTTCTCGAATATATGTGGCCTAAATTCTAAGCTAAACTCCGTCCACCATTTCTTCCAGGCTAATAGGCCCCAACTCCTCTTCCTCACCGAAACCCAAATCAGTGCCAAAACAGCCACTAATCACCTTAATTTCCCGAGGTATGAGCTCCTCACATCCTTTAGATTGCATGGAGGCGTGAGCGCATACGTCCATAGCAATCTACCCTGCACCAGACTCCCCAATTTAGAAGCTGGAAGAAAAGACATACTATGGATAAAACTACTAATGATAAAACTCTCTCTCAGGGTTGCAACAAAATTTATCTGTTGTATTTACCGGTCACCTTCTGACAACAACTTTGTCCAGCTCTTTGACTACCTTTCTGAAAAAAACCGGCCATCTCATTTTTAAATATCCTTCCTCCAAGGTCACTATTCTTGGTGACTTCAATGTCCATAATAAGGAATGGCTAGGATCTTCAAAAACCGATCCACAAGGGAGAGCGGCGGAGGCCTTTGCAGTCAGCAATTCTTTAGCCAATATGGTTCAGCAACATACTTACTTTCCTCGCAACCTAACACACAGCTCAAATCCCTTGGATCTCCTTCTTACTACAAATCCTGAATACTATAAGATATCAGTCACCGCCCCCCTCGGTCGCTCAGACCACGGCATGGTCACTGCTTCCTGCGCAATGCAACCCGAGGTCACACAGTCATCACACCCACGTATCGTTTGGCACTACAACTCCGCGAACTGGGACGAAATGCGGGATTACTTTTCCTAATTTCCATGGGCGTCTGTCTGCTTCTCTGATCCTGACCCCTCTGATATCTCACAAAACGTCACCGAAATTATCCAAGCTGGCATGGAATTATTTATTCCACGTACACAAAAAACCTCTTTAGCCACTCAAAAGCCCTGGTTCTCTAAATCCTGTGACAAGGCCGGACTTGAAAGGGTCAAAGCTCACAAAACGGTTCTACACAATCCCAGTCAAGAAAACCGTCAAGCATTTAACGACGCAAGAAACCGCTATGTCCTCATTCTTTTTGAGGCAAAAAGCTCGTTTAATAACCACATCAAAAACAAAATACTCTTAAGCTCCAGCGGCAGCAAACCCTTCTGCACTCTTGCTAAATCTATTGGGAATAATTTCTGCAAGAGCACGTTCCCACCTCTTGTCTCAGGGGATGAAATTGTTTCTACCGCCCTGGGCTGAACTTTTTGCTTCGTTGTTCGCCGGCAATTCTACTATTAACCCACTTCCAAATGTTCAACCACCAACAGTCCCCAATGTCGTGCATAAAATGACAGATAGCATTTTCAAAACTAAAATGGTACAAAAGATGCTCTCTTCTCTTAATACCAGGAAAGCCTCTGGCCTTGACGAGATCCCAGCAATTGTTCTCAAAAAATGCGCACCAGGGCTTGCTCCTGTCCTGACTCGTCTGTTTTAGACATCTTACCATAGAGGCATATTCCCAGTAACTGGAAAACTGCTCAAGTAAAACCCGTCCCCAAGAAAGGATCTAAAGCACTTCCTAGCAACTACAGACCTATTTCTCTCCTTTCAGTCGTCTCTAAAGTGATGGAAAAATATATAAACACCGAATTACTAAAATTTCTTGAAAAACACAGTCTAATCTACGGCAGTATGGATTCCGTCAGCGCAGATCAACTGCCGACCTCCTCTCCTTTGTTACCCATTCTTGGAATAAGTCTATGGAACTACACGGTGAATCCCAGATTATCGCTCTAGACATATCCAAAGCATTCGACCAGGTCTGGCACGCAGCGCTGCTTAATAATCTTCCGGCCTATGGCCTACCACCAAAACTCTGTACCTGGACAGCAAATTTCCTCTCCAACCGGAGCATTTCTGTTGTTGTGGATGGCCATTCCTCTAAACTGTATCAAATTAATGCAGGAGTTCCTCAAGGTTCAGCTTTAGCCCCTACTTTGTTTCTTCTCCACATCAACGACCTCCTCTCTAGCACATCCAACCCAGTTCACAGTTACGCGGACGACAGCACCCTCCACTCAAATGTACAATATTCTAAGCCTGTCTCTTTAGCCCAATTAGATGCGGATAGCAGATTCATGGAGGGTGCTGTCTCTGTGGATCTCCAAAAAATATTAGACTGGGGAAGTAGAAATCTTGTACAATTCAACCCCACCAAATCTCAGTCTTGCTTTCTTTCTCATAAGAGATACACCAGCCCTAGACCCATCACAATGTACAACCAAGTTATTCAAAGTAATGAGTCCTTTTCTCTTGTTAGCATTTCTGTGGATCGAAATCTCAATTGGCACCAACATGTCACATCAATTGCAGAAGCGGCTGCTAAGAAATTAGGTCTCCTCTTCCGGGCTCGCAAATACTTTTCACCAGCTAATCTCTATACCTTATATATTTCACAAATAAGGCCAAACCTCGAATACTGCTCCCACATCTGGGGTGTAGCTGCCGCTTCTACACTCCATTCAAAAGAGAGCTATACGTCTCATCGGTGACCCTACCCTCACCCAAAGGCTGCCATCCCTTGCCCACCGACGTGCTGTTGGTGACCTCTCTCTCTCTTTTATAGATATCTGCACGGGCACTGCTCAGAGAAGCTTTCTTTCATAGTTCCTCCACCTGCCGCCCCCAACAGATCTACCAGGGAACAGAGCGAATGCACTCTTTTACTGTCCAGGTCACCAGACATAGAACATCTTGTTACGCCCGCTCTTTTGTTCTGAGGACTTCCAAATTGTGGAATTCCTTGCCGGCACAAGTTTTTCCTTCTCCTCCAAAGCTCCAAACCTTCAAGTCCAGAATTAACAAGTTGCCTCTTTCCTCCTTGTCAACACCCACGGTACGATAGTATTTAGGCTGTAAGCCCTCGTGGTGTGTTGTTGAAATATATTAAAAAAAGCACATTGAAACCAGATTTAAAGAACATTTAGCGCAACTAAGATATGGCACTATTGACAAACAATGTATTGCTCAACATATTTGGGATAATAATCATCATGTAGATAAAAAAAATCTCAAGTCAATAAAAAATGTCAGGCAGTCACTTTTGCTTGATGCTTACGAAAGTACCTATATCGTTAGAAATTTGAACCAAAATGTTTCGATGGATAGAGTAGGTCCGGTTCTACGTAGTCCATTGTTCGAACTGTTATCTAAATAACCAGCGTGTCCTTCATAGAAGGAATTTTTGATAACGACACACAGTTTAACAAAGGCAGGTATGCAGTTTTACTCACAGTGATTTAAGACTCAACAGTGGGGGGTCTGTATGTATACCTTCCTAGAGGACGCTGTTCGCAACTGCGTGGCAACTAACATATAAATAGTAGTTCTAGTCTTTATTCACTTAGTTTATTCATCCCCTTGATTAACTTTGTTAGCGAAATGATCGTTGGGTCAAAAAAAAAAAAACAACTGTATTATATATTACAAATTGTACTTATCAGGTGAGGCATCTAAGAAAATTGGATGATGTTGGAAAGGACTGCCTGATATGAGTAACGAGTAAATAAAGGAAAGACAGATCTCGAAATAAATGGGTTCTTAGGGAATGAAATGTAGAAAAGTCTATTGAAAGTAAGTATGAGAGCAGCATGCTTAGATGGTTTGGACACAAAGAATGAATGGATGACAGAATGACATGTAGAATTTATAGAGCATGTAAATGGTAAGAGAGGCCTTGGGAAGCTTCGTCTGAGTTATCGACGCCATATCAAAGAAGAGCCAGAGGTTTACGTAATAGGAGAGTGTGTATGCGGAGATCTATGAATGTATAAGAGGCGAAAATAGTTTGTCCAAAAAGAAGTGCATGGAGAAACATTGTTAATAAACAGCAGAGGCTTTGTGGTGTGCCTACTCCTTTATGAGAATGGCGTGACTGGTAGTAGTAGTAATGTAGTGCTGTATTGCATATTTATTTATTTATTCAGATTATTTACAAAGGCAGAGCCCATATTGTAATATAAAGTGTTTGTACAGTGCAACTGATTATGTCAAAGAAAAAGAAACACACAGAATCCAGTCCCCCACACCGGTCCCAGGCAAGTATCTAGTCGATAGTATCCGACTGCTGCTTGATTTATTATCAGAATGTAAGAGGTCTTCACAGTAAAGTTGACGAGTTTGTTAGAAGTACACTTGCTTGCAATTATGAAATCATTGTGCTTACTGAAACATGGCTAAATTGTGATTTTTTAAACAGTGAACTTTTTAGCAATAATTATGTACCTTTTTGCAGAGATAGGGACCCTGTTTTAAGTGGTTTTCGCAGAGGTGGTGGCATTCTCATAGCTCTTTTGGATAAGCTGAATGGATCTGTGATTGACGCAGTATCGGTTCCTTATTTAGAAAACTTATGGATCAAAATGGATTTATACGACAATAAATTAGTGTTGGGGGTGGTACATTTTCCTCCTAATTCTTGCTTTGAGGCATATCAAAGTTTTGTCAACAAGTATGAACACTTAAAAAAATACTTATAGTGGATCTAAGTTTTTGATTTTTGGTGATTTTAATCTGCCACATATTAGTTGGTTTTGTGAAGATGATTTTATGGTGCCTCATTGTGGACAGAATATATGTGCTGAGATCGTGACTGGCTCAATGTACTTCCTGGAAATGGAACAAATTAATGCTGTGGAGAATACTAATGATAAAATCCTAGGTCTAGTCTTTTCTGACTTCCACAAAGTCACAGTTGAAGAGAGTACAAATCCTCTATCTCGAGTTGTTCTGCATCACCCTCCTTTGGAAGTGACAGTTAGTTTTACGCATCTTCCCTCATTCAGGAGTGAAACTCAAGTTGAAACATTTGATTTTGACAGAGCTGACTATGCTTGTGTGAATCAGTGTTTCTTGGATTATGACTGGACTTTAATTGATTACTCAAGTGATCTTGATCTGTTAACACATCAGTTTTACAATGTGCTGTACAAGGCTATTAGCCAAAATGTTCCATCTAAAACACTGAACATTTCTAAATATTCTTGGTGGTTTGATTCGGAACTTCGTAAACTCATCACTGAGAAAAATAAGTTACCGTAAATTTAAAAGAACTGGTCTTGAATTTGATTATATGAAATATTATAATCTTAGACGTGACACTAAGTATCACATTGACTACAATTATTTACAGTTTGTGACTAGCACAGAGCAGATTATTCAGTCTGATGTCAGACAGTTCTGGTCTTTCGTTAATTGCTTGAGGAACGACTCTGGGATTCCGAATAGAAAGAGTTTTAATAAATGTAATATAAAATAATGAGTCTGATATAGCAGACGACTTTGCTGCATATTTTCAATCCTGTTATTCTGACCATGGTTCCATTGTTGTCCAATGTTGACTTTGGTGATGTATCTAATATCCGGTCTGCACATAACCTTTCTATGCATATTTTTACAATTGAGAAAATCGAGGATAAAATTGACTCACTAGATGGCAAAAAACGAGTTGGTTTGGATGGTATTCCTTCTTCATTCTTGAAAAGTTGTCAACACTCTTTAAGCGGCCTTTTGTGTAGCATCTTTCAAAGGTTTTTCAATCCCGGTTTTTGCCCCTCACTCTGGAAGTTGTCTACTCTGATCTCCATTCACAAATCAGGTGATAAGACACAAGTTGTCAATTATAGAGGTGTTTCAATTGAACCTGTAATACCGAAACTATTTGAATCTATCATTGCGGATGAGATTTCCAATACCTTGAAAGACAGTGTTGTCTTAGAGCAGCATGGTTTCTGTAGTGGAAGGTCAACGGTCACTAATCTCGCCATTTTTCAATCTTACGTGACGGATGCATTGGAGGCTGGTAAACAAGTTGATGTTGTATACACTGATGTAGCAAAGGCTTTTGACAGTGTGTGTGATACCCTTCTGCAAAAATTGTTTCCAATGGGCATCTGTGGTTATCTTTCGTGGATTCGATCTTACCTGTCTGACAGAAAGCAATTTGTTAGCATTGGTGGTGCTCTATCAGATGAGGTCCTCGTCTTGTCTGGGGTACCACAGGGATCATATAGGTCCCGTTCTCTTCAATATTTTTATTAATGATGTTGTGAGTTGTTTTGAGTGATCAAAATGTTTATTATATGCAAATATTTTGAAGTTTTTTTTCGGAAGTTGTCCATGGTGTCAACACTTTGCAACTTCAGCCACTCAAAAGCCCTGGTTGTCTAAATCCTGTGACAAGGCCAGACTTAAAAAAATCAAAGCTCACAAAACGCTTCTACACAATCCCAGTCAAGAAAATCGTCAAGCATTTAACGACGCAAGAGACCGCATTCTTTCTGAGGCAAAAAACTCGTTTAATAACCACATCAAAAACAAAGTCCTCTCAAGCTCCAACGGCAGCAAACCCTTCTGGACTCTTGCTAAATCTATTGGGAATAATTTCTGCAAAAGCATGTTCCCACCTCTTGTCTCAGGGGATGAAATTGTTTCTACCGCCCTGGGCAAGGCTGAACTTTTTGCTTCGTTGTTCGCCAGCAATTCTACTCTCAACACACCTCCAAATGTTCAACCACCAACAGTCCCCAATGTCGCACATAAAATGACAGATATCATTTTCAAAACTAAAAAGGTACGAAAGATGCTCTCTTCACTTAATACCAGGAAAGCCTCTGGCCTTGACGAGATCCCAGCAATTGTTCTCAAAAATTGCGCACCAGAACTTGCTCCTGTTCTGACTCGTCTGTTTCAGATATCTTACAATAAAGGCATATTCCCTAGTAACTGGAAAACTGCTCGAGTACAACCCATCCCCAAGAAAGGATCCAAAGCGCTTCCAGGCAACTACAGGCGTATTTCTCTCCTTTCAGTCGTCTCTAAAGTGACGGAAAAGTATATAAACACCGAATTACTGAAATTTCTTGAAAAACACAGTCTAATCCACGACAGGCAGTATGGATTCCGTCAGCGCAGATCGACTGCCGACCTCCTTTCCTTTGTCACCCATTCTTGGAACAAGTCTATGGAACTACACGGTGAATCTCAGATTGTTGCTCTAGACATATCCAAAGCATTCGACCAGGTCTGGCACGCAGCGCTGCTTAATAAACTTTCGGCCTATGGCCTACCACCAAAACTTTGTACCTGGACAGCAAATTTCCTCTCCAACAGGAACATTTCTGTTGTTGTGGATGGCCATTCCTCTAAACTGTATCCAATTAATGCAGGAGTTCCTCAAGGTTCAGCTTTAGCCCCTACTTTGTTTCTTCTCCACATCAATGACCTCCTCTCTAGCACATCCAACCCAGTTCACAGTTACGCGGACGACAGCACCCTCCACTCAAATATACAATATTCTAAGCCTGTCTCTTTAGCCCAATTAGATGAGGATCGCAGACTCATGGAGGGTTCTGTCTCCGTGGATCTCCAAAAAATATTAGACTGGGGAAGTAGAAATCTTGTACAATTCAACCCCACCAAATCTCAGTCTTGCTTTCTTTCTCATAAGAGATACACCAGCCCTAGACCCATCACAATGAACAACCAAGTTATTCAAAGTAATGAGTCCTTTTCTCTTGTTGGCATTTCTGTGGATCGAAATCTTAACTGGCACCAACATGTCACATCAATTGCAGAAGCGGCTGCTAAGAAATTAGGTTTCCTCTTCCGGGCTCGCAAATACTTTTCACCAGCTAATCTCTATACCTTATATACTTCACAAATAAGGCCAAACTTCGAATACTGCTCCCACATCTGGGGTGCAGCTGCCGCTTCTACACTCGCTATCCTGGACTCCATTCAAAAGAGAGCTATACGTCTCATCGGTGACCCTACCCTCACCCAAAGGCTGCCATCCCTTGCCCACCGACGTGCCGTTGGTGACCTCTCTCTCTTTTATAGATATCTGCACGGGCACTGCTCAGAGGAGCTTTCCTCCATAGTTCCCCCACCTGCTGCCCCCAACAGATCTACCAGGGGAACTGAGCGAATGCACCCTTTTACTGTCCAGGTCACCAGACATAGAACATCTTGTTATGCCCGCTCTTTTGTCCCGAGGACTTCCAAGTTGTGGAATTCCTTGCCGGCACATGTTTTTCCTTCTGCTCCGAACCTCCAAACCTTCAAGTCCAGAATTAACAAGTTGCCTCTTTCCTCCTTGTCAACACCCACGGTACGATAGTATTTAGGCTGTAAGCCCTCTTGGTGTGTTGTTAAAATTAAAAAAAAAAAAAAAAAAAAAGATCTTGACAACTTGATTCGCTGATGCAGTTCAAACTTGTTGTCGCTTAATGTGGGTAAATGTAAGGTTGTGAGCTATTTTAGGGGTCAGAATCGGATTGTTCATAGCTATACCATTTATAACACGGTGTTGGACGTTGTCACTTCAGTTGCAGATCTTGGTGTAATTTTCAAAAATGATTTGTCATTTAATCTGCATATTAATGCTGTGGTTGTGAAATATTGCAGACTTTTGGGGTTTGTTAAAAGACACACTAAACATATGACCGACACAAGGGCAATCACTAGTTTGTATACATCCTTGGTTCGAAGTAATATTGAGTATTGTTGTGTTGTATGGTTTCCATCCTATGCTTGCCATATTAATCGTATTGAAAGGGTACAAAACAAATTTTGTTAAGTACCTTCTTTATAAGCATCACTTTCCTTGCCAAGATATTGGGTATGATGTCAGATTGCTTCTTTGTGGTATGGTCAGTTTCAAAGCACGACATGAGTATCTTTCATTGATGTTTATATATAAGTTAATTAATGGTCACATTGACTGTAATGATCTGCTCGAGTTGGTCCTTTTCCATGTTCCACCACGCTCAACTCGCCAACAGCAACTTTTTTTGAGCGAACACACAGGACCAACTATGGATGTTTCATGGACAGATTGTTGCATAATTATAATGCTAATTTTTCTAATTGTGATATCTTTTATATTGCTATGTCTAAGATGAAAACTGTCTTAAGACAGTGTTTTTGTACTTTGTTATTTTTTTAATTTCTAAGTACCATTTGGAATTGTTTAATTCTATAGGTGCAAATTTGATCAATAAAAATAAATTCTTGAACCTGCTTATACGCGGTGCAGCAGCGACGTCCTCCAGCAGATTGTTTCAAGCATCAAAAGACAGAAGCCCTGTCTATAGGAAGAATGAAATGGTTCCTTCCTCAGCTTGAATCACTATCCAGGGTCACAAATGCAGTACTAGGTGGGTTAGTTTATACATATACACATGATTGGACCTCCTGCATCTGGCAGAAAAGAAAGGCAGCTCCAGGTGAGAAAGCCTTTGCTGGTAGGTAAGATGCCTAATCTACTGTGGCCATCGTGTTGCAACACATTCATATCGTTCTAAGGTATCCCTGTCCTTAACCAGATCTGAAGACCAAGCAGGTATTCCGTACTCCAAATGCAGGCGGATATATGTTACATAAAGCTGCCAAGCAAACCCAGGTGATAAAGGAGAAAATGACTTCTTGAACATGTACAGGGTACTGTTGGCTTTCTTTGCTGCTGTAGTTGCCTGGGTGGTACACGCCAGCTGTCACGGCAACACCCAGGTGGGTGTGCGACTCAACTGGGGAAATGACATCTGGTCCCAGACGGTAACAAGCCAAGGGTTGTTACGACCAACATGCAACACCTTACACTTAGCAACTTCAGAAGAATTTGCCAAACTTCTGTCATAGGCACCACCATGAGTACTACAGAGTGAACGAAGTAATGTTTTTGTTGTTCTTTAACGTAGACCTATTACGGCGACTATGACCAATCACCAACGCCATGGAGCAGTTTCATCTCACTATCCTGGAAATTTTGGCGAGTCCAGCAGTTTTGAGCGACACTGCCTATACGTTTGCAACCCTCCATACACCTACTTACTTAATAAAAATCTTCAATAGTAGATTGGTCGACTGTAATGTGTAATGTATTCCCTTGATAGGCGTGGTTTAGCTCGAGTAGCTCTAGTCAGAACTGAAATAGGCAAACAGTTTTGCGGCATTGTGTTTTGATATAGTATATACCAATGCATGAATATATTATATTGTTTAGTCTCGTGGGGTCATTTAGATTCACTAATTACGTATATAAATGAGAAAACTCAAATTACCGCTACCTATTCCAAGTAAAAAGAGAAGTAAATTAAACTTTAAAAAAATACAATATATTTTTTAGGATTTCTAAGTCCATTTTTAGGGAGACCTAAAAGCCAAACAAAGTTTTTTACGATATGTGAAGAAAAAACAAGGCTCCTATGAGAGTTGTCCGAACGCGCTGAATTTCAATTATTATCTTTAGCAAATGCGCAATAGTAGCGAATTTTCATAAGAAACTTGTTTTCTTAAATCTGCAAGTTAAAATAGTAAGTAAGTATTGAAAAAAAGTAAGCAGGCCACGCGTTTTTGCAGCGAATGTTCATAAATATATTTGAAATGTTATAATAAGTCAATTTCCCATTATTAACCTAAAATCTTAACTTTTAATATTTAACAGTACAATTAAGTGTCTATAATTAAGCAGCATTGGGTACCTACAATATTTTATAAAAATAAAACGTAAATATTTAAGTCTGACTGCCTTTTGAATAAGTAGCAGGTTTAGCAAAAGTAAGTACAAAAAATTATAATGTTTGTAGAGTTTTTAAGAGCATTCCAATTCATACCTTTATCTGTCCCATTATTAAGCAGATTTTTTTTGTTAATAATTATTAAAAGTCAAAAAAGGCATATCTTAGTGTATACTGCACCACGAACATCTTACAATAAATGTTGTAATAAAAAAAGGTACTGAGCATGGCTTAACCGAAATATAACGCGAGGATTGAAACAGCCGGGATGTCTGTTGTGGAGAATATATCAGCCAATAAAACCGTCCGGATCGCTTCGCGCCAATTTCAAAATGAAGTATAAGTCCCGCTATCTCATACGTTTTGTAATTGACGAGGCAAATTCATTAAACAACTGTTTTATGTGTGTGCCTTTAATTTGTAGATTTTTTTAGAGTTTATTTGTTTGTTAGTGTAATAGAAACACATATCAGCGTATAATGCGTTATTATTTACTATATTTGCCAAGTAAAGCAGCATAAGAATATGATGACTGTGGAGAAAAGAGTAGGTAGGTAGGTACTTATATCATGGAAACAACTATTAACCAATGTCAAAGTTTGTTGTGAAAGTGTAGGTAAATTATGTTTAATGTCAGACATCTGTAATGAAAAACTAGGTATCAAATTATTATCTTTACCAAATTTCAAACTACCTTTAGATCGTTAGAGTAGGCCTATAAAAAGTTCGCCATTTGTTTTCAGACTATGATGGCTTACTAGAATTATTTGTGAACACTATCTATTTTCACGGGTTAGCGCTCAAAATCGAAAATAACCGTTTAATGAGAATGAAATGTAACATTAAGTAACTACTTAATGATTCAGTTAGGTATAAGAAAAAACTTCAGTGTGATGTCAGGATAACTCCAGGCGAAACCTTGTTCTTCCTTTAGACTTGCTCCTACATTTATTTGATTTATTTTCTATTTTCAAAACAAAAAGAAATCATTGCCCTTGAATAATATAACTTTAAATTTCGTGCGTCTTTGTACTTATTCTACTTGACTTTCTAATATTGGCCAAATCGCCTTCCAAAACACTAGTCTGACCAATGACACAATACATAGGTCTACGAGCCTGACTTTGTGCCATGTTGCCAAATGTAAAAGTTATCAACGATTTTTGTGACTAGTCTATGACCTAGCGTCTTTCAGTTTTTGCTGTTTTTAAAATACTAAATTTGGTATTCTTCTGGCAGCTAATTTATAGTAAAAAAATTAAGTTTGAATAAGCTAATTGTTCTTTAACTCAAAAACATCAAATTTGCGGTGATAGTATTATAATCTTTATACTAGAAACCTATGTACCAAATTTCATTCAAATAGCTTTATATTTTTTCGAAAAAACGAGGTCCCATTTACCTGGCGAATGAACTTATTCAAGCAATTTGTACAAATAATATACCTGCAGAGACATAAATATCATACATACATACACACACACACGCGCAATATATATATATATATATATATATATATATATATATATATATATATATATATATATATATATATATATATATATCTATATATCTATATATATATATATATATATATATATATATATATATATATATATATATATATATATATATATATATATATAATTCGGTAAGTCAACGAAATGATAAAGTACGGCGTTGCGCCCTATACTAATGGTATAGATATAATTAGATTATGCTTCCGCCTGCCTAAAGCACATATTTAGAAAACATTTATCAATATACAACCTGCCCCGAGCGGTCCGTCGCGAGCTTAACATAAGTTTTTAAATAGGACACGGCATTTTTTAATTCATTGCTACCATTCTCTGTAAAGTTTCCTCTATTTATTGACCAATAATATCGTTTATGTTATATATGGACCGATTCCGAAATATGTAACTTTCTCAATTATTTTCTCTCAAAATCGTTATACGTTTTAAAACTAATATCAGGTCAGGTCATTGTTTTGAAGATTTTAGAAATAAATAGTAAACGTTATTATTACCACACCACTCGGATAACTACTGGGATAATAAAGCTTCTATATAGTGTTCAATATCGTCCGACAGATTTGGATAACTTTATATATATATATATATATATATATATATATATATATATATATATATATATATATATATATATATATATATATATATATATATTATGAAAGGCAATCTGCCTACTCCTTAAAGCGGTGGCTAAGGGTAGGTTTAGTTGTAGCTCGATTACGAGGCCTCAATCTGCCTACCCCCAAATCCCGCCAGTGATCGTCTCTTAGGTATCAGCACAGTATAAGGGAGACCTTAGATTTCATATTTTCTTAACTTCTTGAAAATGGCTCCAAAACAGGAGCCAGAACGTCGAGTTTTCGTAAATTCTAGACGTACTTCAACCCAAGAACCAAGTATATCTCACACTAATGACCGCCGAAACCTTTACGTATAAAGTTTGAAAGTGAACCCGCATATAGGTTTTATGGGAAGGGGGTAGTTCTCATTCATTTTAGGAATTTTTTTCAAAATTGTAATGCAGGGGCTTTGAAATAATGAGCCAAACCACCTTCTAAAGACTTACCGACTATATTAAAAGCCTTTGTTTATTTTATATATATATATATATATATATATATATATATATATATATATATATATATATATATATATATATATATATATATATATCTGTGTGTGTGTGTGTGTGTAAAATAAATCAAAAATCAGCTAAAATTGCAAATAAACAAGGTAGGTACAGACGTGGAGACTATTTCTCTGCTGCCTTGCAAATGTTAGTTTTATTTTCTGTAACCGGTTTCGCTGCTTGATAGCTTTCTCAGACAAAAGATGTCAAGCAGCAAAACCGGTTACAGAAAATAAAACCAACATTTGTGAAGCCAAAGAAATAGTTTCCACGTATTTATTTAGTATAGAACGGTTTCACCAAGTAAGGGCATTTACAGTTGATGAAAACAATTAGTTTTTTTTTTCTAATGGCTTTTCCATAATTTTTAGTATTCTACGACGAATTATTTACAGTACCTATCTCTATTCATTAACCTATAAAGAAAAGTCATGAAGTGCGTGTTCAAAGTTAACTGTAAGAAAAATCTTCGGTTTTCTGTTTGTTTAACCGCATCCCAGTTTCCAACAATAATATGCTTTTTAAAACAATATTTTAGAATTTTACATTTCCATGATAAAAAGTTGGCATTCAAGTTATAAACTATATTCTTTATTTTTTTTTTAAGTTTTAAAATAAACTGTTATTAATTTAAATTCACTAATAGAGAGGTATCGATGGTGAGACTTGACAAACATTTTTTCAAATGAGTGCGAACTAGGACCCTTAGAATCCATATCCGGGGTCTGTTTCGATTTTTATATGTTTATATATATATATATATATATATATATATATATATATATATCCATCTGATAACTCAAAAAATAATTAACCAATTTCGATGAAACACAGCAAGTGCCTTTTTTTTATTAATGGCTTGGATGAGATCGTTATCCAGGAAAATCGGGCAGGGTTTTCCGGGAAAATGTTGAGTTTTGTTTAGAAAAAAAATTCTCCGAAAATTACAAAACTGTTTTAATGAAATTTAATGGATATTTTGCCTTGGGAGGGACCGTAGTACGTACTAAAATTCAACTTTCTACGTTTATAGAAAATTGAGTTATTCAAATTTTGAATTTTCATTCGAAAAAAATTTTTCCTCCGAAAATTACAAAGTTATTTTAATTATGTTCTGACTACACTGTTATACAGAACAGTTATTTAGGGTCGAAGACAGCAGGTAGCAGGTAGCCATTTACGATCGTTTGATGGCCTTCTATACATGTGTTGGCTTTTATTTCGAACATTCTTCTAAATCAGCCCTTGCCCTTAGAAATAAATAAGCAGGTAGGTTAACTTAAAAACGCAGGCTTTATTATAATATAAACTCGTATTTGCTCAGGGCTTCAACTTTGTTTTTTTCAAAAGATAAAATAACTATATATAAATAACAAAATAAATAGACAAGGGTTACATTGAATGTTACACAGATGACATGATAGCGATATTATTAGAAACGGAAAAACAATTACAAAGGACGTTGAGTGTGCTAGATGTTGTTTTAAAAATATCAAACTAAACATCAATACGACGAAAATAAGGGTACACAAGATAAGTAGAGGACAGCGAAAATGAATACAAAGCTTAAATATGCAACAGCTTGAACAAGTAAAATGTTCATGTACTTTGAAAGTATTATTACGGATGATGATAAATTTAGCAAATCTGAGGAGAATCCCAACATTCAATAGGTAGACAACATACCTACTTTTCTGGCAGATAAACATTCAAATTTGTGTCTAAAGAAATGGTTCAAGTCAAACATAGAGCATAGCATACCGTACTAGTTTTAGTGACTCATACACTGTTCCATGCACAAAAAAATGGGAACGCAGTAAGTGCGTTTTGGTAGCGAATTTTCATTAAATGCTTCAAATTTCAACAACTCAATTTGCTATTAACAGTTCGTTGGCTAGGAAACAAGTTTTCTTGAACACATTTGTTTATTTTCAAAATTTTTTTGTACATTTCTAGGCGCAGTAAGTTATTTTGATAAAATATGGTACATTGTTTCTACTATATAGGTTATACCGGTAACCAAATTTGATAGTTAGGTTTGTGAGATAAAGAGTAGACTATAAACTAACATTTTTATTTCTATGTTACAAGCAAAAAGTTTATTTCTATCAAAATTAACTACCATAACGCACTTGCTGCGTCAAGACTTTTAGGAAAAACTTTTCAGTAACAGGCTTAGAAATAACCCCCCCCCCCCCAAATGCACAAATCACAAGATAAACTCGTTAATTTGCATGCTGATGACCTCCTGGACAGTTTGAGATGAAACGACTGCTGATACATACAGTTTGGTATCTTGCATGTACGCTGACAGTAATGTTAGCTTTTGTTCGCTTGCCTTTACCGAGTTATTGACATGTCAGGTTTTTAACACATTACATATTTTAAACAATTTCTCAGCAGCTGATAGATAAAGTTTTGTATCTCGCACGTACGCTGACACTATTCTTATCTTTTGTTCTCTTGCATTTGCCGAGTTATTTACATGTAAAGTTTTTTACACATTACACACTTTAAACAATTTATCAGCTGCTGGTAGATAATGTTTGGTATCTCGCACGTACGCTGACACTATTCTCACCTATTGTTCTCTTGCCTTTGCCGAGTTATTTACATGTAAAGTTTTTAACAGCTTACATACTTTTTAAACAATTTCTCAGTACGGTTCTGTTCGGTGACACCCCTTCCCCTCCTAAACATTACATTTGACATACAATTCTCTTTGGCCTTGGGAATCCCTGGAATATTCTGGACACATGGACAATTGCCTTCTACTGCCAAGTTATCACTTCGCTTTTAGTAGACCGCTAGTACGGGTACCCGTTTAGATGGTTTCTTATATATATATATATATATATATATATATATATATATATATATATATATATATATATATATATATATATATATATATATATATATATATATATATCTGTGTTCACCCACGTTATTTCTTAAATTGTGCCTAGCTTACCTTGTTCTCTTAATGAACATCAGTTTTGTAGTGGTTTAAGCGTACATGTGTCGCTGGTTCCTGGTCCGTGCCAATGTTATTTGTTTTCTACATTGTTTTTGCAATGAAGGGTCTGCTTCGCTGGGGGATTCTTCTTTCCCTCTCGCATGCATACAACCTACCCTCGTTGCGTAAACCACAAGTCAAATTCCCTGAGAGCAGCCCTCAAAAAAGTAACAGGTGCTGGGGCGAATAGGGGTGCTGTGCGGGGAGGCAGGGTTAAAGGGGATATGGATTTTATATGTGAAAAAGGCCGCTTTAAGACGTTTTCTTAGCATTTTCTGCTCATATTACGTTTTTACTACCTACCCCGCCCGGCAACCCTATTTACTCCTGGTCCCGTCTCTTCCATGTGGGGTATGAACAAGAAAATTTTCTTGTCGTTTGTGCATCCAGGGAAGGAGGTCTAAGCATGTTTCCGAAAAGATGTTACAAAAAAACGTTCAGAAGAAACTAGCGACACATGCATGCCTAAACCACTACAACACAAATGGTCATTAACAGAACAAGGTAAACAATGCTTAATTTCAGAAATAATGTCTGTGAACACTTGAATATACAGGAAACCGTCTAAACGAGTACACTTACTAGCGGTGTAGTAAACTGAAAGCGAAGTGATAAATTGGCAGTAGAAGCCAATATTTCATGTGTCTAGGATATTCTCGGGATTCCCAAAGTCAATGTGAACCTTATGTCGAATGTAATGTTTAGGGGGGGGGGAAGGAGGTGCCACGGAACAGGACCGTCCTGAGAAATTGTTTAAAAAGGTATGTAATGTGTGAAAACTTTAAATGTAAATAACTCGGCAAAGACCAGAGAACAAACGGTAAGAATAGTGGACACGGGACCGACGGCTTTACGCCCCCTCCGAAGGGTGGAACGTGCAGACATTCAACTTGCTCAAATACAATGCCAGAACCTCGGTTGATGTTAGTTTTACAGTTTGTACTGAAAAAGTGAAAGGAGTACCCTGGGATCGAACCCAGTACCTTTCGGTTCAGAGGCACACGTTCTTACCCCTAAACCACCAAGGTTCGTGAATTTTGATAGAAATAATCTGGCACAAAATATTTTTTTTGAACTTTTAGCTTGTAACATAGAAATAAAAATGTTAGTTTATAGTCTACTACTTATCTCACAAACCTACCTACCAAATTTGGTTGCCACAGCTGTTTTATTTTTTGTCTTATCGCTGTGATATATATATATATATATATATATATATATATATATATATATATATATATATATATATATATATATATATATATATATATATATATATATATATATATATATATATATATATATATATATATATATATATATATATATATATATATATATATATATATATATATATAAACTTATAAAAATTGAAACTGACCCCGGATGTGGGTTCTAGGGGTTCTAGTTCGCGCTCATTTAATATTTTTTTATAAAACTCAAAAGTCGGGATCGCCCCAATAGTGGATTTTTTCGAAGAAAATTCATTAAAAAGCGTTCGGCTGGTTCTCTGCAAATTTATCCAGTAAACACTTAAATGTAACAATATTGTGTTTTTTTACATTTTTTGTAGATGCTGTTGGACCTATTTTTAGATTTATTTGATACAGGCAAAAATATATTAAAAAGTATAAAATATTTATTAGATCTTATTAAATGAAAGAACTACAACCCGACAACACTGTATACGGTATTAACGTTTCTGTTTCATATCTTGGCTGCGCAGTTTAAGATGCGCCGTGTGACACCCTCAATTCAAAATGAACCACGTGTAGGACTTTATTGTGCCTGAAATATATTTTGTGTTTGTATTTTCAACAGAAATAGAAAATTCCTAATTGCTTCAGATGTCTAGAACGACTGAAAGTCAAATTGCGAAGATACCTACTATAATACGAGAAAACAATGCTGCTATACCAAGTAGGTACACTTCGTTTTTCAAAAAACAAGGGAACAGCGAAGCAACAGAAAGACAAGTTGTATTATTTGAACTGTGAACTGGCTCTTTACTTCAGATTTTGAAATGGGTAAGTCAGTTGTAAAATTTGTTAATTAGAATCAAAATATAAGTAGTTTTTAATATATGTGGGAAACTATAACCCCATTATTTTCATTTGTAATAAAAATGTCTTGTTTTTCAAGTCTTTATATATATATATATATATATATATATATATATATATATATATATATATATATATATATATATATATATATATATATACATATATATATATATATATATATATATATATATATATATATATATATATATATATTAGGTAGCCTATCGAGTTTTACTCTTGCAGTTGTGATTTCTTTATCAAAAAATAATGTGTTACAAGAAATGACTTAATTTTCTTAACATGGATGTTCTTCAAAATGTTAGGTTTATTTATTCAATTTCACTTCTGCTTGTATAAAAAAAAACTCTGAAAGGAGCAAGTGCACTATTATAGTAGCGAATTTTCATCAGTTTTGTTATAGTGTACTATAAGTGAAGAGAAGTATGCAAAAATTGAAGTTGTAGGAACAAGAGCCAGTAGGTAGATATATTTGTAAAGTAGGAGCATCCTGAAGAAGCTGACATTTTAGCAAAATTGATAGTGACAATTCTAGAAAGTTTGATACAGCATTTTTGAGAAGGAAATTTGTAATTTTCGATGGAAAAACTTGACTCGCAGAACTGACCAGTGTGGTGAAAAAATACCGGAAGTCTCTAGTTGGCCTAGAAGCTTCACAAACCATGATCTACATATAAAAGAAATATTATACGTTGTTACCTCTTGAATAGCGCAATTTTCTTTATGAAAATTCGCTGATATTGCACAATTTATTACAAAATTTAGAAATATGTGGTAAATTCAATATTCTCATGCAACATTTTTTTCAATTTCAGAGCAAGCACAAACAGAAACCGAGCAAAGTGACAAGGTTGTTCGGATCTTATCCAAGGTGAGCCAAGCAGTTGATGGCTTGAGGGAACACCTGGTCCCTCTGTATGGTTAGTGTTAACTTTCAAAGATTTATATTATTATGTTGAATATAATTTTGAATTTGTTGTAATTTTGTAATGTTTTGTTTGCAATATACACGCACTTGCCTAGCCTGATGCTGAAGAAGAAGACTTTGAAGTTATATCATAAATGTTTTATATAGATGTATATAATTTACTGTTTATAATAAAAGGCAATAAAAAAGTTTACTTTTTGTATGCTCTTACAGAAGGGTCCTGTACGTATTTATGTTGTCTTGCAACCAGAAGTAAAGTGTTACCAGAAACAGGTGCAGCATCAGTGGTATCAAATTAAAGCAGTGGTATTTGCGACTGTTGAAAATAATTGTTAGTAATACATATACTGATAACCATGATCATCTATAAACTTTTTAGTTTTATAAATTTTTGTGTGTATTTTTTGCGTAAGTTACAAACACATTTGTTTTTATACTATGTTGTGTGTGGTGTCTGTGTTGGCATATTTTGACATAATTTTACATCACTAAAACAGTCAGATTTATATAATTTTATATTAGCCTAATAATGTATCTTTAGCAATATTCATTATTAATAAATCAGGATATTTATAAAACTCTCTGACATATCGGATAATTTAGAGTATATTGCAGCACATGATTACGCTCTCGATTTGTGCCAATAAATGAGCTTGTTCACATGTAATGCATGTTTATTGCTTTTAATGTAGGTAAACCTTAAAAATAGTATTACAAACATTCAATGATAGTTGTATTTTATATTTATATTATAATATCTACCTTAATTCTGAGTCTTGTGTGGACCTTGTATTCATGTCTCACGGGTGCTATGCAGATGCAGGAAAACTTCACTTTATAGTGAGCCAGATTCATGAGAGGATAAATTTGACTAGCAATTACAACTTGTGGTTTACCGTTGACTTCCGAACAAAATTTGCCATGTTTTCAGAGGTTCTAGGGTTCATTTCAGTGCTGGAGTCGAACCTGCTACCTTTAGAGTATCAGAGATTTTAACCACTACACCACAGGCAATGACCTTATACCCACATTAAATTATAAATATCGTTTGTTCTAAAATGTAACATATAGAAATAAGAAAATAGTTTGTTTCATTTTTATATAATTTTCTGTTTTTACGTTGTGTCTTAGTTTATTTAATTCAAATATGATTATGTTTTTAGTGTACATAATATATTAGGTTAAAAATTTAATAAATCTTAGGCAACCATGTATTTTTTATAACTAACCAAGTTTATGCACTTTGTTAATTGTAATGGACTTTTAATTTGGATTTATTATATTTATCAAATATGATTTGACTTGGAAATAATTAATAATTAACAATATGTTGCCAGTCAGTAATCTTCACCACTATGCTATATGTTGTTACCTTTATATTTACATAAAGATATAAATATGTTCTATTATAAATCATAACAATTAGAGGTGTGCAAACCGAACTATAAACGAACCCAAGCAAAAATGTTGCATCGAACTTCGAACCTCTCAGATAGTATGTCTAAGGTTCACAGTCGAACATCGAACTTTTTAAACATTTAACATTGAACACCGAACTAACTACAGTTCTTCAATGTTCACATATATTTTCCTTAAATACAAAAATTAGGTACATTGTAGCATACAATATTTGGTACATAGAAAAAAAAGAAAGGTTTGACAAAATTTGCAGGTCGATTGGATGAAAATGCCCTCTGATGCTGATGTTTGTTTTTAAGATGAGTCGGTGTTGAATCAAAAATACAAAAAGGCACATTGAACACTTTTTTTTATACTTCTACATCTATAATAGCTAAGCTCAATTATAAATATTTTGTTGTTTGGTATTAGCTGGGCAGTTTTAGCAAATTTGAATGAGTGGGTTAAAAGTGAGCATATATATATATATATATATATATATATATATATATATATACTAACAATTGTAACTGTTTCTTGATTGTTTTAACTGTTTTGGATCATTGTAAAATAAAGTATGTTTAATCTAATGTTTTCGGAAGGCAATCTGCAATTATAGTCATAAATTGTGAAAATTTACTTTACCAACAAGTTGCGAACACTGCCATTATAATGTTGTAACCAAAAAAATGCATTGGGATGCTAGGATATATAAAAATATAATAATTCAGTGATGTTAATTAGCTGTCTCAGTGTCTCACAAACTGTCAAAGATATGAATGATATTTCCTGAAATTACACTA
Organism: Tillus elongatus; assembly: GCA_964006375.1. Taxonomy (NCBI): domain Eukaryota; kingdom Metazoa; phylum Arthropoda; class Insecta; order Coleoptera; family Cleridae; genus Tillus; species Tillus elongatus. Next base: position 301,543,443 of record OZ023262.1, read on the forward strand.
TCGACTCAATGGGACTGATATGGACTTTATAACTTCGCTACCGTTGCCAGCATTGGTTGCCTGTAATGTTCAACTTCAAAGTATTCTTTAGCAACGAACTCCAAGCTATTTTGAAGGATTACGTATTTCGAACTAGTTTAACATCGCCTAGCGCAAACAATTTTTCGAACCAAAGGTTTGGTTCAAGTTAGGGTTCGGTTCGAAATTTCGAAACTTTGCACACCTCTAAAAACAATATATATGATAATAAATAAGAAAAAATTGTATAATAAATATATGTGTTTGAAACTTTATTCGTTTAAATGTTGAGTTTTATTTTCTTTTATAAAAACTGAAATATATCTTACGTGATAATGTATTTTTTTTACCAAAAACCCATTTCTCTGTACTTCATATATATATATATATATATATATATATATATATATATATATATATATATATATATATATATATATATATATATATATATATATATATATATATATATTGTTGTTAATTTCCAATGATTTTTTTTTATTTCCTTCATTATGTAATTAAGTATGTATATTATTTCAAAATAAACTATTTTTAACATTATTTCTCCCCAATCATACATTAAAAAAACACAGTTTTGCAGCAAATTAGCGTTAAAAATAATGTTAAAAGGTAGGTGTCATCAAGGAGAGGTTGTTTGAAAATATTTATACGTTTTCCCCTCAACCATAAACTTGGAAAAACAAGTTTGCAGCAAATGAGCATTAAAAAATATAGAAAAGTAGGTGCCAAAGAGTAAAGCTTTTAAGAAATATATATAAACAATTTCTTAACTATAAACATTGAAAGACAATGTTGCAGGAAATGAGCATTAAAAACCAATGTTAAAAAGACTATCATGGCAGCCAGCTTTTTTTGAATTTATTAAACATTTTCTCATTAAGCATAAATTTTGAAATACAATTTTGCAGCAAATAAGCATTAAAAATAAATGCCATCAAAGACAGCTTTTTTAAAAATATTTGGCAATAATTAAAAAAACATTAAAGTTAATTATAATGCGGTTTTGCTGTTAATTAAAAAATGAAACTAATCTTGTCAATGAATTTTTTCATTACAAATATTTTTATAGGAAAATGTCATTGCAATTTAAACTATTAATACCTTCTACAAAAACGATTATTTACCCTTATGTATATTTATTTGTATCTAAATAACTCAAACAATTCAAAATGCAATTAAATAAGTCTCCTATAAAACATAAATTTGAATGTCTACATTAATTACATAATATTTATTTTCTCTATATGGGAGGAGCATAAGAAATAAGAACACTCCCATTGGTCTGTCTATGACACTTCACACAGTCAGCCAGACAAGTACTGAAAAAATGATCTTTCTGCCTGTATGGAGGCAATCTATTGTTGTGTCGCGGTAAAGAGTGTCGCCCAGAACCACTGTCGCGCTAATCGACGACCTCGATTTTGGCGAACCCCCGCCTTTTTGTAAAGAAGGTAGGGATCTTTAACATGCCCAACATCGCATGGACCCAGACATTCAACTTGTTCGAATACACTGCCACAACCTCGGTTGATGCATGACTATTTTCTAATAGTTGCCCAAAATGTTTATATTTTCGACATAGCCTACTATCCTTTTGGGGGCTATTTACCTATCTCCTGGGGTATTAGAGGCACCCCTCCAAGGTATCTGAGCCTTCTGTAGAACTGAGCCATGTAGCCGCCTAGTAATTGTTCTGTTCTTTCTGTTGCTTTAGTGCAATATCTGCAGTTTTCACTGTCTGCCTTACCTGTCTTCATACTGGGGATGAGGAGTGTCCTGTGAAAAGTGCCGTGATTATTCTCAAGTCGTTCCTGTCAATTCAAGAAACAGTTTAGACTTCTCTGTTGATATGGTGATGAACCGTTTTGCCAGCCTTAAGGCTGGCGTTTTCCTCCAGTATGACAGCATTTGGTTCCTCTCCCAAATATCACGTTCATTTCTCACATGGTTCTGGACCATAGTGTTGTTACTGCCCGTTTTGCCAGGCTATCTGCTTCCTCATTTCCTTCGTTGCCGTGATGACCTTGTACCCATATCAAAGTTACAGTATGCACTGGAAGAAATGAAAAGGAAACCCAGTACCCTTGGGCCAGAGGCATACATTCTTACCACTGAAGCTCTACGAAGTAAATCTGCGGCACAAATCAAAAACAGGATGTATTTATATTCTTATTTGAACAGGGTTTTCCCGCAATAAATACTAAAAAAAAACAAACTTACTAAAACAAACATGATTATTATTCAGTACATAAAGGTAAAATTAAATATATAAAGCAAATGAATACATATTCACTGTAACAATATAAAATTCGCATTTCTAAGCAAAAAAGTAGATAATGTATGGCAAAAAGTCTTTTCCTAAACTATATTAGTCACTAACAGGTGTCCATTTTTACGAACGAGTGATTGACACATCTTCAAGGGGAATGGCTTGTAAATTGATATTTTGGTCTATTGTAGTTTTACTTTTTACATCCGAATGTTCTGTAGTGTTTGATTTCCTTTCATAAACTTTCTTTACCTCTTTAGGCTGACTAGTATTCATCGGGAGCGGAAATTCCTTGTTCAACACCGTTGAAGGTCCAGCGGCTTTCCTGTACAAAATTGTCTTCCCGCTCACTTCAATCTTGCCTTCCCTAGCCAACGCCAGCATTTCTTCCTTAGAAACTATCAACTTTTGAACTCGAAGCATTTTATCTCCAACTTTCATATCAACATATTTCTTCGTAGGCAGTGCTTCGATATCATGATTCGAGAGAGTAATATTGTCTATGGTAACAGGCTCTTGGTCTTTGGCTACACTACTTGATGGTGTAACTAGTGGAGGTCTGAACTTGTAACTGGCTGGATTAGGTAGTGATTTTCGCGTATAAACTTTTGTACCTTCTGAACGCACTATAGGTTTAATTGTATATTCTTCTTGGTTTGCTTCACTTTCTTTCGTATTCTGAATTGTGAATTCCGCTTCTCGAGTCTCCTCTCCACCTTCTTCCCCATCTTCTTCCTCTTCTTCTTCTTCAGATATTAGCTCATCTTTAAGGAAATCTGGGTAAGCTTTTGGTTTAACAACTCGCGTTGACCTTCTCACAACCTCTGGATTATTGATATCATTGGTAATTGTAAATTCAACAATATCATCTTCTTCCTCTTCAGCACATTCTTCCTCATCTTCCAGTTCCTCATTATGCCCCATCATCTCTTGATGTTGGATTTGCCCTTGAAGTTGCTGTTGCTGTTTCGCCTCTTCCACGACTTCTTTTTCAATCTGATCTTCGTATTCCATTTCCGCATGTTTAACCATGTGTTCCTCAAGTTGATCTTTAGATTCGAATGAGTAATCGCACTTCTCACAAGGAAACGGTAGTCCAGAAAGATGGGTGTTTATATGCTGCTTTACCATTGTCGCATTTTCAAAGCTAGTGTGACATATAACGCATTTTAGATTAACCATAGAGTGTATAGCAGTGTGGTTAATAAGGGAATCTTTTTTCTTGAACGACATGCTGCAGATGTCACATTTGTATTGGTTGATAGCTGCGTCAAGTGAGGTTTGTGCTGCGTAGTGGCTACGCATGTGGCGAGTCAAATGGTGACTAAGCAGGAATGTACGTCCGCACAGTTTACATGGGTACGGACGTAGACCAGCATGAGAGGTTATGTGACGTGTTAACTTGATAGTTGAATTGAAGCTTGCCTCACAATAGTTGCATTTGTGTGGTTTCTCCTTGGAGTGAGTTTGTAGGTGACGTTCCAGACTCTGCAACAGAAAGAACTAAAGTTATTAACAAATATAATTAGGTCTGCTATACAGGTGTCCCATCGTTTTGAGGGCGGAAGATAGCTCCTCACTGAGGCTGTATTTTAAAATGCAGTTTTCTCGAGGTGCTAGCTGTTCCACAAGTGCACATTTAAAAATTATTTCCATTTATACAGGGTGTTAAAATAGAGAGTATTGCACCAAACTATATTTTTAAAATAGAACACCCTATATATTATAGCATTTTTGGAAAGTCAGGACAGTGCTGATTGAACTTATACCATATTGTTTTGGGTTATTTTCAACCGTTCTCCAACTACAGGGAGTTAATTATAAAAAAGTGGTCTGCTTCAGATGTTTGTAGATTAGATTAGATTCGTTGTGAGTGGGCTATTCCAGTCCCTCCACCGCGACCTTAGGTTTATTGGGCTCATGTCTAATTGCTTCAATTTCACCCATCAAATCCAGCTCACTGCGGAAGTCAATTGTTGAGGGTGGAAGTTTGTTTCACAGGTGTGCTGCCATCTGAGTGAAGTCGCTTGTCCGTCAAATGCCAAACACTTCTTACTACAAAACTTGAATGCTATAAGACATCAGTCACCACTCACCTTGGTCGCTCGGACCATGACATGGTCACTGTTTCCTGCGCAATGCAACCCGGGGTCACAGAGTCATCACACCCATGTATCGTTTGGCACTACAACTCCGCGAACTGGGACGAAATGCGAGAGTACTTTTCCTATTTTCCATGGGCGTTTGTCTGCTTCTCTCATCCTGACCCCTCTGATATCTCACAAAACGCCACCAAAATTATCCAAGTTCGCATGGAATTATTTATTCCACGTACACAGAAAACCTCTGCAGCCACTCAAAAGGCCTGGTTCTCTAAATCCTGTGACAAGACCAGGCTTGAAAAGGTCAAAGCTTATAAAACCCTTCTACACAATCCTAGTCAAGAAAACTGTCAAGCATTTAATGACGCAAGAAACTGCTATGTCAGCATTATTTCTGAGGCAAAAAACTCGCTTAATGACCACATAAAAAACAAAGTCCTCTTAAGCTCCAATGGCAGCAAGCCCTTCTGGACTCTTGCTAAATCTATTGGAAATAATTTTTGCAAGAGCACGTTGCCCCGTTGTTCGCCGGCAATTCTCTCAACCCACCTTCAAATGTTCAACCACCAACAGTCCCCAATGTCGCGCATAAAATGACGGATGAAATTTTCAAAAGTAAAAAGGTACGAAAGATGCTCTCTTCCCTTGATACCAGGGAAGCCTTTGGCCTTGACGAGATCCCAGCAATTGTTACCAAAAAATGCGCACCAGAACTTGCTCCTGTCCTGACTCGTCTGTTTCAGACATCTTACAATAGAGGCATATTCCCTGGTAACTGGAAAACTGCTAGAGTACAAACCGTCCCCAAGAAGGGATCCAAAGCGTTTCCTAGCAACTAAATACCTATTTCTCTCCTTTGTCATCTCTAAAGTGATGGAAAAGTATATAAACACCGAACTACTAAAATTTCTTGAAAAACACAGTCCACGACAGGCAGTATGGATTCCAGCAGCGCAGATCAACTGAAGACTTCCTTTCCTTTGTCACCCATTCTTGGAACAAGTCTATGGAACTACACGGTGAATCCCAGATTGTCGCTTTAGACATATCCAAAGTATTGGACCAGGTCTGGCACACAGCGCTGCTTAATAAACTTCCGGCCTATGGCCTACCACCAAAATCTGTACCTGGACAGCAAATTTCCTCTCCAACCAGAGCATTTCTGTTGTCATGGACGGCCATTCCTCTAAACTGAATCCAATTAATGCAGGAGTCCCCCAAGGTTCAGATTGAACACCTACTTTGTTTCTTCTCCATATCAATGAGCTCCTCTCTAGCACATCCAACCCAGTTAACAGTTAAGCCTGTCTCTTTAGCCCAATTAGATGAGGATTGCAGACTCATGGAGGGTTCTGTCTCTGTGGATCTCTAAAAAATATTAGACTGGGGAAGTAGAAATCTTGTACAATTCAACTCCACCAAATCTCAGTCTTGCTTTCTATCTCATAAGAGATACGCCAGCCCTAGACCCACCACAATGAACGACCAAGTTATTCAAAGTAATGTGTCTTTTTCACTTGTTGGTTTTTCTGTGGATCGAAATCTCAATTGGTACCAACATGTCACATCAATTGCAGAAGCGGCTGCTAACAAATTAGGTTTCCTACTTTTCACCAGCTAATCTCTATACCTTATATACTTCACAGATAAGGCCAAACCTCAAATACTGCTACCACATCTGGGGTGCCGCTGTCGCTTCTACCCTCGCTATCCTGAACTCAATTCAGAAAAGAGCTACACGTTTCATCGGTGACCCTACCCTCACCCCAAGGCTGCCATCCCTTGCCCACCGACGTGCCGTTGGTGACCTCTCTCTCTTGTACAGATATCTGCATAGGCACTGCTCAGAGGAGCTTCCTTACATAGTTCCTCCACCTGCTGCCCCCAACAGATCTACCAGGGGAACAGAGCGAACGTACCCTTTTACTGTCCAGGTCACCAGACATAGAACATCTTGTTATGCCCGTTCTTTTGTCCCAAGGACTTCCAAGTTGTAGTATTCCTTGCCGGCACATGTTTTTCCTTCTCCTCTGAACCTTCAAGTCCAGAATTAACAAGTTGCCTTTTTCCTCCTTGTCGACACCCACGGTACGATAGTATTTAGGCTGTGAGCCCTCGAGGTTTAGGAAAAAAACAAACGAAATTCAGTAAACCACTTTTTTACCATGGAAATTGATGGTGCAGAGTCCCCATAGTACTTCTCAAGCCTTGGTTTGAGTGATGGTTTTTTTTACGCAAAAAACAATGTTTGATGAGCACACGAAATTCAGTTTTTTTCATTTTTCTTATAACTCAAGAGGTTGTCTGCTTTCAATGGCTATCTAACACAAACTAAGTGACGCAGCTTGTTCAAAATTTCACAGGAGTCAACCGACAGATGCTTGTTGATAGGGGCAGTGTTGCCTTTCCTGTGAAGAGGCGGCAAATTCAAAAAGTCACGGACTTATTGACCCAGCCTCGTAATTAACACAATTAGGTACTGTAGAAGGCGCGCATGCTCTCGACTGTTTTTTGAAGCACAATGGAACTGTGCTGGAGCGGCGAGAATAGGCGAACGCGAAGGGTACAGGTGGAAGAGTCCATCCGATGATCACATACGCAACACCTAAAACTTGGCGGGAATTTTCTAACTTGCTTGCGCTGGCCATTTAAAAACGTCATAATGTTGAGCAGCCTTGATCTATCTGAACAGCTTCGTTCTTTAACATTGAATAAACTGCTGAGTTTGCGAAAACTATGTGACCTTACCCTCACAAAAAATGGAAATCAACATGAACATCTGACTTTGATGTAGGGATGAGAAATCAGCACTAACTGAGTGGTAAGACGCGAAGCAACGTGCCGCCACCTAGTTGCTGAACTAAGTAATATGTTGTCACGCCAGCTCCATATAACACAAAGTGTTAAAAAATAGAGACTATACAACCAACTAACAATTTAGTAAACGAGGAATTTACACATTTTTTTATTCTCCTCTTATTCAATTCCCCACATTATATAAAACTCATTGCCATAAAAAATTTAAATTTTTAACTAATAGTTTTCCTGTAAAAAAATATAGAAAATCAAAATAATTGCCTCTGCGCCAAAACGCAGCCGTAAACAAAGACGACCTACTGTGACGTCACGATCCGGTATCGGCCAAAACGCGTCTCTCTTACACAGAGATCCTCATCTAACCATTAGTGTTTATGCGACTTACATGTGCCGGATAGTTATATTATCAACTTATATTATTGTTAATATCTATATACTCGTATTAATTATTATAAAAACTGTACAGTCTTATAGTATGGCTACAAAAGTTGGAGTTGTCCAAGGACAATCTGATAATTTACCAAAAATTGATGTACTAGCAATGTTTGCGTTTTTATGAAACAACCCGAATTTCATGAGTGCTGAGCTAAAAGGAGTGAAAGATGGGAGGTATGTGTCTGATATGAACCTTATTTTATCCTGTAAATATATTTGTTGGATTTTATGTAGTAATTTCTTATAAAATATAACGTAAATAAAAACATAACCTCAAAATGTGATTCTGTATCTGCTGAAGCCATGAGACAGTCACACACTAAACTAGATTAAACACAACTTACTACCTTTGAACCTATATTATATACTAGAAACCAAAACTACTTAAAATTATGATAAAACTGCTCAGAAATCGATGCAAACACAAGCGAAAACAAGACAAAGTTAAATGGCGATGCCCGCATATCATGCAGGTGTACCGCATCCTGAAGTCAAAAACCTCTTCACCAATCAGATCGCGTTGTCGCCCACCCTGTCTTTTTGAATTATATTCAATATTTCAATAATTAATTACTAATTAGTGGTTCACTTTAAGGGGGGTTTATTTGTAGACATATATTTTTAGAGTATTTTGTTGTACTTAAAATACGTTTTTCATCAAAAGTAAATTCTATGCAACTTCCTCATTGTCATCCCTGGCCCATTTCTACCATAATATAGGGACAAAGTATGTCAGGCTAGATGCATCCTCACCACAGTTAGAACCGTACACCGGTTCTAAGTAAAATTGTCTACGGTTCTAATTGTGGTGAGAATGCATCTAGCCTTACATACTTTGTCCCTATATTAGGGTAGAAATGGGCCAGGGCTGACAATTTACTAAATTGTTAGTTGGTTGTACACAGTCTCTATTTTTTAACACTTTGTGTTATTTGGAGCTGGCGTGGCAACATACTACTTGGTTCCGCAACTAGGTGGCGGAACGTTGTTTCGTGTCTTACCACTCACTTAGTGTTGGAAGGCTGGCTACCATAGCCATATTACTTTATAGGTGTATTTTCAGTGCAATTAGTATGCTGTACTGACGAGCTCTAATTAGAGCGAAACCGGTCTACGGTTCTAATTGTGGTGCATTTAGCCTTACATGACAAATCAGATTATTGTGTTATTTTTGACTGTCTTCGTCCACCAATACCAACAAACTCCTTTGTTGAAACTTTACAAGCATAAGACTAAATACTATTATAATTCTTAAAATGCACAGTGCCAAAGCTGAAGCCGCACTCGAGGGATTTAAGAACGCACTAGACATTGAATTCAAACAAATTAATAAAGTACTCACTTGTTTATAGACGAATCCCTTGTCGCAGATTGTGCACAAAAACGGCCTTTCCTGCTTGTGTTTTTCTACATGAGCATCCAAATCATGGCGAGTCAGGAATGTTCTGTCACAGTGGCTGCACAAGAATTTCGGCACATCCACATGGATCTTCTCGTGTCTATGCAACAAGCTCTCCCTTGAAAAGTTCTTGTTGCAAACCACACATTCATAGGGCTTTGTACCAGAATGACTTCTCATGTGTTTTAACAGATCATGTTTTGTGTAGTACCTCTTACCACATTCTTCACATTCAAATCCCTTCGCCCTGTTGTGATTCACCCTGTGAATATCAAGCAGCTGCTTGAGAGGAAACGAACGTTCACATTGATCACAAGGGTAACAATCGGTCTGGATCTGTTTCACTTGTAGGGTCGGGTTTATCTTAGATTCCGATTCGCTGTAATCTTCCTCTTCCATTGATTGTTCTTCATCGATTCCCATGAGTAATGTGGCGTCTTGAGACATTTGGTCTTCGTAATCTTGCCTGACTTCTGTTATTTCCATAGCATTAGAGTAGTTTAATGTGATAATATCACGTTGCTCTTCAATTTTAATGCGTTTGGTTTTGGTTATATTTGGTGCTGCTCGTCTCATCTTTTGTGGCTGTTGCTGAAAAGGCTGATGGTTGTATTCTAATAGTGGTGTATTCTGCAAAAGTTATTAAAAATATATATTAATAAAAGTGGTATCACATATAAGGCATTAAATATTAACAGCAGCAAATGATTGAGATATCGTGACTTGATGACCATAATATATATTTTCATATCACTGCCTTCTTAGATACCACCTTAAAAAATGAGTTTAATTCTCAGGTATCGTAAAGTGGGGCAACTTTGCCTGCAGTGGTAACTTTGCACGTCCTGAATAAAATTTGGGATATTATTTTATATTTTCTTTGGATGGCAATATAACGATACGTTAAGTGTTACCGACCCAGTACCAACTCTCAGAGTGATTCTCAGTCAAGTTGTGACAGTGTTTGACAACGGACGTGCCAAAGCTGCTGAGGTAAGGGAACATGTGTTCTTCTGGGAATTAGAAGCACAGGAATAGCTAAGGGGTCTGGTAGACACAAACATTCAACTGATGTGCATGTTTTATATGTTTATGCTTCGTACTTAAAAAAAAAAACGGAAATCAGTTAACATTATTGTGACTAAACATTGAAAAAAGGCTTATTTCCAAATACAAAATGGTTAAAACATATAAGAGCTAACTGGGCTCACGTCAGTACAGATACTACAGTGTAGAAAGTACACAATGCACTCAACGTTATTGGGAAGAGAGGCATTTCATGCATGAGGGTCTCCAAAATGTTCAATATTTCGAGACGTACATTATACAATAAAATAACCAAACTACACGAAGGCCCGATCGGTGTACCCACAGCAGTCAAGCAACGCCATTTTGTAGCTTTATTGATAGCTAGTGCTGAATATGGTAGTATACCTCTTGTGATGCTAGAACCCCATGTCATAGTGAAAGTTTATCTAAACTGATCAGGAAAAAACATTAAAACATTTTCAGACAATATGCCCAGAGTAGACTGGTGCTTTAACTATTTATGGCGACATAAGAACTTGTTGAAAAGGATCTGCCAAAACATAAAACAGGTTAGTGTGCAAACAACAGCTGAATAAATCTACTCCTATTTTGAAAGATTGCAAAGAAGTTTAGATGGGGTACCTCCAACCAATATTTTAAATTATCATTAAACGAACCTCTCTGATGATACAAGGAGGAAAAAATATATTTGCACCAAGGCAGCGACCTCAATAAGGTTGGCGGCGCCAACTGTTTGCGCTGTATGTTGTTTATAAAGCGAAATGGTTATGAGTAGTTTTTTTTTCTATTTTTTTCCCTCAGAAACACACCACGAGGGCTCACAGCCTAAATACTATTGTACCGTACATGTGCCGGTAAGGAATTCCACAACTTGGAAGTCCTCGAGACAAAAGAGTGGGCATAACAAGATGTTCTATGTCTGGTGACAGCCACAATAGACCTTATCGTCGCGGTGGAGGGACCGGTATGACCCACTCACAATCAAACCTAACATGTCTGGTGATCTGGACAGTAAAAGGGTGCATTCGCTCTGTTCCCCTGGGGGCAGTAGGTGGAGGAAATATGGAAGAAAGCTCCTCCGAGCAGTGCTCGTGTAGATATCTGTAAAAGAGACGTCGGTGGGCAAGGGATGGCAGCCTTTTGGTGAGGGTAGGGTTACCGATGAGACATATAGCTCTCTTCTGAATGGAGTCCAGTATAGCGAGCGTAGAAGCGGCAGCGGCACCCCAGATGTGGGAGCAGTATTCGAGGTTTGGTTTTATTTGTGAAGTATATAAGGTATACAGATTATCTGGTGAATAGTGTTTGCGAGCCCGGAAGAAAAAACCTAATTTCTTAGCAACCGCTTATGCAATTGATGTGACATGTTGGTGCCAGCTGAGATTTCCGTCCACAGAAATGACAACAAGTGAAAAAGACTCATTACTTTGAATAACTTGGTTGTTCATTGTGATGGGTCTAGGGCTGGTGTATTATTAGAGAGAAGGCAAGACCGAGATTTGTTAGAGTTGAATTGTACAAGATTTCTACTTCCCCAGTTCAATATTTTTTGGAAATCCACAGAGACAGAACCCTCCATGAGTCTGCGATCCTCATCTAATTGGGCTAAAGAGACAGGCTTAAAATATTGTATATTTGAGTGGAGGGTGCTGTCGTCCGCGTAACTGTGAATTGGGTTGGGTGCGTAAAGGGGAGATCATTGACGTGGAGAAGAAACGAAGTAGGGGCTAAAGCTGAACCTTGAGGGACTCTTGCATTAACTTGATACCGTTTAGAGGAATGGCCATCAACGACAACAGAAATGCTGCGGCTGGAGAGGAAATTTGCTGTCCAGATACAGAGTTTGGGTGGTAAGCGATAGGCCGGAAGTTTATTAAGCAGTGCTGTGTGCTAGACCTGGTCGAATGCTTTGGATATGTCTAGAGCGACAATCTGGGATTCACCGTGTAGTTCCATAGACTTGTTCCAAGAATGGATGACAAAGGAAATGAGGTCGGCAGTTGATCTGCGTTGACGGAATACATACTGCCTGTCGTGGATTAGACTGTCTTTCAAAAATTTTAGTAATTAGGTGTTTATATAATTTTCCATCACTTTAGAGACGACTGAAAGGCGCTGTATTGGAACACCCCCAAATGCTTGTTATAACAGGACAAAGTCTGGTTGGTTCGATGGCCCGACGTTTATTGAATGATTTGAGAAGGTTGCAGTACCGTGGGCAAACAAATTCACTGGACACAAGGTTATTGGAGACAACTTGTGGTGTCACCTTAATATTGACGTTTTACGTAATTGCCAGAAGTTGAACATAAAATTTATATTTTTTTGCCGCCAAACATAAGCCATCTAACTCAGACACTTGACCTTGGGTTTTTGAGGTCTCTCAAAATAGCCTGAAGAGAAGTCCTGACAAATTATAAAATACGAAGCCCCAGAGAAACAACTCTGAATAAAACAGCTTTTCCTCATTTGTTGGCAAAGTTGCTCGGTTAAATGGATGCTAAGGGAAAAAATATTATAAGGAGTGCATTTCAAGCTACCGGAATACATCTTATGGATAAAAGCAAAGTTACCAAAGACTAAAGTACAAGAACTGACACAAAATAAACTTATTGATGTAGCAGTGTTGGATTATCTAAAAGTGAACAGAAGTCCTGTGCAGCCACAAATTAAACAAAGAAAAAGATGTTGAACGTTCTACCAAGAAAATCTAGCTCCATTGATTTGCTTCCAAACGGAGAAGACCTCCATGACCCTAGACCATCATCTGAGCAGAACAAGGAAACTACCATCTCTGACAATGAAAGTCTTCTGGAAGAACACAACATTTCCAGAAAACAGAATTATTGATGATGCCGATGAAGACGGATATTATGAGGATTTAAGACAGATTTATACAATTTAAGAAGAAAGCGAAGAAAGTCTGGATGCAGCAAAGGCGTTATGGTAGTGATTTTTAATAAAAACGCTTTTAGTAACAAATATGTCTTTTTTTAAGAAAGCAGGCATCAAATTTGGTTACCAGTATTATAACCTACATATAGTAGAAACCATGTGCCACATTTCGTTTATTTATTTATTCATTTATTTACAAACATTTTCCGAAAATAAACTTAAAATGTTCCAGAAAAAACTGGTTTTAAGGCCAACAAACCTTAGGTTAATAGCAAATTAAGCTATTAAAATTTGAAGCATTTAATGAAACTTCGCTACCATAACGCACTTGCTGCGTCCCGAATTTCTTTTCTTACAAACATGCATTATATATTGATGGAAAATGCAAAAATGCATTAATATAAGGCATGTTCGATTAAAAAAAAAAAGATTGGTACCAACAACGACTTATGTGCCACCTGCGATTGTAAAAATAATTTTATAAGATGCACCTCAACACACTATAATTAACGTATACTTTTCTCTGGTATCTTGTATAATAACGGATATATTGAGCTTTACCGTAGAAATGCGCCATCCTGTATACATGAAAGCAGATAGAAACTGAAACTAACTAGAAGCCTAGTTTGCGTTAGAAGAAATGAAGAAATCTTTTCAAAATTCAAAAGTCGCGGTTTCGCAATTAGCGAATTTTTTCTACGAAAATTCACTCAATTTATAGACCAAGAAACAATAAACTCTATAACTTCACTAAAACTACTGCCAAAGTATCAGAGAAAGGGTTTATTTGAAATGAATTTTCTGGAAATCAGTGGCACTCAATTTTTTTTTTCTTTAAACGTCTATAACTTTTTTTTTCTTTTATTACAGATCTATGTTTTGGTACATAATTGACTTATTATGACGTACCCACGTACCAAATTAGGTTGCCATAACTTTGTTATTTGCGGAATTATAAAAATTTTCTGAAAGAAAACAAAACTTTTCAAGAAAAACTGGGCCGATTTTCCTGGATAATAAACTTATCCAATCCATTTGCAAAAGGAAGGTATTCATCAAATTTGGTTGAAATCGGTCCATTATTTTTACAGTCATCGGTGTGACAAACCACGCACGCGAGCGCGCGCGCATGCACGCACGCGCATACACACGCATATATTAAATTGTGGGATAGCCGTCAGTTGCAAAATACAAACACCTCATTCGGATCGGTACTGGTAGCTGTCAGGGAGCGTGGAATAGAGGAGACCTGCTGCAGGTGGATCGGTTCCATGCTCGGGAGGGACTGTGCTGGTGGGGATCGCGGCGGGGTGTCCGCAGGGGGAGCGTTCTGTCTCCCCTGCTCTGGTGCCTAGTCGTGGACGGCCTGCTAGAGAGGCTCTCGGGAGGAGGGTACGAGGTACAGAGCTATGCGGACGACATTGCCATCATATTCCGAGGAAAGGTTACACAGTCAGTGTGGGAGCGCATGCAGACAGCACTGAAAGTGGTGGAAAGGTGGACGGTTAGCCAAGGGCTCGGGGTGAGCTCCGAGCAAGCAACCGTCATACCGTTTACGAACAGGAGGAAGTGGGAGAGCCACAGAACTCTCACTCTTTACGGTAGAAACATTCCAGTGGTCAGGGAGGTAAAATATCTTGGGGTCGTATTGGAGTCTAAGCTAACCTGGAATGCTCACGTTGAAAAAATAATGCGTAAGGCAGTTAGGACCCTAGCCGTCACTAGGCGGCTATACGGGAAAACGTAGGGACTAAGACCTAGTATGGCCCACTGGCTGTACACAAGGGTGGTCAGACCATCGGTAACATACGCGGACTGGTCTGGTGGCCCAAGGTGACAATCCAGTGCCAAACAAAAACTAGGCAAGATCCAAAGGATGGCTTGCCTGGGCATCACAGGGGCCATGACTTAAACCACAACAGCCGCATGGAGGTGTTGCTGTATCTCTTCCCCCACCCCCCACGCTTAGTTATCATGGGGGAGGCTAGGCTAGGACTATACAGACTAGCCTGCAATGGTAGACTGAAGATCAACCCAGGCTGCAGGGGCCACTGCAAAATCTAGGAGTTCGTGAAGGAGTCCATGCTTGAAATGAGGTCAAACTTCGCGGGCCCGCGAATCTGGAGGGAAAACAATTTTACACTGGAAATCCCCGACCGCGATGCATGACGGGAGGAGACGCCGGGCTTCCACGGGACGCGCTCGTCTGGTTCACGGGCGGATCCGGCGGGGAGCGTAGGATGGGGGCAGGTGTTTATTCGGAAGGACCGAGGGTAAGTCATAGTATATCCCTCGAAGCCCATGCAACGGTCTTTCAGGCCGAAATGTACGCCATCCTGCAATGTGTGCGAGAGAACAAGAGGAGGGGCTACACCAACAAGCAGATCCTCATAGCCACAGACAGCCCTAAGTAGCGCACGGGTAAACTCCAGGCTGGTAAGTGAATGCCGAGACTAACGACGTGGCTGGGCAGAATGAGGTCTCCCTCATCTGGGTTCCGGGTCACTCGGGGGTCAAAGGCAATGAAGAAGCTGACAGTCTCGCGAAGAGAGGGTCAGCAGAACCATTTATGGGACCAGAACCAGTTCTGGGCGTGACAAAGAGTACTGCCAGCGTAGCCATTAAGTCCTGGGTCAGAAATGATCACAAGGTGTACTGGGCAGACTGTCCAGGGCTCAGACATGGGAAGTCAGTAATTGAGGAACCTAGATCAAAGAGAGCTGTGGAGCTACTAAATATTAGGCGAGGATAGCTCAGAAACATAACAGGACCCTTGACGGGACACATGGCCGTCAAGAAACACCTGCATAAAATGGGGCGGTTCGAGGGGGACCTGTGATGCAGACTCTGCGGCGAGGGGGAGGAATCAGCCCAGCACATCTTGTGCGAGTGTAAAGCTCTCGACCGCAAAAGACAACTGATCTAAGGTCAGCCTAGACCGGAGACGGAGCAAAATAAAACTTCACCCTACCAATTGCTGTGCAGACTCTTTCAAGGTACAATGATTTTGGAATGGGTGGAGTAGAAAAGGCAAAGGGCATGCACAATATTCCAAAGGCTGCAGTACTACCGGGGCGGCAAAGACGCGGACGAGCCCTAAGGAAAAAAACATAATTCTTTGTGCAAAAGGGAGTCGATGGAATGGAGGCGTAAAGGAGAAACACGGTCAAGAAGGTTCAAGGTCTGTGAGTCGAAAGATAAAGTGATAGCTACGATTTTTGGGGTTGTGAGGGTATTTTTGTCATAGACTACAAAAAACGCAACACCACAGTCAACAGAGCATATTATGCAACACTCCTGCGTAAACTACGACAAAATATTAGGGAGAAAAGATGTGGGAAACTGACCAGAAGCGTGCGTTTTCTCCATGGCAAGCGCCCGTGGACACTGCTATTCAAATTGATTACGCTCCGTATGGGCCAGATATGGCTCGCAGTGACCACTACCTATTTGGCAATTTGAAAAAGGACCTTCGCGGGCGCCATTTCAGTGACGACGAAGAGGTGAAAACTGCATTTTGGGCACATTTTGAGGACAAACCGAAGATTTTTTAAGGGCATCGAATTGTTGCTGAAAGAATGTAATAGGTGAAGTGATGTTAGGGGGGACTATGTTCAAAAATAAAATTTAATTGTGAGTCTACACCATTTCTTTCATAGTCAAGCCGGAAAATTTTGGCACTTAGATCGTATAATAGTTACAACAAATAAAATTACAAAAAACCAGTAGCAAAAAAATATATAAATTGACACAGTTAAAATTACAGACTCAAATAGAAACCAAAAAGTAAAGGTCGCGGTGACAAACGTCCTAAATCTACCCCAATCTAATGTAATAGTAAAGCTTTCATTAAAAGAAATCCAATGTCTTATTTTTTAGATTAATAACAATATATAGAAACAGGTACACACAAAAAAATGGAAAAAACATAAATACTTACCTCAAATTCTCTTTTTAAATGAGGCTTCGCCAGTGTTCCTGTAGCAATAAATAATTTAAGAGCATCATCGGCCTCTTTACAATTAGTTTTAAATAGATAGGATTTAACAGCTTGTGTTCGACAGTTGTCACAAATAAGCTGAGGCATCCCATCATTAGCAAAGACCTGCAACAAATTTTAACTTATTGTATGAGTATGATAAAGGTGTTGGCCCCCTGGGTGCCGCGACTGTTCACGGTGGACAATAAGCGGATACGGCTGTCAATGTCGAAACAGGGTTTGAACTCCATTGAGCAACATTCGCAGGAGTTTTTGGGTCGAGCCGTCACCTGGGTACATTATTATACGTCAGAGACCCAGCGACAGTCAAAATAATGGATTTTTTCCAGATGAATCTACTCCAAAGAAGATAGACAGTCCCTTCGGCCGGGAAGGTCATGGCGACGATTTCTTGGGATTCGAGGGGAATAATCCTCATGGGCATCTTGCAGAAAGAAATAACGATCATGTGGCAGTACTGCAGTACATTATTTGAACAGGGCCCCAAGTGCTCCCTGGCTCCCTGAGACTTCTTACCGTTACCCAACATAAAAACCCGTTTCGGGGGAAAATTTCAACTCAAGCGAGGAGATTATCGTCGAAACAGAACCGTATTCTGAAGAATTTGGCAAATCGTATTTTTTGAGACGGTATCTTACATGCATGCTGACAGTATTTTTTCCCTTTTGCTCCCATGTCTTTGCCGAGTTATTTACATTTAAACTTCTACGCTGGCCTGGTGCAGTAAGTTAAAAATGCTTTTTTTGTCACAGTTGCTCTATATATTGTCGATTGCTATGTTACATGCTCCTTTCCCGGTACACCCATTACCCTGCAGTTATCTATCACTATCTATTTCTCGGAATACACTCTGCCGTGGGGGTTTTCCTTCCCCTCCCGCATGCCCACCACTACCCTCAACGCATAAACCACATGAAAAATGTCTTCGGATAACATTATGGGAAATGGGCCATGGCTGACAATTTACAAAATTGTCAGTTGGTTGTACAGTGTCTATTTTATAACATATTGTGTTATTTGCGGTCGTCGTACATCTCACAATGTTTTATTATTGATGTTCTTTTGTCATAGAGTATACCTCTATAATCTCAGTGCGACTGTTTGACCACAGACCTCAGACTTTTATGTGTTTGACATTCAGTATGAACTCATTTATATACATCTGTTTGACTATAGAGTAATGTTTGACAGTAATAGATTTATATATATATATATATATATATATATATATATATATATATATATATATATATATATATATATATATATATATATATATATATATATGTGAGACATACTTGGTTCTCGGGTTGAACCGCGTCTAGAATTTATGAAAACTCGACGTTTCGGAGCCATTTTCAAGAGGTAAAGGAAATATGTAAGGACACTCTAAGGCCTCAATCTACCTACTCCTTAGAGCGGTGTACAAAGGTGGGTTGGGTTGTTGTAGCTCGATTACGGGGCCTCAATCTGCCTACTCCCCAAATCGCGCCCGAGATCATCTGTGAGGTGTCAGTGTGTTCAACCCAGATTGAGGCCTTAGAGTGTCCTTACATATTTCCTTTACCTCTTGAAAGTGGCTCCAAAACAGATGCCGAAACGTCGAGTTTTCATAAATTCTGGACGTGGTTCAACCCGAGAACCAAGTATGTCTCACATTAAAGACCGCGGAAATCTTTCTGCATATGTATGTATATATATATATATATATATATATATATATATATATATATATATATGTATATATATATATATATATATATATATATATATATATATATATATATATATATATATATATATATATATATATATATATATATATATATATATATATAAACCGTGAGTGAGTGAAGATTGAACCTCTGACCTCACGTGACGATCGTTTCGCTAACAAAGCGTCGTCAACCTGAGTTTATTCATCCCTCTAATGACGCTAACTTTGTTACCGAAACGATCATCAGGTCTTAAAAGAAGAATCCGACTAAGCATTGGTTGATCTATTTGCAACACATATTATACATAAATTTTATCTTTCCGCACTCCTTCATATGAACTTTAATTATGCCAAATCCACAATCCTCAATCTGCTTAAAGAGGGGTACAAAGTTTTTTCTTCACGTATTAATATACCTAATACACTCTATAACTGAAACTACTGCCAAAGCATCAGAGAAAGGGTCTATTTGAAATTAATTTTCTGCAAATATTTAAGTAAAATGAAGGACAATGACGGCTCAAACTGAAACTTAAGACTTTATGGAACATACTGCTTACGACATTTCTTCTACATAACCTGTATTTGTCCCAGGTTCTTTATCTAACATGTCAATTTTTATGTTTCAAATCGCGACGTTGACGTTTCAAGATAAAAAACTGCTTAGCCGGACCTCTAAAAGCTGCTTCTTTCGCATTTTGCAGTCATAGCTCCTTTAAACTTTGTCTACCCTGCATTGGCGCCAAGTCCCGTAACTTTCTTGGGGCTTATCCCGAAGACAACCTGGTTTCGCTCTAATTAGAACTCGGCAGTACGGTATAGCTACTAATTACAGCGAGAACACACCTATACACAGCATAGATATATCTATACAGAATTATTATTTTATATTAGAACCGCAGAGCGGCTTCGCTTTAATTAGAGCTCGTCAGTACGGTATACTAATTAGAGCGAGAACACACCTATAAGGTAATGTGGCTATGGAAGCCAGCCTCCTAGAACATTGTGAGCTGTACGACGACCGCTCGAAATAACACAAAATGTTATAAAATATACACTGTGTACAACCAACTGACAATTTTGTAAATTTTCAGCCCTGGTCCACTTCCGCTGGGTGCGGAACTCAGCGAAACCAGTCTGCAGTTCTAATTACGGTGGGAATACATCTAGCCTTACATAAGTACACTGTCCGTATATTAGGGAAAAATGGGTCAGGGCTGACAATTTACAAAATTGTTAGTTGGTTGTATCCAGTCTCTATTTTATAACATTTTGTTATTTTGAAGCTGGCATGACAACATACTATCTGGTTCCGCACCGAGATGGCGACGCTGTCTTATATCTCACAATATTCTAGGAGACTTGCTACCATAGCCACACTACTTACAGGTGTGTTCTCGCTGTAATTAGTATACCTCACTGAGGAGCTCCAATTAGAGCGAAACCGGCCTGTCTTCGGAGTAACCCCCAAGATAGGAGACCTGGGACGAATGCGGGGTAGCTACGGTTTAAAGGAGGTACGGTTGCAAAATATTAAAGAAGCAGCTTTTAGAGGTCCGACCAAACAGTTTTTTCGCATTTTCTGTTCATATTTCCTTCTTATCTTCCCCACCCAGCACCCCTATTTAGTCCTGGTCCCTTAACCTTCTTAGGGTTGTTTGCAAGAAATTTTTCTTGTGGTTTGTGCATCCACTGCTTTTGGAGCGACTGTATACTGATTCGACAGAATATTTCCCATTAGAAATGCATTCCTTCTTTCAATCTCGCGAATCTCGTCGTTTCTGAACGTTTTGTTTTGGTGGTAATTTCTGCAAAAATTTATATCGCCGACACAAACACTAGAATTCGTAGCGGGGCTCCATATATTGTATTTGTTATTTGATTCTTGATTGTTAGTTGCTGTCGTGTTCTGAAATATCATCTAACATGTTTCTAATAATGTGGTCATCATCATTACAAGAACTTCTGCAAGTATTTCTTTTTATGTCACCATCGTAAACATCTTCATTGTCACTGTTATCTGATGGCAGGTTAAGCTTCAATTCAGACATTATTCATAAATAATATACAAAAAAAAAAGAAATGTGCGTTTTATAAAAAGTGTTTGACGACTTTGCAATATAAAACTGTTGCATATTTCTAAATTTTTTTTCTGAAAACCCTCCGCGAGGTAAACTGCAAACTTGCCGATAGTTATTGAAATTCGCTACCATAATGCACTTGGTGCGTCCAGATTTCTTAATTGGTTCTTTATCCAAACGTTGACAATAACTACCAGACTTCTGATAATGAGGCTATATAATTTAGAATAATAGTATTATTTTTATTTAGCGTAAAACTATAAACTTACCAAACCTCTTACTTCCCTAGTGATAGATTTTACATTTAACGCACTTTAAGCACAACCGACGGGGTTACGCTTTCCTGCGAAGAACGAAGCATGGAGCCATTGTGTGTGTGTTTTTGTTTCTTTAACGTCGGCCTATTTCCGCGACTATGGCCAATCACCGACACTAGGGAGCAGTTTCACCTCACCATCCTGGAAATTTTGCCGAACCCCTGTCTTTCTGTAAGGAGGGTAAGGATATTTAACGTGCCCAACATCGCATGGACACGGGACCGACGACTTTACGCCTCCACCGAAGGGCGGAACGTGCAGACATTAAACTTGCTCAAATACAATGCCAGAACCTCGGTTGATGTTAATATTACAGTGTGTACTCAAAAAGTGAAAGGAGTACCCTGGGATCGAACCCAGTACCCTTCGGTTCAGAAGCACACGTTCTCACCTCTGAACCACCGCGGCTCTCATGGAGACATTAAACTTGCGTATGAACAATGCTATAATCTCAAAGTTGAAGTGGGAAGCTATCTGCATTTGTATTGTAAAAAGCGTTTAGTTGAAGTAGGTACAACAAAAAGGAATAATAATGTTGAATTTTCACCATCTTGGAAATTTTGCAAATTATCTCGATTAGTTTTCTGAAATTATATCAGAAAAATGCGTAAAATCTCCCCTGTATGTGTAAACGAGAAGATAAATGTTTGGCGGCGAAGATGTAAAAAAAGTCTGGACGCAGAAAGTGCGTTATGGAAGTGAATTTTCATTTAAAATGTTTTTAATAGCAAATATGTGTCTCTAACGCAAGCAGGCATCAATCTGGTTGCCGGTATAACCTATAACCGCTAGTTTGCGCTCATTTGAAGAAATCTTTTTAAAATCAAAAGTCGCTGTCTCCTTAAAACGAATTTTTTTCTACGAAAATTAGCTAAAAAATATATTCCGTTAAACCATTAACCTAACTAAAACCACCGCCATAAAGCATCAGAGGAAGGGTATTTGAAATCAAATTTCTGGAAATATTTGAGTAAAATGAAGGACAACGACGGATGAGGCTGACACTTAAGGGTTTGCAGAACACTCTTCTTGCGACATTTTCTTTACATAATCCGTATTTGTTTCAGGTTCTTTGGGTAAATGTTACCAATTTTGACGTTTCAAATCGCGACTTGGAAGTTTTGAGGAAAACCCCAATTTTGTTTCTTTAGATGTCGGAAACTTTTTTGTTTTTAAACCTATACAGACCTTAATTTTGGTACATGGTTCACTCTTTATAATGCAAATACGCGTATCCAATTTGGTTGTACTTACTTTGTTATTTCCGGAGATATCATTTTTTCCGAAATAAAACCCAAAATTTTCCGGGAAAGCCTGTGCCAATTTTCCTGGCTAACGAACTTCAAGCCACTTGCAAAAGGAAGGTACTCAGAAAATTGGATTTAAATCGGCCCATTTTTTTTTTGTTATGGGTGTGTTATATATATATATATATATATATATATATATATATATATATATATATATATATATATATATATATATATATATATATATATATATATATATATATATATATATATATATATATATTGAAACTGGCCCTGTATAATGGTTTCTAGGAGGCCTAGTTCGCGCTCATTTGAAGAAATGTTTTCAAAATTCAAAAGTCGGGATCTCCGCACGATAGTGAATTTTTGTAAAGAAAATTCCCTAAAAAGAAACTTATAGAAACCCTGCTTTTTAACATTTTGCAATGTAGGTATAGTTCCTTTTCTTCCCGTCCAGCACCCCTCATTAGGTTCTGGTTCCGTAAGTTTTTCGTGGGTTAAAAGTTAAAACCCCACTTTTCTTGTGGTTCTTGCTCACATGATGGTTTTCAGTTTTAAGCATGTTTCTAAAAAAAAAAATCAGAAAACTGACCGTGCAAAATAATTAGTCCATTATGGTATCGTAACTACTTATATTTTCCATTATGAAAATTCACTACAAATAAAGTTTTAAGGTAGGTACTTAAGTCCCTAAAGAACATTATTTATAGGGTAAAAATAGACAGACTCAGACGAGAGAGATTTGAATTAAGTATTTTGAAATATGTGAAGGAACCTGAAAAGTCGGTGACAACTAAAATCTAAAAAATTAGAGATTAAACGGTTGTCAGATTATGTACATGATAGTGGAAATAAAGTGAACTTTTCTAATAATTAGTCTATTTACGAACCTCTATTCCGACGCAAGCCATTATTTGCAGGGGAAGCGGAACAGTTCTGTTATCGGTCGCTTCTTTGTCATAAATATTGTTTAAATTTCCCTGTGATTCCAAACAAAATCGACAGATTTTCATTTCACGCAATACTTCAGCACGATTTTCCATGTTGCTAGTCATTGCAACTCAAATGTAATGTAACTGCAGTAAAACTAAATTACAGGTAAAAATACCAGCACATTTTGCACACTACTTATTCGCTAAGATGGTGGTCGGCTTCGCTTTTCGACTTCTGTTTCTGTTTTCTGGTATGGTAGTTCTCGTGTTAGATGCTAGAGGATCTAGTTCCAATATTTACCACTGAAAGTGATGCCTCTAGCGCCCGTCCTTATTTTAAATGTGTTTTACTATTCCCTGATAGATGGCAGCGTAGCACCATTGACTTATACTAAATTGTGCATACCTTATTTCTTTAATAATGCAAGCAGCAACGACATCTTACATAAAATAACATTATAGACACGTAGAATTGTAAAAACTTTATTGTATGAATAATGAATACCATACATATATCGGTAATTGTCTCACCATTGAAATATTTTTATTACCTTTAAACAAGATATGTTTCAATAGTACATATATACTAAATGGCAATGGCAGATGGCAGTGTCATCACTAATCGTAACTTGTACAGTTTGTTTCTTTCTGATTCAGAAATTCTGATCAACAATAGAAATATATAGGTAACGGTTTCATATATTAGAGCTCGTCAATAATGTGCTATCCTTAGATTAGGTAATAATAACCTGATCCTAAACTTTCTTACCTAATCTAAAGGGCTAGCAGTTTAATCCAAGGGTAACAAACTGTACAGGATAGCTTAATTTGCTTTAACGTGTATTAGACCCTTCGACGCAACCCGCTATACGCGTGTGACGTCACTACAGATGCTGAATCCGTTTGTTTTGCTGTTTGTCCGTGCAGTTTCCATAAGACCACATCTGACATCAGTGGTTGTGGTTTCCCAAGGTGCCTCATTCCTCCCAACAGACCAGATGCTTCATATCGATTCTTTGTGAATTATAGTGACTTTATGTGTATTTTTTGCCGTTGAGTGAAGTTTTATTTGTGACATATTTTCAAGACCATATTGTAGCAATACACTAATTGGTTTTGCCCGAAAAGCCCGCCCAGCTTTTGGTTTTTGAGAAACTATTTTTAATTTAATTTTGTGGATTTCGAACTATTTCCTTGCATTATCAGCTTTATTTCCTAGGTTACATGGCATGCATTTGCTTATTTTTCAAACCAGACTATGCCTGGGCGAGTATAATGTCGCTGTTGCTTCGTACAAAAATAATCAACTGGCGTTGTTGCTAAATTGGCAAATAACATAAAAAAAGAAAGGCCACGTAAATTAATTTTTGATGTTTTTAAGCTTAGAACGGTCATTAGAATAAATTATAATAATGTCTAGCTCAAATTAGAAAAAAATTAAATAAAAAAAACAAGGCGTTATGGATCTTGGAAGAAGTAGAATAAAAAATAAATAAAAAGATTTTGCACCTGTTCTTATTTATTAGGTAAGCAATTCATTTAAAATAAACAGGAATATCAAAAAAAATGTCAGTGTTGCCTTTTAAATTATATTGTATTTTTTATACGTAGACCTAACTTTGTAGCATCGATTACCATATCTATGGTGATGACATAGTCTAAAATAAAATCTCAACTATATTTTTGACGTACCTATTTCTAATCTTTTTTTCTCTATTTTCAGTTACATAATATATAGCTACCCCTATATGTTTAATAAATTATTATCTATAGTGTTAACACAGTGTAAAATATCAACCTTGTTTTTGATGTACCTATTTCGAATCTTTTTTTAAATCTCTATTTTCAATTACATAATGTATAGGTGCCCCTATATATGTTTAATAAATTATTATTATAGAGCAACATCATGTTTAACCTAATATGAATATGAAACTTTATTTAATTTTTGAGTGTATTATTTGTTTCTTTACAATAAATACAGTGATCCTATGTATGTATTCAATTTTTTTATAAAAAAAGTCTGGATGCAGGAAATGCGTTATGGTAGGAAATTTTCATAGAAATGATCTGGCACCAAACATTTGTTTAATTAAATGCTTATAACCTTTTTTTCTTGAAGCTTATAGAGTTCTAAATTTTGGTACGTAGTTTACTTTTCATAACGTACACCTACATACCATACCTTTGTTATCTTCAAAGAAAAAAAATGTTTCGAAAAAAGACCCAAAATTTGATCGGAAAACCTGATAAGATATATATATATATATATATATATATATATATATATATATATATATATATATATATATATATATATATATATATATATATATATATATATATAGTAGTAGTAGCAATGTTGTGGAGGCTGGCGCCAGGCAAGTAGGCCACAACGGGTTCTTTTTGCCAACTCCGTAACCCAGCAACCATACCCTATCCCTCCTCGGTTTCGTGACCAAACCTCCTCGACCTCGAAATAAAGGCCATGACGGTTCTCCATTGGACGGAACTTACCTGGCTGGTAGGGTACTCGAACCAAACAATTCTATTCGAAGACTCGCAAAAGCTTCGCATTCACACAGGTAGTGGTTAGAGGTTTCTTCAGTCTCGCCGAATTCCTGGCAGATGGGATCCCTCTCGACAATGTAACGTGTATTATGAGAGTACAGTGGCCTGTTAGTACCCCAATGATGCGGCGATGCGCAGAACGACTCGTACCAAAAAGTCAGACGGTCTTGTTTCTATCTGGCGTCTCCACGAAATCCCTCGCCTGCCTACAGCCACTGACTGACCTCCAGTGCTTCTCCATGCCCTTCTCAGTCCATCTATCTAGGGCGTCGGAGACCACCTTTCTACTTATGTCGATAGTAGTCTCCGGGCCACAGAACGGCCGCAGGCGACCAAGCCCTGCGCGGTCATTCGCCACTTAATTCCCCACCACGCCACAGTGTCCCGGAATCCACTGAAGTTGTACCTCCTTTATCCTGGACAGTCCCGTAAGAGCGTCAGCCCACTCCTGAATCAGAATTGACCTAATTTTGGACGCGCAAACTGCCCGGAGGACCACCTGACTATCTAAGCAAATGTATATACATTTCTCAGGGCTCATACTCACATCCTTGCGATTAGCTACACCTCCATTTAGAAGGTCGTGGTATATGCGCCCAGAGCATAACTCTCGCGCAACCCCAGGCCATCGATGTATATTCCCGTCCCTGAGGAGTGCTGCTCCTCTAGCCGTGATCCGTCAGTAAAACAGACTAGGCTAGCAGGCTCGAAAGCAACCCCATTTTCCCTCCATTAATCCTTGGTGGGCATTCTGAGGTTATATGTCCTAGTAAGCCTAATATAATCCTCTGCATTTCGTACCTTGATGGTGGAAATTTGAATTTCCTTTTTCACCTCCTTGGCAACTTTTGCATGTCCTGCTTTTGCTCCCTCACAGCACCAGTTTCCAGAGTCACGCATTCTAAGATGCGACGCCATAGTCTCCCTTCTGATACAGATGGGAAGCGGTGGCAGCATCGGCAAGACCTCTAACCCGGCTGAGGGTGTCGTCTTCATAGCGCCCGTGATACCCAGACTTGCCAACCTTTGAAGTTTGTCCAGCTTCCGGGTAGCAGTTTGGTTCACACCATACCACCAAGACACTTCCCCATAAAGGGCTATCGGGCTGGCGATTGCAAGGTAAATCCAATGTAGCATCCGATGACTAAGTCTCCAAGTCCTCCCTATCACACAGCGCAACTGCCAGAGGGTCGCTACTCCCTTCCTCACTACTCGTTCTATTTGCGACCCCCATGATAATTTGGAGTCCAGGACCACCCCCAGATATTTGGCCTCACGCACTAAAGCTAAAGGTTTCCCAAATATCACCGGTGCCCTGAACCCCTCCAGATTCCTCTTCTTGGTGAACAGGCTCATCTCCGTCTTCGTTGGGTTTACGGAGTGAGTCCCAGCTCACCACACCACACCTTTCAATCATACTATAGGCCGTTTGTATGCATTCACAGACGACGCTTAGGAATTTGCCGGTGACTAAGACCAGCCCATCATTAGCATATACCTAGTTAAAGAAGTCATTCTCGGAGAGCCGTACTATGAGGCCGTCCTTGACCAAACACCATAGATGAAGCAAAAGGCAACTGCTCTGGAGACGGCCGCCAGTCTCTCCAACGTCCAGCCCTCGGCCTCTTAAAGGCCAGTGAAACTTTCCTGTCTTCCAGCGTGCTCGCCACCCAACTTATAAGGGATCTAGACGATCCCTGTTATGTACGGCGTAAATACTGTATCCGTTCTTGCTCTATCAAAGACACCCTCAACATCAAATAACATCTAATGTGCTCTCTCCATAGTGTCTTTCCCGTCACAGCGTTGACCGCTATTTCCGTCGATTTCACCTGCTGGTACGCGTGTTGGTTTTTGTGAAAGGGGTGATCCCTGAGGAACTCCCCCAGCGCTAACATATCTATTACCCTTTATAGTGTCTTTAGCAGAAAGGATTTAGGGCTGATTAGCCTGGCCACCGTAGTCTTCCTTTCCCAGTTTAGGAATGAAAACACCCATGACCCGGCGCCAGGCTTTTTGGACATAACCCCACGCCAAGCTGGCTTCGATAACCTCCCTTATATTGGGAAGCAATCTTTCTAGGCCTTTCGGTAGAAGGGCTGCGCAAATCTCGTCACACCCTGTGGCCTTGAATGGAGCAAACTCGTTCGACGCCCAGGTTAGGGAGCCGGCAGTGACTACCTCCTCCTCCAGCTGCCAGTTCGCATTCGGAACCGACTACCGGCTTGGGTTAACAGCCTTCATGACAACTCCACCGCCAGCAAGGTGAACCTCAGCGGGGTGGCACAAGGTCTCCTCGATAGTGTTGGTCCAACTCTCGTCTGGTTTCCTTAAGGATCCTATTGAACTTCCTGGCTCCTGTTTGAGCACCTTTACCAGCCTGGCTGCGTCCGGCAGGAGTTAACTTCTCCACAGTACGCACCCAAATCGGCTCGTTTACGCCGTCGTAATTCCTTTTTAAACTCCCTTCTGGCAGTTTTAAACTCGCCCCAGGCCGCCTCACCAGAATCTCGGACGGCACGGTTTAAGGCCCTTTGTGTCATTCCGCGTAGCTCAAAGAGATTCCGATTCATTTAACCTTGATGGTCGGTTTCTCCCCGAGTGGTGACGCAGCCTCATAAGCTGCCATTATTTTACCCTCTAAGGCCTCGGCCTCGCTGTCTAATGATTATATAGAGAGTCCTCTCTCATTTGGGCTCCTTGACGACCCCCTAAGACCTATTACATAGGTATCCTAGTCGGTGTTTCTTGGACTTCTCCTGAAGGGAGGACTCTCACAGTCTACATGCAGTTCAAAGCTGATCATATGATAATCAGACATTGATATGTGTTCCGCCACCCTCCAACTAGAAATGTCCTCTGTAATTCCTCGCCAATGTGATGTCAATCACCTCCTGACGGATACGATTGACGAACGTGTGCGCTGTACCTCTATTTAATATCTCTAGGTTTTTTAGTAGTCAAATATTCTAGTAGGGCCTCACCACGGGCATTGGTGTTGGTGCTGCCTTACAGAATGTGATGAGAATTGGCTGGCATCACAGCGTATAATAAGATGTAAACCGTGTTTCCTCAATACTTTTTTTTTGGACCATTTTTAGGAGATTTATATCTCGGAGAGAAAATAGCAGTGTTTCCATACTTTTTAACCTAACTGTATGTAACGCGTTCATAAGCACGGCGTAAATGGTGTGCCTTGTGATGAAAACCGAGAGGCTTTAGAATTAGGGTGACAGAAAAACTTAACTAAAACTGCTTGCCAAACTTTGCTTTTCAAAAAGCGATTGAACGATATAAGCTTAGAAAGATATTTAAACACCTCTGACCACGTTTGATCAACTTCATTTTTAGTGAATTTTCTTAAAAAAAAAAATCACTAATCAGGAGATCCCGACTTTTGAATTTTGAAAAATTTGGTACGCAGGTTTACGTCCTTATGGGTAAGTTACCTACCAAAATTTAGCTATGTAGGTCCAAAGACAAAAAAGTTATAAGCATTTAAAGAAAAATAAATTGGGGTTTTCCTCAAAACGTCAAAGTGGCGATTTAAAATGTCAAAATTGGCAACATTTAGGCAAATAACTTAAATCTAATACGGGCTATAGAAATAAAATGTCTCAAGAAGGATGTTTTACAAACCCTAAAGTCTTAGTTTCAACCGTCATTGTCCTTCATTTTACTAAAATATTTGCAAAAAATTCATTTCAAATAGACCCTTTCTCTGATGCTTGGCAGTAGCCTTAGCTATAGAGTTTATCATTTAATGGTATATAATCTTTGTCGAATTTTCGTAAAAAATCAATAAAGCTCAATATATCCGTTATTATATAAGATATGAAGAAAATGTGTATATATTAATTATAGGGTGTCTTGAGCTACATCTTAAAATAATATTTCTACAATCACAGGGTGGCCCATAAGTCGTTGGTGATACAAATTTCCTTTTTTTTAATCAAACACGCCTTATGTTATTGCATTTTTGCATTTTCCATCGAACTATAATGCATGTTTGTAAGAAAAGAAATTCTGGACGCAGTAAGTGCGTTATGGTAGCGAATTTTGATCAAATGTTTCATATTTGAACAGCTCAATTTGCTATTAGCCTATAAGGTTGACCAAGAAACGTGTTTTTCGGGAACATTTTAAGTTTACTTTTGGAAATTTTTGTACATTTTTACACAATAAAGTTATTTTAATGGAACATGCCACATTGTTTTAACTATATAGGTTATACTGGTAACCAAATTTGATGCCTGCTTTCTTATTGATATCTCGGTGCATAATGTCAGTAACTGCGTGATTAATTAGGCATTTATTATCAGTAGCTATTTACAACCGATGTATTACAACAGACCATAATCATCACTTTTGAAGCAATCTCGTTACTTTGCAATTAAATAATAATTTTAAAATGTTCCAATGAATATTGCCGCTAGTATAATTCTGATGATGTAGGTATAAAACATCAAGTGATTAAATTAGGTAAACAGGAATGTGTATTAATCTTTAATTATATAATGCATCAGGCACTTACATGTTTTTAGTGAATTTTTATTAAAAAAATTCACTAATAAAGAGGTATCGATGGTGAGACTTTGCAAAAATTCTTTCAAATGAGCGCGAATTAGGACCCCTAGAACCCATATCCGGGGTCAGTTTGAATTTTTATATGCTTATATATATATATATATATATATATATATATATATATATATATATATATATATATATATATATATATATATATATATATATATATGTATCCGTCTGATAACTCAAAAAATAATTAACCGATTTAGATGAAACTCGGCAAGTGCCTTTCTTTTATTAATGGCTTGGATGAGTTCGTTGGCCAGGAAAATCGGACTGGGTTTTCCGGGAAAATTTTGAGTTTTCTTTCAAAAAAAATTTTTTTTTCCGAAAATTTCGATAAAATTTGGTCTACATATTGCTTTGGGAAATAACTAACTATGTGCCAAAATTCAGCTTTCTAGGGTTACAGAAAATTGAGCTATTCAAATTTGAAACATTTATGTTTAAATCATAAGTATGTGGTTGCTGTTGGTTAGTCTGCTTTTCTTATTGACTCATGAAATTCATTTGTAAGTTTCCGAGAAATGTCAATAATACTGAATTCACTGATTGTTAATCATTGGAAGCATTTACGATTATATATAACCCTATTGTAATGTATTATCATTTATCACCTCTGTAGTATAATTATTTTTGCCTTACAACTCGCAGCGTTTTTAGTCAATTGTTGTTATTAATAGTCAATAGTTTCTTTCCGAATACACAAACCTTCTATTGACTTCTGCTTCTGCCGCTGTTACAGTCCGTTTATTTAGAGCTAGAGTTCTAACCACTCATACAAACAGTGTTTTTTAACCACGTGGCTGGGCGACTGACCGAATTCATTCCCAGTTGCTGTTGATTTACTCATATTCTCTTAATATGTTT
Organism: Tillus elongatus; assembly: GCA_964006375.1. Classification (NCBI taxonomy): domain Eukaryota; kingdom Metazoa; phylum Arthropoda; class Insecta; order Coleoptera; family Cleridae; genus Tillus; species Tillus elongatus. The sequence goes on from OZ023262.1 coordinate 301,574,798, forward strand.
GAAGATGTGGTGTCTACTTCATTCCAAGTCACTATTAACCGACTATTTATGAAATCAAATAAGTAAATTAAATCGATTGTCATAAAATATGTAGTGTATTAAGACAAGGGAAAAAGAAATAAAACATATATAACTGTGCACATTTTGATTATATTTTAGGGTGCTTGAGAGAGGTATTGTCACAGCATAATATCTTATTAAAGTTCATTTGTAAATAGGTTTAATTTTTATATGTTTATATATATATATATATATATATATATATATATATATATATATATATATATATATATGTATATATATATATATATATATATATATATATGATAACTCAAAAAATAATTAACCGATTTCGATGAAACTTGGCAAGTGCCTGTCTTTTATTAATGGCTTGGATGAGTTCGTTATCCAGAAAAATCAGACGGGGTTTTCCGGAAAAATTTTGAGTTTTCTTTCGAAAAATTTTTTTTTCTCCGAAAGTAACAAAGCTGTTTCAATGAAATTTACTATATATGTTGCCTCAACCTTGTGTGTGTGTGTGTGTGTGACAAAACAGCTTTGGTATGGCTTCAGACGAATCTAAACCTCAACCTTACTACGTACCAAAATTCAACTTTCTAAGTTTAGAGAAAATTGAGTTATTCAAATTTTAAAGTTTCTTTCGAAAAAAATTTTTTTCTCCGAAAATTACAAAGTTATTTTAATGAAATTTTGTGGATATCTTGCCTTAGGAAAAACATTACTACATATTGAAATTAAACTCTCTAAGTTTATAGAAAATTGAGTTATTTAAATTTGAAGCATTTAATAAAAATTCACTACCATAACGCACTTGCTGCGTCCCGAGTTTTTTATCAATGTATTCGTATTCTTGGTTGCATTTTAGTAAATTTTCAGTAAGAAAGCAATGATATTTTCGGAAAATTTCTTCAAATGAGCGCGAATTAGATCCCGTAGAACCCAAATGTAGGGTCACTTGAAAATTTGATTTGTTTACATGTGTCAAAACGATCACTTAAAAGTTCATGACTCAGTAAGTGCGCCATGGTAGTGAATTTTCATAAGAATAATATATAATATATTAGTGATTTAGCCTTATTTTAAAAGTTATAAAAAAAGACTTTATTTAATTACGAACAGTAAAAAATAAGGTAAAGAAGGGCAAGCAAAAACAGAAACTCTAACATAAATATTTATACAGTAATTCGGATACAAAACTCAAACAAAGCAATTGATAAACAAGAAATATACCTAACAAAAAATACACTAGATTTGAGGGTAATTGTATGAATGCATAAGGGGAAGAAGAACCCCCAGTGCGAAGAGGGTTTATGCACCACCTTCAATGCATAAAGCACAAGAAAAGAAAATTTTCTTTGGAGCAACTCCCAAGAAAATGACGGGACCTGTGGCTGATATGAGTGTTGTGCGGGTTAGACAACATTTAAAGGAGATATTGCTGCAAAATGTGAAAAACGCATCTTTTTAAAGTCCGACTAAGTGGTTTAAGCACTTTGCGCTCATCTTTCCTCCTCGCCCAGCACCATATGCATTCTTGGTCCCTTAACTTTCTCGGGCGGTTGTTTGTAACTTGTCGCTTGTGCATCCAAATGGGGTTCTTAGCATGGTTCTGAAAAAGAAAATTCTAAAAACCCTCCGTGCAATTAACTGCAAATTTATCAAAATAACATTGTCTCCTATAATATCTTTTTCAGATAATATAGAATACAGAACTAAATTTAATAGGTTCACTTGCATTTTCTGTTCTTTAGACGAATATATATTTTACAAAATTTGCAGTTTTTTCAAATGTGCGCGAATTTGGGTTCCTAGAACCCGAAACCAAGGTCCGTTAAAATATATATATATATATATATATATATATATATATATATATATATATATATCTATATATATATATATATATATATATATATATATATATATATATATATATATATATATATATATATATATATAGAGAGAGAGAGAGAGAGAGAGAATTTTCATTAACAAAATTCACTAATAGAGAGGTATCGATGGTACGATTTTTGAAACTTTTCTTCAAATGAGAGGGAATTAGGGCCCCTAGAATCCAAATCTTTTCAACTGACCCTGGATTTGGATTCTAGGGGCCCTAATTCCCTCTCATTTGAAGAAAAATTTCAAAAATCTTACCATCGATACCTCTCTATTAGTGAATTTTCTTAATGAAAATTCACTATATATATATATATATATATATATATATATATATATATATATATATATATGTATATATATATATATATATATATATATATATATATATATATATATATATATATATATATATATATATATATATATATATATATATATATATATATATATATATATATATATATATATATATATATATATATATATATATATACATGTATCCGAGCGATAACTCAAAAAATACTAAACTGATTTGAACGAAATTTAGCACGTATCTTTATTTTGTTAAGACCGAGGACGAGTTCGTTAGCCAGCCCGGTTAAAGCTCATTTTGTGAAAAATTTGATTTTTCTTAACAAAAAATTGTAATTTTTTAGACTTATAGCAAATTGAGTTATACAAATTTGAAGCATATAATGAAAATTCGCTGCCGTCACGCAGTTGCTTCTTCCAGAATTTTTAAAATTTTTACATTACATATTATATAAGCACAAGATATGTATAATACGGGGGGTCCTTAATTAACATTGTGGCAAAACAAACTTGGAAAGTAGAGAAGTTATTTAGAGCACGTTCACAGTTATAAACTTGGTTTCATCATCATGACACAGTAGTATTCTGATCATAAAAAATACTCCTCATTATATGCACACAAAAATGAGGAAAATACATTTATAAAATTTAATAAAAAAATAACAGTTTTGTAATTTGTTAAGAGGTTAGGAGATGTGATAAAACGTCAAACTCACTTTACCGCAGCATCATATTATGTTGCGACTGTACTCACTCCATGCCGCATACGCGTCAAGGTGCAAAAATAGGAAGCCGCATCCTATTTATGTCTCTTTTCTAATTGTATCATGTCTATAACCTAAATCCGAGGCTAAATTTCCAATTTGATATTGACAATTGCCAATAAATGACATTACCGCAGAATGACAAATGACAGCGGAGCTCCAGCACGAACGCAGTTTAACAATTTTGTCCGATAGAGTAAATGAGGATTGGAGGTATAAATTAAAAATCATGAGAAATGGGTAATTCGACATTTTCAGGAAGTAAATACAGCTATGGATTACGTTTTTTTAACTACTGATAAATTAAATTTAATAAAATGTTTTCTTCATTATCAGAAGTTGTGAAAATGTGAGATATTTGCACATGAAAGGTTTAACTACATAAACAGCTACTTAAGGCGCTAGGAATTTCTGGACGGGAGGGTGTAACTTATGTGGTGTCATTTATTGTTGTTTAGATTTTTGTCTACGATTTATTTAAATAGCATAGCAGTACAGGTAACGTTATCTGGCTTTGTCCAACATTGTAGATATTACATTACAGATTTTTAAGTGATGTCGAGGATTATTTTATTATTAATTTAGAATAATTTTCTTTTTCTTTGATCAAAACCCTTGAAAATTGGCACACATCCACGTCTATCTATGTTCCTTTAAGTTGTAAATTTTAGTTTTTTGTTTGTTGATATTATGGGTTCTAAAAATTCGGCTGCTTTTGTTGAGCAATGTCTATCTTAAAAAGTGTAATTCTGTCTGTTTATTGTTGTTGTCCGTTAGAATAAGAGATCATGTTACTACTGTTCAGGACCATAATAATTAAATAGGGAAATAGTAGCTTATATGGAATTCCACATAAACTCTCTCACAATAGTATATAATCCATATAGAATCCTTCCAAAACGGAACTCCATATAGACCTTTAATTCCATTTGAGTAATTTGATTGGTTGGAATCTGAAACAAAACTCCTGCCAGTAATTATAATGCAATATAACCTGTCATAAATGGCTATGCGTATACATTAGGGTCAATAATTCTAAGCCGTTAATATATGTTATCAGTGCTTCAATCAGTGGAAATCAAATATGGAATTTTCAGGCAAAAAGAAACGATATAAATTTTGAGGTTAGCTTTAAATTACATTCTACTATTTTGTGAATGATAAACTTACTTCGGAAAAGACTTAGACAGATTGATTTAGGAGGTTGAAATCTAGAAGAAAATGTGGTTTTGATATATATATATATATATATATATATATATATATATATATATATATATATATATATATATATATATATATATATATATATCTATATCGCCTGTGTAGGTATTCCAGCAGTGCATCCATTCCTAGACCTCTAAAGGTAATCTCTCTGATGAACATCAGATACTTAGTATACTGCGCAGGACTGGAAGACTCAAGGATGATCATTTGTATCGTAATGTCAGAGTTGGGTTGCGGTGCTATCGGGGCGGCAAGGCCGCGGACGAGCCCTGAGGGAACAAAAAAAAATATGTCAGAGTTAGGCAAGACAGAACCCCTAGACAAAGTTGATACTCCAAGTTTGTGGTCAGTGAAATGAGGCGGAGGGTGGATGATGGTGAAGAAACCCTCAAGATTATATATATTAACGGTGTTTCGACTATTGCTTCTTTGAACTAGATCAGACCAACAACAGTGTTAAGATACCAATTTATTACCAGAATTCTCTTGGTTTACGTACTAAAACAGAAGATCTCTATCTAGGCTGGTGCCGGTTGTCTGAATTAAAGATAATTGCTTTTAGTGAAACTAATTTACAGTCTGACATTGGTGATTCCGAACTCTTCCCGCGTGCATACAGTGTATTTAGGGCAGACAGAAGACTGGATGTTACTACTAAGATAGCTGGAGGAGGAGTACTTTTGGCGATTCATTGTTCATTCATGATGTTCAAGTGGCTCAAGTAGATTTATCTGCTATTCTAGAGGCAGTACCAGTTATTACTATTGTTCCGTGCAGGTGCACTTTGGATCAGATTGTGTTTCATGTGGTTTGTATTTATATATATATATATATATATATATATATATATATATATATATATATATATATATATATATATATATATATATATATGTATATATATATATATATATATATATATATATATATATATATATATATATATACCACCATATGTTTCAGCAGTGTAGCTTGAACTTTTCCTTAATGCCCTGGAAGAGTCTGTCATTCCGCTGTTTGGTTATTATTGGTGATTTTAATGCACCAGTTAATGTCCCTTGTGGGTCTGGGGACTAACTAAACAATAGGCCCAAGCTAACTCCTGCCTGTCTTAAGAGGCGACTAATCGGGGGCAGGTGGCAGTGGACTTTTCCTTTACGTGATAGTAAAGGATTTTTTCACGCCCCTTACATCAGGGGGCAGGTGAAGTGTCAACCGACGTTTCCCGTCCTGGCGTATGAGTCAGTCTCCCTTACAAACAAAAATGATGATGGCTCCTCCTTGTACAAAATATTCCGGAGATAAAATACCCCTCCATTCGGATCTCTGGGAGAGGGGTGTGCAAGAGGCGCCGGCATCAATATTTAACATATCCTTCTCTATTATATGTGGCGTAAATTCTAACCCGAACTCTGTCCACCATTTCCTCCAGGCTAATAGGCCCCAACTCCTCTTCCTCACCGAAACCCAAATCAGTGCCAAAACAGCCATTAATCACCTTAATTTCCCGAGGTATGAGCTCCTTACTTCCTTTAGGTTCTATATATGTGTGTGCGCATACGTCCGTAGCAATCTGCCCTGCACCAGACTCCCCAATTTAGAAGCTGGAGGAAAAGACATACTTTGGATGAAACTCTCTCTCAGGGCTGCAACTAAATTCATCTGTTGCATTTTCGGTCACCTTCTGACAACAACTTTGTCCAAGCTCTTCGACTACCTTTTTGTAAGAACTAAACATTTGATTTCTGAATCTCCTTCCTCCGAGGTCACTATTCTTGGTGACTTCAATGTCCATAAAAAGGAATGGCTAGGATCGTCAAAAACCGATCCACAAGGGAGAGCAGCAGAGGCCTTCGCAGTCAGCATTTCTTTAGCCAATATGGTTCAGCAACCTACTTACTTTCCTCGCATCATAACACACAGCTTAAATCCCTTGGATCTCCTTCTTACTACAAAACCTGAATGCTATAAGTCACCACCCCCCTTGGTCACTCAGACCACGGCGTGGTCACTGCTTTCTGCACAATGCAACCCGAAGTCACACAATCATCACACCCACGTATCGCTTGGCACTACAACTCCGCGAACTGGGATGAAATGCGGAATTACTTTTCCTCATTTCTATGGGCGTCTGTCTGCTTCTCTCATCCTGGCCCTTCTGATATCTCACAAAACGTCACCGAAATTATCCAAGATGGCATGAAGATATTTATTCCACGTACACAGAAAACGTCTTCAGCCAATCAAAAGCCCTGGTTCTCTAAATCCTGTGACAAGGCCAGACTTAAAAAGGTCAAAGCTCACAAAACGCTTCAACACAATCCCAGTCAAGAAAACCGTCAAGCAATTAAACGACGCAAGAAACCTCTATGCCCGCATTCTTTCTGAGGCAAAAAACTCGTTTAATAACCACATCAAAAACAAAGTTCTCTCGAGCTCCAACGGCAGCAAACCCTTCTGGGCTCTTGCTAAATCTATTGGGAATAATTTCTACAAGAGCACGTTCCCACCTCTTGTTTCAGGGGATGAAATTGTTTCTACCGTCCTGGGCAAGATTAAACTTTTTGCCTCGTTGTTCGCCGGCAATTTTACTCTCCCCCTACCTCCAAATGTTCAACCACAAACAGTCCCCAATGTCGCGCATAAAATGACGGAGATCATTTTCAAAACTAAAAAGGTACGAAAGATGCGCTCTTCTCTTAATACCAGGAAAGTATCTGGCCTTGACACCATCGCAGCAATTGTTCTCAAAAAATGCGCACCAGAACTTGCTGCTGTCCTGACTCGTATGTTTTAGATATCTTACAATAGAGGCATATTCCCTAGTAACTGAAAAACTGCTCGAGTACAACCCGTCCCCAAGAAAGCATCCAAAGCGCTTCCTAGCAACTAAAGGCCCATTTCTCCCCTTTCAGTCGCCTCTAAAGTGATGGAAAAGCATATAAACACCGAATTACTAAAATTTCTTGAAAAACACAGTTTAATCCACGACAGGCAGTATGGATTCCGTCAGCGCAAATCAACTGCGATAGTATTTAGGCTGTAAGCCCTCGTGGGTGTTGTTGAAATATTGAAAAAAATACTTTTATTGACGTGTCTATCTGAAACATTGTATCAGCTCTTGACAAACAATATATATCAAATCTATCTATCTATTCGACTTATTAAGCAATCTACAGTCTAATCCTAAATTATTTAATTACCTGTTTTTTTCCAACAGAAAACACAAAACTCTAACAGAGAACTATTTACAGGTATTAACACAATGAAAGCCCACCCTACACCCTACATAGGTTTTACCTTTCGTGAACTATTTCATAAAAAAACTAACCATTCCTACAAGTATTTGAGGTGATGATCATTATGCCGATGTTTGCCTCTGCCTACCGCCACACACCCGTTCATGGTCGTTACGATAAGGCAAGATCACATTCAGACTGTGATGATGACCTGTGTTTTAAAAGAAAATAAATATCCATGAAAGTTATCTATTATAATGCACTCGTTATATCAGGACTTCTTAGTATGGATATATTAGTTATTATCACCTGCAATAGAACGTCGTTCCTGACCTTTAAGGATTGAGCCTGCATTTTCACATTTCCTAGATCAATCGTCACACAAGGAAGCAAATCTCTTTGTCGATATATTCTAGATCGAAAAAGAGAAAATGGGTAACTGGAGCATTCGGTAATGGTTGAACGCATTTAGTCATTATTTTCTTCAGTAGCCACGAAATCAGTCATTTTCTTCGCTTATCAGAAGACCAGCCAGCAGACAATATTGTACCTACCTGAACTTGTCTTCTTGATTACGTACGTTCAGCAAGGTCAGACCAGAGAGAGAATGTCGTGTTATAAAGTTTAGAGACCGTTTAACCTCAGTCTTCGATTCTTCACTTTGCAAACATGACGCGGTTCCTCATTTCAATCGTTCTGGTGTGTCTAGTTGTGGGTAAGTCTGACTATGTTAAATGATGTGTTGTCAGTTATAATTAATGTATTCTTCGGAATCCATATGAAGCTTCTTGGTGCAATAAGACTCACTAAGTGAAAGTTGTTTGCAATTTATGATATTTTACCAATCATTGTATAACAGTATTTTGTAACTTTTATCAGAATGTTAACTAGGATATATGTGTGTTTTAAGCGAAAAATTCACTAATGGGGAGATCTGTGTGTTTATATATATATATATATATATATATATATATATATATATATATATATATATATATATATATATATATACATACATACATACATACATACATATATATATATATATATATATATATATATATATATATATATATATATATATATATATATATATATATATATATATATATATATATATCACACCGATAACTCAAAAAGTAATGGACCGATTTTGATGAAATTTGATATATTCCTTCCTTTTGTAAGTAGCCTGAATAGGTTCGTTATTCAGGAAAATCGGAACAGTTTTTCCCGGAAAATTTTGGGTTTCCTTTCGTAAAATTTTTGTATCTCCAAAAGTAACAGAGCTGTGATGACCAAATTTGGCATGTACGTTTCCACTATCAATCTCACCCTACACGCCGAAATTAAGATATATTATAAGTTTAAATATATATATATATATATATATATATATATATATATATATATATATATATATATATATATATATATATATATATATATATATATATATATATTCATCATATATCATATTGGCTGCGGCATCTCAGGCCATTAGCACATTCATTTCCAATCCTTCACTATTTTTACTAATTTTCCAGACAAAGTCAACTTCTCGTTGGCTCGCCCAGGAATCAAACCCGGGACCTCTCGCTTAGCAGGCCGGCACTTAGCAACCTGCGCCACGAGGGCGTCTATAAGTTTAAAAAAAAAGTTATAGATATTTAAATAAAAAAAATTTGGGTGCCACTGGTGATCAGAGAAAAGCACAAGAACAAAATATTTTTTGTGAACAAAACAATTGAATATTACATACAACGGCTTAGTTTTATTGACGCAAAAAGGTGAAGAAGTATCAGAAAAAATGTTTTGAAAATTTTATATATTTTTTTTCTTAAAACGTCAAAGTCGCGATTTAAACGTCAAAATTTACAATTTTCAGACAACGAATTTGAAACAAATACGGATTATGTAGAAGAAATATCAGAATAAGTGTGTTTTACAAAGCACTAAGTTTCAGCTTCAACCATCATTGTCCTTCATTTTACTAAAATATTTTCGGAAAATCCATTTTAAATAGACCCTCTTTCTGATGCCTTGGCAGTAGTTTCAGCTATAGAGTTTATGGTTTAATAGTCTATAATTTAGCAAATTTTCGTAGAAACAATTCGTTATTTAGAAGAGTGCGACTTATGAATTTTAAAAAGTTTTCTTCAAATGAGCGCGAAGTAGAACTCCTAAAATCCATATACGGGGGTCAGTTTCAGTTTTTGTCTGTTTACACATATACAGGTGATGTATTTCTACGGTAAATGTATCCGTTATTAGGCAAGATATGATAAAAAATTATATACGTTAATTATAGTGTCTCGAGCTACATCTTATAAATCTATTTTGACAATCACAGGGTGGCCCATATGTCGTTGGTGATACACACTTTTTTTTTAATATAACACCCCTTATGTTATTGCATTTTTGTGTTTTCCATCGAATTATAATGCATGTTTGTAGGAAAAAAAAATTATATCGTTGATCGTTTTTGAGTTAATTCAATTGCTTTGCAACTTTTCACGTTTTTGGCACATATTATAAACACATACCACAAATTGTGACGGCGTTTTTACCACTAGATAGCGGAGCCACATGGAAATGACGCATTCACAGAGCCTGTTGTTTGTAGCACTCTCAAATAGTGGCTGAATTTGAAAAGTTTTTGCAGAAATGTTTTTAGTGTTTTCGTAGAAATCATTTTTTGTAAGATTTTTGTCATATGTTGGTAATTAATATAATAATAAATGTTTAGTAAGTTATTGTAAAAAAAGATTTAGAATTTTTGTGAAAAATATAATTTGGTGTAACATTACTGAAGGAAATTTTTGTAAAAAAAAGTGGTGAATTTTTGTAAAGGAAATTTTTGCAAATTTTCAGTAAAAAATTTCTTTTGTTCAATTTTGGTCCTAAAGCTGTTTGTGAATAATTATATCTTGACAGGTGTGTAAATAGCTTGAAGCGGTTCGTTGGCCAGGAAAATCGGACCAGTTTTTTCTGGAACTTTTTAAGTTTATTTTCGGAAAATGTTTGTACTTTTTGAAACAACAAAGGTATTTTATTGAAATATGGTACATTGTTAATACTATATAGGTTCTACTGCCAACCAGATGTCCTTCTTTTACAAACAAGACATATTTGCCATTAAAACTTTTTTTACGAAAATTCATAACGCACTTGCTGCGACTAGACTTTTTACTATATAATTACATCCACAATATTATAATATGTTGGATATACTATATAATACGCATTAAATACTGATTTTCGAAAATTTTCATAAAGTGAAATTTGATATTTATCTACCAGGGATACTAAAATCTTGAATTTGAGTAAACTTTGATAAAAAAGTTAGTTTTTAATGAAAATCAGTTTTTGGGTAAAAAATTCAGTTTTTGCGGGAGAAATTCAGTTTTAAAAAAAGTCTCTATTTACTCTCTGAAACGTTAGCTGCTTCTATGGGGGTTATATATATATATATATATATATATATATATATATATATATATATATATATATATATATATATATATATATATATATATATATATATATATATATATTATGTTTTATGGAAGACTGGCTTATAAACATTTAAAATATTTTAGTGAATTTTCATTAAAAGATTATTGACATGTTTCAAAAAGTTCACTGTTTTTCATGTCATGTAGGTACCTTTGCTTTTGTAAATGCAGCACTCACCTTATTTTAATTAATTTAAAAAAATCAGGATTTAATTTTTTTGCGATAATTCAAAAACTAAAAATGGCAGGTCACTTTTTTTTCAGATTATTGATCATCATATAAATGCTCAACTTTTTTCTAATTTAACCAATCTTCTAACTCTTATAATAACCGGCATACCCCGGCTTGAGGTCGAAAAATGGGCACCCTGTATATATACAGGCTGTCCCACGTAAGGCGTGCATTAGAAGTTTTCAAACTAGTACTGGAATTTCGAATCTGAAAATTTGCAACTGAATGTATCAACATCCGCTCATTATAAGTAAAATATTTCGGTGACTGTATCGCTTCCGGTTGTACCGGAAGTTGCCAACAACTTTCTTAATTTTAATGGAACACCCTATATATTATTGCACATTCGGAATCAGCATGTAATTCTGAGGAAAATGATATGCCACTTGCCTATACTGGTGTCAGCTTTTCTTAATCTTTGAAATGGCATTTCTCAGGCATCAAGTATGTCATGGTTCTGAAACTTAGCGCAGCTATAGTCCTTGTGGTCAGAATTCTTCTCATCGTTAAAAAAATTACAAAAATTATACAGGGTGTTGTTTAACGAAGTTCAAATATCGATGATTTTAAACACGAAATAGTGTTTTTTCCAAATAGAATACCTGTCTATTTTCATCGCATATCCTTCGGAATGATATTCTGCTTTGATATGTATGAGCATTCCCTATACCTATCTCGGATGATTTCCGAGCTATGATGGGAAATATTTGAATTTTATATTATCCGAGATAATACTACTTTTTGTTTTCTTTGTATTGATAATAATAATAATAATAATGCGTGTGTGTGTGTGTGTGTGCGTGTATTGTGACGGTTCGAAATATCACTTGCAAATTTTTGTTCTAGCTTAGACATTAATTTTAATTTTATTAATTTATTAAATAAAAGTCAAAACTATAAAATTGAGAAACGAACTATAAGTAAATAGCAGATAAATACCTTGAGATTTGATGTTAAAATATTTTCAATTGCCAGTTCTTATTGGTCTTATCTTATTCACATGTTTCTTATATATTGATTTGCAAATTTGTTCTCTGAAAGAACATAGTTTTTAAAAATTACTTTGTTGGAAAGTCAGAAGATGAATTTAAGACCTTGAACATATATGTTGGAATTACCTACAGCGGTTGTGCTGGATATCGTCAAGATTCCTTATTAAATATTTGTATCGAGAGTTGTATAATACACCACTTTAGTGGGATTTAATTCATCACCAAATACAATCTTTCAAATAATATAATTGTGTGTGTGTTTTTGTTTTTTTAACGTCGGCCTATTTCCGCGACTATGGCCAATCACCGACGCCAGTGAGCAGTTTCACCTCACTATCCTGGAAATTTTGCCAAACCCCTGTCTTTCTGTAAGGAGGGTAGGGATCTTTAACGTGCCCAATATCGCATGGACACGGGACCGACGGCTTTACGCCCCCTCTGAAGGGCGGAACGTGCAGACATTCAACTTGCTCAAATACAATGCCAGAACCTCGGTTGATGTTAATTTTACAGTTTGTACTGAAAAAGTGAAAGGAGTACCCCGGGATCGAACCCAGTACCCTTCGGTTCAGAGGCACACGTTCTTACCCCTAAACCACCGAGGTGCTTCAATAATATAATTAAAACCCCTGGATGTATATATACAGGGTAAGTTTAATTTCCACAATATCTCTGAATTCCAATCTTAGTTTTGACTCTTCTTGCAGGGTTTTTACGTACCAGTTTTTATTTACGAGTTCTTAGTTACCAGTTTTATTTACCAGTTTTTATTGTCCAGGCAGTATTAGTTTTCCAGGCTGGTATTGTTTATCCTGGTTTAATCCTTATTTTTCACTGGTAATTTTACTAAAAATGGATTGATTTTTTCTGGATGACTGGATTTTATTATATGCGGGCTTATTGTGTGAATATCATTGGACACAATCGATTGTTGCTTAATTAATCCCAACAAAGACGTCTGGGTATAACGTACACTACAGCAGGAGAGGAGGCAGATAAGCTACCACCTCATTTTAACACTTAATAAACACAATACTGTTCAAAACAACTAATATTGCGACATTTGTAGTCATATATCTTAGTTTTATTGCTGCATTGTTTGTTCGTGATCACATACGGAATAACTAGCTTGTTCACTATAAACATAATCAAGATACTTTCAAGTAACTTAATTACCGCTCAGATACACTAACTACTTTTAACTAACCATTTAATAGCATTTTTGAATTTGTTTTACCGTAATATATGTGTCAATCTTTAGTCTGTCTTAATTCCTGTGATTTTAAATCATCTAAGTGACAGCAGATATATGTATTTTAATTCATTTTATGTTAACATGAACCCGAGCTGTCTCACTAGCGCCCTGACGTGGTTTTATATTATATCATTAGAGGTGTCTGACTGGCCCCAATCTGGTTTTAATTCTTTTCTTTGAAACAGTTTTTAAGGAGAGGGAGGAAGCTGTCTCAGTATATACAAACAAACAAAACAAATGATATGAGACAAAATATGAACCTTATTGTGTGTGTGTGTGTGTGTGTTTGTGGCACCACAAGATGATTTTAAGATTTTCGTTTATTAACCACAGACTTTTATCCTAAAATTCCTTTTCGATTCATTACCACACCCAGTAAGGCAAACCTATAACTCGGTTTTCTCATGCCGACAGGTAATTACTATATTCGCGGCTTCTTCAAATTATAACTGAAAACCAAATGGATACATATAACCACAATATCACGTAAACATAATCATTACATCAGTAGCGGCTCGTGCCTTAATGCATTGGGGGTGCGCAAGAAAAAAAAAGTTCTGGATGCAGCAAGTGCGTTATGGTAGTGAATTTTTATTAAATGCTTCAAATTTGAATAACTCAAGTTCCCACGAACTTAAAAAGTTGAATTTTGGTGTACAGTAGGGTCTTACCCAGGGCAATATACACACCAAATTTTTCAAAAGAAAACTCAAAATTTGAATAACTCAGTTTTCTAAAAACGTAGAAAGTTGAATTTTAGTGTGTAGTAAGGTCTTTTACAAGGCAACATATCCACCAAATTTCATTAAAATAGCTTTGTAATTTTCGGAGAAAAAGATTTTTTTTAAAACAAAACTCAACATTTTCCCGGAAAACCTTATCCGATTTTCCTGACTAACGAACTCATCCAAGCCATTAATAAAAGAAAGGCACTTGCCGAGTTTCATTGAAATCAGTTGCTTATTTTTTGAGTTATCGGTTAGATTTATATATATATATATATATATATATATATATATATATATATATATATATATATATATATATATATATATATATATATATATATAAACATATACAAATTGAAACTGACTCCGGATATGGGTCCTAGTTCGCGCTCATTTGAAAAAAAATTGCAAAGTCTCTCCATCGATACCTTTTTTCGCCTATTTTTTCCCCAAAAATGTATTATAAAAAATACTTACTAAACCAACTAAACTTAACGATTATTAACTATACTTACCAAGTTTTCCGCTAGTAAGTTATAGGTTATAGTAGTTAAAAAGTCCCTTAAAAAGTTAACCTTTAAATTTAAAATATCCACTGAATTAATCACAGTATCACAATTATTTTGTCCACTTATTAAGCAACTCGAACTAATAGACATAATAATAATTGTCTTGTTAGAACATGTAAACAACAACAAAATGATCTAATTAAAATCAATGCGACGCGCATCACTACACGAAAATTAATAAGCACATGCTAGACACAGGCACGCTTGGCCAAAATTCCACTGCAAACTGCAAGTGTGGAATTTGAGAGCGCACACCAGATTGCTTATTCGGTCGTTTTCGACGATGATACTCGATCATTTCGCATTGAAGTATCGCATTTCCTCAGAGCGCCGAAAAATACAACCGCCGGCAACTGATGTATATATGGATATTTGGATATGGATGTATATAACGATAACGTCTGCAACCAACCATTAACACTATACTTATTCTGATGCTGTATTAATGGCTGCCGACTCTTCGATCCTCGATATACTAATTTTGTTTGTTGAATGCAGGAATGCAGGAGATAAAAAAGCAAATAAAAATTTATTAATATATAGCATAGCAAAAAGATTATTTTTTTCCACGGGAGGCGGCAGTGCGCGCGCACGGATGCACTTATTGAGGAGCCGCCCCCGCATTACATTAGTGAACCTTATTGTAAAACTACACAAAATAAAAGGCAAATAGTAAATACAAATGAAACATATTATGTACAATTCAAATGATCTCACCTATACTTAAAAAAATGTATCACAGACTCGACATGCAAAATTGAAATTTCGTGACATTGAGTAAACTGGTGACTTGGCAAAACAATTAGTTCCAGTTCCGGCTGATGGCTAATTAGAAGGTATTACAAGCTCCAGAAATAAGTCGTGGTACCAAAAACAAATGTGATTCAGACGCTTTGAACAATCAATATGATTATGTAAGAGTCTTATCATTATATATAAACTATAGTGTATGTATAATGATAACCGTTAAAGGCATGGTCTATAACAAGCAATGGATTCATTAGGAAAAGTACTAACGCAACAAGTGTGTTATGATAGCGAATTTTAATAAAAGTTTAACGGTTAAAAAAAAATTGAACCATTCAGTTAATTCGACTTTGAGATGACCTGATCAAATGCGTTCTGGTGGCAAATTGCCATGTGATAATGCACCCATTCAATTATTTATGTAAACTTAGGTACATTTACAAATTAGATATCGACATATGTTGTTGTCGCCAATATACAGGGTGTTTCCTCTAAAGCGCACATTATAACTTTTTCAACTTCTGAAAATGCCACTGACTTGAAAATTTGTATACAGGGGTTATGGATTAATTCCTTTTCAATGAAAATATTTTCAAGATGGCGACACTTTTGGTTATACCGGAAACGAGTTTTAACTTCGTTATTTTGAATAGAAACCCATATTTTTTATTACGTTTACAGATTTGTAGAGTTTTTTTGAAATGAATCTCATCAGCTTTTTCTATACCTAAGTTCAGCCATTTTCGAAATATTTAGACTTTTTTGAAAATGTTCGAGTTTGCATATTCCTTTTCAAAAATCGATAACTTCGTCATCTTTTAATATTTTCAAATACAATTTGGGAATTTCAAAGAGGAAGGTTGGATCTTTCCTTTGGTCTAATCAGAACTGCACAAAAATTCATCTAACCTCCAAATTTTTAAGATACGTTTAGGAAACTTCAGATACTCCTAACTCAATTTTTTCAAATGAAATGCCCCAATTTTTTCTTTGTCAAATAGAGGAACATTAAATTCTCCATCGATCTGTTTTAACATTCTCTATACCTATATTTTATAGTTTTCAAGTAATTTTGGTTTTTTGATAATATTGCAGGAAATTCATCACCAGCTTTAAAACTGCACTCTTATATGAATCGTTATTGCCATGGAAATGAGAACTGTCATAACCTTAATTAACAAACGTCATCTTTATGGTAATTATTGTTTGTATGATTCGATAAATAGAAATAAAAATGGAGGTTCAAAGTTATTCAAACCAAGATATGATGAAATTTTTCTGTATTTATGGAAGTTAACTGACAGTAATAAATTGTAACACAAAAAACTTGAACACTGAAATCATGGTGAAATATTCAGAGGATTATTAAATTAAAGGTGTTCTATGTGTTGTCCATTATTTTCTAAACATTTCAGAATTCTGGTATGAACTTGTGTTGTTGTTGCTCTTCTAATTTGTTCTGGATTCAACTCCCTGAATGTTGTTGTCACTCGCCGCATCATCAATTCTTCTTTGCTATGAACTGGAGTAGAGTACACAATATTTTTAATGTGTTCCCATAGATAAAAATGTAGTGACGTCAGATCAGCAGATCTTGAAGGCCATCTTACGGGAACATATCGTTCAAACCAACGATCTTCAAAAGCCTCCGTTAATTGCTGGCCGACGATACGTGGAATGTGCTGGCGCACCATCCATCTGATACCAACAGCTACTCAGTACATTGGCAAATTATCGCAAAACTTAGACACCACTCCTCTCAGCAATCTTAAATATCTCCCAGTTAAATTTTCGTCGTAAATTTCGTAGGCAATCCGATTATCCATCACTATACAGAACACATTGAAACTAAATTTATGTTGAAAATGTCCTTCTCTGGTGAATTGTTAATTATTCTGTGCCTAAAAATATAGATTCCGTCGATTGATGATTCCTTCTCTGCTAAATTTTGATTCGTCGGTCCAAATAATTTTTTGTAGGAAACAAGGATCTTCCTGTATTCTTATTAAAATACTTTCACAATATTCGATTCTTTGATTATAATCACCAGGTATTAGTGAATGTACGGTTGTAATGGAATATGGATGCATTTTATTTTTCTTCAAAATACTGTGTACAGATTTCGCTGAGAGATCCAGATCTATTGCGGCTGTTCGGATAGACCCATGTGGAGTGCATGAAAATTGCCCAGCACAGTAATCTCAATGTTTTCTTCGCCAGTTACACGTTTATTTCTCTTTTCTGTTGCTTTTGCCTGTTCAAACTGTAGGAAATTCGGGTTCAATCTTTCGAACTTCCATCTATTCAAGGGTGGCAAGTGCGGATATTTCTCGTTGAATGAACAGCATGTTCTCCCCACAATGTTGTCACATTTTCCATAAATACAGAATAAATTCATCATATCTTGGTTTGAATAACTTTGAACCTCCATTTTTATTTCTATTTATCGAATCATACAAACAATAATTATCATAAAGACGACGTTTGTTAATTAAAGTTATGACAGTTCTCATTTCCATGGCAATGACGATTCATATACGAGTGCAGTTTTAAAGCTGGTGATGAATTTCCTGCAATATCATCAAGAAACCAAAATTACTTGAAAACTATAAAATATAGGTATAGGGAATATTTAATACAGATAGATGGAGAATTTAATGTTCCTCTATTTGACAAAGAAAAAATTGGGGCATTTTATTTGAAAAACTTGAGTTAAGAGTATTTGAGGTTTCCTTAACGTATGTTAAAATTTTGGAGGTTAGATACATTTTTGTGCAGTTCTGATTAGACCAAAGGAAAGATCAAACCTTCCTCTTTGAAATTCCCAAATTGTATTTGAAAATATTGAAAAACGACGAAGTTATCGATTTTTGAAAAGGAAATGCAAACTCGAACATTTTCAAAAAAGTCCAAGTATTTCGAAAATGGCTGAACCTAGGTATAGGAAAAGCTGATGAGATTCCTTTCACTCTACGAATTTGAAAACGTAATAAAAAATGTGGGTTTCCATTCAAAATAAGGCAGTTGATACTCACTTCCGGTATAACCGGAAGTGCCGCCATCTTGAAAATATTTTGATTAAAGAGGAATTAATCGATAACCCCTGTATACAAATTTTCAAGTCAGTGACATTTTCAGAAGTTGAAAAAGTTCTAATGTGCGCTTCAGAGGAAATACCCTGTATACTTGTGTGTCCATTATAAAAGGTTGCAGCAGAGTTTTCCTGAGCACTGCTGAGAATATCAAAAAACCCTAGAACACGCCGACTTTGCTTGCGAGAGGGAGACTCTTTTAAACTCTAGCAGAATTTGTAACTTTAACTCCCTAGCGTGTATGAGGTTCACCCACCAAGATATAATTAATCACAAAAAGGTTTTTGACAATAATTCCTGAAAAAAATTGTTTATGAAATTTTGCAAGCAATTTCTTTCACAAAAATTCGCCATTCTGAAAAAAAATGGCTTAAATAATGTTACATAAACATTATACAGGGTGTTTTATAAGTACGTTAAACATTTCAGGGGCATAATACAGTAGGATCTGCAAATCTTGCAGATTTAACGAACTTCTCATCTAACGAGCAAATTTTGGTGATTTGAATGGACTTGTGTAAGAGACAATGCTAAAATGTTTATGATTTAACGAGACCGCTTTTTAGGCGATTTCTGTTTCAGCAGGATAATTATTGCGTTGACCACTCCACATTTTTATTGGGATACACAGACATGCGAAAGTAATCAAGAGGGCATCGCCTTTCTGTCAATTTCGTTGCCCTTCCACTTAAAAAAATATGATCACTTAGACACATTAGGACTAGATGCACATATTGCTTGATTGAGATATGACACTAATGGGTAATAAATTTTACTGTACACAGTACAAGAGAAAATATTTTTCGGTTCTTCCGCTCACACAATGATACAGTCCCTCTTACTACTTGAAATCAACGTTAGTTAATTTGTTACAACTCTTGATTTGTGTGGTTTTCTGTTTTTCTGTTTAAATCTTGAAACTTGCGCTTTATTCCGACTCTGATCAGTTTTTGATCGTCGCGTGTTTGAGGCAGGTGAATACAGCTTTGTTTACATAATATCCGCGTCCGGTATTGAAAGACAACGCTTTACCATTGAAAAGAAAATGTCGATATTAAGGCAAATGAAAACTGGAAGAAAAAAAAAAGTGATGTTCGGTATTTAATCGTGTACCTTATCAACAATTTTAAAGTGCGAGAATTATATTGTCCAGGGTAGTGGTTAATGGTTCCAACACTATCGACAACAAGAGAAAAAGTCTGTAAACATCCGACATGGAGAACTTGGACAAAACATTGTTTGATTGGTTCAAATATCAGAAGCACGCAAAAATTCCTATAACTGGTTTATTTCTCGAGGATAAAGCTGTTTCTCTTGGTAGCGAAATGGGATATGGAGAGAATTTCCAGTGTCATATAAGTTGGATTTCTTGTTTTAAACAAAGATATTCAATTAATTGAGAAAAAGTGTCTGGGGAACATGGATAAGAATCAGTATCCGTTTTCGGTAAATGTCCTCGAAGCTATTCGTCTCCTTGATCGTGCATGGATCTTTCTTGCCTGACATTCCAACAAAATGCTACTCCTTTCTTTCACGCACTCACGTATAAATCCCAAAATAGTCCTAGTCAGAGTGGTGGATAACTTATCTGACTCTCAATCGCAAGGTCGTGTGTTTTATCCCCGGCAGCGGCGAGAAGGATATATTTGCAAAAATAAATTCAGCCTCTCAGGTAGTTGCGGCGGTTTAAAGCTAACACTTATCATATAGTCTATAAGTCTCATTAATCACCGTTACACACATCTATTAACCATAGCGGTTAATACGGTTCAGTTAAATAAATAAATATAAATGTCTCAGAAACTATGCTATTTAGGTATTGGATATAGTTAATAGAACGCTCTAGAATGGAAATATACAGAATGTTCCATTTGAAAAAATCAAGTTAATCCCGCTTGAATTTCCAGATTTTGTCAGGCTATGAACGCACACCCTGTATAAAAACAGATTTTCATTCCAATGAATTTGCAAGACATGATAACCAGCAATCTGTTGCCCAAAAACCGAATTTCTAGATTCACACTTGACAAAGATAAATAAAATTATAAAAAGAGCTACGATAACGAATATTTTTCGAAAATCGCCAATATTTAAAAAATCTCGGGACGCAGCAAGTGCGTTATGGTAGTGAATTTTCATAGAAATTATCTGGCGCAAAATATTTTATTATAACTTTTTTTTCTTGTAACATAGAAATCTAAATTTTGGTCTATAGTTTACTTTTTATATCGTAAACCTACCTACCAAATTTGGTTATCATAAATTTTTTATTTTTTAAGATAAAAATTTTTTTCAAATGAAAACTCAAAATTTTTTCAGAAAACCTCGTCCGATTTTTCTGATTAACAAACTTATCAAAGCCATTTACAAAAGGGAGGTACATGCCAAATTTTATTAAAATCGGCTTAATATTCTTTGAGATAAAAATTTTTTTCGAATGAAAACTCAAAATTTTCCCGGAAAACCTCGTCCGATTTTCCTGACTAACAAACTTGTCAGAGCCATTTACTAAAGGAAGGTACATGCCAAATTTTATTAAAATCGGCTTATTACTTTTTGAGATAAGAATCTTTTTCGAATGAAAACTCAAAATTTTCCCGGAAAACCTCTTCCGATTTTCCTGACTAACGAACTTATCCAAGCCATTTACAAAAGAAAGGTACATGCCAAATTTTATCAAAATCGGCCCATTATTTTTTGAGTTATCGGTGTGATACATATATATATATATATATATATATATATATATATATATATATATATATATATATATATATATATATATATATATATATATATATATATATATATATATATATATATATATATATATATATGTATCACACCGATAACTCAAAAAATAATGGGCCGATTTTGATAAAATTTGGCATGTACCTTTCTTTTGTAAATGGCTTGGATAAGTTCGTTAGTCAGTTTTCTACGAAAATTCACTAAAAACTAACAACGCTAGGTATAGAGGGTACTACATAACATCTATCCCAAATTGGATTACCATCTGAAAATACAACAATATATTGGGTATTTCATTTAAAAGAACGAAGTTGATAACGACTTCCGATATAACCGGAAGTGCGAGATGAGTGCAAATATTTTTATCTGAATAAGAATATTGTATAATGGCCGAATACAATTTTTCAGTTCTCAAATCAGATGAAAAATTCATAAACTTCTAATGAGCGCTTCTCACCAATCACCCTGTATATATATATATATATATATATATATATATATATATATATATATATATATATATATATATATATATATATATATATATATATATATATAGGGTAGCGCACTGAAAACGAAACAGACCGACTTGCGCCCAGAGAATTTTTTTTAAGAAACGCTGAAACACGTAAATTTTAATATTGAGGATAGGGAACATGGGTCAAGTGTTACAGCATTTTAAAGATGTTTAATTTCTGAATTCAGCACACAATTATTTTTTTGAGTTTTATCAACTCGTTTAAAAATTATTCACAGTTGAAAATGCAAAAACGCATTTCACTCATTCCGATAAGAATAATTATGCTGATAGTCAATGTTTTGTTGGTTTGTAAACAAAAAATTGACTATCAGAACATTTATTATCGGAATGAGAGAAATGCGGTTTATTATTTCAGTTTATCGGTCGGTTTGATACTTGATAGTACTAACGAAAATTAATTTTACAATGGTGTATTCTGTAGAAGATAGAGTTGAAATAATTACTCTTTTTTTCAAAAACGATGACTGTGCCAACCGTACCGATTGAAATTTTAGGAGAAATTGCTGCAGACCCAACTTTGAGCACGAGAAAATTGGCCACTGTTTCAGACATCAAAAGAAGAACTATTCAGCGAATATTGAAGCATCATAAATTTCACCCGTATAAAATTTATCTTGTACAACATCTGAATAAAGATGATTTTGATCGGCGGCTGGAGTTTTGTGAAGTTATGACTGCACGCATAGCTGATAACGGGAACTTTCTGTTCAATATCTGTTGTTCAGATGAGTGTACGTTTTTATTAAACTCTACAGTCAATCGTCATAATTGTCGTTATTGATCAGATAATAATCCAAGAAATTTTCACTCAAACTCCACAGAAATTGAATCTCTGGACTGTGATTTTTGGAGATCGTTTAATCGGACCAATTTTTCTTGATGGCAATTTGAGTGGAGAAACCTATTTGGAGTTACTAGAAGATATCGTTTACCCTCTACTAATTGACATTGTTGAAAATGATGATCGCTATCAAGAAAATCAATTAGTGTTTTAACAAGATGGAGCTCCTCTGCATTTTTCACAACGTGTTGGGGAGTTTTTGAACAAAGAGTTGCCAGTTGCCAATTCATTTGGCTATTGAGGTGCTATTGAGTGGCCTCCTAGATCACCGGATTTAATTCCTTTAGACTTTTTTCTATAGGGTCATTTGAAGAATGGATTTACGCAACAGAACCGGAGTCTCTGGAAGAATTACGACGACGCATTGTTGAAGAATGCCGTCTGATAACTCCACAAATGCTCCAGAATGTCAGACCTCGTTTTGAACAAAATTTGTACTTTTGTATGGAAGCTGGTGGTCAACAATTTGAACACTTACTTAACTCAATAAACATTTTTGAACGTTTCGTTTTGTTTTTTTAGTTTTTTTAACGAAAAATTGACTAATTAGTGCATTTCTTATCACAATGAATGAAATACGTTCTTGCAACTCCAACTGTGAATAATTTTTAAACGAGTTGATAAAACTTCCAAAAAAATTAGTGTGCTGAATTCGGAAAAGAAAGAGCCTTCAAATGATGTAACACTCGACCCATGTTCCCTATTTAAAATATAAGGGTTGTTAAGGGGTTGATGTGACAAAGTTGAGTTTTATGTTAAAACATGTCCCCCTCAAATTGAAGTTTTTCAGCGTTTCTTTAAAAAAAATTTATCTGGACGCAAATCAGTCTGTTTCGTTTTCAATGCGCCACCCTATATATATATATATATATATATATATATATATATATATATATATATATATATATATATAAACATATAAAAATTGAAACTGACCCTGGATATGGGTTGTAGGGGGCCTAGTTCGCGCTCATTTGAACTTTTTTTTCATAATTCAAAAGTCGGAATCTCATCATTAGTGAATTTTAAAGAAAATTCACTAAAGAAACAAAACGTAAAAAGTTATTAATTAACTTTTCATGGAAGTTTGTACCTGTGGAAGTATCAAGAAATATAAGAGGATAAATATTCATATTCTCATGTCACAAGCTGTTAGAAATAAGGAGGTTATTTAAGTCTGTCTTCATTGGACATTTGTGAAAACAATTTGTCAAATACTTAAATATTATGAAAACGTAAACCCTAGACTGATCGATAGATCACCCTCAGGTCTTGAACACACTGACGCCTTAGAGGTGACCTCCAGCGACATTTGGAGAGCAGGCAAATTGAGGCCCTGCAATCGAGCTACAACAACCCAACCTATACTTATCCACGCCTTTAAGGGATAGGCAGATTTCTTAACCTCTTGAAAATGACTTCCAAACAGGAGCCGAAGCTTCGAGTTTTAATAAATTCTGGACACGGTTCAACCCAAACATCTAAAAATTGAAGCTGACGTTGAACGTGGGTTCTAGGGTGCTTAATTCGAGCTCATTTGAAGAAATTATTTTAAATTTCTTGTCTTTAACCAATTTTTTCGCTAAAACAAAGGACTAGCCTTTATTTTCGTAATGCGATTAATAATACCTTAAATTAAAAAATAATTTAAAATCATTTCGTAAAGTTATTTGAGTGTTATGAGAAAGTAGACAAATATTTAAATTGTGTGCGGTGTAAATAACATATAAATGAGAAATTTAGGTTATTAGCACTGGATTCTCAGTTGTGGTCGTAATTTGTATATTCTAATGTCAAAATTATTAATGGTTATTTGTTTAAAATTTCAGAACGGTCATTCACATCACAAAACAAGGTATTAAGTTTATTTCGGAAACATTAATGTTGTTTACAGACAATGTCTGTTGAAAGCAAAAGAAATAAGTAAAGGTCATTACGGCAGGTTTTAAATGTATATGTAAGAAACGTCTGGACGCAGCAACTGCGTTATGGTAGTGAATTTTCATAAAAATGATCTGGCACCAAATATTTTTTTATACCTTTTTTTTCTTGTAACATAAAAATCTAAATTTGGTGTATAGTTTACTTTTTATATTGTTAACCTACCTACCAAATTTGGTCACCATATCTTTTTATTTTTTGGGATAAAATTTTTTTTCGAAAGAAAACTCAAAATTTTCTCTGAAAACCTGGTCTGCTTTTCCTGGCTAACGAAGTTATCCAAGCCACTTACAAAAGAAAGGTACATGCCAAATTTCATAACAATCGGCCCATTATTTTTTGAGTTATCGGTGTGATACACACAGGCATACACACACACACACACACACACATATATATATATAATATATATATATATATATATATATATATATATATATATATATATATATATATATATATAGGGTGTTTCAAAAATTATGGTCTATATTATAGGCGCACATTCAGCACAAAAAGATAAGACTATTTATTCATATAAACATGGGTCCGCAAATGCTTATTTTTTTAAATACAGCGTGTTAAAGTTATTTGTTTTTGTCAGTTTTTCACGAATAAGTCCGGGTCAATTTAAAATTTTGACGTGAAAATTAGCATGTGGGGGTTTTCGAGGGCAAGAAATTTAAATATGTTATTGTTAATAACACTGCTGGCAGAGAGCGCCACCTGTAAGACATGGCTTGCATTCAATTGGCTATAATTTTTTGACACACAGTAATATCGACCTACCGTATAGCTACATTGCAGCCCTTATCAGCTGTAAGCAAAAAATGTATATTTTATTTAAATCTCTCAGACACACCATTTTCGAGATATTTCAATTTTTGTATGTCGATGTCGTTCAAAAATGAATTCTGCGACAAATCATAGGAATACATTTTTCATCTTTTAATTGCTATCAGTATGTATATACTAAATTTTCTTATTCTCTAGTTAAAAATTAAAATCTTACCAGAAAAAAGAACTATATAACTAAAAATACTGACAAAGCATCAGAGAAAGGGTCTATTTGAAATAAAATTTCTGTAAATATTTTAGTAAAATAAAGTACAATGACGGTTGAAGCTGAAACTTAAGGGTTCGTAAAACACACTTCTTGCGATATTTTCTTGGCATAGCTTTGTTTCAGGTTATTTGCCTAAAAGTTGCCAATTTTGACGTTTTATTTATTGACGTTAAAGAGGAAAAACTATAAAATTTTCAAAGTTTTTTCTGGCATTTCTTGATCTTTTTGCGCCAAAAAAACTTAATATTTGTCTGTAATATAGAATAGATTTCGTTATCCACACAAAATATTTTGTTTTTGTGCGTTTATCTGGTCATCAGCAGAGGCACCCAATTTTTTTTTTGAAATGCCTATAACTGTTAGTCAATTTTTATTTTAAAAAAATCACAATTAGAGATGTATCGATGGTGAGACTTTACAAAAAAATTTTCAAATGAGCGCGAATTAGGACACCTAGAACCCATATCCGGGGTCAGTTTCAATTTTTATATCTTTATATATATATATATATATATATATATATATATATATATATATATATATATATATATATATATCCATACGATAACTCAAAAAAGGTATTAACCGATTTCGATGAAACTCCGCAAGAATCTTTATTTTATTAATAGCTTGGATGAGTTCTTTAGCCAGGAAGATCAGACAAGGTTTTCCTGGAAAGTTTTGAGTGTTTTTTCGAAATAAAATTTTTCCTCAGAAATTTAAAAAGATATTTTAATGAAATTTGGTAAATATTTGGCCTGGGGAAAGGTCTTACTACACAACAAAACTCAACTTTCTAGGTTTACAGAAAATTGAGTTGCTCAAATTTGAAGCATTTAATGAAAATTTGCTACCATAACGCACTTTCTGCGTCCGGAATTTTTTTTGTATTTTAACTTACAGCTAAGAGCTAAATTTTGGTACCTAGATTACTTTTTATGACATAAATCCGCGTACCAAATTTGGTTGCCTTCACTTTGTTATTTCCGGAAATATCATAATTTTCCTAAAGAAAGCACAACATTTTACAAGAAAACTGAGCCGATTTTCCTGGCTAACCAACTTAGCCAAGCCATTTGCAAAAGGAAGGTAGTCACCTAATTTGATCGAAATCGGCCTTTTATTTTTTGAATTATTGGTGTGACATGTATATATCACACCGATAACTCAAAAAATAATAGGGCTATTTCGCAAACTAGGATCCCTAGAACATATATAACATAAACATATAAAAATTAACATTGAAACTGGCCCCGGATATATGTTCTAGGGATCCTAGTTTGCGTTAATTTGAAGCAATTTGTTCAAAATTCAAATGTCGCGATATCCTCATTAGTGAATTTTTAAAATAAAATTCACCAAAATACCTAAACCCGTCAATTTTAGATTTAAAAATTATATTCCGCAACCTGAAAATATAACCCATACATTCCCAAATAAATATATGTATATATATATATATATATATATATATATATATATATATATATATATATATATATATATATATATATATATATATATATATATATATATATATATATGTATGTATGTATGTATGTATGTATGTATGTATGTATTACACCGATAACTCAAAAATAATAGGGCGATTTTGATCAAATTTGCTGTGTACCTTCCTTTTGTAAGTGGCTTGGATAATTTTCTTTCGGAAAAAAATTATATCTCTGGAAATAACAAAGTAAGGGAAATCAAATTAAAGAAGTAAAGACTGAACCATGTACCAAAATTTATGTCTGTAGGTTTAAAGACAAACAAATTATAGGCATTTAAAGAAAAAAAATTGGGGTTTTCCTCAATACCTACGTCAAAGTCGCATTATGAAACGTCAAAATTGGCAACATTTAGGCAAAGAACCTGAAACAAATACGGATTATGCAAAGAAAATGTCGCAAGAAGAGTGTTCTGTAAACCTCTAAGTTTCAGCTTCAACCATCATTGCCCTTCATTTTACAAAAATATTCCTAGAAAATTCATTTCAAATACACCCTTTCTCTGATGCTTTGACAGTATTTTGAAATATGTTTATGGTTTAACGGTCTATAATTTTTAGCCACATCCGGGCTTAGTTTCAGTTTTTATCTATTTACATACATACAGGGTAACGCATTTCTACGGTAAAGCTCAATATAATTGTTATTGTACAAGATACGAGCAAAAATTGTATACGTTAATTATAGGGTGTCTTGAACTGCATCTTGTGAAATTATTTTAACAATCACAGGTGACCCATAAGTCGTTGGTGATACCTACAATTTTTTTTCAAACACCCTTATATTATTGCCTTTTTTATCGAAACATGATGCATATTTGCAAGAAAAAAAATCGAGGCGCAGTGAGTGCGTTTAGGTAGCGAATTTTTATTAAATAGGTACTTCTAATTTTACTAACCTAATTTGCTATTAACCTAAGGGTTGTTGGCTAGGAAACCAGTTTTCTCGAAAACATTTTAAGTTTATTTTCAGAAAATTTTTATGCATTTTCAAACAATAAGTTATATTGACAAAATATGGTACATTATTTCTACTATATAGGTTATACCGGTAACCAAATTGATGCCTGCTTGCATTAAAGAGATATATTTGCTATGAAAAACATTTTTACGAAAATTCACTACCATAACGCACTTGCTGCGTCCAGACTTTTTATAAATATGCCTAATGAAATGAAAAGACGTCCTGGAAACAGGGAGTCATTGTTAAGGACAAAGCGACATCGCGTTAAGAGTGTAATTTGGATTGTTCCCTCTTCAATTGCAAATTATTTATTGCGGAAATTAGCAAAAAGCATAAAATGGGGTAATTTTGTGAATAATTTTAGCAAAGTTAATGCTAAGTATTTTACACATAGTGTCACTTCATGCGAGAGTCCACTTTTTAAGGTTTACATATTTTTATTATATAAATATTATATCATTCACAGACGGAAAAACTGTTATAAAATTAAGAGCTAATTCACCGAATACCTACCATAAGTGTTATATGAAAGTTCTTACAGGTATGCATTTAATTTACATATCAAACCGACGCGTTATAAATAACGATCACAAAACATTTGCTATCCAATTGAAAAAAAAAAAAAACGAAAGCTAAGTACAATTATTATGTGGTGACATTAAATGGTTAATGCTCAATTACAAGAGAAATCAATTTCATCCTGTAGTTTTGTTTGTGTTAGTTCTCTTGTAGTATAAATATTTGTTAATTTGTGAAATAAAATGTTAGTTGAATTTTCAAGCGGTTAATCAAATAGCTCCAGGCAGTGGTTGGCCTTTCCTCGAGTAGTGCACAAGATTCCATTGTCACTTTCACAATGTAATGGTCCGTTACTTACATTGTCATGATATGCATGCACAAATCAATTCCGTCATTTGGTGCGTGGAAAACATATTAATATACTTCTCCAATAAACACATCATCACTTTGTACGTTAAAAACATGTAGACGTAACGTACCCAATACAAACCTAGATCCAATTTGAAGATTATTGAAGTTAGTTTTAGTGTCAAAATTATCGAAATTAATATTCGCATACTAAATCGAGTTCATTTACATTTATCCGCAGGGTCATGATATTTATAATAACGAGGTCGCAAAAGGATATGGATTGTGTATCAAAAGCAAAATTACATTTTATGACATTATTATAAAATTTATAAAATACTGATGCGTTTGTTTTGTTTTAGAGAATTTTTACTAAGAAAATGTAGATATCGCATAAGTAGTCCTCTCTACCAAATTTTACATTAATCGGTTCAGTAAATTTTGAGTTATAACCAAATAAAAAATAAATAGTTTACGATGTAACCTGAAATTACATCTGAATGGGTGCCTATAATGTTAGACAAGGTCAGACAGATATATCAGGGTTACGCTGCTATTGCAAACAAATGCTCCAAATCAAACTTCAAAGGAACATGCTACAAAAATATGTCACAATAAACAAGCATCAAGATAACAACTCAAGATATCAGAAAAATATATAGTAATAAATAAAAAATTTAATGAAAGTGATTCAATTTGTTTGAAGGCAATCTAGAACAACCTTCTTTTATGTATAAATAATAAGCTTCCCATTCTTCAGAGTAGTAAGCAAGTTCTAAAGCTGGTCAGCTCTTTAATAGTTGGCTGGTGTGGTATACTTGCAATATGGTAGGTGGTAGTGGAATTTTCCTTTACGTGATAGAATATAGAACCATACGTCTAAAATTCAAATTGTATAGAGATATATAATTATAATATTACTTGTCCCCTGTGCGTCCGGGGACTAAATAAAAGAATAGGACCAAGGTAACTCCTGCCTGTCGTACAAGGCGACTAATCGGAGTCAAGCAGGTGGTAGTGGACTTTTCTTTACGTGATAGTAAATGATTTTTTTTCACGCACGAGGAGGTACCACCCCTTGCATCAAGGGGCCGGTGAAGTCCCAACGGACGTTTCCGGTTCTGCTGTATGAGTCGGCTTCCCTTATAAGCAAAAATGATGATGGCTTCTCCTTGTACAAAAGATTCCGGAGGCAAGATACCCCTCCATTCGGATCTCCGGGAGAGGGGTTTACAGGGGGCGCCCGCATCGAGATTTACAATATCCTTCTCGAATATATGTGGCCTAAATTCTAACCTGAACTCCGTCCACATTTTCCTCCAGGCTAATAGGCCCCAACTCCTCTTCCTGATCGAAACTCAAATCAGTGCCAAACAGCCACTAATCACCTTAATTTCCCGGGGTATGAGCTCCTTACTTCTTTTAGATTGCATGGAGGCGTGTGCGCGTACGTCCGTAGCAATCTACCCTGCACCAGATTCCCCAATTTAGAAGCTGGAAGAAAAGACATACTATGGATAAAACTCTCTCTCAGGGCTGCAACTAAATTTATCTGTTGCATTTACCGGTCACCTTCTGACAACAACTTTGTCCAGCTCTTTGACTACCTTTCTGAAAAAAACGACCATCTGATTTCTGAATATCCTTCCTCCGAGGCCACTATTCTTGGTGACTTCAATGTCCATAATAAGAAATGGCTAGGATCTTCAAAAACCGATCCACAAGGAAGAGCAGCGGAGGCCTTTGCAGTCAGCAATTCTTTAGCCAATATGGTTCAGCAACCTACTTACTTTCCTCGCATCCCAACACACAGCTCAAATCCCTTGGATCTCCTTCTTACTACAAATCCTGACTGCTATAAGATATCAGTCACCGCCCCCCTGGGTCACTCAGACCACGGCATGGTCACTGCTTCCTGCGCAATGCAACCCGAGGTCACACAGTTATCACACCCACGTATCGTTTGGCACTACAACTCCGCGAACTGGGACGAAATGCGAGATTACTTTTCCTCATTTCCATGGGCATCTGTCTGCTTCTCTCATCCTGACCCCTCTGATATCTCACAAAGCGTCACCGAAATTATCCAAGCTGGCATGGAATTATTTATTTCACGTACACAGAAAACCTCTGCAGCCACTAAAAGGCCCCGGTTCTCTAAATCCTGTGACAAGGCCAGACTTGAAAAGGTCAAAGCGCACAAAAGACTTCTACGCAATCCCAGTCAACAAAACCGTCAAGCATTTAACGACGCAAGAAACCGCTATATCCGCATTCTTTCTGAGACAAAAAACTCGTTTAATAACCACATCAAAAACAAAGTCCTCTTAAGCTCCAGCGGCAGCAAACCCTTCTGGCTAAATCTATTGGGAATAATTTCTGCAAGAGCACGTTCCTACCTCTTGTCTCAGGGGATGAAATTGTTTCTACCGCCCTGGGCAAGGCTGAACTTTTTGCCTCGTTGTTCGCCGGCAATTCTACTCTCAACCCACCTCCAAATGTTCAACCACCAACAGTCCCCAATGTCGCACATAAAATGACGGATATCATTTTCAAAACTAGAAAGGTACGAAAGATGCTCTTTTCTCTTAATACCAGGAAAGCCTCTGGCCTTGACGAGATCCCAGCAATTGTTCTCAAAAAATGCGCACCAGAACTTGCTCCTGTCCTGACTCGTCTGTTTCAAACATCTTACAATAGAGGCATATTCCCTAGTAACTGTAAAACTGCTCGAGTACAACCTGTCCCCAAGAAAGGATCGAAAGCGCTTCCTAGCAACTACAGGCCTATTTCTCTCCTTTCAGTCATCTCTAAAGTGATAGAAAAGTATATAAACACCGAATTTCTAAAATTTCTTGAAAAACACAGTCTAATCCACGACAGGCAGTATGGATTCCGTCAGCGCAGATCAACTGCCGACCTCCTTTCCTTTGTCACCTATTCTTGCAACAAGTCTATGGAACTACACGGTGAATCCCAGATTGTCGCTCTAGACATATCCAAAGCATTCGACCTGGTCTGGCACGCAGCGCTGCTTATTAAACTACCGGACTATGGCCTACCACCAAAACTCTGTACGTGGACAGCAAATTTCCTCTCCAACCGGAGCACTTCTGTTGTCGTGGATGGCCATTCCTCTAAACTGTATCCAATTAATGCAGGAGTTCATCAAGGTTCAGCTTTAGCCCCTACTTTGTTTCTTCTCCACATCAATGACCTCCTCTCTAGCACATCCAACCCAGTTCACAGTTACGCGGACGACAGCACCCTCCACTCCAATATACAATACTCTAAGTCTGTCTCTTTAGCCCAACTAGATGACGATCGCAGACTCATGGAGGGTTCTATCTCCGTGGATCTCCAAAAAATATTAGACTGGGGAAGTAGAAATCTTGTACAATTCAACCCCACCAAATCACAGTCTTGCTTTCTTTCTCATAAGAGATACACAAACCCTAGACCCATCACAATAAACAACCAAGTTATTCAAAGTAATGAGTCCTTTTCACTTGTTGGCATCTCTGTGGATCGAAATCTCAATTGGCACCAACATGTCACATCAATTGCAGAAGCGGCTGCTAAGAAATTAGGTTTCCTTTTCCGGGCTCGCAAATATTTTTCACCAGCTAATCTCTATACTTTATATACTCTACAAATAAGGCCAAACCTCGAATACTGCTCCCACATCTGGGGTGCCGCTGCTGCTTCTACACTCGCTATCCTGGACTCCATTCAGAAGAGAGCTATACGTCTCATCTGTGACCCTACACTTACCCAAAGACTGCCATTCCTTGCTCACCGACGTGCCGTTGGTGACCTCTCTCTCTCTTTTATAGATATCTGCATGGGCACTGCTCAGAGGAGCTTTCTTCCATAGTTCCTCCACCTGCTGCCCCCAACAGATCTACCAGGGGAACAGCGCGAATGCATCCTTTTACTCTCCAGGTCACCAGACATAGAACATCTTGTTATGCCCGCTCTTTTGTCCCGAGGACTTCCAAGTTGTGGAACTCCTTGCCGGCACATGTTTTTCCTTCTCCCCCGAACCTCCAAACCTTCAAGTCCAGAATTAACAAGTTGCCTCTTTCCTCCTTGTCGACACTCAAGGTACGATAGTATTTAGGCTGTAAGCCCACGTGGTGTGTTGTTGAAATTAAAATTAAAAAAAAAAAGCCATCTCGCTCTCCTAGTTAAATCTGACAACACCAATTACCTATTTGTCATTTGTTATTTTGCCAACTGTCAGCAGGGGGAGTCGAATTCGAAGTTACATTCTTCTTCTTCTTTGTTTAGAGACGTCATAAACAAAGAAGAAGAATATAACCTCGAAATCGACACGGCTGCCGCTGATACCCTAGAATAAGGTACTTATTGTTTGCTTTTAGTTTGTATTTACTCTCCATCTCGTATATGGAAAATTTGAGGTAAATGAAGCTACATAATATGCAGTAGTTTAAAGTATACCTATAAACAGATGTTCAGCGTAAATTATTGAAATTTTAATTTCAAAATTTTATATTGTTTATATCAGTGAATTTTTAGTGAAAAAAAAATCACTAATTGACAGGTATCGATGGTCAGATTTTCCAAAAAGTGTTTCAAGTGAGCGCGAATTAGGACCCCTAAAACCCATATCCCCGGTCAGTTTCATATATATATATATATATATATATATATATATATATATATATATATATATATATATATATATATATATATATATATATATATATATATCTATATGTAAATGTATCCAACCGATAACTGAAAAAATAATTAACCGATTTCGATGAAACTCGGCAAGTACCTTTCCTTTATTAATGGCTTGGACGAGTTCGTTAGCCAGGAAAATGCAACAAGGTTTTCCGGGAAAATTTTGAGTTTTCTTTCGAAATTTTTTTTTTCCGAAAATTACAATTTGATGGATATTTTTCCTTGCAAAAGACCTTCCTACGCACCAAAATTCAACTTTCTAAGTTTATAAGAAATTATTCAAATTTTGACTTTCTTGCAAAAAAAATATTTTAAAATTACAACGTTATTTCAATGAAATGCGTTGCCTTAGGAAAGTCCTTACTACATACCAAAATTCAACTTTTTAGGTTTATATAGAAAATTGAGTTATTCAAATTTGAAGCATTAAAAAAAAATCACTACCATAACGCACTCGCTGCGTCCCGAACTTATTATTTATTTTATTTTCAAAAAGTATGCATACAGCAATAGTAAATAAGTGTTGAAAAGAGTTTAGGTGCAGCAAATGCGTTATGGTCGCGAATTTTCGTAAAAATATTCCAAATGGTGATAATTCAATTTCCTATTAAACGAGAATCTTCAGTTTTGATACATATTAAAACCTATATAGAAGCAGCGTGGGTACTAAATTTAAAAAATAACCCAATCAGCTTCACAGGCAACGACATTTTTTTTAGAAAACTATTTTTGTTATTTTGTTTACAGAAACTGGTTCGATTGAAATGGCTAAAACGGATCACTCAAGCAACTAATAAGAAAAAATACCTGCTACGTTTATAATTTGGCAGGTACATTCGTTTTGTGAATAAAAATGAAATTTTCTGTAAATTTGCAGATTAGCACACGGGGATTTTTTTAGGAAAAAAATTAAAAACATGCTTAGATCTCCTTTTGGATGCACAAACCACAAGAAATATTTCTTGCAAACATGCCCCAAGAATGTTACGGGACCAGGAGTGAATAGGGGTGTTGGGCGGGGAAGAAGATAAAAAGGAAACATAAGCGCAAAGTGCCAAAAACAGCTTAGTTGGACCTCTATAAGCTGCATTTATGCCATTTTGCAGCTACAGCTCCTTAAAATTCTGTGTATCCCGCCCAGAACTCAGTAGCGGCTCGTGCCTTAATGCATTGGGGGTGCGCAAGAAAAAAAAAGTTCGGGACGCAGCAAGTGCGTTATGGTAGTAAATTTTTATTAAATGCTTCAAATTTGAATAACTCAAGTTTCTACGAACCTAGAAAGTTTAATTTTGGTATATATCAGCGTCTTATCCAGGGTAATATATCCACCAAATATCATTAAAATAACTTTGTAATTTTCGGAGAAAAAAATTTGTTTCGAAAGAAAACATAAAATTTGAATAACCTAATTTTCTAAAAATGTAGAAAGTTGAATTTTAGTGTGTAGTAAGGTATTTTACAAGGCAACATATCCACAAAATTTCATTAAAATAACTTTGTAATTATCGGAGAAAAATATATTTTTTTAAACAAAACTCATAATTTTCCCGGAAAACGATATCCGATTTTACTGACTTTTGAGTTATCGGTTGGATATATATATATATATATATATATATATATATATATATATATATATATATATATATATATATATATATATATATATATATATATATTCCGTCGCCAAACCTCCTTGACCTCGAAATGAAGGCCATGATGGTCTTCCATTGGACGGTACTTAACTAGCTCCTCTGCAGAGTCCGCGAATCGAACAATTCTGTTCGAAGACTCCCAAAAGCCTCGCATTCATACAGGTAGTAGTAAGACGTATCTTCGTTCTCGCCGCATTCCTGACAAATGGGATCCCTCTCGATACTTATTAATGTGAGATGACTTTTAAGAGCGCAGTGACCTGTCAGTACCCCAAGGATGCGGCGAAGCGCAGTTCGACCCCTACCGAGTAGCCAGGCAGTTGTGTATTTGTCCTGCCCCTCCACGAAGTCCCTAAGGTGACAGAGACCGTCTTCCTACTTATGCCTATCACAGGCTTCGACCCACAGAACATTTGTAGTCTCAATTACTGAAAATTAACATTATATAATCTGTATATTATATCAGAGGTTGTTGATTTGGCCAGCGTTATGATTGATTTTAGCAAATTTATTTATATACTTTTTAAACCAATTTAAAATAAACGTTAAACAGCGAAGGTACTGAAATACATCCCTAGTTCACTCAACTATTTTTGCCTTTAAAATATCATCTTTTACCATAATTCTCTTATGTTTCAGGTGTAGTAAATAGTGCAGAATCAGCAAGAAAGCACCAAGCCTCAGAACAAAACCGCAGAAAGAACGCTAAGCCGGACAGAGAGACGAATGAAGATGCAGACACCACAGACCAATGCCCAGAGCCTGATGGTTTCTTTGCTGATGCCGAACAATGTGATAAATACTACGACTGTAGAGATGGTGCGATCACAGAGAAACTCTGTCCTGATGGTATGGTGTTCAATGATTTCAGCCCCGATCAGGAAAAGTGCGATTTACCTTTCAACATTGACTGTTCTTCCAGACCTAAAAAGCGTAAGTATCAGCAGCTATCACACCAGCTTTCTGCTACTGAAATTTTGAGGAAAAGTCACACATGCTATTTGAGCATTTCTAAAGCGTTTCTGCTCAATATTCTGCATTAAATTGTGCAAAGACCATTAGAACACTAACACATCTCCATAGTGGAACAAAACTCATGTTGGGCGGGCTACTGTTTTTTACAGTACTCGAGTTTGATACGTCGGTGATAGTGTCGATCGGTGTGTTCGATTTCTATCCGTTGTCTTTTTTATGTAACCTTCGCCCCACAGAAGCTACCTAGAGCTTAATTTCAAATATGTGTTGTTATAGGTGTCCCAGAATATGTTGGGAATCTTTCGGATTCAGGGAGATCAGATAAAAGTTCATCTAATGTTTTATCCTACGGGGCTCACTTGTGGAAATATAGGCTCCTAAAATTGTACACTGGAAAATAGTATTTTATTGGTAACATTTAAAATGATTTACACAGTTTAATGAAATTTTAATATGACGTATACTAAGGTAATGATAATGAAAAATCATATAATTCAAGTCGCAGTTGACAGATGATATGTTCTTGTTTTTAACAGCTTTGATATTTTAACGCAAAAAAGGTACTTTATATTAGTTTTTATAATAATAAACCGTGTTCGAGGTCAGTTGGGGTAGTTGTATACATTTTGTATA
Organism: Tillus elongatus; assembly: GCA_964006375.1. Lineage (NCBI taxonomy): Eukaryota > Metazoa > Arthropoda > Insecta > Coleoptera > Cleridae > Tillus > Tillus elongatus. The sequence goes on from OZ023262.1 coordinate 301,611,850, forward strand.
ATGAGAATGTCAACAAAAAATTGTTCATTCCTCTTGTGAATAATCGCTGTGTACCCTTGTTAGGTACACTGATCGTTTTAAATATATATATATATATATATATATATATATATATATATATATATATATATATATATATATATATATATATATATATATATATATTTGGTTAAATTTACATATTTGGAATTTGAAAGGTTGTGAACTACTATAGTAGGATTGGCATTATGTGTGTGTTGTGTGAGATTTTGTTGTCTAGAATATGCTGTAATTTTCTTTTTTGTACGTCCGTCTTTTGCTGTGTAACATGTTCTGCTTTACTATGTGGTAGTCTACAGTGTCCCAAAGTGTAGGGTGTATTTTGAATGTGTGTATTTTTATGTACGTGTCGTAAAGCAGTGTGTTGATAGTGTTAAGGTGTCGTCTTGTCTCGTGAATGGAATTTCTAAGGAGAACAAAGCCTGTTCGTTTTAAAATATTGGAGTCGTTATGTGATTTGGTGTGGTGCTTAAGTTGAAAAGATTTTGGGACCACGTGATGATCACGGTAGGCTTTTAGAATGGTGAGGTTACAAAGGAGACGGGATTTGCGGATAAGTTTGATGAAAATTTGGGTATAAGATAAAAGTTCCTCCCCATAGAGGCGAATTAAATGTTCAGAAAAATTTCCACGGTCTTTAATGTGAGACATAATTGGTTCTCGGGTTGAACCGCGTCCAGAATTTATGAAAACTCGACGCTTCGGCTCCTGTTTTGGAGCCATTTTCAAGAGGTAAAGGAAATATGTAAAGACACTCTAAGGCCTCAATCTGCCTACTCCTTAGAGTAGTGGACCCAGGTGGGTAAAGGAAATATGTAAGGAAATAAGTGTTAGGTGTGCAGTGTTCTACAAGAGCTAATGTATGTTGGGAAATTTTGTGTTTATTTTTGAGAATGTCAAGGGTTTCAGATAGAGGTATATTGGTGAATAAGGAAACTATATCAAAGCTAACTAGGATGTCGTTTTGATAATCGAGCTACAACAACCCAACCCACCTTTTCCACTGCTCTAAGGAGTAGGCAGATTGAGGCCTTAGAGTGTCCTTACATATTTCCTTTACTCATCTTTGTCCACCACTCTGAGGAGTAGGCAGATTGAGGCCTTAGAGTGTCCTTACATATTTCCTTTACCCATCTTTGTCCACCACTCTGAGGAGTAGGCAGATTGAGGCCTTAGATTGGCCGTACATATTTCCTTTACCCACCTTTGTCCACCACTCTAAGGAGTAGGCAGATTGAAGCCTAAGAGTGTCCTTACATATTTCTTTTACCCACCTTTGTCCAGCACTCTAAGGAGTAGGCAGATTGAGGCCTTAGAGTGTCCTTACATATTTCCTTTACCCACCTTTGTCCACCACTCTAAGGAGTAGGCAGATTGAGGCCTTAGAGTGTCCTTACATATTTCCTTTACCCACCTTTGTCCAGCACTCTAAGGAGTAGGCAGATTGAGGCCTTAGAGTGTCCTTACATATTTCCTTTACCCACCTTTGTCCACCACTCTAAGGAGTAGGCAGATTGAAGCCTTAGAGTGTCCTTACATATTTCCTTTACCCACATTTGTCCACCACTCTGAGGAGTAGGCATTGAGGCCTTAGATTGTCCGTACATATTTCCTTTACCCACCTTTGTCCACCACTCTAAGGAGTAGGCAGATTGAAGCCTTAGTGTGTCCTTACTTATTTCCTTTACCTCTTGAAAATGGATCCAAAACAGGAGCCGAAACGTCGATTTTTCATAAATTCTGGACGCGGTTTAACCCGAGAAGCAATTATGTCTCATATATATATATATATATATATATATATATATATATATATATATATATATATATATATATATATATATATATATATATATATATATATATATATATATATATATATATATATATTGTCACATCCGAAAACAGCGGACACTCTGGAATTATATTTCTCGAAGCAACCAGAAATCATAGGTATACAACAATGCAGAAACATCTAGCATCTCTATGGACAATGTAAATAGGCGAGCCGCAGATAGACTGTATAATTAGTTGATGTTGGTGTAGAAGTAGAATAAGCGATCACAGAAGACGTATCGTGAAATATAGTTCTATGGACATTTGTTAATAGAGAAATATTTTAGTTGGTGGGCTCATTATCGGAAAGTAGTTGGTTATAATAAGTTAGTAGTTTGAAAAGCTGTAAGCTATTGGTTAGTCAACAAATCTAGAACATCGAAGAACGTAACAATATATATATATATATATATATATATATATATATATATATATATATATATATATATATATATATATATATATATATATATATATTAAAGGGTGTTCCAGGAGTTGTGTGCACAAATTCACCCACTAATAGAACATTGAAAAATAAGTGGGGTTTTGTTGATAAACATGTGTCCTCAGATGCTTTTAAGGGTTGTTTTCCACGGGTGGGGGTACTTTTCACCCCCATCCCTTAGACGAGTCAATGAAGCGAGAAACTAACCGGCCAGGCACATTTCTAGTGAAATATTACAAAAATAATGTTTATATGTCTGTTGACGATTTCTTTCCGATTTTCAACTAAAACTAATTTTAAATGAGATATGTCACAATAGGGGGTCTTGTAGCCAAAATATTCAAAATCAAATAACTCACAAACGGTGCATTTTATTATCATTTACTAAATATACCTTTTTTATTCAGTTTTCTAAATAGAATTCAATGCTTGTGACCAAAGTTCCAAATATATACCCCCAAAAAAGTTGAGGGTGAAAAAACCGCCCCACCATCTAGAAAACAACATTTAACATTAAAATATTTTTTATTTTGCTTATTTTGGACGTGTATTTTGGTTACTTAACTCAACTAGCGATGTTTTATCAAAATCGAATGAGGCATTTGGAAGTTATGCCCAAAAAATATTTACAAGCAACCCCTTTGAGGGGTTGTATCTCCGTAATGAAGCATCGGAGGACACATGTTTATCAACAAAACCACACTTATTTTTCGATGTTTTATCAGTGGGTGAATTTGTGCACACAACTCCTGGAGCACCTGTGTATATATATATATATATATATATATATATATATATATATATATATATATCTGTGTGTACGTGTGTTCTAGGGCGCCTAGTTCGCGCTCATTTGAAAAAAAAAATTTCTACGAAAATTCACTAAAAGGGAGGTGCCGAAATACACATGTTTCGGATGTGTTCAACATACAAGAGCTAACAGAAAAAAAAACATGCAAAATAGTTACTATTAGAATTCTTACCACTATACCGTAATCATCAAAGTTATATAATATTATACGGACATCTCAAGCACATTCTGAGCGGATATTCTGAATAATGATGTATTCAAATATTCTCAGTATACTGATAAGAATTTTTTCTTGTGGTGTGATTGAATGGATGTGCCCAGGACATTCAAGACGGCACTTTGAAATTCCATAAATACTATTAGAACATAATGAAACAAATATTCTGGAATAAGAACGTTTTCAAATTGTGAGAATATTCTGAGAATATATTGTGCTGTATGAATATGTTCTGTATATTTATTTAGTATCATTTTGCAGAAACTCCACAACCAAGTGAGCACTGTCCGAGGAAAAACGGTTATTTTGGACATGAGAAAGCCAATATCTGTGATAAGTTCTATTACTGCGTCGATGGTAAATTCAACATGATCACGTGCCCCAGTGGACTGGTTTACAACGAGAAGGCTGGAATATGTTCATGGCCTGATGAGGCTAAGAAGAAGGGTTGCTCCTCTGAAGGTAACTTACATTATTATCTCTATATTTTTTTGTACTAATTAATAATTATGTACGTTTTAGTTCCTTATTCTACCATGATAGGTATAGAGGTGATTTTTTATGGTCATGCATTAATTTTAACTGTGTATAGAGGTTACTAAAATAGCTTTAATTATTTTTTTTTATTCGCATTAAAAAAAGTTTGGACGCACTAACTGCCTTATGACAGCAAATTTATAATTATAAATTGAAACTGCCCTCGGCTGTTCAGGATCATCTGAAGAAACTTTTCGAAAGTCTCAAAGTAGTGATCTCGTCTCAAGCGACTTTTTTCTATTCAAATTCGTCAATAAAAGTGTTTTATACGAAAATTTGAAAAAAATTCCACAAGATGCGCTAAAAAGTTGTTTACAAAAATCCAAATTTTTTAAAAATAAAATTTACTAAGAAATATTATTTCTATAGAAATTGCTTGAAAAATGTTACGTAAAAAAGTCGATAAGATATCTTCTACGGAAATTTTGCAAAATAATTGTTTTGCACAAAAATTCATCACACTTCATTTACAGATTTTGTTAAAACATATTCGATCAAACCTTCCTTCGCCGAATACTTTTTCACTCAAAAATTTTAAACAATTTTTTTTCAGAAAATGTTGTTAAGAAAATTCGATATTTCAAGAACATTTTGTACATGAAATTCGGTAATAATTTAAATAAAAAAGTTACACAATTTGATCTAAATACAGACGTGGTAAATAGCGAAACCCGTTGCAGAGAATAAAACAAGTTCATGTGAAGTAACAGAAAAAGGCTCTACGGCTGTGTTAAGTATTGAACGGTTTTACCAAGTAAGCTTAAAATTGAAGTAAAGGTCTTAAGCTCTTCATAAGTGAATTTTTTCATTTATTGGAATTACATTAGGATTCGAACCGGTATTAGAAGACTTTGCTGATATAGTAGTCTCTTTACAATTATAACACGGAGAATATGCCAAGCAAAATATAATGATAGGTTTATATCCCGAGCATACTCACATTATACGTTCGTATGTGAATTTTCAATGCATTTTTTTGCAAAATTTTTTTTTCAAATGAAAAAGAGTTACAGTGGAAACATAAATCTAGCTCCTTGTTAAAGACATTTAATGCAATATGTACTAATTATAAACCACATCAATTCTATAATATTTGCTCAAAAAACACCAATTTTGACGTTTCAAATCGTCACTTTGACATTTTCAGAAGAAAAACTATACAATCCTTAAAGTAAATTTTGAGATGTACGACACTTACAACGACAGCGGGGGAAATCGACGAAAACGGCGCTCCACGCTGTGACGCGAAAGGTAGAAAGGTCGCTGCACTATGGGGAAAACACATTAGCTGTGTTTTTTGGTGTTGAGGGGGCCTTTTATAAAGCATGGGTGGACGAGCAGCACTCCTCCGGGTCGGGAATATACATCGATAGCCTGGGGGTGCGCGAGAGCTATGCTCTGGGCGCATATACCACGACACTCGAAACGGAGGTGTACGCTATTCTATCGACAGGAGGATGTGAAGATGACCCCTGGGAAATGTGTATACATTTGCTAAGATAGTCAAATGGTCCTACGGACAGTCTGCGCATCCAGAATCAGGTCAATGTTGGTTTAGAAGTGCGCTGACGCTCTTGTGGGAAGGTGCAGGATAGCGAAGGTACAACTTATGTGGGTTCCAGGACAATGTGGCGTGACGGGGATTGAAGTGGGGAATGACCTCGCAAGGTTTGGTTCCCGGCGGACGTTCTGTGTCCCGGAGCCTGCTATAGCCATAAGTAGGAAGGTGGTATCCGACTACTTAGAAGAATGGACTGAGGAGGCCATGGAGAAGCACTAGAGGTCGGCCAGTGGGTGTAGGCAGGCGAGAGAATTCGTGGAGAGGCCGGATAGAAACAAGACTATCTGGCTTCTTGGTAGGAGTCGTTCTGCGCTTCGCCGCCTCATTGGGTGCTAATAGGGGACTGTACTCCCAGACCTTACATTGGTAGGTGTCGAGAGGTATCCCATTTGGCAGGAATGCGGCGAGATTGAATAAACGTCTTATGTGTGAATGCGAGGCTTTTGGGAGTCTTCGAACAGAATTGTTTGATTAGAAGACTCTGCAGAGAAGTCAGGTAAGTTCCGTCCAATGGAAGACCGTCAGGGATTGGCGGGGAGCGTGGGACGGGGGCAGGTGTTTATTCGGAAGGACCGAGGGTAAGTCAGAGTATTTCCCTCGGAACACATGCAACAGTGTTTCAGGCCGAAATATATGACATCCTGCACTGTGTGCGGGAGAAAAAGAGGAGGGGCTGCACCAACAAGCGGATCCTCATAGCCACAGACAGCCAGGCAGCCCTTAAGGCCCAAAGTAGCCCACGGGTAATCTCTCTGGTGAGTGAGTGCCGAGACGAGATGAGCGACCTGGCTGGGCAGAATGAGGTCACCCTCATCTGGGTGCCGGGTCACTCGGTGGTCAAAGGCAATGAAGAAGCTGGCAGTCTCGCAAAGAGGGGGTCAACAGAACCATTTATAGGACCAGAACCGATTCTGGGCGTGACAAAGAGCACGGCCAGGGGAGCCATTAAGTCCTGGTTCAGAAGAGAACACAAGGTGTTCTGGGCAGACTGTCCAGGGCTCAGACATTGGAAGCGAGTAATTGACAAACCCAGTTCAGCGAGAGCTGTAGCGCTGCTAAATCTTAGCAGAGGACAGCTCAGAAACATAACAGGTCTCTTGACGGGACACATGGCCGTCAAGAAACACCTGTATAAAATGGGGCGGTTCGAGGGGGACCTCACATGCAGACTCTGCGGCGAGGGGAAGGGAATCAGCCCAGCACATATTGTGCTGGTGTAAAGCTCTGGACCGCAAAAGGCAACTGATTTACGGTCTATACCGGAGACAGAGCAATATAAAACTTCACCCTACCAATCGCTGTGCATACTAGTTCAAGGCACAGTGATTTTGGAATGGGTGGAGTAAAAAAAAGACTAAGGGTAGGCTGCAGTGCTTTCGGGGCGGCAAAGTCGCGGACGAACCCTGAGGGACCGTCATGGTCTTTCTTTTCAGATCGACGAGGTTTAATGACGAAACCGGGGAGGGGTGGGGAATGGTTGCTGGGTAGCTGGGGTTGGCAAAATGGGACCGATGTGGTCTACTGGTCTGGCGCTAGCCTCCCCGCCATTGCTACTATTCTTACTACGGTTGCTACAGCGGCGTAAAAAGTCTCCAAATATTAAAAAACTTGATTCTGAAACGAACTTTTTTGTATGTCGCTCGGTCGGTCTGTCGGCCTGTACGTCTGTCTGTTAGTAGGCCCAATAGCTTTCGAACGAATTGAGATATCATCTTAAAATTTGGTATACAGTTATAACCCGACAAAGGAACGCTTCGAATTGTTTTTGGGTGACATCGCTTCAGAGGGAGTGACCATTCATAGTCATCTGCATGTCAAACGTTCATCTACAAAAAGCTGCCACAATTACTCTGAGAGTTGGTGTTACAGATAAAAAATGTCAAGCGCAAGGACCCAGAATTTTTCGCTGGCTATCTGAAGGTTACCTTGTATTCGACTTACATGGTGACATTCAAGGTTATAGCAACGCCAACCTAATATTTTTGAATGGCATCACAAATCGAAAGAGCAACAAATTTCACCTTTAGAGATGACCTCGAACAGTAACCTTTTTCGATCATCTAAAGGTTAAACGCTCGTGTAAGATTGTGCTGTTTTATTCATGTTTCATACATAGTCAGAACGGTTTGGTTTCCTTTTAGGTGAAACTTCTGCTAATAAACTCCAACTACGAACTACCTCATGATAGTCTGATTAATTTGTGAGTAAGATCGCTTCAGAAAAAAGGGAAGAAATAGTGGGTTTATTGGGGAAACTGACACTTTACTATTAAAAATCGAGTGATATATCGTTTCAGAAGTTTATGGGCGCAGGAATACGAATATTTTCTTTGTGGTCAAGTTACGGACTCTAAATTCATTTCATGAGAATGCCTTTCTGCGGCGAGTAAATTATCACAGCTATGTGGAAGTTATGAGTCAATTTGCAGCGCTATTTTCTTTGGACACACAAAAATTGCGGGTTTTTATTTGTAAATATGTCAAACCAAATCGACACTTTAGTATCATTTTAATCAATAAATTTACTGTTTTTAAAATGCTAACGACAGAACAAAAAGTTTTTATTGTGCGATGCTGTGGTTTGGAAGAAGGATATTCGTATGGTGTAGTAACAAGAAAATTGTACGACAAATAGCCTAATGCATCTGCGTCAACCAACTGTTTGAAAATTTAGGAGAACTGACCGTGTTTTTTTATGAAAAGGAAAAAATCGACCGAAGTGATAGGATTTTCTTTAAATATCAATAACTCAGATTTTCTTAAACTAACAAGCGGTAAATACACAATGCTACGTTCGGACTTTTTTATCTTTTCTTGCATTTTACGGGTGGTATCTCTTTTACTTTTGCTTAATTTAAAAAAAGTATTTGAAAAAAATTTCTGTTTAAGTGAGTCTGTAACATGTCGCGTTTATTTCATAAGCGTGACATGTCACACACGTCAACGCCGTTCACTTTTAAGCTTCTGAATCAACCCCTTTTGTGACGTCAGCGTCCAAGTCCTTTCAGTGACGTCAAACTCGGCGGTCGGCCTCTACCGCACCCGACTCATAGAAATGCGCCTCTGTACGAGCTAGTTTTATGACATATTTGCGATAAGAGGATCGTTAAGGAGTCTCCTTCAGCACCATCGCCAAGGAGGACCCATTCAACCCGAAGCTGAAAGTTAAGTACACTGTTTATCTGTGGCTTTCTTTTTATTTTGTAGAGTGTGCTCCACAATTCGTTTTACAATGTCACAAGTAATTAAATCAAATATTTTTTCTTTCATCTAATTTATTAAATTTAATCCACTGCATTATATAGAGTCAATAATTTTTTAAATAAACTAATTTTATTCATAATGCCTGATTTCATTTGTACTCTTAAAACCTACCAACTGCAAGTGCCTGAACTCAAGCCCTGAGATAATTTCTATTATATATCATAATACATTTATTTTATATTATTTTAGTGTTCAATAAAGACAGAATTTTTTTACGTTATAAGTCTATAGTATTTATACACAATCAGACAGGTAAGCTGACAACCGTCTTAAATGTGGTCATTTATGTCGCCTAGACAAAAACGAAGAATGCTGAGTCAATTGATATTTGAGTGTATAAACGACATTATACTTATTCAATAAACTCTTAATTATTCGAGTTAATGGGGAAATCAGCAACACAAATAATTGGAAAACACATATAATACGAACATAATAAAATGTGCACATATATATATATATATATATATATATATATATATATATATATATATATATATATATATATATATATATATATATATATATATATATATATATACGTATACATATATCAACACATCCATACATACACACCAAAAGAATAGAGGTTCAATGAAAAAATTACGATCAATAATGATGATTTCAAGTTTTTGTTTCATGGTTAAAACGTGTTTTTCCATTTCGGTAATACGCTGTATGTATACCGAATTTAATAGAAAATAAACCGTGAACACATAAAATCGCTTTGCAATTTAAAATCAACTGACAAATTAAGTAATTTCGGTAGCCTTCATAAATTGAAAAGAAAGTGTTTTCAGAATGTTTAACAGCCGTGTCTGTCTCAAGAAAAGTTTATTTTGTTCCTTTCTGCCCTGCTGACCATGCAATCACGAATGTAAAAGTGTAAAAAGATAAGGCCAATGAAAATTTATGACCTTAACATAAACATTTAGGAATATAAATCTTTCTCGGCGTTCCTATTGTAGTGACAGTGACGTTCGGAGATAAAAATAGAAATTCACAACAAAATAAGCAATCGGTGACAGTTTATTCTGCTTATACATATACTACTACACTACCTACAAGTTCTAAGGAATTTTACAGTTTTATTTTTATTTTCCCCATAATTTTTGCAACGTAGTAATTATAATAGAAAGACTCGTACTTAGTTGGTCGTTGGTTTTTATTACGGATATTTATTATATTTGTGCGAGAGAAAACGGAAGAAAATTGAAATTTTCATCTATTCCTGAGTTTAAATTTTGATGAATTTCTCACCACAGATAATCCGCAAATCGGATAATCCGCACACAAATAATCGAGAGTTTACTGTATTTTTATCTGTGAGGTTTACGTTAACGTCAACTAGACAGCCAGTTGACACTAGCCTGTCTCTGTCTTAGCAATTTAATCATTGAATCGCTACCACTATTTTCCGTAAGCAGACTACACTCACATACATGATGCTGTACATTGAGTTTTCATTCGAAAAAAATTTTTACCTCAAAAAATAAAAAAGCTATGATAACCAAATTTTTGTAGGTAGGCCTACGATATAAAAATTAAACTATACACCAAAATTTAGATTTATATGTTACAAGAAAAAAAAGTTATAATAAAATATTTTGTGCCAGAACATTTATATGAAAATTCACTACCATAACGCACTTGCTGCGTCCAGGCTTTTTAATTCCACACATTGTCTATATACACAGTTAACATTGATGCATCAACTTAAAGATCACCTGTATATTGCGTCAAAGCAAGTTTACTTAGAGAAATGTTATATAGCACCGAAATAAATTAACGGTTATTAACTCTTATAAATCTAATACTTTTTACTTTCTATTTAACAGAAGTGTTTGCGTTCGATTGTCCCAAAGTAAATGAGAGTTACGCAGCCACTCATCCCAGATATTCAGATCCAGAAGATTGTCAGTATTTCTATGTTTGCATCAACGGAGATATACCACGAAGAAACGGTTGCAAAATAGGTCAAGCCTTTGACGATGAAACTAAGAGGTGTGATTGGGCAAGAAAAATCCCAGAATGGTAAGTACTAACCACCAATACTAAAAATCTTCGTTTTCTAACTTATCTCTAATATATCTAACTTGCGTTGCAGATTAACTCAACAAATAAGTGTTTTGCTAAACCTACTTACTTTCCTCAACTCCCAACACACAGCTCAAATCCTTTGGATCTCCTTCTAACTACAAAACCTGAATGCTATAAGACATCAGTCACCGCCCCCCTTGGTCGCCCAGACCACGGCATGGTTACTGCTTCCTGCGCAATGCAACCCAAGGTCACACACTCATCACACCCACGTATCGTTTGGCACTACAACTCCGCGAACTGGGACGAAATGCGGGATTACTTTTCCTCATTTCCATAGGCGTCTGTCTGCTTCTCTCATCCTGACCCCTCTGATATCTCACAAAACGGCACCGAAATCATCCAAGCTGGCATGGAATTATTTATTCCACGTACACAGAAAACCTCTTCAGCCACTCAAAAGCCCTGGTTTTCTAAATCCTGTGACAAGGCCAGACTTGAAAAGGTCAAAGCGCACAAAAAGCTTCTACACAATCCCAGTCCAGAAAACCGTCAAGCATTTAACGACGCAAGAAACCGCTATGTCCGCATTCTTTTTGAGGAAAAAAACTCGTTTAAGAACCACATCAAAAACAAAGTCCTCTTAAGCTCCAGCGGCAGCAAACCCTTCTGGACTCTTGCTAAATCTATTGGGAATAATTTCTGTAAGAGCACGTTCCCACCTCTTGTTTCAGGGGATGAAATTGTTTCTATCGCACTGGGCAAGGCTGAACTTTTTGCCTCGTTGTTCACCGGCAATTCTACTCTCAACCCACCTCCAAATGTCCAACCACCAACTAAAAAGGTACGAAAGATGCTCTCTTCTCTTTATACCAGGAAAGCCCCTGGCCTTGATTAGATCCCAGCAATTGATCTCAAAAAATGCGCACCAGAACTTGCTCCTGTCCTGACTCGTCTGTTTCAGACATCTTACAATAGAGGCATATTCCCTAGTAACTGGAAAACTGCTCGAGTACAACCCGTCCCCAAGAAAGGATCCAACGCGCTTCCTAGCAACTACACAACTACAGGCCTATTTCTCTCCTTTCAGTCATCTCTAAAGTGATAGAAAAGTATATAAACACCGAATTACTAGAATTTTTGGAAAAACTCTAATCCACGACAGGCAGTATGGCTTCCGTCAGCGCAGATCAACTGCCGACCTCCTTTCCTTTGTTACATATTCTTGGAATAAGTCTATGGAACTACACGGTGAATCCCAGATTGTTGCTCTAGACATATCCAAAGCATTCGACCAGGTCTGGCACGCAGCTCTGCTTAATAAACTTCTGGCCTATGGCCTACCACAAAAATTATGTACCTGGACAGCAAATTTCCTCTCCAACCGGAGCGTTTCTGTTGTCGTGGATGGCAATTCCTCTAAACTGTATCCAATTATTGCAGGAATCCCTCAGGTTCAGCTTTAGTCCCTACTTTGTTTCTTCTCCACATCAATGACCTCCTCTCTAGCACATCCAACCCAGTTCACAGTTACGCGGATGAAAGCACCCTCCACTCAAATATACACTCTTCTAAGCCTGTCTCTTTAGCCCAATTAGATGGGGATCTCCAAAAAATATTAGATTGGGGAAGTAGAAATCTTGTACAATTCAACTCCACCAAATCTCAGTCTTGCTTTCTCATAAGAGATCCTAGACCCATCACAATGAACAACCAAGTAAATCAAAGTAATGAGTCCTTTTCACTTTTTGGCATTTCTGTGGATTAAAATCTCAATTGGCACCAACATGTCACATCAATTGCAAAAGCGGCTGCTAAGAAATTAGGTTTCCTCTTTCGGTATCGCAAATACTTTTCACCAGCTAATCTCTATACCTTATATATGTCACAAATAAGACCAAACCTCGAATACTGCTCCCACATCTGAGGTGCCACAGCCGCTTCTACACTTGCTATCCTGGACTTCATTCAGAAGAGAGCTATACGTCTCATCGGTGACCGAACCCTCGCCCAAAGGCCATCCCTTGCCCACTGACGTGCCGTTGGTGACCTCTCTTTCTTTTATAGATATCTGCACGGGCACTGCTCAGAGGAGCTTTCTTCCATAGTTCCTTCACCTGCTGCCCCCAACAGATCTACCAGGGTAACAGAGCGAATGCACCCTTTTACTGTCCAGGTCACCAGACATAGAACATCTTGTTATGCTCGCTCTTTTGTCCCGAGGACTTCCAAGTTGTGGAATTCTTTGTCGGCACATGTTTTCCCGTCTCCTCCGAACCTCTAAACCTTCAAGTCCAGAATTAACAAGCTGCCTCTTTCCTCCTTGTCGACACCCACAGTACGATAGTATTTAGGCTGTGAGCCCTCTTGGTGTGTTGTTGAAATAAAAAATAAAAAAAATAAAAAAATTATAAACAGAAATATGAGCTCTTCCAAAATAAATTAAATAATCTTATATACAGAGTGGCGCAGTGAAAACGAAACGCACCCGATTTTTCATATATCCTGTTACTTAAAAACAAAATTTCTTGCACATGTCAATTCATATCTCAAGGGGAAAACGTTTTGCCGATATATTTCAACCCTATCAGTTATCATCCCTCTATCGGGGGTGACTATCACCTAGGGTTGCCAACCGTCCCGCGAGTGGCGGGACGTCCCGATTCTAGAGCCTCTAAGGATGTGTTCCGCGAAATATAGGTATGTTCGGGACGCCAATTGTCCCGTTTTTTGGTACGGCTAATCTTGCGAGTGGAAGTAAACGTGCACGCAAGTTTTGCTTTAATCGAATTAGAGTGATGAGGTGCCGGGTGAAGAGGTTGCGTCTAACGTCACAGTTTAAGAATCATTCGTTGGCTACCGAGTATAAATCTTACACGTATTTCCCGCTTTAAAAGCATATTTTTAACAGTAGCGGCTCGTGCCTTAATGCATTAGGGGTGCGCAAGAAAAAAAGTTCGGGACGCAGCAAGTGCGTTATGGTAGTAAATTTTTATTAAATGCTTCAAATTTGAATAACTCAAGTTTCTATGAACTTAGAAAGTTGAATTTTGATGTATAGTAGGGTCTTACCCAGTGCAACATATCCACCAAACTTCATCAAAATAACTTGGCAATTTTCGGAGAATTTTTTTTTTCAAAAGAAAACTCAAAATTAGAATAACTCAATTTTCTAAATATGTAAAACTCGGCGCCTAGATGTCGGATTCAAGTAAAGCGTTGCACGAATTTACCAATAAATTACGTCCCTTGGCACAATGTTGAATGAAAATGCCTTAAATATAACCTAAACGCGTTGGTCGAAATGCCTTGCTGGGCCTATTATCGACATCCATATTACTTTCAGTTTATTCCCCACATTGGTAATATACACTTAAATTTTACTTGAAAATGACCTGTGGTATTTGGTGGCCGACCTATTGTTAGAGCGATTTTACGTCAATTTGACTTTGAATGTTGCTTGGGATATCTATTTCAATGACAATCATTTACTACTTAACCTCAAAATGGAACTGTCAAATCATAATAAATAAACAAAACATGTTCTTATTTGTTAGTTTACAATTTCAAAAGCAATATAAAATCATTTACCTAACATCAAAACAACTGTCAAACCATAATAAATAAACAAAACATACTATCCTATTTGGTTTTTACTTCAAGTAGCTGATATAAAACTTCCTTATTTGCGTCTACAAATACGCGCATCTGAATATGCCCGAAGCCGGTCATTAGGGTGGGATCGCCACATATCGGGTATGAACGTTATCGTTACATTATGATGTATGCCTGTGGTAAATGTATCAATCTACGCGTGGCAGGTGACTACTCTGTCTTTGTCTGGCATCATACTTTAACCACTTATGTTGTTTCAATTCACGTCTTTCCGATTTTGTTTAATTTCGGAAAAACTCAAAATTTTGTGAACCAAATTACTTAAAATTCACAACAGAGATTTATTCACTTAATTTATAGCTATATGTATTGTCCCATTCCAGATACTTTAATACTTTAAAAAATCCAGCGTATTCAAAAGTTTTTTGTATATTTTTTGGGGAAAACTATGTCCGTTGTAGCTGATTGACGAACTCGTCCGCCATTGTAACGAAATGAAGGCTTATGCCAAGTTTCGTTCAAATCAGTTGAGTATTTTTTGATTTATCACTCGGATACCTATAACATACACACACACAGATATATATATATATATATATATATATATATATATATATATATATATATATATATATATATATATATATACTCTATTTGCTTGCTGTACTCTTTGCGATTCTTTATTGGTTTACGTGGACTGCAGTTTTGAACCGTCCCGGTTCACCATCAGCACTCTACTCACAGTAGCGTGCTGATGATGAACCGGGACGGTTCGAACCTGCAGTCCACGTAAACCAATAAAGAACCACAAAGAGTACAGCAAGCAAATGGAGTGTATATTTAAAAGTGATTACAGTGTAGTGCAACATTCCAAAATATATATATATATATATATATATATATATATATATATATATATATATATATATATATATATATATATATATATAAACATATAAAAATTCAAACAGACCCTGGGTATGGGAATTAATGAAAAGTCACTAATATATAATAATACAGGACTTGTTTAAAGCAGTTTTGAACGCTGCGAATGCTTTCTGCTGAAATTTGTTGACATTTATATATGTTTATATATATATATATATATATATATATATATATATATATATATATATATATATATATATATATATATATATATATATAGACATATAAAAATAACAGACCTTGGGTATGGGAATTAATGAAAAGTCACTAATATATAATAATACAGGACTTGTTTAAAGCAGTTTTGAACGCTGCAAATCCTTTTTGCTGAAATTTGTTGACATTTGGCGATGATGCGTTGGCGTATACCACTACTCATTCTGCCAGGGTGGTGTAAATCTTAATTTTCAGGTGGCCACCTCACAAAAAAGTCTGAAGGGTTTAAATCTGGCGACCGTGTAGTCCACTCTATTGCCCCTCTTCGCCCTATTCATGTGAGTTTGGTGCAGATACCAAAGAACAGCAACGGTATAGTGTGTGGTTGTACCGTCTTGATAAAATATTAATTCATTTTCATTGTAATGGTTATTTTGAATATTTATACCGATGTGGCAATTTTATAAATATGCACTTATTTTCAGCGCCGACTGGTATAAAGGGCGTCTCACAGAAGAACAACTTTACGAATTAGAACACCCAACAACTCCAAAACCAAAACCTAAGGTTTCTAAGCCTAGTAGGAGAAGACAGCAAAAACTTACGTCTACTACTGAAGTTCCAATAGAAGAAGAAGACTATATAGAGTAGGATTAATCATAGGTTTAGGTAGTCATTAATAAATATGTAATAAGTTTTAATAATAAAATCCTTTTTGTAGAAAAATATACATTATTTATTATTTTGTTACCTTTTAGACAACATTCTTGTGTGTTTAAATATAACGACGAGATTCTCGAGGCGTTAGGTGCTATTTAAGAGATACGGCGTTCTGAAGGGAGATTACATTTCATCGACAGTATACACAGGGTGTATCCAAATTGATGTTAAAAATTTTAAAGAGCGATTTTCTAGCAAAAATGTTTTGTTCAAATCCCCGTCTCCTCCAAGTTACAGCACCTTGAAATAAGGACCAAAAAACGTTTTTTAGAGCAAAGAAATTTTGCAGATGATTGATGCTAATAATATGGAAGTTTTTGTAACCCTTAAATGTTATGACAAGGGGGTAAAAAAGTCAACCCCTGCATTATTTTGCATCAGAATTTTTTAATGTGTCTACATTTTCCTAATAAGTGAGAACTGCACCATTATAGGAGGCTGTCTCCAGGAACAAGTATCAAAAAACTTGCACAAATGTTAAATGTGAGCTATTACACGTTATTTAGATTTTAAAAGAACATCTGTTGCGTCGCTCTTACCATACTCAACGAGTGCAAGCGCCCGTACCTCGAGATGTTCTACTTCGTTTAATTTTTTTTTTCAGTGGATACTTTAAATGATCACACAAAATTCTGGAATTTTCTTCCTCTGAAGATGTTGACATTGTCAACGAAACGATCGTAAGGTCTCTGAAATATGTGTTGTGGTGATTTGGGTGTTCTCCAAGTGTACTTAAATCTATCTATTTGTAGTTATAAAGACTTTGGGACACTACTTATAAAATTTTCACCCCGCCACAAAGAGCGTGGTGGTCGCTAGTCAGTTGTCAGTTGTCAAGCTGTCAGCCACTCGACACTTGGCTTCATTCTGAGACTAAGACTCAGTCTCAAGAAAGTATGCGTATGTAAGCAATTTCTCTCAAGGTAATGCACGCACACCTTGAATTAAATGCAGAAACTAATTAACCAATAAACAGTAATAATAATAATAATAATAATAATAATAATAATAATAATAATAATAATAATAATAATAATAATAATAATAATAATAATAATAATAATAATAATAATAATAATAATAATAATAATAATAATAATAATAATAATAATAATAATAATAATAATAATAATAATAATAATAATAATAATAATAATAATACTCCTCTTTATTCAGAACATCCAACAATGGCAATGAATACGTCACAATATAAAACACAAAAATCAGCCAAATTTCTGGCACACTCTTTCTTAAGCAAAGTATCCCAAAATTTAAAAATTCACAGTTTAAAAGCTTTTTACAAATATACATACATATATTAATAATAAAATCACGGTTCGTCATGGTAAATAAAACACAAAAAACAACATGCAACAATTAGACCAAACACACATGGATGAAATCAATAGTGCCAACGGAAACAAAAAATTAAGGCAGCAAATAAGTTTCACTTATTCTATAAACATGGAACAATAAAAAAAATCAGACAGAGTATAGAAAGACTGCGATTCCAAAAACTGTTTAAGTTTTATCTTTAAAACAGACACATCACAGTCTCTAAGATTCTTTGGAAGATGATTATATATCCTTATTATGGATGATGTTACATTTTTTGCAACACTGTTAATCTTGTTGGATCTTCCAACAAAACCGTATCTCTTCTGGTGTTGTAAGCATGAGTGTGTTACCTGCACGAATACATTGAATAGTTGTTTTTTAAGAACAATACATATTCTAAAAATATAAATAATAAACACTTATAAATGTTAACATTTTATATTTTATAAAATACGGTTTGCAACTCTCCGTCTCTCGAATACCAAAAATAGTCCTTATACATTTTTTTGCAGCCTAAATATTCTAATTGCGTCAACAGAGTTTGCCCATACTTGATTATGGAATGTACATATGCATGATATACCCCTATACAGGTTTCAATTGAAACATTGTTCCTTAAGAGTTTTAATTGGTAGCATAGTGTGCTCACTCTAGGTGCTAAGGAATTTACTTGCGACACCCAGGTGAGTCTGAAGTCCAACAATAAGCCCAAAAATTTTACTGTTTCGTTACATTTTATTAATGTGCCTGGTTTACAGCTAATAATATGTGACCTATCACTTTGGTAAGATGTTCGAAATGTAAATATATTAGTCTTATCTAGATTTAAGGTGAGTTGTTTAAAAACCAACTTTCTAAAGCTTTTAATGAAATCGCAGTTTTAACTTTCAGGTCTTCGACATTCAGCGAAGATACAATTACCGAAGTATCATCCGCGAAGGACACAATCTCATCATCAATCTCGGCCGGCAGGTTGTTAACATAAACAAGAAACAGAAGCGGACCCAAAACTGAACCTTGAGGTACCCCCGTAATAACTAATTCCCAGTCAGAAGTTAACTCCCTCCCTTCCGAGTCTACTATGGAAACTTGTTGCTTTGCAGTAGAGCATGTTCTATATGGATTGAGCACATTGGTTACAGCTGAAGGCATTTTTGTATATGTGTAACATTTCTGTACTAAACCATAGAGATAAATATTCAGTAGTTAATTTGCTTAAGAATGACAGTTGTGTCTCTGTCAGTGACATATGGTAGTGACAGTGACAGTTTTAAAGTTCTGGAAATTGAAATTGCCAAATTTGTGATAGGTGATCTTGATTTTCGAACAAAAAATTATCATAATATCAGACCTGAATTATTTATGTGAATTTTAATAAGTTTTCTATATTCAACAGTGACTTGATAATTTATCTTCCTTGTACAAGAAATAATTCAAAATGCCAATCGATATTCCAGGATTTTTATATGCTGGTGCTGTAGCAGCAGGTGGAGTGCTGGGTTATTATAAAGCAGGTAAAATAATATATTTCAAACATGCATGTTTATAATGCGCCCAGCAGAAATACGAAATGGGGAGCATAAAAGCCAATTTTTTTTCCTCAGGCTTCGCCGCCCCGATAGCACTGCAACCTTTGGCTCATAAAAGCCAATAGAAAACATACTTTTTGTTTCTTATATTCTTGGTGAAGTGATTTTTGTTATAGTTGCTTAGTTTTTAAATATTGGGACTGATTTCTTAAGTTTATCCGTTACTAACTGTGGCAACATTTAGGATACTTGATAAAAGTTAATATTTGAATAATAATATTAAAAAAAACACCAAAATCAATCATTATTATACAAGTGACAATTAACAACTGACTCTTAGAGTTAGTGTCCAATCTTGCTAGATAATATGTAAAACCGCTATTACAAATGTGACATCTCCCTCTTTCAGCAAGTGAGTTCGAAGTCCTTATATTTCTGAGGCATCCTAAAAGTTCTGCCACTAGGTGTGGTAATGATGTTTCCAGAGTACTCATTACCAGACCCAGTGCTACAATTGGTTATTTTAAGTTTGTTTTTAATGTTATGGTTTTTATTATTTCTCCATGTTCCAGATATCAGTACACATTAATTGTGTGAATGCCTCAAATGTGATGAGTTTCTTCTGAAAATCTTCCCCTTTTTGGTCCTGATTCATTTACAACCTTGCTGTTTCTGCTTTTGCGAAGATTTTAGCAGGTTTCCACTCCTTATTTTTCGAACCAAATGCATCTGTCCGTCCTGTAATTCATTTAATCTTTTTGCATGCCTGTTATAATAATGCTTGTAATGTTTTTGTTTGTCTCTAATTTGGTTATGGGCATTGGCTTTAATTTCAGGTTTTAGTAATTTTGAATGAATCTGCAATTTGGTTTGTGTTCTACTAAATAATGTTGGACAAGGTGATATATTTAACCCAGATATTGGGCTATTTTTAAACTCTAATAAAGCCAACTCTAAATCTGCTTTATCATCGTAACATTTTAAAAATATTTTCTAGTAGTGTGAACTTTTGCTTGTCCGTTACTCCTGGGATATCTAGGAGAGCTTGTTATAATGTCAAAATTCCATATTTTTTTAAAAAATTTTCTACATTCCACGGAATTAAGGGGTCTATTGTCACTGATTATTTGTTTTAGAATTCCATAACTGAGAACAGAATTCTTGATTTTGAGATGATTGCTTCTGAATTATTCCTGTTCGGATGAATTATTTCAAGTTAATTAGAGTAGTAATCTTGAACAAGCAAGTAATCTTTTTTTTTAAATTCTAAGAGACCACACTAATTTGTTAAAAAGAGCCGGTGAGGTCCCAACGGATGTTTCCGGTTCTGGTGTATAAGTCGGTTTCCACTATAAACAAAAATGATTATGGCTCCTCCATGTATAAAAGATTCCGAAGATAAAATACCCCTCCATTCGGATCTCTGTGAGGGGAGTGTACAGGGGGCGCCGGCATCAACATACCCTTCTCGAATATATGTGGCCTAAATTCTAACCTGAACTTCGTCCACCATTTCTGCCAGGCTAATAGGCACATTAATTTCCCGGGGTATGAGCTCCCTACTTCTTTTAGATTGCATGGAGGCATGCGCACATACGTCCGTAGCAATCTACCCTGCACTAGACTCCCTAATTTAGAAGCTGGAAGAAAATATATTCTTTGGATTCTCAGGGCTGCAAGTAAATTCATCTACTGCATTTACCGGTCACCTTCTAACAACAACTTTGTCCGGGTCTTTGACTACCTTTCTGAAAAAACCGACTATCTGATTTCTGAATATCCTTCCTCCAAGGTCACTATTCTTGGTGACTTCAATGTCCATAATAAGGAATGGCTAGGACCTTCAAAAACCCATCCACAAGGGAGAGCAGCGGAACTTTGCAGTCAGCAATTCTTTAACCAATATGGTTCAGCACCCTACTTACTTTCCTCGCATCCCAACACACAGCTCAAATCCCTTGGATCTCCTTCTTACTACAAACCTGAATGCTATAAGATATCAGTCACCGCCCCCCTTGGTCGCTCAGAACACGGTATGGTCACTGCTTTCTGCACAATGCAACCCGAGGTCACACAGTCATTACATCCATGTATCGTTTGGCACTACAACTACGCGAACTGGGACGAAATGTGGGATTACTTTTCCTCATTTCCATTGGCGTCTGTCTGCTTCTCCTCTCATCCTGACCCCTCTGATATCTCACAAAACGTCACCGAAATTATCCAAGCTGGCATGGAATTATTTATTCCACGTACACAGAAAACCTCTTCAGCCACTCAAAAGCCCTGGTTCTCTAAATCCTGTGACAAGGCCAGACTTGAAAAGGTCAAAGCTCACAAAACGCTTCTACACAATCCCAGTCAAGAAAACCATCAAGCATTTAACAACGCAAGAAACCGCTACGTCCGCATTCTTTCCGAGGCAAAAAACTCGTTTAATAACTACATCAAAAACAAAGTCCTCTTAAGCTCCAAGGCAGCAAACCCTTCTGGACTCTTGCTAAATCTATTGGGAATAATTTCTGCAAGAGCATGTTCCCATTTCTTGTTTCACGGGATGAAATTGTTTCTACCGTCTTGGGCAAGGCTGAACTTTTTGCCTCGTTCGCCGGCAATTCTACTCTCAACTCACCTCCAAATGTTAAACTAGCAACAGTTCCCAATGTCACACATAAAATGACGGATATCATTTTCAAAACTAAAAAGGTACGAAAGATGCTCTCTTCTCTTAATACCTGGCCTTGACGAGATCCCAGCAATTGTTCTCGAAAAATGCGCACCAGAACTTGCTCCTGTCCTGACTCGTCTGTTTCAGACATCTTACAATAGAGGCATATTCCCTAGTAACTGGAATTACTAAAATTTCTTGAAAAACACAGTCTAATTCACGACAGGCAGTATGGACTCCGTCAGCGCAAATCAACTGCCGACCTGCTTTCCTTTGTCACCCATTCTTGGAACAAGTCTATGGAACTACACGGTGAATCCCAGATTGTCGCTCTAGGCATATCCAAAGCATTCGACCAGGTCTGGCACGCAGCGCTGCTTAATTAACTTCCGGCCTACGGCCCACCAGCAAAACTCTGTACCTTGACAGCAAATTTTCTCTCCAACCGGAGCAGTTCTGATGTCGTGGATGGCCATTCCTCTAAACTGTATCCAATTAATGTGCAGGAGTTCCTCAAGGTTCAGCTTTAGCCCCTACTTTGTTGCTTCTCCACATCAATGACCTCGTCTCTAGCACATCCAACCCAGTTCACAGTTATGCGGACAACAGCACCCTCCACTCAAATATACAATATTCTACACATTTCTCCGTGTTCACCTCCTATTATTATTTTTAATTAATTATGTTACAATATATCCTCATACAACATTGACCTCACATCATTTATGTTGTTGACATTAATTTACATTTATATCGATCGTCTATCGGCCATCTTCCCTTCTTCCACTGGCAAGGACATGCGCTCTATGCCTAAAGAAGGGATTGCCTAAATATACAATTTTCGGATGTGTTTAACATATAACAGGTAACAGAATTAAACATGCAAAAAAATTACGAGTACGATAAATTATAATTCTCACCACTATACCGTAATCTTCATCTATCTTTTTCATTTAATTTTAAAGTTATATAATATGATAAGGCCGTCTCAAGCACATTTTGAGCGAATTTTTCGAATAATAATCTATTCAAAAATTCTCAGTATATTGATGAAGAATATCCTTAGGATGTGACTAAATAAATGTTCTCAGAGGAGTCAAGATGCAGTTTGAAATTCCATAAATGTTATTAGAACATTCCGAAACATATATTTTGAAAAAATAATGTTCTTCCATTGTGAGAACATTCTGATAATATCTTCTGCTGTATGGGAAAGTTCAGAGTTTGGAGTTCGTCTATCCATGACATTAACTGTCATCAGCGTCAGCAATTCTGTAGAATCAACATAGTCATTTAACAATTTATTATTGTTAAATATTTATTACTGCAAAATAAAACATCTTTTTGTTTCTTCACTAGGTTCAATACCTTCTTTAGCAGCTGGTCTAGTGTTCGGAGGAGCACTAGCTTATGGCGCTTACCAAGTGAGTCAAGATCCTGCTAGCTATTCAACTCAGCTTGCTGCCACATCAGTGTTAGCAGGAGTCATGGGCTATCGATTCTACAATACAGGTAAAGTGATGCCCGCTGGAGTCGTATGTTTATTATCTGTAGCCATGATTGCACGGATAGCACTCAAAGCTTCCGGGATGACCAACAGCAATAATATCATTGAGAAATAAAACCTTTATGTGATTCCATTAAATACGTAATAGTGTAGGGTTTACCTGGGTTTAGTTTAAAATACAGCATTTAGAATTTTAAGCAGTAGTGTTAAAATATAACGTCTCTAAAATATAATTTACTAGAAGGTGATAAATTACGTTTAAGTGCTAGTTAAGCAGCAATGTTACAAGTATTTACCTTCAATTTAGGTTTTGCTCTTTGTTTTGTAATTAACCTACTTTTAAGCTAAAAAATTGTTTATAGTGTAGTGCTTCCAGTTTGATTTTTGTGTTGTATACAATACTGTGTTTTAATCACAAACACAAGTTGTTATTACATTTTTTGTCTTCCTCAGTTAAGGGTTTAACATGATTATTTCAATTGCTAATTATCATAATTATGTGATAATAAACACTTGCCTAGCAGAGTGGAACAATGCATGTGGTGATTTACATAATATTTTTTTCTGTGAGCCTGGGTCGTTAAAAGTTGCTGAATATCGAAGAACTGATGTAATGTAAGCAATGTCACTATGTTAAGTTAAAAAAACAATCTGTCATGTTACACATGAGAAAACTCGTAACATTAAACATTTGTATTGCAAAAACAAACAGAAATTAAACTTGTAGAGACAGATACATGAATGTTGTGCCCGACAATTAGATTTGCTTTCAAAGAATGGTATCGCTCTTGATTTCAGTCTGGCTCGAATAAAACCATCCTGAGAATTTTCACCACAAACAGCAGTGGAAGTTCCTGCAACAGGTTTTACAGTTTGTTCAATCACCTAGGCATGACAAGGGTAACAATAAAAAATCCATTTTACCTCTGGAGCTGCCTTTGATTTTATCTGGGCTTCTGAATTATCGACATTGAAAGTTATAGGGGGCTCGGAAAGTTTTTTGGAGTTCCATGAGATGAATTCAACATAATCCGAGGCTTTAAAATTTAACTTTGGTATTACAAATGGTCGATTGTTTTCTGGAGCCTTCATCTAATTTTTAGTATCCATCGATTGGCCGATTCTCTCAAGAATGGTCTTTTATCCAAAAGCTAACAAGCAAAATGTTCTCGAACTGGCCAAAGTACCTGTTTCTTTGGATGACGGGATCTATGATATTGTTTAAGCCATTGTTAAATATATTGAGATAAACTAATAATCTTATATGAATGCTTTGCTACATTCGTGCACGGAGGATATAATTTTTAGTTGCACCAAATCGGGGCAGATACCTTTACTATAAACTAGCTAAGGTCATAAAATTATCAGATGGGTTATTGGTAGCAACATGCAGTCTTAAAATATGATTTGGAGTTGTTACCGAGAGCGTGAGACATGATTACCAGATTTCTTTAGGGGCCAAATTTGCTGGACAGTATCCTATAGAGATTTGTAAGATACGTATATGTTTCTTCAGTGCTAAGGTCAAATTGGTGGTTAATCTCAGGAAAACTTGCATCAATTACGAATAGAGCAATTGGTAATTTTCAGTCAGCCTATTTTTGGAAAATCCATGACGTCCTGTATTTTGGCCATCCAAATGGTTCAGTAACTGGCAAAGTGGTACTTTATTAACAAGCAATAAGCATACAAATCATTGCAGCGGCCTTCCCAACTCTTCTTCCATAAGTCTAATGACATCTCCTTTTGCACCAGTATTTACTGTTGCCGCGTCACATCCAATTGCATCAATTTAAGTCATGTCTGCTTGGCTTTTATGGAAACAGTATACTATACTTGCTTTTATTGCAAGTCTGGAACCAGATGTTGGTGCAATAAGGCCACCTTTTGTGTCTAGGCATGATTCTCCCTGCTTTAAGCTCTGCTCTTAGGGCTTGTACGTAAAATAAGATCCCGAAATAGAGGCATGAATTAAGAGAGTGCCATGGATCTTCCTGGCGTATGAAGTAGAAATTCTTTCTCATTTAGTCATCTATAAGGTGAATAATGAAGCACATATGAAAGGCACTTGGGGTAAAAGAACTAGTATGAGTTTCTGTTTTTCTAGACTTTAAGATTGAGGTTATCTTGACTGTTTCCTAAGCTTTATGAAGTTGTAGTGTAGGTTTTGATGTCTCAGAATCCAGATCTGTGACTTTAGCAATTTTATTCTCAATTTCTGCCATTCCTTCTAGGACACATATAATTTTGGATACAAATAAATAAGTGTAAGTATCTACGAATTGCTGTTTCATGGGTTTATCCCTCCTCGCATCGAAATATAAAACAAACTGTACCTTCTGATATTTCTTTTCCAAAATCTAATTTAATTTTTTTCCTGGCCCTTCTGCTTGTCATTCGATCTAATACATTTGAAGTATTTTTTCTGGTCACCACTATTACTTCCAACACTGCTTGCAATGGTTACGGTAGCCCAGAATCAGTACCATGTTTTATTCTCCCATCCATGTCCTTATTATTTGTATTACATGACGTTTTGTAAACATCTATTATAACCACTATAATATTAGAGTAAAAAATACTTAATATTGTCATATTACATAATTTCTTCAACATTGTTATTTTAATATGCCGGGGGTGGTAACTACTTCTATTTAATATCAAACCGATGAGACAAAAAATCACAACAGAAACGCTTGCCTTCTTCTTGCATAGAGTTATTATTTGTGTAGTGCTCTTCTTTGCCTTGTGCAGCAGGAAAGGTTTTTTGGATTAGTTTTAACCCAAATAGCAACTTTTGCAACCACAGGCTTTTTAATTAGAAAATATTTTACTATATTGTCCAGCCAGCATCAGGTATGTTTTTTCCATTTAAACATCCGAAAAATATTTCCTCTACATAACGGTTCGATTTAGCCACTATCAGATCTAAGATTTCATTATTGAAAATTAAGTGAAAATAATCCACTGGCCGATTCTTAGGAACTGGTACCAACAACTGGTTTATTTTTGTAAACGAAAATTTTTCATTTCACCTGTATTGTTACTCCAATATTCTTACTGTTGAAGATCTAACAAAAAGAAAAATCAGAAAAAAATTAAATGCCACCAGAGGTCAAAACTTATCACATCACCACAAGTATTTCCTTGTAGGTTCTGCAGCACTTAAGTAATGTGATCTAAAAAAGTTGTAGTATAACAAAAACAAACCGATAAATCAGCATCTTACCTGTATCATCTTCTTTGCTATTTTTGTCAGATTCTGAAGAGCCCTCGTATATATATTCTTCATCACTACTTTTTAGTAACGCAGCCAAGAGCTCCTCGTCTGTTAACAAAAAGTTTGTCTTCTTGTTGGAGAGAGTAATTATTTGGTTGTGCAACAGGAAAGAAAAGTTTTACCAAAATTTTGTTTGGGTTAGTTTTTAACCCAAATCGCAACTCAACATACATTTGACAAAAACTCTTCAACAACACAATTGCAAAATTTAATAGCAGTGTGTTCAGGCTTCGATGTATATTGCAAGAAGATAAGATTTTTGTTGTTAAAACTGAACGTCGCTTTTGTATACTTTGTGACCCTTTTTGCCATCACATTTTGTAAGACTAATATGAGACTTAGTTTGTGTTCTTTATATATGCTTCCCTTTTGTGTCCGTATAAAATATACTGTACTTTGTCAATTATTAACTAAAAGTTTTTAAAAAGTATTCACTGCTTTGATATAGTATATATACCAGTTTAATATAATTTATGCGATCTGTATCCAAATTTTTAATCCTTTTCTGTAATAATAAACCTTAAGCCTAAATTAAGTTACAGAAAATCTGTTATTTTGTTGTTAAATGTTATATCTTTTGATGTTTTTGTTTTCTTATTTATATTAAATATATTGTATTTATAGAATGTTGATGTTATCTATGAATATTTAAAATTGTAAAGCATGTAGTACTTTAGTATTATACAGTTTGGTGTATTTTCCAAAGTTGTTTGAACTCATCGAACTGATGCCTTGATTTATGTGTCAAATGTACCAAATATTTTCTATTACGTGCTGATAGTTCTGTCGTACAATATGTCATCCCTGTATTTGTACCTGTATTGTTGCTTCCATTATATAATGTAAATCTTAAAACAATGTTTTTATTAGTGAGTGTTCATTAAGAAAATTCACTTATATATTCACTTATATATATATATATATATATATATATATATATATATATATATATATATATATATATATATATATATATATTATGTCCCAAACTGGATGGGAATGTATTGCTATCTCCATTATTATTAGAGGTAGGGAGATGGTTAAATTAGCAATGTTTTCTAGAATTTTAAGCTCATTCCAAATATGACTTGTATTTTACCTTGCCTCTTTTCGTTTTCGATTAATTTTGAAAAAAAGAAAATTTGTCGATTTCTTTTTTCTTCAATATCTAAGTAGGCGTTGTTCTGACATGTCTAAGACTTGCACATTATTGGGACACTTTACAGCGTAATCTTTTTGTGATATTCTCAAGTTTTGATTGTCATTTGGTTTTGAGCTACAGGGATCAACGTTTGTTTTTATTATGACAGAGATATTTGATTTTTTGCTCATGTGATAGCCTGTAAAAAGAGCTTTCCAATGATGTACAACATGCTTAAGAAATCTTGTAATTGCACTGACAATTTTGAGAAAAACGGTTCTGAGGATAGTAGGCTACGAAATCCAATACCAGAAAACAAAGGACAAAAAAAAGTGTCCAAAATACAGTAAGGCATGGAGTCTAACAATAGACTTCTACTTTTAACATTATTTTCTGTAATGATTCACAATAAAAAATAGGAACTTTGAGCACACCAATGAATCGGCCCATTATTACAAATGATATTTTACACAACATTATCCTAAAAAAAAATTATAATTTAATTAAATAGGTAAACCTAGTAAATAACTAAATTTACTAACAGAACTCATTATAAAGCAGAGTAATGATTTACGAAGACGCCCTTGAAAATTGTTTGATTTTTAAACGTGAGTCAACTGAAAAACAACAGAAGAAAGGTTGCTATGGTTACTATCGCGACAATTTTTGTACTAAACAGTTCGCTTCCAGCTTATTTTATATATTATTCAACAATATGTTCAGTAATGAAGAATATTTTGACATGTTGGAATGTTATATTTGTTCTAACCGAAATACTGAGGCAGCTGCAAATTCATGTCAAAACTACTACCCAGAAAGACGACAACCAAACACCAAAATATTTCACAGGATAGTGACCAATCTATTGAACGACGGTAGCTTCCACGCAAAGAAACTATCAATGCCTAGAAATGAAGAAAGAAATAATGCCGTCCTACAGGTTTCAAACGAAAACCCTCCGCAATCTGTTCGGTTTTATGGTGAAAAAATTAACGTTCCAAAAAGTACGGTACACTGTGTATTGAAACAAAGCAATTACCATCCATACAAACCTACAATCGTGCAAGGCTTAAATGTTGACGATTACCCTAAGCGACTTCAATTCTGTAGATGGTATCAAGGACAATGTCAGCAAGATGAAAATTTTCATTTGAAAATAATATGGACTGATGAATCAAGATTCACAAATTGTGGTGTGTATAATCGCCATAATAGGCCATCTAAAGGAAGAAAGACGATTGCAAGACAGATTTGGTATTAATGTTTGGTGCGGCTTATAAGGTAATAAACTGTTATTTTTATTTGTAGATTAGACAGTTAATTAAAAAATAATAATTTAGGTAATTTTATTGATGGTCCGTTCTTCTTTTAAAATAATTTAACTGGGGAAAGGTATCTTAATCTATTGAGAAATTATCTCTTGCCAACAATTAGAAGAGTTCATGATAATTTAGACAATACAATTAATTACTTGAGAAACATTAATTTTTGAGCGACATCGACATACAAAAATTGAAATATCTGGAAAATGGTGTGTCTGAGAGATTACGATCAAATATACATTTTTTGCTTACAATTGATAAGGGCTTTAATGTAGCTATACGGTAGGTCGATATTACTGGGTGTCAAAAAATTATAGCCAATTGAATGCAAGCATAGTCTTACAGGTGGACCCTCTACCAGCAGTGTTATTAACAATAACATATTTAAATGTCTTGCCCTCAAAAACCCCCGCATGCCATCTTTCACGCCAAAATTTTAATTTGACTCAGACTTATTCGTGAAAAACTGACAAAAACAAATAACTTTAACACGCTGTATTTAAAAAACTAAGCATGTTTATATGAAAAAATAGTCTTATTTTTTTTGTGCTGAATGTGCACCTGTAACATAGACCATCATTTTTGAAACATCTGTTTATACATATAGCTATGAGTACTTTTCTAATAACCAATAATAATTCAGAGAAAATCAAATGAAACAGATTTTATAGGGTTCAGCAAAATTGTGGGAACAAAATTCTGTCACTATGTGAAAACTGGAACCTGTGATGAGCACTAATAAGTACACTTGGAGAACACCCAAATCACCACAACACATTTTTCAGAGACCTTACGATCGTTTCGTTGACAATGTCAACATCTTCAGAGGAAGACAATTCTGAATTTTCTTCCTTTGAAGATGTTGACATTGTCAACGAAACGATCGTAAGATCTCTGAAATATGTGTTGTGGTGATTTGGGTGTTCTCCAAGTGTACTTACAAAATTCTGTCCTTAGTTATAATTGGATTAAAAATTGACTGCAAGAAAACTTTCTGTATATTTTGAAAACTATTTAATGGCCCACTAGAGATTTCCGTCATCTGTCATATTTTTTGAGTTAGGACTTTATAACATAAAAATATCGCTTTAGAGTCCGCAATAACGCAAGTTTACTTGGTAAATTATAGGATTTGCAAAAATTGGGGTTCCCACTATAAACAGCATATCAATTTTCCTGATATACCAAAATCTATTTCCCTGACTTTGATCTTCTACAATTTACCCCCAACATGTGTAACACACTACTACAGAACACAGTAGGTCTTCGCCTCATGGTGGAAACACACCTCCCCATTTCAAATACAATGCGACCAATGAACGCAAAATTAAAAAAAAAAGAAACAATTATTGTGGTTTTGTGGAAAAATTAATCATTAAATGAAGTGTACAAAAAGCGAACACATTGTTTCAATTATTTATCATTAAAAGGAAAGAAATAATTTTTCCGTGACAGGGACTAAAATCCCCCGACTTAGTCAATTTTCACAATTTTTCCCAGATTTCCCTGACAAAATTTGTTCTTCTATGAATTCCCCGACTTTTCCCGGTTTTCCAGACGAGTGGGAATCCTGAAAATTTGATCTGACCCACGACTCATTGCCCAAGTCCACAAATTAAAAGTCCGGGATGCAGCAAGTGCGTTATGGTAGTGAATTTTCATAAAAATGTTTTTAATAGAAAATATGTTTTTTTTAAGAAAGCAGGCATCAAATTTGGTTACCAGTATAACCTATATAGTAGAAACAATGTGCCATGTTTCATCAAAATAACTTTATTGTTTGAAAATGTACAAAAATTTACGCACGTAAACTTAAAGTGTTCCCGAAAAAACTGGTTTCTTGGTCAACCTTATAGGTTAATAGCAAATTGAGCTATTCAAATTTGAAGCATTTAATGAAAATTCGTTACCATAACGCACTTGCTGCGTCCCGAATTTCTTTTCTTACAAAGATATATTATATTTTGATGGAAAATGCAATAACATAAGGCGTGTTCGGTAAAAAAAAGAAAATTTGAATCACCAACGACTTATGGGCCACCTGTAATTGTAGAAATATTTTTTAAGATGTAGCTCAAGACATCCTATAATTAATGTATACAATTTTTTTCGTATCTTGCATAATAACGGATATATTGAGCTTTAAACATTTTTTACAAAATCTCGACAAAAATGATATACCATTAACCGATAAACTCTATAGCCAACACTACTGCCAAAGCATCAGAAAAAGGGTCTATTTGAAATGAATTTTCTGGGAACATTTTAGTAAAATGAAGGACAATGACGATTGAAACTAAGACTTCAGGCTTTGTAAAACATTCTTCTTGAGACATTTTCCTTCCATAGCTCATTATAGTTTCAGGTTCATAGCCTAAATATTACCAATTTTGACGTTTTAAAACGCGACTTTGACGTTTTGAGGAAAACCCAAATTAATTTTCCTTTAAATGCCTGTAACTTTTTTGTCCTTTAACCTACAGAGCTAAATTTGTGTAGCTAATTTACCTATAATCATATAAACCCGCGTACCAAATTTGGTTGCCCTTACTTTGTTAATTCCGGAGATTTACATTTTTTTTGAAAGAAAACACAAAATTTTCCGGGAAACCCTCGGCGGATTTTCCTGGCTAACGAACTTATCCAAGCCACTTTCGAAAGGAAGGCACTCACCAAGCTTTATTAAAATCGGTCCATTATTTTTTTAGTTATAGGTGTGACATATATATATATATATATATATATATATATATATATATATATATATATATATATATATATATATATATATATATATATATATATATATATATATATATACATACATATAATGTCTGAAACTGACCTCGGTTCCAAATAGCGCTCATTTGAAGAATTTTTTGCAAAATTTAAAAGTCGGGATCTCCTCATTAGTGATTTTTTTTTAAAGAAAATTCACTAATAAACATAATTAGAGCACTGATATACAACATCCTAGCAAATAATGAATAATGAGTAATTGTGTCCAATATCTTCATACTCTGATAATTACTGACTAACACTATGCGGGTTTTCTTGAATAGTCAGTAGGACCTCAATGTTTTCATCTACCGTAGGTCTTCCACTTTTAGGCATATTTTCAACACAGCCATGTTGTTTATATTTCATAAAATCTTGGAAACCGTGGACTGTGAAATCGGCTATTGATATGGATGGACTTGATCAAAGTTCCTATACCTCATTAGTTGATCTAAGATGATCTCTATAACCCACCATCATTAAAATTTCAATATGATCTTTATCACCGAGAGACATTTATCGATTTTGTAAAGGGTAATTTTTAAAGAAAAGACAACACAATGCCAACAAAAATATTCTAGAATATAATCTAATCACTACTGTCAATTCTGACTTTTCATGTTTGTTTGCATACTCTTTGTTAAAACTACTAAACTGTTCCTAAAAATTTAGGGATGTTATTTAATTTTTTTTTATATAACAAAACAGACTGAACGCAATGGTATTGATAATTTAAAACCATATTCAGCCGTTGCCTTCATAATAAAATCACAGAATTTAGTCACTGAGGTATTCTTAGTTGAATACCATTTTTTTTCTGAAAAAAAAAAAGGTCGCCATTTAGAAAATGCATGATAGAATCGCGCAAAATTTTTGGAGCACACTATGCGAGATAAAAGCTTTCAAATTATGTATCACAAGCGTAATACTGCAATCTAGAGATGGGTTGTTACTCAAAGATCTGTTATTTTTCAACTATTATTATGTAATAACGTTAACAGGTTGTTATCCCATCAAGAAAATAACAGGTACATCACAGTTAATTTGAATGTTGGCGTGCCTAACCACCAAGCCACAGAATAACAGCGTTGACATGTTATTCTGTTCATCTATTAAAAATTAACTATTATTTTAATCTGTTATCGATATGGCTGTTATGTTGCATACAGCGTGACAAATGTGAAAGTGGCAGGTTTACCACCCCATGCAATAACTTACAGTAAATATTAGTTACAAATACAATTACTGATTATATTCATTATCACTCGCTCATGTTGTGTGTTATGTTACGACCGATTAATCAATTGCGGGACTTTAAATTTACCACTTATTACATTCAAGCATTGACAAAAAGTATGATCAGCGAACGGCATATAAAAAAATCTAGTAGGTTTATATCAAACAAAAATTTTAAAATTTATTGTGTAACATTTGCAATTTATTTTTTTAAGTAATCAAATATTAGAGAAAAAAAAAACGTTCATTCAAATTTCAGGTCATGCAATCAGCTAAAATATTGTTGAAAAAAAAATAGGCAGTTTTATACATGACAGAAAGTAAATGTTATTAAATTGTCCCTTTGCAAATACAAGCTTAATGCTTCTTTGCATAACACGTTGTATAATTCTATGCCACCAAATATCCTATACTACTATAATAGTAATATATATATATATATATATATATATATATATATATATATATATATATATATATATATATATATATATATATATATATATATATATATATATATATATATATATATATATATACATATATGTATATATATATGTGTGTAAGGTACGAAAGTATATAAACACCGAATTACTAAAATTTCTTGAAAAACAGTCTAATCCATGACAGGCAGTATGGATTCTGTCAGCGCAGATCAACTGCCGACCTCTGTTCCTTTGTCACCCATTCTTGGAACAAGTCTATCGAACTACACGGTGATTCCCAGATTGTCGCTCTAAACATATCCAAAGTATTCGACCAGGTCTGGCACGCAGCGCTGCTTAATAAACTTCCGGCCTATGGCCTACCACCAAAACTCTGTACCTGGACAGCAAATTTCCTCTCCAACCGGAGCATTTCTGTTGTCGTGGATGGCCATTCCTCTAAACTGTATCCAATTGATGCAGGAGTTCCTCAAGGTTCAGCTTTAGCCCCTACTTTGTTTCTGCTCTACATCAATGACCTCCTCTCTAGCACATCCAACCCAGTTCACAGTTACGCGGACGACAGCACCCTCCACTCAAATATACAATATTCTAAGCCTGTCTCTTTAGCCCAATTAGATGAGGATCGCAGACTCATGGAGGGTTCTATCTCCATGGATCTCCAAAAAAGATTAGACTGGGGAAGTAGAAATCTTGTACAATTCAACGCCACCAAATCACAGTCTTGCTTTCTTTCTCATAAGAGATACACAAGTCCTAGACCCATCACAATGAACAACCAAGTTATTCAAAGTAATGAGTCCCTTTCACTTGTTGCCATTTCTGTGGATCGGAATTTGAATTGGCATCAACATGACACATCAATTGCAGAAGCGGCTGCTAAGCAATTAGGTTTCCTCTTCCGGGCTCGCAAATACTTTTCACCAGCTAATCTCTATATATTGTATACTTCACAAATAAGACCAAACCTCGAATACTGCTCCCACATCTGGGGTGCTGCTGCCGCTTCTACACTCGCTATCCTGGACTCCATTCAGAAGAGAGCTATACGTCTCATCGGTGACCCTACCCTCACGCAAAGGCTGCCATACCTTGCCCACCGATGTGCCGTTGGTGACCTCTCTCTCTTTTATAGATATCTGCACGGGCAGTGCTCAGAGGAGCTTTCTTCCATAGTTCCTCCACCTGCTGCCCCCAACAGATCTACCAGGGGAACAGAGCCAATGCACCCCTTTACTGTCCAGGTCACCAGACATAGAACATCTTGTTATGGCCGCTCTTTTGTCCCGTGGAATTCCTTGCCGGCACATGTTTTTCCTTCTCCCCCGAACCTTCAAGTCCAGAATTAACAAGTTGCCTCTTCCCTCCTTGTCGACACCCACGGTACGATAGTATTTAGGCTGTAAGCCCTCGTGGTTTGTTGTTGAAATTAAAAAAAAACAATGTTCTAATTCGCAATTAATCTGAAACCAAATTTTTTGAAGCACAAAGTTGTGGTTTATGTTTGAACAAAATTTTAAAAAAAATGCTTATGAAAATTTACTACAAAAGGAAACCTCAGGTCTCCATTCACAAAGGAGGGTGATCTCTATTTTTGTTCCTTGGTTTCGACATCCACAATCTGTATGTATGTACATCTGACTGACCTGTATAACTCATTTCTTTGTCATAATATTCCAATTCTCAATCCTAAACACATGAGGTCTAAAGGTACCTCTATTTTAGTGTTTGGCATATAACATAAAACAGAAAGAGATGCTATCAATCACTTGATCAACTATCCAGCTAAAAATAACAGAACCAGTTATTTTCAACTGTTATTATTAAATAACGTTAACAGGTTCAACAGTTATTATTAAATAATGTTAACAGGTTCAATTGCTATTAGAAAATAACAGTTTTGCCTACCACTACTGTATTTTAAAAAAATGTCGATGTCATACCTTTACCTTTGAGGACCGTCAATGAAAAAACAAATGAATTAGATGAAAAAGTAGGATAATTAAAAACTAAATTGACAAGTTCGATTGTTTAACAAACAAAAAATGTAGTTATTTGGGGTAGTCCATACTTTTTCTCACACTGTATATAGAAGTAATAAACAATTGAAATTGAAATGTTTGAATCACTCTGTTGTGCTAATAATAAATACAATTTGAAAAAATGTCAAGATTTTAGTGCCGATTTTTGAAATTATCTGGTAACAGAAAGAAGACACATTTGTTTGCCAGAATCACTCCACAGCATTAAGGAATTTAAAACTATAAAAACAGGTAACATAAAACAAACTGTAACAAAACTTAGTTAAGATTTTAATAAACAATTGGTATAAATGTATAAGAAGTTATTTATTGCAAATACAAGTTTGTATACTTACGCACACATACTATTTTGATTTCAACAATTAAGTAATACAGTGTTCTTAACAACTTCATAAAAACTTCAGTAGATTCTTATTAGATGTATATAAGTATAAAATTTATCATAGACCTTCAGAACAACATTGCTTAGCATAATAAAAATAAACTACATACAAGTAAGTATAATTCATCACACAGAAATTGTAAAAGCTTACACCATATGTCGATTGGGGTATATTATACCATCCCCAACAGTAGTTTGTATTGGAAGGAACCAATATAATACATTCTTCCCGAACACTTCTTCAAAGTTTCTTCGTCTCCCAATATGAAAACCTTTCTTGTCAGCTCCGATCCTTTTGAAAATTGGTGCTCGAAAAGCTTCTAAAGTCGTCTTATTTTCTGAAACCAGATAACAGTGGTAGCTGAATAATGAAATCAGACTTATACCAAACATCAATGCAACGAAAAACAGGAATAAAATGTGGAATCTGGCAACACCATCCAGTTCCCCATTCCAGAACCTAATGAAATAGGGAATCGTTGTGGCAGAGACGTAAATGCAATAACTCAGTGCATATCCAAGAAACTGGATGAAATATTTATAATTGGAATAGCAAACACAATTGTTTATCCATGGACAATGATGGTCCATTTTCAGTACACATTCACCACAAACGGAGCAGTGATGGGCTCGATCAGGCTTTATTACTTTACATTTATCACAGAAACGGACTGACCCGTTTGGGTTAACATTGATTAGGGGCAGAGTCGCAGCTACATTGTTAAGGATTTCGTTTTGTGATTCTTGTGTTTCAGCTATTCGGAGTGATTCATACTGAGTATCTGGTATCTTGAAATTTTCAGGTACATGGCTAACATCTGTAAAAATAGCTTGCATATATGACCAGCATAACATGAGGAAGAAGACATGATAAATAATCAGATAAATCACTTTCTGGACGTTGGATTCCACCGAAGTCAAACACAGTTGATGGACGTAAGCATAATAAGACCACAGTATGATTAAGGTTATGAACAGGACCGGTATCCATTTAAATAACTTCACGCAGTAGTAGCAGGGTCCTCTGTATCCTTTGTCGGCACGAGCCATGGTGTTCTATCCTATATGTATCAGTCTCTCTTACCATACTATACTAACAATTCGATGAATGAGTCACGCTAGACTTTTGTTTCTTATCTTAAAACGAGCTTTGGCTAAAATCCATGTTGTCTGATAAGTACTTTACGTTTAGGTATAAGTGCCTTATCGTAAAAATAATATAAACTAAATCAAAAATAGAAAATAGGTCAACAATACATCCTGCAGAAATATTTACGTTAAATGACAATTACTTCACACTTCATGCCTTCATGCATGACGCATGACATCGACACCTCAAGGTGAAATATGTCAACGTGAAAAGAGAAGTGTAGAGTTGTACCTTAGACTAGGGAAGTTCTCCCTAGTTTAAAGTGCAACAGAAATACTAATCAATTGAGCTATCCGAGATGCTGTCATCACAATTCTGCTTTGGCTGCTGGTAGGCACACATTTGGAACTACTCTATGGTTTTGAATAGCTGTGTATGACGTTCACGTGTTTTTTAAAGAGTCTGGTTTGTAAATTGTTTATAAATGTTCCTATTAGTTTAAAATTTGTGTAAATATAAATATAGTAGACAGTAGTGTGGTATCAAATAAAGTACTATTTTTGTAACATCAAAAATATGCCTTCGATGTGTTGTGTTGTGAAATGCGGAAGTCGTGGTAATCGGGATAGAGTCAACTTTTTCAGAATATCGAGTGTACTACAATTTAGTACTTACTGACCGGGGATTTTTAATAAGTGATCATTTGAGATTGCTGAATGCAGAATTGCAAATTCCAGCATTTACCAAGGGCAAGAAACAGCTACATCCAATCGAGATAGAATCCACTAGATTCATAGCAAAAATGTAGGGATTCATGTAGAAAGAATTATTGGATGTATCCGTCAAAAGTTTCGAATTTTATCAGATCATATGCCAATTTCACTATTAACCACTGGCGAAGATAGATAAAATTGTCATAGTACGTTGTGCAATAATTAACATCTGTCCTTCTGTTATCTCAAGCGATTAAAACACGAAAGTGATAAATTAAATGACAGAATAATATAGTTTAAAATAAATATTTGCTGTATTGTTTGTTCACAGATTTATATTTTCTTATTTAGTATTGTATTATATATTTATGTATATTAAAAAGTGGTAAAACCTCCAGATTTTTATTTTATGCCTGTATAAGTCATGTATTAATGCTAATTAACTTCACCTCTTAAAGCAATATAAAAAAAGTAAGTCAGTAAATTTTAATCAAGCCACATTTGCAAATCAAGTTTATTACCAAATATGCAAGTAAATTATTTTTGAGCACAAAAGAATTCAGGTATATATGCATATTTTTCAAATAGGTATGAACATAAAAATAAATATTACATTTATTACTAGAGTAAGTGCGAAATGTGGCTTACGAGCTTGCATAATATATCTAGCCAATTCTAAAGCACCACAAACAAGAAGCCCTTGATTAGTGTAAAAACTGTGCATCAACTGGTGGGAAACTATATAGTTCTTTACAAGGAGGCATTGAACCCGTCGTCAGAGTATAGGGATCATTTCCTTCAATAATACGAATTTTCTCTCGATATCTCTAGCAACGTCTTCATTATCATTTTCCAGTGATAATAGATATTCACTCTTGTCAACACAAGCCATTTTAAACACGCGCACAGCACAATTTCAAAAGTTAACATCCACGTAACACGATTTTGTTTGTGTGCCTACCAGCGGTCATATTGGTGGTATTTAAATCACGTGTTCTGGACAGCTCTATGTGTCCAAATATTTATGAAAAAAAAAACGGTATTTGATTAACTGAATTAATTTTAAGTTAGAAACTAACATTGTGTATAGTGTCACCTCCGTCTGTATGAGAATTAAGTTTAGGAACTTTGTTACTTCTATGGTCAGAGGTCGGTTGAAAGTGTGTCGGTGACAGCGAACACTCGGGAATTTTATTTCTAGAATGGACCAGAAGTGACAGGTGTAGAATAGTGTAGTAGGTCTAGAATCTCTATGGACAGTATAACTAGGCGACCTGCACATAGAGTAAGTCAGTTCAGTATCGCGTTAGTTAGAGTTGTTTTTTAGTCGAGAGTTAAGACTTCCACCTGATCCCATATTTGGAAAACCCACAGATGCTCGACGTTCAACTGATGAATACATCAAAGATTTAGAAAGAAGAATAGAAGCCATCCACTCTGTTGTCAGAATGCATATACGAGTAGAAAGCGACCGCATAAAGACCCGTTATGCCGTGGGAGCTAATTAGGCTGCTTTTAAAGAAGGAGATCGGGCATCCAGTACGACACAAGGGTCGGTCACCGAAACTACATAAATTATGGAAAGGTCCGTCTAAGGTTGTCAAAAGAATCAACGACGTTGTCTATCGCATTCAGAGGAGCCCGAAGAGCAAGATGAAGGTGGTACATATGCAGACGCTTATGCCATACCAAGACATGTCATAATTCGACCGGGACGGTCGAATGTAAGAAGAAAGCAATTTCACATCCGTCTCTATGATAATTAAGCTTATGAACTTTGTTACTTATGGTCAGAGGCCGGTTGTAAAGTGTGTTGTAACAGCGAACACTCTGGAATTATATTTTTAAAAGGGACCAGAAGTGTCAGGTGTAGAACAGAGTAGAAGGTCTAGAATCTCTATGGATAGTAAATGCAATAAAAGGGTGCATTCGCTCTGTTCCCCTGGTAGATCTGTTGGGGGCAGCAGGTGGAGGAACTATGGAAGAAAGCTCCCCTGAGCAGTGCCGGGGAGATATCTATAAAAGAGAGAGAGGTCACCAACGGCACGTCGGTGGGCAAGGGATGGCAGCCTTTCGGAGAGGGTAGGGTCACCGATGAGACGTATAGCTCTCTTCCGAATGGAGTCCAGGATAGCGAGTGTAGAAGCGGCAGCGGTACTCCAAATGTGGGAGCAGTATTAGAGGTTTGGTCTTACTTGTAAAGTATATAAGGTATAGAGATTAGCTGGTGAAAAGTATTTGCTAGCCCGAAAGAGAAAACCTAATTTCTTAGCAGCCGATTCTGCAATTGATGTGACATGTTGGTGCCAATTGAGATTTCGATCCACAGAAATGCCAACAATTGAAAAGGACTTCATTACTTTGAATAACTTGGTTGTTCATTGTGATGGGTCTAGGGCTGGTGTATCTTTTATGAGATAGAAATGAAGACTGAGTTTTCGTGGAGTTGAAATGTACAAGATTTTTATTTCGCCAGTCTAGTATTTTTTGGAGATCCACAGAGACAGAACCCTCCATGAGTCTGCGATCCTCATATAATTGGGCTAAAGAAACAGGTTTAGGATAGTGCATATTTGAGTGGAGGGTGCTGTCATCCGCGTAACTGTGAACTGGATTGGATTTGTTAGAGAGGAGATCATTGATGTGAAGAAGAAACAAAGTAGGGGCTAAAGCTGAACCTTGAGGGAACTCCTGCATTAATTGGATACAGTTTAGAGAAATGGCCATCCACGACAACAGAAATGCTCCGGTTGGAGAGGAAATTTGCTGTCCGGTACATAGTTTTTGTGGTAAGCGATAGGCCGCAAGTTTATTAAGCAGCGCTGCGTGCCAGTCCTGGTCGAATGCTTTGGATATGTCTAGAGCGACAATCTGGGATTCACCGTGTAGTTCCATAGACTTGTTCCAAGAATGGGTGACAAAGAAAAGAGGTCGGCAGCTGATCT
Source organism: Tillus elongatus (assembly GCA_964006375.1). NCBI lineage: Eukaryota > Metazoa > Arthropoda > Insecta > Coleoptera > Cleridae > Tillus > Tillus elongatus. The sequence goes on from OZ023262.1 coordinate 301,652,455, forward strand.
GCGCTGACTGAATCCATACTGCATGTCGTGGATTAGACTGTGATTTTCAAGAAATTTTAATAATTCGGTGTTTATATTCGGTGTTTACACAGATCAAATAACATTTTATGGAATTATATAATAAATAAAAACAACAGTCCGCCATTAATCATTACTGACGTGGGGCGCGGGAGAGTTGACAGTTGGCGGTTGGCGTTGCTATGCTGCTATTCGACGACGATGACATACGATCGAACATAAACGATCACGAAAACGAAGGAAATTCAAATAAATGTTTACAACTGAAATCCAGCTTTCAGAAACATTACAATTATTGTAACTTTAGGCGAGCTTTCAAATGGAGAGAAACAACAAGCTGACAAAGGGGATATTACATTTGAAAGGTATTTTAACGTTTCATTTGTAAGTTTGCATTGGTTTTTTGGCTGCAAACATTTTGAAGTGTTGCTAACTTAACTTGCTTAATGGTAAGTTATCTAAGGTTGTGGTAAGCATCTGTAGGTTACCATGCTTGGTGGGTTCCTTCTTTTCGTTTCGTAAAAAGGTTTATAAAATATTGGGTAAGAAAATGTTATCGCAAAAATGTATGGGATGTAAATAAGAGAATTTGCAGTAAACATTTTAAACTTGAGGATTTTCAAGTTCAACTGCCGGATAGAATAATGAATACAAAACCGAAAAAATATTGATTACTTATTTAATTTGTTTACCTACTTTATCCAAGGGTATATATTACCTAGTATTTGAGGTGTGCCTGAGACCTATGAGGGTACCTATTATACCCACTTATTTGTAATACATTTACATTTTAGCGAATCCTTTATTATACCTGTTGAATGGACACAGCTATTGTGAAAATCCATCTTCCAAGAAATGCTTGGTTCAGATACCGATACAGAGCAGCAACGGTATAGTGTGGGGGTGCTTTATCTTGCTAAAATAGCAATTAATTGTCATTGCAAAGGTCACTTTGTTTACAAATTTCTGTTAGCGCTGCATCAACGACATATTCTAATAACTGTAAATACATTTCTCTTGGAAGATGAATTGGGCGAAGAAGAGCGATAGAATGGCTTGCACAGCTACCAGATTTAAACCATTTAGACTTTTTTTATTGGGACACTTTACAAATAAATTTACAGTACACCGCCAGATTGCGTATATGAATTACGGCAACGCATCATCGTCGAATGTCAGCAAGTTTTATCCGAAATGATTCTCAAAGTTCGAAATCGCTTTGAACACAACTTCTATTATTGTATGGAAGCTGGAGGTCAACATTTCGAACATTTAATACATGGGTATACTGTTAGCGTAATAAAAAATAATGTAGGAAACTTGTTTGGTTTATTTGGTAGACAACATTTTTAAATGCGTTCTCTCAAAACTCTCTAAACCGATTTTCGTAAGCTGATGCTTTTCAAAAAAAGAATTTGATCAGCTTCAAAATGAGGTGTTACTCAATACCCATTTTGAAATTTCAGGTCCTAAACTCGAAATAAAAATTAACTTGTGCGAGCCTTTAATAATAGGTACTATGAAAAATCGGGTCTGTTTCGTTTTCGTTGCGCGACTCTGTATACTTATTCAGCCATGATTTTGATTATGTTATTCAATGTTCACGTCGATATTATCTAAATAATCATTAAGCAGATTAAAAAAAATACATTAATTAACAAAGAAAGTAGCTATTTATTTACACATTACACAATTACTACAGTAGAAACCACAAAGGAGGCATATGTCATTCACGTATTTGGTAACGCTGATCTTCTTGAGCCTTCTGCACCTGGAACTACCATGTTGGACTCTTCTAATGAGGGAACACCAAAGACACACCCTAATGGTGGATAGTATGGTGTAAACAAAGCAGAGTACTGTTGTGTCGTTGGAGCGAAATAGTGAGGTGGGAATAATCCTTGTCTTTGGGCCATCTTCAGCCGGGTAGTTAGTTGTTTTTTCCATTTGGTTCGACGATTCTGAAACCAAGTTTTGATTTGTACTTCAGTCAGGTTCAATGCTTTAGAAAGCTCCATTCTTTTGCTCACGCTGAGATATTTGTCTAGTTTGAATTCAGTTTCAAGTCGTTCTAGTTGTTTGGCACTATAGGCTTGTCGTGGTTTTCTATCAAGCCCTGGTTTTCTAGAACGTCTATTTACTGGTTTTGGAGCTGAAACAATAAGAAAATATAAAATGATTTTGTGAGCCACAACCTACAAATATGTGTAACATAATATTTTCCATTTAAACAGATTATGGAAATTTGAATAATAGTCCTAGAAGATTCTTACAAAGATATAGTAAAATATTATTATGAATATTACCATAATCACATTTACAAAATTGTTTGGAATCCATAATTAAAGGTCTGGACCCTGCAAGTGAGTTATGGTGGCGAATTTTTACAGAAATAATACACACTTTCTACTTCCTATATATATATATATATATATATATATATATATATATATATATATATATATATATATATATATATATATATATATATATATATATATATATATATATATATATATATATATATATATATATATATATATATATATATATATATATATATATATATATAACATCGAAACTGACCTCCATAATCCTATAGTTTAGCTCTCCTTATCGGCCAGATTCTTGCGCATATGAAGTTCTGTGTTCGAGTTTACGTATTTTTTGTACTGTTTTTCTCTTTATCGACTCAGTAAGGTATTATAATACGTATTATGATGACATGGCAGTGAACTATATATAGCTCACTGCTTCATGGTTACTTCATTGCCCTCATTAAAAAAAAACATTATTTTATATATATATATATATATATATATATATATATATATATATATATATATATATATATATATATATATATATATATATATAAGCAAGTAGAATATATTTAGTATTTGTGTGAATGTTATACATATGTATGTACATACAGACTGCTCCATCATTATTTGGACATTAGCTAAGGGGTTATAGCTGGTGCAAAAATAAAGCGATTGGGCTCAACATACCTTGGTAAAATGTTACTCGTTTTCGTTTTACAGGGTGTTTAAATAATTTCTCTTAAAACTATTTCTTCAAATATCTTGAGAGTGGTTCAACATATTATTATGAAATGTGGCATCATGCGTAATAGGATGACGGTATCAATTTCACAACTGCCGCCTGGTGGCGCCATCGACAGCAACACTGGTTCATTAATATGGTCATAATTTTCCGTTCCATACTTAATACAGCCGTAGATTTTCCCATGGCTTCACAAGTGCTTGTTCTTTTTTGCAACCGATTTCAGTTTATACTGGACGCAGCAAGTATGTTATGTTACTGAATTTTCATTAAAGTTTCAAATTTAAATAGCTCAGTTTGCTATTAACCTAACGTTCGTTCGCCAGGAACCAGTTTTTTCGGGAACATTTTAAGTTTATTTTCGGAAAATTTTCGTATATTTTCAAACAATAGAGTTATTTTGACGAAATATGGTACATTGTTTCTACTATACAGGGTGTTACAGATTCAAGGCTCACCATGCGTATCTTCTAAACCGTAAGAGATACAGGGTGGGTTAAATTGAGGTAAATATGAGCAATTATGGGCATTGTAGCATGCCATCTTAAAATTTGCAAATTTCCGAATACTTCCGAAGATATACGAAAAAATCCGAAAAATGGAAATTCCGTTTTTATTATTTTCTGAATTTATTTGAAACGAAATAAAGAAACTAAAGGCACTTCTTCATTGACACTTTTTCTACTTTACAAGATGTAGTGAACAGATTCTCAGTACAACGTTTCGTTTCGAAGAAAACATCATCAACTTTGTTTTTCATATGGCCATTAAGATTAGTACAGCCTGTATTAGAAAGCATATTTCATTGCAAATTCAATGATGTATAGCACGATAGGTTCCCTATGTTGTTTTTTGCATTATTTAAATTTTCAACAATTTTCAATGCGTAGCAGGCGATGGAGACGAAAAGTTACGATGATTGTCAAGTGAGACATAATCAACACCATGATAAACAGTTAAGAGAACATGGTTCAAAGATACAGCCCTTTAATGGTAGGACCGACGAACGGATGGCGTACGTACTCTTATTAGTAATGGGTTTCCGTTTCTGTATGAAACCATATATAGGGTGGCGCATTGAAAACGAAACAGACCGATGTGCGTCCAGATAATTTTTTTTAAGAAACGCTGAAACACGTCAATTTTAATATTGCCGGGGATATGTTTTGACATAAAACTCAACTTTGTCACATCAACCCCTTAAGGATGGTGATAACAACCCTTATATTTTAAATAAGAAATATGGGTCGAGTGTTACATCATTTGAAAGCTCTTTTTTTCTGAATTCAGCACACAAATTTTTTTGAAAGTTCTATTAACTCGTTTAAAAATTATTCACAGTTGAAAATGCAAACACGCATTTCACTCATTCCGATAAGAAATGTGCTGATAGTTAATGTTTTGTTGGTTTGTAAACAAAATAATTGACTATCAGAACATTTCTTATCTAAATGAGAGAAATGCGGTTTATTATTTCAGTTTATCGGTCGGTTTGATACTTGATAGTGCTACCGAAAATTATTTTCACAATGGTGTATTCTGTAGAAGAAAGAGTTGAAATAATTACTCTTTTTTTTCAAAAACGATGACTGTGCCAACCGTACCGCAAATTTGTTTAATGAACAACATCCAAACAGACATGTTAACAGAAAATACATTTTGGAGTTAGTTGCAAAGTTTCAACAAAGTGGTTCAGTAGCCAACAAAAAACGGGACCCTGAACGTGAATTTCCGGTTAGAAATGAGACTACTGAGATTGAAGTTTTAGGACAAATTTCTGCAGACCCAACTTTGAGCACGAGAAAATTGGCCACTGTTTCAAACATTAAAAGAAGAACTATTCAGAGAATATTGAAGCATCATAAATTTCACCCGTATAAAATTCATCTTGTACATCAACTGAATGAAGATGATTTTGATCGGCGGCTGGAGCTTTGTGAAGTTATGATTGCACGAATAGCTGATAACGGGAACTTTTTGTTCAATATCTGTTTTTCAGACGAGTGTACGTTTTTATTAAACTCTACAGTCAATCGTCATAATTGTCGTTATTGGACAGATAATAATCCAAGAAATTTTCACGAAGTCCACACTCAAACTCCACAGAACTTGAATGTCTGGACTGGCATTTTTAGAGACCGTTTAATCCGACCAATTTTTCTTAATGGCAACTTGAGTGGCGAAACGTATTTGGAGTTACTAGAAGATATCGTTTACCATCTACTAATTGACATTGTTGAAAATGATGATCGCTATCAAGAAAATCAATTACTGTTTCAACAAGATGGAGCTCCTCCGCATTTTTCACAACGTGTTAGGGAGTTTTTGAACAGAGAGTTTCCAGAGTAATGGATTGGGGTGGAGGTGTTATTGAGCGCCCCCCTAGGTAACTGGATTTACCTACTTTATACTTCTTTCTATGGGGCTATTTAAAGAGTAGAATTTTCGCAACAGAACCGGAGTCTCTGGAAGAATTACGAAGACGCATTATTGAAGAATGCCGTCTAATAACTCCACAAATGCTCCATGATGTCAGAGCTCGTTTTGAACAAAAGTTGTACTTTTCTATGGAAGCTGGTAGTCAACAATTTGAACACTTACTGAACTGAAAAAACATTTTTTAACGTTTGGTTTTGTTTTTTAGTTTTTTTAACGAAAAATTGACTAATAAGTGCATTTTTTATCACAATGAATGAAATACGTTTTTGCAACTCCAACTGTGAATAATTTTTAAACGAGTTGATAAAACTTCAAAAAAAAAGTGTGCTGAATTCAAAAAAGAAAGAGTTTTCAAATGATGTAACACTCGACCCATGTTCCGTATTGAAAACATAAGGGTTGTTATCACCACCCGTAAGGGGTTGATGTGACAAAGTTGAGTTTTATGTCAAAACATGTCCCCCTCAATATTAAAATTGAAGTATTTCAGCGTTTCTTAAAAAAAAATTCTCTGGACGCAAATCGGTCTGTTTCGTTTTCAATGCGCCACCCTGTATATGTTTTCGTTTGTATTGTTCGTCAAAAAAAAATCTAGATGCTGTGTATAGAGCGCTCTCAAATAGTGCCTGAATTTGAAAAAATTCAAACGGTCGTAATTCAATTTTTTCAAATTGAACAACTCTCTACACGTACAGATTCTAGTTTTGAAAATATTTTTTGCATTTTTCTTTTTGAAACGTAGTTACAGATTAGGTATATAATTTCACTTTTATGTATTCTTAGGCAATTTTTTTTGTACAAAATAGTTAGCCCAGTTCTGGCACAAATTTTTTGTGTTACCTTAGAAATCATTGTTTGTAAGATTTTTGTGACATTTTGATAATACATGTTTAATAAGTTATTGCAAAAAAATATTTTTCGTGAAAAAATTGTGTGCAAAATTTCATGTTAATTTTTTTTGGAGTTTCGTGGGAAAGTTTTTGGAAATCATTTATCTTGCTGGGTGTGTAAAGAGGTTTGTTGGCCAGTAAAATCGGACCAGATTTTTGGAGAATATTTTAAGTTTATTTTCGGAAAGTTTTTGAACTTTTTCAAACAATAAAGTTATTTTGATGAAATATGGTACATTGTTTCTACTATATAGGTTATACCAGTAACCAAATGAGGAAGTTGCATATCATTTACTTTTGATGAAAAATGTATTTAAAGTACAGCAAAATACTCTAAAAATATAAGTCTACAAGTAAACCCCCCTTAAAGTAAACCACTAATTAGTAATTAATTATTGAAATATTGAATATAATTCAAAAAGACAGGGTGGGCGAAAACGCAATCTGATTGGTGAAGAGGTTTGTGACGTCACGATCCGGTACATCTGCGTGATATCGTTGTGTTTGCATCGAATTCTGAGCAGTTTTAGCATAATTTTAAGTAGTTTTGGCGTTTAGTGTGTAATATAGGTTCAAAGGTAGTAAGTTGTGTCTAATATAGTTTAGTGAGTGACTATGTGATGACTTTAGCAGATTCAGAATTACAATACGAGAATGCGAAAGACATAACAGTGCCTGGACATAAATATTATAAGTGCTGTATAGTGCTCAAATGTACTTCCACAACAATAACTACCCCCAACAAATTATTCTTTAATGAACCTAAGGATGAGAAAATCAGGAAGAAATGGTGTATATTTTTCTTGTAGATTACTTGAATTGAGAACATTTTGAGGTTATGCTTTTATTTATATTATATTTTATAAGAAATTACTACATAATATCCAACAAAGATATTTACAGGATAAAATAAGGTTCATATCAGGCACATACCTCCCAGCTTTCACTCCTTTTAGCTCAGCGCCCATGAAATTCCTAAAAACGCAAACATTGCTGGTACATAAATTTTTGGTAAATTATAAGATTGTCCTTGGACAAATCCAACTTCTGTAGTCATACTATAAGACTGTACAGTTTTTAAAGTAATTAATACCAGTATATAGATATTAACAATAATATAAGTTGATAACAATAACTATCCGGCACACGTAAGTCGCATAAACACTAATGGTGAGATGAGGATCTCTGTGTGAGTAAGCGAGATTCGTTTGGCCGATACCGGATCGTGACGTCACAGTAGGCCGTCTTTGTTTACGGCTCCGTTTTGTGGGGAGACAATTATTTTGATTCTCTATATTTTTTTACAGGAAAACTTTTAGTTAAAAATTTAAATTTTATATGGCAATTGATTTTATACAATGTGGGGAATTGAATAAGAGGACAATAAAACAATGTGCAAATTCCTCATTGATGCCTGCTTTCATTAAAGAAACATATTTGCTATTAAAAACATTTAAATGAAAATTCACTTGCATAGCGCACTTGCTGCGGCCGGACTTTTTTTTATTATTATGAACTGAGAATGCTATTCAGTAAGTTCAAACATTACATATTATTTTTAACACAGTACAACAATGTAATAGTGATAATTAAGTTGTTGTGGTCATAAAAAGATAAATATTGACCACGTGAACGTGATTAATAGAGACTATGTGTGAAACAATGCTGACAAATATAATTTTAATAAGGTGTGAATTAAAAGTATAATGTGATAATAACATCTTATTGTCACTGATTGTCATATTTCATTATTTTATATGCTAAATATTGCAGCCTATAGAACAAATTGTAGGTAAACAAAGGTTTGTAAAAAACGTATTTAAAGTAGTTTTTCTTACAGTCCGACACACATAACCAGCAGTCTTATGTGGAAGAAGAGGTTAGACGAGGGTATGTTGATATCTAGTTGACCTGGCTTTTTAACAAAAATAGGTTCGCTTATTAAATTCACAAGCGGAGATGCTAACGAAACAAGGTCGATTGTAGTATTGATAGAAAAGGCATAGTTTCTTGTTTTGTTTTTGTTTTTGGATACAGGAGGGAAAAATGCTACATGCAGACCTCATTCACGACACCGTAGTGCGTGGGATTTCGAGGTACTGTGAGACTCCTACTCAATAAAACTCCGCTCCATGGAGTACCGGGAGTCCCTACCTCCGTCGGAAAGATTTCACACAATGACGTTTGGGATTGAATGTTTCCATTCTGTTTTTGCCTCGGGGGCGTTAGAGGGTAAGTATAAGCCTTGGACGCTTATGCCTCTGTGGAAGTTGCTCATCGCAGTCGGTGGCACTACGGAGAATAGCATTTGGATGAGAATCGGCTTTTGCGAACTGAGTTGTGGATAGTTGAGTTATAAACTCAAGTATCGAAGGCATTTCCAGATCAGAGTGAATCTAGCTTTTTTTGGCAAACCATGGCGCTCCGGTAACCATTCTCATAATTTTATTCTGGATGATTTGAAGAATCTTGATGTGTGTTGCGGCCGCAGTGGCCCTTGCCGGGGATGCATAGGTCAAGGCTGGCCGGATTATGACTTTGTACACGAGGAATTTATTGTTCATGGACAATTTGGAATTTCTATTTAGAAGTGGTAACAGCTTCGAGATGAACATCGAGGCTTTTGTCGGGTATGTTGGACATGGGAGCGCCATGTTAAAAGCCTGTCGAGGAAAACCCCTAGGTATTTGGCGGAATCTTGCCAGGAAATTAGACGGTTGTCTAATGATAAGTGTTCGTGAGGTGTGTGTCTCCCTTTGGTAAATAGGGCTGCTGAACATTTATCAGGGTTTATGGCTAGATAATATTTTCTATACCAGCCTTTAAGCTCGTCTACGGCGGTCTGAAGTCGTTCGGTTATTATCCTCGGCTGAATGGAGCTGCTGAGGATGGTAGTGTCGTCTGCATATAGTGCGTATGTCACGTTTAGGGGCGGTGTCGGAATGTCTGCGACAAATATATTGTACAGCAGAGGGGAGATATCAGAACCCTGCGGGAGACCAGCCGTGGCTGAGTACGTTCTAGATCTGGTTCCCAGATGTTTGACCTGGAACTTCCTCTGTTGCAAGTATGACCTGGTTAGCAGAATCAGAGAGAGATGATAATTCAATGATAGAAGTTTGTTTAGGAGGCCCGCGTGCCAAACCCTGTGGAAGGCTTGAGCAATGTCCAGAAATATTGCACCAGTTGACTTGTTTTGATTAAATATTTCGGTGATGTTTTCCACCTCACGAAGGACTTGGTCTGTGGTGGAGTGCTGGTGTGTGAAACCGAATTGCTCATCTGGGAGGATATGATTCTCAGAAGTGAACGAAGTTATCATTTTCTAAATCAGTTTTTCGGCTATCTTACCGATGACTGGTAGTAGGCTAACGGGCCTGTAGTTCTGAGGCAACAAAGAGGCATAGTGGTAACACAGCATATATATATATATATATATATATATATATATATATATATATATATATATATATATATATATATATATATATATATATATATATATATATATATATATATATATACAGCAGGAAACTCTACGGAATATTTTCAGACGTTTAGATTTCGTGTCAGCCTACTCCCACCCTATAGTCTCTCAGTCGACTCGAGCGTTTAGTAAGAGCAAGTCTGTGATATCAGAGGCGTATTTGGTGAATTCGTTATTATAATTAGCTTTGTGACACGCTGTGCAGCCAGAAGATATTTGAATACAGCTCAGAACTCTTCTCATAGTTTTTTTCAGTTTTCCTTCAGATAATGATCGGTAAGTGATCCCATTCTCATTTGATAAATATTTTTGACAAAATCTGTAACTTCATAATACCGAGTGATTTTTAATTATTATGCTCTAAAGAGCGAGTTGACTGCCGCATAGCTCAAACAACGTGATAATTATAATAATGATAATATGTCGTGTCTTATTCGAAAGGTTTTCCTCTTTCTTTTTTTTTTCTTTAACGTTAGTCCATTTCTGCAACTATGGCTATTCAACGGCGCTAGGGAGCAGTTTCACCTCACTATCCTGGAAATCTTGCCGCAACCTAACCTTTATGTAAGTAAAGTAAAGTAAAGTCCACTTGGTGAACCCAAATCAGCACAACACATCTTTTTAAAGGCCTGACGATTGTTTCACTACCAAAGTTAGCGTCATCAACGGATGAAAAATTCTTACAATTATACATCACCTTTTATGCTACGTCGTAGTTAAAGACCGACAAAGAGAGGGACAAAGTCGCAGGCAAATTTTCTCCGTATTGTATTTTAGTTGCCGAATAAGGTTTTTGAAATTTCGTTATAAATGTACCTGCCGAGTTTCGGAATATCTTCTATGTCAAAGACACACGCACACAGATATATATATATATATATATATATATATATATATATATATATATATATATATATATATATATATAGATATATATATATATATATATATATATATATATATATATATATATATATATATATATATATATATATATATAGATAGATAGAGAGAGTAAACAAAGGGCTATAAATCAATCGCGACGCTCGGTTTAAGGATCTTTTAGATTTTATTGCTTTAAAAATATTAATACTTTCGTACGCATCTAGCTTCGCTGGTTGTCTAAAATTTTTGATTTTCTTTATCTATGTGGTAAATATTATCATAAATATGTTGTCCCACACATGATTTGTCTACAAAACCTTATCTCATCTGTGCCAGATGGTCCTGGAATCTGGTTTTAATGTTTCTCTTAGTCTGCCCAACGTATTTGAGATTAGAAGCTTAACAACCTATCTCATAGATACCCGTCGTTTCGGTAGCTGTATCTTTGTGTTTCGTATTACCTAATTTTAATTTTTTTTTTGTCAAATAAGTTAGCAGCAAGTGAATTATTCTCTGCCTATGAGTCGCTAAGCTTGCAGTAAAATAACTGGAGCTTAGCCACGAGTGTGGGTTTCCACAAGTTGATTGATTTACAGTGAAATACCTGGAGCCCATCGACGAATGCAGCATGTCTGGTTCTCCGGGTATGGTCTGAGGCGTCTGTAACTTGTATATGGGTCTCTGGTTGTTTCGCACACCTCGTGTGGATGTTTTCTTCTGGAAATTCTTTTCCCAAGACCATGGAAGATGCATGGCTGGAATGTGGTAATTATTTATTTGTGTTATTAGCGAATTAAAAAAAAATTCGCTTATGGGGAGATCTGTGTTTATATGGCTTCTCTAATGATTATCATAGACTGATCAAGTCTTATCTTGATAACCGCTCGCAGTTGATGTTTCCTAATGGCAGATGGTCTGATCATTCTTTCGGGTGTACCACAGAGCTCCGTTTTGGGGCCTCTACTTTTTTTGGTGTATACATCTAACATACTGCAGTCTCTTGAGCAGTGTCGAGTTCAAGCCTTTGCTGACGATACACAGCTACACAACATAATAAACCAATCACCCATATATATATATATATATATATATATATATATATATATATATATATATATATATATATATATATATATATATATATATCCGACCGATAACTCAAAAAATAATGGACCGATCTTGATCAAATTAGCAGAGTACTTCCTTTTGCAAGTGGCTTGCATAAGTTCGTTAGCCAGGAAAATCGGACCAGGTTTTCCCGGAAAATTTTGTATTTTCTTTATAAAAAAATTCATATCTCCAGAAGTAACAAAGTACAGGCAACGAAATTTGGTACGCATATTTATATTATAAAGAGTGAACTCTGTGCCTAAATTTAGGTCCCTAGCTTTAAAGACAAAGAAGTTATGGGTAGTTAAAGCAACAAATTTTGGAGTTTTCCTCAAAACGCAAACTCGCAATTTTAAACTTCAAAATTGGCAATGTTTAGGCAAAGAATGTGAAACAAATACCGTTTGTGAAAAGAACATGTTGCAAGAAGAGTGTTCTGCAAACCCTTAAGTTTCAGATTCAACCGTCATTGCCCTTCATTTTACTAAAATATTTACAGAATATCCATTTCAAATAGACCCTTTCTCTGATGTTTTGGCTGTCAGTTTAGTTAAGTTTGGTGGCTTTTTGGAGAGTTATTCGTAGGTTTAGTGAAGTTTATGGTTTAACGGTCTATAATTTTTTTTAGCTAATTATCGTAGAACAAATTTGTTAATGCATTTTTGCATTTTTTATCGAAATATGAGTTTATAAGAAAAAAATCTGGACGCAGTAAGTGCGTTTTGATAGCGAATTTTCGGTAAATGTGCAGATTAGCTCCCGAACGCTTTTCAAAAAACTGATTTCAGAAACTTGCCCCCATCCCCCCTGGATCCACAAACCCCAAGAAAAATTTCTTGTTCACACCCCCACAAGGAAGTTACGTGACCAGGAGTGAGTAGGGGTGCATAATTTTTTTAAGCTAAATTTCATAGAACAAATTCGTTAATGCATTTTTGCATTTCTTGTTTAAATATGATGCGTTTGTAAGAAAAAATCTGGACGCAGTAAGTGCGTTTTGGTAGCGAATTTTCGGTAAATTTGCAGTTTAGCTCCCGAACGCTTTTCAAAAAACTGTTTTCAGAAACCTGCCTAGGCCCCCACCCCCCTGGATCCACAAACCCCAAGGAAACGTTCTTGTTCACACTGCCCAAGGAAGTTACGGGACCAGGAGTGAGTAGGGGTGTATAATTTTTTTTTGGCTAATTTTCGTAGAATAAATTCGTCAATGCATTTTTCCATTTTTTATCGAAATATGATGCGTTTGTAAGAAAAAAATCTGGACGCAGTAAGTGCGTTAGCGAATTTTCGGTAAATTTGCAGTTTAGCTTCTGAAAGTTTTTCAAAAAACTTTTTTCAGAAACCTGCCCCCCTCCCCCCATGGATCTACAAACCCCAAGAAAAATTTCTTGTTCTTACCCCCCAAGGAAGATACGGGACCAGGAGTGAATAGGGGTGCTGAGCGGGGTAGGTAGTAGAAAGGAAATATGAGCAGAAGATTCGAATAAAGCGGGCTTGAAAGCTGTTTTTTTTTACATCTTGAAGCGATATCTCTCTTAAACGCTGCCTACCCCGCACACCACCCCTATTCACTCCCAGTCCCATAACTTCCTTGGGGATGTGAACAAGAAATTTTTCTTGTGGTTTGTGCATTCAGGTGGGGTCCTAGTAATGTTTCTGAAAACAATTTGTTGAAAAGCGTTCGGGAGCTAATCTGCAAATTTACCGAATTTTCATTAAATCCTTCAAATTTCAATAACTCAATTTGCTATTAACGTAAGCTTTATTGGATAGAAAACCAACATTTAAGTTTATTTTCGATTTTTTTTGTATATTTTCAAACCATAAGTAATTTTGATAAAATATAGTACATTGTTTCTACCACATAGGCTATACCGGTAATCAGATTGATGCCGGCTCGCATTTGCTATTAAAAACATTTTTATGGAAATTCACTTCCATAACACATTTGCTGCATCTAAACTTTTGAAAAATGTTTACATATTTTCAAACATAAATTTATTTCAATGAAATATGATACATTGTTTCTACTATATAGGCAATCAAGTTTGATGCCTGCTTTCATCAAAGAAAGACATTTGCTATTAAAAATATTTTAAAGAAAATTCGCTACCATAACGCACTTGCTGCGTCCAGAGATTTTGTCCTGATGTTTATCTGCTTTGCTCTTGCACGACATCTAACCGGCTTTTACTCCTTGCTTGCAGCGCTATTCCGCATCTCCAAATGAACAATAACCGTAAAAAAAGAATCGTGCTATCAGCATTGCTCTGTCAATAAGTAACCACTGCCTGTGCGAAATAAAATAATAATTCCAAAACGATTCCAAACGAATCCCACGGAGTTTACGAAGTTGCTTGTTCTGACTGTTCCCGAACTCAATCCTCCTAATCCTTTAAGTACCGCGACTAAAGCCTGAGCTGACCTGACCTGACTTGACCTGACCATGACCCGACTACTTTCACTGATAACGAAGTAGGTAGACGAAACGATACATACAATAGAAGACTTGCAACGAACTGCCAGATCTCTCTTAGGCCTAGGGTTGAACACACTGACACCTTAGAGAAGCTCTCCGGCGAGATTTGGAAAATAGGCAGATTGAGGCCCCGTAATCGAGCTACAACGACCCAACCCACCCTTGTCCACCGCTCTAAGGAGTAGGAAGATTGAGGCCTTAGAGTTCATGTCCTTCCATATTTCCTTTACCTCTTGAAATTGGCTCCAAAACAGGAGCCGAAACGTCGAGTTTTAATACATTCTGGACGCGGTTCAATCCGAGAACCAAGTATATCTCATATATATATATATATATATATATATATATATATATATATATATATATATATATATATATATATATATATATATATATATATATATACGTACCGGTGCAATAACAAAAAAAAACAAACCACCGATTTTAATAAAATTTGGCACCTGCCTTTCTTTTGTCAATAGCTTGGATGTGTTCCCTTGGCTAGGCAGATCGGATAAGCTATTCAAAACGCGTAAATACCCATCTTATGGCACAGCAATGAACCGAAAGGTACTGGCTTCAATTCTCGGGTTTTCCCTTCCACTTATTCAGTACAATTAACATCAACCGATGTTGTGGCATTGTATTTGAGCAAGTTGAATGTCTGCACATTCCGCCCTTCGGAGGGAGCGTAAAGCCGTCGGTCTCGTGTCCACGCGATGTTGGGCACGTTACAGGTCCCTACCCTCAAGGCAGGGATCCAGCAAAATTTTCAGGATAGTAAGATGAAACTCCTCCCTGGCAACTAGAAGCAAAAAAAGATACAGAACCAACGTCCTTTATCAATTGTTTCATAAAAAAAACGAGAAGTCACTGTACTCAGACGAGCGTGTAGAATCAATTCCGACTTAATATTTTAGAAGTGCTTACAGAAATCCTGAACATGTCCACGGCTTTGAAAAATAATGAAAGGAAAAATTCTAAAGCAGATAGATGACTTTCCTAAAATAAAATGGACATATTTGCCTACGTTTCTGGTTTTTCTAAAATTTCGATTCTGACAAATTGTGAGTGTTAAGTCTTTATTTGATGAACACTATAAATCAGCGCTTATCGCAATACATTTAAGAGCGTTTAAATTTAGTTTCGTTGCTAATGATCATAAAGAACAATTTACCAGGAAATAAATAATATTATAACGTAATATGTGTAAGTTATAAACGAAAATGTTAACAGTTTACTTGGATGTCTTTCATTTACCGAGGTGTGAACGATGTGTATGCTTTATTTACACAATAGGGTATTATTACCTATTAACATTTTCTGTTGAGCTAGTAGAATCTCAGTTGTATGTGCTAATTGAAAACAAAGGACATGTTTAAACATGTTTGTTTTAGGTTTTTTTTTATACACAAGCGGCTGCCATAGACACTAGAATAAGCTGGAAATATTTGTGGAGTTATTTAAACACAGCATCTGTGGCACCATCTTGCTATGTGTACTGTATTTGTGAAATAAAATTGTTGTTATACAGTTTTATAGCTGTGATTTAACCAGAGTTACCCAAAGGTTCGGGCTTGTGCACAGGGGCGTCATTTTTCAAAAATTTGTAGGGGGGAAACAACAATCTTTATATTATATATATATTAGTGAATTTTTGTAGTAAAAAATCACTACTGAGGAGATCAGATTTATATATATATATATATATATATATATATATATATATATATATATATATATATATATATATATATATATATATATATATACTTTATTTGTTTGCTGTACGTTTGTGATTTCTTATTGGTTTGCGTGGACTGCAGTTTCGAACCGTCCCGGTACATCATCAGCACGCTACTGACTGTTATCGCTCCTGTGTGGTTTACGTCTGAGATTGTACGTGGTGCCTGCGCCGTAAGCTTCTATTGGCCGGTTTACTGTTCTCTGATTGGTTGTGCCTTCGGACTGTGTAGTGTGTATCGGTCTCCTGTCTTGATCACTGTGGTTTGATAATTTGTCTATTTGTATGACCTTTATTAAGTTTTGTTTAAATGTTTGTACTTGGATTTGTTCTGCCATTAATTGTTTCTTATTGTTTGTTTGTTGAATGTAGTATTGTTTCCAGATTTCCATTTTTTTTTGTGGTCTTTAACACGTTTCA
This sequence comes from Tillus elongatus, assembly GCA_964006375.1. Lineage (NCBI taxonomy): Eukaryota > Metazoa > Arthropoda > Insecta > Coleoptera > Cleridae > Tillus > Tillus elongatus. Next base: position 301,668,993 of record OZ023262.1, read on the forward strand.
TTAGTTGTAGTTGGGTGATGTCTGGTTTTTGGTGTTTTGTGTTGTGAATGTGTGTAGCTACGTTTGATTTGTAGCTAGGTATGTGAATTTTATCTAATGCTGTTATATGTTCCTTGAATCTTGTTTCTATTGACAAACACCAAATACGCCACATTCACTTATAACCACCACATCAAAAAATAGCACAAACACTCAAACAATATGACTTAAAAATGAGCTACAAAACCAATAACAAAATAAATAAAAAACAAGGACACAACCCACATGAATTAAACGGAATCTATCAAATAGAATGTAACACATGCAATAAAAAATATATAGGAATGACAAAAAAAAAATCAGTAGACCACACAGGTGCGATAAAAGTCAGCAGCGTGCTGATGATGAACCAGGACGGTTCGAAACTGCAGTCCACGCAAACCAATAAGAAACCACAAACGTACAGCAAACAAATAAAGTGTATATTTAAAAGTGATTACAGCGTAGTGCAATATTCCAAAAGATATATATATATATATATATATATATATATATATATATATATATATATATATATATATATATATATATATATATATATCACTAATAACTTAAAGAATAATAGGCCAATTATGATGAAATTTGGTAGGTACCTTTCTTTTCTAAGTCGCTTGGATAAGTTCGTTAGCTAGGAATATCGGTTCAGCTTTTCGAGGCCAATTTTGGGTCTTCCTTGGAAAATTTATTGAATCTCCGCAAACAACAAATCTATAGCAACCAAGCTTGGTAAGCCGGTTTGCATTATGCACGATATAATATATACCGAAATTTGGATCTAAAAATTGAAAAAAAAATTGGCATTTAGCTAAGTGAGATGTAATACACGAAACACGTGCCGCCATCTCATTGCCTAACCAAGCAGTATGTTGTCACGGCAGCTCCAAATAACATAGAATGTTAATAAATAGAGACTGTATACAACCAACAATTTAGTAAATTGTCAGTCCTGGCCCATGTCTTCCCCAATATAGGGACAAAGTATGTAAGGTTAGATGCATTCTCACCACAATTAGAACCGAAGACCGGTTTACCTCTAATTAGAGGTCGTCAGTGCGGCATACTAATTGCAGCGAAAATACACCTATAAAGTAATACGGCTCTGACAGCCAGCCATCTCACTTAGTTTTTAGAGGCTGGCTACCATAGCCGTATTACTTTATAGATGTATTTTCGCTGCAATTAGTATGCCGTACTGACGAGTTCTAATTAGAGCGAAACCGGTCTACCATTCTAATTGTAGTGAGAATGCATCTAGCCTTATATAGACATTTAGACAAAATTGTTAACTTTTAGGCAACGATTTGTATAAAATTCATTTCAAATAGACGCTTTCTCTGATGATTTGGTAATGGTTTTAGTTAGGAGTTTATGGTTTGATAGTCTACAGTTTTTATGGAATTTTCGTAGAAAAAATTCGCTTTATATGAGATAGCGACTTTTGAATTTTCAAAAGATTTCTTTAATTGAGAGTAACATTTTTCAAAAATATCACCATCTATACCTCTCTATTAGTGATATGCTTAATGAAAATTCACTAAAAATGTAAAACACGCCGTGCTACCAAAATTTAAGAAGTCTAAACGTCCAAGACCACCTATGTTAACAAATTAACAGTTGTTATAGTTGAATACATATTAATTATTTAACAAACATATAAATCACAAACATCAATGTCACATCTTCACTAGCTTCTTGGAAGACAGTTGGGTGTGAAATACTTCTTGAAAAGTCCGGTCTTGTCTAAACAAACTATCAGGTGCCCTTAACAAACACACCATATAGGTGTGTTTGTTAAATTTTGTGTTCAGACTTATAATGCGTATGTGGCTTAGGTTAAAAAATAACGATTTTATAGCATAATCTTTTACTGTTAACTTTTAAAAAAATTTCGATTTTAAGAAAGTAGAAATTCAGCGAATTAGAACAAATTTTGGGTAAAATGGACTTTTTCCAAGCTTTAGAAGTAAAAACTTCTCGACGCAGCAAGTGCGATATGGTAGAAAATTTTCATTAAATGCTTCAAATGTGTATAACTCAATTCTCTATGAACCCATAAAGTTGAGTTGCGGTGAAGTAAGATATTTACGAGGCCAACATACCAACCAAATTTCATCAAAATAACTTGGTTCTCCATGCAATCTAAAGGAAGTAAGGAGCTCATACCCCGGGAAATTAAGGTGATTAGTGGCTGTTTTGGCACTGGTTTGAGTTTCGGTGAAGAAGTGGAGTTGGGGCCTATTAGCCTGGAGGAAATGGTGGACGAATTTCAGGTTAGAATTTAGGCCACATATATTCGAGAAGGATATGTTAAAACTTGATGCTGGCGCCCCCCTGTACACCCCTCTCCAGGAGATCCGAATGGAGGGGTATTTTATCTCCGGATTCTTTTGTACGTGGAGGAGCCATAATTGTTTTTGTTTATAAGGGAAACCGACTCATACACCAGAACCGAAAACGTCCGTTCGGACTTCACCTTGATGTAAGAGGTGGTACCGCCTCGGGCGTGAAAAAATCCTTTACTATCACGTAAAGGAAAAGTTCACTACCACCTATAAGTATACTTGGAGAACCCAAATCACCACAACACATTTTAAAAGACCTGACCGAACCTCGGTGGTTCAGAGGTAAGAACGTGTGCCTCTGAACCGAATGGTAGTGGGTTCGATCCCGGGGTACTCCATTCACTTTTTCAGTACAAACTGTAAAATTAACATCAACCGAGGTTCTGGCATTGTATTCGAGCAAGTTGAATGTCTGCACGTTTAGCCCTTCGGAGGGGGCGTAAAGCCGTCGGTCCCGTATCCATGCGATGTTGGGCACGTTAAAGATCGCTACCCTCCTTACAGAAAGACAGGGGTTCGGCAAAATTTCCGGGATAGTGAGGTAAAACTGCTCCTTGGCGTCGGTGATTGGCAATAGTCGCGGAAATAGGCCGACGTTAAAGAAACAATACACATAAGACCTGACGATCGTTTCACTAACCAAGTTAGCGTCATCAGAGCATGAAACATTCTAAATACTTAAGAAACTAACATCAATATATATACCGGATCTCAGGTAAAGAGATCGAACTGAGATGAGACACTAGTCGTAGGCAAATTCCACAGTTTAGTGTATTTTTATCGCCGGACAAGGTCTTTGCGTTAACCCTACTGCTTTATCTAGCACGTGTCCATCTGTAATAGTTTTGAGAAGGTTCAACGCCAGCTAAATTAACACCGATTCCCTTGGCGGCAATAACTGTATACTTATGTTAATAGGTAGAACGTGTCGAAAACGTGGGAATTTTATTTAGCAAAGTAATCGATCAAGTGACTCGTAATTGGCGCTGGTGAAGTGTTCATACATTTTTTGTTGTAACTATATTTCGCAATATATATGCTTTCGAACCCATTTAGCTGTCCTGGATTTCTAACACTTTTTATTAATTTCAGATTATCTTTATCAACGTCATGATTATTATCCCAAATATGCCGGACGACGGCAGACTTATATACAGTATCGTAACGTAATTGGGATATGTGTTCTTTGAATCTAATTCCAATCGATCTTTTTGTTTTTCCGACGTATTTAAGATTACAATCTTTACAACTTATTTCATAAATTCCCGACATTTTGTCAGCGCCATCCTTGTCTTTTGGGTTACCTAGCAAGTTTTTTAAGGTATTTGTTGTTGAAAATGTTTGCTGTAAATTGACTTTTTTTAAAATTCTGTCTAGACCCCTCGTGATTCTAGGTTCAAATGGTAAGCAAACAAAGTTTTTTCCGATTTTTCTCTTCTGAACGTTGTTGATTCCGTCAGCATTATATTTTGTTTTCTGTTTGTTGATTAATTTTTCCACTAGGCAAGCAGTGTATCCGTTATATTCGGCCACGTTCTTAATATAATTTAATTCTTTGTTATATCTGCTTTTGTTTAAAAGAAAATTAATTAACCGATTTACTGAAAAATTCAGACTGGCCATTTTTTGTGCGTATGTATGATGTAAGTCGTTCGGGATGTAGCTTAAGGTAGTGTTTTCTTTTCTATAGACATCGAATTCTAAAGTGTCTTCATTCTGGATAACTAATACATCTAGAAGGGGTAGTTTATTATTAATTTCTGATTCGTGGATAAATTTTATAGAATAAAATTTATTGTTTAATTTGGCAATAAAATCTTCTATTCTGCAAATGTTTCTGTTAAACACCGCGAAAATATTATCCACGTAACGACATCACCCTCTAGGAAAATAACCACTTTCACTTTCAAGATCTGTTTCAAATCTGCTCATGAAAAGGTCTGCAATAAATGGCGATAGCGGATTGCCCATTGCCGTGCCTTATGTTTGTTGAAAAAATGCATTGTTGAATTGAAAAATATTTTGTTTGATGCAAAGGTTTGTTAGAGTTAAATACTCTTTGCAGAGATTTTCATTTATGTTATTCATTTTTAGCAACTGCTCTAAATATGTTAAAGTTTGCTCCGTGGGAGCGCTAGGAAATAATGAGGTTACATCGAATGAAATTAAAACTTCGCCTTCAGTCAATTTAACCTCTTTGATATTATTAATAAATTCAAGTGAATTTGTTACTGAAAAACTTTTCTGTTTGACAGGCAAGCCCTTGATGTCATCTGTCAATCACTTGGCTAAATTATAAGTCGGGGAATCTATAGCCGAAACAATAGGTCTAATTGAATTTCCCGGTTTATGAATTTTTGGGAGACCGTACTTCTTGAGAACTTTCGGATTAGAAACTTGCAACTTTCTTCCCAAGTCTTTTGAAATGAGATTGTGACAACTTTTTAGACTACTTTTAACGTCCGAAATCATTTTTGGTAGCGGGTTTTTATTTAGTTTTTTATACGGTCCTGTCGCTATGGCGTTATAAACTCTATCTTTATAATCGTTTTTGTCCAAAATCACTACCTTATTGCCTTTATCTGCTTTAACATAGAAACAATCTTTTTTTCGCAATCGTTTAACTATTTTCATTTGATTACAATTTAGTTTTTTTGTGGACTTATTTTCTTTCAAGTTTTTTGAAATTTTACTTTTACACGCTTCTCTAATAAAATTTTTTGATGGTTCTGGAAGTTTTCTAATTCCCGTTTCAATACCAGCAACTATTTCTACAATATCATCTCTTTGGTACTAAATGATTGTGAAGAAAGATTTTCTACGAGGTCAATTTTCTGAGGAACTGGTTTTTCATTTTTAATTTGACATTTAATCAGTTGTTTAATTTTTTTATTGTGTATACCAATTATCTTAGCCAGTTTCGCGTTAATGACTACAAACATTTTCCTCTGAAAATTGCACCATTCTTCATATTCTAAGTTGTCTAACTTAAAGATTAATTATTTAAACAAACTATATGCCTCTATTTCTAACATACTACGTTTCGAGTACAGATAATGCATTTCTATATCCAGCCATTTTTGTTTAGCGAAATTTTCTACCTTTTGCCCTACTTTTGTGTTATTAGAAATTTTAAAATTGAAGTTAATAAAATTCAGAACAACCGATTTTCTTTTGCAAGATTTTAAAAAAGCAATATCTGTACCTACTAATCTAATTTTACAACTTAACTTACGGTATAGATTTAGTTCCGTTGACCTGGAAGCCACAATTCACTAAGTGAAGATTGGAATCTGTGATAAGCACTGATAAGTACACTTGGAGAACCCAAATCACCACAACACATTTTAAAAGACAACACCACAACACATTTTAAAAGATCTAGAGGTCTTTTAAAATGTGTTGTGGTGATTCGGGTTCTCCAAGTGTACTTATCAGTGCTCATCACAGGTTCCAATCTTCACTTAGTCCACTACCACCTGTTTGACACCGATTAGTCGCCTCGTACGACAGGCAGGAGTTACCTTGGGCCTATTATTTTAGTTAGTCCCCGGACGCACAGGGGACAAGTAATATTATAATTATATATCTCTATACAATTTGAATTTTAGACTAATGGTTGTATTTAATATTTTAGACATATGGTTCTATTTAAAAAATTTCCTAAAATATATGATTTTTCCGACTGTAAAAAAATATAGAGGTGACCTATTTGAATTAATGTTTTTTTGTAATTTCCAGAAAAACCGGAGGTTGTATAGTAACCTGTTTGCGGTGGTTTATCAGTATATATTTAATCATGTATACTATTCCAAAAAACCTGGTTTCCAGAACTTTTATTAAAAAAGTGACGAGGATTTTTATCTTGTAACCTTTACCAAATCAAAAGAGACAGCAACTTAGGTATCAACATGATGGAGCACCACCCCACGGAGACGGTTTTGTAAATAATATCCTGGAATGTTTGCAAGCTACATTTTAAAAAGTTATTTCAAATTTCACTGTCTATTTTCGAAGAAAACCCGATATTTTGAAATTGCCTTACCTCCATAAAAAACTTTAAAATTGCATCCGCGATTGCTCTCTAAAGGAGCTGGATACCCTGATAGCTTATAAAGATGCCAAATTTAGGATAACTCGTTTAAAGCTTGAATAAGAACGTATACATGTTTCCTAGTATCGCTAGTAAGTTGCATAGTACTTTAAATTCAGAAACGGCTTGCACCTATGATTTACCACCTAGAATTACCAGTGAAGTTCAATACTTATGCTAAATCATGCAATAAAGCTAAATGTTACCTTGTAATCCAAATATATGACTAGTTGCCTTCTGTTCGTTGTTTGAAGTCAGCCAGTTGGCGTATATAAAAGAGGTTGAGTTACTGCTGGGATGTATGTGGTATGGCACAAAAGGTTCAGAATGGCTTGATTGTCCTGAGGTTAATTTCGAGTTATTTATGTACTCCAGCAAACCTGGATCAGGCGATGTGGGATCCTGTCGTCCAAAATGGGGTAGGTCGACGATGGATTGATATAAACCAACTATAAAAACATTAAAACTGCAATAAAAGCTATAAAATCACATTGCGACGTTTATAAATATTACAAAAAAAATAGTGCATTTGGTATAACGAGATCTTACAAATCGTACAAAACCCAGTGAGGTTGGTTAATATAGGATGCAAAGCTGCAAAGTCAATAAATTTATTTACGTGGCAAATATATTGGGTATCCACACATTGGTAGTTTTCCTTGCCAACCTCATGGTTTGTTTCGGGTTGGCCCAATCTAACGTGCCTGTCAAAAAAATAAAAGCATTTTAAAATCAAAATTGTATCGCCGATGCTTATTATGTTATTTTTGTAAAATATACATGCTGCATCTATAGAAACTTTCCTGTGTATCAAAATTGAAAAATGCAGTGTAATAGGAAATTGAGTAACGGACCCTGAAAGAGAGGCGACCTTGAAAATTGAGTGACTTTAAAAATTAGGGTCTTAGAAAGAGAGGTGACGCAAAAACAGCATGATTATTAAATTGATGGATCTTGAATAAGAGGTGACCCTAAAAGAGTCTGGACGTAGTAAGTGCGTTGGTAGTGAATTTTCATAGAAAGCAAATACTTAGTTAGATGCTTATAAAATATCTCTAGTATCTTAAGTTGATTTGGTAAGGCATTATAAAGTTTTGGAACATTATAAACAAAAGATCTTTCAAATTGAGCGGGTTTATGGTTAGTAGCAGTTATGATACCACGACTACGAACATTTATGTTGTGAACGTCAGTCCTAAAGCAGATTTTATTCTACAAATAAGCAGGCTTTCTATTAAAAATAATCCGTGGATAAAATCACAGCGTAGGAAACTTTACTCTGCTGTCCATATTAAGTCACTTCAATTCACTTAATTTCGACAATACATGATCCCTGCGATGCAATCCAAAAAATTTCGGGACGCAGCAAGTGCGTTATAGTAGCAAATTTTCATAAGAATTGTACACAATAGTTATACGGTATATTAGTAAGTTAATACTTTAAATTTAAACAGACCTTGAAGATTGATTTTAGAGGTCCTAGTACGTGCACATTTTAAGAATTCTTTCGAAAGTGTTACCATCGATATCTCTCTATTATATATATAAAAAAATATCTTGCGTTCTAACTCCTCTTGAGAAAAATACCCACAACTAAATTTTCTATGAAGCCAAAGAACAAAATTTTCCTATATCTGTAGATGGTGTAAGTTTCTTTAAAATAAACCTGTATTACAAATTTCATTAAAGTTATACAGAAGATTTCCAGAAAGAAACATAATTCATATTTAGAAAAGTAAAGTATCTGCCAAATTATGAACGCAGCAGTTATTAATCGCCAGTATGATTTCGTTTTAGTCAACCTAATCAAACCGGGGTTTTCAATATCAACAATAACAAAATTATAGTTTCAGACTCGAAGGTGACAAACTTATTTAGGCGTTTTAAACAAAAATGAGATTCAAAACGTATGAAATCTGTGCACTATTGTTTTTCCAAATGTCAAAATAAAACATTAAAAAAACATACATTCTTTGAGCTGGATTCGATCGCTTAACCTTCTGTTTAGGAGGCAAACAATTCAATTCAATTTAAATGGTTTATTTAGGCACACGTCAACAAACGTTTTATTTGCGTGATACTTTAGATCGGCTTCATGCCTGCGATATTATATGCAAAGTATACAGACTTAATTAGTTACAGAATTAGTAGAATTACCATTGAAACACATCCCACGACTGTTTCGGTCTTATATGGCGTCTTATGTTTAAGTTTAAAAGAAACTATTTTAGAATCATTTTTATAGAGACTTATAGAGCTTGATTTTGTTTAAATTTATGCTATATTACGCGACAGGATAATATACCTATGCTGCGCTAAAGCTATGTTTGAGGTTGCTAATAAAGCTACAAATATAGTGTATTTTAATAATTGATTGAATCCCCTAGTTAAATAACAAACGTGGCAATTTTTTAATTTCATGTCGTCTGTCATTTTCCATAATTGCGGCCGAGATATCACGATTGTTGGTTCGGGTAGTATGTTTTCTGCCTGGTATATATTTAGCTTAATTACTATTGATGTATGGTTTATACCTGTTGTATGAATTATTCTACGCGTGGCAGTTAACTACGCTGTCTGTGAGGCTTTGGACTTTAACCATTATGTTCTTTCAACGCATGTCTTTGGTATTTTATACTTAATTTGAAAAAAAAACTCTAGATATTGTGCACCAAATTACTTACAATTCACAGCATAGGTTTATTTGCGCTATTTCTAGCCGCATGTAAGTACTCTGATACTTACAAAAATATAGCGTTTTCAAAAAGTTTCCCCCGATTTTTTTACCGGAAAAACTTGAGCATAAAGGCTGATTAACGAACTCGACCTCGGCTTTCGCCCAAAAAAGATTTTTCCCAAGTTTGATTGAAATCAATTTAGTATTTTTTGAGTTAACGCTCGGATACATGCATACATATATATATATATATATATATATATATATATATATATATATATATATATATATATATATATATATATATATATAGGCGTGTCAATTTCGTCTGGAACAAAACATACACATTTAACTCAATATTTGGATAAAATAGAAAATTTAAGTTGTGGAAAGAGTAACGGTGTAATAGAGATTGGTGAAAATTGATTGGTTTTAGTTGAAGACAGAAAGAAGGAATGTTTTAAAATAAATTATTGTCCATTGATCAAAATTTGAAGTCTGCCAAATTAGAAAAGTGTCTTTGTCAAGAAATTTGTAATATCAACGTTTAGATGAAGACTGACTAAATTGCGCTGTTTGCAAGCACAAGTAGAATACTTATTTGTAAGGCGCTTTGTACTATTATTGTCACAATAAACTATATATATATATATATATATATATATATATATATATATATATATATATATACGTATATATATATATATATATATATATATATATATATATATATATATATATATATATATATTAACGAACCTTGGTTTTGGATTCTAGAGACCCAAATTCGCACTTATCTGAAGAAATTTTTTCAAAAACTTCTCATCGTGACCTCTCTATTAGCGAATTTTTCTTAATGAAAATTCGCTAATATACCTGAGACACGAGTTTTGTGTCTTCTCGATTCTGTTCCTGGTGGCTATATCAAGACAGGGGTAGTACAATGGTGCAGTATATAAAAAAGGCTGGACGCAGCAAGTGCGTTATGGTAGTGAATTTTCATAAAAATACTTTTAATTGCAAATATGTCTTTTTTAAATAAAAGGCATGGAATTTGTTATACCCTACGTATAGTAGAAACAGTGTACTCTATTTCATTAAAATAACTTAATTGTTTGAAAAAGTACAAGTTTTCGAAAATAAACTTTTAATGTCCCCGAAAAGCTGCTCCGATTTTCCTGGGCAGCGAACCCCTTCAAGCTATTTACACACCTGATAAAATATGACAAAAATTAAAAAAACATGAAAATCTGCAAACAATTTCTTTTACGAAGTACTAGAATTGGCTAAATAATGTTACACCAAAATTATGTTTTTTTTACAAAAATTTGCTAAACAAATATTTTTCACGAAAATGAGAGATTTTTTTACAATACCATACATTTATTATTACCAACACTTCACAAAAAATCTTCCAAAAATGATTTGTTCAAAAACACAAAAATAATTTTACATAATATTTTTTACACGAAAATTTTCTAAAAAATTTATAATATTCAAATGATATATATACCTAATATGTATGTTCGGCAAGATTTCCACGGTCCTTAATGTGAGACACACTTGTTTCTCGGGTTGAAACGCGTCCAGAATTTATTAAAGCTCGTAGTTTCGGCTCCTGCTATGGAGCCATTTTCAAGAGGTAAAGGAAATATGTAAGGACATGAACTCTAAGGCTTCAATCTGCCTACTTCCCAAATTTTGCCGGAGATCGCCTCTAAGGTCTCAGTGTGTAATTGGAATGCGACTTTGCATGTAACTAGAAATGGTGTAAATTGGTGCAAATTTTTAGTAATTTGGTTTACAAAATTTAGAGTTCTATCCCAATTAAAAACAAAATCTCAAAGACATGAGTTGAAACGACTTACGTGGTTAAAATCCAGTGCCTGACAAATACAGAGTAGTAAGCTGCCATGCGTAGATTGGTACATATTACATGACCAAACAAAACAATAACACGTGTATAACATACTTCACGAACTAGCTATCGAGAAATTTCGGTCACTAAAATCCCAAAACCCGTTGTCAACGCCATGCCATTACGCGAAAGTACGAAGTACATCTAGCTCATTCTTGCATGACGTCAGAATGACAGATGACATGAAATTAAAAATTATGTAATTGTAAGAGTTATTGCTTTCTAGGTATGAAATTTAATACATTTTTAAAATACGCTATATTTGTAGCTTGATGAACGGCCCGAAAGAAAGTTTCAGACTGAAAATGTAGCATATAGTAAAGTAAAAGGTTTAAGGCAGGAAATATTCCGCGTAAGCAAACATGTGTTGGCCAGCTCTCGTTGTCCAAGGGTGGCGTGTTCGTTTGACGACTCAGCCACGGATAGCCCGTGTTCTATTCCCGCCGAATGCAAGTGTAACGTTTTGTTGTGTTTCTATAACTTTAATACATATTTGGTAGAAACAATAGTGTTTAGATTTTATACGTTTGGACCACGATCCTATTATTTTTAAAACGCCTGGATAAGTTTGTCAGCTTTAAGTCTAAAAGTATAACTTTCAGCAGACATTTTTGTAGTGTTGATGAAAAAAGAAGAGAATTTGCTTTTGAGACTTTTTTTTAGTGTGTGAAAATAAATGCCACGTTTATAGTTTGGTAGACACTTTCTTTTTCCAAATATGAATTAACTTTTCTTTTAGTAAGCTTTGGTACCTTTGATTTTGATTACATTTGTAAGTTTTCTTTAGAGGGACTTACTGTACGTAGGTAAACCAAATTTTAATTATCTAGTTTCATAGAAAATTTAGTTTTGGGCATTTATCTCAAAAGACGTTAGAGCACATGATAATTTTTTTTTGATGAGAGGTGTCGATAGTAACAAATGCGAAAAAATTCTTTAAACAAGCTTGTAGTATCGCCATTATAACCGAACGTCAAGGTCTGTTTAAATTTAAAGTGTTAATTTTCGTCATATGTCGTACTAATAGTGTACAAATTTAATGAAAATTTATCATGATAATGCACTTTTTTCCCCTTAGGGCTCGTCTGCATCTAGGCTGTCCGTAGGTCAGTTGTCTTTTGTGGTCCAGAGCTTTACACTCGCACAATATGTGCTGGGCTGATTCCTCCCCCTCACCGCAGCGTCTGCATGCTAGGTACCCCTCGAACCACCCCATTTTATGCAGGTGTTTCTTGACGGCGATGTGTCTCGTCAAGAGTCTCGTTATGTTGCTGAGCTATCCCCTGATAAGATTTAGCAGCTCCACAGCTTTATTTGAACTGGGTTCCTCAATTACCGAGTTCCCATGTCTGAGCCTTGGACAGTCTGCCCAGTACACCTTATGTTCGTTTCTGACCCAGGACTTAATGGATCCACTGTCAATGCTCTTCGTCACGCTCAGGAACAGTTCTGGTCCCATAACCCATAAATGGTTCTGATGACCCTCTCTTCGAGAGACTGCCAGTTTCCTTATTGCCTTTGACCCACGAGTGACTCGGCACCCAGATGAGGGTGACTTCATTCTGCCCAGCCAGGTCGCTCGTCTTTTCTCGGCGTTCACTTACCAGCCTGGAATTTACCCGTGGGCTACTTAATGCCTCAAGGGCTACCTGGCTGTCTGTGGCTATGAGGATCCGCTTGTTAGTGTGGCCCCTTCTCTTGTTCCCTCGCACGCAGTGCAAGATGGCGTACATTTCGGCCTTGGCGTACATTTCGGCCTGAAAGATCGTTGCATGGGCTCAGAAGGAAATGCTGTGATTTACACTCGGTCCTTTCAAATAAACGCCTGCCCTCGTCACACGCTTGCCGCCGGTCCGTGAACCAGACAAATGCGTCCCGTGGTAGGCCCGGCGTTTCCTCCCGCCATGGTTCACGGTCAGGGATTTCCACTGCAAAATTGATTTCCCTGCAGGTCGCCGGCTTGCGAAATCTGACCTCATTTCATGCATGGGCTCCTTCAAGATCTCCTGAATTTTGCAGTGGTCCCTGCAGCCTAAGCTGATCTTCAGTCTGTTTGCAGGCATCATTGCAGGCTAGTCTGTATAGTCCTAGCCTAGCCTCCCCCATGATAACTAAGTGTAGGGGGGAGGGGCAGATAGAGAACACCTCCGTGGAGGCTGTTGGGGTTGAAGTCATGGCCCATGTGATGCCGAGGCAAGCCATCCTTTGGATCTTGCCTAGTTTTTGTGTTGCACTGGATTGTGTCACCTTAGGACACCAGACCAGTGCCGCGTATGTTAATTGTCTGAATACCCTTGTGTACACCTAGGGGCCATAAAAAAAACATCAATGCTCTACGATCTAATTGATCTATTGCAATTCGAAGACGATCTCGAAACATTAAACCCGGGCCTACCGCGTGCCAGGCAGTGGACACTATTAATCACTTTATTCTCCGGCCACTGAGGCTATATGACAAGTGTTTACGCGAGACAAATGGACAACCAACAATAGGCCATTGTGCAACATTGTAACCACATGGCCGTCAAGAAACACCTTTATAAAACGGTCGGGTCGAGGGGGACCTGGCATGCAGACTCTGCGGCGAGGGGTAGGAATCAGACCAGCACATCTTGTGCGAGTGTAAAGCTCTGGATCGCCAAAGACAACTGATCTACGGACAACCTAGACCGGAGGCGGAGCAATATAAAACTTCACGGGGCGGCCCTAAGGAAAAAAAAACATTGTAACCATCCAAGAATGCACATCTCATAGTCATCACAATTATATGAAGGCACCTTGAAATCAGCATAGTATAGAACACCTTGGGAACAACACCGTAAACCGAGTCAGCAGGACGTCAGGTCAGGTCAAGTCAGGTCAGGACGAGTGGATTTGTTATGAATAGGCAGCCCGCCTTCAGCCAGCTGTTCGTTCCTGCTTCTTCGTGTTACTCTGCACATTGCGTGCTATACTATTATATTACACTTATGTTGATATTTCATTATTTAATTATTTATAGTTTATTGTCTTATGTATTAATTGTGTAACAATCAATAAATTGTTTAAAAAAATCAATAGGTCTTAAACTGTTTTAAAATCATTTTTATAGAGACGTAAACCTATTTTGTTTACAATATTTAGTGAATTCTTTCGCTTTAGTGAATTTTCTTAAAAAAAATTCACTAATGAGGAGATCCCGACTTTTGAAAAAATGTCTTCAAATGAGCGCTGTTTAGGACCCCTGGAACCCATATCCGAGGTCGGTTTCAGACTTTATATGTATATATATTTATATATTTATGTGTCACACCTATAACTAAAAAAATAATGGACCGATTTTGATAAAACTTGGTGAGCACCTTCCTTTCGCGAGTGGATTGGATAAGTTCGTTAGCCAGGAAAATCCCCCGAGGTTTTCTCGAAAAAATTTGTATTTTCTTTCAAAAGAAAATTTATATCTCCGGAATTAACAAAGTAAGGGCAACCAAATTTGGCAGGCGGGTTTATTTCATTATAGGTAAGTTACCTATACATACCTATTTAGGTATGTAGGTTAAAAGACAAAAAAGTTACAGGCATTTAAAGAAAAATAAATTTGGGTTTTTCTCAAAACGTCAAAGTCGCGATTTAAAACGTCAAAATTGGTAATATTTAGGCAATGAACCTGAAACTAATGAGCTATGAAAGGAAAATGTCTCAAGAAGAATGTTTTGCAAAGCCTGAAGTCTTAGTTTCAATCGTCATTGTCCTTTATTTTACTAACATATTCCCAAAAAAATCATTTCAAATAGACCCTTTCTCTGATGCTTTGGCAGTAGTGTTGGCTATCGAGTTTATCGTTTAATGGGATATAATTTTTGTCGAATTTTCGTAAAAAAAATCAATAAAGCATATCCGTTATTACACAAGATACGAAAAAAAATTGTATACATTAATTATAGGGTGTCTTGAGCTACATCTTAAAAAATATTTCTACAATTACAGGTTGGCCCATAAGTCGTTGGTGATTAAAATTTTTTTATTCTTTTTAGAACACGCCTTATGTTATTGCATTTTTGCATTTTCTATTGAAATAGAATACATATTTGCAGGAAAAGAAATTCGGGACGCAGCAAGCGCGTTATGGTAGCGAAATTTAATTAAATTCTTCAAATTTGAATAGCTCAATTTGCTATTAACCTATAAGGTTGACCAAGAAACCAGTTTTTTTGGGAACACTTTAAGTTTACTTGCGGAAATTCTTGTAAATTTTCAAACAATAAAGTTATTTTGATGAAACATGGCACATTGTTTCTACTATATAGGTTATACTGGTAACCAAATTTGATGCCTGCTTTCTTATAAAAAACATATTTGATATTAACATTTTAATGAAAATTCACTACCATAACGCACTTTCTGCGTCCAGACTTTTTCATATTTTATAATATGAATTTTACCAAAAACGTCATAATTTCTTTATAAAAACGATAGTTTCGTAAAAAATTCCTTCCCTAAACTTCCCAAAAAATTAATGTTTTTACTATCATTATATGCTCCATTTAATTTCCAAAATAAATAAATTATTGGGGCCATTCATCAAACCACATATAGTGTATTTTAAAAATGTACCTTCTCCCACTCAGAAACAATTGCTTTTATAGTCACACCATTTTTACGCCATTTGTCACTCTGACGTCGTGCGAGAGCGGGCTGGATGTACTTTCACTTTCGCGTTTCGTGTATTGACATGGTGTTGATAACGGTTTTCGGGATTTTAGTGACCGAGATGTCTCGATCGCTAGCTCAGATAATATGTTTTACCCGTGTTATTTGTATTGTTTAGTCCTGTGGTATGTATTAATATATTCACGGCAGCTAACTAGTCCGTCTTTGTAAGACATTGGACTGTAACCACTTAAAGTCGTTTCACTTCATGTCTTTCAGAGTTTATTTTTAATTTGGAAAAAACTCCAAATTTTGTGAACCAAGGCACTTTAAATCCACAACGAGGTTTATTTACATCACATCTAGCTACATATAAAGTCTGATTACAGTTACTCTACTTTTTTCAAAATAAAGCGTATCCAAAAATAATTTTGTATATTTTTGGGTGAATACAAAAACTCAAACAAATGTGGTTCTAAAATTGAACGAAACTCTCACGATCGGTATCTCTCTCTTAGTGAATTTTCTTAATAAAAATTCAGTGAAGAAAAGAACTAAAAATATTTTCACAAACCTGTCCTCGCTGGTATGGCAGGTAAAGCTGTGGGCTTCACAAATTTAATTTCATTTTCTTCAGAGGTGCTCTCACTAAAGCTTGCGTCTCTTATTCTGCACTGTTTTTTAGCACTGAGTCCTAGAATGTTGTCTATAGAAAACTTATTGCCACAAACACTTCCGTCACAAGAACTGTCCACACTTCTGCCACCATATCTAACTACCACAGTCTCTGGATTGTTACCAATGATGTCTAAACTTCCACCATCATCTGAAGAATATTCAATGTCAGTATCATGATCATGATCGTCGTCCGATATGTTATCCTTATCACTTTCCATTCTCAGCTTGTGATAATATGGATGAAACTTTCTGCAATAAAAAACGTGATATTATTGACAGCTTCAGAATATGTGCTTTGTAGAGAGTATTACTTTCCCCAAAAGTCTGGATGCAGGAAGTGCGTTATGGTAGTGAATTTTCATAAAAATGTTTTTAATAGCAAATATGTGTTTTTTAAGAAAGCAGGCATCAAATTTGGTTACCAGTTACCAGTATAACTTATCTAGTAGAAACAACGTACCATGTTTCATCAAAATAACTTTATTGTTTAAAAATGTACAAAAATTTCCGAAAATAAACTTAAGGTGTTCCCGAAAAACTGGTTTCTTGGTTAACCTTATACGTTAATAGCAATTGAGATATTCAAATTTGAAGCATTTAATGAAAATTCGCTACCATAACGCACTTGCTGCATCCAGAATCTCTTTTTTTACAAACATGCATTATATTTCGGTGGAAAATGCAGAAATGCAATAACATAAGGCATGTTTGATTAAAAAAAAAAAAAAATTTATCACCAACGACTTATCGGCCATCCTGTGATTGTAGAAATATTTTATAAGATGTATCTCAAGACACCCTATAATTAATGTATACAATTTTTTTCGTATCTTGTGTAATAACGGATATATTTTGCTTTATTGATTTTTTTACGAAAATTCGACAAAAATTATATACCATTAAACGATAAACTCTATAGCTAAGACTACTGCCAAAGCATCAGAGAAAGGGTCTATTTGAGATGAATTTTCTGGAAATATTTTAGTAAAATGGAGGACAATGATGGTTGAAGCTAAGAGTTCAGGGTTTGTAAAATATTGTTCTTGAGACATTTGATTTTCATAGCCCGTATTTGTTTCAGGTTCTTTGCCTAAATGTTGCCAATTTTGACGTTTTATATCGCGTCTTTGAAGTTTTGAGGAAAAACCCAATTTATTTTTCTTTAAATGTCTATAACTTGGTTGTCTTTTAACCTACAGTGCTAAGTTTTGGTAAGTAACTTTAACCCATAACGATGTAATCCCGCGTAGCAAATTTGGTTACCATTGCCGTATTATTTCTGCAGATATAAATTTTTTCGAAAGAAAACACAAAATTTTCCGGGAAAACCTGGGCCGATTCCTGGCTGACGAACTTATCCAGGCCACTTGTAAAAGGAAGGTATTTATATAAATGGATATATATATATATATATATATATATATATATATATATATATATATATATATATATATATATATATATATATATATATATATATATATATATAATTAAAATAATCAAAATCGGCCCATTATCTTTTTAGTTATCCGGATGAGAGAGGTTCTTTATCTAGAGTATGTCAATTTTTACGTTTCGAATCGCGACTTTGACGTTTTAACTTTAATGCTCATAACTTTTTTCTTTTAACGTAGAGATCCAAATTTGGTACGAATTTTCATTTAGAAAAATTCGCTAATAGAGAGGTCTCGATGAAATCCTTTGAAAATATTTCTTTAGATGAGCGCGAATTTGTGTCCCTAGAACCCAAAACCAAGGGCCGTTAAAATTCTTATATGTTTATATATATATATATATATATATATATATATATATATATATATATATATATATATATATATATATATATATATATATATATATATATATATATATATGTATGTATGTATCCGAGCGATAAAAAAATACTGAACTAATTTGAATGAAACTTGGCACGTATCTTTACTGTATTAAGACTGCGGACGAGTTCGTGTATAAGCTACAACGGACATTTTTTCCCAAAAATATAAAAAAAAAATGTTGAAAGCGCTATATTTATGTAAGTTTAAGAGTAACTGGAATGAGACTTTACATGTGGCTAAAAATAGTGCAAAGAAACCTATGTTGTAAATTTTAAGTAATTTGGTACACGATATTTCGAGTTTCTTCCAAATTAAAAATAAAATCGAAAAGACTTGCGTTGAAACGACTAAGTGGTTAAAATCCAATGCCTGACAGACAGAGTAGTTAACTGCCACGCGTAGATTGATTCCTACAACAGGTATAAACCATAAATCAACAATAACCAAACTAAATATATATCAGGTATAAAACATACTACCCAATCCAACAATCGCGAAATCTCGGCCGCAATTATCAAATAACTCGGGATGCAGCAAGTGCGTTATGGTAGTGAATTTTTATTAAATGCTTCAAATTTAAATAACTCAATTTTCTATAAACTTAGAGAGTTTAATTTTAATACGTAGTAAGCTCTTTCCTAAGGCAAGATATCCACAAAATTTAATTAAAATAACTTTGTAATTTTCGGAGAAAAAAAATTTTTTCGAAACAAAATTTAAAATTTAAATAACTCAATTTTCTCTAAACTTAGACAGTTAAATTTTGGTACGCAGTACAATATCTCCTTAGCAACATATATACTAAATTTCATTAAAACAGCTTTGTCACTTTCGGAGAAAATTTTTTTTTTCGAAATAAAACACATAATTTTCCCGGAAAACCCCGTCTGATTTTTCTGACTAAAGAACTCGTCCAAGCCATTAATAAAAGAAAGGCACTTGCCAAGTTTCATCGAAATCGGTTAATTATTTTTTGAGTTAGCGGTTGGAGACATACATACATACATACATATATATATATATATATATATATATATATATATATATATATATATATATATATATATATATATATATATATATATATATATATATATATATAAACATATAAAAGTTGAAACTGACCCCGGATATGGGTTCTAGGGGTCCTAGTTTGCACTCATTTGAAAGAATTTTTGCAAAGTCTCACCATCGATACCTCTCTATTAGTGAATTTTTTTTAATAAAAATTTACTAAAAGACAGACGACATGAAATTAAAAATTTGCCAAGTGATTGTTATTAAACTGGGGGATTCAATTAATTGTTAAAATATACTATATTTGTAGCTTTATGAACGGCCCCAAATACAGTTTAAGCGCAGCATAGATATATTGTGCTGTCGCATAATATAGAAAAAATGTAAACAAAATCAAGCCAAGTCTCTATAAAAATGATTCGAAAATAGTTTCCTTTATCTTTAAACTTAAACATAAGACGTCATATAAGACCGAAACAGTTGTGGGATGTGTTTCAATGGCGATTATACTAATTCTATAATTAATTGTTACGTATGCTTTGAATAAAATACCCCGGGCATGAAGCCGATGTGGAGTATCATGTAAACAAAACGTTAACTAATATGGTCCAGAGACATCGTCGTTGTCCTCTAAGCAGAAGGTTACGCGATCGAATACAGCTCGATGAATGTATGTTTTTTATGTATTATTTTGACATTTGGAGAAACAATAGTGCACAGATTTCATACGTTTTGAACAAGATCTCATTTTTGTTTAAAACGCCTTTGAGTCCGAAATTATAATTTTTTTATTGTTGATATTGAAAAAACCGGTTTGATTAGGTTAACTAAACCGAAATCACACTTATAAGAAAAAATAACTCTTACGTTTATAATTTGGCAGATACTTTACTTTTTTAAATATAAATTATGTTTCGTTCTGGACATCTCTTGTATAACTTTAATTACATTTGTAATACAAGTTTATTTTAAAGAGACTTACACTATCTACAGATATAGTAAAATTTAGTTCTTTGGCTTCATAGAAAATTGATTTTTGGGCATTTTTCTCAAAAGGAGTTGGAACGCAAGATTTTTTTGATAATAGAGAGATATCGATGGTAACACTTTCAAAAGAATTCTTCAAATGTGCGCGTACTAGGACCTCTAAATCGATCTTGAAGGTATGTGTAAGTTTAAAGTATTAACTTTACTAATATGCCGTATAATAATAGTGTACAATTCTTATGAAAAATCGGTACTATAACGCAGTTGCTGCATCCCGAAATTTTTTATGATATAAACCCGCGTACTAAATTTGGTTACCATAGCTTTGTTATTTCCGGAGATATAAACATTTTCCGAGAGAAAATACAGAATTTTCCGGCAAAAAATAGTCCGATTTTCCTGGCTAACAAACTTATCCAAGCGATTTGCAAATTTTATAAAAATCCGCCGATTATATTATATATATATATATATATATATATATATATATATATATATATATATATATATATATATATATATATATTTATTTGTGTGTGTCATACCAATAACTCAAAAACTAAAGAGCAGATTTTAATCAAATTTAGTCAGTAGCTTTGTTCTGCAAGTGGCTTGTCCGGGCTAGTTTTTTTCAGGAACATTTAATTTTTTCTTTCGGAAAATTTTTATATCTCCGAAACTAACAAAGTTATGGCAACCAAAATTAATAGGCGAATTTCTATTATAAAAAGTAAACTATGTACTAAAATTTAGATCTGTACGTAAAATGACAAAAAAGTTACAGGCATTAAAAAAAAAGGGGATTTTCCTCTTAAAACGCCAAAGTAGCGATTTGAAACGTCAAAATTGTCAATATTTAGGCAAAGAACCAGAAACGAATACAGGTTACGTGAAAAAAATATAGCAGGGAGAGTATTTTACAAACCCTCAAGTTTCAGCGTCAACCGTCATCGACTTTCATCTTAGTAAAATATTTCCGAAAAATTCATTTCAAATAGACCCGTTCTGTAATGTTTTAGCAGTAGTTTTATAGTAATAGTTATAGTAATTTTTAGCGAATTTCCGTAAAATAATCGGCTAACAAGAAGACCGCCACTTTTAAATTTTGAAAAGAGTTCGCTATCTAGGCCCCTTGGAACCCACATCCAGGGTTAGTTTCAGTTTTTATAAATTTTCATATATGCAGGATGATCCATTTCACGGTAAAGCTCGATATATTCGTTGTTATAAAAGATACGAGAAAAAAATGTATACACAAATTATAGGGTATCTTGAGCTGCATCTTACAAAATTATTTCGACAATCACAGGATGGCCCGTAAGTCGCTGCTGATACGAATTTTCTATTATAAATGGAAGACCTCTTGTATTATTGAATTTTTGCATTTTCCATCGGCTTATAATGCATGTTTGTAATCAAAAATTTGATAGCATTAATTAAAATTATTTTTACATTCCCAGAGTGTCCCATAAGTCGTCAGTGACACAAATTTTCTCGTTTTAATCGAACACGCCTTATATTATTGCATTTTTGCATTTTCCATCGTAATATAATGCATGTTTGTGAGAAAAGAAATTAGGGACGCAGCAAGTGCATTACGGTAGCGAACATTTCAATACTGCAATTTGCTATTAGCCTAAGGTTCCTTGGCCAGGAAACCAGTTTTTTCGGTAACATTTTCGGAAATTGTTTGCACATCTTCAAAAAAAAAATTATATTGATGAAATATGGTACATTGTTTCTACTATATAGGTTTCTACTGGTAACCAAATTTGATACATCCTTTCATTAAAAATTACATATTTGATATTAAAAAAGTGCAGAAAACAAAATGTTTTCGGATTTTCGTGAAAAAATTGTTCTCAATATTTTTGTAAGTTTTGTTGAAAAGCTTTCTGTGAATAATTATATCTTGGTAGGTGGGTAAAAAGCTTAAAAAAGTTCATTGGCCAGGAAAATCGAAGCTGTGTCTTCTGGAACGTTTTAAATTATTTTTGCAAAATTGTTGTACTTTTTCACACAACAAAGTTAATTAGATGAAAAATGGTACATCATTTTTACTATATAGGTTATACTAGTAACCAGATTTTATGATGCTTTCATTAAAAAAACATATTTGCTATTAAAAATATTTTTATGAAAGTGCACTACCATAGTGCACTTGCTGCGTCCAGACTTTTATTTTAATAAAAGCAGCCACCAAATTTGGTTACCAATCTAGTAGAAAAAATGTACCATCTTTCATCAAAATAATGATCATAATGCACTTGCTGCGTCTAGACTTTTTTTTAATGACCAAAGTAGTTAAAAAATTTAAGATTTTAAAGGTGTTACCAATGGAGGGGAAATCTAATCCATAGCATTAGGAGCTTTCACAAAACAACACCAAAACAGTCTTTTTAAACCCCCCTTCAATGTTTTGCAAGCGACAACATGCACTTGACTTTTGAAAACTCCACCAAACCGTTAACTTTAACTAATCCTAAAACTACAATTTTAAGTTGAAGACGTTAAGGATTAGAGGTGTTTAGAGCGACTCTTATTAGCTACTGTTGCGTGTTCGAGTTGGTCCATTAGGTCCTTTGCTGAATCAACTAACACCTCTCACCTGAACATTCTCCCCACTTCCCTCATGAAACTCGCAGCATCTCACAGTCGCCGCCCCGTGTTGTTCATCTTACAAGCCGCCGCCACAGATTGGTATTTCGCGTGTTTTCAACTTGCCCTAAAATCTATCTTCACACCTTTATATTTCCCTTTACATGCGGTTCTCAAAAGATCTCGTTTTCAGCAGCCTAAGTAGTTAATATTTAGCTAATTAAATAATATTTACTGCTATTGTATTAGGTATAATAATAAAAAGCCGCCAGAATTCCGCAAAGTAAGGTAATCTATCCTACAGCCGACCTACGTACTAAGCATCGGAGTTAAACCTTTTTAAATTTTAGTGGTGGCCATTTAAACATTATGAATATTTTCACTTATTCTTAACGGTAGGTATTTGCCATTAGTGTTGCAACCCCATCACAGAGTAAAACTACATACATGCTTTAAATAAAAACTGCAGAAAACTGCAAATATTAATTAAAAAAATGTTTGGGACGCAGCAAGTGCATTATAGTAGTGAATTTTCGTAAGAATTGTAGACTATTAGTACTGTATCTTGGGGTTACTTTGCCACGATTTTGTCATATATTTTTGAATAACTTCCAAACCAAAGACAATATCTTACAACGCTGACGACATGTGGTATATCTCACTTCAGGCTACTCGTAAACTTATTTACAGTTGTCTGGGCATTCAAGATTATTTTCTATTAATTTTTTTAACGGCCGGGCAAAGTTACCCGTAAGAAGTGTTACTTTGCCCACTGGCAATAAACACATAGTTACGGGTATTTAACTGCAGTTTACAGCAAAGTTGTGCCCGTACAAGTGTTACTTTGCCCGCCTAGAAACCACAAAAAATTTCCGCATGGAAGAAGTGCTTGAAATGACAAAAAAAAGCAACACAAGTTTGTTAACTACTATATTTATTTCAGTGCATCTTGCTTTAGAAAAAGATATGATCAACAAATAGGTACAATCAATATCACAACATATAGTCTTACGTACATATGAGTTTTTTAAATGCACAGGCACGTTAAAAAAGCCACTAAATACTCACTAGGAAAATATTAACATAAGTTTAACCAAAATAAATATTCTGAACAAGAAAACTAAAAGAAACATTCTTAGAGATCATTTGTTTTTTATAATCAATACATATAAAGGACAATACCTTCTGGGCTAATATACCTACAGAAAAACAAATAAAAAAATTTGCTAACGTAGAAAAAAATAAACAACTTTCTACCCGTTCGAATGTGTACTGAGTTTTGTATATTCTAAAATCAGAGCACAATGTATCACCTTATCCAACTAAACTTTATAGGCACTGAGAACACAGTTGAATTTCTGAATTCCTCTTCAATATTCAGTTGTGCTTCCAAAACCTCAACAATGTCCTGTTCTTAGTTAGAGAAATATCGTCTACCTGAGGGAATGTAAATAAATTTTCATTTGACTTAAATTTTCTCATGAATTTTAAATTGTATTCATCGTCAAAGATAGCTAACACAACTCCATTGTAGTGTTTAAGAGTTTTCTTGGTGACAAATTGGACTACAACAAAATAGTTAATTCTTGGCGTCTGTAGATAGCTTTAAATTCCTGTTTGGTCTTCGTCTTCTGAAAGTTCTGGATCTACTGTTTCTATTATGTTATCTGACACAATCATGTCATTTTCTAGGTTTTCTTCTGGGAATAATTCTTCAAAGAACACAGACTTTCCAGCAGTAACTTTGGGCATTTTTTTCCTTCCTCTAGATGCTATTGTAGCGGATCTGGGACTTCTAATTTCCTTCAAATAATCCAGCCCCGCGTTGTCAATTTGATCGTTAACATTTTCTTCCAACCTTTGTTGTGAGAGCATTTTAAGAACTTGTTGAGGATCTAGCGGAATGATTCCTGTTGCCCTAAAAGCATTCTTAATGGCGATTTCTTGATTTATTTGGATTTCGTCCATCAGAATCTTCAACAACGAAGGAAATGATATTTTATTGACACAGCTCTCTCTTGGATTTCTTGTTTTGTAGTCTGTTATTATATCTCTCCAACAAGTTTTGAGAGATTTCAAATAACCCACATCCAGTGGTTGAGTAAGGTGAGTTGAATGTGGAGGTAGGAAAACGAATCTAATATTATTACGTTGGCAGGACCTAAGAACTTCAATATTGAGATGTGATGATAAATTATCCCCTATAATAACTTTGGGACCTGACCTTGTACGACTCCATAGAAACGCTACCTTCTCAAACCAGTCCAAAAAACAAACAGTCAAATCAACCCGACTTTGTTCTGTTGAATTTAGTACCTTTTGGACCACCAATTAACCATCGGTCATACAACCGTTCAGTTTTGTACACGACATATAGAGGAAGCATTTCACCAGCACCTGTCGCACAAAACATAATGGAAACTGATGACTTAGAAAAATTCATCATCCGTTCTGGATACTTCATCCCACGACGAAAAATGCACTTCCTAACCCCAGAATCGTCTGTGAGGTTAGTTTCGTCATAATTAAGGATATTCTCAGGTGGAACATCAGCGATACTGTCAGAAAGATTTTGGAAGTAGGTTCTAAGTTCCTCCTCATTTTTTTGAGTACGGACATACTTAATATTTTGACACGCACGCTGTGATAGTCTAGCGCTGTGTCTGTTGATAAAGGAATCGCAGCAATCGTTTCCTGGTGTAGTACCGTCTTGAAACTGTTTTATGCGTTTGCCTTGCATTTCCAAATAACTTTTGACGATCATTTTCAAATCAAATTTGGTTAGAGGTGCTCTGAACTCAGCACTTGCAGTTAATAAATCGACAAAATGACGTTTCTCAATTTCGGTGAGCGCTGTTTGTCCACCGACGGATTCCATATGTTTCTGTCGATGCATATTTCAAACCGTTTTTTCGGAATACGAAAGTTGTCCGCGGCCTCTTGATAGGATAGACCTCGTCTCATAGCTTGAACAGTTTTACCCAAGTCATCTTCTGTGTAGTCTTTGTACCTTCTACACCCAACTTTTCTTACATACTTTCTTGGCATAATGAATATATCTGCAATGAAAGAGTGCATATACAGTAATATCGCCTCATATAACAAAATTAACAAAAATGTAATTATTTCAAAACTTTTTTGTTTTAAAATAAACCGTTGGGTAAAGTCACCCCAAGGTGAAGGCTATTTAACAAAAAAAACATCATATAACACACAAAGATACAGAAATATCAGCGTAATTTTTGGTATATTGAGGCCCAGGCGTATAATATCCGACATGGTAGACTTAAAGCGACAAAACAATGTTTCAATTCTCTTCTAGGTCCGTTAGCATTTTACCATCATTAAAGTATGCAATTTTTGTTGCAAATTTGTTTATTTTAAAATATTTAACTTGCGTGGGCAAAGTGACCCCCTGGGGCAATGTAACCCCAATACACGGTAAAGTATATTATTAAAACTAATTCTTTAAATTTAAATGGACCTCGGAGACCGGTTTTAGAGATCCCAGTTAGCGATTATTTGAATAATTTTCTATTTTCTATGGAGCTAGAAAATTATAGTTTGGTAGAGATGTATATAAGTACTGCAAGTCTCTTTAAAAAAAAATGTGTTATAAATTTTATTAAAGTCACAAAGGTTTTCTAGAAAACAATTAACTATTTACAAAAGGAATATATCTGCCAAATCATAAATATGGCAGGTATTTTTTCTTTCAATTGCTTGGATGGTTTGTTTTAGTCAACCCAATCGAACTAGTTTTTGCAAACAAAACAACAACAAAGTTTTTAAAACCAACTTATAGTTATCCGCGAAACCCATTATGTTATTTTTCTTTAATTTAGTACCCAGGCTGCGTTTACACAGGTGTTACTCTGGTTCAAGATTGAAAATTCTAGCTTAATAGGAAATTGAGTTATCGGATTCCAAATATTTTTACGAAAACTCTTTACCATAATGTGTTTGCTGCACTCAGACCTTTTTCAACACTTATTTACTGTTGCTGTATCCACACTTTTTGAAAATTATGAAACATTGTAGCTCTCTATGCAAGACTGACAAACAAGGCAACATAAATTTTATTTTTGGAAAAATATTTTAAGCAAATAAAATGAGGTAACAATTTAAACAGAAATTGAAAAACTTGGTGCGCTGCATTGTCGCATAGGTTCCCCTTCCCCTCCTGCATGCATACAACCACCCTCAATGTACAAACAAGAACAATGTAAACAAGGAAAGTTTCTTGGGAACAACCCGCAAGAAATTTACGGGACCTGCGGTAAATATAGTGGTTCTGGGCGGGATAAACAGAATTTTAAGGAGGTATAGCTGCAAAATATGATAGAGGTAGCTTATAGAGGTACCACTAAGCTGGTTTTTTCACACTTCCGCTCACATTTCCTTTTTATCTTCTTCCCCGCCCAACACCCATATTCACTCCTGGTCCCGTAACTTTCTTGGGGGCTGTTTGCAAGAAATATTTCATGTGGTTTGTGCATCCAGAAGGTGTTGTAAGCATGCTTTTGATTTTTTTCTAAAAAGCCCCTGTGTGCTAATTAGCAAACTTAGCGACAATTTAATTTTTATTTACAAATCGAATGTATCTGCCAAATTATAAACGTGGCAGGTATTTTTCCTTATTGGTCTCTTAGATGATCTGTTTTAGTCCACTCAATCGGAACAGTTACTGCAAACAAAATAACAAAAATGGTTTTCAAAAACAAATTTATCGTTGGCTGTGAAGCTCATTGTGGCATTTTTAAAATTAAGTACCCACGCTGCTTTTATATAAGTTTTAGTATGTATCAAAACTGAAGATTCTAGTGTAATGGGAAATTGAGTTATCACCATTTGGAATATTTTGACGAAAATTCGCTACCATAATGCACTCGCTGCACCTAAACCATTTTCAACATTTATTTACTATTGCTGTATCCATAATTTTTGAAAATGGAATAAATAAATATAAACAATACAAAATTTTGAAATTAAAATTTTAATAATTTACACTGAACATATATTTATAGGTATATATTAAACTACTGCATTATATCACGTAGTTTCATTTACCTCAAATTTTCTGTATACGACATAAAGAGTAAATAATAACGAAAATTCACTAAACACTAAGTATCTTATTCTAAGATTCTAAGGTATTAGCTGAGTCGATTTCGAGGTTATATTTCTCTTATTAGTTGTTTATGACGTCTGTAAACAAAGAAGAAGAAGGTAACCTCAACTTAGAGTCCCTCCCTACTGTCAGTTTGCAAAATAACAACTGACAATGACAAATAGCTAACTGGCGTTGTCAGATTTAAGTAGGAGAGGGCGACGTGTTTTAAATACCCTGAAGAATGGGAAGCACAATATTTATACACATTAAAACATAGTTTAAGATTGCCTTTAAACAAACTGAATCAGTTTAATTAAAATTTTTGTTTATTTCTATATATTTATCTGATATCTTCAAATTTAGATGACAGTTTTGGCAAATGGCAACCCCGCTGATTGTTTATTGTGACATATTTTTGTAGGCTGTTCGTTTGAAGTTTAATTTGGAGCCTTTGTTTGCAATAGCAGCATAAACCTGATATATCTGTCTGACCTTGTCTAGATTTATAGGCACTCATTGAGAGGTAATTTCAAGTTATATCGTAAATTATTAATTTTTTATTTGATTATAACTCATAATATACTAAACCGAATAAGTTCAAATTTGGCAGAGAGGACCACTGATACGATATTTACGTGCTTGTAAAGCTTTTGTTTCATACTTCAAGTAATTTAAAAGATATTGCGTTTTCAAACAGTTTTTAGATTTTTTCCCTGAAAGTATGTAAGTGTCAAAACTACTGTCTAACGAACTCATCCAAGCTATTAGCAAAAGGAAAGCAATTACCAAATTTGGTTTCGATTGGTGAAGTATTTTTTGAGTTATCGGTTGGATATATATATATATATATATATATATATATATATATATATATATATATATATATATATATATATATATATATATATAAATTTACCATCGATACCTCTCTACTAGCGAATTTTATTAATGAAAATTCACTAAAATCCGCTAGAATTCTTCAGAGTACGATAATCTATTTTAAGTTCTGGAGCCGACCTACGTACTAAGCATTGGAGTTAAGCCTTTTTAATATTTAGTGGTGGCTATTTAAACATTAGCAATATTCTTAACGGTAGGTATTTGTCATCAGTGTTGCCAACCCCATATTAGAGTAAAACTACATACATGCTTTAACCCTTTAAGTATCAGTGGTACCTATGTTTACCATTATCATTTTAAGGCAATTATCCAATACTATTGAATATTGGACCATAAGTTCAGTGAATATGTACCAAACGATCTCTGGTGAAATTAGCTACCAGATAGTACAGAAACATACGCAGGCGCCTAAAACTAGTAGTGCTGTTGACATAGAAATTTATTTGTGTTATTTATAACTTTATTTATGAAAATATTTTGAAATAAATACACAAAGTGATCAAGGGATACTCCGAGGTTGCTTACTTAATAGCAAAGGTAAGTATTGTTTTAATTTATCATTAGTTTCTATGCAGAACTTTCTGTATAATCCTAACCTTTTTATAATAAATATTTTATGATTTTTTCTGTACATGTAATCAAATAATTTGATAATTGTAATCAATGAACGAGACAGTATAGTCTTTGGCCTTCCATTTAATAATAAATTACATTTTGTTTAGTGTTGCAAAAAGATGTTCTGGGTGATAATATGTCATTATTGTTGCAGCAATGAGCAATAAACCGCAAAAAAAGTGGGAACCACCGCTTACCTAGAAGGAATTGGAAATTTTGGCATTGAAAGTTGATTCCGATGATGAAAATTATTGCCTGTTAGACTATGGAGGTGACTCTGATGCAGAAGACGATGTCTCATTTCTACCTCCATTGGCGAGAGCACAGCTATTGCATTGACGCCAAGTGAAGGGGCAACTAGTCAAACTCTATCGACTGATATAGTTGTCGCTACATCAGGTGAATCTGAATATCAGCAAAATCCTTCCGTTCCTGATTACTCCTTTCTTGATAATATTGATTCTGATATTTCAATGGCGGATCCAGATTATTATCCAGAAAATGATTGTCCAAAAAACAATAATAATACCTATATATTTTCTTCCGAAAGTGACAGAATCAGAAGTTACAGAATCAGAAGTAAATGCAATTATTGAAGACAATGTAGGTGTTTTAGCTCCTAAAAATACAGACTTCAAGTGGTGTAAAAAACAGATCCAGTTTTAAACTACAGGTCATTCGATTTCTGTGAAATTTCAAAAATAAACATAGATACTCCAGAAAATGCAACCACTTTAGATTACTTTAGTGCTATATTCACTAATGAAATGCATCAAAAAATTGTAAATCAATCGAACCTATTCGCGACTTAACTTTAGCGTTAAGACAATTAACTTTTTTAAACAATTTATTATTACTTAAACACAATGATTACTTAATACAATAATGAGACAAAAAATATATATATAAGTGATATTAAAATACTTGACACGCCATGTGCCAGACTAACTAGGAAACAAGCAATGAACGCTCCTATCTCGGTGCTTATCCTATTTATAGTCTTCCTCTCCAGGCGTGGCA
Source organism: Tillus elongatus (assembly GCA_964006375.1). NCBI lineage: Eukaryota > Metazoa > Arthropoda > Insecta > Coleoptera > Cleridae > Tillus > Tillus elongatus. The sequence continues at coordinate 301,699,460 of OZ023262.1, forward strand.
CTATTGTCTCTGGAGGTGACCTGGATCTGCTAATGCTGAATGTCACCGGAGATATTCCGTTCGCACTTGCTGGTTTTACGCCTGCATTCCTACAGGCGCCACTTCATGATTATGATGACACTGCGGTTTCTAAGGAGGCCAGGATACATTGTTGCACAATAGCCTGTTGTTGTGGCTCTATTTATCTCCTCCCCCCTTTGAAGAACGAAGCTACGGTTCGTTCCGGATTTTCAAGGGAAATCCGGCTTCGGTGGTTCCTGGGTTGATCTTCAATTCTCCCTTGTCGGTTCTTGGGTTGATCTTCGTAGTTCTTCTAGTGGTTCTTCTTCTTATGACTCCCCATTTGACGGCTATCATTATGATGGCGGTTAAAATAGCCACGTACAATAATATGGTCCATATACTCAGGTGATGTAATGGTAGTTCCATTCGGCCTGGTATATTTTTCTTAATGTTTTGGAGTTGGTGTTGGATCTGCTCGATGTTATGCAGCTGTACGTTGTCTAATTTGAGTTCGGGTACCTTTTCGTAATTTGTTTCTTCCTTCGTAGTGGTGGTTTCTAATTTGGGGAGATTGAATAGTTGTTGTGTTTCTGCTGTAGTGGGGCCGGTTTTATAAATTTTGTTTCCTACTTTCAATTGGCAATTTGGTTGGAGGTTGACCAATTTGGTACCCTTGATGATATTGGTGCACTCTTGTTCCTGGCAAGTTATTCTGGCGTTTGTCTCTTCTGGCGCTAAGATGATGTATTGACTGGTTCCATATCTCGAAACTGTGGTTTGTTTAATTTTTAGTTTTATTTCACATGGGTTCTGATCATTCATGGCTGTTGGATTGTCGTCTTGGCAGAAATATAATTTGTTCTTTAAATTTTGACATTCTTCATTTCGAAAGGCATATTGTTTACTGCTTAGGATCAAGTATTTGGTTCTAGGGATTATCATGGTAAAGGTGTGTGGATTTTTTGGGACAGGTAATGTGTATAACTGATAGTAATCATATTCTGACTCTTCAACTAGAGGTATTTCTATTTGAAATATAATTTGGAATTTATTTTGTACTGCTTTTATTTTGAATATTTTTTCATACAGATTCAGATCAGTGGTTGTTATTAGTTTAGCATTTGTTACGTATTTTTGTATTCTATTGATTTCTTTTATTATAAATTTTGGTTTTAATATGGATGTGTGAAAAATTCCTAATTTTGAAAAAGTGATTGCATTCTCAGTTGTGAGTGCTAATTCTTGAATATTATTCAATAAATGTCCAAGCTGGGTCAGCAGCTCTAGGATTTTGATGCGATGATAGTGCGTTAGTTGTTCGCTCCTAAGGCTATCAACTGTGTTACCTAACTCGTTTATTCTATTTATTATCGTGCCCTGATTGTGACTCAACCCTACGATCGTTTTATTGAACTCTCCGATTGCTTCTAGCATTACCGAATTTTGCGATTTAAAAAGATCATGAATTTTGTTTTGGTCTGTACTTAATATTTCTATTGCCTGATATATACGTTCGCCATCTTGTGAATCGAGATTGCCAGTTATTGATTTAAATATCGATCCTAGCCCATTGATTATGCCCCGTCTCTGTCTCTCATTGATGTTATCTCTCTCTAAGAATATCCTATAAAATGTATCGTCTATATTATCTATAGTAAAATTTAATGTTAGTATAAAATTATGGTATTCGTCGTGGTAATCTTTTGTCATAGACGTAACTGTGTTTATGTAATGTCTTTTTATTTGGTTATAGTCTTCGTGTAGTTGTGTCAGGTCATGTATATGTATCAAGTTCCAGCTGCTAGTCTCTGTGTATGCTGTACCTAATTTCTTTGGCAGCATACCTGGATTGTCCGTCAAGTCTTGTATTTGGGCTGTTATTCCTGTGGCAAGGAACCTGCAAGACGTAAATTTCTTAGATGTGCTATTGTCTGTTCGTCATTTTTATGGTTTATTAGAATAGCTTTGTTATGTTCTAATAAGGATATTATTGAATAGGGTCCTGAAAAGGGGTTTTTATGTTTTTTATGAAATCCCGGTGGTATCTGTTTGTATACCACGTCGCCTTCCTTGAACGGCTGGTTCGTGTTTTTATTAGTTCGTTGTAAGGTTTTTTGTTTTGACGTTTCTATGCGACTTCTAACAATTTCGTAGATGATTTTCATAATTTCTTTGTGTTGTACGTTATATTCTTGCGTAATTATTACTTCCGGGTCGTAGTTAAACATTTCCGGTATATAGCCGAATATTAAGTCGAATGGTGGTTTTAGTGTTTGTGAGTGTATCGTGGAATTATAGGCGAATATACAGTAGGGTATTAATTCTATGGGTTTCATATTTTTGAATTTCTCCTTAAATAATCGATAATGTTCAATGATGGTGCTGTGAAATCGTTCTATGGGTCCGTTTGATTCGGGGTTTTGGGGTGTTGTGGTGTGCAATTCTATTTGGTATGTCTCTAGTAGTTCTTTTACTACTAAATTCGAGAACTCCGTTCCTGGGTCCGCAATTAGGGTTTTACACGCTCCGTACTGTGAAAAGTATTTACTTAAGTTTTTTGCAATTTCTGTAGCGTTTTTGCTTTTGATGGGAAATGCTTGACCGAATTTACTGAATGGATCCAATATGGTTAAAAATATTGCTCGTTCAATTTGGAACGTATCTACGTGGAGTGTTTCTAAAGGTTTGGATGCTGTTGGAGTGTGTTCTAATGCTATCTGTACCGGGTTCCTGTTATATTTGCACGTTTTACACAGCTCACACGTTTTTACATATTCTTCTATGTGTTTCTTTAAATTGGGGTAATAGTATTTTCTCTTTATTCTTAAGTAAGTCTCCTCAGCCCCGCGATGGTTGGACTTACCCTGATGATATTTGACTATCATATCCGTTAGCTCGTCTTCCTGGATTTCTTCCGTCATTTCTAAACATCTATAAAATTTTGGTGACTCTACATTATTAAAGTTTTGGTTGATTGCCGAACTGACTAGTTCGTAATCTTGTTCATTTACGAAAAGGCAATAATATTTTCTTTGTGGTAAACAGTATTCCTTTATAAATTTTTCTATTTGATTGGGGTCATTTAAATTAAAGTTTGCATAAATAAAGTTTCGTTTGTCTTTCCTTACTGAGAATATTTCTGGTTTGTCTGTGTTTTTAAAGACTATTTGATTTGTTTTACTGTTAATAATTTCTTCCTCTAATATTGGTATACCGGGTGCTGAGTAAGAATCCGCATTTGAATTAGCTGTTTCGTCCTCGTTTATTTCTATTACACCTTCGTCGTCCTCTATTTCTATTATTTCTTCTTCCTCGTCGACATTATTGGCCATTGATTGGTTGTCTATATCTATGGGGTGGATCTCTACTCGAGAAAGGGCGTCCGCTGCGCAATTCAGCTTTCCTTTCTTGTATTCAATTTTGAATTCGTATTCTTCTAATTTTAATCTCCAACGGAGTAATTTTGAATTTGGTTGTTTTAACGAAAATAGCCATTTTAATGGTTTATGGTCCGTATATATAGTGAATTTGCGTCCGTATAAGTATGGACGGAAATAATTAGTTGACCACACGATGGCTAGCAATTCCTTCTCTATGGTGCTATACCTAGATTCGGTTTCGTTTAAGGTACGACTGGCATAGGCTATCGGGTGGTCTGAATTGGGTTCCCCTTGGCTTAATATGCCCGCTATCGCCACGTTTGAAGCGTCGGTTGTTAGTATAAAATCCTTAGAGAAATCGGGTGGTATAAGCACGGGTGAATTCATTAAAATGTCTTTACATGAGTTAAAGGCACCAATGTATTCCTCGTTATTAACGTCTATTTTAGAATTCTTTTTTAAACACTTGGTTAGTGGTTTCGTGACGTGTGCGAAATTTTCAATAAATTTTCTGTAATATCCGACTAGTCCTAAAAATGATTTAATTTATTTTTGGGTTTTTGGTATCGGGAATTTCCTTATTGCGTCTAGTTTCCTCGGATTCGGACGGATCCTGTCTGGGTTTACAACGTGTCCCAGAAACTCGGCTTCCTTCTTTAGGAAATCACTTTTGTCTAGCTGGATCTTTAAGTTGCTTTGTCTGAAACGTTCGAATACCAGTTTTAGTTTCTCTATGTGTTCTTGTAATGACGTGGAGAAAATTATGACGTCATCCATGTATACCAGGCATGTTTGGCCAATTAGACCCTCTAACACGTTCTGCATGAGCCTGGAAAAGGTCGCTGGAGCCCCTGATAACCCAAACGGCATCCTAGTGTACTCCCAGTGTCCCGTATCGGTGGTAAACGCCGTTTTTTCTATGTCCCGGGGGTCCATTTCAATTTGGTGATATCCAGAAATCAAATCGATTGTCGAGAAATATTGAGCTCGTCCAATTTTGTCCAGTATTTCATCTATTTTGGGAATTGGGTGTCTGTCCGGTATTGTTTTCTCGTTTAGTTTCCTATAGTCCACTACAATCCTCCATTTTTGTTTATTTGACTTGTCTAGTTTTTTTGATATGACCCAAATGGGTGAACTGTATGGGCTGTGACTTTTCCTGATTATTTTTTGCCTTAGCATGTCATTTATTTGTCGATCTACTTCCGGTTTATGTATGTATGGATATCTATATAATTTAGAATGGACTGGTATGTGGTCAGTGGTCCTTATTCTATGTTTTATAGCATTTGTGTGCGTCAATGGTTCGTCCTTGTTTAAAAATATGTCCTTATATTCTGATAACAAATTAAATAACAACTGTTTTTCCTCATCGTTTAAATAATCTACGTCTATTTGTTCCATTATAATGTTTTCGCAGTTAATCTGTTTTTGCTCGCTCCCTGTATGTCGAGTATTCGTATTATATGGTTGAATTGTCGATATAACATTATCTTGTGTTATAGTAGGCGTCCTTGAGCTGCGTTTACGTTCATCTGTAATGTGATACTTATATTGGGTACGTAATCGGCTAGTCTGTAGGTTCTGCGGTGTTTCATAATTTTCGTCCTTGTGCGCTAACATGTAATTTACGAGTTCAAGTTCTCCATTACAATTGAAGTACTCTTTTGTTATGATACTGTTTACAGTGGCTGTAGTATCTGGGTCTTGTGAACCATCTGCTTTGGCTTTTATTCTTGCCGGTTGATTGACATTGTTTAATTGAGGGTATTGAATTTTAATGATTTGCTTACCTAGATGCATGACTTCATTTTTAAAATCTATTCTGGCTTCATTGTCCCTTAGGAATTAGATCCCAATGAGACCTGAATATAAAGGGTTAAAGTCGAAAAGGCAGAATTCTTGTGCCTTGTTCGAAATTGATTTAAGGGTGATATTTATGCGTTCTGAGTGCGTCGAAGTTCCGTGCGGGGTCCGAATAATGAATGGTTGTGTCCTTATTTTGTTTGCGAAATCTTGATGGGCTATTATAGGGTTTAATAAATTTTTCGACGATCCGCTGTCTATCAATAATTTTCCTCTAATTCCTTTAATTTCTATATATGGTAACCTATTTAAATCATTAATATTAAGTACATCGACTACGTGTCGTGTTGGGAGGTGCTCGCGATGGGAAAATTTCCGTGTTGGTTATCGTATTCGTCAGCAGGTGAATTTCCCTGGCTTGCCTCATAATTTGCGTAATTTGTATCGTATTCTATGCTATTTGATTCGTAACCCCCGTTGGTTACGTTGTAATCGCTAAACTCTGTATTATGTAATGGGGCTGCTCGTCTTTGTGATAACCTCGTATTTGAGCTGTCTACTTCCATTGGCTCGTGATAGTTCCTATTGTTAATTATAGGGTTTTGTCCCTGTGGGTTATTAAAATTCTGTCGTCTAAAATTGTTTGAAAAATTAGTTCTATTCATAAATTGCGGATTTTGTCTATTTTGAAAATTCGTTTGATTATATTGCGGTCTATTTTGTTGCTGAGATGGTCTAAAATTAGGTTGAAAGTTTGTTGGGTTATGTTGTTGGTTATTGTGTTGTTGAAAAGGTCTGAAATTAGGTTGAAACGGTCGTTGAAACTGCACATTGTTAAACGGTGCGTTATTTTGTCTTGGAAAGAATTTTTGTCCGTCTGACCTATTCTGATTAAAATTTTTTTGTACTGTTTTGTCCCTATAATCGAAATTTTCTTCTGCGAATACAAACTTTAGGGCGTCTTCTATGCTTCCTGGTGACCTACTTCTAAGAGCTAGACCTAACGGGTTCCTAATTCCGCCTAAAAATGCTTTTAATGTTTGTTCCTGGTAAATGTTCATTTTTATTACTTTAACGCCTTCGTTCTGTTCGTTAGCTATTAGATTAGATATGAGTAATTGTTCGATATGCCTGCATCTGTTAGCGAATGCAAGGGCATCTTCCGCATTCCTTTGTTTCAAGGTGAATAGTTCTGCTAGTAGGCTACTAGAATCGCGCTGATCGCAAAAATTATCCACAATAGCGCTTCTCAAGTCGGTCCATGTGTTTATTATCTTAGTGTTAATTATAAGCCTCGCTGTTCCCGTTAGTTTTGTTTAAATGTAATTTAATAAGAAATGATTCATATATAAATTCTCGTTTGGCATATAAAATTGGTTCATTACGAGGTCGCATGACTTTAAAAAATTACCTACATTAGCTGGTTGCCCGTCAAATTCGGGAATAGCTTTTAAGAAAAATTCTTTGAACTGGTCAGTCATGTTGCTACTACTATTACTACTATTTGAATTAGTTACTGTTGCGATATTATCGCTTATACTTATCGATCTCAATCTGTACTCAATATTCCCTAAGCTTTGTGACTCGTCTTCTGAGTCTGACATATAATTATATCAATACACACACATACAATTGAAAAATATGGCAGGAAAATGTGAAATTGGATAGCAGTAAACAACTTACAATACTATGATGGTTTCTGCTCCCATTTGGCTGCTTGGCTATGACTTCTGCGTAACTTGGTTCTAATTGGTTATTGGGCGTCGATACGCTTAGAAATCGATATTCTTTCGGTTTCTTAACCAATCCTACCGACTGCGCCACTTAACTTTAGCGTTAAGACAATTAACTTTTTTAAACAATTTATTATTACTTAAACACAATGATTACTTAATACAATAATGAGACAAAAAATATATATAAGTGATATTAAAATACTTGACACGCCATGTGCCAGACTAACTAGGAAACAAGCAATGAACGCTCCTATCTCGGTGCTTATCCTATTTATAGTCTTCCTCTCCAGGCGTGGCACTATTGTCTCTGGAGGTGACCTGGATCTGCTAATGCTGAATGTCACCGGAGATATTCCGTTCGCACTTGCTGGTTTTACGCCTGCATTCCTACAGGCGCCACTTCATGATTATGATGACACTGCGGTTTCTAAGGAGGCCAGGATACATTGTTGCACAATAGCCTGTTGTTGTGGCTCTATTTATCTCGCGATACAACTCGGAAAATATTGTTTAAATATTACTACCCAGGAACCAAAGGCCTTCTTCGGTATTCTCATAATTATGGGTTTTCATACGTTACCTTCGATGAAATCATACTGGTCGCCTGACAAAAACTTCTTTGTATTAAGAGTGGCAGAGCTTTTTACAGTAAAAAGATTTTTAAAAGTTCTGAGGCTGCTACATATAAATGACAATGCAAAAATTCCTCACAAAGGTGACCCTATGTTTATTAAATTGTATTAAATCCGACCTCTCATAACGCATCTAAGAGAAAAATTTTCTGAATTGTTCACACCTTCCAGGTATTTGTCAATTGACGAAAGCATGATTCCTTTCAAGGGGAGAACTGTGTTAAAACAGTACATGCCCATGAAGCCGGCGAAGAGAGGAATCAAGATCTGGGCTATAGCATGTGCAAAGGCTGGTTACTTGATATAATTCGAGGTCTATCAAGGCAAGACGGATGCAGCTGTTTAAGATACACTAGGTGAAAGGGTCGTAATGAAACTTAGTAGCCAGTTTCAAAATCGTGGATATTGCATTTACTATGACAATTTTTTTTACATTGCCTTTCTTCGCAAAACTTTTAGAAACATTTTTGCCTGCGGAACATTTCGAACATCAAGAAAATACTTCCCAAGGCAATACTTAGCTGATGACAAAAAATTAAAGATGAGTCAGTCAGATTCCGTAGCTAGTGGTGACATATCTGTCTATAAATGGAAAGACCGGGGAACAACATGTGTGACACTGATTAGGAACATGGATAACTTCAAAGAACAAACAACTGTCCTCAAAACAAGTAAGGATGGCACTCGTGAAGAAGTACCTTGTCCGACTGCTATTGCTGATTATATTGCACACATGGGCGGAGTAGATCGTTTTGATCAGTTGATTTTTTTGTGTGACTTTTTTGCTTTGAATGCGTTAATTTATATTATTTTTATACAAAATCTATTTAAATATTTACCCTACATGTATAACCTGAGTTTTGCCACTTAAAGGGTTAAAAAAACTGTAGAAAACAGCACTTATTAAATAAAAAGGGAAAATCTACAAAGTTTTCTTATTTTGTAGCATTTAATGGTAGTAATACATAAAACGCATAATATGGGAAGGAAATTATAAGCAGAAAGCACCAAATTTTTAATGGGATTAACGAAATAAACTTGGAAATAAAACATATGTATAACAATCATTATAATATATGTATAACATGTTAGATATTATCGGCTACTATCTCATTGTCAGTTTGCAAATCTTCTTGATTTTTCGTTTTATCTTTGTTTTTGAAGTTGTACGTATTTGTATTGAATTTCTTAAAATGGCCATTTGGCGCACCGGACTCGAAACAATGTTTAATTTAAGATTATGGATGCAAAGTGCCTTTTATTGTGAGTGTAGAAGTTTTTTCTAAGTTTCGTTTTCATAACATGAATGCTCGATAACAAGCGTTCTTCCGTAGCAGTACTGTGCGGCAGACATACAAGCCTTTTGGTAAAATTCGATAATAATGGCAATTTTCCAGATTCATCGCTTTTTTTGGACTTTTGGAAAATTTCTTCAAATGAGCGCGAATTAATTAAATAGATAGCGTCAGCATCCTAAATAAAAAACTGAAGATTTCCAAAAAACTGCAAATCTACAGTTAAAACTGTGGAGTTGGCTATGCTGTTTGGCATGCAAAAATCGTGAAAAAACTTTTTTAAAGTCAATATGTATGTAACGCTAGATGTGGGGTCGAGGAGTCGTGGGCCAAAGGACTCCAGGGGGCAAGCTGGGGTAGTGGAAACAACAACATAAGCTTTCGATGAAGCTTTCCCCAAGACCGTCATGCGCGGTGAAGACCCGCATCCTGCACGAGGTGACCCTGCTAATAACTAAACATGACGGAACTAGACGTGGAGGTCGAACTAAACTCCCCCAATCTACGGTGTCATGTGACCCGTGCCTAGGGATGGATGGCACCAGGGTGATGGTGTCATGAACAGAACCTCTGGAGTACCGGACAACCTTCCAGAGTAACCCACCTTGCACCACACAGGGGGTTCTGATGGTGTGGACAGTATTTGCCTCATTCTCGTTGGAACAACATGGAGAACAAAAATATAAATAAAACCAAAACCAATGAGGCTCGAGGAGTGGCTCCGGCTACATACTCGTGCCTTGAGTCTATTCCGGAAACAGAGACGAGCTAAGGGGCGGCAGCGTCCGCGGACTCTGGAGGTCTCACGACCGACGTAGATATGGGGGATCGGGGGGCAGCTTCGGCCACAGACTTGTCCCCGACACCCAAGCTGAAGGATGGGTCCCATCGGATGACGCCGAGGTCCTCGGACTCTGGGGGCCCCTCCACCAGTGAGGACCCTACTGTAGGGGTAGAGGGACTGCCTCGGCAGTCCAAGCGTCTCTCCGGGGCGCAAAGAAAGAAGCTGCGGAGGGCGCAGAAAATGGTGACCGGGACGTGGACGGTCGAGAAGCCTGTAAAGGCGCAAGAGGGGAGTACGAGTTAGAAGATGCCTCGCTCGGACTCTAGCACGCCTACTACAGACAGACGTCCCAAAAGGGCTAGGGCACCTGTAAATGAGCAAGAGGGAAGTGCAGAAAAGAAGAGGCCGTGCTCGGGCTCTAGCATGCCAACTACAGACAGACGTCCCAAAAGAGCCAGCGCCGGAACACCGGCGCAGACTGGTTTATAGGAAGGCTGCGGAGGGCCTCGGGGTGGCGGTGACTGTAAGACGCCATCCTGAGGTCACTCTTGACCAGGGGAAGGCGCACTTAATCCAGGCTGCGGTGGTAGTTGCGGTGGACTCTCTTGAGAAATTGGAGCAGCTAATGGTGGGTAGCAGAGCAGGTGGATGGCAAACCATCATCGGCATGTATGCGAACGCGCACCATGAGTTGTGGGGAAGCTCGGACACAAACTCTAGGGATGTGTCACTTTTACAATTCTTCATGAAATTTAATTTGGACATATTGAATAGAGGTAATAAACCGACCTTCGTCACAACACGGAGTGATGAAGTTTTAGATCTAACAGTTTCCACCCAGTTTCTCGGTAAGTTTGTTAAGAACTGTGCTGTGTCTGGGAAAGTAAGTGGCTCAGACCACAGATACGGTTTGAAATCGCCAAAGTCAAAAGACAACCGGTATGGTACCGGAACCCTCGCAAGGCGGACTGGGAAGCCTACAGAGCAGACCTATCAGTGGAACTGCGGGGGGGTTAAGAGTACCATAGACAATTCAATAGACCTTGAGATTGCGCGAGACGGAATCACCTCGGCCTATAACGCCAACTGCGCCCTGAAAATGAGGGCACCCACCAGGAATGTCCCGTGGTGGAACGAGGAACTCAAGCAAAGGAGGACTCAGGTTCGTAAGCTGTTTAACGCGGCGACCTTGACATAAAGGGGGCCTTCAGCAACACCTCATTCCGATCGGTTCTGGCAGCTGTCAGGGAGCGTGGAACATAGGAGACCTGCTGCAGGTGGATCGGTTCCATGCTGAGGGACAGGGCGGTGTTCACCTCACTCGCAGGAGGGACTCTGCTGGCGGGAGTCGCGGCGGGGTGTCCGCAGGGGCGCGTTTTGTCTCCCTTGCTCTGGTGCCTAGTCGCGGACGGCCTGCTAGGGAGGCTCTCGGGAGGTGGGTATAAGGCACAGTGCTATGCGGACGACATTGTCATCATAGTGCGAGGAAAGGTTACACAATCAGTGTGGGGGCGCATGCAGACAGCACTGAAAGTGGTGGAAAGGTGGACGGTGAAGGGCTCGGAGTGAGCCCCGAGAAAGCAACCGTCATACCGTTTACGAGGAGGAGGAAGTGGGAGAGCGACATAACTCTTACTCTATACTGTACGAACATTCCAATGGCCAGGGAGGTAAAATACCTTGGGGTCGTATTGGACTCTAAGCTAACCTGGAATGGTCACGTTGAAAAAATAATGCGTAAGGAAGTCACGACCTTAGCCGCCACTAGATGCCAATATAGAAAAACGTGGGGACTAAGACCTAGTACGGCCCACTGGCTGTACACATGGGTGGTCCAGACCATCGTTGACATACGCGGCATCCGAAAGGAAAAAATACATTTTCCGGAAAAACTTGTCCATATAAACATTGAAAGTGACCCCGCATATGTGTTCTAGGGAGCTAATTCGCGCTCATTTGAGGAAATTTGTTTAAAATTCAAAAGTTTCGATCTTCTCATCAGTGAATTTTTTAAAGAAAATGCACTAAAAAGAAATTTATCTGATTGCCGAATTTCACACAACACATTAAAAAATTATTAATTAATTGTGTTTTATTCTAACTAATGAGAAAGCAAACAAGAACTATTTAAGTGTTCTTTTTGGACTGTGTTAATTAAAAAGAAGACATAAAATGTTATCAACATTCTTTATAGTTGGAAATGTTAGTTTTATTTAAAACGCCTTAGAAACTTGTTTTGTGATTATCACCGCATGACAGTAGTTGGCTGTAATTCAGAAACATGGTTTATTTAACAGAAATGTATAAAATAACATTTCTACATACGATTGGTCACGGAGATAAAACACGATCACGGATCATTTCCTATTTCAATAAATATCTCCCGGTTTGCCGCCAAAATCCCTGTCGACAGGTAGTTTCATATCGAAAAAGGTCGGAAGTTAATGAAACTTTGGGAAGTTTTTTAAGGATAGTTAATAAAAATTTTCTCAAGTTATGAACCTCGAGGACTCTGTGCAAAAAAAGAGAGGGGGGGGGGTACCGAAAAATTTTCGACCTTTCTCCGGATTTTCCTTAATAACTTTTTTCCCTTATATACTACGGCAAAAACATCTCATCCAACCATACTCACTCCATGTTGGTATTGACATTTGTTACTTTTTGGATTGATATCCCCCCTCTCCCCCCACTACATAATTATCCCAGGGCAGGCAAAAAAAAACGTAGTCCTTTCGTGGAAAAAAATGTAATTAACAATATTAAGGTATTCACAAGGAAACATATGAAATAGCTATATTATTATTGAAAGGTACTCATATATACATGTACAAATCATAGTAGGTACTTATTTGTACTCATTACAGTTCCTGTCGGGATTTCTTAGCCGTTGGTTCTGCTTCTAACAGTTCGTCGTCCTCCTGAGCGATCAGGCTGTTAATGATGTTCTCGCCGTCGTCGTATTCGTCGACTATGTGTGGTGAGTTCTCCTCGTTCAAATCAGTTGCGGGAGCGTTTTCGCAGGAGTGGCCTGTGCAGGGCTTGCACATTGCTAAGCACCTAAGGCCTGCTTTCTTGCAGCTGCAAACTGCGGTACTACAGCCTTTACTGCACTTGCATGAAACAATCTGGAGCATGTTATCCGGCGCAGCATTTTGCTTGTGGGGATTGGTATTACCCCTTGCGTGGTTAGGCTCCAGCCCCAAACTGACTAACCTAACTACCCTTGTACTTGCTGGTAAGTGCGGAGGAAGTGAAGTGGTACTTGGCCCCGTCCCTTGTTGGTGGTAGGCGGGCCAGTTGCAATTTAGCCTTTGTCACTGATCGTGTGAATAATCGGTACCGCAGGTCGTCGAGGTTGTCATTGTCAATGTCGCCTCCATAAATTGCTACCAGGAACTTTTTTCCAGCGTCGCTGATTTGCTGAGGAGTAGCGTTTGGTGTGAGAAACGGAGCCACTGCTGCAAAGAGCGAAGTATACTTCAGGTAAGTGCTGCAAATTTTTTTCTTCCCCAATCCATACGGTGCTGACGTGGTATCACAACAAATCACTGCGTGGAGGAAAAGTGTGTCCTTGGGGGGAAAAGAGCAGCAACTGTCGAAGTCGCTGGCCTTAGATATGGCGGTGTTGACGATCATCACGTCGGCGTCCTCATATGCCTGCTTCACTTGGAAGCTAGCATCTGCCATTTGTGTCATCGACATCGAAATGAATGCGCTCTTATTGTGATCGTTTGCCAAGAACTTTTCTTGTGCAATGGTCACCATGGTAGATGAGGAGAACACGACTTTGGTTGCTGATTGTAATGCAGAACGGGGAGCTCGTTCTGCGGCTTTGATGCTTTGATATCGATTGGAAGAGTAACTAATATCATTACCAACAAGGAGTGAGTACGGTCGGATTTCATCAGAGAAGAAAATTAGCTTTTGTGAATTGGGGTTGAGCGGGGAAGGGGGGAGCGGTGGTGGGTGATGGTTTCCGAAGTTGGCGGTTGTAACCAGAAATCATAATGACAACAACATTTCACAATAATTCAGGTATAACAGAAGAAATAAGGTGGAATTCTGCATTCTTCGGCATTTTTAGCGAATTTTGATAAATTAATTTTTCTTCGAAGCGCCATATCTCGGTAACGATTTTATATACAAACATTTTTGACTGTCAAAATAGTAGAAAATTTAACGCTCTACAAAAAAGTTTTTGATGTTTTTGCCGTAGTATGTAAGGGAAAAAAGTTATTAAGAAAAAACCAAAGAAAGGTTGAAAATTTTACAGTACCCCCCTCCCCCCTCTTTTTTTCGCACAGGGTCCTCGAGGTCAAAAAGTTGAGAGAATGTTACTTAACTACCTCTGAACAATATCCCAAAATTTCATTAACTTCCGACCTTTTTTCACCTAACCCCACTTTTTCCAACCTGCCGACTAGACTATAAGGACAATTAGTAAAATTTGAAAGCAATTTGGCGATCTTGGATAAGTAAGGAAGATATAGGTCGGTTACGCCTTTGATGTTGATTAACGTTAGAAGACATTTTATTTACAATTAGGATGCTGCCAGGACATTGTATATTTGAAGTACATATATTTATTTATTTACATTATTGATACACTATGTCATACAAAATAAGCTTAGGTTTGTGCTTGTATTTAACAGAATTTTAAAAACTTCGGGACGGAGCATGTGCCTTATAGTAGCAAATTTTCATAAGAATTGTACACTATTAGTAAGGTATATTATTAGAACTAATTCATTAAGTTTAAATGGATCTTGGAGATTGGTTTTAGAGGTCCCAGTAAGCGATTACTTGACAAAATTTCTATTAGTGAATTTTCTTAAAAAAAATTCACTAATGAGGAGATCTCGACTTTTGAATTTTGAAAAAATTTCTTCAAATGACCGCGAACTAGGCCCCCTAGAACACATATCCGGGGTCCGTTTCAATTTTTATATGTTTATATATATATATATATATATATATATATATATATATATATATATATATATATATATATATATATATATATATATATATATATATATATATATATATATATATATATATATATATATATTTATATATATATATATATATATTTATATATATATATATGTATCACACCGATAACTCAAAAAATAATAGGCCTATTTTAACTAAATTTGGTGGAAAAATTCCTTTTGCAAATGGCTTGGATAAGTTCGTTAGCCAGGAAAATCTGCCCAGGTTTTCCCGGAAAATTTTGTGTTTTCTTTCGAAAAAAATTTATATCTCCGGAATTAACAAAGTAAGGGCAACCAAATTTGGTACGCTAGTTAATATCCTTATAGGTAAGCCAGCTACCAAAATTTAGCTATGTAGGTCAAAAGACAAAAAAGTTATAGGCATTTAAAGAAAAATAAATTGGGGTTTTCCTCAAAACGTCAAAGTTGCGATTTAAAACGTCAAAATCGGCAACATTTAGGCAAAGAACTTGAATCTAATACGGGCTATAGAAATAAAATGTCTCAAGAAGGATCTTTTACAAACTCTGAAGTCTTAGTTTCAACCGTCATTGTCCTTCATTTTACTAAAATGTTTCCAGAAAATTCATTTCAAATAGACGCTTTCTCTGATGCTTGGCAGTAGCCTTAGCTTTAGAGTTTATCGTTTAATGGTATATAATTTTTGTCGAATTTTCGTAAAAAATCAATAAAGCTCAATATATCCGTTATTATACAAGATATGAAGAAAATTTGTATATATTAATTATAGGGTGTCTTGAGCTACATCTTAAAAAAATATTTCTACAATCACAGGATGGCCCATGAGTCGTTGGTGATACACATTTTCTTTTTTTTTTAATCAAACACGCCTTATGTTATTGCATTTTGGAATTTTTCAGCGATGCATGTTTGTAAGAAAAGAAATTCGGGACGCAGCAAGTGCGTTATGGTAGCGAATTTTCATTAAATGCTTCAAATTTGAATAGCTCAATTTGCTATTAACCTATAAGGTTGACCAAGAAACGAGTTTTTCCGGGAACACTTTAAGTTTACTTTTGGAAATTTTTGTACATTTTCACACAATAAAGTTATTTTTATGAAACATGGCACATTGTTTTTACTATATAGGTTATACTGGTAACCAAAATTGATGCCTGCTTTCTTAAAAAGGAAACACATATTTGCAATAAAAAACATTTTTATGAAAATTCACTACCATAACGCACTTGCTGCGTCCCGAGTTTTTTTATATGGAGCTAGAAAATTAAAATATGGCACATATAGGTATGTAAATACTGCAAGTCGCTTTGAAAAATGTGTTACTTTCATTCAAGTTACAAAAGTTTTCCAGAAAAAAATATAATTACTTACAAACGGAATGTACCTGACAAATTATCAATATGGCAGGTATTTTTCCTTATCAATTACTTGAAAGGTTTTGTTTTAGACGACCCAATCGAACTAGTTTTGCAAACAAAACAACCAAAAAGGTACTTTACATAGCTTTTACTATGACCCAAGATTGAAGATTATAGCATAATGGGAAATTGAGTTATCGGAATTGAAATCTTTTTACGAAAATTTTCTACCACAACGTACTTGCTGCACCCAGACCCTCTTCATTGCTTATTTACTGTTACTGTATCCATACTTTTGTAAATGATCAAATATTGTAGCTCTCTATGTGAGACTGACAAACAAGGCAACCTAAAACTCATTATTGGAAAAATATATTAAACAGATGAAATGAGGTAACAATTGAAACATAAATTGAGAATCTTGGTTCGCAGCTTCGTCACGGGGGTTCTCCTCCCCCTTCTATGTGCATACAAACACCCTCAATTCATAAACAAGAACAATATAAACAAGAAAAATTTATTCGGAACAACCCCGAAGAAAGTTGCAGGACCTTCGGTGAATAAGGATTCTGGGCGAAATAAACAGGATTTTAAGGAAGTATAGCTGCAAAATGGGTAAAAGGTAAGGAGGTAAGGTAAAGAGGTTCAACTAAGCTGATTTATTCGAACTTTCCGCTCACATTTCATTTATATCTTCTTCCCCGCCCAGCACCCCTATTCACTCCTGGTCCTGTAACTTTCTTAGGGGCCGTTTGCAAGAAATTTTTCTTGTGGTATGTGCATCCAGAAAGGGTTCTAAGCATGTCTCTGATAATTTTTCCTAAAAGTCCCCCATGTGCAACTGTAAATTTACCGAAAATTAAATTTATAATTCCAAAAAGAATGTATCTGCCAAAATATAAACGTGGCAGGTATTTTTCCTTATTAATCGCTTGGATGTGCCATTTTAGTCAACTCAATGGAACTAGTTTCTGCAAACAAAAAAGGTTTTTTAAAAGAAATTTGCAGTTATTTTTCAAATATACTATCCACGCCGCCTCTATATAGGTTTTACCATGTATCAAAACTGAAGATTCTAGTTTAATGGGAAATTGAGTTATCACAATTTGGAATCTTTTTACAAAAATTCGCTACCATAACGCACTTGCTGCACCTAAACTCTTTTCAACACTTATTTACTATTACTGTATCCATACTTTTTAAAAATGAAATAAATATAAACGCCACAAAATTTTGAAATTAAAATTTTTATAATTTACACTATACATCTGATTATATATGTAACTTCAACTGCTTTATGATATTATGTAGTTTAATTTACGTCAAATATCCCATAAACTATAAAGAGTAAAAGCTAAGAGTAAAGAAAACCATAAGTACCTAGGTACCTTAGGTATTATACTTATATTAGTTTGAGGTACGTATATTTATTCTTGCAATCATTTTGTGTCATTTTGATAATACAGTACCTACATGCATTAATATTAAGAACCTGAATCTGATGTACACAACAACTTTCTTATTTGTTTGATTGGATGTTAGAATCATAATATATTACAGTTACAGTCGACGGCCAAAGGCATTTGTTAAAGTTATGTTAAAATAAAAAGTTGCGTTATTATTTACCTACTTTATATTCTGAGACTCTAAGGTATTAGCGGAGTCGATTTCTAGGTTATGCGTAGAACGTACACGTTTTGCTCATGACTCCTGTCAGTTAACAACTAACAAATAGTGGTGTCAGATTAAACTAGAGAGATGGAGATGGCTTTTAAATACCGTGAAAATAGAAAGCTTAATATTTGTAGATAATAAAACGTAATTGCTTTTAAACAAATTAAATCACTTTCATTAAAATTAATATTTATTTAGATTTTTCTGACATCTACAGATTTAGATGACAGTTGTCGTAAATCGACGATTGTTTATTGTGACATATTTTCGTAGCCCGTCCGTTTAAAACTTAATTTGGAGATTTTGTTTGCAATGGCAGCGGAACCCTGATTTATCAGTCTGATCTTATCTAATATTATAGGTATCCATTTAGAGGTAATTTCAGGTCTTATAGTAGATTATTGATTTTTCATTTAGTTATAACTCAAGATATACTAAACCAATTGAGTTCAAATTTGGTAGGTAGGACCACTTGTACAATGTCTACGTGCTTGTCAAGTTAAATAAAATATTGCGTTAGTGCGTATTTGAGTGTCAAAACGGACTCATTCAAGCTATTAACAAAATGGAGGGAATTACCAAATTTGGTTTCGATTGGTGAAGCATTTTTTGAGTTATCGGTTGGATACATACATATATATATATATATATATATATATATATATATATATATATATATATATATATATATATAAATTTTGTAACTGATTTTGGATTTGAGTTCTAGGGGCCTCGTTTCGAGCTCATTTGAAAAAATTTTACAAAAGTCTCACCATCGATACCTCTCTATTAGTAAATTTTCTTAATGACAATTCACTAAAAATCTACCATATATATAATAAACAATAAAATAAACGCCAAACACGAATTGCTACTGTCACTTTTGTAATTTCGTGAAATCTGCAGGTATCGGACTTCAATTTCGCTGCAAATATTTACCCGAGCATTCTGGAACTCAAATTGTTATTTGCTAATATCATTATAAGCAACTAAAATTTCTCCAAGTTCTGAATAAACATTATTTTAACTCAAAATTTTGACATTTTAACATGACATTTATTACTTAGGGAAAAGGAAAGAGATATATCAAGAGGGATATTTGCATAAAACCTGTACAAATGCATGGAGTTCAGAACTTATCATGACATGTAAGGGATTGCTAAAAACAGAGAGTCATGATTGCGACAACAGAGCGACGTCGCGTTTAGATTGTAATTATGGCAGAAAACACAACTTTATTTATAACGTTAGGTATTCATTTACTAGCTGAGATTGTTGATAAAATAGTTAACGTTTCTATAATATGAACTAAACTGTACCGATTGTATCAAAAAATGAGCAGAACAAGCATTCAGTTACTTAATTTCTTAACTGTGAAAATACAAACACTCGAGATTCGTGTATTTTTGATACGGGTTTTAAATTTTCCGGGTAGTTGGTTGGCAAGCACTGGAAAGAAGCAGACGTAGCTATTATAATTCTCCCACACTACTCAACCAGCTGAGTTTTTCATAACAGCGAGATATAGCCGCATTAACGGCCTTTGTGTTAGTTATTTAATGTTCTCTGGTTAACAGGAATCGGCAAATGGCCCTGATAAATGTACTAAAGTGCTTGATATCATTTTACATCGTGAATTTGCATCTGTTACTCATTGTTTGCTATAAGTGATGCTCGTATAGCTGATGAAATTTATTACACCAAATGAATGAGTTATTACCATTCATTCCTCCCTCTTCTGTGCCTTACGATTCCCGTCTTACCTGTATTTACCCCTATAACCAATTTAGCTACGGATTTCTAGAACGCTATTGTTGTCTTGAAATTACCTTGATTAATTTTGTATTATAGGTGATGGGAGTATAGAATTAGATAAATGCAAAATGGCAATCTCCTTGATAGTGCTAATAATGTGTATTTAACTTTGCTGGATCTTCGTCTAAGTGAAGATTTGAACCTGTGATCAGCACTGATAAGTACACTTGGAGAACGCAAATCACAACACATCTTTTGAAGTCCTGATGATCGTTTCACTAACAAAAAGTTGACGACCTCGGTAGTTCAGTGGTAAGAACGTGTGCCTCTGAACCGAAGGGTTCTGGGTTCGATCCCAGCGTTCTCCTTTCACTTTTTCAGTACATACTGTAACATTAACATCATCCGAGGTTCTGGCATTGTATTTGAGCAAGTTGAATGTCTGCACGTTCCGCCCTTCGGAGGGGGCGTAAAGCCGTCGGTCCCGTGTCCATGCGATGTTGGGCACGTTAAAGATCCCTACCCTCCTTAAAGAAAGACAGGATTTCGGAAAAAATCTAGGATTGTGAGGTGAAACTGCACCCTGGCGTCGGTGATTGGCCATAGTCGCGGAAATAGACCGACGTTAAAGAAACAATGGCACACACACAGTCAGGGGCGTGCGGTGACATTTTAAATAAGGGAAGCAATTCTTAGAAACTTACCTATTTGTAGTGTAACTCGATTATTCTGTCGTTGTTGGAAAATTCGTTAATAATGTCGTCATGTTACTGTTGATTCTGGGACATTTCCTGGACGAGTTTATTTTCAACTAACAAAATTGATTATTTCCTGTCCTGTTGAATTTCTAACAAAACTCTTGATACGTTTCAATATATAAAAATTTCGTTCGAAAGATGCACTAGTAGCAGGAATTGTTAATACTAATTCACATAATTTGAGCACTTCAGAATATGCATTTTCCAATTTTGATTGTTTTAAGGAAGTTAAAAGTTCACTCGCGTTAGTTTTTGTGTCAGTTACATCGGGTTCATAAATGACTGTAAGTTCTGATCATAATAAGGCTTTGTCAACATAATGTCCATAGTGTTGAAATAATAATTTGAATGAATCTTCTGGGAAAGGTATCCCTTTAAATCCTCCAAAATTACACAATTCAAGAAATTTCAGGTCACTGAGATAATAAAATCTGCAGTTAATTTGCTGCTGAATTTGACCTATAATTTCGTAGCAAAGGCGGCGGTAAGAAGTTTGAAGGTCTCCCTACATTATCAGTGCGCACAACCTTTCTTCGTGGCTCCACTTCTCCTAATTCAATTGTTTTTTCCCAGAACTTATCAAATTAATTCCTTTTTTGAATTATAATTGATTAAATTCACTATATTTTTTCAGGCAAAAACCAATGTCATTTATTTTACATTGCAATATGTTAAATATATTATCTGAAAACGGAAATATTTCCGAAAATATATTAAGTAAAAAATTAAAATTAAAGTCTCCTTTCAAACCATCCAAAAATCCTCTAGAACTATTTATTGTTTCTGCGTCCCAATTTTTGCTATTTTCCATGTTTCCAAAAAGTTAAATTAACGATTCATGGTGTTCAAATATAGTTAACATAAGTCTGCCGTTGTAGTTCCATCGGGTTGCAGCTACTTTGGGTAAACGTTGGCTGGTAAAAGGCTTGTGTGCGCTTTGTAGATTTGGAAAAAAAGCAGCCATTTAACACTTTACATTCTTTAATATGATTTACAGATTGGGAAAAAATTAAATTTAATTTATGAGCACAACAGTGTACAAATAGAGAAATGGAGAACGTTTCCCGCACTTTAGCTTGAAGACCTCTTAAATGTCCGGCCATAACAGCAGCCCTATCATAGCTTTGGGCAATTAATTTATTACCAGCCTCCTCAATATCTTTCATAATATTAAGCACAATTTTATATAGAGCGTTTGCGGTACGACCTTCTGTCACATTTTTAAAGCCTAAAAATCTTTCTTGTACACTCCCATCATTTTTTACGTAGCGTATTACTACAGATAGTTTGATTAAATTAGTTATATCGGTTGTTTCATCTAGAACAATAGCAATGAAACGAATCTGTTTAATTTCAGATTTAATTCTGTTCAAAATAATAGTGGCAGCAGCCGAAATTAAGTCATTCTGAATGCGATTTTATGTCCCGCGAAAAACGTTAGGCTGTTCCAAGTGATTTTTTAAACAAATGTCGTATTTGGATATTAAACAAACTAGGTCTTGAAAGTTTCCTCTATTTGCAGATGTAGTTGTTTCGTCATGACCCCTGAAACCCAATTCATGCTGACCAAGAAAACACACAACATCAATAAGTCTTTTTAATATGCTTCTGTTTCTATCAACCAGTTAATTGTGTTGGCGATAACTAATTTCTATCTGCTTGTCAACGGCGTATTCAATTCGCGTTTTTCCAAAAACACTTAATTTTAAAATGTCTGTAAATGCGCTTTAGACATAACATGTCTTTGTACTAGTTTATGTAGATTATTCAAGTCGGAAAACGAACTTTTATTCCACACCCTTTTTTCAGTCACAAATAGACTACAAGACCAACAAAACAGTTTATTACTGTTTTCACAACCCGTTAACCATTCATATTGTTTATAAGTTTTTTCCGCGTTGAAATGTCGAATAGGTACATGTTTGAATTCTTGTATTTAAGTTTTTTAGAGTAGGTTTCGGCCTACCTTTATTAATAATAGCAAGTTTTTCAGAAAACTGTAAAGCTGAAAATCCTTTAGTTATAAAAAAACACACAATACAATTACAGTTATTATTACCACTTGTTTGTAAAGTTTGTAATTCCCCACCCCCACCGTCACCGCTGTTAAAAGCTGATCTACTTGCAGCCATATTAATAATCATAAAATGCCAATGTATTTAACTTAGTTGACTGCTTATATCTACGAAATAATCAGGCACATTCACGTTGTACTCGCATCGGGTCTTCGTAGTACAACACGTTCTAAAAACACGCGTACATCGCGCCGAGCCGGGGTTTCTTTTATAAAGTTGCCTGCTGACTACGTGTATTTAACTGGTCATTACATCCACTCGTAGTATCAGATCAGGTTCATGCTGTCCGCATGCGGTCGCATTTACTGAGACGACGTCCTTGCTAGGAGCGTATATACAAATACAGTATGATACATAACAAATAATTATGTGTGTGAGCTTGCGAAATAAAAATTTTAATAATTAAATTAGTTTCAGAATTTGAAATTTAATATTTAAAATACAAAAGGGATTTTAAATAATGCGGTTTAGGTATGAAGTAGTTATTTTAAGGGAAGCAATGCTTCCATGGACTGCACGCCACTACACACAGTAACAAAGTTAGCGTAATCAGAGGGTGAAAAATTCGAAGTACCCAACTACTACACATTATATTTATATTACATGTTAGGTAAAAGACTGATAATCTAGAGATGGAGGAATCGCACTCAAAATTTCTGCAGTTATATTTTAATTGTCGGAAGTCCTTTTTAAAATCCCGTTATAACTGTAGTTACCGAATTTAGGAATATCTTGCATATCAAAGAGGCAGTGTAACTAGCGAACTATTAATCAGTGGAGGATCACGGTTTAGGCAAATTTAGGCTTTAGAGATATAAATACTCTCACAGGCGTTTAATTTCACCGGTTGTCCAACATTTTTGATAAGTTTCAGGCTTTATTAGTGAATTTTCTTTAAAAAAATTCACTAATGAGGAGATCCCGACTTTTGAATTTTGAAAAAATTTCTTCAAGTGAGCGCTAATTAGGCCCCCCGAAAAAAATATCCGGGGTCAGTTTTAATTTTTATATATTTATATATATATATATATATATATATATATATATATATATATATATATATATATATATATATATATATATATATATATATATATATATATATATATATATATATATATATATATATGTATCACACCGATAACTCAAAAAATAATGGGCCGATTTTGAATAAATTTGGTGAAAAAATTTCTTTTGCAAATGGCTTGGATGAGTTCGTTAAGCAGGAAAATCTGCCTAGGTTTTCCCGGAAAATTTTGTGTTTTCTTTCGAAAAAAATTTATATCTCCGGAATTAACAAAGTAAGGGTAACCAAATTGTACGCTGGTTTATATCCTTATAAGTAAGCTACCTACCAAAATTGAGCTATGTAAGTCAAAAGACAAAAAAGTTATAGGCATTTTAAGAAAAATAAATTGGAGTTTTCCTCAAAACGTCAAAGTGGCGATTTAAAATGTCAAAATTGGCAACATTTAGGCAAATAACTTGAATCTAATACGGGCTATAGAAATAAAATGTCTCAAGAAGAATGTTTTACAAACCCTAAAGTCTTAATTTCAACCGTCATTGTCCTTCATTTTACTAAAATATTTGCAGAAAATTCATTTCAAATAGACCCTTTCTCTGATGCTTGGCAGTAGCCTTAGCTATAGAGTTTATCGTTTAATGGTATATAATTTTTGTCGAATTTTCGTAAAAAATCAATAGAGCTCAATATATCCGTTATTATATAAGATATGAAAAAAAAATGATATATATTAATTATAGGGTGTCTTGAGCTACATCTTAAAATAATATTTCTACAATCACAGGTGGCCCATAAGTCATTGGTGATACAAATTTCCTTTTTTTTAATCAAACACGCCTTATGTTATTGAATTTTTGCATTTTCCATCGAGATATAATGCATGTTTGTAAGAAAAGAAATTCTAGACGCAGCAAGTGCGTTATGGTAGCGAATTTTGATCAAATGTTTCATATTTGAACAGCTCAATTTGCTATTAACCTATAAGGTTGACCAAGAAATGTGTTTTTTCGGGAACACTTTAAGTTTACTTTTGGAAAATTTTGTACATTTTAACACAATAAAGTTATTTTGATGAGACATGGCACATTGTTGCTAATATATAGATTATACTGGTAACCAAATTTGATGCCTGCTTTCTTAAAAAAACACACATATTTGTTATTAAAAACATTTTTATGAAAATTCACTACCATAACGCACTTGCTGCGTCCAGATTTTTTAATCTATGTGGCAATTATTATCCCAAATATGTTGAGCCACGCAAGATGCGCTAACCTATATCAGCTGTGCCAGATGTTTCGTAAATCTGTTTTCAATAGTTTTTTTTTAGTCAGCCCAACAACAAGTTGCCTCTTTCATCCTTGTCGACACCCACGGTACGATAGTATTTAGGCTGTAAGCCCTCGTGGTGTGTTGTTGAAATTAAAAAAAAATTACTTTGATAGTCACAGGCTGGCCCATAAGTCGTTGGTGATACCTAAAATATTTTTTGGAACACCCATAAAATGCACTTTTGCATTTTTTATAGAAATATGATGCAGGTTTGTAAGAGAAAAAATCGGGACGCAGTAAATGAGTTTTGGTAGCAATTTCTCATTAAATTCTTTAGATTTCAATTACACAATTTGTTATTAATCTAAGGTTTGTTGGCTAGGAAACCAGTTGAAATATTTTAGGTTTATTTTCGGAAAATTTTTGTATATTTTTAAACAATAAGTTGTTTTGATAAAATATGGTACATGGTTTCTACTATATGGGCTATACAGGTAATCAGATTGATGGCCTATTGCATTAGAGAGACATATTTGCTATTAAAAACATTTTTTTACTAAATATACCATTCAAACTGACTTGTTCATATAATAACATAATATTTGATAGAATTCATGTATAAACGGTATCGACTGCTCTTTTATATTCCCTGTGAGGCGACATATAGAGTGTGACATATGAGGTACAATAGAGCATTGTCGGGTTTTAACCGAGTGTCGAGGTGAGGAGAGCTTTTACGTGTGATTTATCAGGGAAGAATTGGCTGTCAAGTGTGCTGGTTGGAGCACACTTTGCGGTTATATACTATTTTAAGCAGATGTTCCAGGCACCTTAGTTCACATTGCACTTATATTATTAGGGGTGGTTGAGATTACATCTATTACAGGATAAAACTTAAACAAAGGCTGAAATAATTGCCTGCGTTTATATAACTACTAGCTGATTACTCTGCGGTGTCCGGGTGCTATTTATCACAATTTTCAAGATAGGAAACGGAAAGTATATTGATTCCAATTAATCTTAAAAAGGATTATTTCATGCTTTTAAATGACGATAAGCTAGAGTAACCCTAATTAAATAAATGACAAGTACCATTTAATATTCTTTGACATTCGCCTTAAATATAAAAAAAACTCTGGGCGCAGCAAGTGCGTTATGGTAGTGAATTTTTATTAAATGCTTCAAACTGGAATAACTCAGTTTTCTATCAATTTAGAAAGTTTAATTTTAGTACGTAGTAAGGTCTTTCCTAGGGTAAGATATCCACCTGATTTCATTAAAATAGCTTTGTAATTTTTGGAGAAAAAAAATTTTTTTTGACACAAAATTTAAACTTCGAATAACTCAATTTTCTATAAACTTAGAAAGTTGTATTTTTGTACTTAGTAAGGTATCGCCCAAGGCAACATACATAGTAAATTTCATTAAAACAGCTTTGTTATTTTCGGAGAAAAAATTTTTTTTTGAAAGAAAACTCAAAATTTTCTCGGAAAAACCCGTCCGATTTTCCTGGCCAACGAACTCATCTAAGCCATTAATAAAATAAAGGCACTTGCCGAGTTTCATTGAGATCGGTTAATTATTTTTTGAGTTATCAGACGGATATATATATATATATATATATATATATATATATATATATATATATATATATATATATATATATATATATATATATATAAACATATAAAAATTGAAACTGACCCCGGATATGGGTTCTATGGGTACTAAATCGCGCTCATTTGAAAAAATGTTTGCAAAGTCTCACCATCGATACCTCTCTCTCTATTAGTGAATTTTTTTAAATAAAAATTCACTAAAAAGGCTGGACGCAGCAAGTGCGTTATGGTAGCGAATTTTCTTTAAAATATTTTTAATAGCAAATGTCCTTCTTTGATGAAAGCAGGCATCAAACTTGGTTGCCTATATAGTAGAAACAATGTACCATATTTCATCGAAATAAATTTATTGTTTGAAAATATATAAACATTTTTTACAAGTCTGGATGCAGAAAATGTGTTATGGAAGTGAATTTCCATAAAAAAAAATTTAAAAACAAATGCGAGCAGGCATCAATCTGATTATCGGTATAGCCTATGTAGTAGAAACAATGTACTATATTTTATCAAAATTACTTATGGTTTGAAAATATACAAAAATTTTCCGAAAATAAACTTAAATATTCGTTTCTTCACCAACAAAGATTACGTTAATAGCAAATTGAGTTATTGAAATTTGAAGGATTTAATAAAAATTCGGTAAATTTGCAGATTAGCTCCCGAACGCTTTTCAAAAAATTGTTTTCAGAAATATTACTAGGACCTCATCTGGATGCACAAACCACAAGAAAACTTTCTTGTTCACACCCCCCAAGGAAGTTACTGGACTGGGAGTGAATAGGGGTGCTGGGCGGGGTAGATGGTAAGCAGAAAAAGCAAAGAAAACTGCTTAAAAGCTGTCTATTCGGAGCCATATCCCCATTAAACCCCGACTACCCCGCCTACCTCGCACAGCACCCCTGTTCGCTCCTAGGTCACGTAACTTCCTTGGGGGGGTATGAACAAGAAGTTTTTCTTGTGGTTTATGCAACGACGGTGGTTATATGCACACGATTGGAGGGAGGGGGGCATTCCTACGACGCATACCCCCCGCTTTAACTTGTGGTAGGGTGGGGGGGTGTTTTTGTGGGGTTTGGGTGTGGCTGCTGCGTCGTGGGGATTTTCCTTCCTCCCTCGCGTGCATACAACCACCCTCGTTGCATAAACCACAAGAAAAATTTCTTGTTCATACCCGCCAAGGAAGTTACGACACCTGGGGGAATAGGGGTGTTGTGCGGGGTAGGCAGGGTTTAAGGGGAATATGGCTTCAAGATGTCAAAAATACAACTTTCAAACCCGTTTTATTCGCATTTTCTGCTCATATTTTCTTTTTACTACCTACCCCGCCCAGCACCCCTATTCACTCCTGGTCCCGTAACTTCCTTGGGGGGTGTGAACCCGTAACTTTCTTGGGGTTTTGTGGATCCAGGGGGGGAGCTAGGCAGGTTTCTGAAAACAGTTTTTGAAAGGCGTTCGGGAGCTAATCTCCAAATTTACAGAAAATTCACTACCAAAACGCACTTACTGCGTCCAGATTTTTTTCTTACAAACGCATCATATTTCGTTAAAAAAATGCAAAAATGCATTAACAAATTTGTTCTACGAAAATTAGCTAAAAAAATTATAGACCGTTAAACCATAAACTTCACTAAACCTACAAATAAATATCCAAAAAAGCATCAACTTAACTAAACTGACAGCTAAAGCATCAGAGAAAGGGTCAATTTGAAATGAATATTCTGTAAATATTTTAGTAAAATGAAGGGCAATGACGGTTGAATCTGAAACTTAAGGGTTTGCAGAACACTCTTCTTGCAACATTTTCTTTTCACAATCGGTATTTGTTTCACATTAATTGCCTAAACATTGCCAATTTTGACGTTTAAAATTGCAAGTTTGACGTTTTGAGAAAAACGCCAAAATTTGTTTCTTTAACTAACCATAACTTCTTTATCTTTTAAGCTAGGGACCTAAATTTTGGTACAGAGTTCGCTCTTTATAATGCAAACATACGTGCCAAATTTGGTTGCCCTCACTTTGTTATTTTTTTATAAAGAAAACACAAAATTTTCCGGGAAAACCTGGTCCGATTTGCCTGGCTAATGAACTTATCCAAGCCACTTGCAAAAGGAAGGTACTCACCAAATTTGATTAAGATCGGTATATTATTTTATATATATATATATATATATATATATATATATATATATATATATATATATATATATATATATATATATATATATATATATATATATATAAACAGATCACCTCATTAGCGAATTAAAAAAAATAATTCGCTAAAAAAGGCTGGACGCAGCAAGCGCGTTATGGAAGTGAATTTTCATAGAAAAGGTTTCAATAGCAACTATGTCTTTTTTAATTAAAGCAGGTATCAAATTTGGTTACCAATATAACCTATATTATAGTAGACACAGTGTACCATATTTCATCAAGATAATTTTATTGTTTGGAAATGTACAAAAAGCTTCTGTAAATAAACTTGAAATGTTTCCGAAAAAACCGGTTTCCTATCCAACGAACCTTAAGTTAATAGCAAATTGAGTTATTGAAATTGAAAGCATTTATCGAAAATTGGCTAACAAAACGCACTTGCCGCCTCCCGAATTTATTTTCTCACAAACAATTATGATATTTAGATGAAAAATGGAAAAATACATCAGAGGTGTTCGATTAAAAAAAATGTATCACCGACGACTGATGGACCAAGCTTAATTTTATAAGATGCAACCTATAACTAACATATACAATTTTTTCTCGCATCTTGTATACTAACGGATATATTGAGCTTTTTTCTATGGCAATTCAGTAAAAAATATAGACTGATAAACCACAAACTCTATTTTTTTATTTTTTTATTTCAACAACACACCACGAGTGCTCACAGCCTAAATACTATCGTACCGTGGGTGTCGCCAAGGAGGAAAGAGGCAACTTGTTAATTCTGGACTTGAAGGTTCGGAGGAGAAGGAAAAACATGTACCGGCAAGAAGTTCTACAACTTGGAAGTCCTCGGGACAAAAGAGCGGACATAACAAGATGTTCTATATCTGGTGACATGGGCAGTAAAAGGATGCATTCGCTCTGTTCCCCTGGTAGATCTGTTGGGGGCAGCAGGTGAAGGAACTCTGGAAGAAAGCTCCTTTGAGCAGTGCAGATATATATAAGAGAGAGAGAGAGAGAGAGAGAGAGATAGGTCACCAACGGTACGTCGGTGGGCAAGGGATGGCAGCCTTTGGATGAGGGTAGGGTCACCGATGATACGTATAGCTCTCTTATGAATGGAGTCTAGCATAACGAGTGTAGAAGCGGTAGCAGCACCCCAGATGTGGGAGCAGTATTCGAGGTTTGGCCTTATTTGTGAAGTATATAAGGTATAGAGATTAGCTGGTGAAAATTATTTGCGCGCCCGAAAGAGGAAACCTAATTTCTTAGCAGCCGCTTTTGCAATTGATGTGACATGTTGTTGCCAATTGAGATTTCGATCCACAGAAATGCCAACAAGTGAAAAGGACTCATTACTTTAAATAACTTGGTTGTTCATTGTGATGGGTCTAGGGTTGGTGTATCTCTTATGAGATAGAAAGCAAGACGGAGATTTGGTGAAGTTGAATTGTACAAGATTTATACTTCCCCGGTCTAATATTTTTTGGAGATCCACGGAGACAGAACCCTCCATGTATCTGCGATCCTCATCTAGTTGGGCTAAAGAGACAGGCTTAGAATATTGTATATTTGAGTGGAGGGTGCTGTCGCCCGCGTAACTGTGAACTGGGTTGGATGTGCTAGAGAGGAGGTCATTGATGTGGAGAAGAAACAAAGTAAGCGCTAAAGCTGAACCTTGAGGGACTACTGCATTAATTGGATACAGTTTAGAGGAATGGCCATCCACGACAACAGAAATGTTGTGTTTTTCAAGAAATTTTAGTAATACGGTGTTTATATGCTTTTCCATCACTACTTTAGAGACGACTGAAAGGAGAGAAATAGGCCTGTAGTTGCTAGGAAGCGCTTTGGATCACTTCTTGGGGACCGGTTGTACTTGAGCAGTTTTCCGGTTACTAGGGAGTATACCTCTATTGTAAGATATCTGAAACAGACGGGTCAGAACATGAGCAAGTTCTGGTACGCATGTTTTGAGAACAATTGCTGGAATCTCGGCAAGGCCAATGGCTTTCCTGATATTAAGAGAAGAGAGCATTTTTCGTACCTTTTTAGTTTTGAAAATGATATCCATCATTTTATGCGCGACATTGGGGACTGTTGGTGGTTGAACATTTGGAAGTGGGTTGAGAGTAGAATTGCCGGCGAACAACGAGGCAAAAAGTTCAACCTTGCCCAGGGCGGTAGAAACAATTTTATCCCCTGAAACAAGAGGTAGGAACGTGCTCTCGCAGAAATTATGCCCAATAGATTGAGTAAGAGTCCAGAAGAGTCTGCTGCAGTTCGAGCTTGAGAGGACTTTGTTTTTAATATGGTTATTAAACAAGTTTTGTGACTCAGTAAGAATGCGGACATAGCGGTTTCTCGCGTCGTTAAATGCTTGGCGGTTTTCTTGACTGGGATTGTGTAGAAGCGTTTTGTGAGCTTTGACCTTTTCAAGTCTGGCCTTGTCCCAGGATTAATAGAATCAGGGCTTTTGAGTGGCTGAAGAGGTTTTCTGAGTACGTGGAATAAATAATTCTATGCCAGCTTGGATAATTTCGGTGACGTTTTGTGAGATATCAGAGGGGTCAGGATGAGAGAAGCAGACAGACGCCCATGGAAATGAGGAAAAGTAATCCCGCATTTCGTCCCAGTTCTCGGATTTGTAGTTCCCAACGATACGTGGGTGTGAAGACTGTGTGACCTGGAGTTGGATTGCGCAGGAAGCAGTGACCATTCCGTGCTCTGAGCAACCAAGGGGGCGATTGATGTCTTATAGCATTAGGGTTTTGTAGTAAGAAGGAGATCCAAGGGATTTGAGCTGTGTGGTGGGATGCGAGGTAAGTAAGTAGTTTGCTGAACGATATTGGCTAAAGAATTGCTGACTGCAAAGGCCTCCGATGCTCTCCTTTGTGGATCGGGTTTTGAAGATCCTAGCCATTCCTTATTATGAACATTGAAGTCACTAAGAATAGTGACCTCGGAGAAAGGATATTCAGAAATTAGATGTTCTGTTTTTTCAGAACGGTAGTCGAAGAGCTGGACAAAGTTGTTGTCAGAAGGTGACCAGTATATGCAACAGATGAGCTAACTAGAACAACTACCAAAGCATTAGAGGTAGGGTCTATTTTAAATGAATTTTCTGAAAATATTTTAGCGAAATTTTTTGTTTCTAATTTAAATATGTTTTTTTAAACATAAAAGGTAGTAGATAGTGTAACCTTTAGGGTAGGAACAATGTACCGTATTTCATCAAACAAACTTTTTGTTTGAAAAAGTACACACATTTTTGGAAGAAGTTTTAAAATTTTCCCAAAAAAACTAGTCTGATTTTCCTGGGCAACGAACTTGTCCACGTAATTTACTCAAAAACTACACTATACAAGATACAATTATTCATAGAAAGCTTTTTGTCAGAAATCTAAAAAAAAGTTAACATGAAGATTTGTAAACAACCTGTTTCATAAAAATTGGCAATTTTGTTTTACCAAGACTGGCTAAGTAATTCGAGAGCGCTTGTATATGACATTGCGATTTGTTTGAAAAATAATATAATTGAAAACCTCCCTAAATGTGTCATTTTCATGAGACTACAATTTCCATTCGTAAAAATGATGTATCACAATTTTTGATATGGTCCAAAATGTAAAAAGTCTGGA
Organism: Tillus elongatus; assembly: GCA_964006375.1. NCBI lineage: Eukaryota > Metazoa > Arthropoda > Insecta > Coleoptera > Cleridae > Tillus > Tillus elongatus. The sequence continues at coordinate 301,731,417 of OZ023262.1, forward strand.
CGCAGCAAGTGCGTTATGGTAGCGAATATTCGTAAAAAGCTTTTCCATATCAAATATGTATCGTTTTTAAAAGGATATTTGGTTGGCAGTATAACCTATATAGTAATAACAATGTACCACATCTCATTACAATAGCTTTGTTGTTTGAAAAAGTACAAACATTTTCCGAAAATAAACTTAAAAAGTTCCAGAAAAAACTGGTTCGATTTTCCTGGACAACGAACGTCTTCAAGCTATTTATACACCCGACAAGATATAATTATTGACAAAGAGCTTTATGACCCAAGTAGAATTTTTTTTTCTAAATTTGCAGATTACCTCCCTAACGCTTTTCATTTTTTTCAGAAACATGCCTAGGACCCCGCTGGATCCACTGTTTTCAGAAACATGCCTACCCCCCCCCTGGATCCACAAACCCCAAGAAAAATTTCTTGTTCACACCCCCCAAGGAAGTTCCTGGGCCAGGAGTGAATAGGGGTGCTGGGCGGCTAGGTAGTAAAAAGGAAATATGAGCAGAAAATGCAAAGGAAACGGCCTGAAAGCTGTATTTTTCGGATCTTGAACCCATATACCCTCTAAACCCTGCCTACCCCGCACAGCACCCCTATTTCCCGAGGTCCCGTAACTTCCTTGGGGGTATGAACAAGAAACTTTTCTTCTGGTTTATGCAACATGGGTGGTTGTATGCACGCGAGAGGGAAAGAAAAATCCCCACAACGAAGCAGCATCCCCCTCCTTAGGGGGAGGTGCTGTTGCATACTGGGGATTTTCCTTCTTCCTCTGGCATACTTAAATCCACCCTCGTACAGTGGCGTCTCCTGACCAAAATGTTCGAGTGTGCGGTAACGAGTTGCTGTTAGTGGTGGTTTTAAAAATTATTAACACTAAATGTACATATATATATATATATATATATATATATATATATATATATATATATATATATATATATATATATATATATATATATATATATATATATATATATATATATATATATATATATATATATATATATATATATATATATATATAAAACATTTTATTATAACTTTTTTTCTTGCAACATAGAAATCTAAATTTTTGTGTATAGTTTAATTTTTATATTGTAAACCTACCTACCAAATTTGGTTATCTTATCTTTTTTATTTTTTGAGATACAAACTTTTTTCGATTGAAAACTCAAAATTTTCCCGGAAAACCTCGTCCGATTTTCCTGACTAACAAACTTATCCAAGCCATTTACAGAAGGAAGGTACATGCCAAATTTTATCAAAATTGGCCGATTATATTTTGAGTTATCGGTGTGATACCTATGTATATATATATATATATATATATATATATATATATATATATATATATATATATATATATATATATATTTATATAGTTCATAGTTTATTGTTATATAAATAGTACAAAGCATCTTACAAATAAGTCTAAACTTGTGGCTGCAAATGATGCAATTTTGACTAAATTTTAATCTAAATGTCAATTGTTCTAAAGTTCTGATTTCTAATCTCCAAAATTACCTCACCTCATTATGTACCACTACAATTTCTAGAAATATGGATGGTACTTGAAATTAGTTTCTTCATTTTAATCAAAAATTTCTATATTTTAAAACTTGACTCAAATTAAATTCTACATCTTTTTCAACAGAAACATTATTTATTATATATATATATATATATATATATATATATATATATATATATATATATATATATATATATATATATATATATATATATATATATATATATATACATAAATTGAAACTGACCCCGGATATGGGTTCTAGGGTCCTAGTTCGCGCTCATTTGCAAACAATTTTTCAAAATTCAAAAGTCGAGATCTCCCCATTAGTGAATTTTTTCTACGAAAATTTACTAAAATGTATTATAGTCTTTGATTCTAGAATACTGTGGTCTTTGCAAGCGCAGTCGTAATGTTTGTAAATATTGCTATTACAACGTTTGTTAGACCGGCGTTCCATTCATTTGTCTTGAGCTGTATTTCTACCGCTCACTCCAGTGTTAAAATCAATGGTATTTTCCTCAGTTTTAAACACATGGATGGGGGACTGTATTGTATACCAATACAGCTCCATCGACTGAAGTGTTCGGAAATATCAACGCACACCTAACCCGAATTCATTCCCAGTTGCTATTGACCTACTCATATTCTCTGAATGAAGACGTTGTATCTACTTCATTTCAAGTCACTATTAACCGACTATTTATGAAATCAAATAAGTAAATTAAATCGATTGTCATAAAATATGTAGTGTATTAAGACTAAGGGAAAAAGAAATAAAACATATTTAACTGTGCACGTTTTAATTATATTTTAGGGTGTGCGGCGCACACCTAGCTCACTAGGAGAAATCGCCACTGCCCTCGTAGCATAAGCTACAAGTCAAATTTCCCGAGAGCAGCCCTCGAAAATGTTACGGAAACTGGGGTGAAGTTACTGTGCGTGGTAGGCTGTGTTTAATGGGGATTAGGCTGAAAATGTGTGAAAAAGACAGCTTCAAGCCGTTTTCTTTGCGTTTTCTGATCATACTTCCTTTTTACTACCTACCCCGCCCAGCACTCCTGTTCACTCCTAGTACTGTAACTTCCATGGGGGGTGTGAAGAACAAGAAATTTTTCTTGTGGTTTGTGCATCCAGAGGGTTCTAAGCATGTTTCTGAAAAAATTTATTAAAAAGCGTTCGGGGGGTAATCTGCAAATTTACCCAAAATATGTATGAAATTTTGCAAAAATTTCTTTTTGAAAAATTCACCATTTTTTTGGCCGAAATTGCCTTCAGTAATGTTACACTATATTATATTTTTTACAAAAATTCTTCAATACAAATTTTATTTACAATAACTTACTAAACATTATTATTAATTTACAACATTTCACAAAAATGTTACAAAAAATGATTTCCACGGAAACACTAAAAACATTTCTGCGAAATTTTTTAAAATGCAGCCAGTATTTTTTTTTGCAAAAGAAAATAATTGCAAACACCACCCAGCGTTATTTATAAGAATGCTATAACTTATTATTAGTTGAAAATCACCCTGTAAACATTAGACATTCATTAAGAAACAGCCTGTAGATATAGCTTATTACGGTTATGGTCTAACCGTTTATGGTGGTTGTATAACCATTTTTTCATATTTCTATTTAATTTATTAAGAATGCTGAACACAATAAGAGGTACACGGCACCTCTTTACTGAGCGATGTCATATCACTTAGACAATGACAAATAGGATATTATTGTTATTATCGAAAATCCAACAAATCATTGAAGAAGATAGCATTGAAAATGTGAAACTTTCTTTTACATCTGAAAAACGCTAAAAATATTTTTCATTTCACCATTTCACGAAACATGTTTCTACGTTCCTGCAAAAACATTCATTTCATAGAAATTTGAAGGGCGTCTATTAATCTGTTTCAGGATTTCCCTGAAACGTGCTCAAAGCCCATTTACCGGGATGCATTAAAACACTTTGCGGTGCTTTCACAAGAAAATATATCCCATTTGGTAGCGCACCTTATTCCCGACTGTCTGTGTACACGAACCATTTATTATGGCAACAATAGAGCAAAACAGCAAATGGGTATAAAAGCAGTTAGTGCCGTGAGTTTCATCGGGACGTTGAGGGGGAAGAGGAAGGGATAGGAGAAGGACGCCTCAATACGACGGATGCTGCGCAACGAGCAGCGTCTCTCCACCAATCGCCGTCTCTGTTTACCCTTCTAATGTCGGTATGGGACGACACTTACAGCGTTTTGTTCAAGTCGGCTCATTAACATCTGCAATGGCGCTTTAAACAAACATTTTATTGGGAAAGGAATTGGAAGATTTTCCCCTTTAAATTACACTCAATAATAGTTTTTATATTTATTAATTTGCAGCTAACAGTAATTATGTTTTTTGCTGTGGTATATTTAAAGATACCATAACTATAACTACAACTAATTTTTGTAGAAACAATTCTCTAATGACGAGATAGCGACTTTTGTATTTGGAAAAAATGCTTCAAATGAGCGTGAACTAGGCCCCCTAGAACAGATATCTGGAGTCAGTTTTAATTTATATATATATATATATATATATATATATATATATATATATATATATATATATATATATATATATATATATATATATAATTGGGCCGATGTTGATGAAATTTGGTAGGTACCTTCCTTTTGCATGTGGCTTGGATCAGTTCATTAACCAGGATAAACGCCCCAGTTTTTCCAGAATTTTTGTATCTCCAAAAATAACAAAGCCATATGGCAACCAAATTTGGTATACAAGTTTATTTTATAAAAAGTTCGAGACGCAGCAAATGCGTTATGGTGCGAATTTTTGTAAAAATGTTTTAAATGAAAAATATGTCTTGTTTTTACAAGAAGGACATTTGGTTGATAGTATAACCTATAATATCACTAACAATGTACCATATTTCATTAAAATAACTTTGTTGTTTAAAAAAGTACAAACATTTTCTGAAAATAAACTTTAAAACTTCCAGAAAAACTGGTCAGATTTTCCTGGCCAACGAACCTCTTAAGCTATTTACACACCTGACAAGATACAATTATTCACAAACAGCTTTAGGACCAAAATTTAAAATAAAATATGATAATTTCTTTTACATAAATTGCTTTCAGTAATGTTACACTAAATTATATTTTTCACAAAATTCGACAACTTACTAAACATTTATTATTCATTACCAACATACACAAAAATCTTATAAAAATGATTTCTACGAAAACACTAAAAACATCTCAGCGAAAACTTTTCAAATTCAGCCACTATTTGAGAGTAACTGTATACGGTAGCTCGATTTTTTTCGACGAGTAATACTCAGAAATGCGTCTTTTCCATTTTTTTTCGGCTATCTATTGATAAAAACGCCATATCACAATTTGTAATATGCGTTTGAAATATGTGCCAAAAACGTGAAAAGTTGCAAAGCAATTGAAATAACCCAACAACGATGAACGATATCATTTTTTTTTCCTTACAAACATGCATTATAATTTGATGGAAAACAGAAAAATGCAACAACACAAGGGGCGTTTTGTTAAAAAAATAAAGCGTGTATCACCAACGACTTATGAGCCAGCCTGTAATTGTCAAAATAGGTTGATATGATACAGCTCGAGACACCCTATAATAATTAACGTACATACTTTTTACTCATATCTTTTATAATAACGGATATATTGAACTTTACCCTAGAAATGCGTCACACTGTATATATGTAAACAGGCAAAAACTGGCGGCGTCATGGACGGTATGGCTACCGCTGAAGAACAAAGCGGCCCCCAGCGACACGTTTGTCAGAGCCTAGAGCCCTGTCCACGCTAGCCGGGAGAATTCGCCAGCGCATGAAATGGGCCAAAGAGCTTAGCATTGAATTAATGCGCGCTTACTACATCGCTACAAACCTGGAGACAGAGTTTGAAGGTTACAATAGAAAATTAATGGGGAAGTGGAGAAACATTTACCAAGAATAGAGACTGACCGAACAAAACTTATGCAGTCAATTGCGATCTATTCAAACAAGACAACGACTGTCGAATCCGGAGATGCACGCCATCAAACAGCAAGCGCAAAAACTATGCCGGGTTGAGGAGGTTTTCTCACCCGACCGGCAGCTGCTGGACTCGACACCGCCAACCAGTGCGGCGGCGTGTGACTCCTTTGATGCCATTAACCAAATATTCAGCAACAGTCTACCCACATCACCCATGGTCGCACCTGCAGCAGTAGATGAAATAACTGCTCAATTCGATCCAGTCCCATCACATACATCACTAGAGGACAGTTATAACCGATACATGATGCTTTATGACGGTCTGCCCACCGAAATACTGCTTAAAAAACCGAAGCCACCACAAAATCCAAAACTCACTAAACTGCTGGAGCAAGTCAATTATATTCTGGTTGCCGATCTTCGTGAAGAGCATACGTACAAGCATCTACTACAAGTCGTGTGGTGTGGAGCGTATGCGGTTTGCGAAGCCATGGGACTTGGAATCAATGAGCGAAGCAAGCCACACCGCCGTGAGGGCACCACACCTACATCCCACTGGATGAAGCGCATTGAGATCCCTATCAACATCATCCCTAAAAATCTTTTCCACATTCAAAAGTGGTTTAAAGAAAAGAAGGCAGTCGCCAAATGGTCCACCACAACGTCCAAAACATTATTTGACCGATAGGCGCCACCCAAATTGAAGAACTAGGGCCACGGCTGTGAAAGCACGAGGAGTACCTCAGGGGCTGCACTGCGGCTCTCGGAGCTCGTATAAGACGATACCGTGAAGCAACTGAACGTGGGAAGCGGGAATACTTATTTGCAGTCAATCGGCGAGCCATGTACCAAAAACTAGAGCTAGGCGACCGCACGATACAATACAACAGTCACCAAACACAGAACCCATCCAGAAATATTGGTCAGCAATCTGGTCGGTTCCTGTGAGTCACGACAGGCACGCGAGCTAGCTCGGGGGGCTGCGAGGTGAATGTGATGAGTTGCCGCTCATGGCGAGGTTTAGCATCGACCTTTCCCAAGTTCAGTCAACCAGAAAAACGAAAAATTGGCGTTCTCCTGGACCGGACGGCATTTGCAACTTTTCGTGGAAGTACTTTCCGACAACGCACATGGCGCTTATGCGGAATTTCAGACGGTTCCTAAATTTTGTTCATATTCTCCTTTTTATTCCATATTCGGTATTACCTTCATTTCTATTGCAACTCTTCTTGAGAGTCCCGTAACTGCATTACTATATATATATATATATATATATATATATATATATATATATATATATATATATATATATATATATATATATATATATATAATCATTTCTTTGTAAAATTTTGGTAATTATTAATATATGTTTAATAAGTTATTGTAAAAATTTTTTTTTCGGATTTTGGTGAGAAAAATTGTTTGCAAATTTTCATACAAATATTTTCTTTGAAGTTTGGTCGAATAGCTTTTTGTGAATGATTATATCTTGGCAGCTGGCTAAATAGCTTATAGAGGTTCGTTGGTAAGAAAATAATTCGGACCAGTTTTTCGGGAACATTTTAAGTTTTTCTTCCCGACCCAAGATCCCTACTTGAGTTTTCGATTACGACAGTAAAGGTTCGTGATGAGATAAAAGTTACAGCTGAACAATTAAGGGTTGAAATTATCTCAGCGTATCACGAAAACTGCCCAAGGAGGAACAAAAAAGACAGTCGAAGGTCCACTTGGTGTAACAAAAACCTCCAAAAACTACGGAGAGAAGTGCGACGTTTTTTCAATAGTTCTAAAACCGCAGGCAACCGGGAACAACTTAAATACGGTCTAACACATTACAACAAGGAGATAAGGGACGCAAAGAGCGAGTCCTGGAGGAGGTTCTGCGAGGGTATTGCTAATTTACCCAGCAGCGCTAGGATCCACGGGATTATCTTACGTAACCGTGTCCAGGAACGATTAAATGGCTCCTTTGGAGAACTACGGAAAGAAACGTTAGGACTCTTAGCACATACACATTTCTCAGATCCTCTGATCCTGAATAGTGAGGAAATCCCGCCGGCCAGGGGTCGATATAAACGCCTCAAAGTGAAGACTGGCGGGTCGCTCGGAAAATAATTACAGCCTCGGCGGTGGAGTGTGCTGTTAAGGATTTACAGCAATTCAAGGCGTCAGGGGAGGATAGCGTGATTCTTGTTCTGCTACAAAATGGAGTGGAAGCACTCCTCCGATTCCTCATCAGGCTGTATAGAGCTAGTCTGGCATGGGATTATATTCCACCCAGCTGGACGGTGACTAGGGATGTATATATTCCCAAATTGGAACATAATGACCTCCTACCCAAATCGCTAAGACCTCTCAGTATTACTTCGTTCCTCCTACAGGAGTTGGAAAAAATACTGCATGGATACATTAGGGAAAATATCTTAAACAATAACCCCACTCAATACTCATTAGTGTGCCTACCAAACTAGAAAATCTATTGAGTTAGCACTCAATAACCTTGTTGTGAAAATCACAGACTCACTGGATAACAGGTAGGTGGCGTTGCCGATTTTCTCGACATTGAAGGAACATTTAACAAAACACTACCTAACTCTCTCTACGAAGCTGTAGTCGCTAAAGGGGTGGAACCTGACAGTTGTGGCTGGATCGGTAGCATGCTGCACAATAGGACCATTATTACCTCCTTGTAGGGGGAGGTGGTCCTCTTCAAGACTGCGACGTGGTGCCCGCATGGAGGAGTATTATCCTCTCTGCTGTAGTAACTTTTTGTGGATGAACTGCTGGCAATCCTGTAACTGTGGGAGTTTGAGGTACAGACGTATGAGGATGATCTTGTCATAATGGTTAGAGGTAAATCTAACGAGGCACTTACAAATATTTTCCAAGAGACACTAAGCGTAGTAAATGTTTGGTGCCTGAGGGAGCAGATGTGTGTCAATCTCCGCAAAACCATCATCGTTCCAATTACTAGAAGAAGGAGAAGGTTGGACCAATTAAAACCACCTACATTTATGAGGGAAACAAATCCATTTAAGGAACAGGCGAAATACCTGGGGGTTGCTGTTTATCTAGATCTAGATGAGAACACAGCTGAACCGTTCAGTTAGAGAATGTGATCCGCAGGGCCAAACTGTCCCTGTGTACATGCCGAAGAATCTGTGGAAATAACTGGAGAATGAACCCACAACAGATATACTGACTATGTAGTGGTTATCAGACCAATGATAACCCATACAGCTATATTTTGGTGGCCTAAGACACTTCGTGGTATCGCGAGGGCCAAACTGGCTCAGCTACAGAGACAAGCTTATCTGATGATAACGGGTGCGATAAGCACCACTCCATTAGCCCCTCTGGAAGTCATCCTAAACATTCCACCTCTTCACCATTGACTGGAAAGCGAGGCTAGGTGGACAACGTGCAGACTATAACAAATGGCTCGTAGTATGCCAAAGGCAATCAGTTTGGTAAGGACCGGACTCCTTGATGACATTGAGAGCCAGAATGGTCTCAGACCTAATGCCTACAAAGATTAGCATATACCTGCCTTTCAAGCCCGCCCTTCCGAATAGGAAGAACTGGGAACGAAGCCAATCGACCATATTGAAGACAGATCTCTGGTGGTACACCGACGGCTCCAAAACCGATCGGAGGACAAGAGCTGGGGCACATAAGGCAACAACGATGCTAGAATATCATCTAGCCTTGGAAAGTATGCTATCATACACCAGGCAAAAGTATATGCCATCGAGGTGTGTGCGAGTGAGATTATAAAAACCATTGCACACACAAATCGATAAAAATATACTCAGAAAGCTAAGCTGCAATAAAGGCACTTGAATCTTAGCGTTGCAATTCCAAAAACGGTATGGAGTTATAAGTCTGCCCTCAACGAACTGGGCTCTGCAATGGGGTGTCGCTCCTCTGGATACCGGATAACTCGGACCTTGATGGCATTGTACCGGTCGACGCGCTTTCCAGAGATGGTGTCCGGGAGGATTTTATCGGACCAGAATTTGTTCTGGGGATATCCTCATGCACAGCAAAACGTACCTTAAAAACTTGGACAGATAGAAGGAGAACCCAACAATGGCAAAATCTGCCAGGATTAGCACAATCTAAGGCCTTTATAAATGACCTTTCAGTCAAGAGCTGAAAAACTTCTAGAGTTAAATAGACAACAACTGAGAACTCTCTATACAGGACTGTATACAGGGCACTGCCACTTTTGTCACCATATACACCGAATTAGTATCGGTCAAGAGTGCCGGTTGTGTATGGAAAGTGACGAAACAGCAGATTGCGCGCTATGTTCCTGTCCGGCTGAGGACAGAACAAGACACCTGCCCTTTGCCCACAAAAATTGTCGACCTCTGTAGAAGGCTAGATTTGTTGGGTGAAACATAGGACAATGAGACGTGAGCCACAATAGTCCTTAAGCTCACAATCCTACAAGATAACCAAACTTAGCTAACGTAAGTTTTTTTTTTTGGGAAAACAGGTTATTTTGATGAAATACGGTATAGCTATTATACAGGGTGGCGCATTGAAAACGAAACAGACCGATTTGCGTCAAAATAATTTTTTTTTTGAAGAAACGCTGAAAGACGTCAATTTTATTATTGAGGAGGACATATTTTGACATAAAACTCAACTTTGTCACATCAACCCCTTAAGGGTGGTGATAACAACCCTTATATTTTAAATAGGGAACATGGGTCGAGTGTTATATCATTTGAAAGCTCTTTATTTTCTGAATTCAGCACACTAATTTTTTTGGTAGTTAAACTCGTTTAAAAATTATTCACAGTTGGACTTGCAAGAACGTATTTCATTCATTGTGATAAGAAAACAGCAACAAAAGACAAATTTTGTTCAAAACGAGCTCTGACATTCTGGAGAATTTGTGGAGTTATTAGACGGCATTCTTCAACAACGCGTCGTCGTAATTCTTCAACAGACTCCGGTTCTGTTGCATAAATTCTACTCTTTAAATGGCCCCGTAGAAAGAAGTCTAAAGAATGATCTAGGGGGCCACTCAATAGCACCTCTACGCCCAATCCATTGTCCTGGAAACTTTTTGCTCAAAAACTTTCTAACACGTTGTGAAAAATGCGAAGGAGCTTTATCTTGTTGAAACACTAATTGATTTTCTTGGAAGCGATCATCATTTTCAACAAGGTCAATTAGTAGAGGGTAAACGATATCTTCTAGTAACTCCAAATACGTTTTACCACTCAAATTGCCATCAAGAAAAATTGGTCCGATTAAACGGTCTCCAAAAATCTCAGTCCAGACATTCAATTTCTGTGGAGTTTGATTGTGGACTTCGTGAAAATTTCTTGGATTATTATATGCTCAATAACGACAATTATGACAATTGACTGTAGAGTTTAATAAAAACGTACACTCGTCTGAAAAACAGATATTGAACAGAAAGTTCCCGTTATCAGCTATTCGTGCAGTCATAACTTCACAAAACTCCAGCCACTGATCAAAATCATCTTCATTCGGTTGTTGTATAAGATAAATTTTATACGGGTAAAATTTATGATGCTTCAATATTCGCTGAATAGTTCTTCTTTTGATGTTTGAAACAGTGGCCAATTTTCTCGTGCTCATAGTTGGGTCTACAGCAATTTGTTCTAAAACTTCCATCTCAGTAGTCCCATTTCTAACCGGAAATTCACGTTCAGGATCCCGTTTTTTGTTGGCTACTGAACCACTTAGTCGAAACTTTACAACTAACTTCAAAATGTATTTTCTGTTAACATGTCTGTTCGGATGTCGTTCATTAAACAAATTTGCGGTACGGTTGGCACAGTCATCGTTTTTGAAAAAAAGAGTAATTATTTCAACTCTTTCTTCTACAGAATACACCATTGTGAAATTAATTTTCGGTAGTACTATCAAGTATCAAACCGACCGATAAACTGAAATAATAAACCGCATTTCTCTCATTCTGATAAGAAATGTTGTGATAGTCAATTTTTTGTTTACAAACCAACAAAACATTGACTATCAGCACATTTCTTATCAGAATGAGTGAAATGCGTTTTTGCTGTATAATTTTTAAAAGATTGATAAAACTTCCAAAAAAATTAGTGTGCTGAATTCAGAAAAAAAAAGAGCTTTCAAATGATGTAGGTTAGGTTTAGGTTTGTATGTGAGTGGGCATTTACACTCGACTCATGTTCCCTATTTAAAATATAAGGGTTGTTATCACCACCCTTAAGAGGTTGATGTGACAAAGTTGAGTTCTATGTCACATGTCCACCTCAATATTAAAATTTACGTGTTTCAGCGTTTTTTTTTAATTCTCTGGACGCCAATCGGTCTGTTTCGTTTTCAACGCGCCACCCTATATAGGTTATACTGGTAATCAAATTTGATGCTTGCTTTCACCATAAAATAGTTTTAAGAAAATTAACTACCATAATCCAATTACTGCGTCCAGACTTTTGCATTAATTTGAGCTGTTGAGAAACAATAGTTCCTGGCCACGAACGAGGTGACACTGCTGTAGTCCATACCACAACAAGTACTATTACCCAAGCCAAGTTCTTTATTAAAATTAGCTACCAAAACCTACTGCTGCTTTAGGAGTTTTGGTATTACACAGTTGTTTTTAAACGTACTCTATATTGTAAAACATGTTTCATAAAACAGTGTTAGAAATAAGTTCTTCACTATTTTTCAAAGTCACTTTACGACCTAATGAGTTAGTGTGTCTAATTGAGGTTAGAATTCACATAACGAGTTTGTCACAATACCGTGAATGATTGTTATACATTTCACGGTGACAAATCCTTAAGATTGCTGTTACGTGAACTTAATCCTTTTAACTCCACTGATCGGTACATTTTCAAACACCTCAGTTTGCAAGAAACGTTCACAGATAGTAAACAGTCAGCTTAGATATCTTACGCATAATGTTTTATACGATTTTAATTGTTTTTGCTACAGGTTTCATACAAATTTCATGTACAAAAGAGTTTTATGACAATGTTATTGATATGGATGATATTTTGTCGGTCGACTATATGCCCGGAACTTTACTTATGCTAGAAAATCCTGGAAATTCGAGTAGGAATTTTAACGACAGTTTAAATCCTGTGGATGCACTGGTTCAAAATACAGACGGGTCACTTGATAAAGCTATGAAAACTATGGGATTTCATAGGTAAGTGATTATAATATTATAATATTATAATTTTTATATTTAAACATTCTTCAGGGTATTTTTTCTGTTTGAAACACTGAAAAGTCTAGACGCACCAAGTGCGTTATGGTAGTAAATTTTCATAGAAATTATTTTGCCAACTGACCAAAGGGGGGAGTCGCATTCTAGGCTATCTTCTTCTTTTTATTTATTTACACACGCCATAAACAAAGAACAAGAAGAATATATCCTCGAAATCGACTCCGCTGCCGCTAATACCTTAGAATCTTAGAATAAGGTACTAATTGTTCACTTTTAGTTTTTACTTACTCTTGATCTCATATAGCAAATTTGAGGTAAATGAAACTACATAATATCATGCACTAGTTTTAAGTATACCTATAAACAGATGTTTAGCGTAACTTATTAAAATGTTATTTTCAAAATTTTGTATTGTTTATATTTATTTATTTCATTTTCAAAAAGTATGGATACAGCAATAGTAAATAAGTGTTGAAAAGAGTTTAGGTGTAGCAAGTGCGTTATGGTAGCGAATTTTCGTAAAAATATTCCAAATGGTGATAATCCAATTTCTCATTAAACCAGAATCTTCAGTTTTGATACATACTAAAACCTGTATAATAGCAGCGTGGCTAATAAATTTAAAAAAGAACACAATGAGCTTTACAGGCAGCGACAAATTTGTTTAAGAAAAGCATATTTGTCATTTTGTTTGCAGAAACTGGTTCCATTGAGTTGGCTAAAATGGATCATCTAAGCGACTAATAAGGGAAAATACCTGACACGTTTGTAATTTGGCAGGTACATTCGTTTTGTAAATAAAAATTAAATTTTCGGTAAATTTGCAGATTAGCACACGGGGGCTAGCAAAAAAAGAGAAACATGCTTAGATCTCCTTCTGGATGCACGAACCTCAAGAAATATTTCTTGCAAAGAGCCCCAAGAAAGTTACGGGACCAGGAGTGAATAGAGGTGTTGATTGGGGAAGAAGAAAGAAGGAAATGTGAGCGGAAAGTACGAAAAAACTAGCTTAGTTAGACGTCTATAAGCTGCTTTTACCCAATTTTGCGGCTATACCTCCTTAAAATTCTGTTTAACCCGCCCAGAACTCCTATATTTATCGCAGGTCCGGTAACTTTCTTGCGGGTTGTTCCCAAGAAACTTTTCTTGTTTACATTGTTCATGTTTATGCATTGAGGGTAGTTGTAGGCATGCAGAATGGGAAGGGGAACCCCTGCGACAAAGCAGCGAACCAAGATTTTGAATTTAGGTTTAAATTGTTACCCCATTTCATTTGTTTAAAATATTTTTCCAAAAAAGAAACTTAGGTTGCTTTGTTTGTCAGTCTTGCATAGAGAGATACAATATTTCATCATTTTCAAAAAGTGTGGATACAACAACAGTAAATAAGTGTTGAAAACGGTCTGTGTGCAGCAAATACCTTATGGTAGAGAATTTGTGTAAAAATATTTGAAATCCGATAACCAATTTCCTATTAAGCTGGAATCTTTAATCTTGAACCATAGTAACACCTATGTAAACGCAGCGTGGGTACTAAATTAAAGAAAAATAACATAATGAGTTTCGCGAATAACTACTAGTTGGTTTTAAAAAAACTTTTTGTTGTTTTGCTTCCAAAAACAAGTTCGATTACGTTGACTAAAATAAAACCGTCCAAGCAATTAACACAAAATATACCTGCCGTATCTATGATTTGGCAGGTACATTCCCTTTGTAAATAATTTTTAGCGATTTTTTTTTAATTCGCTTATAGGGAGATCTGTGTTATATATATATATATATATATATATATATATATATATATATATATATATATATATATATATATATATATATATATATATATATATATATATATATATATATATCCGACCGATAACTCAAAAAATAATTGACCGATCTTGATAAAATTTACAGAGTACCTTCCTTTTGCAAGTGGCTTGGATAAGTTCGTTAGCCAGCAAAATCGGACCAGGTTTACCCGGAAAATTTTGTGTTTTCTTTATAAAAAAATTCATATCTCCGGAAATAACAAAGTAAGGGCAACCAAATTTGGTACCCATGTTTGTATTATAAAAAGTGAACCAAAATTTAGGTCCCTAGCTTTAAAGACAAAGATGTTATGGGCAGTTAAAGCAACAAATTTTGGAGTTTTCCTCAAAACGTCAAACTCGCAATATTAAACGTCAAAATTGGCAATGTTTAGGCAAAGAATGTAAAACAAATACCGTTTGTGAAAAGAAAATGTTGCAAGAAGAGTGTTCTGCAAACCCTTAAGTTTTAGATTAAACCGTCATTCCCTTCATTTTACTAAAATATTTACAGAATATCAATTTCAAATAGACCCTTTCTCTGATGCTTTGGCTGTCAGTTTAGTTAACTTTGGTGGCTTTTTGGATATTTATTTGTAGGTTTAGTGAAGTTTATGGTTTAACGGTCTATATTCTTTTTTAGCTAATTATCGTGGAACAAATTTGTCAATGCATTTTTGCATTTTTTATCGAAATATGATGCGTTTATAAGAAAAAAATCTGGACGCAGTAAGTGCCTTTTGGTAGCGAATTTTCGGTAAATTTGCAGTTTAGCTCCCGAACTCTGTTCAAAAAACTGTTTTCAGAAACCTGCCTAGGGCCTCCCTGAATCCAAAAACCCCAAGAAAAATTTCTTGTTCACACCCCCCAAGGAAGTTACGGGACCAGGAGTGAGTAGGTGTGCATAATTTTTTTTAGCTACATTTCGTAGAACAAATTCGTGAATGCCGTTTTCCATTTTTTGTCAAAATATGATGCGTTTGTAAGAAAAAAATCTGGACGCAGTAAGTGCATTTTGGTAGAGAATTTTCGATAAATTTGCGGTTTAGCTCCCGAACGCTTTTCAAAAAACTGTTTTCAGAAACTTGCCTAGGCCCCCACCCCCCTGGATCCACAAATCCCAAGAAAAATTTCTTGTTCACACTCCCCAAGGAAGTTACGGGACCAGGAGTGAGTAGGGGTGCATAATTTTTTTTAAACTAATTTTCGTAGAACAAATTCGTTAATGCATTTTTGCATTTTTTATCGAAATATGATACGTTTGTAAGAAAAAAAATTAGACGCAGTAAGTGCGTTTTGGTAGCAAATTTTCGGTAAATTTGCAGTTTAGCTCCCGAATATTTTTCAAAAAACTGTTTTCAGAAACCTGCAGGTGGGGTCCTAGTAATGTTTCTGAAAACAATTTGTTGAAAAGCGTTCGGGTGCTAATCTGCAAATTTACCAAATTTTCAATAATCCTTCAAATTTCAATAACTCAATTTGCTATTAACGTAAGCTTTGTTGGATAGAAAACCAACATGTAAGTTTATTTTCGGAAATTTTTTGTATATTTTCCAACCAGAAATAATTTTGATAAAATATACTACATTGTTTCTACCACATAGGTTATACCGGTAATCAGATTGAAGCCTGCTCGCATTTGCTATTAAAAACATAACACATTTGCTGCATCTAGACTTTTGAAAAATGTTTATATATTTTCAAACAATAAATTTATTTCAATGAAATATGGTACATTGTTTCTACTATATAGGCAGATGCTGCTTTCATCAAAGAAAGACATTTGCTATTAAAAATATTTTAAAGAAAATTCGCTACCATAACGCACTTGCTGCGTCCCGAGATTATTTTTTTTTCTAGAAAACTTTTGTGGATTTAATGAAATTTGTAACACAATTTGTTTAAAGAGACTTGTAGGACTTACATATATCTCTAGTAAATTATAATATTTTAGCTCCTTAGAAAATATAAACTTCTTCAAATAATCTCTAGCTGGGACCTCTAAAGTCAGTCTTCCAGATCCCTTTAAATTTAAATAAATACCTTACTAATAGTGTTGATTTCTTATGAAATTTCACTAGTATAATGCACTTGCTGCATCCCGAACTTTTTTCTTATGCTAAGAGACCATAATTCTTGGTCAAAAACGAGAGGTCGCTACTGCGACATATTTTTCAATATACAATTATGACATGTACGTACAAAACCGTTAAGAAAATTAACAATTATTTCTTAACACAATAAACAATGAGTCTAACGACGTCACAACATTGTTTCAGGTCGATGATGAATGAGTATCTGTGTAGAAGTTTCATAGCTGAACAAATTGTAACTAGCATGACGACAACACGCATGAAAAGACGGATGGGTCCCGTTTCTCTGGCGGCTGGTCCCAGTACCATGCGTCCATCTAAAGTACAACTTTCTGTTAGAAATGACCTTTTGTCAGATGAAGGGTCTTCAAATTATAAAGACTGGCTCTCCAAGTAAGTTAATTTTAGAAGAGTAATACGTCATCATGAATATGTTTTGTTTTAGCTCTGTATTTGCTTTGAAAATTAGGAAAGGGGTATGGCCATTTTAGGATCACCACTTTTTTAGCAGCCACGAATAAATGTAGCATATTTTGATAGTACCTCATATAACATATGTAACAGTGGTAAATAGAGATTTCAAAAGTGCATCGGAGCTGAGATGTACAGGGTGATTGATTAGGTGAGCCACATTCATATCTCGGTAACTATGTCAACAAGAGCTTTGGGAAAAACCATTCGAAAGGTTTTTGTCTGAATTTCTCGTTTCAGTAACAACCTTTTCATTTCTAAAGAAATGCAAATTCGGACTTCACTTTCTAAAAGCACTTTTGACAGTAGTATTGGAAAATGGTATTAAAACCGAGTTTTGACGTTTCGTTTTGCGAGAATCATCATCAACTTTGATTTTTCAAATAGGAGCCATAACTTATTTAAATGTCATTATGTTGGACTTGTCGACACAATTTTACTGATGTATCATATGATGGGTCTAAAATAAAAGATTACCAACTTACATTAACTTTTGATTAAATTCAACGCTTTTATCATCTTTAATATAAGGGGGGTCGGCACTCAGAGAAAAATATAGAACAAGATTAGGGATTTCAGAGAAAGTTAAAGAAGATAACAATGTAATAGAACAATTTTGAGATAACAACTTTCAAAAAGTTTCATCCGAAAAAGCGCCATCTGGTGACATGAACAGGAAAATAAAAAATATTCCTAAGTTGCACTGGAAAAACCTTTAGAATGTTTCTTCCCTAAGCTGTTGTTGCCATAGTTACCGAGATATGAATGTCGTTCACCTAATGAATCACTCTTTATATCACGGCTCCGATGCACTTTTCAATTATTTTTTTTACCGCTATAAAATATTTTGTGTGAGGTACTATCAAGGCCGGCTAGTTTTATTTGTGGCCACTAAAAAAGTGATCATCCCAAAACTAAATGTAAAATGACCATATCCCTTCAAGATTTCTCTGCGCTAATGCTTTTTTGTCGTCAGAATCGAGATACACGTGAAAAGTTAAAGAACTTTCCCCAATTGAACCACATTGCAGCTCCAATAATTACGGAGATGACTATTGTAAACGATTCCCGCGAACAAGCACATTCAGATCTAGATATCTCTGGAAGTATGCAGAATCGACTAGAACGTGTTAGCATCATAAAAAGACAATCGAGTTTGCAGTTGAACTAACCGGGAAAATACCTAGCGTTCCACTTATAAAAATAAACTTAATATGTCAATCTCAGCAACTCGATGGGCAATTGTTTTTTTTTTTGGCGCCAGAATCGAGATGCTCGTGAAAATCTGAACAATTTTCCATATTTGAATCACATTGTATCTCCAATAATAACGGAGATAGCTATTATAAACGATTCCCATGAACAGCCTGTATAAGAGGTTGGTAACTAATATAGAACAAGACTCGGAGTTTTAAGAAAAGTAAAAAAAAAGATAACATTGTAATAGGAATATATTGAGATAGCAGCCTTCAAAAAGTTTCATCCGAAAAAACGCCATCTGGTGGCAAGAATAAGAAAATTAAAAGAATATCATCTGAATTGTACTTGAAAAACCTTTCGAACAGTTTTTTCCCCGAAGCTCTAGTTGCCATAGTTACTGAGGTATGAATGTCGCTCACCTAATGAATCACCCTGTATATCTCGGCTCCGATGCACTTTTGAAATCTCTACCACTGTTACATATGTTGTATAAGGTACTATCAAAGTATGCATGTTTTATTGTGACCGCTAAAAAAAAGTGGTGATCCCAAAACCCAATGAGGACCTCGGTGGTTCAGAGGTAAGAACGTGTGCCTTTGAACCGAAGGGTACTGGGTTCGATCCCGGCGTACTCCTTTCACTTTTTCAGTACAGACTGTAAAATTAACATCAACCGAGGTTCTGGCATTGTATTTGAGCAAGTTGAATGTCTGCACGTTCCGCCCTTCGGAGGGGGCGTAAAGCCGTCGGTCCCGTGTCCATGCTCTGTTGGGCACGTTAAAGATCCCTACCCTCCTTACAGAAAGACAGGGGTTCGGCAAGATTTCCAGGATAGTAAGGTGAAACTGCTCCCTGGCGTCGGTGATTGGCCATAGTCGCGGAAATAGGCCGACGTTAAAGAAAAAAAACACACACAAAACCCAATGTGAAATGACCATACCCCTTTTTTTGTGTTAATAAATAAACAATTATCATACACGTTTGGATGTCCATAATATATTAAAATAATTATTATTTGTGAATTTTATGTCAGTCGACAGGCGGAAGAGTAGGTGTAGGTTTCTACAGTCTGAATTTCTTTTCCTTTTGGCCATAATATACAGGGTCACTCACGGTCGATGGTAGGTTAGGCGTTTAAACCCGTACAAGCAACGACCTGGACAGGCTTATCGCAGGGAGATACCTAAGCGCTAGATCCCATCCTCGCAAAGGTGTAAGCCCTAGGTTGCCTATAGGGACGGTCGCTCCTTACATGAAGTACAGACGCTGACCAGGGTACCTCTCTTTAAGACTACCCTCAAAGGGTCACATTCACTCATCCCCAAAGGGACTGAGCTCAGATGGAGCCCTTTCCAAGTTATTGGGCCCTGAACGACAACGCGATACATCCTCATTTCTCAGGAATCTCAAACTCCGCACGGTGTGGGCAGTTGCAAGTATTAGCGCCTTCTACATAACCCTATAAAGATGCTCGCCAAGACCCATTCTCTTAATGTTTTATAGAAGATTCTTTGAAACCACACCAGTTGACGACATGGCTATTGGAATCACTCGGACACTATTTGCCCTCCAATGTCTCTTTACTAGTACCTCGAGGTCTTTGTACTTAATGGTATTCTCGTTGTACTTTATCTCTAGATTATTAGTATTCGGAATGGCTACATCAATCAGCGTCACTTGGTTGCTGGATTTATCCACTATTATTATATTTGGCCTGTTGTGGGCAACTCGTTGGTCTGTGAGCAGTACAACCTGTATCCTGAGTTCTCTAGAACATGCTTAGGAGTGTATCTATAGTAGGGCATCTTACTAAGATTTAAAAGTCCCAGTTTCAGAGCCAGTTCTTGATGAAGTATTATCGCAACTCCGTCGTGTCTTTCTTTATACTCTATTGCAGCAAACGCTTAACATCCTCCGGCGACATGCTGGATACTCTTTGATGACTGACACCCAAATCTAAATTTTTCATCTTGGACCGAATTCTCCAACTAAATACTTCAGGTAGCTTCTTGTTGGGACGACCTGATCTTGTATGGCCAGTAAACACCCCTATGTCTCTGGAAACATCTGTCCAGACACCAACCAGTAGTTCGACGCCAATTTGTCGATATGTTTCTGGGAGGTCTCATTCAGATGTCGCCCACGGAGAGGCTTCTGCATCCAAGATTGCAGCTTGTCCTGATCAGTCCGATGGTGACTTTGTATTTCACTTTCTTTAATTGTAGCGGTGTTGAATCATCTGCCTCGCATATGGCACGGTGTAGTTCAGAAGTAAGCGCCCGCTGATGGAAGTATGTACGTTGGTTCACTATCTGCTGGTCCAACTGTTTACCAATATCCAACACTTCCCTTCCACCTTGGTGTCTAGGTAGGGTTACTCGCTCGATAGCACTACGGGCGTGATGCTTTTGGATTTTGTTAGGTATGTTTGCCCTTCCGTTGTAGATTTTTGATGTCCATTTTGTTCCAGTTCACAATCCCAAATGAGTAGCTAAGTGCAGAACATGCATATTATTATTATTTAATAATAATAATAATAATAATAATAATTATTATTATTATTAACACAATATATGCGGAGGATGAATCCTATTATGCACAGTGAAAGAAAAATACAATGAATGTAGTTACAAAGTTGGGAAATAAATGAAACAGTGATCACTAAGAAAGAATCACTTAGGTACTTATCTCTTCACAGGAGCACAACTTTGGAGGACGTTTACCGTCACTATAATGAGAAACCCCCAGAGAAGAAGGCTCAAGACAAAATAGATGATGATGAAGAGGAGAACGAGCACGAGGACTTTGATAGCCACATCACCGAGTATGCTTCTTATCCCCACCATCAAGGGGCCTCACCTTCTAAAGTTGGGTACAGTGCTGGAGGGTATTACTCTAGTAGTAGTGGTGGTGGACACTTTCCTTCATATGGCGGAGGACATAGTGCTTATGGGGGTGGCGGACATGGTGATTTTAGCAGTCATAGTGGATACGGCGGAGGAGGAGGAGGTGGAGGTGGAATATATGTTTCAGGACATAGTGGAGGAGGTTAGTGGCCTATCTTAATTAAAGTTTTGTTGCCTACTGATTTCACTTCACAAATTGAAATCCTATAACAGCGTTATAGGTTTATTTGCGTAATAATGTTCTTTAGTCTTAAGTAAAGACAACTCATTTAAGTTATAAAAATTGCGTGTTTAATCGCCGAAAATAACTGCTGGCCTCTCTAAGTAGTATGTTCTTTGAAATAAAAGGACCACCAAGGTAATACGTTTTTTGTGTGAGATGAAATCAACGATCAGATTTAATGCTTAGGCACATTGAAAATATATTTATATATTTTTTTAAAATATAAAAAGGTAATGGAATGTAGACAAGCCAACAGATACAAATAAACTAGAAAAGTTAATCGCACTTCTTCGGTACATAGTTTAACATTAATATAAACCGGGGTTGTGGCACTATATTTGAACCAGTTGAATGTCTGCACGTTCCGCCCTTCGGATGGGGCGTAAAGCCGTCGGTCCTGTGTCCATGCGATGTTGGGCACGTTAAAGGACCTTACTTTCATCAGGTAGACAGGGGTTCGGCAAAATTTTCAGGATAGCGAGGTGAAACTGCTCCCTCGCGTCGGTGATTGGCCATAGTCGCGGAAATGGACCGACGTTAAAGAAAAAAATATATACCTTCTAGTTTTACCCGTTATTGGCTTCAGGTAGTCTATTCTATCAGCATTCAATTTTCTTATGGATTTTGCCTGCCACACCAGAACTTATTACCTATATAACATAGTTGGTACCAGGGCGCTGTTATACAGGATGGCGCATTGAAAACGAAATAGACCGATTTGCGTCCATAGAATTTTTTTTGTAAGAAACGCTGAAACACTTGAATTTTAATATTGAGGGGGACATGTTTTGATATAAAACTCAACTTTGTCACATCAACCCCTTAAGAGTGGTGATAACAACCCTTATATTTTAAATAGGGAATATGGGTCGAGTGTTACATCAGTTGAAAGCTCTTTCTTTTCTGAATTCAACACACAAATTTTTTTGGAAGTTTTATCAACTCGTTTAAAAATTATTCACAGTTGGAAGAACGTATCTCATTCATTGTGATAAGAAATGTACTAATTAGTTAATTTTTCGTTAAAAAAAAAACAAAACCAAACGTTCAAAAATGTTTATTCAGTTAAGTAAGTGTTCAAGTTGTTGATCACCAGCTTCCACACAAAAGGACAAATTTTGTTCAAAACGAGCTCTGACATTCTGGAGCATTTGTGGAGTTATTAGACGGCATTCTTCAACAATCCGTCGTCGTAATTCTTTCAGAGACTTCGGTTCTGTTGCGCAAATTCTACTCTTTAAATAGCCTCATAGAAAGAAGTCTTAAGGAGTTAAATCCGGTGATCTAGGGGGCCCACTTAATAGCACCTCTACGCCCAATCCATTGTCCTGGAAACTCTCTGTTCAAAAACTCTCTAACACGTTGTGAAAAATGCGGAGGAGCTCCACCTTGTTGAAACACTAATTTATTTTCTTGATAGCGATCATCATTTTCAACAATGTCAATTAGTAGAGGGTAAACAATATCTTCTAGTAACTCCAAATACGTTTCGCCACCCAAATTGCCATCAAGAAAAAATGGTCCGATTAAACCGTGTCCAAAAATGCCAGTCCAGACATTCAATTTCTGTGGAGTTTGAGTGTGGACTCCGTGAAAATTTCTAGGATTATTATCTGCCCAATAACGACAATCATGACGATTGACTGTAGAGCTTAATAAAAACGTACACTCGTCTGAAAAACAGATATTGAACAGAAAGTTCCCGTTATCAGCTATTCGTGCAGTCATAACTTCACAAAACTCCAGCCGCCGATCATAATCATCTTCATTCAGTTGTTGTAAAAGATGAATTTTATACCGGTGAAATTTATGATGCTTCAATATTCGCTGAATAGTTCTTCTTTTGATGTTCGAAAGAGTGGCCAATTTTCTCGTGCTCAAAGTTGGGTCTGCAGCAATTTGTCCTAAAACTTCAATCTCACTAGTCTCATTTCTAGCCGGAAATTCACGTTCAGGATCCCGTTTTTTGTTGGCTACTGAACCACTTTGTTGAAACTTTGCAACTAACTCCAAAATGTATTTTCTGTTAACATGTCTGTTCGGATGTCGTTCATTAAACAAATTTGCGGTACGGTTGGCACAGTCATCGTTTCTGAAAAACAAAGAAGTAATTATTTCAACTTTTTCTTCTACAAAACACACCATTGTGAAATTAATTTTCGGTAGTACTATCAAGTGACAAACCGACCGATAAACTGAAATAATAAATCGCATTTCTCTCGTTCCCATAAGAAATGTTCTGATAGTCCATTTTTTGTTTACAAACCAACAAAACATTGACTATCAACACATTTCTTATCGGAATGAGTGAAATGCGTTTTTGCATCCTCAACTGTGAATAATTTTTAAACGAGTTGATAAAACTTCCAAAAAGATTAGTCTGCTGAATTCATGAAAGAAGGAGCTTTCAAATGATGTAACACTCGACCCATGTTACCTATTTAAAATATAAGGGTTGTTATCACCACCCTTAAGGGGTTGATGTGACAAAGTTGAGTTTTATGTCAAAACATGTCCCCCTTAATATTAAAATTGACTTGTTTCAGCGTTTCTCAAAAAAAAATTTCTCTGGGCGCATATTGGTCTGTTTCGTTTTCAATGCGCCACCTATATATACCGATTTTGGAGAATATAAAGAAATTCATAGATTAGAAACAGTACAAACCAGTCGCGTAGTTACAACAGCAACAAGTCTGGTCAACAAAAATCTATCACAGTCAATATGAAAGCTGCAACTGAACCCTACAACGCTTATTCAAAAAAATGCAGAAGAATGTCATGCTAGAAACCTGCCACATCGTAAGAACGGTCTTAAATATGCCAACACAAGAAATATAGTAAGGTTTGCTAACAGGCCCGTCATCTCTCTAACCAGTGGCTAAGGTAACTCTGCGACCAGAACAACATAATAGTAATATATTTGACCAACATGATACAAAATCTATACACAATAGATGCACACAATGTATGTGTCCAAAAACAACAAACAAAAGTAAACGCACATATAAACTCTGTTATAAAAAGGAACACTTATTTACATATAGAGAGTGCGAAATTTGGACCTTTAACATCATTGGGAACTTCGACACCGTGAGCGATATATTAGTGTTAAATTAGACAAAACTTGCACAATTACAAGCGAAACTCGAAGGTAATTACATATTTCAAAAAAGTTTCACAGCTTCCTAGACACGAGCGAAATACCAAAAATCTTTATGAAAACGACATATTTTTGCAAGTATCAGAGTAACTGAAATTAGACCTTACATGTGGCTTAAAATGGTGAAAATAAACCGATGTTGTAAATTTTAAGTAATTTGGTACACAATATTTAGAGTTCTTTCCAAATTAAAAATAAAATCCCAAAGACACGCGTTGAAACGACTTAGTGGTTAAAGTCCAATGCCTGGCAGAGTAGTTAACTGCCACGCGTAGATTGATTCATACAACAGGTATAAACCATACATCAACGGTAACCAAACTAAATAAATACCAGGCATAAAGCATACTACCCTAACCAACAATCGTGAAATCTCGGCCGCAATTATGGAAAATTACAGACGACATAAAATCAAAAATTTAACACTAAGTGAGTGGTAAACGTGCCGCCATCTAGTTGCGGAACCAAGTAGTGTGTTGTCTCGCCAGCTCCAAATAACACAAAGTGTTAAAAAATAAAGACTGTATACAACCAACTAACAATTTTAGTAAATTGTCAGCCCTGGCCCAGTTCTACCCTAATAAAGGGACAAAGTATGTAAAGCTAGATGCATTCTCACAATAATTAGAACCATAGACCAGTTTCTCTCTAATTAGAGCTCGTCAGTACGGCATACTAATTGCTGCGAAAATACACCTATAAAGTAATACGGCTATGGTAGCCATCCTTCCCACACCAAGTGAGTGGTGAACGTGCCGCCACCTAGTTGCGGAACCAAATAGTATGTTGTCACACCAGCTCCAAATAACACAAAGTGTTAAAAAATAGAGACTATATACAACCAACTAACAATTTTAGTAAATTGTCAGCCCTGGCCCATTTATACCCTAATATAGGGACAAAGTATATAAGGCTAGATGTATTCTCACAACAATTAGAACCGTAGACCGGTTTCGCTCTAATTAGAGCAGTACGGCATACTAATTGCTGCGAAAATACACCTATAAAGTAATACGGCTATGGTAGCCAGCCTTCCAACATTAAGTGAGTGGTGAACGTGGCGCCACCTTAGTAGAAAAGTTCAATAAAGCGTCCATAAAGAAAAAAGTTGACTATCGCCACTAAGAAAGTAACAAATTTAAACAAATTTCAATTTTAAGAGCCTCGGCAGTTCAGTGGTAAGAACGTGTGCCTCTGAACCGAAAGTACTGTGTTCCATCCCAGGGTTTCCTTTTCACTTTTTCAGCACAGATTGTAACATTAACATCAACCGAGGTTGTAGCATTGTATTTCAGCAAGTTGAATGTTTGCACGTTCCGCCCTTCGGAGGGGGCGTAAATCTGTCGGTCCCGTGTCCATGTAATGTTAGGCACGTTAGAGATCCCTACCCTCCTTACAGAAAGGCATAGATTGAGCAAAATTTCCAGGATAGTGAGATGAAACTGCTCCCTGGCGTCGGTGATTAGCCATAGTCGCAGAAATAGGCCGACGTTAAGGAAACAAAACACAGAACAAATTTTAAGGTAACCATGGTAACCATAATAGCAAATTATGTCCCTGTACAAAAACTCAAGTTGATAGGCAACATAGTTTTGTAGATATTGAAGAAAGCAGAAAATTGCAGGTATTAGTATTTCGCTTATATCTAGGAAGCTATCGAACTTTCTTCAAATATGTTAGTAACTTAGATTTGCGCTTATAATTGTGCAACTTTATCTAATTTAACCATGTGTGTAGCTGTTAGGGTTTCTGAGTTCCCAATGATGTCGAGGGTCAAAATCCCGCACCCTGCAGACTACACACATGTACAGTGTGTCCCAAACTGGATGGGAATGTATTGCTATCTCCGTTATTATTAGAGATAGGGAGACGCTTAAATTAGCAATGCTTTGTAAAATTTCATGCTCGTTCCAAATATGACTTGTATTTTGCCCTGCCTCTTTTCGTTATCGAGTTATTTTGAAAAAAGAAAATTTATCGATACCTTTTTTCTTCAACATCTAAGTAGGCGTTGATCTGACATGTCTAAGACTTGCACATTATCAGGACACTTTTTACACAGTAATCTTTTTGTGATATTCTCAACTTTGGAATGTCATTTGTTTTTGAGCTAAAGGTATAAACGTATGATTTTATTATGGCAGCCATATTGGATTTTTTACTCATGTGATAGCCTGTAAAAAGACCTTTTCAACGATGTACAAAATGCTTGAGAAATATTGTAATTGCACTGACAATTTTGAGAAAAACCGTTTTGAGGACAGTAGGCTATGAAATTCAATACCAGAAAACAAATGACAAAAAAAGTGTTCAAAAAGCAGTAGGCCATGGAGTATAACAATATACTTCTACTTTTAACATAATTTTCCGTAATGATTCACGATAAAAAAAATAGAAACTTTGAGCACACCAATGAATCGGCCGATTATTACAAATGCTATTTTACATTACGACATTATCCGAAAAAATTGGTATAATTTAATTAAATAGGACACCTAGTAGATAACTAAAATTACAAACAGAACTCAATAAAAAACAGATTAATGATTTACGACGACGCCCTTGAAAATTGTTTGATTTTTTAACGTAAGTCAACTGAAAAACAACAGAAGAAAGGTTGCTATGGATATAATACTATCGCGACAATTAAGAATACTGTCATTCTTAATTATCTGAACAATTTGAGGTGTATTTAACACGTTGCTAAAAATTTTGTACTAAGTAGTTTGTTTCCTGTTTATTTTAAATATTATTCAACAATATGTTCAGTAATGAAGAATCTTTTGACATGTTGGAATGCTATATTCGTTCTAACCGAAATACTGAGACAGCTGCAAATTCATATCAAAACAACTACCCAGAAAGACGACAACCAAAACACCAAAATATTTTGCAGGATAGTGACCAATCTATTGAATGACGGTAGCTTTCACGCAAAGAAACTACCAATGCCTAGAAATGAAGAAAGAAATAATGCCATCTTACAGGTTTCAAACGAAAACCCTCCGCTATTCGGTTTTATGGTGAACAAATTGATGTTCGTAAATCATTACGGAAAATTATGTAATGTAATATGTAAATATATATCAGAGAGATCTGAGAGATCTCTCTGAGGCCTAGGGTTGAACACACTGAGACCTCACAGACGATCTCCGGCGAGATTTGAGTAGTAGGCAGATTGAGGCCCCATAATCGAGCTACAACAACCCAACCCAACTTTGTGCACCGCTCTAAGGAGTAGGCAGATTGAGGCCTTGAGTGTCCTTACATATTTCCTTTACCTCTTGAAACCAACCCAACCCACCTTTGTCCACCGCTCTAAGGAGTAGGCAGATTGAGGCCTTAGAGTGTCCTTACATATTTCTTTTACCTCTTAAAACTAACCCAACCCACCTTTGTCCACCGCTCTAAAGAGTAGGCAGATTGATACCTTAGAGTGTGCTTACATATTTCCTTTACCTCTCGAAAGTGGCTCCAAAACAGGAGCTGAAACGTCGAGTTTTCATAAATTCTGAAAGCAGTTTAACCCGAGAACCAAGTTTGTCTCACATTAAAGACCGCGGAAATCTTTCTGAACACACACACACACACACACACACACACACACATATATATATATATATATATATATATATATATATATATATATATATATATATATATATATATATATATATATATATATATATATACATATATAGTATAAAGTTTTGTGACGGTAATAGTTGCACTTACTCGACTTCACTTAAATTCACAATAAGGTTTTTTTTAAATCTTTGTTATTTCATAATTAGTTATAGTAAAACTCACTTTATATCCTTGGGATTAGAATAAACTTTTCCGAAATCTCGGCTTTTAATAAAGAGTTTTATTTTGCAAGTGACGGCCTTCCCACAATGTTTTGAGTGTACATATATATATATATATATATATATATATATATATATATATATATATATATATATATATATATATATATATATATATATATATATATATATATATATATATATATATATATATCACACCGATAGCGCAAAAAATAATGTGCTATCGGTGTGACATTAATTTTAATTAAATTTGGTGAGTGCGTTCCTTTTGCAAGTGGCTTGGAAGTTCATTAGCCAGGAAAATCGAGCCAGTTTTCGTGGAAAGTTTTGGTTTTTTTTCGAAAAAAAAATGTATCTCCAGAAATGACAAAGCTATGGAAACCAAGCTGTACCCATGTTTATATTGTAAAAACTCTACTATATACCAAAATCCAGATCACAAATTTAAAAGATAAAACAGTTATAGGCATTAAAAACAATTTGGGAGGCACTGATGACCAGAGAAAGGCACAAAAACAAAATATGTTGCGTGGATAACAAAATCTATTGTGTATTACAAAGATTTTTGGCGCAAAAAGAACGAGAAATACCAGAAAAATTTTATAGTTTTTCTTCCTAAAAATTCAAAGTCGCGATTTAAAACGTCAAAATTGAGAACCTTTAGGCATAGTGCCTGAAAAGAATACGGGTTATGTAGGGAAAATGTCACAAAAAACGTGTTTTACAAAGTCTTAAATTTCAGCTCCGTCATTGTCCTCCATTTTACTAAAATATTTGTAGCAAAATCATTTTAAATAGACTCTTTATCTGACCTTTTGAAGTAGTTTTGGTTATAGAGTTTATGGTTTCATACTCTGTAGCGACTTTTCGCAGAATAAATTCGCTATTGAGGAGACTGCGACTTTTGAATTTCGAAAATATGTCTTCATATGAGCACGTACTAGGCCCCCTCGAACGCATATCTGGAGTTTGTTTCAGTTTTTATCGGTTTACATATATAAAGGATGCGCGCATTCCTACGGTAAAACTCAATATATCCGTTACTATACAAGGTACGAGAAATTGTATATGTTAATTATAGGGTGTCTTGAGCTCCATCTTGTATATATATATATATATATATATATATATATATATATATATATATATATATATATATATATATATATATATATATATATATATATATACATGTGCATTGTTTCACATTCAAATGATTTTGTGTCAATTCCTGGTTGACTGGAAAAATTATGATTCTTTAAATGCTTGTAACTTTTTAAACAAAAACGAATCGGACCTATATTCATTAACAAAAAATGTTTAGAATTTTGATAGCTATCATCTGGCAAAGTCTGTCATAGAGCTTGTAGAAAACCGTGTGTATATATATATATATATATATATATATATATATATATATATATATATATATATATATATATATATATATATATATATATATATATATATATGTATATATATATATATATATATATATATATATATATATATATATATATATATATATATATATATATATATATATATATGGATTATATAGGTTATACTGGTAATCAAATTTGATGCCTGCTTTCATTAAAAGAGACATATGTGCAATTAATTTTTTTTTAAATGAAAATCACTACCATAAAGCACGTGCTGCGTTCAGGATTTTATATTCAACCTCACGTTTGTAACGTATACGTATAAATAGTGTTACTTCAATAACTTTGTTTTTCCTTTGACTATAATGATTACACCGAGCTTCAGAAGTCCAAGTATGTAGATCTCGATATCTTATTGGTTAAGAATCTTATGGTCAAAGAAGATGCTTCTCGTAGAGCCAAACAAAAATGTACCCTATTTTGTATGCTTCATAGGCTTTATAGCAAATGTAAGTAGGTATGTGTAAGAAGGTACAATCTTAAGCCTTTTGAATTTCTGTGACATTATGCCAGATGTGTTTTATATAAATTGTTCAAAATGATTACTTTTTTTAAATAATGCATACATTTTATTACTTTCATTATACTACTGCAATCTGGGCAATTAGGCCACTCTAGTTATGGAGGAGGAGGCCATGAACATCATGAGCACGTGCCCAAGTACCATGGAGAAAGTCATCATCATCATGGAAAAGAACACGACCTCTCTGATCTATGTGACATCGTGCTGACTGCACTGGCCTATCTATCCTTCGGCATGTTCATCATACATGTCATAATGTGCATATCCATGACCGTACGTATCTATATTATACGTTTATATCTCAATAACTGTTTCTATTCTCTTTATTCTAATTACTACTGCACTGGCGACGATAATAATACTTTAATTACAATTTGCCTAAGATCTATGGAGTTTAGAATTATAATTAATAAGGGTAACGAGTTCTTTTTTATGGTAATATGGGCCATAGGAATATTTCATTGCACTAACAACATGTGAAATTAGATTACATTCTTCCTTTTAAGATCTAACAATGTTTTTTTCAATATGACGAGGTAATCGGGTTTTTTTAGAGAATTTTCTTAAAAAAAAAACTAATGAGGAGATCCCGACTTTTGAATTTTGAAAAAATTTCCTCAAATTAGCTCAAACGAGAACCCCTAAAACACAACCCGGGGTCAGCTTAAAATATTTATATATATATATATATATATATATATATATATATATATATATATATATATATATATATATATATATATATATATATATACAGGCTGTCCGGAAATTGTGAGCAAAAAATTCAGGGGGTTATTCTACTCAAAGAATTAATGCCCCTAGTTCCTATGATAGTTTTTCGAAAACGCGAAAATAACGGAGTTATATGGTGTCAAACATTTTTTTCAAACTTTTGTCGATAACTTTTTTTCGTGAATCGATTCTTTTCAAAGTTTGTGCATACGTATATAATATCACTCTGGATTTATGTTGCAAATTTGACATGGATCTATCTAAATTTAAACGCCGAAGCTGCCCTTGACCAACAGATAAGGACTCATAACTTTTTTGCTTGAATCTTTATCTCAAATCTAACAATACACGATTAAAGGGAATTATAAAATCCTAAAAAAAGCTCATCTTGTTGCATCGCCGTTTCGAGAAAAACGTTCTTAAAAATTTACTGGTATGATTGAATACGAAATCACCTAATCTCATTTTCAATGTTAACGGAGCGTGCTTTGAAAACATTCTCTGTCAACAAGATCATGTGGCGTTAGTTTTCACAGATAATAGTTTGTTGTGATTTTACTTGCGGAATAGTTGAGATTAATTATAAATACGATGAATAATAATAATTATTCTTACGTTGAACTACGTGACATGCATTATTATTATGGTATAGCTGGCGGCAATGCCCTTGCTGCAAGACGTTTGTATGCTGAAGCATTTCCAAATAGAAAGGTACCACAATCCCGAATGTTCAGTAATATCCATCGAAGACTGGGAGAATTCGGATCATTTACAAGTACATTTCAAGATGTTGGCCGTCAGCGAAACACTCGAACTCCTGGAGCAGAAGTCCGTATATTAAATGCAATCGAGAATAATCCCAACTTAACTGTACGGTTAGTCTCTACTCAGGAGAATATCCCGAAAAGTGATGTGCATGAAATTCTCAAGGAGCAGCTTTTTTATCCTTACCATTACCGGAAAGTTCAAGCTTTCTCTCCTGAAGATCCGGAAGCTCGCGTGAATTTGTGCAATATAATTCGAAATCTACATAACAACGATCACTATTTTACATCATCGCTTCTCTTCACAGATGAAGCTGGATTTGGACATGACGGTTTGATCAACCTTCATAATGAGCATTATTGGTCTAACGAGAATCCTCACTTGGCGATAGAACGCGGTTTCCAGAATAAGTTTTGTGTTAATGTGTGGGCGGGAATTTTAGGAGACCGCTTAATTGGGCCACATTTCTTCCCTCAAATACTCAACGGTGAGATATACTTAAATTTTTTAAGAAACCAGTTACCCACTCTATTGGATGATGTACCCCAACAACAATTTAATTTCAGCACAGAATCCAAGATGTTTGATGAAATTAAAAGTTTTCTAATAAATAAACCCTAAAACGTTATATTATTCGAGTTTTAACGAAAAAATGTACATTTTCGGCAAATCACCTCCATTCATCCCTTACCCCCCAAGAGATTTTACCCAAAAACAATCCAAACCGCTCGTTTGTCGAGTGCTATCTGCATACCAAATTTGAAGACGATATTTCAATCCGTTCTAAAGTAATTGTGGCAACAAACAGACAGACAGACAGTCCGACAGACCGCCAGACAAAATAAATGCGGCCTGTATGTCTGTCTGTTAGGAGTAGGGGATAACTAAAGGGTGATGAGCGTGAATAATAGGCTGACTTTGATCATATTTAGTGAGTACCTTACTTTTACAAGTGGCTTGGTGAAGTTCGTTAATCAGGAAAATCGTACGAGTTTTCCATGGAAAATTTTAGGTTTTCTTCCGGAAATTTTTATACCCCTGGAAATAAGAAATCTATGGCAACCAAATTTAGTACGCGGCTTTAAATTGTAGAATGTGAATTACACACCAAAATTTAGATACATAATAGGTATATATATGTGTGTGTGTGTGTGTTTTGTTTCTTTAACGTCGGCCTATTTCCGCGACTATGGCCGACGCCAGGGAGCAGTTTCACCTCACTATCCTAAGAAGTTTTTGCCGAACCCCTGCCTTTCTGTAAGGAGGGTAGGGATCTTTAACGTGCCCAACATCGCTGGACACGGGACCGATGGCTTTATGCCCCCTCCGAAGGGCGGAACGTGCAGACATTCAACTTGCTCAAATACAATGGCAGAACCTCGGTTGATGTTAATTTTACAGTATGTACTGAAAAAGTGAAAAGAGTATCCTGGGATCGAACCCAGTACCCTTCGATTCGTTCTTACCCCTGAATCACCGAGGTTCTAGGTATATATGTAATTTGAGTATTATGTATCTTTTAGCAAATTTTCGTGGAAAAAAATATCATGTAAAATTATTTTTGTGTGTTTGAACAAATCATTTTTAGAAGATTGTTTGTGAAGTGTTGGTAATGATAAATGTATAAGTTAATGTAAATAAAAAAATTATTTCTCGTTCTCGTGAAAAACCTAATTGTTTAGAAAATTTTCGTAGAAAAAACCATAATTTTTATGTAACATTACTTTAACTAATTTTAGTAAAGAAAATGGAAATTTTCGTTAATCAAATTATTCGCAAATTTGTATGTAAACATTTTTTTAAAATGTTGGTCAAACAGCTTTTTGTGGATAATTTTATTTTAGCAGATGTGTAAATAGCTTGAAGAGAAAAATCTGATCAGTTTTTTCGGAAACAGTTTATTTTCGGAAAATTATTGTACTTTTTCAAACAATACAGTTATTTTGATGAAATAAGATACACTGTTTCTACTATACATAGGTTATACCGAATTCCATGCCTTTTATTTAAAAAAGGGATATTTGCCATTTAAAATATTTTTATGAAAATCCACTACCACAGCGCACTTGCTGCGTCCAGACTTTTTTATATTTCCATATGCACTTGTGGAACATCTCTCCTCTCCTCGAGAAAACCGCGTTTTAGACTATGCCTCAGTGAGGAGATATCTTCGGTCCTCACTCCGATGGGACACCTGTATAATTTTGTTTTGGTATATACGTAGTTTAATTTCTGAAAAGTTTTGTACTTTTTCAAACAATAAAGTTATTTTGATCAAATACGGTGCGTTGTTTCTACTATATAGGTTATGCTGCTAACCAAATTAAATACCTGCTTTTATTCAAAAAGACATATTTGCTATTAAAAATGTTTTTATTTATCATTAATTCACTACCATAATGCACTTGCTGGGTCCAGACTTTTTAATACCTATTCATGTACTTTATGAACAAAATTAATTAAAATGACTTTATTTTTGAACGATGTATAACGTTCGTTGTGTAATAATTATTTTTTTTTACAGTCAAACACTACCACCACAGCCGACATGATGATGCCAATGAGCATGAGTCCGACTAACACTGGAACCGGAACAGGAACCGGAACAGGCGGCACCATGACAGGTACGGGTGGCATGACTAGTACAGGTGGAGGAACGGGGGGTGCTATGCCAGGTACTGGGGGTGGAATGACAGGAACCGGTGGCGGTACAGGAGGTGGTGATACAGGGGGTGGAGATACAGGGGGTGGAGCGACAGGAGGTGGAGATACAGGGGGTGGAGCGACAGGAGGTGGAGATACAGGGGGTGGAGCGACAGGAGGTGGAGATACAGGGGGTGGAGCGACAGGAGGTGGAGATACTGGGGGTGGCACCACAGGTGGTGGTGAAACAGGAGGCGGTGGAACTGCGGGTGGTGATGGAGGAGATGGTGGTGATGGTGGGGATGATGGGGGAGGGGGTGGTGAAGACGGAGGAGACGGTGGCGATGCGGGCGAGGGAGATGACGGAGGAGGCGGTGATGATGGTGGTGCCAATGGTGGCGATGGGGCAGGCGGAGATGACGGGATGGGTGGTGAAGAAGGGGACGGTGGAAATGGAGATACAGGGGGAGGTAATGAAACAGGTGCTGGTGATGATGGTGGTGGAGATACGGGGGGAGGAGGAGATGCGGGAGGGGATGCTGGGGATAATACAGGTAACGGTGGTGAAGGTGAAACAGGTGGTGGTGATAATGGTAATGGCGAGAATACAGGAGATGGTGATGCAGGGACTGGAACTGGTGGTACCGGAACTGGTACCGGGACAGGAACTGGTGGAACGGCGACAGGTGGAACAGCAACCGGAGGTACTGGTACAGGAGGCGGAAGGGACACCTTTCAGTTCAGGGTAAGGAGGGATGCTCCGACGATCAGCAACCCTAACAATCAAGCACTCAATGAGTTGGCAAGAAGAATATTGACATCAATAGAAGCGGCTCTGGTAGCTCATGAAGATGAGTCAAACTGCCTGAGAAAAACACTTTGTGAAAATAATAAGTATTCAAGAACGCTGAATAACAATAATAAAATATGGATACCGATTTGGAGGTAGGTGGTTTCTACTGTGTCATCTTTTACATAAATCGTTTTAAAACTGAACAATTTAAAATGACAGTTAGTTAGAATATATTAGATAAGCTGCCTGATAACTTTTAGAGGGTAGAGACGTGAAAGGAGCGCCTTTACATGATATGTATGCCAGATGCGGAATGAGGATAATTCCTATAGTTTCAGGTTATGTTTTGATGTTTTGAATAACATTTATTAAAAATTGTTGTAACTTTTAATGTGTTTTCTAAAAATAATTTCAAATACGATCACTTATAGATTTATTTTAATGTTTTTCTTTTGTACGAAATAGCAGATCAAAACTATTAGCTTAAAGACCATATTTTATTTTTTGAGGTGTTGTGTTGTAAACCTAAGCTCAAAAACAAACTAATCAAGGGTATCATGACTTGAACGTTATTTACTGACTATTATTTTTATATTAAGTAATTAAATAATTAAACAAGAAGTCAATAGATGACTTAACTTGTTTGTAGTGTATAAATGTGCAAAAATATTTAATAAAAGGCAGTGGAAAGTGGAGATAGGTTTTTCTTCCATTCTCTTCCAAAAGAAGTAAATCATAAAGTATTTGGTAATTTTGCAGATGAGCTCACGGAGAGTTTTTAGAAAAAATATTTTTTTGGAATCTCTCTTTTTGTGCTCCTAAGTGTCCCCACATATGTCAAATCCCGTTTCTGTAACTTGTTGACATCTTTCACAGAGCTGAACCACTGATGAAGAGACGGCGTCTTTTTAATTTTGAAAAAATTTCTTCAAATAAGCGTGAACTAGGCCTCCTAGAACATATATGCGGGGTCAGTTTCGATTTATATATATATATATATATATATATATATATATATATATATATATATATATATATATATATATATATATATATATATATATATATATATATATATATATATATATATATATATATATATATATATATATATATATATATATATATATATATATATATATATATATATATATATATATATATATATATATATATATATATATATATGATTACACCGATAATTTAAAAAATAAACGGCGGATTTAGATAAAATTTCGTAAGTATCTTCCTTTTGTACGTGGCTTGGAAAAGTTCGTTAGCCTGGAAAATTTTGTGTTTTCTTTCGAAAAATTCTTATATCTCCATAAATAAGAATGTAATGGCAACCAAATTTGGTACGCGTATTTGTATTATAAAAATTGAACCATGTACCATAATTTCTCTCTGTAAGTTAAAAGACAAAAAGTTATAGGCATTTAAAAAAGGGTTTTTCTTCAAAATGTCAATTCGCGATTTGACACGTCAAAACTGGCAACATTTAGGCAAAGAAGCCGAAACGAATACGGATTATGTAAAAAAAATATCGCCAGAAGAGTGTTTTACAAACCCTTAAGTTTCAGCTTCAACCGCCCTTGTCCTTCATTTTACTATAATATTTCCAAAAAATTCATTTCAATTTGACCCTTTCTCTGATGCTGTGGCAGTACTTTTAGTTGAGCTTATGGTTTAACGGCCTATAATTTTTAGCTAATTTTCATAAAAAAAATTCGTTATTGAGGAGACCGCCACTTTTGAATTTTAAAAAGATTTGTTCAAATGAGTGCAAACGAGGCCCCCTTGAATCCATATGCAGATTTAGTTTCAGTTTTTCTCTGTCTACATATATACAGGGTGACGCATTTCTGCGGTAAAGCTCAATATAACTATTATTATACAAGATACGCAAAAAAATGTATACGTTAATTATAGGGTGTTTTGAGCTGCATCTTATAAAATTATTTTGACAATCACAGGATGGCTCAAAAGTCGCTGGTGATCCTATAATTTTTTTCCAAACATCCCTCATGTTATTGCATTTTTCATTCAAATTTCAAAAACTGAGACGCAGTAAGTGCGTTTTTGTAGCGAATTTTCGTTAAATGCTTCAAATTTCAATAACTCATTTGGTATTAACCTTACATACGTTGCCTAGCAACCCAGTTTCCTCGGAAACATTTTAAGTTTATTTTTGGAAATTTTTTTGTTCAAACAATAATTATTTTGATAAAATATGGTATATTGTTTCATCTACTTAGAGGTTACACCGGTAACCAAGCTGATCCCTGCTTGTATTAAAGAGACATATGTATATATGGATTTTCGTGTCGCAGAACGGCATGAGAAGGGATAGTGTTTTCTGTTAAAATGTCTGTTCGGATGTCGTTGATTAAACAAATTTGCGGTACGGTAGCCACAGTCATCGTTTTTGAAAAAAAGAGTATTTATTTCAACTATTTCTTCTACAGAATACACCATTGTGAAATAAATTTTCGGTAGTACTATCAAGTATCCAACCCACCGATCAACTGAAATAATAAACCGCATTTCTCTTATTCCGATAAGAAATGTTCTGGTAGTAAATTTTTTGTTTACAAACCAACAAAACATTGACTATCAGCACATTTCTTATCGGAATGAGTAAAATGCGTTTTTGCATTTTCAACT
Source organism: Tillus elongatus (assembly GCA_964006375.1). Classification (NCBI taxonomy): domain Eukaryota; kingdom Metazoa; phylum Arthropoda; class Insecta; order Coleoptera; family Cleridae; genus Tillus; species Tillus elongatus. The sequence goes on from OZ023262.1 coordinate 301,769,451, forward strand.
GTGAATAATTTTTAAACGAGTTGATAAAACCGCAAAAAAAATTAGTGTGCTGAATTCAGAAAAGAAAGAGCTTTGAAATGATGTAACACTCGACCCATGTTCCCTATTTAAAATATAAGGGTTGTTATATCACCACCCTTAAGGGGTTGATGTGAGAAAGTTGAGTTTTATGTCAAAACATGCCCCCCTCAATATTAAAATTGATGTCTTTCAGCGTTTCTTAAAAAAATATTCTCTGGACGCAAATCGGTCTGCTTCGTTTTCAATGCGCCATCCTATATTTAAATTATAGTAGGACATATTTTACTGAACTAAATTTATAATGGAAATTTAAATTTAAAATAGTTTCAGTATTTTTCATCAGATAACTGATTTAGGAAATAATTAATTAATTTCTTTCATTTGATCACACTATTATAGGTATAATTTGTAAAACGTAATCATTTGTGGACAGCATTTATATAAAATTATGAACATTTAACACACAATTCATAAAACTTTTAGTATTTTTCAGACGCTTGCTGTAATATTTCTAATAAGATTTTTTTCTCTATAATTCTATAGTTTAGGAATGAGCTGGTTGTCGGGGAAGCTTTCAAAGAACGCACCACCAGCGACATCAATGCTAGACAGCCTGAAAGCTTCGGTATTAGGACTAGGCAACGCCAACTGCGATATACTTTATCAAGAATGTGATCTGCGTCATAGAAGACGAGAAGCTCGAAGGAAGCGAAGGAAGCGTAGTGCCCTGTAACAAAAACGTACATCAGAAACGAATGGCTTTAATTATTATGGTCGGAAACTGCTGTAGGTCTTTGCTGTGGTTGAATTTAGACATCTACTGACCAAGTTATGTATCAGTATCTGCCGAAGGCTACTTCTATTGACTATAAAGACTATAGTGTTTTGACTACACTGGGATAGGTGACGCCACGTCATGCTTCTGGAAATTTATGTGGCATAAATTGGAGATGCACAGGCCCATATAAATAAATTAATAATAATTATGCTCATTATAATAATTGTAGTGTTTGATCTTGTTTGTGATATTATGTTTGTTTTATAAAAATAAATCTGTATTTATTCAGTCATTTTTTCAAACATAAATGAAGAATCTCAAAAATCCATTCAACTATAAACATCAGGCTAGTACCCAGACAGCACAGATATATTCTGAGAATATACCAGGAATGTTTCGAAAGAATATTCAAACATCCCCAGAACATTCACACAAGGTACAATATATATTCACAGAACATTCTATGAAAATGAGAATGGGACAGATTCTGTCATACTGAAAAGGTTCTTAGAATGTTATTTATAATATTTTTAGAGCTCCCAGTATCTTCTCAAAATGTTCCACGAACATTCAATGAATCTTCTCAAAATGTTCATATACTCATGGGAACATTGCGTTTAAAATATATATATATATATATATATATATATATATATATATATATATATATATATATATATATATATATATATATATATATATATATATATATATATATATAGGGTGTTTCGCATAAGAAACGACACAGAGCAGGGGCATGAACGGGAACCTAAAATATGGTGATTTAACGCAACTTACTCCTATACTAAGGTGCATCCCTAAGAAGTTATAGGCCTTCAAAGTGGGGTTTTAAATTTCGAAAAAAAAATCAATATTTCAGTAATACTTCAACTTAGAAAAACTGAATTTGGTACACGTTTTGGGTGTACCAAGAGCATTATTCGTTGGTGAGTAGAGTTCAATTGAAGCATTTCAAAGGGTTGAATACTGGTGATGCACCCATAAAATGTGACATAAGTTCTTAACCTATCGGGGGATCTAAAAAATTATTATTTCATTTTATGGGGAAGTAAATTGTAAAACTTTTTTATTCCTGTTATTTTTCAAAAAAAAACTTTTGTTGTTTTCAAAGAAAACCCGAATAACTAAAGACACATATATTATTAATCTTACTTAACATCATCAGAAATTCAATAGATGCCTGTGAAATTATCATGTTGAAGAATTTCTATAACTTATCGATAGCAATTTTTTTATTTCTGTTGTTTGAGTTGTCTGTTTTCTAATAAATTATACTTATTCACACTTTTTTCCTGATTTTCAAATTTGACCTGTACATAAGTTTAGTGGCAAATATTTAATTTTCGATGATTTTTAGTAAGATTGATAAAATATGTTTCTTTACTTATTCGTGTGTTTTCTTGAAAACAACAAAGTTTTTTGAAAATAATAGGAGTAACAAAGGTTTAGTGTTAAATTTCTCATAAAATGAAATATTTTATTAAATCCACTAATCTGTTAAAAAATTGTGACATTTTAAGGGTACATCGCCCCTAATAGACCTTTCGAAATGCCTTAATTGAACTCTACTTACCACTGACTAATGCTCTTGGTACACTCAAAACGGGTACTAAACTTGGTTGTTAAAGTATTACAGAGATATTGAATTTTTTTGAAATTTGAAACCCCACTTTGAAGACCTATAACTTCTCAGGGGTGCAACTTAATATAGGGGTAAGTTGCGTTAAATCACCATGTTTTACGTTTACCTACATGCCCCTGCCCTGTGTCGGTTCGTATGCGAAACACCCTGTATACATTTTTTGAATGATACAGAAATTAAAAAAATGCAAAGATATGAAATATTGTAATTCTCTTCAAAAAATACTGATTTTCCACTATTTAACTGGCCTTTTATACATTTTCGTATAAAAAAGCCCAACAGGCTAGAATTTGAACTTCAATCACTCACCCTTGTGTAGGTTACCATATTGTTCCAGTGGCTACACACACATCTGTGAACTCAAGTTCAGATACGTAATAAGTCAACAATTCAAGTATTGCACATTTATTCAGATTAGGTATGTACTTATAACAAATACAAAGAAATGTCTGAATAAAATATAAATAAAACAATTAAAATTTCAATAACATAAAAATCAAATAAATAAAGATACAGTTCTTGGACTTGCCAGAAAACGTAATAGCCAAATACAAAGTTTCCGAGATGAATAATCACGGTTACCCCCATTGAAGGGCTTTTGAGGGGCTGCAGGGGTTTTCTGTGTACGTGGAATAAATAATTCCATGCCAGCTTGGATAATTTCGGTGACGTTTTGTGAGATATCAGAGTGGTGAGGTCAGGTCAGAAAAGACTATTATGAGAGAAGCAGACAGACGCCTATGGAAATGAGGAAAAGTAATCTCGCATTACGTCCCAGTTCGCGGAGTTGTAGTGCCAAACGATACGTGGGTGTGATGACTGTGTGACCTCTGGTTGAATTGCACAGAAAGCAGTCACCATGCCGTGGTCTGAGCGACCCAGGGGGCGGTGACTGATATCTTATAGCAGTCAGGATTTGTAGTAAGAAGGAGATCCAAGGGATTTGAGCTGTGTGATGGGATGCGAGGAAAGTAAGTAGGTTGCTAAACCATATTGGCTAAAGAATTGCTGACTGCAAAGGCCTCCGCTACTATTCCTTTGGATAGGTTTTTGAAGATCCTAACCTTTCCTTATTATGGACATTGAAGTCACCAAGAATAGTGACCTCGGAGGAAGGATATTCAGAAATAAGATGGTCGGTTTTTTCAGAAAGGTAGTCAAAGAGCTGGACAAAGTTGCTGCCAGAAGGTGACCGGTAAATTCAACAGATGAATTCAGTTGCAGCCCTGAGAGAGAGTTTTATCCCTAGTATGTCTTTTCTCCCAGCTTCTAAATTGGGGAGTTTGGTGCAGGATAGATTGCTACGGACGTAAGCGCACACGCCTCCATGCAATCTATAGGAAGTAAGGAGCTCATACCTCGGGAAATTAAGGTGACTAATGACTGTTTTGGCACTGATTTGAGTTTCGGTGAGGAAGAGGAGTTGGGGCCTATTAGCCTGGAGAAAATGGTGGACGGAGTTCAGGTTAGAATTTAGGCCACATATATTCGAGAAGAATATGTTAAATCTTGATGCTGGCGCCCCTACACCCCCTCCCGGATATCCGAATGGAGGGGTATTTTACCTCCGGAATCTTTTGTAAAAGGAGGAGCCATCATCAGTTTTGCTTATAAGGGAAACCGACTCATAGACCAGAACCGGAAACGTCCGTTGGGACTTCACCGCCCCCTTGATTTAAGGGGTGGTACCTCTTCGGGCGTGAAAAAAATCCTTTACTATCACGTAAAGGAAAATTCCACTACCACGTACCATATTGCAAGTATACCACACCAGCCACCTATTAATGAGCTGACCAGCTCTAGAACTTGAAGAATATTCAAGATTGAAGTGTGAAATTCCATAAATGTTATCAGAACATTCCGAAACAAATATTCTGAAAAAAGAATATTCTCACAATGTAAGAATATCTTGTGCTGTATCGGTATGAGTCTGAAAGCGTTATTTTATTAGCTGGCTAAACTAGCTATAATAAAAATACTAATCAGGATTATTTTAAAGCGATTATAACTATTTAATTGTGTGTTTTTTTTAAACGTTGGTCTCTTTCCGCGGCTATGACCAATCTTCGACGCCATAGCAGCTTCACTTCACAATACCAAATTTTCACCAAATCACCCCCAATTCATCCCCCAACCCCCCAAAGAGAATTTACCCAAAAACAATCCGAACCGTTAGTTTGTCGGGTGCTAACTGTATACCAAATTTGAAGACGATATCTCAATTCGTTCTAAAGTTATCGTGGCTAACAGGCAGACACACAGACCGACAGACAAAAAAATTCGTTCCCAAATGATGTTTTATATATATTTTGACCCTTTTTATGACGTTTAAGCGGAAAAATTTATTTGAAATTTTTGTCGCCGATGCGATACTTCCACAGGTTGTGACGATATGGAAGTGAAATTGAGGCTATGTCAACAGATTTGACAGTTGTTGCGCAATTTAGATATCCGTGACATATTCAGAAGCGGCGTGTCCAGTTGGTAAACTTTGCCCATTTAACCGACTTCGGAGATCAAATAATAACGAAGATAGCTATTGTTTCCGATTACCGTAACACCTACAATTGGCAACGTTTGGGATCAAGTCATCTTCGGAATATTGTACTGGGATGAAAAGACTATTATGTGTACGTATAGAATGGTTTGCCCTGAGTCGATTGAACACAAAATATTCATATCGTTCCATTTTAAAAATTGAGGTTATGACAACAGATTTGACAGTTGTTGTGCAATCTTGATAGCCGTGAAATATTGAGAAGCGGCGTAATCGAAATAGTAGGTCAAATAATAACGAAGCTATTGTTCCCGATTTCCGTAAACACACTGTATATATCATCATCATCATCATCATCAATCAGCCCTATGCGTCCACTGCTGGACATAGGCCTCCCCTAGTTGAGTCCATTCTTTTCTGTCTTGAGCGCTACGAATCCAGTTGTTTGTAATTTTTGTAATGTCGTCTGTCCAGCGAGTTGTTGGTCTTCCTCTGTATCTTTTATCGGATCTGGGTCTCCATTCAAGTAATCGTTTTATCCACCTGTCATCTTGCATGCGAGCCACATGTCCTGTCCATTTCCATTTGAGTTTTGCCACATGTACGACCACATCAGTCACTCCTGTTCTTTTGCGTAATTCTTCATATCTAATGTGGTCACGTAACGAAACGCCAAGCATCGACCTCTCCATTTTGCGCTGTGCTACTTTTACTTTCTTAGCAGAAGCGTTGGTAAGGGTTAGTGTTTCGGCGCCGTAGGTCATAACCGGTAGAACACATTGGTTGAAAACTTTTCTTTTCAAGCATATTGGAAGGTCGCCACTGAAAACGTCTCCAAGTTGGCTGTAAGCCACCCAGGAGAGTATAACTCTTATGTTTATCTCGCATGTTGGTTGGCTTTGGATATGCTTATCTCGTTGCCCAAATATGTGTATTTATCTACCCATTCCACCTCAGAGTTTTCAATAATTAGGTTGTTACTAGGGACGAGGTTTGTCATAAATTTTGTTCTTCCGATGTTCATTTTTAGACCTACTGTTGCACAGGCCTCCTGAAGTTCCTGTAGCGTCACTCTAATATCCTCCAAGCTGTCAGCCAGTAAAATAATGTTGTCTGCAAACCGTAAGTTTGAGAGATTTTGGCCGTCTATTCTTAGACCTTTCTGATCCCAATCTAGCTTCTTGAACACATATTCCAGGACGGTGATAAACAGTTTTGGAGACATTGTATCTCCCTGGCGTACTCCTCTCCCCATTTTTATAGGATTCGTGTTTTCATGTAGTTTTACCACAAGAGTAGCATTTATATATATATATATATATATATATATATATATATATATATATATATATATATATATATATATATATATATATATATATTGTAAACTAGTTTGGTGTAGAGATAGTCAATACGGCATGCATCTAGGGACTGCAACACTGCGTCCAGCTCCACAGTGTCTAAAGCCTTATGGAAATCCACAAAAGCAAGGACAAGAGGTCTGCCATATTCGATGGTCTGTTCAATCACTGTTTTGACGCTCTGGAAATGATCATTGGTTCCAAACCCACTTCGAAAACCGGCTTGTTCCACTGGCTGGACGAAGTCCAACTTCTTTCCAAATCGTGTGGTAATTATTCTAGTAAATAATTTGTAGAGGTGGTGGCTAAGTAGACTGATCGGCCTGTAATTTTCTAGGTTCGAGATGTCTCCTTTCTTGTGGACCAGTACTACGATGATGTTGTGCCACTTTTCTGGTATCGTACTATTGAAGAGACAAAGTTGAAAAGAGATTTGATTTTTGGAGCAAGCAAGGACCACCAATCTTTATCGCATCGGAAACTGTGCAGTCTTTTCCGGGCGATTTTTGATTTTTCATCTTTTTCCGGACTAGTTTAATTTCATCCAGTGATATATAGTATTTCCAAGCCTTGGTTAACCACACCTTTTTTACGGGTTAGTATGTCAGATTCTGGATGTAGATTTATATCACTTTGGCTTTTATATAGCATTCCATAAAACTCTTCCACTATATTTAGAATACCTTTCCGGTTCGTTGATGTGTGCCCTTGTGCATTTTTAAGTTTTAATATTTGTCTCTTATATATATATATATATATATATATATATATATATATATATATATATATATATATATATATATATATATATATATATATATATATATATATATATATATATATAATTGAGACTGACACCGGCTATGTGTTCTAGGGGGCTGGTACGCGCTCATCTGAAGAAATTTTTTTAAAATTCAAAAGTTGCGATCTTTTCTACGAAAATTCGCTAAAAGTGCACACCTTTTAAGCCTTGTTGTCCATATTGTTATCAATAGAGCAGTGTAGAAAATTTTATTGAAATTGGTAGACTCTTACTGGGTGTTTCGCTTTTTTTGGACAGTCAGTATATTATAACGTAACAATTAAATCAGAAGTCGCGACCTTATAATTAACTACATTTTTTGTAAAAATTTGCTTAGAACTAATAAATTGTATAAAAAAGTAAGGCAATATATTACAGCTAATTTCCAATGAACCCAAAAGGCAAAATGTAGTAAATAAAATAGCCGAGATATCAAATTGTACAAAATCAAATAGATAACTGCCCAGAGCACAATAAATAACATAACAAAACTTTAAGTAGAAACGACTATCTGCTTTTGTTTTCCTCAACCTTACATCTCCTTTGCCAACTATAAACTGATATTCCGTTTGCAGGAAAAATATTTCTGTCAGAGAATCTACCGAATTTATCGATTTCGTCTTCCGCATTCTGTTTCAGGCAACGCTTAAAAGTTTCTGGCGAAAAATTAAATGGAGGGTGAAAAACTAACGGGCAAAGGAAACTGGAAGATGTGGCCTCATACATTATAGATCCATCACCCGTTCTTATGAGAAATTTTAGAAAAACTCGATTGATTGCGAGTCATTTATTGTCGGGAAATGTAGTTATAGAAGAAGCTGCTCCCGGTCTGTTTTCTCCTACGTATCGTACGATACTTTAAAAAAACCGCGACCTGAATCATTAAAATTCCTCGGAATAGCGTTGTTAAATTTTTAATAGGAGAATACTACCGCCATACTGAGTGCCTTTTTATAATACTATAATGCATCCACGCCATTCGAAAAGTTTATATTACCGACTTTTAGGGTTTTGAGGAGAGTTGTAATTAAGAGGAAACCAGTTGAGTTTAAAAATAATTTTAGTAACATTTAACCATGACTTTTCTTGCATTATTTACGGTGCTTTGTATAACTCAGTTTTTTTTTTGTGAGCAGAATAATACATTCGCAATGCTGGATTTTCTACTGACGCTGCTTGACTTTCCATTATTGTACGGTTACAGGAAATAAGAGAAACAAATGTGAAGCCAGAAAAACAGCCTATACGTCTGTAGTTATTACAGAACGGTCGCACCATGTCAGCACAATAACAACTAATGAATACTTTAGTGAATTTTCGCAAATAAAATTCGGGATAGCGATTTGTGTATTTGGTAAAAGCTTTCTCAGATGAGCGCGAACTAGAACAAATATCCAGGGACGGTTTTAATTTATATAATAATAATAATAATAAAACTCTGCCATGGCCGGTCCCAAGCCCGCATGAGAAAGGAGGAGAGAGTGGAGTAACAACCACGTGAAAAAACCAGGGTCCGTCTGGCCCGGACGGTAGCACACTGTAAGGCTCCTGGCCAGGGTTACAGGTACTTCCCATCCCTATTACCTTTCCCCAACATCCTAAATCCGCATCCTAACCAGAGGTTCTTTTTTTCCCTCTATTGTTCTAGCCTCTTGCCCAAAATAAGAACAAAGGGGGACATCCCATGAAGATGGAGAACAATGAAAGCGTCGGAAAATGGTCGCTGCCTGTGGAGCGCCAGGGCATGCCTGGAGCTGGTGCTGGGCATGACAGCATACGGGACACCAGCGGCAGGAGGCGGGCCCCTGTCAACCAACAAGGTACAGCTGAAAATGACAACCGTGGAGTGGAACCAACTGAAGGTGTCGAAGAACCGAACACCTCTTTACTTTTTGGCTCGCCCCCAGTTAGGAGAGCTGCTTGCAGGAGAGAACGCACTAAACGAATAGGATGGACACGTGAAATGAACATAGAAGTACTTCGCACGTTCTACTACGCTAATCAGTGCAACGAAGACCCACTCCCTGGATGGAGACACTCTCTCCACACTGAATTCACGAAAAGACACCCGGAGTTAAATTTAACAGAGCAGAACATAGTTGACAGAGAAAAATTGATTGTGAGGTAAGGATACGGGACCACGACTGAACGTGTGGAAATCAAACGAGAAGTAGCCAACTTACTTTAGCAGCGGGGCCTCTTTGGACAGCCTGAAGACGGAGCTGAAACTGAGCAGGTTCGTACCGACACGACCGACCTTGACGTCGAGAGCCCACCAGTACCCCAGCACATCGATGAAGTTAAGGATAAACTACTCAGTCCAATAGCGTACTTTGGGGGAGTTGACCCACTTGATAGGCCAGTGATACCGGTGTTACGAAATATAACTAGAGCCAAGACAATTATCTCAAGAGTCAATGATGCCTTTGCCGAGTACCTGAACCCACACCACGACCTGCGCGAAGTGCATCTGGCTTTATATTGCTCAGAAGTTACGGTTGTTGAGCTGAACGGACAAAAAACCTTTTATTCAAAGTCAAATCACAAGCTCCAAGACAACAGAAAGCCTGAATGGCAGAAACGCTTAGAAAAAGACATCAACGAGCTCAGAGGCAAAATCGAAATCATATCAGAGATTTTGGATGGCAGTCAATCAAAGAAAGTCTATCGAAAGATTAGAAACATCGCATGAAAAGCCAAGATAGATACTTCCCACACTGACCAACTCTTGGATCTAAAAGATCAACTTAGACAAAAAGCGAAAGCCAAAGGAGCTAGGCTTAGAAGATACAATGAGATTAAAAAAGGAAGAAGCAGAATGCTGAATTCAGAAACAATCAGAAGCAGTTACTGAGAAAGATCCAGGCCGATGGGAACCTACAAGCTCCATCTACCGTCGATTGTTCCAACTTCAACACATATTGGAGCACTACATGGGCGAAAGCAGGCGGTTTTAATCGGTCTGCATCATGGATCAAGGACGTGAAAGATGTGCATGTGAACTTGCCCTAGATGTCGGTGAGAGAGTTTACACCAGCTGAGGTGACTGCCGCCGTCAGAAAAACTCAGAACTGGAGAGCCCCGGGGCCTAACAGGCTGTATAACTTCTGGCTTAAGTATTTGACTGGCGCGCATGAGAGTCTTTCACTTGCTTTACCCGAGCACTGAGCAACCCAGATGAAGTTCCCGAATTTCTCACTGAAGGAAACACTTTCATGCTCTTCAAAAAAGGAGATGCAAACGAACCCAAAAACTACAGACCAATAACCTACCTGTCAGTCCTTTACAAGCTTTTCGCTTTCCTAATTAATGAAAAGATATATCAACACTGTCTGACAAACAACATCTTCGAGGAGGAACAGAAATGATGTCTTAGAGAATCTTTGGGATGCAAACACCAGCTAACAATAGACGCTGTAGTACTTAAAGAAAGCCGAGAGAAGAAAACGAAATCTACATGTATGCTACATCGACTACAGCAAAGCATTTGATTCTGTACTCCACGATTGGTTAAACAAGGTACTTGAAATCTACAAGATCTGCCCAACGATCAGAAACGTCCTTCAACATCTCATGAGTACTTGGAGAACAAACATATGGATGACCAATAAAAATTGTGGAAAAGTGCAGATCGGAAGGGGCATTTTTCAGGGGGACTCCTTGTCGCCGGTGTGATTCTGCTTGGCACTGAACCCCATGTCGACTGTCCTAAACAAAACTGGAGCCGGGTATAGACTCAATATGTAAAAACCGAAGAAGAATATCCCACTAACTATACATGGATGATCTTAAATTATACTCTGAGACACAAGATAAGCTCCACTCACTGATTAATACTGTTAAAATCTTTAGCAATGATATAAAAATGTCGTTTGGACTCGACAAATATGCTATAATTAACGTCAGGAGAGGGGCAGTCGAAGGTCACCAACATCTCTTCTGCGATACAGAACAACTACCGCCTGAGAAAACATACCGCTACCTATCCTCAAAACCAGCATGTGGACCATAGCCTGCTAAAGCGAGAGTTCCAGGAGAAATATAGGAAGCGAGTCACGAAGCTCATAAATACTAAGCTTTCCGGAGGTAACCTATGTGCTGCTGTCAACTCATGGGGGGTACCAGTATTGACATACTCTTTTGAAGTTGTCAAATGGTCTAACACCGACTTGGATGTACTGGACAGACTCACGAGAAGGTTTCTTACGAAATTTCGGTGCCTTAACACCAACTCATCTGTTAGAAGACTGTATACACCTCGGAAAGAAGGCGGCAGAGAGTTAATCCATATAAAGAACCTCTGTGTTAAGCAAGAAAGAAACATGCGACAACGTTGTCTTGCATCGCAGGATGAACTGATGAGGTTGGTGGTGTGCGAGGATAAGGATTATACTCCACTTAGGCTGGGTCAGCGCAACTATGAGTTGGACGTCCCGGCTGACCAGGACGGTGTAGTCCAGTGGGGAGACCAGGCTATGGATGGAAAGTACCCCAAACACCAGCAGGCAGATAGTGTTGATAAAACCTCTTCGCTTATGTGGTTGGTCGAGGGGCAACTATACCCGGAGACAGAGGGTTTTGTGATGGCCATTTAGGATAGAATTATAAAAACTAAAAACTACGAGAAGCATTACCTAAAATTAGAAGTGGTGGCTAAATGTCGAAAATGCGCAGTTGTTGGAGAGACCATTGAACACGCCATGGCAGCATGTCCTGCCCTTTCAGACTCATTTTACATAGGCAGACATAACCAGCTCGTCAAGATCATTCATCAACAAATCGCTTGGAAATACAGCCTCCTGAACCCGTCAACAACACTAGCTTACTACAAGTATTCTCCGGAGGCGGTGCTGGAGTCGGCGGACTTTCTCCTGTACTGGGACCGACCCATGATAACGGACCGCATTGTGGACTTCAATAGGCCAGACATTGTCCTGATAAACAAACAGATGAGGCTTGCTGTGATAATAGACGTTGCTGTACCACTGTCCCATAACATTCAGAAAACTGAAATTGAGAAGATCACCAAGTATGAAAACTTGGCATATGAAATAAAAAACATATGGAAGCTCCAGAAGGTGGCTATATATCCTTTCGTAATGTCGACGGAAGGAATAGTCATCAAAAATTTCATGGAAAATCTAAAGGAACTCGGATTATCAAATAACATCCTAAACATGGGGGAGAGGGCGGTTCTGCTGCAGAAATGTCACATAGTCCGAAAATTTCTCAGTTAAGTGGCGACCTCAAACACGTCTGCTGTGTTGAAGCACCGGAAGTCAGACTGTAATAATAATATCAGCATAATGGGATATGATGAATTTCATCCCCATCCACCGAGCCGAACCCCAATGTCGCGCGCGGGGGTCAGTCAAAAGGTTTCCAGTAGCAATACTGAGAAAGTGTAACGCTTATATCAAATAATAATAATAATAATAATAATAATAATAATAATAATAATAATAATAATAATAATAACAACAATAATAATAATAATAATAATAATAATAATAATAATAATAATAATAATAATAATAATAATAATAATAATAATAATAATAATAATAAAGGAATGTTATAAATACAGCAAGCGAGGGAAATAAACCACTTGGTAATGAAGAACTATCTAACAAATGAGTTAATGAAATGAGTAAAGCAGGTGGTGCGATCACATCTCAACAGCAAGAACCTAACTGAGTCATGAATACATATGCATGTTCTGCACTTACATACTCATTTGGGATTGTGAACTTGAGTAAAACGGACATAGAAAATCTACAACGGAACACTACTAACAAAATCCAAGAAGCATCATCCCCGTTGTGCTATCAAGCGAGTATCTCTACCTAGACACCAAGGTGGAAGAGGAATGTTGGATATAGGTAAACAGTTGGACCAACAGATAGTGTACCTGCGTACATATTTCCATCAGCAGGCGCTTACTTCTGAACTACACCGTGCTGTATGCGAGGCAGATGATTCACCACCGCTACAATTAAAAGAAACAGAAATACAAAGTCTTCATCGGACTGATCAGGACAATCTGCAATCTTGGATGCAGAAGCCTCTTCATGGGTGACATCTGAATGAGACCCCTCAGGCACATGTCGACAAACTACTGGTTAGTGTCTGGACAGATGTTTCCAGAGACAGATGATTTTTTGCTGGCCATACAAGATCAGGTCATCCCAACAACAAACTACCAGAAGTATATAGTTGGAGATAATTCGGTCCAAGATGACAAATGTAGATTTGGGTGTCAGTCATCAGAGACTATCCAGCATGTCACCGGAGGATGTCCAGCTGTTGCTGCAACAGTGTATAAAGAGAGGCACGATGCAGTTGCTAAAATACTTCATCAAGAACTGGCTCTGAAACTGGGATTTTTACATCTTAGTGAGGTGCCCTACTATAGATACACTCCTAAGCATGTTCTAGAGAACTCAGGATACAGGTTGTACTGGGATCGGACCGTGCTCACAGATCAGCGTGTTGCACACAACAAACCAGATATAATAATGGTGGATAAGCCAAGCAACAAAGTGAGATAGCGACGTAATTATCCGCTGACTGCCATTAGTCTGTGCTTTCATAAACAATTAGAAGCTTTAAATGGTAACAACTTGCTCAATTTAAATGAAACATCCTATATTTTATGTCCACAGCAGATGTAAAATTCAATTCTTTCGAATAGTGCCATACTTTTTTTATGGTCAACTGTTAACGTTTTCATAGAAAACGCACATTTTCAAAGTGTAAATTGATTTTAGCAAACCGAATACTTAACAAGTTACCTATGGAATTTTGACAAGTAAAAATTATTGGCAACATTAACAAATTTAATACTTAACAAGTCACCTATGTTGACAAGTAAAAATTACTGGCAACGAACACCAGGTTTACAGCAAAAAGATTAAATTAACAATGCTTTAAATATTCTATACTATTTTGAATAATGATGAAAATAAAAGAATGGTGGAAACACAACAAACAATTGCTTATATCAAGTGTTAAAAATGACCACCGTCTGACTCTAAGCACAAACGAAACCTCCTTTTAAGACTAAATGAAGATTGGAACCTGAGATAAGTACACTTGGAGAACCCAAATCACCAAAACACATCTTTTTAAAGACCTGAAGATCGATTCCTAACAAAGTTGGCGTCATCGGAGGATGAAAAGAGAGTATTTGTCATTCCCTCATGACGCAAACTTTGTTAGTGAAACGTTTGTCATGTATTTAAAAAGATGTGTTGTGGTGATTTGGGTTCTCCACGTGTACTTATCTCTTTTTAAGACCTTAAACAACATTTGCTAACATTTATGGGCTAGTGGTTCGAAAAGCTTCTCTAATACGCCCCTTCATATTATCTGTTGTCGTTGTAACAATGTGCCGGTTGTAACAAAGTTATTTTGAATATAACCTTTTTTATTTCCAGATCTACACTGTATAACGTGTATAACTTTAATTGTAGAAGACAATGTAATCCACAACAGGCAACATAATAGTTAATTATTTCTGAAATGACGCCTGCTACAACAAACATGTCAATGACTAATGGAACAAATCTGCAATTAGCACCTTAGAGGAACAACCTTGATTAATTACTGTTTAATACAGTGAGCACCTACCATTCTCCATTATTCTTCCGCAAGTTCATCAATATTACAAAGTTTGTATTCCTAAGGGCCTTTCCACACTGTGAAATTATTAAGTCAGAGACGAATCCTCTTCAGTGAATTTTTGTCGAAAAAATCGTAATGAGATTTTTGAATTTTGAGAAAGCTTGTACCAATGGCCGTGAACTAGGACCAGTAGAACACATATCCGGGGTTAGTTTCAATTTATATATATATATATATATATATATATATATATATATATATATATATATATATATATATATATATATATATATATATATATATATATATATATATATATATATCACACCGATAACTCAAAAAATAATGAGCAGATTTTGACAAAATTTGGTGAATACCTTCCTTTTGTAAGTGGCTTGGATAGGTTCGTTAGCCAGGAAAATTGGCCGAGGTTTGCCCGGAAATTTTGTGTTTCCTTTAGAAAAAAAATTATATCTTCGGAAATAACTAAGTAAGGGCAACTAAATTTGGTACGTCGTTTTACATCGCTATAGGTAAATCACCTACCAAAACTAAGCGCTATAGGTCAAAAGATAAAAAAGTTATGGGCATTTAAAGAAAATAAATTGGGGTTTTCCTCAAAACGTCAAAAGTGACAATTTAAGACGTCAAATTTCGCAACTATATATATATATATATATATATATATATATATATATATATATATATATATATATATATATATATATATATATATATATATATATATATATCACACTGATAACTCAAAAAACAATGGGCCGATTTTGATTTAATTTGGTGAGTACCTTCCTTTTGCAAATGGCTTGGATCAGTTCATTATCCAGGAAAATCGCTCCTGATTTTCCCGTAAAAGTTTGGGTTTTCTTTCGAAAAAAGTTTATATCTCCAGAATTAACAAAGTAAGGGCAACCAAACTTGGTTCACCGGTTTATGTCCTTATAGGTAAGATACCTACCAAAATATAGCTCTGTCGGTCAAAAGACAAAAAAGTTATAGGCATTTAAAACAAATAAATTGGGGTTTTCCTCAAAACGTTATATATATATATATATATATATATATATATATATATATATATATATATATATATATATATATATATATATATATATATATAGACTTAGCAGGAAGTAACGGTCGTCAATTTTTAGTTCCAAAACCCAGAGTCTCATTTCAGGGCATTCGACCTTTAATGGGCAGATAAAGCATATACTAAAACTCTTAGTTGTACCATGCTTTATTTATTTCCTGTCAAATTGACACTACAACAGAATACTACAATGAAACAATAACTAAATAACATTAAGCTACAAGATAAAACGGTCTCTTACCGATAACTGAACTAAACCAACCAATTGTGGCGTTTCTGACCAGGCCTGTGACATTGTACACAAGATATTCACACACGCACATGAACAGCCACATGAACAGCAGCCTCCAGTCGGCGTATTTACATAGTCATTTTGTTAAAACATCGTTAGATTATTAAAAAAAAGTTCGGGACGCAGCAAGTGCGTTATGGTAGTGAATTTTCATTAAAATGTTTTTAATAGCAAATATGTTTTTTTTTCAGAAAGCAGGCATCAAATTTAATTACCAGTATAACATATATAGTAAAAACAATGTGCCATGTTTCATCAAAATAACTTTATTGTTTGAAAACGTACAACATTTTCCGAAAGTAAACTTAAAGTGTAACCGAAAAAATATGTTTCTTGGTCAACCTTATAGGTTAATAGCAAATTGAGCTTTTCAAATATGAAGCATTTAATCAAAATTCGCTACCATAACGCACTTGCTGCGTCACGAATTTCTTTACTTACAAATATGCATTATATTTCGATAGAAAATGCAAAAACCTAAGGCGTTTTCGACAAAAAAAATTATTTGTATCACCAACGGCTTATGGGCCAGCCTGTGATTGTAAAATTATTTTTTAAGATGTAGCTCAAGATAATTAATGTATACAATTTTTTTTTCATATCTTGTAGAATAACGGATATATTGAGCTTTATTAATTTTTTACGAAAATTCGACAAAAGCTATATACCATTAAACGATAAACTCTATAGCTAAGACTACTGCCAATTTATTTTCTTTAAATGCCCATAACTTTTTTGTCTTTTGACCTATAGCGCTTAGTTTTGGTAGGTGATTTACCTATAGCGATGTAAAACGACGTACCAAATTTAGTTGCCCTTACTTAGTTATTTCCGAAGATATAATTTTTTTTCTAAAGGAAACACAAAATTTCCGGGCAAACCTCGGCCAATTTTCCTGGCTAACGAACCTATCCAAGCCACTTACAAAAGGAAGGTATTCACCAAATTTTGTCAAAATCTGCTCATTATTTTTTGAGTTATCGGTGTGATATATATATATATATATATATATATATATATATATATATATATATATATATATATATATATATATATATATATATATAAATTGAAACTAACCCCGGATATGTGTTCTAGGGGGCCTAATAAGCGCTCATTTGAAGAAAATTTTTTTAAATTCAAAAGTCGGGATCTCCTGATTAGTGAATTTTTTAAAGCAAATTCACTAAAAGGCCGATGTAATTCTTAAATCTGACATATATATATATATATATATATATATATATATATATATATATATATATATATATATATATATATACATATATATATATATATATATATATATATATATATATATATATATATATATATATATATATATATATATATATATAGTAAAGTGTCAGCCCTGGCCAATTTCTACCCAATATAGGGACAAATTATGTGAGGCTAGATGCATTATCACCACAGTTAGAATCGTAGACCGGTTTCGCTCTAATTAAGGCTGACAATTTACTAAATTGTTAGTTGGTTGTATACAGTCTCTATTTTTTTAACATTCTGTGTTATTTTGTGCTGCCGTGAAAACATACTACTTGGTTCCGCAACGAGGTGGCAGCACGTGTTTCGTGTCTTACATTTCACTTAGTTTTGGAAGGCTGGATTCCATAGTTACATAGTTCCTCCACCTGCTGCCCCCAACAGATCTACAGGGAAACACAGCGAATGCACCCTTTTACTGTCCAGGTTACCAGACATAGAACATCTTGTTATGCCCGCTTTTTTGTCCCGAGGACTTCCAAGTTGTGGAATTCCTTGCTGTCACATGTTTTTCCTTCTCCTCCGAACCTCCAAACCTTAAAGTCCAGACTTCACAAGTTGCCTCTTTCCTCCTTGTCGACACCCACGGTACGATAGTATTTAGACTAGAGGCGCTCGTGGTGTGTTGTTGAAATATATATATATATATATATATATATATATATATATATATATATATATATATATATATATATGCGTTTTAAATTTTTTATTTATACATTTTGTGAAGTATGTTCTTGCACAATGGACAGTTTAATAACGTGGGTAAAATATGTTTATTGTATGTACTGATTTCTTTGTCAAACATTACGTTGTTTCCTTATTATATTTGTACTGATTCAATAAATATTGTTATTGTCATTATTATTATTATTATTATTATTGACTTTAACCTGAAGGGCTTTCACACTCCCTCAAAGGGGATATTCACTCATCCCAGGTATCTCAGATATTAAAGGAACTGAGTTCAGATGGAGCCCTTTCCAAGTTATCGGGCCCTGAAAGACAACGCGACACATCCTCATTTCCCAGGAATCTCCGAACGTTGTGGCCAGCTGCAAGTATAACCGCCTTCTGCATAACCTTATAAAGATGCTCTCCAAGGCCCAGTATCTTAATACTCCCTTGAAGATTCTTAGGAACCATACCAGTTGACTGTTGGAATCACTCGGACACTATCTGCCCCCCACTGGCTCTTTAGTTGTATCACAAGGTCTCTGTACTTAATGATCTTCCGTTGTACTTTATCTCTAGATTATTAGTATTTAGAATGGCCACATCAATCAGCGTCACTTGGTTGCAGGACTTATCCACTATTATTATATCTGGCCTGTTGTGTGCAACTCGTTGATCTGTGAACACGGTGCGATCCCTGTACAACCTGTATCCCGAGTTCTCTAGAACATGCTCAGCAGTGTATTTATAACAGGGCTCCTTACTAAGGTTTAAAAGTCCCAGTTTCAGAGCCAGTTCTTGATGAAGTATTTTGGCAACTGCGTCGTGCCTCTCTTTATACTATCTTGCAGCAAACGCTTGATATCCTCCCGTAGCATACTGGATAGTCTCTGATGACTGACACCCAAATCTACATTTGTCATCTTGGACCGAATTATCTCCAACTATATACTTCAGGTAGTTTCTTGTTGGGATGACCTGATCTTGTATGGTCAGCTAACTATAGTCGTATTACTTTATAGGTGTATTGTCGTTGAAATTAGTATGCCGTACTGACGATCTCTAATTAGAGCGAAACCGGTCTACGGTTCTAATTGTGGTGAGCCTTACATAATATAAAGCTGTACAAATTAGATAATCTTAGTAGGAAGTTATTTTGTTTTTAGTTATTTTATATAATTTGTTATTGTATTATATGTTGTTTTATGATTATTTTCGTACATATAATATGACTGGATAAAGATTTTATGTAAAAAATAGATATGCACAGTATCTTTGATACCGAAATTATTCTATTTTGGTCTTCGATACTGTATATGAACTCGTAATCTCATACGTAAATATTTCTAAAAACATTTATTAAAAAGCATAAGCACGCCAAAATCAATAAACCTGGTCTAAAAATATAAAACCATCGGTTAAATCTCCTCACCGTATTTAATATAGATTTAGTTCTTGCCTCGGTGCAGTGTTGATGCGAGCTTTGTAAAACTGGCATATTAAGAATACCTTATTAAGTGCTAAAGAATCACACAATTTCCTGCAACACGTCAGAGATAACTTAAAGGTTTTTCTTTCAAAATAGTCCTGCTGGACATTGTTGGAAAGTCTGTAAAAGCTCGTTATATAGGAAACAAAACTCAAAAGACCTTTAAACTAAACGAAAACATAAATAATGCAAAACCGAAGCAAGGCATCGCTTTGAAGTTAAACTCTATTCTGCCCCATGTCCGATATTTAGTGGCTAATATCAGCAGTGGGTGTATCAAAGCCGCTTTATGAAGTCTTCTGTATTTTAAATTACTTTTTTTATCTTTCAGTGCAAGTAAGTACTACTACTATAGGGTGTTGCTAAATGTTGTGTGTGTTTTTGTTTATAAATAGGAATTATATGCCACGAAAAACTTAATAAATACTAGGGATAATCGATTGCAGCGAAGTCAGTGTATATACCATTTTTATGTTACGAAAGAAACTTACCAACTTTTACTACCCTGACAGTGTGTGATGGCATGGAAATAAATGGTGAGAAGCATGCAATATATTAAGGTATTGACATAAATTCACACATAAAATGGGAGCCACACATTCTAAATGTAACTAAAAAAATCCGCTCTATGATAGTAAAATTCTGGGTATTGAAAGAGATGCTACACATCAAACACCTGAGGACTCTATATTATTCTTTACTGCAGAGTTACTCACGCTATTCTATAATAGCTTGGGGTGGTTCTGCAAAATGCCATATAGGCCAATTACAAAATCCTTAAAATCGTCTTATAAAGATGATTTATGATAAATATCATACATATTCTACTAATGTTTTCTACGCTGAGATGAAACTGCTGGGTATCGGACAGCTTTTATATTTTAAGGCTGCTGTATATCGGCATGTTCATCGATGTGAATTGAAGGAGTTGAATCGCAACTATAATACGAGATACTCCGCTCACGCATCTAGAATGAAATAACTAAGAAGCCCATTGCACAGCGTGCCACTGCTTACTTTTGCGAAAAAATATATAATTCCATATCAGCCGAAATTTGCCAGCTGCATAGGCTTCGACATTTTGAAACATCGCCTGTACACTGAGATAATAGCGTGATTGAAATAATTTATTTTTGTATCTCTGTTAGAACACACATCCTGGTAGCATTTCTTTAAAATGTTAATATTGCAACTTGTTTGTAGACGTCGTGTTTACGTAATTAAAAATTAGTATTCAGTCAATTTAAGTTAGGCAATAACTCCGCTTTGTCCATTTGACGGCATCCGTTACGGGAAATTATCTCATTTTCATGGTAACACCAGTTGCAGTTAAAGTCCAGTTCGCCAAAGAAAATTAGGAATCAATGGCGTAATTGCATCTCAATTTTTATTTGTTTTCACATTCTATACACGTTTACTTTAATTACCGTATTTATCTGGTATTTCAGTAGCTAAAATCTTCAAAATAACGCACAGTTTCTTTGCTTTTAACTGGTAATAGCTTCATATAACTGTACTAATCATAATTAATAAGCCTTGCCATTAGCATTTTTATTCGGCATTAAAAAATAAAACAATCTCATACCAAACGTCAGTTACAGGTTACAGCGTCTAACAGACCTGCGCAATAATATCAAATGTTCGGTCGCCTAGCAACAACATACTAGTTATTGACAGTCAAACGCGGCGATACTAAAAAATAAATGTTTCAAATTTGAATAGCTCCATTTTCTGTAAACCTGGAAAACTAAATTTTGGCGCATAGTTAGGTCTTTTCTAAAGCAATATGTACACCAAATTTCATCGAGATATCTCTGTAATTTTCGGAGAAAAAATTTTTTTTTCGAATGAAAACTCAAAATTTTCCCGGAAAACCTTGTCCGATTTTCCTGGCTAACGAACTCATCCAAGCTATTAATAAAAGAAAGGAACTTGCCGAGTTTTATCAAAAGCGGTTGATTATTTTTTGAGTTATCGGTTGGATACATATATATATATATATATATATATATATATATATATATATATATATATATATATATATATATATATATATATATATATATATATATATATATATATATATATATATATATATATATATATATATATATATATATATATAAACATATAAAAATCGTGACTTACCCCGGATATGGGTTTTAGGGGCCTAAATTCGCGCTCATTTGAAGAAATTTTTGCAAAGTCTCACCATCAATACCTCTCTATTAGTGAATTTTTTAAAATAAAAATTCACTAATAGGGTTAAAAAGTGAATAGCTGAAGTAGATCGCGAAGTAATCAAGAAGGTCGTAGAAATTAGTATGCTGGTGTAATCGTTATTATGAAAATCTGTTTCTAGTGGGACGCGCTACAAGCATTTTTTCCAAATTCAAGACCCTTCTCTTTTTTTATAACTTGGAATTTTATATCTAATATTTTATTATTTTGAAACTATTCTTTTATTTATTTATCCTATAACATAATTGATGATGGGCGCAGCAAACGCGATATGGAAGTGAATTTTCATGAAAATGTATTTTTCTAGCAAATTAATGCAAGCAGGCATCAATTTGGTTACCGGTAAAACCTATATAGTGGAAGCAATGTTCCATAGTTTATCAAAATAATTTATTGTTTGAAAATGTATAAAAATTTACGAAATTAATTTTTAAATGTTTCCGATAAAACTGGTTTCCTAGCCAACGAACCTTAGGTTAATAGCAAATTGAATTATTGAAATTTGAAGCATTTAATGAAAATTCGATACCAAAATGCACTTTCTGCGTCTCGATTCTTTCTTACAAATATGCATCATATTTCGACTAAGATGCAAAAATCAATAATATAAGGGATATTCCAAAAAAAAATTGTTCGTATCACCAACGAATTGTCAGGCCTGGCCCATTTTGTGCTGTGAGGCTGGCTAATATAGCCGTATTACTTTGTAGGTGTGTTCTCACGCAAATTAGTATACCGTACTGAGGAGCGCTAATTAGAGCGAAACCGGTCTGCGGTTCTAATTGTGGTGATAGCACATCTAGCCTTACAAACATTGTCCCTATATTAGGAAAGAAATGGGCCAGGGCTGACAATTTTCAAAATTGTTAGTTGGTTGTACATGGTCTTGTGTTATTTGAGTTGTCGTGACAATATACTACTTGGTTCCGCAACGAGATCGCGACTCCTGTCTTACATTTCACTTTGTGTTGAGCTGTGCTGCAAAAGGATCATGTATATATATATATATATATATATATATATATATATATATATATATATATATATATATATATATATATATATATATATATATATATAGTGGAAAAGAATCATCCTATATAAATATATTTTGATTTTAATTTTAATGGGTATAACTTAGGATGATTTTACTTTTATTCGTTGTATTTTAAAATGTATATAGAAATTTTTATATTGACAGTTTACACATAATGTTAATGTATGACCCTGTAGATTTTATTAATGTATTTGTTTGTTTAATAAATGTTTATGACTGTAGTGTTTTAATTATTTGAATCCATACCTGTAGATATGTTATATTAAAATTAACTTTAGTGTAATATTGGTTGCATATCCCCCCTCATTCTTCAGTCAAATGTAGTAATTATGATAATTTCCTGAAATCAATTTTCCTTTTTAACTTACTTACTTCTGACCTGGCTCTCTCTCTTCTCAGTGGTGGATTCTGTTAATTAGGGAAAAAATAGCCTGCTAATATGCAATTAATCTTAATTTATGTTTTTATTATTTACGCAAAGAACTACCTCTTCAATTTTATAACAAATTTTATTTCATAGAATTTTAAATTCAAACTTAAAGCTGATCCTCTATGAAAACAATCTTAAATATTATTAACAAAGTACATTATTAAAATTACGGACAGAATTCAAATTGGTATTAAAGTTTATAAACAATATTTAAAATGGCTTTTCGAATTTTGCCCTGCGGACTTCACGCTCTCTAGGTTTGTAACTTCTACTATTGTGAGAACGCAAATAAGATTTCTGTTTATTTATTTAGAAGTTCTAATTTCCCACCAATACTTTATATTGATGGATGTTTGACAGAATTGACTGTCTTTATTTGAGGTTTCGTCCCCCTTGTTCTAATTTAAATAAAATAAAATAATGGATTTCAAACCTTGATTCCTGGCTAGTTTTGGCAGGTAAGTCTGAACGTGGTTATTCTTATATATATATATATATATATATATATATATATATATATATATATATATATATATATATATATATATATATATATATATATATATATATATATATATATATATATATATATATATATATATATATATATATATTTCTTGTGTATTTCTTACAGCAAATAATCATTTAATACATTCTGTTGCTTTCCAGGGACACAATGGATCTTCTTTACACAAAATATACTTTAAAATATTTAAATTCTTTGGGAAGTGCAGAATATCTATAAAAGAGAGAGAGGTCACCAACGGCACGTCGGTGGGCAAAGGTTGGCAGCCTTTGGGTGAGGGTAGGGTCACCGATGAAACGCATAGTAACGAATGGTTTAAATAATAGTATAATAATTGATATTGATATAGATTAATTTTTTAGTTAGGTTTACCTGTAAAAGTTTTTACGAGATGTCTTGTAAATCTTTTTATTACCAAATATATGTATTTGTGTCCGTAACTTACACCTGGATGTACTCAATGTCTTTTTTGTACCTGTTTAACACACAGAAAATGACTAATAATATGCATGAACTCTCTCACCTCAGGGAGCTTATTAAGCAAGTGGGTTTAAGTCCTCTTAGATTTTTTGTAATTTCGAATATTTATATATGTATAATTTTAGAGCACTGCTCCTTTCTTTCACTTACCAATTTATAATTCCTTTTTTTAATTTTATGGATACTGACCCTTTTAATATTAGCGGCCTTCCCAAATATTTACTTGTATGAACGAAAATAAAGCAAGAATTTTAAGTTTAACACACAATAAGAAACTTTTATTAATATTAAAACCAAATGACAAATGCCTATTGCTACTAGATGTTTATAATTTGCTCATTTGCTGAATTTTCAGCTATTTTTAACAAAGTCAACCCCCTAAAAAGAGACTGGGCAGTATATTGCTTTACTAAATTTTTAAGTTTACTTATATAGATCTCTTACACTAAATAGACTCTCTTCTGAATGGAGTCCAGGATAGCGAGTGTAGAAGCGGCAGCGGCACCCCAGATGTGGGAGCAATATTCGAGGTTTGGCCTTATTTGTGAAATATATAAGGTATAGAGATTAGCTGGTGAAAAGTATTTGCGAACCCGGAAGAGGAAACCTAATTTTTTAGCAGCCGCTTCTGCAATTGATGTGACATGTTGGTGCCAAGTTCGAGATTTCGATCCACAGAAATGCCAACAAGTGAAAGGGACTCATTACTTTGACTAACTTGGCTGTTCATTGTGATGGGTCTAGGGCTGGTGTATTTCTTATGAGAAAGAAAGCAAGACTGAGATTTGGTGGGGTTGAATTGTACAAGATTCCTACTTTCCTAGTCTAATATTTATGTATGATGGAGGATGGAGTATGCTATGGGTATGCTGCATAACAAAAGGATAGAAATCTGCACACCATGTTTTTGTACCCAACAACCAATGAAGAACTGACCAACATTGTGAAAAATTTTAAAAATAAGCCCTCATATGATATATATGGAATGACAGTTCCATTGTTAAAGGAAGTATTACCTATCATAGTTAGCTGTTTGTGTGAGGTGCCTAACTAGTGTATGATCCAAGGCAACTTTCCTAAAAAGTTAAAGCTGGGAAAAGTGATTGCAATATATAAAGGTGGCAATTTGGATGATTGTGACAACTACCGGCCTATCTTGTTACTTCCGATTCTATCAAAGATATTTGAAGAGCTCCTTAAGAGGATGTTGCTGGCATTCATTGAAAGATACAAGATATTAGATCTGCGCCAGCATGTCTTTAGACCCAAAAGTTCAACAGACACAGCCTTGACCGAAATTGTTATGAGTATTGCCGAAGGACTCGATGAAAAAAATCATGTTGAAGTCGTAGCTTGTGATCTGAGTAAGGCTTTTGATACAGTTTCAAAGTGTATTTTGTTGGGTAGCTGGAACATTATGGTGTCAGAGGTACAGCCCTCTCTCTCTTTGGGTCTTACCTGGGGGATAGGAGGCAGGTTCTGTATTAATGACACTAGATTGTGGTGTTCCGCAGGGTTCCATTTTGGGCCCTCTACTCTTTATCATCTATATGAATGATCTGCCGGCCAACATTGCATCGGATGCGATCGGTCTTTATGCCGATGATACCAGCTTTGTTAACAGAGCAACAGCAATGATTGATTTTGTTCTCCTACTTGGATTTGCCTTGACCAAGCAGATGAGTGGTTTAGAATAAACTCTCTATATCTGAACTTAAATAAGACACAACGACTGGTGCTGGGTGCGGGACACAGCGGCGGAGCGAGGCTAAAGCTTCTTGGTGTAATTCTAGAGGATAGCCTTGCCTGATCTGCTCATGTCTCGTCCCTGCTTGGAAGGTTGTCTACGGCTATTTTTACAATGCGGCGAATGAGAGCTGTGGTGGGCCGGGGCCTGCAAGATGGCATATTTTTCCAACTTTCACTCTGTCGCTGGTTATGGTGTGCTTTTGTGGGGGTGCAATCCAGGCTTGCAGCAAGTGCTCCTGAAGCAGAAAGAAGCCCTGCGTGTCTGGTGCGACGTGTCTTGAAAGACTAGCTGCCGTGGGTTGTTCGAGCAGGAGCGTATACTTACCGTAGTATCGGTATTCATTTTTGCCTGCTTAAAATATGTGCATCAAAACAAAGACTTATTTCTGGCCAATGAACAATTACATACCTATGATACCAGAAAGAAAGCTAACTTTAGCATACCATATCACAGACTGGCTAGAACGCAATTGGGTGCAAATTATTTGGGTTTAAAGCTGTATAACAGACTGCCAAGTGATTTGAGGGAAATGCCTGAATCACGATTTGCCAGAGAGGTTAAGAGACTTCTGCTGCGGACGACACTGTATTCAGTGGATGAGTATTTTGAGACTGGTTGGTGAGAGGTATAAAAACAGCTTCTTAGGGACTTTAAGTGTATTTTGTGTTGTTTAGTTCTTTATATATTTGGTACATAGATTGATTTGTTTGTTGTTTCTTCCTATTGTTTCTGTGGTGTTCTTTACATATATTGTATTTTATCTATTTGACCATCGGTGTTTATGTGTATACATATTATTTACCTGACACGCCATGTAATCTCTTGATGGCAAATAATTATTATTATTATTATTATTATTATTATTATTATTTGCGATAAGAAATAATTATTAGTCAGTTTATCAGGTTGCATATGAGATAAAAAATTTTAACGTCATCTTCCGACATAAGTAAACTATGCAACAACTTTCGAATATAACTTTTATTTACGAGGCGTATAATCGAATTATTAACAGAAGATGTCGTGTGGGTGCAAAGAGATTTCCCCATAAACAGAGATCAACCCGTTACATGATCCGAATACTACTAAAAAATTCCTAGAATGGAGTTTTTCAAAATTTCATAAGAGTAAAGCAGTATTAGAAAACAAGGAGATTTGTGTGTTATCACTTCACAATAAATGTTCGAAATTTGCAGCGTTCATTTCGAGGCATTTGATGGCTGTTTTAATGATGGTACCCGTGGCTCGAGAAAGGTAATCTTGCTCCATTGCGTTGAAGGCCTCTAACACTCTAGCTCTCATATCTTGTTTTGTAGTAGGTGGCTCCTGGTAAATTTTGTTCTTAATGCACGCCCAGATAATAACATCTAGTGGTGTCAAATATCTCGAAAATGGTTGAGAAAAATGACATAACATGTTAGCAAAACCTATTATAAATTGACAAGTAATCTAGATCCGGAATAAAAAACACCATCTTCCATTTGAAATAAGAAAGTTGGCGTCTACTTCCGGTATAACAGGAAGTCCCATACTAACGTCAATATTTTCAGTGAACTGGAAATTTTGAGAAACCCACGTGCGTGAATTTTTTAGAATTCAATTGTGAACCGTACTTCAGAAACGGCTAATGGAAGGTCTATGCGGGACATCTTGTCTACTAGAGTAATGGCAGGTGCTAACCTTTTTTTTTGGAATGGCTTATATAAAACTGGAATCACGGTGAATAAACACATTGACGAAGCAAGAAAATAAGTGAGAATCCAAATTAAGGTAGATACTGTTAAGGCCTGAAAAATGGGAACTGAAGGCCTGTTTATTAGAAAAAAATGAGCAAATTGCACGTATTATGGAACTAAAACATCAAGGCTGCAATATAAAAAATTCACGACGACTCTGACAGACTCATAATTGAATGTGCAAAAGAAGCATGCGATGAAGTAAAAATTGGATATTTTTAGAGGGATTCGTAGTGAAATGTAAAAGTACAAACCTTTACGGTTAACAAAAGAAAGCATACGAAAGAATGCTGAATTCAAAAGCTATGTGACAGAAATAGCAGCGCCTGGTTGATCATACAAAATTCAGTAGTGGGTCCAGAGGAATATCTAGTGATAGTAAGCGAGAACTGAAAGTGAAAGAGGTTTAAAAAATGTAGAATTCAATTTTCTCCTGTCTGGTGATGCTGCCAAATAGCGAAAATGGTTATAGAGAAGAAACCAAACATCTGTGAAACTAGGGATATAGTCTCTACATGTGTGTCTAGAATGGAACGCTTTCACCAAGTAAGGGCCAACAACAATTATTAATAAAATATCTAAGAGCCACATAGTTTGTGTTCCTTATAAACTCTTTTTAATCTTAATTTTTTTTAACGATATGTTGCAGATTTCAGAAACAGCTGTTGACTTTCTTGGATTAGAAAACACATTCTATCATCATCTGATATTTCATTTTATACTTCAACTAAATGAGTTAACAACGCTGTAGCTGTTTGTTCGACGTGTAGCATTGTACACAGCATTAACTGAAAAGCATAAACGCAAGAAGTTTTAATGAAATCGAGTGCAAGTAACGAACGATTTGCGGCCATCAATCATTTTAACGGATATCAGTTCCCCTGATTGGTACCGTTTGACAGGGCATTCATTCTGCCCATTCATTCTCCATCGAGATGGCCTAAACATAATTAGGGATCAGTCTAATTAATCACGCACCGTATAAAATGATGCAGCCTGTGACATCCTCCCAAATTCTTTATCCGATTTTTTATGGTATCGTTCGAAAAAATGTTTGGTACTTATTGTAGTAGCAACTGTGGCTGTTTTACATGTCCCATAGATCTTGTAATATTTTGAGAATTAATATGATTAAATAAATTGAATCGCTAAAATATACAGTGTGTCCCAAACTGGATGGGAATATATTGCTCTCTTCGTTATTATTAGAGATAGGGAATGTTTTGTAGAATTTCATGCTCGTTCCTAATACGCCTTGTATTTTTTCCTGCCTCTTTCCGTTTTCGAGTTATTTTGAAAAAAAATAAAAATGGTCGATTTCTTTTTTTTCAATATCTAAGTAGGCGTAGATCTGACATGTCTAAGATTTGCACATTATTAGGACACTTTTTACAGAGTTTTTTTTATGTCAACAACACACCACGAGGGCTTACAGCCTAAATACTATCGTACCGTGGATGTTGACAAGGAGGAAAGAGGCAGCTTGTTAATTCTGGACTTGAAGGTTCGGAGGAGAAGGAAAAACATGTGCCGGCAAGGAATTCCACAACTTGGAAGTCCTCGGGACAAAGAGCGGGCATAACAAGATGTTCTATGTCTGGTGACCTGGACATTAAAAGGGTGTATTCGCTCTGTTCCCCTGGTAGATCTGCTGGGGGCAGCAGGTGGGGGAATTATGGAGGAAAGCTCCTGAGCAGTGCCCATGCAGATATCTATAAAAGAGAGAGAGGTCACCAACGGCACGTCGGTGGGCAAGGGATGGAAGCCTTTGGGTGAGGGTAGGGTCACCGATGAGACGTATAGCTCTCTTTTGAATGGAGTCCAGGATAGCGAGTGTAGAAGTGGCAGCTGCACCCCAGATGTGGGAGCAGTATTCGAGGTTTGGCCTTATTTGTGAAGTGTATAAGGTATAGAGATTAGTTGGTGAAAAGTATTTGCGAGCCCGGAAGAGGAAACCCAATTTCTTAGCAGCCGCTTCTGCAATTGATGTAACATGTTGGTGCCAATTAAGATTTCGATCCACAGAAATGCCAACAAGAGAAAAGGACTCATTACTTTGAATAACTTGGTTGTTCATTGTGATGGGTCTAGGGCTGCTGTATCTCTTGTGAGAAAGAAAGCAAGACTTAGTTTTGGTGGGGTTGAATTGTACAAGATTTCTACTTCCCCAGTCTAATATTTTTTGGACGTCTACGGAGACAGAACCCTCCATGAGTCTGCGATCCTCATCTAATTGGGCTAAAGAGACAGGCTTAGAATATTGTATGTTTGAGTGGAGGGTGCTGTCGTCCGCGTAACTCTGAACTGGGTTGGATATGCTAGAGAGGAGGTCATTGATGTGGAGAAGAAACAAAGTAGGGGCTAAAGCTGAACCTTGAGGAACTCCTGCATTAATTGGATACAGTTTAGAGGAATGGCCATCCACAACAACAGATATGCTCCTGTTGGACAGGAAATTTGCTGTCCAGGTACAAAGTTTTGGTGGTAGGCCATAGGCCGGAAGTTTATTAAGCAGCGCTGCGTGCCAGACCTGGTCGAATGCTTTGGATATGTCTAGAGCAACAATCTGGGATTCACCGTGTTGTTCCATAGACTTGTTCCAAGAATGGCTGACAAAGGAAAGGAGGTCGGCAGTCGATCTGCGCTGACGGAATCCATACTGCCTGTCGTGGATTAGACTGTGTTTTTCAAGGAATTTTAGTAGTTCGGTGTTTATATACTTTTCCATCACTTTAGAGATGACTGAAAGGAGAGAAATTGGCCTGTAGTTGCTAGGAAGCGCTTTGGATCCTTTCTTGGGGATGGGTTGTACTCGAGCAGTTTTCCAGTTACTAGGGAATATGCCTTTATTGTAAGATATTTGAAACAGACGAGTCAGGTCAGGAGCAAGTTCTGGTGCGCATTTTTTGAGAACAATTGCTGGGATCTCGTCAAGGCCAGAGATTCTCCTGGTATTAAGAGAAGAGAGCATCTTTCGTACCTTTTTAGTTTTGAAAATGATATCAGTCATTTTATGCGCGACATTGGGGACTGTTGGTGGTTAAGCATTTGGAGGTGGGTTGAGAGTAGAATTTCCGGCGAACAACGAAGCAAAAAGTTCAGCCTTGCCCAGGGCGGTAGAAACAATTTCATCACCTGAGACAAGAGGTCGGAACGTGCTCTTGCAGAAATTATTCCCAATAGACTTAGCAAGAGTCCAGAAGTGTTTGCCGCCGTTGGAGCTTGAGATGACTTTGTTTTTGATGTGGTTATTAAACGAGTTTTTTGCCTCAGAAAGAATGCGGACATAGCGGTTTCTTGCGTCGTTGAATGCTTGACGATTTTCTTGACTGGGATTGTGTAGAAGCGTTTTGTGAGCTTTGACCTTTTCAAGTCTGGCTTTGTCACAGTATTTAGAGAATCAGGGCTTTTGAGTGGCTGAAGAGGTTTTCTGTGTACGTGGAATAAATAATTCCATGCCAGCTTGGATAATTTCGGTAACGTTTTGTGAGATATCAGAGTGGTCAGGATGAGAGAAGCAGACAGACGCCCATGGAAATGAGGAAAAGTAATTCCGCATTTCGTCCCAGTTCGCGGAGCTGTAGTGCCAAACGATACGTGGGTGTGATGACTGTGTGACCTCTGGTTGAATTGCACAGGAAGCAGTGACCATGCCGTGGTCTGAGCGACCAAGGGGGGCGGTGACTGATATCTTATAGCATTCAGGATTTGTAGTAAGAAGGAGATCCAAGGGATTTGAGCTGTGTGTTGGGATACGAGGAAAGTAAGTAGGTTGCTGAACCATATTGGCCAAAGAATTGCTGACTGCAAAGGCCTCCGCTGCTCTCCCTTGTGGATCGGTTTTTGAAGATCCTAGCCATTCCTTATTATGGACATTGAAGTCGCCAAGAATAGTGACCTCGGAGGAAGGATATTCAGAAATCAGATAGTCGGTTTTTTCAGAAAGGTAGTCAAAGAGCTGGACAAAGTTGTTGTCAGAAGGTGACCGGTAAATGCAACAGATGAATTTAGTTGCAGCCCTGAGAGAGAGTTTTATCCATAGTATGTATTTTCTTCCAGCTTCTAAATTGGGAAGTCTGGTGCAGGGTAGATTGCTACGGACGTATGCGCACACGCCTCCATGCAATCTAAAGGCAGTAAGGAGCTCATACCCCGGGAAATTAAGGTGATTAGTGGCTGTTTTGGCACTGATTTGGGTTTCGGTGAGGAAGAGGAGTTGGGGCCTGTTAGCCTGGAGGAAATGGTGGACGGAGTTCAGGTTAGAATTTAGGCCGCATATATTCGAAAAGGATATGTTAAATCTTGATGTTGGCGCCCCCTGTACACCCCTCTCCCGGAGATCCGAATGGAGGGGTATTTTGCCTCCGGAATATTTTATACAAGGAGGAGCCATCATCATTTTTGCTTATAAGGGAAACCGACTCATACACCAGAACCGGAAACGTCCGTTGGGACTTCACCGGCCCTTTGGTGTATGGGGTGGTACCTCCTCGGGCGTGAAAAAATCCTTTACTATTACATAAAGAAAAATTCCACTACCACCTGCTAATCTTTCTGTGCTATTCTCAACTTTGGATTGAAAAAAAAATAAAAATTGTCGATTTCTTTTTTTTTTCAATATCTAAGTAGGCGTAGATCTGACATGTCTAAGATTTGCACATTATTAGGACACTTTTTACAGAGTAATCTTTCTGTGCTATTCTCAACTTTGGATTGTCACTTGTTTTTGAGCTACAGGTATCAACGTTTGTTGTTATTATGGCAGCCATATTGGATTTTTTGCTCATGTGAAAAGAGCTTTCCAATGATCTACAACATGTTTGAGAAATCTTGTAATTGCACTGACAATTTTGAGAAAACACGTTTTGAGGATAGTAGGCTATGAAATCCAATACCAGAAAACAAATGACAAAAAAAGTTTTTAAAAAGCAGTAGGCCATGGAGTCTAACAATAGACTTCTACTTTTAACATAATTTTCCGTAATGATCCACAATAAATCCCTAGCTGTCCTAGGTGACAAACCTTAGGTTAATAGCAAATTGCGTTACTGAATTTTGAAGCGTTTAATCAAAATTCGTTACCAAAACGCACTTACTGTGTTTCGAT
Source organism: Tillus elongatus (assembly GCA_964006375.1). NCBI lineage: Eukaryota > Metazoa > Arthropoda > Insecta > Coleoptera > Cleridae > Tillus > Tillus elongatus. Next base: position 301,802,377 of record OZ023262.1, read on the forward strand.
TTTTTTTTAAAAACATGTTTCATATTTCGATGAAAAATGCAAAAATCCAATAAGAAATGTAAAAAAAATATTGTAGGTATCACCACTGTAATTGTCGAAACAGTTTTATAAGAAGCAGCTCAAGACACCCTATAGGTAATGTATACCATTTTTTCTCGTATCTTGCATAATAACAATTATATTGAGCTTTACCGTAGAAATGCGTCACCTTGTATATATGTAGACAGAAAGTAAAGCCGGACATGGAATCTAGGTTGCCTTGTTTGCCCTCATTTGAAGCAGTCTTTTTAGAAGGCAATAGCCGCGGTCTCCTCATTAACGAATTTTTTCTACGAAAATTGGCTAAAAATTATAGACCGTTAAACCATAAACTTAACTAAAACTACTCCCAAAGCATCAGAGAAAGTGTCTATTTGAAATGAATTTTCTGGAAATATTTTATTAAAATGAACGGCAATGATGGTTGAAGCTGCAACGTAAGGGTTTGCAGAACACTCTTTACGGAGTCCGTATTTATTTCAGGTTCTTTGCCTAAATGTTGCCAATTTAGACGTTTCAAATCGCGACTTTTTACGTTTTGAGGAGAACCCCAAATTTTTGTTTGTTTAAATGCCTCTAACTTTTTGTCTCACAGACCTAAATTTTGGTAAATTGTTCATCCTTTATATATATATATATATATATATATATATATATATATATATATATATATATATATATATATATATATATATATATATAATAACTCTGGATATGGATTCTAGGAGGCCTTGTTCTAGCTCATTAGAAGACATTTTTTCTAAATTCAAAAGTCGGGATATCCTCGTTGGTGATTTTTGTTTAAGAAAATTTACTAAAACAAGCACCTGTAAAGTCGCGGGAAAAGTCTACGACTTTATTATATGGAACGGTTTCACTAAGTTAGGGCAAGGACAACCATATATGCTATTCAAATTGAATTAAGTCTTAAAACTTTCATCTCCGCTTTATCAAATTATTTTTTATACAAAAACTCGACAAAAAATCATCGGAATAACAACAATCTGATTAGATAACGGTAAAGTGAAATGAGACTACAAAAAATTGAAGAAAGTAAAGCCACTAACTAGGATTAGACCTTGTCATGTAGGATTTGATTATACGAAGTACGGGAACTTCAACGTTTTACAATTTACACAAAACCATTTTGATTTCAATGGATTTTTGCTTATATTTTAACAAAATCAAGGAGAATAATGACTTAGACACATATCTAGAAGCTTGTTAGTCATTTCTTGCAGTATTTTTTAGTCACATTTGTTCTCAATCAATTTTGACGTTTGACTTTGTTGATTAAGATTTAATTAACTAAAAATTAATTTACCTCTCACGTTTTTGTCTTTTAAGATAGAGATCTGAATTTCGGCACGTAGGATACCCTTTATGACAAAAACCGTCCCAAATTTAGTTGCCCTTACTTTGTTATTTCCGGAGATATAATTTTTTTTCGAGAGAAAATACAACATTTTTCGGGAAAACCTGGGCCGATTTTCCTGATTAACGACCTATCCAAGTAACTTGCAAAAGGAAGGTATGTGCCAAATTTTATCAAAATCGAACCTTTATTTTTTGAGTTATCGTGGTGACACACACATACACACTCACTCACTCACACACACACACACACACACACACACACCCATAATGATATATATATATATATATATATATATATATATATATATATATATATATATATATATATATATATATATATATATATATATATATATATATATATATATATATATATATATATATATATACTGTTCCTAAACGTCAAAATGTTTGGGGTTGACATCTTTGGGTGATGAAAAAAAGGCTTTTTCTTTCCAAACAAATACTTTATTCCTTGTCCCGACGCGTTTCGACCTTACCTAACAGGTCATCCTCAGGGGAATCTATAATTTATAAAAGGCTTGTCAGAAAAACTGAGTTTTCCGGTAGGCTACTTCTGCGAGGGTACAACGCAGGAATATATAAGATAATCAGCAGGAATAATAAGATTTTATCTTATATATTCCTGCGTTGTACCCTCGCAGAAGTAGCCTACCGGAAAACTCCGTTTTTCTGACAAGCCTTTTATAAATTATAGATTCCCCTGAGGATGACCTGTTAGGTAAGATCGGGACACGTCGGGACAAGGAATAAAGTATTTGTTTGGAAAGAAAAAGTCTTTTATTCATCACCCAAAGATATATATATATATATATATATATATATATATATATATATATATATATATATATATATATATATATATATATATATATATATATATATATATATATATATATATATATAAATTGAAACTGACCCTGAATATGGGTTCTAGGGGGCCTATTTCGCGGTCATTTGAAGAAATTTTTTCAAAATACGAAAGTCGAAATCTTTTCATTAGTGAATTTTATGAAGAAAATTCACTAATGCAGTTTAAATCGTTAACCGCTTAGAGTATTCATTCCCAACTGTACTGTGGTTGGGTTTTTAAAAGTATACTTGTCAGTGCTCACTGCAGGTTCCAATCTTCACAAGGGTAAAGTTAGGTGTTGAAATGAAATATGATCCATAAATAAATAGGTACGTTATTTAAACATATATTTAAATCGAACATTGTCAGAACGCAACCTTTTTTTATTATATATTAGGGAGCCCTGCAGATATTTTTATGGTCATAATTTTCAGCCGGAAAAAGCGTGGGACATTCGGATGTCTAGGTAGGCGTTTCAGCGAAAATCACAATGAACGGTAAAATCGCTTTCGCTAATCTTATAGAGGAAGGAATTGATTGATAATCCGTCAGGTTGGCCCCAGCTTGCGACAGGCTGATGATATGGCCTTTATTTTAAGCGCCCTCCTGTGCATTCGTGTGAGAATCTGAGCTTTAGATTATTATGCTCGCGAGAGGTGTCAAATCGTTGCTCGTTCATTTGAAAGGAAATAATATCTCTTCTAAAATGCCGATACCAATGTAGCTTTCAATTACGACTCTTTTTGATCTCTTATTCATAAGTAACTGTTGCGGATTATAGCTGATGCACTGGCTGTGAAACGAGTGTATGATATTTGTATATTTTGTCAAAACAGTCTAGACGCAGCAAGTGCGTTACGGTGGTAAATTTTCATAAAAATGTTTTTAATAACTGTTTATGGAAGCGGAGGGTGAATTATCAGAATAAAAGATGTAGGAACGTAGCACATATGTTATGACATAGTATATTGATAACGATATTAAAGCACAAACTTAATAAACATAATAATATTAACAATATGATATATAAAAAATGGGATAATAGAATTTACTCAAGTATTATCATCTTTGACTATTAATTAATAACAGTGTTTATATAATTAAATAATCGCGGCGTTATATACCCGACTACATTTCAGCAGCTTATTTAAAATGAACGATATACATTTCCGCCTACATTCTAGAACGGAGTTTAATTACCTATATATTTACTACAATGAATCTGCTTTATATTTACCAACAATGACATATTTTAATTCTCAACCTTGATGAGTAAACATTCCTGCCTGTCTTACAATTCGTTTGTTATGGTTTATATGCTGAACGTGACAATTTCAACGTTGCTCCATATAATGTCGACCTCCAATTTATTGAATGTTTACATAACTGCATTACAGAATTAAACTGACCTACTGGTAATAATTATTTTGGTGTTTTTATTAATTACATTTTTAAGGCTATTAGGGCCGCTATAAAATATCATCTGTTCGCCTGAACAATAACTAATATGTCTTTTGTTAAAAGAAATCAGGCATGAAATTTGGTTACCAGTAAATAATAATTTTATTAATTTTTTATTAACGGTATGAGCCAATTTACAGATTAATTTACAACCAAAAATCAAATTAACTATAAACAAGCTAATAATATAAACCTAAAAAATATTTTCTAACACACTTTTAAATTCAGCAAGGCTTACAAAAAAAATATCAGTTTTTTCACAATATTTGTTAGCATTTCTACAGATTCTTGGAACTGCAGAATGAAAAGTATAATTAACACGATAGAAACTCTCATTAAATAGACCATGGTGTATTAAGGTTCTGGATAGAACACCAAGCTTAATCATAGCTAGTAAGTCAGGAGAATCTACAACACCATTCAGCAATTTATATAAAAAGCAAAGGTCAAAATTAACCCTTCGTTGTTCGAGAGTAATCAAATTTAATTGAGTATAAAGTTGTAAGTAGTCAATTTGGTCAGTTACGATACCCATCTTATATGCCACAAACCTAAGAAATCTTTTTTGGACTCTTTCAAGTAGATCTTTATGTATCTGATAGAATGGTGACCAAACAATGCTGCTGTATTCAAGCACAGATCTTACATATGCACAGTACACAGATTTTAAACAGTTTACATCGGAGAAGTCTGCCAATGTTCTTTTCAAAAATCCCAGAATTTTCAAGGATTTATTTGTAATTAATTCAATATCCTTACCAAATGTCAAATCACTACTAAAGTACACTCCCATATCTCTTATTTGATCAACCTTTTTTAAGACAGTATCTTCCATTTTATAATCAAAATTTGAAATATTTTTCGATCTAGAAAATTGTATACAGCAGCATTTACTCTTATTTAACAACATATTATTATTCCTACACCACTGGATCAAATTATCTATATCTGTCTGTAATTTCAAATTATCTTCAGGAGTTTTAATCTCAACAAACATCTTCAGATCGTCTGCATATAAAAGTGTATCTGCATATTCAAAGCAGCGAGTCACATCATCAACAAATATGTTAAAGAGCAATGGTGAGAGATGCCCGCCCTGTGGCACACCCGAAGTCACATCGATCTCTTTAGATAGATAATTTTTTATTTTAACTATTTGTTTTCTATTAGACAAGAAGTCCCCAAACCAAGCCAACAAATTTCCAAAAATTCCAAATTTTTGCAGCTTTATCAATAAGATTCGGTGATCTATCTTATCAAAAGCCTTTGAAAAATCGGTATATATCACATCGAGTTGACCTCTCTCCTCAAGGACCCGAGACAGGTAATGTTCATATATTAGGAAGTTTGTAACAGTGGATCTACCTTTAACGAAACCGTGTTGCTTTAAAGTTAACTGTCTTTCAACAAACGGTCTTAGTTTATTCATTACAATATTTTCAAATATCTTAGGAATTAAACTATTCTTTATTATTGATTTGTAGTTTTTTATATCAGATATGTCACCCTCTTTATGGAGTGGATCCAAGAACGATATCTTCCAAGCATTTGGGAAAACACCCAACTGTAGTGACAAATTAAAGATCTTAGCAAGAATATTCGATAAGATACATTTACATTGCTTTAAAAAGCTTACAGGAATCAAATCTGGACCAGCACCTAAGTTATTATCAAGCTGCGCAATGGCATCAAACACTTCCATTATTTCTATCCTCATTACACCCATGATCGCATTATGAGATAACTCTTCACTACAATCTACAGAAACACTGTTATAATTGTTATAAACTGACCCAAAAAAAATCTGAGAATGAGTCAACAATTTTATCTACATCATCTATCTGTGTGTCATTATATTTCATTACTTTAGGAATACCGAATTTGTTTTGCTTTGATCTAACATATCTCCAAAAACTCTTACTATCTACGTTTATGACTGTTTGAATATTATTTATATAGTCATTATAACAAATCTTAGAAACATTTTTACACTGTTCTCTTAATTTACTAAAAATACTATAATGATATTGAGAGTTGCTAATTTTATAATTTTTGTGTGCTATTTTTTTGTCAATAACAAGTTGTCTCAAGTCTGCGGAATACCAGTGTGGAAACTTTCTATTTCTAGTTCTACATTTGGGAACAAACAAATCAATGGCTACAAAGAGAACATCATAAAAACGATCCATCATTACATTGAGGTTTTCAGAATCTAACAAACTATCCCAATTAACATTAGATAAATAATAATTGATGCCAATGAAATCTGCCCTATCAAAATTATAATATAAATAGTCATAGTCTATCAAATCAAGATTTTTTCTACAGACATCTACGTTTATCTCTAGCGCAGGATGATACTTGTCCAATTTCAGAAATGGTTCAGCAACTGATACATTGAACCTCACCATATTAGAAAAAACTAAGTCCAAATAGTCTCCAAAAATATTACTAATAGAGTTAATCTGATACAGTCACCAGTAAGCAGCTACGTCCGATAGAATCTTACATTTCTGAGACACATGTCCAACTGCCATTGATCCATATTCATCGTTTAACCAATTTACTCCAGGAAGGTTGAAGTCTCCAGCCATTAAAACATAGTCATAATTAACTAAACTCAGAACATCTTCCACACTAGAGACATATTTTTCGTAAATTTCAACCGATGAATCAGGAGGAATATAAACAAGACTTATCAAAATCCTTAATGAATCCCATGAAATCAAAACCATTTTGTGTTCGATAGTTTCTTCATTAAGAGACAGTTCTACAGATGGAATTGATGATTTCACAGCTATTAAAACACCCCCTAGATATCTATGTACACTAGTATTTTTACTTCTATCACATCTATACACTAAAAAATCGTCTAATCCTAATACACTATCAAAAAAATTTTCATTAAGTCCAGACTCTGTAAAGATAATCAGATCATACTCCGATTTCTCCGTAGCCAGTAAAAGATCTCTTAGTTTCGTCCTCAGTCCACGTACATTTTGGTAATATAATTTTATCACTGATGAGGGATCATTTGAGTAAACTCTTGCCGGTTTTTTTCCATATCCACTCTTTGTGCTCTATTTTCCTCACCAACTTCCATCGGTCTACCTTCCCTGAACACTCTGACAGCAACACCTTCACACCATATGTCAGGATTCAGCAGCTTTTCAAGACAAGGCTTGGTAGTAGAAACTTTGAATGAACTATAGATTGTTGGATATCTCGAAGGAAGTTTCTCTATCTCAGTGGTCAGCTGAAAATTATTCTTTACGTAGTTACTCAACTCTTCTTCAGTTGACTCTGGATGGAGTCGAGTAACGTGTATTGCCACTTTTTGATTAGTTGGATTTCGTTTTGGTGCTGTTCTCAGAAATTGATCTTCTGATTGAGTATTTCCAGTACCGATAATAATCTTAGCAAAATTTCGTAAAACGTATATAGTAGAAACAATTTACCATATTTCATCAAAATGATTTTATTGTTTGAAAATATACAAATATTTTCCGAAAATAAACTTAAAATGTTCCCGAAAAAACTGATTCCTGGCCAACGAACGTTAGGTAAATAGCAAATTGATCTATGGAAATTTGAAACTTTAATGAACATTCGCTACCATATGGCATATATATGTATATATATATATATATATATATATATATATATATATATATATATATATATATATATATATATATATATATATATATATATATATATATATATAACATATAAAAATTGAAACGGACCCCGGACCTGTGTTCTAGGGGGCTTAATTAGCGCTCATTTGAAGAATTTATTTCAAAATTCAAAAGTCGGAATCTCCTCATTAGTGATTTTTTTTAAAGAAAATTCACTAAAAATGACACTCATTAATTGAAACACTAAGATAATAATGACAGGACAGTGACTACGTTTGACATTAGCTATTTTTGAAAAAGCATATTAACCTTGAGGAGAAAATAATAAAATTTATTTAAAAAATGACAATAACTCCAAAACGAATTCTGGTAGGCACGCATAATGTTAATAAAAGCTGCTCTTAAATTTAATTTCACATTGACTTCTGGCATCAAAAATGGTAGGTGTTATTTGAAAAAATGTTGTTTTTGACATTTTTTGACTGCAAACTTTGAAAAATCGCAGTAAGCGCATGAAACATAACAAAAGTATCGGTAATGATGCAAAATATTGGCCAAACGTTGTGAACCGAATAAACAAAAACCATCTATTTATTTTCAATAGTTCCGGAGTTAAGAATTTATATTTATTAATGGACCCTGCAACTTAAATTTTTTGCGAAAAATGTGACATATGTTAAAAACTATGACAGGTAAGTGTTGACAACTGGACGTTCTGAACTCAGAATTTAATGTAGAATCCAGGCATGGAACCAAAATAGACTATTGCTATTTAAAAAACAAAGATAGCGTCGATTTCCGGTATTTCCGGAAGTGCCGCCATTTTGTAAATATTTCATTTAGACTTGCAGCAGGCGATTCTGGCCGGCTGTCAAATTTCATAATAATACGATTTCGGAAAATCCAAAATTTTCTAACGAGTGGGCTAGGTGAATCAGCCTGTATGTATATATATATATATATATATATATATATATATATATATATATATATATATATATATATATATATATATATATATACACAGGGTCCGGCAAGTTTAGAGGATCACATAATTATCTTCACAACCGCTCTACCTATAAATGTCAAATTTGGTATCCATGGATATACCAGTATTTCGCATAACCGGAAAATAGTTTCATGTATACAGAGTGATCAGTTTCTTTCTTCTTTCTAAAGGTGAATTATAATTTGTACAGGCTTTTCATGAAAATCATAGACATTGCATTTTTTTTTTTGAAATTATTACATCGTTTTTAGATAATTGTATGGCGAAATTTATTTTAAACTATAAATTAGGTTTTGATTTGAGATTTGTTATTAAAACTGTTATTTTAATACATTCTTGATTCTTTCGTTTATGTATTAAATTAATGTAGTACTATTATTTTTATTTAATTTTTTGTTGTTTATAAATTAACAACAAAAAATTAAATAAAAATAATAGTACTACATTAATGCCCGAACACGTTTCCCCCTTGCTGAACGCAAAGTTCTAATCTTTCCATAATTTGTCTATCAGCATGGATCATCTCCCGATCAACATTTCGACATGCATCTAATATGCGTTGTTGTAGATTGTGAACGCTAACTACAGGATTTTTGCCAAAATCTGAATAGACTTGGTCCTTAATGTATCCCCAAAAAGAATAGTCCATGGGAGTCAAATCTGGAGACATTGCAGGTCATCGTATTTGGGCATTTGTACCTATATAATTAGGGTACCAGTAACTTGGTCCAAATAGTCCACAACTATCCTGCTGTTGTGAGCTGGACATCCATCGTGCTGAAAAATAATCCTAGGTTGGACATTCAGTTGAACATCATCCAACCAATCGTCCAGATGGGTGTTTAGGTGATTGAGGTAAGTCGTCCCGTCTAAATTTTTTTCAAAAAATAGAAGCCCCATCATTCTATTATCTAATAGCCCACACCATACGTTGGTTTTATATTCAGGTTGGTGATTCCTCAAAAAAACCCAGTGTAGATTTTCCGTTGCCCATCTTACACTGTTATGCTTATTCAACACACAATTATTTGTGAACTTTGACTCATCCGTCCAAAGGATATGGTTTAAAGTTTAATGATCTATATTTAAAGTTTCATACGAAAACTCTAAGCGGCTCACATAGTCGTCATCTCTGACGCCTTGGACAAAATGACACCGGCAAGGCTTAAAATTATACATTTTCATTATTCTGCGAACACTTTTATTTGAAATATCGGTTACTGAAGCTAGTTGTGTAGCCGATAAACCTGGGTTTTCTTGCAAATGAAGTAAAATATTTTACGAAATCTCTTCATTAGTAATTGGCTTTACGTGGGTTATTGGCTGATTTCCTATTACACTTCTGAATTGTGAAAATGTATGTAAATACGCAGAAATGATCAATAATCCTGGTGTCGTCGCTCTGGGTACCGATCCCTAAATAATTATTGTAGTAATTAGATGGAAACTCAGTGTAAATGAACAAAAAAAAATGTACTTGTATCTTCGCGATGCACGGGTCGCCACTTTTTGGCATTCAATATAAATCTCCAACATATCCTTTTTCTCCTGAACTGAATAATCCATACTGGATGCAGACATCGATTAATTACTGTATTGCCAAAAATAATCCAATATACGTAGTTACACTATTTTGTTGTTAAACTAGTGAAATAGCTTTATTATTTTTAATAAAAGTTCAGTAGTTTGTTGCTAGGCAACAACTTGAGCGTTTCAGTGATAATTATTTTAATCGGAATTATTCTGAGTATGTAAATCTATGCTGCTACCCTTAGCTAAATCATACGAAGATTAGACTTCTTATTAACTTATTATTTGCTAACTAGTTGATTATTTCAATTATTGAAATGAAATTATTGAAATGAAATTTTTCGATTATGTATAAAATTAATGTGGTACTATGTACCACATTAATTTCACCATACAATTATCTAAAAACGATGTAACAATTTACAAAAAAATTTGCCATGCCTAGGATTTTCATTAAAAGCCTGTACAAATTATAATTCACCTTGAGAAAGAAGAAAGCCCAGACGTTTACAAATGATCCATCAGTTTGTGTTCATCCAGTCACTTGAACCCCAGCAAATATGGTATTAGGAGATAGCTTACTAAACCCGCTATCTGATGCCGTAGTCATATATAGGATGTTCCATTTGAAATTTTCGAGAAAAATTGAGCTTTGTAAAAAGTAACACCCTGTATAAGTGGATATTTCCGAAAACTATATAACCATATTTTATTATGCTACATTCAGTCAAGAGTCATGGCAATATCAGATCTTGACAGGTTTTGCGACGACATGGCAGCACTGTCGTGTTGAATCGGAATAAAATTTCGGACAAACAATTGAATAACTTCTAAACCGTTAATCCCAAGCCCCTATTGTTGGGCATCATTTTACTCACCATGAAGTGCTTTACCAAAAAATAAAATAAAATATAGGATGTCCCATTAAAAAAAATAAAAGTTTGGTGTGGCACAGGGAAACTGATCACTCTGTTTACATGAAACTAATTTTCAGTTATGCAGAACACTGGTATATCCACGGATACCAAATTTGACATTTCTAGGTAGAGCGGTTGTGAAGATAATTATGTGATCCTCTCAACTTGCCGGACCCTGTATATATATATATATATATATATATATATATATATATATATATATATATATATATATATATATATATATATATATATATATCTGTGTATATATAAATTGAAACCGACCCCAAGTGCGGGATCTAGGGATAGTCCTGGTTCGAATTCATTTGAAGAAATGTTTTCAAAATGCGAAAGTCGGGATCTTCCCAATAGTAAATTTTTTTCTACGAATAATGACTAACAATGTAAAAAAAAATACTTTCTTACTTTTAGTGAATTTTTATTTGAAAAAATTCACTAATAGAGAGGTATCGATGGTAAGACTTTGCAAAATTTTTTCAAATGAGCGCGAACTAGGACCCCTAGAATCCATATCCGGGGTCAGTTTCAATTTTAAATGTTATATATATATATATATATATATATATATATATATATATATATATATATATATATATATATATATATATATATATATATATATATATATATATATATATATAGGAGTTCGTTAACCAGGGAAATCCAACAAGGTTTTCCCGAAAAATTTTGAGTTTTATTTCTAAAAAAATTTGTTCTCCGAAAATTACAAAGTTATTTTAATGAAATTTGACGGATATGTTGCCCTGAAAAACGCCTGACTACGCACCAAAATTCAACTTTCTAAGTTTATGAAAAACTGAGTTATTCAAATTGTGAGTTTTCTTTAGGATTTTTTTTGCACGAAAGTTACAAAGCTATTTTAATGAAAGTTGGTGGATACGTTGCTTTAGGAAAGATCTAACCACGTACCACAATTCAACTATCTAAGTTTATAGAAACTTAAGTGATTCAAATTTGAAGCATTTAATAAAAATTCACTACCATAACGCACTTGCTGCGTCCCGAACTTTTTTCTTTTTGTTTTATATTTTAAATACAGGTTAGGTATATCATTTAAATGTTTTGTATTTCTTCCACAAAAGTTTCGCATAGAAATGTTTCCCCCAATTTTTTTAGTATTTTCGCAATTTTTTGTAAAATTTTTGTGAAATGGGATTAATTAATAATATAATATTTTATTGTAAAACGAAATATTTTTGAATTCATTTGCTTCGAGTTTATCTGAAAAAAGATTGTTAGCAAATTGTCAAGTAAAAATTTTTAAAATTTGCGTAAAAAGGACTTTTTAAAAGAAACTGAATACTCATATCTTAACAGGTGCAGTTTATGTGTAAATTGTTTGGATAGGAAAGTCCTAACAGTTTTTTCGTGAAAATTTCAAGTTAATTTGGGAAATTTTTGTGCTTTCTGAAATACTAAAGTTAGTTTGATGAAATATGGTGCATGGTTTCTACTATAAAAGTTATACTTTCTACAAAATGTCATGTCTTTCATTAAACAAAAAAAACATATTTAACATTAAAAACATTTCTATGACAATTCCTACCACAACGCACTTGCTGCAATCAGAGTTTTTTGAATATGTATTCGGTAAAAAGAACATAATTTATTAGCAGACATAGCGACAACTCTATCAAATATTGTCGAGCTAAAAATCATCCAGCCGCTTTGTACGCTTTATATCTCAAAGCTATTATTATCCTTTTTAGACCGTAGAAAAAAACTGTGTCACTTCATACAATTTTTGTTTACACTGTTTTGTTTTGCTGCTTCGGGCCTTATAAGTATTATATTTTTTATAGTTTCAGATTTTCATTGTGGGTAGTATAAATTAAGCCCCTCCGGTAAAACCTTAATTTTTAAAATGCAAAAGCACGCGTTTGATAGTGTTTTACTTGGGGATGGAGCACTGAAGGTGTAGTGAATAATTTATGAATATTCTGTCTGGAGCCTGTACCTTCCCTATTCGTGTGTGCCTCCTTTCGGTAAGTAAACAACATTCTGTTTACATTCTCTAATAGTTCCGATGTACGTTTTTGTATGCAATGTATACATTTATGTAAACGTGCCAAAGTAAGACAGAAAAGCAATCCCATATATAACCTAAAAATATCCATATCCGTGTAGATATTAGTGAATTTTCGTAAAAAAAATTGACTAATCGGGACTTTTGAATTTTGAACATTTTTTGCAAATAAGCGCGAACCTGGACCTCTAGAACCCATATTCGGGGTCAGTTTCAATTTTTATATGTATATATATATATATATATATATATATATATATATATATATATATATATATATATATATATATATATATATATATATATATATATATATATATATATATATATATATATATATATATATATATATATATATATATATAGGGTGGCGCATTGAAAATGAAACAGACTGATTTGCGTCCAGAGAATTTTTTTTAGGAAACGCTGAAACACGTCGATTTTCATATTGAGGGGGACATGTTTTGACATAAAACTCAACTTCGCCACATCAACCCCTTAAGGGAGGTGATAACAACACTTATATTTTAAATAGGGAGCATGAGTCGAGTGTTACATTATTTGAAAGCTCTTTCTTTTCTGAATTCAGCACACAAATTTCTTTTAAAGCTTTATTAACTCGTTAAAAAATTATTCACAGATGAAGATGCAAAGACGCATTTCACTCATTCCGATAAGAAATATGCTGATAGTCAATGTTTTGTTGGTTTGTAAACAAAAAATTAACTATCTGAACATTTCTTATCGGAGTGAGAGAGATGCGGTGTATTATTTCAGCTTATCGGTCGGTTTGATACTTGATAGTATTACCGAAAATTAATTTCACAATGGTGTATTCTGTAGAAGAAAGAGTTGAAATAACGACTCTTTTTTTTTTCAAAAACGATGACTGTGCCAACCGTACCGCAAATTTGTTTAATGAGCGACATCCGAACAGACATGTTAACAGAAAATACATTTTGGAGTTAGTTGCAAAGTTTCGACAAAGTGGTTCAGTAGCCAACAAAAAACCGGATCCTGAACGTGAATTTCCGGTTAGAAATGACACTACTGAAATTTATTTTTTAGGAGAAATTGCTGCAGACCCAACTTTGGGCACGAGAAAATTGGCCACTGTTTTAAACATCAAGAGAGGAACTATTCAGCGAATATTGAAGCATCATAAATTTCACACGCATAAAATTTATCTTGTACAACAACTGAATGAAGATGATTTTGATCGGCGGCTGAAGTTTTGTGAAGTTATGACTGCACGAATAGCTGATCACGGAAACTTTCTGTTAAATATCTGTTTTTCAGACGAGTGTACGTTTTTATTTAACTCTACAGTCAATCGTCATAATTGTCGTTATTGGGCAGATAATAATCCAAGAAATTTACACGAAGTCCACGCTCAAACTCCACAGAAATTGAATGTCTGGACTGGCATTTTTAGAGATAATCAGACCAATTTTTCTTGATGGCAATTTGAGTGGCGAAACGTATTTGGAGTTACTAGAAGATATCGTTTACCCTCTACTAATTGACATTGTTGAAAATAATGATCGCTATCAAGAAAATCAATTAGTGTTTCAACAAGATGGAGCTTCTCCGCATTTTTCACAACGTGTTAGGGAGTTTTTGAGGTGCTATTGAATGGCCTCCTAGATCACCGATTTTAACTCCTTTAGACTTCTTTCTATGGGGCCATTTAAAGAGTAGAATTTACGCAACAGAACCGGAGTCTCTGGAAGAATTACGACGACGCATTATTGAAGAATGCCGTCTAATAACTCCACAAATGCTCCAGAATGTCAGAGCTCGTTTTGAACAAAATTTGTACTTTTGTATGGAAGCTGGTGGTCAACAATTTGAACACTTACTTAACTGAATACACATTTTTGAACGTTTGGTTTTGTTTTTCTGTTTTTTTTAACGAAAAATTGACTAATCAGTGCATTTCTTATCACAATGAATGAAATACGTTCTTGCAACTCCAACTGTGAATTATTTTTAAACGAGTTAATAAAACTTCCAAAAAAAAAAGAAGTGTGCTGAATTCAGAAAAGAAAGAGTTTTAAAATGTTGTAAGAGTCGACCCATGTTCTCTATTTAAAATATAAGGGTTGTTATTACCACCCTTAAGGGGTTGATGTGACAAAGTTGAGTTTTATGTCAAAACATGTCGCCATTAATATTAAAATTGACGTGTTTCAGCGTTTCTAAAAAAAAATTTCTCTGGACGCAAATCGGTCTCTTTCTTTTTCAATGCGCCACCCTGTATTTTTATTATAAAGTGTACGTGGAAAATTTGATTTTGTATGTAAATGCTCTTTTTAAGTAACGTAGGTAGCTCTTTGTGCATCTCGTTTTATGTAATTATTACCATTTACACCCTGTTTCCATTAAATAGTAGTGCTGCAAATTGAATCACAACTTCCACATAGCTGTGGTAATCTACTCTCCTCGGAAAGACAGTTTCATGAAATAAATTTAGTGTCCATGATTAGAAAAGAAAATATTCGTAATCCTGTACCCACAAACTTCTAAAACGTTCTATTACTCGAACTATAATGAAAAAATGTCAATTTTCACCAAATCACCGCTCATTTATCCCCCACCCCCTGAAGCCATATTACCCAAAAAGAATTCGAAGCGTTCCTTTGTTGCGTGTTAACGGGATACCAAATTTAAAGATGATATCTCAATTCGTTCGAAAGTTATTGCTCCTACTAACAGTGAGGCGTACAGGCCGACAGACCGACCGACCGACAAACCGACAGACAAAAAAAATTCGTTCTCGAATCAAGTTTTTTATACGTGAGGGCAAAAATTATCAGTATCGTGAAAAAATTGAAAGCCAATTAACATTTCAAAGACGTTTATTTTGAAAATTTGATAACAAAAACTGTAAAAAACTTAACTCAACTAAAAAAGTCTCACAAACTATTCTCAAAATAGTTACCTCCATTTCTTATACATGTGCGAGTTTGTTGGCAAAATTCTGTTTTAGTAATCCTACTAGAAAAATTGCTTTTGATTTGTCCTGCTGCTTGTTGAATCCTGTAAATCAGTTGCTCTCGTGTGTAAATCTCCACTTCGTAAACCATTTGCTTCATATGAACCCATACATATAATTCTATTGGAGTTAAATCTAGACTGCTTGGCGGCCACGGTATTGGTCCTCCCCTTCCAATCCACTTGTTTGGAAACCAGCGATCTAATAGCGCCCTCACGTTGCGACAATAATGTGCCGGACACCCGTCTTGCTGGAAAATCATATCACATATATTTTATGCTAGTAGTCATCCAGTAACTCCATAAGCCCATGTGATAAGAAATTTTCATAATCTTCACCATTTAGGTTGTCGGGAAAGAAATGCGGACCTACCAGATTGTTACTAATCACATCAATCCAAACATTCACACTGAATCGTCTTTGATAACTTGTTACCTTAGTTAATCTGGGGTTCTCCGTAGACCAATAATGAGAATTATGACAATTGAATATTTCTTGTTTAGTGAATTTTGACTCGTCGGTCCACAGAATTCTGGACAGCATTTAACAGGAAATGGCAAAATTAGAGCTTTTTTGTTGCATCACCTAGCTGCAATCCTTGAACTGACGTGTAACGGTAAGGGTGCTGTCCTTCCCGATACAGAACTGACCATACTTTCCACAGCGAGACGCCCATGGAAGAGGAAACTTTCCTAGTGCTTGTCGTGGGATCTTCTTCGAAAGAATCCAAAATTTTCCCATCTACCCTAGAATTGAGCCTTGAGGTTAAAACTTCACGATGAATTTTATTAACGGAGCCAGTTTCACGAATCTCTTTGTATGTTCTTCCAAACACTGTAGAATGAGGTACGCGCCTATCTGAAAATCGCCGTACATACTCACGTTAAGCTTCAGCCGCATATCCATCACAGAAACCGTAAATAAATAAAATATCTGCATATTCAGCATTCGTAAATGTTGCCATCATCAAATCAAACAACTTTTTCACGTAAGCCACAACTTAAGTATCACACGCGTTAACCATCAAATATGACAAATGTCTCAG
This sequence comes from Tillus elongatus, assembly GCA_964006375.1. Taxonomy (NCBI): domain Eukaryota; kingdom Metazoa; phylum Arthropoda; class Insecta; order Coleoptera; family Cleridae; genus Tillus; species Tillus elongatus. Next base: position 301,819,336 of record OZ023262.1, read on the forward strand.
TAAATTATAATTGAGATTTTGATATTATTTCCATAGCATTCTTAAGTAACTTGCAAACTATATCCCTATTTAGAGCGCCTCCGTGGCCGTGCGGGAAAGTCGATTCAGACTTTCCAATAAGGACTCGGGGGTCGACGGTTCGATCCTCACCGGCAGCGGATGATTTTTCAAAATCACTGTCGTCGTTGAGATCGAGCTCAAGGTGGAGGGTCGGCAATGACCTAATTGCCAGTAAGCATCTTACCTTTACCTATATCCCTAACTTGCAAACTATATGGCGAATGAATAACATGTACCTATGTCGCATCATTAGTGATGTGCAAAACCGTTATTTTCTATTAACATTTGAAGCCGTTTACGTTATTTCATAATAACCGTTATAAATAACAGCTTCAGTTATTTAACTGTTATTTTGCACCTGGATAGTCGATCAATAGTATCCTACATTCCCAAAGCTGCTAGCGAGAGCGAGCACACTAGTATAAATAACGTGTTACCTATTAAGTAATATGTTATACAGGTAATGTCCGCTCTATACTGCATAGTATACCCATACATATTTATCATTCCCAGTCTCATGTCCATTCATCCCGTTAAATAGTTAAATTTAACAGTTGCCGATGAAAATCGATGTTTACTCATCGAACTTAGTTGCAGTGGAACTGAAACAGACACGACTCCGAATTCTAGTTTAGTGTAAAAAGCGTTATGTTGTACCTGTTATTTTAGTGAATTTTCTTAAAAAAAATTCACTAATGAGGAGATGCCGACTTTTTAATTTTGAAAAAATTTCTTCAAATGACCGCGAACTAGGCCCCCTAGAACACATATCCGGGGTCCGTTTCAATTTTTATATGTTTATATATATATATATATATATTTATATATATATATATATATATATATATATATATATATATATATATATATATATATATATATATATATATATATATATATATATATATATATATATATATATATATATATATATTTATATATTTATATATATATATATATATATATGTATCACACCGATAACTCAAAAAATAATAAGCCGATTTTGACTAAATTTGGTGGAAAAATTCCTTTTGCAAATGGCTTGGATAAGTTCGTTAGCCAGGAAAATCTGCCCAGGTTTTCCCGGAAAATTTTGTGTTTTCTTTCGAAAAAAATTTATATCTCCGGAATTAACAAAGTAAGGGCAACCAAATTTGGTACGATAGTTAATATCCTTATAGGTAAGCCACCTACCAAAATTTAGCTATGTAGGTCAAAAGACAAAAAAGTTACAGGCACTTAAAAAAAATAAATTTGGGTTTTCCTCAAAACGTCAAAGTCGCGATTTTAAACGTCAAAATTGTTCATATTTAGGCAATGAACCTGAAATTAATATGATCTATGGAAGAAAATTGTCACAAGAGTAATGTTTTACAAAGCCTGAACTCTTAGTTTCAATCGTCATTGTCCTTCATTTTACTAAAATATTCCCAGAAAATTCATTTCAAATAGACCCTTTCTCTGATACTTTAGCAGTAGTGTTGGCTATAGAGTTTATCGTTTAATGGTATATCAGTTTTGTCGAATTTTCGTAAAAAATCATTAAAGCGCAATATATCCGTTATTATGCAAGTTACAAAAAAAAGTTGTATACATTAATTGTAGGGTGTCTTAAGCTACATCTTAAAAAATATTTCCACAATTACAGGGTGGCCCATAAGTCGTTGGTGATTCAAATTTTCTTTTTTTTAGTGAATTTTTTTAATCGAACACGCCCTATGTTATTGCATTTTGTATTTTCCATCGAAATATAATACATCTTTGTAAGAAAAGAAATTCGGGACGCAGCAAGTGCGTTATGGTAGCGACTTTTCATTAAATGCTTCAAATTTTGAATCAATTTGCTATTAACCTATAAGGTTGACCAGAAAACCAGTTTTTTCGGGAACAATTTAAGTTTACTTTCGGAAATTTTTGTACATTTTCAAACAATAAAGTTATTTTGATGAAACATGGCACATTGTTTCTAATATATAGATTATACTGGTAACCAAATTTGGTGCTTGCTTTCTTAAAAAAACTTATTTGCTATTTAAAAAACATTTTTATGAAAATTCACTACCATAACGCACTTGCTGCGTCCAGAGTTTTTATAAATCCATAACTGGTGGTTACCGTAAGCGTTTAAAATTAACAGAAAATTAAATAACGACCCATCACTACGCATCATTGATGAGATATCTATGTAACTAGAAGACAATAATTAACAATACGTACATTATTAGAGAGCTAGAGTCTTTTACAGTATCTGTAGAATTTTTTAAATTAAATTTTCAAAATAAACGTCCTTGAAATGTTAAATTGATTTGAATCTTTTCACGATACTGATAATTTTTGCCCTAACATTTCTTAACTATTATCCTGGTAAACATAGTAATGATTGCACAGCGTTGATAAAATTTAGCATGTACCTGCCTTTTGTAAGTGACTTGGACAAGTTCGTTAGCCAGGAAAATCGAACCTGTTTTTCCGGGAAAATTTTGGGTTTGTTTCGAAAAATTTTTTTTTTCAGAAAATAAAAAAGCTGCGATAACCAAATTTGGTACGTAAGTTTACGATATTAAAAGGAAACTATATCTCAAAATTTATATTTATATCTTTAAATAAAAAAAGTTTAAAAAAATATTTGGTGCCTGATCATTTCTATGAAAATTTACTACCATAGCGGACTTGCTGCGTCCAGATTTTTTTAAATTCGTTACCACAACTACTTGCTGCATTAGTTGTTCGGTACACAGATATTTTAACCAAAATATACTACTTTCTTAACAAAGGCGTGTAAATTGTGTATGTAAGGGATTTAACATTTAACGGTAGAAATTACCGAGACAATTTATTACTCCATCGTTTCATAAAGTATACGCGCTTTGCATGATAATATAGCACCCAAATAGATATATACTGCTATTGTTTGCTAGGAGAATTGGCTTGCAACTCTTTAAGGCTTATGCTTCCTTACGCTTATTCTTACTGCTTTTCATTTTAAAGGTAAAGTATGGAAATGTTAATTTTCCTTTGCACAAAAACAAAAATATAAATTTTGTAGAAACATGTACTTGGGAACGCTGGTTCTAAATTATATAATTCCTCCACAAAGTTTCTAATTTACTTCAGATAGTTGATTTAATGTTACAGAATTATCGCTTGTTTACTTATCAAGGTCAATTTTAGGTCAACCACTTTTTTTTCATAATTTTAGTGAATGTTCTTAAAAAAATTCACTAATGAGGAGATCCCGACTTTTTAATTTTGAAAAAATTTCCTCAAATGAGCGCTAACTAGGCCCTTTAGAACACATATCCGGGGTCAGTTTCAATTTTTATATGTTTATATATATATATATATATATATATATATATATATATATATATATATATATATATATATATATATATATATATATATATATATATATCACACATAACTCAAAAAATAATGGGCTGATTTTAATTAAATCCTTTAAATAAATTCCTTTTGGAAATGGCTTAGATAAGTTCGTTAGCCAGGAAAATCTGCCCAGGTTTTCCTGGAAAATTTTGTGTTTTCTTTCGAAAAAAAAAATTATATGTCCAAAATTAACAAAGTAAGGGCACCTAAATTTGGTACGCGTATTTACATCCTTATAGGTAAGTTACCTACCAAAATTTAGCTATGTAGGTTAAAAGACAAAAAAGTTATAGTCATTTAAAAAAAAGGGGTTTTTCTCAAAACGTCAAAGTTGCGATTTAAAACGTCAAAATCGGCAACATTTAGGCAAATAACTTGAATATAATATGAGCTATGGAAAGAAAATGTCTCAAGAAGAATGTTTTACAAACCCTGAAGTCTTAATTTCAACCGTCATTGTCCTTCATTTTACTAAAATGTTTCCAGAAAATTCATTTCAAATAGACCCTTTCTCTGATGCTTGGCGGTAGCGTTAGCTATAGAGTTTATCGTTTAATGGTATATCACTTTTGTCGAATTTTCGTAAAAAATCAATAAAGCTCAATATATTAGTTATTTTACAAGATATGAAAAAAATTGTATAAATTAATTGTCTTGAGCTACATATTTAAAACATTTCTACAATTACCGGCTGGCCCATAAGTCGTTGGTGATACAAATTTTCTTTTTTTTTAATCAAACACGCCTTATGTTATTGCATTTTTGCATTTACCATCGAAATATAATGCATGTTTGTAAGAAAATAAATTCTGGATGCAGCAAGTGCGTTATGGTAGCGAATTTTGATCAAATGCTTCATATTTGAATAGCCCAATTTGTTATTAACCTATAAGGTTGACCAAGAAACGAGTTTTTCCGGGAACACTTTAAGCTTACTTTTGGAAATTTTTGTACATTTTCACACAATAAAGTTACTTTTATGAAACATGGCACATTATTTTTACTATATAGCTTATACTGGTAACCAAAATTGATAACTGCTTTCTTAAATAAAAAGAAAACACATATAATTGCAATAAAAACATTTTAATGAAAATTCACTACCATAACGCACTTGCTGCGTCCAGAGTTTTTTTAATATAAGTGATAGTTGTTATTTTAGTGAATCCCCACGAAATATAGAAGAAGAGACTATTTCCCTGGCTACACAAATGTTCGGTTTCTTCTCTATAACCGGTTTCGCTACTTAACACCATCATCAAATATTGATTTGCACGTATTCATGACAACTACAAATACAAATCCGTTGCCACGTTATGATTTTTTGATTAAAATTCTTTAAAAATAAAAACTCTAGACGCAGCAAGTGCGTTATGGAAGTAAATTTTCATAAAAATGTTTTTCATTTCAAATATATCCCTCTAATGCGAGCAGGCATCAATTTGGTTACCGGTATAACCTATATAGTAGGAACAATGTACCATATTTTATCAAAATAATTATTTGAAAATGTACAAAAAGGTTCCGAAAATAAACTTTAAATGTTTCTGAGAAAACTGGTCTCCTAGCCAATGAACCTTAGGTTAATAGCAAATTGAGTTATTGAAATTTGAAACATTTAATTAAAATTCGCTACCAAAACGCCCTTGCCGCGTTTATACAAAAATTTTCCGAAAATAAAGTTAAATGTTGGTTTCCTAAACAACAAAACTTACGTTAATAACAAATTGAGTTATTGAAATTTGAAGGATTTAATGAAAATTCGCTACCAAAACACACTTACTGCGTCCAGATTTATTTCTTACAAACAGGCATCACATTTCGAGAAAAAATGCTAAAATGCAATAACGAATTTGTTCTACGAAAATTAGCTAAAAATTATAGACCGTTAAACAATAAACTTCACTAAACCTACAAGCGAAAGCATCAACTTAACTAAACCGGCAGCCAAAGCATCAGAGAAAGGGTATATTTGAAAAGAATTTTCTGTAAACATTTTACTACAATGAAGGTCAATGACGGTTGAATCTGAAACTTGAAGGTTCGCAGAACACTCTTCTTGCAGATTTTTTTTTCACAATCGGTATTTGTTTCACGTTCTTTGCGTAAACATTGCCAATTTTGGCGTTTTAAATTGCGAGTTTGACGTTTTGAGGAAAACTCCAAAATTTGTTTCTTTAGCTGCACGTAACTTTTTGTTCTTAAGCTTAGAGACCTAAATTTGGGCACATGGTTTACTCTTTATAATACAAATACGCGTACCAAATTTGGTTGCCATCACTTTGTTATTTCCGGAGTTATAAATTTTTTTAGAAAGAAAACACAAAAATTTCGACGAAAACCTGGTCCGATTTTCCTGGCCAACGAACTTATCCAAGCCACTTGCAAAAGGAAGGTACTCACCGAATTTGATCAAGATCGGTCCATTATTTTTTGAGTTGTCGGTACGATATATATATATATATATATATATATATATATATATATATATATATATATATATATATATATATATATATATATATATATATATATATAAACACGGATCTTCCCATTAGTAATTGCAGAAATATTTTTTAAGATGTAGCTCAAGACATCCTATAATTAATGTATACATTTTTTTCGTATCGTGCATAATAACGGATATATTGAACTCTAAAAATTTTTTACGAAAATTCGACAAAAATGACATACCATCAACCGATAAACTCTATAGCCAACACTACTGCCAAATCATCAGAGAAAGGGTCTATTTGAAATGAATTTTCTGGGAATATTTTAGTAAAATGAAGGACAATGACGATTGAAACTAAGACTTCGGGCTTTGTAAAACATTCGTCTAGACACATTTTCCTTCCATAGCTCATATTAGTTTCAGGTTCATTGCCGAAATATTACCAATTTTGACGTTTAAAATCGCGACTTTGACCTTTTGAGGAAACCCCAAATGAATTTTTCAAATGCCTGTAACTTTTTTGTCCTTTAACTTACAGAGCTAAATTTTGGTAGGTAACTTACCTATAATGATGTAAACGCGCTAATGAAATTGCATTTACTTTGTTAATTCCAGAGATATAATTTGTTTTCGATTGTTTTTGAAAAAAAAACACAAAATTTTCCGGGAAAACCTCGGCGGATTTTCCTGGCTAACGAACTTATCTAAGCCACTTGCGAAAGGAAGGTACTCATCAAGTTTTATCAAAATCGGTCTATTATTTTTTTATAGGTGTGACACATAAATAAATAAATAAATAAATAAATAAATAAATAAATATATATATATATATATATATATATATATATATATATATATATATATATATATATATATATATATATATATATATATATATATATATATATATATATATATATATATATATATATATATGTAAACATATAAAGTCTGAAACCGACCTCGGATTTGGATTCCAGGGGTCCTAAATAGCGCTCATTGAAGAATTTTTTTTTAAATTCAAAAGTCGGGATCTCCTCATTAGTGAATTTTTTTAAAGAAAATTCACTAAAATATTAATTTTGTAGAAACATGTACTTGTGAACGCTGGTTCTAAATTATATAATTCCTTCACAAAGTTTTTAAATTACTTTAGGTAGTTGATTTAATGTTACAAAATTATCGCTTGTTTACTCGTCTAGGTAAATTTTAGGCCAACCACTTTTTTTTCACAATTTTTAATATAAGTGATAGTTGTTATTTTAGTGAATCCTCACGAAATATAGAAGAAGAGACTATTTCCCTGGCTACACAAATTCTTTAAAAATAAAAACTAAATAAAAACAGATGACATCTCCTAAGTGATGTGTCAATAGTTACCATGAAAATAAAATGTAACTTCAACAATAATAACTAAAATAACAAAGTCGGCACTTGAAATGTCAAAATTTGCAATTTTGAGAAAAAATCTCAAACAAATACGGGTCATGGAAGGTAAGGAGTGTATTTTTCGAAGGCTTAAGTTTCAGATTCGCCGTATTTAATGGAAAAAAAGTTCTGGACGCAGCAAGTGCGTTAAGGTACTGAATGTTCACTAAATCTTTCAAATTTGAGTAACTCAATGTGTCCAGACTAGGCTCCGGTCTATCTGGATACTTTTCGGAGAAAGCACGACATGTGCGGCAAATTATTCGATGACGTTCACCATAAATAATTAACAGTTCCATAAAATCATAGGTCGTATACCTTAAATTGGCCATTTTTATCACTACTAAGAGCCTATTTTCTAACTTCGAGAACATACCTCACCGCGTGCACTTCTAGCATGCAAACGTCACTTGGTTGAGATATTAAATTCCAAAGGCTACTATAGTTACAAGTTTTCAACCCTGATTCGAATAAATATGTACTTATCTCCAAAACGGTTAGATTTAGGTATAAGGAATGCTAACGTACATGGAAAGATATTCTAAATACCAAATAACTTAGATAATAAGATACAGCGTGTCCCATTTAAAATAACGCAAGTTTTGATCAGTTGAATTTTGTCAAGTTGCCAAGTCAATTTCCATCACCCTGTATGTTGCAACGCAAAACTGTAATACGTGTGGTGAAGGTACACATGCTGGTGTGTTGTGTGCAAAAGATTAATCTTGTAGCTTATTTTTCCTTTAAGTTATCAGGTATAAAGTGCAACTATGATCCTGCAGAAATTTTCGAAAAAAACGAAATATTTTGAAAATGGTTAATTTTAGGTACATAGTATGCTGGTGAAAGTCTACCTTAAATTACGAGTATAATTTAAAATTCTATTAAAAAGTGTCATACTCCATTTAAAATAACGAACTTGATGGACACATCAGGTAGAATCGGAAGGGTCCGTGATCAATAATATTTTAGTTTAATTTGGCTTGGCCGAAAACCTCGGAATCGAATTTTTTCGAATTAAAATCGGTTCGGTTATTGAGAAACTCCCAACAGAAACTCTTGGCGCCTCCCCCTGTATACAAGCTGATCCATTTCTACAGTAAATCTAAAATCGGGATGCCATATACAGGCCGCCCTTAAATACTGTCTGAATTTGAAAAAACTTAAACTGCTGTAACTTATTTTTCTCAAATGAAACAGCTTATATTTTACATTTCAGTAGCAAAGGACATGCCCACTGCTTCAACTTCTGTATAACACTTTATATATCTGAAGTCTCTAGTTTTGGAAATAGTAGCATTTGTAATTGCATACCACGATTCGTGTAGGGATCGGTTAAAAAATGAAGTTATTTATTCAATTCTAATAACCGATCAGATTTTGTGATTATGTAGCAAATTATAGAAGAAAATTATTAAAATATTCAAATTAACTTTGGTTTAAAAAAGATAAGAAATGGTTAATTTGATAGTGTTGTCTATGTTTGCGTTTTCATAATATATAAGTAGTTGATAAATTGTTTTTACAAATGTCAAATAAAACGTCAAAGTGACAGGCACAATAACGCGCTTATTACTGGCAGCTTGCGACATGCTTTCGTAGAATCATTTTTTGTAAAATTGTTGAAAAATATTGGTAATTATTATTCGGTGTTTAATAAGTTTTTGTACAAATAATGTATTACAATTTTCGTAAAAAAATGTTTAGATCATTTTGTTAAAAAATATAGTTTTCCTTTAAAATTACTTTAGTAAAAAAAAATGCAATTTTTTGTAAAAGAACTTGTTTGAAAAGTTTCATGTAAATATCGTTTTGGAGTTGGAGTTTTTGTCAAAATCCTTTTTGTAAATAATTATATCTTGACAGGTGTGTTAGTAGCTTCAAGAAGTTCGTTGGGCAGGAAAGTCGAACCAGCTTTTTCGGAAATATTTAAAGTATATTTTAGGACATTTTTTTGTACTTTTTCAAACAAAATAAGTTATTTTGGGGAAATATCTTTTTCTTCTTCAGCTTGAACTCATCCAGTGTCGGATATAGGCTTTTTCTCATTTATTCAATGCTTCTCTCTCCCTCGCTGTTTTCATCCATTATTTCCCAGCCACCCCCTTCACATCCATCTTTTTTGGGGTCTTCCCACACTTTTTTCTGTCTCTCTTGCTCTCCAATAGATCACCCTCTATGCTAATCTATCCGTGATAAGTCTAACTATGCAACCAACGCACCGCCATTTGAGATCGCCACCTTCTCCATTATTTTAGTTTTGAATTCATTGATTGTTGTTACCCTTACTTGGTGAAACTTGTCCATACTACATACAGACTTGGAGACTACTTCTCTGGCTTCACTGTTGGTTTTTATTGGCGAAAGACGTAGCCAGCGCGTAAGCTAACTGGAGCAAGTGGCCCTTACGAATTCTGGATGTTCTAGGATGTTCTTAAACGTTTCTGTGACTATAGTTTCGCTGCTTGACAGCATTCTCAGTCAGATTAAAATTGAATTAGTACGAAATCATGACAACTACAAATAAAGATCTGTTGCTATGTTATGATATGATGTTTTGATCAAAAAATTATCAAATTAAAAATAAAAATGAAACACAGATGACAGATGAGGCTTTCAAAATGTCTACGTGATGTATGTCAATATTTAACATAAAAATAGAGCTAGCCTATAATAACTATGATAACAGTTACAACAATAAAATAACTAAACAATAACAGTATAATATAGTAATGGGAAAAACGGTTATTTTCTGTTAACAGTTGAAGCCGTTAACGTTATTTAATAATAACCGTTGAAAATAACGGCTTCAGTTATTTATCTGTCATTTTAAACTGGATAGTCGATCGATAGTATCCTACATTCCCAAAGCTGTGAGCGAGAGCGAGCACACTAATATAAATGCATTGTATTTTTACCCCGTTATTTCACGTGGTGTATAAATCTCAAATTTTGTCGATATGAAAAGGAAACAAAGGGTTAAGAAATTATAATAGGCGTGTCGTAAATCTTTTGCCACTCTGAAGTGAAACTTTTAGAAATCAGAAACGAGTCTTATATTAGTATTTACTTAGATGTTTTAGGAATTATAAACTAGTCATTTCTAACAAATTTATTTTATGAGGGGTTTTTACGTAAATGTCAATGCCACAGCAAGAATCAATAAATATCATTATTTATCACGTCTTGGGACATTAGACGTTAGAACTTTTATTGCTACACAGGGAGTGATTCTAAGAACTCCATAACATAACGCAGCTTATAAAATTTCGGTAAAGAAATTTGCCTTTATTCTGTACATATGGTTTGTTATTACATTATGCTTTTATTCTTTCTTAGAAAGATCTCTATCTCTAGTTACATTTTCGGTTCACTGGTCATCTTTATCAGTTTACTTTTAAAAACTGTGCAAACAACAGCCAACAGTATAAAAAATTGAGTTTGAGTTTCAGTTTAAAAAAAAATTGGAAGATATATAGTATTAATTGTTTATTTACTTATTTTAATATTCGTTGTTTTAAAATTAGTTTCAAAAATTTCAAAGGGCTGTAACTTTGAGGAGAAGAGGTTTCAAGAAAAACTTAATAAAAAGACACCCCTTATTTTTCGCCAAAGAATCACCCTATATATATATATATATATATATATATATATATATATATATATATATATATATATATATATATATATTCATTCAATTTTTTATATTTAAATGTATATAGATATTAAAAAATGTTGTATCATTATATTTTTTTATCAATTTGATAACTATTATCAGACAAACGAAAATGACGTGTTAACTGTTTTGTTAGGTAATGTATATAAATTTAAGTAAATAAGTACTTTAATTTCACGTGAAATAACCCTACTTTGCGTTGTCTATAGTGAAAGTAATAACACGTTTTTTCAGAAATTCATCTTTTCACCCAACATTTTTTATTATTAAATATTTGGCTTTACATACTAGTGGGAAACTCAACTGTTTCAAAAATAACAGCTTCTCAGTTTAACAGAATAACTCTATGTAGTAGTGTCCGTATGCCGTATCCCCATCAACAACCGGTTAAAGTTAAAATTAAAATTAAACCGTTTTATTGTACCGAAGATCCTACGTCCCTAAAGCTGTGAGCGAGAGCGAGCACACTAGTATAAATAATAATGTTATGAAGTACAGTCCGTTCTATACTGTATACCCATACATATTTAGCATTCCCAATCTCAAGGCTATTCATCCCGTTAAATGGTTAAATAACAGTTGCCGATGAAAACCGATGTTCACTCATCGAACCGACTTGCAGTGGAACTGAAACAGACACGACTCCGAATTCTAGTTTAGTGTAAAAAGCGTTATTTTTTAAGCTGTTAATTTTATAAGTCCATAACTGGTGGTTACCGTTATGGCTCGGGAACCGTTTAAAAATAACTGACAGTTAAATAACGACCCATCACTAGTATAAAAGCAGTCTCTATACAACGAAAATATCGACATACATCAGCTCATTATCTTATTATAACTTTTTTGAAAGAATAGTTAAATTTATTTTCTTTGACTTATTTAATTAGAAAGAAGAATATCCAAGAAAGGGGAATTCATTAAATTAGTGTGATCGTTTAAAACAAGGTAGCTTTTGTCGTGTGTGTGCTTTTTGACTTTCAAAGCTTCAAAAAAAGTCTAGTTTACGCTTGTAATTATAAAAATGTAGTGGTTGTATGCGGTTATTTACTGAAGGTCTATGTTCGGTATCAATAATATGTCTTGCAAATGTAGATTTGTCAGCGTGGTTATTTCTAAATGCAGAAATATGTTCTTTGTATCGGGTGTTAAAATTTCTAGAAGTTTGACCTATGTAGATTAGAAAACCAAATTTTAACATCAGAACTTTCGCATAATATTGTCTTTTGGTACCGATACGTAGATGATATTTTAGCATGTTTTCAAGGTAGTCATACAGAATTAAATGAATTTTTGTATTTTATTAATAACTTTCACACAAATATTAAGTTTACTTTAGAAGAAGAAGCTAACTGTTGTATAAATCTTTTAGACTTAACAATTAGAAAGTTAGAAAATAATTCATTTGACTTTTTAATATATAGGAAACCAACTTACACTGACACAACCATACCATACGATTCATGCCACCCTTTTTCACAAAAGCTGTTAGCCTACCATTCTATGATACATCGTGCATTTTCAATACCTATGTCACAAAACAATTTTGAAAAAGAAATTTCAATAATTAAGCAAACAGCATTTAATAATGGCTACTCTGTTGAAACAATAGATAAAATGATAGAGAGAAAATAATACAAATTAGCGATTAATTTAATTTATCCAAATATTGGAGACAAAGAAGACAACAGATACGTTTTGATAACTTATTTTGGAACCATTTCAGAAAATATTTCAAAAATTTTAAATACCTGTACAAATACAAAAGTAACTTTCAAATCTTACAACACGACACGTGATTTAATATTTAACGTGAAAGAAAAATCTTGGTTCCTGACAAAAGCTGGAGTTTATAAATTAGCTTGTACACATTGTAACGCAATCTACATAGGTTAAACTTCTAGAAATTTTAACGCCCGATACAAAGAACATATTTCTGCATTTAGAAATAACCACGCTGACAAATCTACATTTGCAAAACATATTATGAGAGTTTATGGTGCAATAGTTTACATTTTTCAGCGAATTTTCGTAAAAAAAATCGCTTAAAAGGAGACCGCGAATTTTGAAACTTGATTTTTTTTTTAAATGAGCACGAACTAGCCCAACTAGAACTCATATCCAGGGTTGATTTCAGTTTTTATCTGGTTATTTATATACTGGGTGGCGCATTTCTACGGTAAAGCTCAATACATAAATTTTTATACAAGATACGAGAACTAATTGTATATGTTAATTATAGGGTATCTTGAGCTGCATCTTATAAAATTATTTTTACAATCACGTGTCCCATCAGTCGTTGGTGGTACAAATTTTCTTTTTTTTATGGTATTGATTTTTTGTAACGAAATACAGCGAAATTGTATGTCTGTAAAAAAAAATTCGGGACGCAGTAAATGCGTTTTGGCAACGAATTTTCATTAAATGCTTCAAATTTTAATAACTCAATTTGCTTATAACCTTAGGTTCCTTGGCCAGAAAGACAGTTTTTTCGGGAACATTTTAACTTTATTTTCGGAAAATTTTTGTACATTTTCAAACAATAAAACTATTTTAATGAAATATGGTACATTACTGTTTCTACCATATGGGTGATACTAGTAACAAATGTGATGCCTGCTTTCATAAAAAAAGGACCTATTTGCTTTTAAAACTTTTTTATACAAATTCACTGCCATAACCCACTTGCTAGCGCCCACACTTTTAAAAATATATAGAAGCTTAATTTTCTAACTACCACATAAATATTTGTGTAGTGAATAATAGTTACAATATTTAATTTTAGTTAAAAAATCCTTTAGTTGTCAGCTTTGTTAGACGACACCAGTTATGCAAATTTAAAATTAATAAGACTGTGGTTTTATGCTGGAGATGCAAAATATTTTTCTTTGTAGTCCAAGCATGTTAGTTTCCGAGTTTCATCTCTTATCGACAGTAACCGAACACTTTCAAATGCATCGGTGTGTATAAATGAAGTAAATGTAAAAGAATAAAACCTGGCTCGCCCCCTCTACAATAAATCATTAAAGTAGAACATCGCCCGACTCACACCCACACATATAAAACCAGTTTCCTTAAAAAAAGCAATTATCAAAGTCTGGTGTAAGGATCTTAATCCTTGACGGCCATTCCGCATCACGTAGAGCACAGCTGAAATAGGACGAGCAGGATCGGCAAGGGTTCGCCGCGGTGTTGCCAACTACTCAGAATTTAACCCGTTGAAATATAATATTAGCATAAATAAAAGACTTCTGAAAGATTTACGCTTTTTTTTTACGAAAATTATATACGCGTCAAGAAAAATAATTTCCGTCTGTAATATCTAATAGGCTTTGTTTAACCCACAACTATTTAGGTCTTGTGCCTCTCTGTAATCTACAGTGGCACGAAAATTTTTTCATTCAATGCAATTTCCCCTTAACTTTGCTATACAGTGTGTCCCAAACTAGCTGGGAATGTATTACTACCTCCATTATTATTCGCGATAGGGAGACGGCTAAATTAGCAATGTTTTGTAGAATTTCATGCTCGTTCCAAAGATGATTTGTATTTTGCTTTGCCTCTTTTTGTTTTCGAATTATTAAAAAAAAACAGAATTTGTCGTTTCCTTTTTTTAAATATCTAAGTAGGCATTGATCTGACATGTCTAAGACTTGCACATTATCAGGACACTTTTTAGAGAGTAATATTTTTGTGCTATTCTCAACTTTCGATTGTCATTGGTTTTTGAGCTACAGGCATCAACGTTTTATTATGGCAGCCATATTTGATTTTTGCTCATGTGATAGCCTGTGAAAAGAGCTTTCTAACTATGTACAACATGCTTGAGAAATCTTGTAATTGCACTTAGAATTTTGAGAAAAACCGTTTTGAGGATAGTAGGCTATTATTACTATTTCCAATACCAGAAAACAAATGGCAAAAAAAAGTATTCATAAAGCAGTAGGCCAGGGAGTCTAACAATAGACTTCTACTTTTAACATAATTTTCCGTAATTATTCACGATAAAAAAATAGGAACTTTGAGCACACCAATTAATCGGCCCAATATTACAAATGATATTTTACATTATAACATTATCCCAAAAAGTTATTATAATTTAATTAAATAGGTAAACTTAGTAAATATACTAACAGGGCTCGATAAAAAGCAGATTAATGATTTACGAAGACGCCTTTGAAAATTGTTTGATTTTTAAACGTAAGTCAACTGAAAAACAACAGAAGAAAGTTTGCTGTGGATATAACACTATCGCGACAATTAAGAATACTGTCATTATTAATAATCTGAACACTTTGAGGTGTATATAACACGTTGCTTAAAATTTTGAACTAAATAGTTTGTTTGTTAGCCTGCTCTGGAATTCTTCACTGAGTCTAATCTTAAATTTCTTATCTTGTCTTTTATCTAAAACGTACTTGGTATCATTAATCGTTTCTTATTAACTACCAATTTTTGCGGTGTCAAAGGTGAAATTTAACAGTTCTGTTTTATTTTGTGGTGTATTGTGTTGAATGCACGGTCTCCTAATAAATTGCTAGTAATTGTGTTCCGATAATTTCAATTAATTTTTGGTCTAATAATGCGATACTTAACTGAAACTCTGCGAATAAAAATATTAACGATGATTGAGTATGGTGATATGTGTAGAACACAGGCACAAGTTGTTAACCTATTTAACGAAAAACATCTAGATTTGGCCCCACTAACCCAGGGAACTGTGTCTAAGATACATTCACAGTTTCGTGATTATGGACACGTTGAGCCACTGTCTATTTTATTGTATTTTCAAGAAGAACCAACAACTTCTACCCGTCAAGTTGCACGTAAAAATGATGTTAGTCAATCAACAGTTTTAATGTGTCTCAAAAACGAAAAAATGCATGCTTATAAACTACAACACATTCAAGAATTGATTGACGGTGATTCTAATAGAAGTTTGCAATTTTGTGAACAACTGCTGGACATGTTACATATAAATATTATTTCTTCTGCTGCCGTTCTGTTTTTCGATGAAGCAACATTTCTTTTAAATGGCGATGAAAACAGGCGAAATTGCAGACACTGGGCTGCCAAAAGCCCCCACTGGATGCGACAAACTCACACTAAGCCTCCTCAGAAGTAGAACGGCTGGTATCATTGGTAATCACTTAGTTGGACCTATTTTTATAGAAAATCTAAACGGTCCAAGATATTTAGAAACGCTAAGAGAACAGGTTATCCCAATGTTAGCAGAATTGCATCCAAATGTAACGTAACCTAATATTTCCCATGAAAGGATATGGTTTCAACAAGACGGTGAACTGCCCCACTTTAATCTTTAAGTACGGGTGTATTTACAGGAAGTCTTTCCACAAAGATGGATTGGGCGAAGAGGTTTCGTAAAATGGCCCACTAGATCACCAGATCTTACACCTCTTGATTTGTTTTTATGGGCTATACCTTAAAAACAGAGTGTATAAAACGCAACCTGCTGATTTAGATGATCTGAAAATGAAAATAACAACAGAAATTAGGAACGTAACGCCTAACGTATTGAACAGAGTTAGGGAAGAATTCCCGAGCAGATTATTTTGTTGTGTGCAAGTGAATGGAGAACATTTTGAACATTTATTATAAGAAAGGGACGATTTTATTAGGTTTATTTTCGAAATTTGAATTTCAGGATAAACTGTTTAGTTTTAATATTCCGGTATTATATTTTCACCCTGTATTGAAAAATGTAATATTAGACCATACATATGGGGTATCTCCGCATTCATAAAAATGTAAGCCATCGAATTGTGATGAAAAAAATGTAGGGTTGATATGCATATATAACCCATACGAGCACGAGAAATTAGACACAGTACCATATGATTTTCTGCATCAGCATCTAACACAAGGGGCCTACCAACTCCCAGCTTTTCAATTAGAACTTTTCTTTCCTAAATTCCATAATAAATCACAGCGATATGTACCACGAACACCCCTTCAGCTATTTTCCCCTTAGGACTTGTCCGAGTTTTTGCCGCCTCGATAGCACCACAGCCTTTGGCTTGTCGTGCATGGCCTTTGTCTTCTCTACTCCACCCATTCCAAAATCACTGTGCCTTGAACTAGTCTGGACAGCAATAGGTAGTTGTGAAGTTTTATATTGCTCTCTCTCTCTCCAGTCTAGGCTGTCCGTAAATCAGTTGTCTTTTGCCGTCCAAACCTTTACACTCCCACAAGATGTGCTGAGCTGATTCCTCCCCGTCGTCACAGAGTCTGCATGCCAGGTCCCCATCGAACCGCCCCATTTTATGCAGGTGTTTCTTGACGGCCATGTTTCTGAGCTGTCCTTAGCTAAGATTTAGCAGCTGAACAGCTCTTTTTGAACAGGGTTCGTCTTTAGCTTGGAAATAAGTTTTATTTATATTTGAAACACGGTTAACAGCAACTTCTGAGGTGAATAGTTTGGCGTCCATCTTTTTTCGTATGTGTCCTTGGAATTGTGAAGTCAATATATAAAATAAAATGTTCTAGTTAACAATATAAATACATCTAAAATAATTTATTGCTGTTTTCAATTACCCCGTACGTATGTGTTTACAATTGGCCCAATTAAAAAAAATCGTGGGGATAATGTACACATGCTGTTAAGTTTATCTCAAGCACAATAAATGGAATGGTATTAACGTAAATAGTTGCTCAAGTAATTAAGCAAGTGCCTATACAGAAAAAAAAATGGCTTACGTTTAACTTAAAACTTTACAATAATCCAGATAGCCGTGCAATTCTGAAAACAATGATTCTATCAAATCAAACACCTCTAGCTTCCACAAACATTATTTGAAATAGTAATGGAAAAATCGGTTATTTTCTATTAATAGTTGAAGCCGTTAACGTTATTTAATAATAACCGTTGAAAATAACAGCTTCAGTTATTTATCTGTTATTTTAAACTGGATAGTCGATCGCTAGTATCCTACATTACCAAAGCTGTGAGCGAGAGCGAGCACACTAGTATAAATGCATTGTATTTTTACCCCGTTATTTCACGTAGTGTATAAATCTTAAATTTTCTCGATATGAAAATGAAACAAAGGGTTAAGAAATTATAATAAGCGTGTAGTAAATTTGTTGCCACTCTGAAGTGAAACTTTTAGAAATCAGAAAGGAGTCTTTTATAAGTATTTACTTAGATGTTTTAGGAATTATAAACTAGTCATTTCTAACAAATTTATTTTATGAGGGGTCTTTACGTAAATGTCAATGCCACAGCAAGAATCAATTAATATCATTATTTATCACGTCTTGGGACGTTAGACGTTAGAACTTTTATTGCAAGGCAGCACTAGCTTCAACAAATAAATGCTTTATACACTACTACACTACACAGGCAGAGGGAGTGATTCTAAGAACGGTAACGTACTTGATTTTTCAGCAAATAACAACCACTCTGTAAATTCATGTGACATCAATCTGAGTAATATTTTATTTTTTTGTGATGAAACTAACAGTTTTATGAGAAAATCTCAAGATATTACAAAGTTGCTAAATGAATTCTTCTTTTTAAAAGTAGTAATAAAAAATAATGTAAGGGTAGGTTTTTTCACCCTCTTGTTATAACATCATAGGGTTATAAAATCCTTTTAAAACTACCATTTTGTTAGCCTTATGCATCTGCAAAATTTCGTTTTTTAAAATTATTCTATAAGGGAGAAATGTAATGAAAACTTTTTTTTTGCCAAAATTTCAAAGGGCTGTAACTTGGAGGAGAAGGGGTTTCAAGAAAAACTTAATAAAAAGACACACCTTATTTTTTGCCAAAGAATCACCCTATATATATATATATATATATATATATATATATATATATATATATATATATATATATATATATATATATATTCATTTAATTTTTTAAAATTAAAAAATTTAAATGTATATAGATATTAAAAAATGTTGTATCATTATATTTTTTTTATCAATTTGATAACTATTATCAGACAAACGAAAATGACGTTTTAACTGTTTTCTTAGGTAATGTATATAAATTTAAATAAATAAGCCTTTTAATTTCACGTGAAATAACCCTATTTTGCGTTGTCTATAGTGAAAGTAATAACACGTTTTTACAGAAATTCATCTTTTCACCCAACATTTTGTATTATTAAATATTTGGCTTTACATACTAGTGGGAAACTGAACTGTTTCAAAAATAACAGTTTCTCAGTTTAACAGAATAACTATGTGTAGTAGTGTCCGTATGCCGTATCCCCATCAACAACTGGTTAAAATTAAAATTAAACCGTTTTATTGTACCGAAGATCCTACGTTCCTAAAGCTGTGAGCGAGAGCGAGCACACTAGTATAAATAACGTGTTAATTATTATGTTATGAAGTAAAGTCCGCTCTATACTGTATACCCATACATATTTAGCATTCCCAGTCTCAAGGCTATTCATCCCGTTAAATGGTTAAATAACAGTTGCCGATGAAAACCGATGTTTATTCATCGAACCTAGTTGCAGTGGAACTGAAACACATACGACTCCGAATTCTAGTTTAGTGTACAATGCGTTATTTTTTAAGCTGTTTTTTTTTATTAGTCGATAACTGGTGGTTACCGTTGCGGCTCGGCAACCGTTTAAAAATAACTGACAGTTAAATAACGACCCATCACTAATTTGAAATTGCTCTATCTTGAGTTGGTAGGTAGCGGGTGATGAAAGAACATACCGCTTGATCTATGCTCGAATAGCAAAAGGTCTAAATGGAAAACTAATATGCATTTACAATTAGCCCTTGTTTACAATTAGGCCAGCTGATCCTATAAATGTAATGGATCTTACCAAAATAAATACAATTTGGAAAACCCTATTCATCACAATACAGTTTCTAGACCTGACAATCGTTTCGGTAATAAAGCTAGCGTCACCAGAGGGATAAAAACCTAAGCGAACAAAAACCAGATCTACCAGCTATATGTTACTTTCCAAGAAGTCGCGAACAGCGTCCTATACGGAGGTATATAGATAGACCCCCACTGTTGCGTCTTAAATCCCAGTAATTAATAGAGGAGAGTACCCAAACCCGGGCCCCCATTTGGTTTTTGGCAACTACAAACTACAATATTGGGGGCAGAAATATTTTTGTAGCTCTAAGGTATAGTTTATATAGTTACCCATCAAATATATTTCACTTGGCTTAGAGAATGAAAAAAATTCGGAGAAAAAAATGTTCTCAGCAAACACTGTGTTTTATCGATTTCTAAAAGAGGGTTCCTAAAGTGGGCCCCAAGCCAACAAAATGAGAAATGTTGAATGGTGATAAAAATGGGGATATTATAAATAAAACATTGTAAACCTATTGCAACCTACACTATTTAATGTTTCAAGAATACAAAAAATTAAAAAAAAAACAAAAAAAAAACTAATGCGAAAAAACAAATTACTCAAAAACTCAAAAAATGTTATTTATTTGCAGAAATCGCAAATGTACGCATCTTTCTCAGCTCCTGCACAATCAACATGGGCCCACAATGAACACATCATGCACATAACCCACAGCTCGCCCCTAGTGTCTTGGGAAAATTTTATATTGCAGAACATACACTCTGCATCGTCATTATCTGATGGCGATATTCCCGGAGAAGCTTCTAGTTCGGAAGAACCTGAGGATACCTCGCCGTTCGATTCTTCACTGCTAGAATATTCAGTCATGTTAAGACGTTTTTTTACTGCCTCCTGCCTTGACTTTGGTTGTTGTGTAGCCTTTGGAACAGATGTTGATCCACGCCCACGGCGACGACTACATGCTGGCGGTTTTGATTGTGGATTCGGATGAGCTCTAGCTTCTATAGCTTGTTCTAAATTAGTTTTATATGGGGAGGAAGTTATTATTGCAGAACTGCATGCCTTTCGTCCCCTGGTAGAGGCCCTCTTCTTTATGCGCGGAATGGGGGCGAATTGGAATGGGCTTGTCTGAAAAGCCTTCGACCCACTTTCTGATATTTCTCGTGATGACAAACCGGATGTCGAGGGCACAGCAACATGACACGTTTCAGATGTTGATGCCTTATTGAGATCTGCTAGGTCTACGACTTGTTCACTGGCATTATCTTCTTTATGCTCTTGTTCTTTTTCATTTACTCCTTGTTGAGAGTTATGCATCTTCTGCAGCTTGCTGGCTTCTTCCATGTATTCTGCATCCGTAAATTTGTTTCTGTCCATGGGGTAAATGCCTGTCACTCGAAACCCGTTGATTGCAATTTGAGCGGTCTGGCACCTGATATAAGCTCTTCCAAACAACTCCATCACATCAAAGGCACTTACAGAACGATCATTGTGGCGTAACCACTGCCTGATTTCTTCGCTGTAATACGTCTTTAGGGGGCCCATGAAAGTTCTGTCCAGAGGTTGCATCTTGTGTGACGAGTGTGGAGGCAGTGAAACGATTGTAACGTGATTTGTCCTAGCCAAGTGGATTAAATCAATGTTTTGCGTATGACTGTAATGACCATCCAAAATTAGAAGCACAGGATTGTCCTCTGTAGGCTTGACAAACTGTATAAAATGTTCAAACCACTTGGTAAAAATATTAGTCTGGATCCATCCTGAGGGGTGAGCTGCAAAAATTGTTCCCGGTGGAGCCCCTCTTTGTAGTTGAACGTTCATATTTTTCCGTGGAAATACTACCAAGGGGGGAACGAATGAACCAGCAGCATTCATGCACACAACGATTGTAATTAGTGCTCCCCGTTCCGCAGATGTTAACGCCACTACCTGTCTTTTACCACGCAAACCAATTACTTTCGCCACTTTAGATTGCACAATCGCGATCCCACTCTCATCTACATTGTAGATTCTGTTGGGAGTGTATTTGCCTTTTTCATGAATGCCTTCAAGCAGTTTGAAGAATTTTTCAGTATTGTCTTTACTGAATCCCAAGGCTCTAGAATAGGATGTCCCTGTAGGCTTCCTTTCAGACAATTTTGATTTGTGGCGTTGTAAAAAAAGTTTCACCCATTTTTTCCCAGCCATTTCATTGCTAAAAGGATGTTTGATATTATTCCTTTCAGCTATCTGAAGAGCCATTCTTCGCAAGTCTACTCGAGTAAGCCCAAAAAATGAGGCTTCCATAGCTAAACAATAATCCACTAATTCATCCTCCAGGTTTTTGCACAAAACTGTAGGTCTACCCACTTTGGTTTGTGCTGCCTCCATGGGGGTTCCATATTTTTCTTTTGCCAACCTTTGAAGCGTCGACCTAGGCACGTTGTACATTCTACTGGCCTTCTTCAATCCCAACTTTTTTTCCCGAACAGCATTAATAGCTTTCGCCATGTCTGCTGAGGACCAGGATCTTAACTTAGTTGTTTTCGGCATTCTATCGTTGGAATCTGCAACATAATTCCAAGAAGATAAGACCTTCCCAAAATTAACCCATTTGGGGCATTTAACATTACAATATGGGGGGCCCGCTTTAGGAACCTTGAGGGGGCCCGAGTTAGGCACCAACGTAGTCATTTTTCGAGACCCCACAACTTTTTGCCTGAGCATGCAAACTAAATTGCGATACCATAATCAGATAGCTCTCACAATGCCGTTTAAGAATATATATAGTTTAAAGGACTTACCGAAAAATACAGCGTCAATAATTCGATGTAAACACAAACACGAAAAAACTTTGTGGTTGAACAATCTGAGAAACATGCGAAAGTTCGGTAACAAGTGAAGATACCGACTACGGCTGGCGGGACTCATGCGACCGTATAATAAACTATCAGTTAAAAGTGTTTCCGAAAGATGACAGCACTATGCTGATCCAGCAACAGGGGGGCCCGCTTTAAGGGAGGGGCCCGGATTAGGGCACTTTCCTCTATTGTATACCTGCTTTTGTATTACCGTGTGTCGTTATTAAATATTTGTTCTAAGAAAGACATACTGATGATTAACATAACGGTTCTAACAATAGACTACATAGAACCCAACCTACCCTATTCATTGTTCAAATTTCTAGCGATATATATGTACTTTCGTAAGAATCTAACTTACGCGACCGCCTGACATTTTTAATTAACTTTATCTACATGATGATTGTTAACAGACCGAATAGCTTAGTTCGCGAGTTGAGTAGCCTCTAGAATCGGACTAGTAGGTCGCGGGTTCGAGCCCCGTATTCAGACAGTTGGTCTTTTCCACTCTAATGTGTAAAGACCGGCTTCTGATGAGTTATGGGTGGTGTCCTTTGTTTATATATGTATGTGGCTCCCACCGCACAAGTATAAGACTTCTGTGTGCGGAGCTTATCTACTGTGGTGTTAAAGTTAAATGTTGTTTAAATCTAGTTTCAATAGTTCTTCTAGTTTGACCAACATATTTAAGCTCACAATCCTTACATATTTCATAGATTTCCGGAAGTTCCGTGGTTATATCTTTATATCTTTTGGGCTACCTAGCAAAATTTTCAAGGAATTGTTTTTGTAGAATATATTACCTTTAAATTGGCTTTCTTAAAAATACTATTAAAACCTCCCGTAACTCGCAGTTTAAATGGTAAACAGACAACGGTTTTGTCTAGTTTCTTTTTTGAAAGCTTAGATTCTGCTAACATTTTCTTTGCTTTATGTTTATGGACTAATTTTTACACTAAGCAGACAGAGTGGCCGTTACACTTAGCTACATTTTTAATATATTCAAGTTATCTGGTGTATCTTTCTTTATTTAAGGAAAACTGTATTAATCTATGAACCAGAAATTTCAAACTAACTTTTTTTGTGTAAAATTTATTGTTTAATTTAGCAATAAAATCACCTACTTTGTATAAATTTGTACCTAATACTGCAAAAACATCGTCCACATAACGAAATCATACTTTAGGAAAATATTCATCTTCATTTGCTGGTTTCGTTCTATGGACGATGTTTTTGCACTATTTGATATAAAAGCTGTAAGATTGTGAACTTAAGTATGTTGTGCAAACTAAAGCAGCTACTGAAACTAGATCTAAATTTAGGCCAAAGTTTAAATAAAAAAAATAAGTAAGAGTAGCAAGTTTGCTACACAGTGATTGTTTAACATATTTATTACACTCAAGCTAATATGTTTATTAGCCGGGATAGCATTTTGTCTATATAACGTTGCTATCAATTTTTTTTCTCGCTTATTTTTCACTATATTTTCACAAGCCTATCCGTACTAGTTTTTGGTATATCATTGCGTAGCAATGCAGCGATACCGCTGTCAATTTTATTTTATGTTGTCTCTTACTTTAACGTATTTGTTGCATTTCTTATCAAAAAATTAAACGAATACTGCGATATATATGTTCTTATTTTCTACTAATTAAAATCAACCTTTGATAAAGGTCTGAGAGGCCTATTAATTATACTCGAATTTTCTTAAGAAAATTTGGTGAAATCTAGAGCTCTTGACGATAACAATTGGTGGCAGCGCGCACCGAATGGGCATTGTAGCGCTTATCGCATCAGCGACGAACCGCTACAAGCGACAACACTGTAATTCAGTCTTTGTGCCGAGTTGTTCGTTCTGTTGTGTCCTCTCTTCTCATAGCTGGTGTGTGCTTGTGTGGACTCTCGCGCGCGTCAGTGTGGCTTCTGATAGTGGCGTGGTGACGATCTAGTGGCGTCCTTCTGGCGTCGCGATGCCCCCTTCCGCCGGCGAAACTATGCGAGCCTGGCTGCTCTCTGCCCTGGTGGTGCACGGCGCCGTGGCCGGCAACCCGGACGCTAAACGTCTTTACGATGACTTGCTTTCCAACTACAATAAACTGGTGAGGCCTGTGGTCAACACCTCCGATGTACTCAGAGTCTGCATTAAGCTCAAACTTTCACAGCTCATTGATGTGGTGAGTCTAGATGCAATGCTGCTTTATGATACTTTATCTGTAACCTAGGGGCTAGTGCATTATGAGAATTGTGTACATGCAAAGAATATATATGGTGGCAATATCCAACTAGTGCTCTCGATACTAAGTTATAATAAAAATCTTATATAATTTATTTAATAACACAAATTAAGGAGATTTTCACGAATATTTTTTAGGCTGTATGACCGGTGTTGTTTATACAACAGCTTCTTTAGTTAAAAGCTAGTTATTATGAGGATACATCAAACATTGGAAATGATCAACATAGTACCGCTACTTTTCAATTTAGGTTTGTATCTTCCGCAAAAATCTAAGCTTTGTGCAGTATGGGTGAAAATGATACTAAAGTACCTGCTTCTTTGAAAATGTTAAGAATACGTTAATAAAATTGTGAATATATAGGTTTTCTAAAGTGCTATATAATAATAATAATAATAATAGTAGTAGTAATAATAATGAACAGTAAACGCAGATGTAGCTGTTTTCTTTATGCAACCAATTTCTCTTGTTTCTTTCCCTTGCGGTGTGGCCAGATAGCGAAAAATTAAATTTGTCGGTACGCATACACTTATAACTAAAAATCTCTTGCTACATTAGGGTGTTTTGCTAAGAAAAATAATCGAAAATATCATAAAACCAAGTGAGGCCTCTAAAATTAAAAAACTGGAACATAATTTAGCTGACTTTCCAAAACACAGGATGCCTAGTTACACAGATTCGACTACACCATACCATTACCTTCACAGTTTCTCGCATGAGCTGCAATCCAATGACATATTCCATACTTTAAATACCTATTTATGTCTGAAACTAATTTTCAAAAAGAAATTTCAATAATAAAGCAAATAGCATTTAATAATCGTTACTCTGTTAAAATAGTAGACAAGATGATAGATAGAAAAGAATACAATTCAGGACCCAGTTTAATTGATGCAAATAATAGGGACAAAAAAGATAACAAATTCTTTATAATAATTTACTTTGAAAACAATCTATAAAAAAATTCGAAATTGTTAAATGCCAGTATAAATACGAAATCGGCTTTTAGTGAATATATATATATATATATATATATATATATATATATATATATATATATATATATATATATATATATATATATATATATCACATATGCATACATATACATATCACACATATGTATCACTCAAAAATGAAGGCACCGATTTTGATCAAATTTGGAAAATACCTTCCCTTTCCAGGTGGCTTGGATAGGTTCGTCAGCCAGGAAAATCCGCCCAAGTTCTCCTGAAAAATTTTTTGTGCTCTTTCGGAAAAATATGCCCGATAGGGACAATATCCACAATATAGCTGTATTTTCGCAGCAATTAGTATGCCGTACTGAGGAGCACTAATTAAAGCGAAACTGGTTTACCGTTCTAATTGTGGTGAGAATACATCTAGCCTTACATACTTTGTCCCTATATTGGAGAAAAGATGGGCCAGGGCTGACAATTTACTAAATTGTTAGTTGGTTGTATACAGTCTCTATTTCTGAACATTCTCTGTTATTTGGAGCTGCCGCGAAAACATACTACTTGGTTTCGCAACGAGGTGGCGACACGTGTAAAAACTGGTGTTACATTTCGCTTAGATTTGCGAGGCTGGCTACCATAGCCGTAATACTTTATAGGTGTAGTTTCGCTGCAATTAGTATGCCGTACTGAAGGGCTCTAATTAGAGCGAAACCGGTCTACGGTTTTAATTGTGGTGAGAATACATATAGCCTTACATACAATGTCCCTGTATTGGGGAATAAATGGGCCAGGGCTGACAATTTAATAAATTGTTAGTTGGTTGCATACAGTCTCTATTTCTTAACACTCTGTGTTATTTGGAGCTGCCGTGACAACATGCTACTTGGTTCCGCAACGAGGTGGCGACACGTGTAAAAACTGGTTTCACATTTCACAGAATACCAGATATTTGATGAAATCGAAAGTTTTCTAATAACCAAACCCTAAAACGTTATATTACTTGAGTTTTAACCAAAAAAATGCCGATTTTCACCAAATGATCTCCATTAATCCCCTCTCTCTAGAGCAATTTTACCCAGAAACATTTGGAACCGTTCATTTGTCGGGTCCTAGCAGCAATTTGTAGACGGTATCTCAATACATCATAAAGTTATCATGGCTATTAACAGACAGACATACAGATAGACAGACCGACAAACCAACAGGCTGACAGATAAAAAAATTCGTTCCCAAACTATGTTTTCTATGCGTTTTGACACGATTAAGATAATTTTATTTTGAAATTTCTGTCACCGATACCCCACTTCCACGCGTATTGACACTTTGTTAAGAACAAGAACATTGATTTAAATAGCTGTTAACAAAATAATAAATGGCAAATGAAAACAAATCATAGATAGAAGTTTATGAAGAACTTTCAATGGAGTTTCCCGTTAATGTCAATATTTGTTAATGAAACAGATCATAACGTGTTTAATTTTACTTAATTTTGACATTTTTGGTCATATATGACTAAGTATGACCAGATATCTAAACTTCTCCAACATAATATAAGGTAAATACAATATGTTTCAGAAATGGTAAGATAATTGTTAATGTACATTTCAAAAACATTTTAATGTGCAATAACACTAAGCAGAAAAATATGGGGTGTTTTATCTAAAATTATTAAGTAATGAATGAGATAAATGGCTCTGGTTGGGCACTTAGTATTAAACACTCTGTATAAGTTACTGAAAACATTGACTAAGCTTTAGTTAGAACCAAGCTTTTTCAGTCCCTTCAGTGAGGCAAAATCTTCGACTCAGGTTAATTTAGGAGATATGTCTTATCAAAGACAAAAGTTACATTTTGAAATTTGCGAAAAAATGTAATTAACTCAAAGATGTTTTTATTTTGACATATGGTGCCTCTATAAGATTTGCTCTAGAATTTTCTCCAGTATCTAAAAACTAATAATATATATGGTGGTCCATTTAAAATAACGAAGGTTGTAGTTTTCGTTTAGTCGGTAGCGCCACATATTTAAAAGAAATTTTGCTGAATTCCACATATAATCATGAGCAGATTTGAAACAGATCTTGAAAGTGAAAATAGTTATTTTCCGAAAGTGTGGTTTCGTTACGTGGATGATATTTTCGCAGTGTTTAACACAAACATTTGCAGAATAGAAGATTTTATTGCCAGATTAAACAATAAATTTGATTCTATAAAATTTACTTACGAATTAGAAATTAATAATAAATTACCCTTTCTAGATCTATTAGTTATCAAGAATAAAGACACTTTAGAATTCGATATCTATAGAAAGGAAACCACCACTATAAGCTACATTCCGAACGACTCACATCATACGTACGCACAAAAAATGGCCAGTCTAAATTTTTTAGTAAATCGGTTAATTAACTTTTCTTTAAACAAAAGGAGATATACCAAAGAACTAAATTATATTAAGAACGTGGCTGAATATAAGGGATACATTGCTTGCTTGGTGGAAAAATTAATCAACAAACAGAAAACAAAGAAAATGTTGACGGAATCAACAACGTTTAAAAGAGAGAAATCCGTAATAAACTCTGTTTGCTTACCATTTGAACCTCCAATCACGAGGGGTCTAGATAGCATTTAAAAAAAATCAACTTGCAGCTAACATCTTCGACAAAAAATACCTTAAAAAACCTGCTAGGTAACCCAAAAGATAACGATAGCACGGATAAAATGTCGCGAATTTATTAAATAAGTTGTAAAGATTGTAATCTTAAGTACGTCGGGCAAACAAAAAGATCAATTGGAGTTAGATTTAAAGAACACTTAGCCCAATTACGTTACGGTACTATAGATAGATCTACTGTCGCCTGATATATTTGGGATAATAATCATCACGTTAATGAAGATAATCTAAAATTATTAAAAAATGTTAGACAACCAGGACAGTTAAACTCCTTCGAAAGTATATATATTGCGAAATATAGTTACAACAAAAATTGTATGAACGTGGAACCACCGCCTATTACGAGCGACCTGATCGATTGCTTCGCTAAATAAAAATTCCCACGTTTTTAACACGTCCTAGAGATAACATAATAATACAGATGGTTCCGACAAAGCAAACTATGTTAATTTAGGTGTCGTTGAACCTTCACAAAATTACTAGAAATTGACACATTTTAGATAAGTTAGTAGGGACAATGCAGACCTCGTCCCGCGATAAAAATACAATACACTGCAGAATTTACCTGCGTTTAGTTTCCCATCTCAGTTCGGTCTCTTCACCTAAGATCCGGTATATAAAATAGTTAGAATTTTTCATCCTCTGATGACGCTAACTTGGTTAGTGAAACGATCGTCAGGTCTTTTTTAAAATGTGTTGTGGTGATTTGGGTTCTCCAAGTGTACTTGTCAGTGCTTATCACAGCTTCCAATCTTCACTTAGTGACATATTGGTTTATAACCATAACTCATATTTTCTCCCACGAATAGATAGAATGTCATAAACTTATGACAAACCCGACTTGCTAAACAGCCTGTATAAATTAGCTTCTACAAATTGTAACTCAGTCTACAGAGGTCAACCTTATGAAAGCTTCAACTCCCAATATAAACAACATATTTTTGCAATGAGAATTAACCACGCTGACAACTCTACATTTGCAGCACATATTATTGATACTCCACATAGACCCGCAGAAAAGAACTGCATTTGTGTAATGATAAGCGCAGACTTGACTTTTTCGAAGCTTTAGAATCAAGAAGCACATAGGCGACAGCAACTGTGTTGTTTCAAATAAGTAAATTGGTTTGATAGGTTTTTCTTTCTTGGAAACTCTTATTTCTAATTAAATTTTTTAAACCGTATACATCTATCTGTATTAAGATTTCTTGTGGTACTGTAACAGGTTGATCTTTGTTGATATTTTCGTTTATATAATCCGCTTATATTGCTATTATTGTTGATTAGTTATTAGCGAATTTTCATTAAGAAAAAGTCGCTAATGGAGATGTCACGCTATATTTTTGTAAGTATCTGAGTAACTGCAATGAGACTTTACATGTGTAGTTGGAACCTATGAATTTTAGGTAATTTGGTACACATAATTTAGAGTTTTTTCCAAATTAAAAATATAATCTGAAAGTCGTGCGTTGAAATGACTTAGTGATTAAAGTCCAATGCCTGACATACAGAGTAGTTAACTGCCACGCGTAGATTGGTTCATACAACAGGTATAAACTATATATCAACGGTAACCAAACTAAATATATACCAGGCATAAAACATGCTACCCGAATCAACAATCGTGACATCTCGGCCACAAATATGGAAAATGACAGACGACATGAACTTAAAAATTTGCCAAGTGATTGTTATTTAACTGGGGGATTTAATACATTTTAAAAATACACTATGTTTGTAGCTTGATCAAGGGTGCCAAATACAGCTTTAGCACAGCATAGACATATCATGCTGTAGTTTTAGACTGAAAGTGTGTGTAGCTTAATATAGTAGAAATATAAACAAAATCAAGTTTCTACGAAAATGATTATGAAACAGTTTCCTTTAACACTAAACTTAAACATAAGACGTTATACAGGGTGGCACATTGAAAACGAAACAGACCGATTTGCGTCCAGAGATTTTTTTTTAAGAAACGCTAAAACACGTCAATTTTAATATTGAGGGGTACATGTTTTGACATAAAACTCAACTTTGTCACATCAAGCCCTTAAGGGTGGTGATAACAACCCTTATATTTTAAATAGAGAACATGGGTAGAGTGTTACATCATTTGAAAGCCCTTTCTTTTCGGAATTCAGCACACTAATTTTTTTGGAAGTTTTATCAACTCGTTTAAAAATTATTCACAGTTGGAGTCGCAAGAACGTATTTCATTCATTCCGATAAGTAATGTGCTGATAGTCAATGTTTTGTTGGTTTGTAAACATAAGACCAAAACAGTTGTTGAATGTTTGAATGTATTTCAATGGCAATTTTACCCATTCTGTAATTAATTGTTACGTATATTTTTGGTCTGATATCCCAGGCATAAAGCCAGTGTCAAGTATCATGTGAACAAAATGTTAGTTAACGTATCATTAGATAGCTCAGTGGTAGCATGTTTGTCCTTTACGCAGAAGGTTTCGTAATCGATTCCAGCTCGATGAATGTATGGGTTTTTTGTTTGTTTTATTTTGACATTTGGAGAAACAATAGTGCACAGATTTTATACGTTTTAAAGAAGATCTCATTTTTGTTCAACATTCCTGAGTAACTTTGTCATCTTTGATTTTGAAATTATAAATTTCAGCAGACATTTTGTTATTGTTGATATTGGAAAACCCGCTTTCATTCGGTTGACTAAAACGAAGTTTTTCTGGCGATTAACAAGGAAAAATATCTGCTACATTTATAATTTGGCAGATACTTTACTTTGATAAATATTAATTAAGTTTCCTTCTGGAATTCTTTTGTAACTTTAATGAAATTTGTAATACAATTTTTTTTAAGAGACTTTCCTGTCTACAGATATAGCAGAATATAATTTTTTAGCTTCATAGAAAATTTAGTTTTGGACATTTTTCTCAAAAGGATTTAGAACACAGGATTTTTTTGATAATATAGATATATCGATGGTAAAACTTTTGAAAGAATTCCTCAAATGTGCCCGAACTAGGCTATAGAATCGATCTCCAAGGTCTGTGTAAGTTTAGTGTGCTAATTTTAGTAATATGGCGTATAATAATGGTGTACAATTCTTATGAAAATTCAGTAGTATAACACAATTGCTTCGTTCTGAAATTTGTTTTTTCATTTTATGATTGCTGTTATGGTTATTATTGTTATAAGATAATTTTATTGTTATGTTTAAAATTAACACATAACAAAGTTGCAACAGATTTTTATCTACAGTTATCCGCGTATAAGTAAGATAAGAAGCACTGGTGAAGCCAGAGAAGAATTATCTGCATCTGTTCTTGATATAAAACGGTTTCACAAAGAATTGGAAACAATAATTAATAATTAATAATGTTTTATTTACCCAGTAGCAAAATATTTAGATTTGCCAAAAATTGTACAAATGTACAAAGTCTCTTTTGATATTTCATGAACCATCGTCTGTAGACTTCATATTATGTTTTGTTAACCACGGATAATATTTTGGCATTGCGGGCTTTTTGACTTTTACTGCGACAAGTTTTTTAAATGTTTATTGTTGTTTTTTTTTTAACTTATAGATATTAAAAAAAATAAAAAGTTGCAATCACATTGTTAATACATTTCTTTATACGTAAATGTCCCAAAAACTGAAATACGTTCTGAATTCTATACAAAAATTCAGATACTTGTAAGCACCTTAAGCCATATTTGTATTACGGGACAGCCAGCAAAAGTTACTGGATTATATGATGATCGGTATTAACACATATGGCTTCCTATAAAGTATTTTGGCTTCTTTGCTTAGACTTGGTAAATTGAGCTGGGGTTAGACCTGTTGGTCTGTTAACCCTTTAGACATTTTTCTCAATACAATTTAAATAATATAAATATACATATAGCAATATGTTTATCTTAAAGATGTTTAAAGAGATAACTCTGAAATACTAGCAAACATTTATAATATAAAACATACTCTTATTGATGTATAAATGGTAGATGTACAACTAGTTTGTTCTTCTGGATTTCTAAATCTCTTAATTTTTCTACTACTTTATTCCATAAAGACTAACTAAACCTCTAACTAGCACATCGAGTTACATTATAATTATACAGGGTGGCGCATTGAAAACGACACCAACCGATTTGCGTCCAGAGAATTTTTTTAAGAAACGCTGAAACACGTCAATTTTAATATTGATGGGGACATGTTTTGACATAAAGCTCAACTCTGTCACATCAATCCCTTAAGGGTGGTGATAACAACCCTTATATAAGGAACATATGTCAAGTGTTACATCATTTGAAAGCTCTTTCTTTTTTGAATTAATCGCACACATTTTTTTGAAAGTTTTATCTACTCGTTTAAAAATTATTCACAGTTGGAGTTGCAAGAACCTATTTCATTCATTGTGATAAAAAATGCACTAATTAGTCAATTTTTCGTTAAAAGAAACTTAAAAACAAAACCAAACGTTCAAAAATGTTTATTCAGTTAAGTAAGTGTTCAAACTGTTGCCCACCAGCTTCCATACAAAAGTACAAATTTTGTTCAACACGAGCTGCTCTGACATTCTGGAGCATTTGTGGAGTTATTACGGCATTCTTCAACAATGCGTCGTCGTAATTCTTCCCGAGACTCCGGTTCTGTTGCGTAAATTCTACTCTTTAAATGGCTCCATAGAAAGAAGTCTAAAGGAGTTAAATCCGGTGGTATAGGGAGCCACTCAATAGCACTTCGACGCCCAATCCATTGTCCTGGAAACTCTCTGTTCAAAAAGTCTCTAACACGTTGTGAAAAATGCGGAGGAGCTCCACCTTGTTGAAACACTAATTGATTTTCTTGATAGCGATCATCATTTTCAACAAAGTCAATAAGTAGAGGGTAAACGATATCTTCTAGTAGCTCCAAATACGTTTCGCCACTCAAATTTCCATCAAGAAAAATAAGGTCCGATTAAACGGTCTCCAAAAATGCCAGTCCAGACATTCAATTTCTGTGGAGTTGGAGTGTGGACTTCGTGAAAATTTCTTGGATTATTATCTGCCTAATAACGACAATTATGACGATTGACTGTAGAGTTTAATAAAAACGTACACTCGTCAGAAAAACAGATGTTAAATATAGAAAGTTCCCATTATCAGCTATTCGTGCAGTCATAACTTCACAAAACTCCAGCCGCCGATCAAATTCATCTAAATTCAGTTGTTGTACAAGATGCGTCTTATACGGGTGAAATTTATGATGCTTCAATATTCGCTGAATAGTTCTTCTTTTAATGTTTGAAACAGTGGCCAATTTTCTCGTGCTCAAAGTTGGGTCTGCAGCAATTTGTCCTAAAACTTCAATCTCAGTAGTCTCACTTATAACCGGAACTTCACGTTCAGGATCCTGTTTTTTGTTGGCTACTGAACCACTGTATCAAAACTAACACCAAAATGTATTTTCTGTTAACATGTCTGTTCGGATGTCGTTCATTAAACAAATTTGCGTTATGGTTGGCACAGTCATCGTTTTTTAAAAAAGAGTAATTATTTCAACTCTTTCTTCTACATAATACGCCATTGTGACATTTAATTGTCGGTAGTACTATCAAGTATCAAACCGACCGATAAACTGAAATAATAATCCGCAATTCTCTCATTCCGATAAGAAATGTTCTGATAGTCAATTTTTTGTTTACAAACCAACAAAACATTGACTATCAGCAGATTTCTTATCGGAATGAGTGAAATGCGTTTTTGCATTTTCAACTGTGAATAATTTTTTAAAGAGTTAATAAAACTTCCAAAAAAAATAGTGTGCTGAATTCAGAAAAGAAAGAGCTTTCAAACAATGTAACACTCGACCCATGTTTCCTATTTAAAATATAAGGGTTGTTATCGCCACTCTTAAGAGGTTGATGTGACAAAGTTGAGTTTTATATCAAAACATGTCCCCCTCAATATTAAAATTGACGTGTTTCAGCGTTTCTTAAAAAAAAAAATTCTCTGGATGCAAATCGGCCTGTTTCTTTTTCAATGCGCCACCCTATATACATATCTGAATGCCACTGTACTTTTGAGAGCATTTTAACAAAATTCAGTCACAACCACACAACTTGTTTTTAAACTATATTTTTCTATAGGAAATATAAACCTGGGCGCAAAAAGTGCGTTATGGGAGTGAATTTTCTTGAAAACATTTCGAATAGCAAATTGGTCCGTTTTTAATAAAAGCGGGTCTCAAATTTGGTTACCAGTTATTACAGTAGAAACAATGTACTATTTTTCATCAAACTAAGTTTATTCTTTAAAAATTCACATAAAGTTTCCTAAAATAAACTTAAACTGTTCCCGAAAAAACATGGTTTTGTAGCTAACGAACCTTAAATTAATGGCAAATTGAGTTATTGAAATTTAAAGTAGTTAATAAAAGTTCGCTACCAATGTGCACTTGCTGCGTCCCGAATCTGTTTCCTCACAAACATGTATTATATTTGGATCAAAAATGCAAAAATATATAAGAGGTGTTAAATTAAAAAAAGAAATTTTGTATCACCACCGACTTATGGACCATGCTGTGATAGTAAAATTAATTTTATAAGGTGCAGCCTAAGACAACCTCTAATTGACATATACACTTTTTTCTTGTATTTTGTATATTGACGGATATATTAAGCCTTTTTCTACGATAATTCCCTAATAATTATAGACTGGTAAACCATAAACTCTAACTGCCAAACATCAGAGAAAGGGTAAATTTGCATTAATAATAAATCATATAAAAAAACTGTTTTTCTATATTCTTCTGTGTCCTTTTTTATTTCAGTATGGCATAAATTGTCACATTTTTTCACGTTTAAAATTATTTTACTTGGTAAAAGCTTTTAGTTATCTTCCCAAGACAAAGTTTTTAAAGAAACAAGGAGAAATAGCAAATTCAGCCCTATAAAAGGTTTATTCACGGAAGTAAGAGTTAGTCTCACCTTTCATCTGCACAATTTCTTAATTATGTACTAAGTATATCAGTTACATATTTTAAAATATTAGATTAATAAGACAGTTTTCATGTAGAGATAGAAAATTGAGTACTGTGCTACCATTTATACCTAGAAAAATTATTTATAGGTAAGTACAGATCCTCAGAAACAGCTTTCAATATCTTCCTATACCTACCCTTAAAATAGTAGTTAAACGACTGTTTAAAGGCAGTACTTTAAATTATGATGAAATAAGATTATGGGTAGGAGAAATTTGCAGAATTAATTTAGGTTTCAAGCTGATTGTTGATACAAATTCTATTTATAACTATATAATCAGAAATTTTCACTGTTTTGTCATGTACAAGTTTTTATATTCATCTATAATAAACCAATTGTCTAAATTAAGAGTATGCAGGTAAATATACAATTCAAATTACCCGCTCAGTTGTCAGTACATCACGCGAGGTGGCGCTAGTGTACTTGTCAAAAATATCACCAATGCTAAAGCATGGGAGTGTCCCGTATTGTCATTATATAGTATTTGCTATTACATAACTCCCATAACATTTCTTTGTGACAATTTTTAGAAGTCGTGTAGGGAAATAATCTGGTAAAAATATTTTAACAACGATTTTTGCTATAGACTAAAAATGTAGAGTATTTCCACATTTCACATAACGTGTGTTTGTACTAAACATGTCTATTGATGTAAAATAAAAAATATATAATTCATATTCTGTATAAGAAAATTCAGGTCTAACAACGCATTAATGTAAAAATCTGTAGCTATTGTCTGTCGCCGTCACAACAACTAAACGTGCTGCAGTCGACAGTTTTATTGCTGTTATTTAATTTACAAAGCGCCGTTTTTCTGCTTTTATTATCAACGGTGTAATTACAACAAACCATAAAGCAAGAAAATGTAAAACAATGTTTCAACACAAACTCGGCCTGTCGTAAACATAATACCTGCTTGTCGTGACTTCGTTCATCACTGAGAAATACTTCTGGGCAGAATGTAATATAAAATTAGGTGAGTTCGCACTCGACTAACTTTCTTCCTAGTTTGCTGCTGTTATTAGTTTTTAGAGTATCCACAACATTAAAGACCTCTGTCATAAATGTTACAGGGCATGCATCCCTAAATTAAAGGTACAAATTTTCATCAAATCTGGTTGTTTGTCTTTTGTTTTGGGAAATGTTTTGTTCAGGCTTTGTTGTATCTTGTACTATAGGAAGAGCGACTGAAATGAAAACTGCACTTTAAATATGTTTTTCCTATTGGTTAAATTTTCATTAAAAATACATATTTATGCGCATTAAACTGGATTTAATTTTACAGCGTAAAATAAATAGAAGTTCACAACTGCTGCTGCTAGATAATTTTAAAAGAGAAATGCTCTTATGCGAAGATTGAAATTTTGCGATTTTCAAAAAATTCTTTAAATGTGCGCCAATTTTTATAAAAACAATTCACTAATGAGCAGAACACGACTTTCCAATAGTGATAAAATTTTCTCAAAAGACGGCGCACTATGCCCCTTAGTAATACAGACGCTAGCTTTCGTTCTGTATTTTTTCATAGGTCCACGAAATAACTCATTTGCAGAATCAATTTCAAGGTTTACGGTACAAGATTTTTCAGGTTACCACCCTTGAAAATGGCCAGTTATTTCTTAAGCCCTTTTACATGGTAAACATGGGTCTAATTCGATCATTTTTGCCATTAACTGCAATTAAAATAAATTATGGGTAACAAAACTCACAATAAATAAAAATGCAAATTTATCCATATTTTAAATATGTCATACTAAATGTGGCAACACTGTTTGTGCCGATACCTGCCGTACGATCACGCGCGATGGTGAATACGAATTTATTTGAGAACCGCTTGAGTACCGATTTTGTTTGTTTTATCTAGTATTGGTGCAATACGTGGCGTTTTGTAAATATGCAAGAGATTGGACTTTCTTTGCGGCGTAATACCGCCAAATCTAATATCAAATTGTACATTATTTGTCAGCAACGTAATAAATCTGAATTATTGACAAGTGAAAGTCATGGATGTGCGCGCACTCGATGGGCATCTGGTGAACGAAAAGACTTTGTTTTTTGAAGACTAAAAATTGTATCACAGGATGAGTTATTTTCTTATCACATGACCAACGCTTGTTGCCGGAGTTATACGATGAAAACAAAAGTGGAAAGGGACACAAGAAAATTAATGTACGAACAAC
This sequence comes from Tillus elongatus, assembly GCA_964006375.1. Lineage (NCBI taxonomy): Eukaryota > Metazoa > Arthropoda > Insecta > Coleoptera > Cleridae > Tillus > Tillus elongatus. The sequence goes on from OZ023262.1 coordinate 301,857,046, forward strand.
AAAGAAAATAATTTGGACAAGCAGTATTTAGGTGAAGGAACTTCTTCGGTAACATACGTTAAGTTTACACGATCGAAAACTACAGCTAGACCTTCGGTTGGGTTGAAATAGGGGTTGAGATAGTATGCAGTTCAACAAATATCGAGCCCTCTCAGTCGTGTGGTTCATCACGTGCTTCTAGTACCCTGGACATGTTACAAAGAAATAACATAGAAGAAGCAGATATGCGAATTATGGTACATATATCTCATGCAGTGCGAGAGGGTAATAAAAACACACACACACACACACACACACACACACATATATATATATATATATATATATATATATATATATATATATATATATATATATATATATATATATATATATATATATATATATATATATATATATATATATATATATATATACTATCTTCCGACACCTACATATTAGTTATGGCTCTGTATCATTTTAGTACTTATGAAGCTCAAGGGATACAGGTAACTTACTTTATTATATTTTTTAAATTTTCGATGAAGAGTGCTTTATTATTTTAGGAACTTTGGTTTAGAGCAGGAGTAGGAGCGACTAGGAAGGATGTTCGGTTGCACTTAATGGCTGAACGTCACGGTTCAGAATTATCTACTGTTCATCCAGCCCTTTATTATTTGACTGCTGCAGATTATACAAGTAAAGTTGTAACCAAGCGTAGTACTCTTGCGGCTAGTCCTGTACAAATTCTCGGCAGTTTTGCTAAAGGTAAAAATTTATATTCTTGTTTGAAACACATTTTATTAGCATAAATTTACAGGTACATCTGAAAGGGTAGTCTAAGATTCAGTGCAGAGTGCAGAGGAGTATCTTATTCAGGTGGTACTGCTGAGCAGTTATATGTTTATTTTTGTTTGTTTCTTTAATTAGGATAGGTATTTTTCATTTTCAATGTTATTCTGTCGAGCGTGATTATTAAAATTAATTAACTAGCAGTTATTTGCTTATTTTGATAAAATATCAAAATAACCCAGATCTCACCACGAGGAGGTGACTGCCAATCGAGCTCCTTAAATTTTCGGACGGATTACTGATGGCAACGTAGAGTCGTAATGTTCTACTGGCATAAGTCATCCAACGAGCATGACCCAACTTTCCAGGACTCTACCTAATTCTTCAGAAATTTATCATAAAACTATTGCCTAGCTGATCTTTAATAAGTATTTTTGATCAGTGCTTAAATCGGTTGGATCAGCTAATACCCTTTCAGAGTGCTATTTTATTAAATTTTACCACAGTGTTTCACATGTTTGTAATAAAATTCCAATGGGTCCAGAAAAACTTTTCGGACCAGTGGTTTTCCATCTAGTGGCATCACAACAGGCAACCAGTGCATATTTGCAGCAACATTCGGAAGACCCTCAAAAATCCCAAAGACATGCGTTGAAACGACTTAAACTGGTTAAAGTCCAATGCCTGACAGACACAGTAGTTAACTGCCACGTGTAGATTGATTCATATAGCAGGTACACACCATACGTCAACGGTAACCAAACTAAATATATACCAGGCACCAAACATACTACCCGAACCAACAATCGTAAAATCTCTGCCGAAATTGTGCAAAATGACAGACGACATGAAACAAAAAATTTGCCAAGTGGTTCTTATTTAACTGGGCGATTCCATCAATGATTAAAATATACTATACTTGTAGCTTTATTAACGACTCTAAATACAGTTTTAGCGCAGCATAGATATATTATGCTATCGCATAATATAGCAGAAATGTAAACAAAATAAAGCCAAGTCTCTATAAAAATGATTCTAAAATAGTTTCTCTTATCTTTCAACTTAAACATAAGACGTCATATAAGACCTAAACGGTCGTAGTATGTCTTTCAATGTTAATTCTACTAATTCTGTAATTAATTGTTACGTATACTTTGAATATAATATCCCAGGTATGAAGCCGATCTAAAGTATGACGCAAGTAAAACGTTAGTTGACGTGTGCTTAGATGGCGCAGGGGGCATCGCGCTTGCCTACTAAGAAGAAGGTTACGCCATCGAATAAAGCACGATGAATGTATGTTGTTTTTATTTGACATTTGGCGAAACAATAGTGCACAGATTTCATATGTTTTGAACAAGATCTCATTTTTGTTTAAAACTCCTAAATAAGTTTGTCACCTTTGAGTCTGAAATTATAATTTTGTTATTGTTGACATTGAAAAAACCGATTTGATTAGGTTGGCTAAAACGAAATCATACTGGCGATTAATAAGAAAAAATAACTGTTACGTTTATAATTTGGCAAATACTTTACTTTTCTAAATATGAATTAAGTTTCCTTCTAGTAATCTTCTGTGTAACTTTACTGAAATTTGTAATACAAGTTTCTTTTACAGAGACTTACACTCTCTACAGATATAGTGGAAGCGTCAAATTTGGTAAAACAAGATATTGGAGTTTTGTTTAGAGCAAGACAATCATTTCTGTTACGCACAGCTTTGTATATAAAAGGAAATGGGGCACAATTTGAGCATCTGCTATAGTATTTAATAATTTCTTAATTTAATAATTGTTCTTTTCTTTCCTGTTCAATATTTTATACTTCATATTAATCCATTGTATCCTTAAGCAAAAAGGTTCCTTATTCTCCTTTATTTAATAAAACTTTCTGCAATTTATTGTTTGACAATTTAAAATGTGTTTATAATTGTTGCTGTATCCATAGTAACGGAAACTTTAAGTTTAAAAATCTAAATTAATACTTGTGCGTCTTTAGTGAACAAACAATTTTAATTCCACTTTTCTCGAAAACTGTGCATCCTATGGAATGTATCCCGGATACCTTATTGTTCTAATTGTCTTCGAATATTTTTAAAACGCTGAAAAATTTCAGATATTTTGACGTTTAACATATTTTTTTCAAAATTATAACCCTCAGAACGCCTACACGCGCGCCACAGCTCTTCACATAATAAATCGTATTCAACGTTTTTTTATATGCTGTTACTCTTTATTCGTGTACAAATTTTGAAAATTTTATCTTTAGCCGTTATAAAGATACCCGAGGAAAGTCGCTTTAAGCGCAACAACTTCAACACTCTGTATCTCAGTATCACGACCTTAAAATAGAAAATGTTTTACAAACTACCCCCATTATTTTTTCAAGGGTAACTCACGCCCCAATTTTTGAAGTATAATCAGGACATCCTGTATATAATTTTAGTAAAGTACTGTAAACAATTTCTATGAAAATTCCTACCATAACGCATTTGCTGCTTCTAGAGATTTTAATAGCGATTTTTTTGTAAAACGGAAAATTCAGTAATGAGGAGATCTGTGTTTATATATATATATATATATATATATATATATATATATATATATATATATATATATATATATATATATATATATATATATATATATATATATATATATATATATATATATATATATATATATATATATAGATATATATATATATATATATTTATATTTATATATATATATATATATATATATATATATATATATATATATATATATATATATATACAGGGTGTTTAAAAAAGACGGGGCAATATTTAAGGGGTTGTTTTCCCAGGTCATTTTATGAAAAAAAGTTACCAGAAACATAGGTGGTAAAATGCATTGTTTCCAAGATACAAGGTGTTAAATTTTTTTTGTAAAATAACGATTTAAAAAAAATACTTCAAATATATCCTCACCGATTGTTTTGAAATTTGGCAGCGTTGTTTGTAGTCATAATGGGCTGATTTGACCCTAATTAGTTAAAGATTGCCATAAAAAGGTTTTTATCGTGTAAACGATTCAAGATACGGAGAAATTTCAAGAGACAAAAAACTTGTAGTTTTAGTTTCTTTATTTCAAAATAATATACAAATCATATTGCAGTCAGTGGCGTACATTTTTTTGTCACTAAATTTTGTTGAGGTGCCCCCCCCCCACCCCCCCCCCTCCTAATGCCAATGGACATAACAATCTTTATCTTATTAGGAGATATTTGAATTATTAAAAAAATCGTTATTTTACAAAAAAAATTTAACACCTGGTATCTTAGAAACAATGCATTTTTGCACCTATATTTATGGGAACTTTTTTTAATGAAATGACCTCGGAATTCAACCCCTTAAATATTGGCTCATCTTTTATAAACACCCTGTATATGTGTGTATCACACCGGTAACTCAAAAAATAATGGGCCGATTTTAATGAAATTTGGTACGTACATTTCTTTTATAAGTGGCTTGGATAACTTCGTTAGCCTGGATAATCGCACCAGTTTTTCCATGAAAATTTGGGGTTTTCCTTCGGAAAATTTCCGTATCTCCCAAAATAACAGAGCTATGACAACCAAATTTGGCACATACCTTTTCTACTCTCCAACTTACCCTACATGCCAAAATTCAGATCCCTAAGTTGAAAGAAAAAAAAGGTATAGGCATTTAAAAAAATAAGGGTGCCACTGGTGATCAGAGGAAAGCACAAGAACAAAATATTGTGTGTGTGATATTGAATATTACATCCAACGGTTAAATTTTCTTGACGCAAAAAGGTCAAGTAGCAGAAAAAATATTTTGAAAATTTGATAATTTTTCTTCTTCAAACGTCAAAGCCGCGATTTGAAACGTCAAAATTTGCAATTTTCAGACAACGATTTTGGAACAAATACGGATGATGTAGACGATATGTCGTAGGAAGTGTATTTCACAAAGCCTTAACGTTCAGCTTCAACCATCATTGTCCTTCATTTTTCTAAAATATTTTCAGAAAATCCATTTCAAATAGACCCGCTTTCTGATGCTTCGGCAGTAGCTTCAGCTATAGAGTTTATGGTTTAATAGTTTATATTTTAGCAAATTTTCGTCGAAAAAACTCGTTATTGAGAAGACCGCGATTTGTGAATTTTGAAAAGATTTCTTCAAATGAGCGCAAACTAGAACCCCAAAAACCCATATACGGGGTCAGTTTCAGTTTGTGTCTGTTTACACATATACAGGGTGACGATTTTCTACGGCAAGGCTCAATATATCCGTTATTATACAAGATATGGCAAAAAAAGTGTATATGTTAATTATAGGGTATCTCGAGCTGCATCTTATAAACTTATTTTGATATTCACAGGGTGGCCCAAAAGTAGTTGGTGATACACACTTTTTTTTAAAATAGAACACCCCTTATTTTATTGCATTTTTGTGTTTTCAGCGAATTATAATGCATGTTTGTAAGAAAAAAAATTGATATGGTTAATCGTTTTTAAGTTATTTCAATTTTTCTGTGACCTCTTACGTTTTTTGCACATATTTCAAACAGATATCACAAATTGTGAAACGGCGTTTTTATCAATAGATAACGTAGGCCCATGTATAATGTATAATGTATAATGTATATATTAACAATGAAACAGGCCAATGTCACCTGAATGACACAGGGATGTTCATGTACGTCAAAAAATTAACAATAAGAACGACAATAGCACACACAATAAGCATAACAATTAAGGAAAATTTTTCCTTAAATAATACAAAACAAAGATACTTATAAAACACACTTATAACGTTTATAACGTTCAAAAGATAAGAGCTGCAGAATCCAGATCCAATTCCAATATTGTTTTTTAGAGTCACCAGGTGCACTAGGTTTATAGTTTATACTATGGCAACTACACTACAAACAAAGTGTTCATATTATAAGAATTTAAAAACAGAAGATAGTTAATGGTAGTTTATGTGTAAAAATCATCCACCGAGTAGCACGTCTTGTTTATAAGAATCGTTTTCACTTTTTTTTTAAAAGCTGGTAAAGTGTCAACATTCCGTACATCTTCCGGCAACGCATTATAGAACTTGCAGTCATTGTAAAACAGTGATTTTTGGTACAGAGCTGTGCGATGTTTGTCAGTTTGCAGGTTATTTCTACCTCTTGTGGTATATCCATGTTCCACTGCATTGCGTGTGTATTTGGTTTTGTTTTGAAAAACATGGGTTAGTACTTTCATGATGTATATGCTGGGGAGTGTAAGGATACCCTGTTCTTTAAAAGTGTTTCTGCAAGTGTGTCTATGAGGGATATTGAATATGATCCTCATCACTTGCTTTTGTTGTTTAAAAACTCGGTTTACTTCACTTGCTAATCCCCAGTGCGTAATACCAAACCTTAGTTGTGAGTAGAAACACGCATAATACAGTGACAACACAGTAAAGGTACTGCATCTTTGGGTAAGTGTTCTTATTGCATATGTAACGGATGAGATTCGCGAGCAAAGTTCATCGATGTGAACATTCCATTTTAACTCACTATCGATATGAAGTCCTAGTAGTTTTGTAGATGGCTGCAAGGTTACAGTTTGGCCATCAAGTTCTACGCTTTGTACAGTACCTTTTTTTGATTTTGAAGATTTAAAAAACACGCAAGCTGTTTTATCCTTGTTAAGTGCAAGCTTGTTTTTATCGACCCAATTGGTTAGACTTTTGAGGGTTTTGTCAGAATCAGCCATAATGTGCTCAACACTATGTCCACCTATCAAAAAGTTGGTATCATCGGCATAGGAGGCGACCGTTCTTTTGTTATCTGGATTGATGTTGTTTTCAGATTGGTGCGTGATGTACTGAAGTAGGCTGTTGGCATAGATAATGTACAGCGTAGGTCCAAGAACTGTTTCTTGCGGCACCCCAACCGTTACTTCAAAAGTCCTAGATAAGTAAGTGTTGGTAGAGTTAGATATTACAACTCTTTGTGTTCTGTCTGAAAGATAGCTTCTGAACCAGTCCAGTGCGGTGCCCGTCACTCCATACCTACACAGTGAACATATAAGGATCTCATGATTCACACAGTCGAAGGCTTTGGAAAAGTCCACAAAAACTCCCAGCGCTACCTCTTTTTTGTCAATGTGTTCGACAATTTGCTCCACAAACTCAACAATTGCAGTTTCAGTGCTTCGTGCTTGCCGAAAGCCATGTTGATATGGCGAAAGAAGTTTATTATCAGCAAGATAGGTTGTCAGCTTGTTATTGACTATTTTTTCGAGAGTTTTTGCGAAAGTTGGTGTTAGGCTGATTTGTCTGTAGCTTGAATAATCCGCGGGATCACCCTTTTTATATGTCGGTTTTGTGTATGCTTCTTTCATTTTTGATGGAACGATACCTCTGGATAATGAAATGTTATATATATGTGACAGTGGTAAAGAAACAACAAACCTGCAGCGCTTAAGCAATGTGCTTGATACCTCGTCCGGCTCTGCAGAGCTAGATGATTTGGAAGTGACGCATTCAGAGAGCCTTTTGTTTGTATTACTCGTCGAAAAAATCGAGCTGCTGTATATGGGCACGCTCAAATACTGGCTGAATTTTAAAAGTTTTCGCAGAAATGTTTTAGTGTTTCTGTGGAATTTATTTTTGTAAGATTTTTGTGATATGTTGGTAATTAATAATAAATGTTTAGTAAGTTATTGTAAAAGAAAAGTTGTCGAAATTTGTGAAAAATGTAATATAGTGTAACATCAGTGAAGGCAATTTCTGTAAAAAAAATGGTGATTTTCTGTAAAAGAAATTTTTACAAATTTTCATATTTTTTTTCAATTTTAGTCCTAAAGCTGTTTGTGAATAATTATTCCTGGCGGGTGTGTAAACAGTTTAAAAATGTTTGTTGGCCAGGAAAATCGGACCAGTTTTTTCTGGAACTTTTAAGGTTTATTTTCGGAAAATGTTTGTACTTTTTGAAACAACAAAGCTTTTGTAATAAAATATCGTAGATTGTTACTAATATATAGGTTATATATACTGCCAACCAAATGTCCTTTTTTTAAAAACAAGACATATTTGCCATTAAAAGCATTTCTACGAAAATTCGCTACCATAACGCATTTGCTGCATCCCGTTGTTTTTTTAAGTAGTCTAAAACGTGATTAACTAGTAACGTATCACAAACCTATAGACTTTCTAAATCTCTTTATCTTATTACGTGTATCTTTCGACAATATAATAAGCTGACAGCTGGTGAAATAATATCTCATTTAGCAAATATTAGCTAAAATAAAAACGCTAAGCGCGGGAGCTGCACTCATCAAATTGTAGAACTTGGAAGTAGACTGGAGTGAAATTAAATTTTAAAACTCCCGAGAATATTTTCTTACATTCAAAGTTTGCTTCGGCTTTTAAAAGACTAACTCTTTTCTTATAACTTTGTCTTTCCATTTGCCTTGCTGTTCCGAATAAGTTTGAGTTAGTTGTTTACGTAGAGTTTTAATTCAGAGTGTAACGTTCTTTTTGCAGAGAATTAATCAGTAATGTGAATTATTTAATGGCGAAACAAAAAAGACTTAAAACTGTTTGCAAATTTCGTTTCCACTGCTCATTATTTATAAATCACCTAAGAGCATAAATAAGCTTTTAGCCTTGAAACTTTAAAATTACATTTTCACAGTTTCATAATGTGATAAAGAGATTCTATTGTAAATATTTAAAAGTCTGGACGCAGCGAGTGGTTTATCGTAGCGAATTTTAATTAAACTAATTTAAAATCACAAAATTTTACAACAAAAATTTAATTTGACAACTAAAGTGTAATAAAGATCTATCTGACACAATATCTCTGTAACTTTCAACGACTGAGATTTATTTTTTTAGTAAATTTCTTTTAAAGCAATTTACTAATGAGGAGATTACGACTTTTGAATTTAAAAAAATGCTTCAAATGAGCGCTAATTAGGACCACTCTAGAACAGACATCCGGGTTCAGTTTCAATTTTAGCGAATTTTTTTTAAAAAAATTCGCTTATGGGGAGATCTGTGTTATATATATATATATATATATATATATATATATATATATATATATATATATATATATATATATATATATATATATATATATATATATATATATATATATATATCCGACCGATAACTCAAAAAATAATGGACCGATCTTGATAAAATTTACAGAGTGCCTTCCCTTTGCAAGTGGCTTGGATAAGTTGGTTAGCCAGGAAAATCTGACCAGGTTTTCCCGGAAAATTTTGTGTTTTCTTTATGAAAAAATTCATATCTCCGGAAATAATAAAGTAAGGGCAACCAAATTTGGTACGCGTGTTTGTATTATAAAGAGTGAACTCTGTACTAAAATTTAAGTCCATAGCTTTAAAGACAAAGAAGTTATGGGCAGTTAAAGCAATAAATGTAGGAGTTTTCCTCAAAACGTCAAACTCGCAATATTAAACGTCAAAATTGGCAATGTTTAGGCGAATAATGTAAAACAAATACCATTTGTGAAAAGAAAATGTTGCAAGAAGAGTGTTTTGCAAACCCTTAAGTTTCAGATTCAACCGTCATTGCCCTTCATTTTACTAAAACGTTTACAGGAAATCCATTTCAAATAGACCCTTTCTCTGGTGCTTTGGCTGTCAGTTTAGTTAAGTTTGGTAGCTGTTTGGATATTTATTTGTAGGTTTAGTGAAATTTATGGTTTAACGGCCTATAATTTTTTTTTAGCTAATTATCGTGGAACAAATTTGTTAATGCATTTTTGCATTTTTTATCGAAATATGATGCGTTTATCTTAAAAAAAATCTGGACGCAGTAAGTGCGTTTTGGTTGCGAATTTTCGGTAAATTTGCAGTTAAGCTCCCGAACGCTTTTCAAAACACTGTTTTCAGAAACCTGCCTAGAGCCCCCCCTGGATCCACAAACCCCAAGAAAAATTTGTTGTTCACACTCCCCAAGGAAGTTACGGGACCAGGAGTGAGTAGGGGTGCATAATTTTTTTAGCTAATTTTTTTAGAACAAATTCGTTAATGTAATTTTGCATTTTTATCGAAATATGATGCGGTTATAAGAAAAAAATCTGGACGCAGTAAGTGCGTTTTGGTAGCGAATTTTCGGTAAATTTGCAGTTTAGCTCCCGAACGCTTTTCAAAACACTGTTTTCAGAAACCTGCCTAGAGCCCCCCCTGGATCCACAAACCCCAAGAAAAATTTGTTGTTCACACTCCCCAAGGAAGTTACGGGACCAGGAGTGAGTAGGGGTGCATAATTTTCTTAGCTAATTTTTGTAGAACAAATTCGTGAATGCATTTTTCCATTTTTTGTCGAAATATGATGCGTTTGCAAGAAAAAAATCTGGACGCAGTAAGTGCGTTTTGGTAGCGAATTTTCGATAAATTTGCAGTTTAGCTCCCGAACGCTTTTCAAAAAACTGTTTTCAGAAACCTGCCTAGGCCCCCACCCCTCTGGATCTACAAACCCCAAAAAAAATTTCTTGTTCACACTCCCCAAGGAAGTTACGGGACCAGGAGTGAGTAGGGGTGTATAATTTTTTTAAACTAATTTTCGTAGAACAAATTCGTTAATACATTTTTGCATTTTTTATCGAAATATGATGCGCTTGTAAGAAAAAAATCTGGACGCAGTAAGTGCGTTTTGGTAGCAAATTTTCGGTAAATTTGCAGTTTAGCTCCCGAACGTTTTTCAAAAAACTGTTCAGAAACCTGCAGGTGAGGTCCTAGTAATGTCTCTGAAAACAATTTGTTGAAAAGTGTTCGGGCGCTAATCTGCAAATTTACCAAAGTTTCATTAAATCCTTCAAATTTCAATAACTCAATTTGCTATTAACGTAAGCTTTGTTGGATAGAAAACCAACATTTAAGTTTATTTTCGGAAAATTTTTGTATATTTTCAAACCATAAGTAATTTTGATAAAATATAGTACATTGTTTTTACCACATAGGCTATACCGGTAATCAGATTGATGCCTGCTCGCATTTGCTATTAAAAACATTTTTATGGAAAATCACTTCCATAACACATTTGCTGCATCTAGACTTTTGAAAAATGTTTATATATTTTCAAACAATAAATTTGTTTCAATGAAATATGATACATTGTTTCTACTATATAGGCAACCAAGTTTGATGCCTGCTTTCATCAAAGAAAGACATTTGCTATTAAAAATATTTTAAAGAAAATTCGCTACCATAACGCACTTGCTGCGTCCCGAGATTTTTTATATATACACTTTATTTGTTTGCTGTACTTTTTGTGATTTTTTATTGGTTTACGTCGACTGCAGTTTCGAACCTTCTCGGTTCATCATCTCGAGCTACCCGAACCAACAATCGTGAAATCTCTGCCGAAATTATGCAAAATGACAGACGACATAAAACTAAAAATTTGCCAAGTCATTGTTATTTAACTGGGCGATTCCATCAATGATTAAAATACACTATATTTGTACCTCTATAGAACCTCTATAGAACAGATATCCGGGTTCAGTTTCAATTTTCATATGTTTATATATATATATATATATATATATATATATATATATATATATATATATATATATATATATATATATATATATATATATATATATATATATATATCTGATCCTTTTTAGGATTATGAAATCCTATATTGAATTTATTTACAAATATCCAGCGATACATTAATTCGCGAACGATGTGTTTATTATTGTCAACTCTGTTTCCTTTACAATAATCAATAGACATTCTGAATATTTTAGAAATATTTAATGATCCAGGTAAATACTTCTTTGAAGAGTATTTTCTAGTATAATGACTTTCTACGGAATACTCAGTAAGTGGTGGACGTGCCGCCACCTAGTTGCGGAACCAAGTACTATGCTGTCCCGCCAGCTCCAAATAACACAAAGTGTTAAAAAATAGAGACTGGATACAGCTAACTAACAATTTAGAAAAGTGTCTGCCCTGGCCCATTTCTACCCCAATATAGGGACAAAGTATGTAAGACTAGATGCATTCTCGCAACAATTAGAACCGTAGACCGGTTTCGCTCTCATTAGAGCTCTTCAATACGGCATACTAATTGCAGCAACTTGCAGTACTTGAGTATTTTGAGACTGGCTCTACGATAGCCGTATTATTTTTGGTGCATTTTTGCTGCAATTAGTATGCCGTACTGAAGAGCTCTAATGAGAGCGAAACCGGTCTACGGTTCTAATTGTTGCGAGAATGCATCGAGTCTTACATACTTTGTTTCTATATTGGGGTAGAAATGGGCCAGGGCTGAAAATTCACTAAATTGTTAGTTGGTTGTATACAGTCTCTATTTTTTAACACTTTGTGTTATTTGGAGCTGGCGTGACAGCATAGTACTTGGTTCCGCAACTAGGTGGCGGCACGTCCACCACTTACTGATTATTCCGTAGAAAGTCATTATACTAGAAAATACTCTTCAAAGAAGTATTTACCTGGATCATTAAATATTTCTAAAATATTCCGAATGTCTATTGATTATTGTAAAGGAAACAGAGTTGACAATAATAAAGACATCGTTCGCAAATTAATGTATCGCTGGATATTTGTAAATAAATTTAATATAGGATTTCATATTCCTAAAAAGAATCAGTGCGATTTATGCGTCAATTACCAAAACTCAAATGATACCGAGAAAATTCAGTTGAAACATAATGTCGAAAATCACCTATTAAATAAAGTAACAATGCAAAAAATATGACAATGACAAGTTAAAAGCTTCTTCAAATAACAGCTTTTGCTTGGAAATTTTTGATCTTCAGCAAGTGTTACAATGCCCCAAGATAGAGGTTGGTCAAGCATATTACAAGTCAAAAATAGCTACATACAATTTAACAGTTTACGAAGCTGCCAAAAAACGGGGGCTTTGTTATGGCATGAGGCCATAGCTTTCCGACGAACGTGCGAAGTTGCATTTTAAAATTTATTAAAATGAAGGTAGACAGTGGCCGCAAAGAAATATCGTTTTATTCTGATGATGGCGCTGGCCAGAATAAAAACAAATTTATGTACATTATGCTACTTTATGCTGCAGTTACATACCGAATTAAAATAACTTTAAGCTTTATGGAGGTTGGTCATACACAAAATGAAGGAGATTCTATGCATAGTGCCATAGAGAGATGTGCCAGACGCATTCCAATATACACTCCAGGGCAATGGGCTACCGTTGCACGCAAGGTATGTGTAAGAAAACCTTATTTTGTTAATGAGCTAAATGAAGTTAAGTTTTTTTATATCAAAGACATACTGGTACAATGTACCAAAAGACTGGACAAAGACACCACAGGAAATATTGTTAAGTGGATAGACATTAGCTGTGTGCAAGTGGACTTTGCTAACCCCCATATTTTAAAATTTGCATACAAACTACAAATTGATTTTTGAAATTAACATTAATCAGAGCTCTAGAAAAGAACCAATAAGTTTTCTGGAATATACTCTAAAAACTCTTAGCGATGGATTAATACCCATTTCAAAGATAAAGTATGATTATATAATTTACTACTGCAAGAAGAATGCTGTCGCCAAGGAATACCAGGACTTTTTTAAAAATTTGCCACGTGAATAAGTCTACCGTTACCAAGCCAAAAGTTTTTTGTACATTATCATTTTGTAGTTTAAACTTATATTAACTTGCTATATTTAAATAAATTACAAAAATATTAGAAAACGTAAAATCTGCCTTATTATTATCAACAAACATTATAAAATAAATAATCCTATGTCCAGTAGTAATTCTTTTTTTACATCCTATGTCCCTTATCACAATAATTTGAATGCATATTGAAATTAAACATATTGTATCTCTTAAGTATGCTTAAGTACAAATAACTCCTAAAATTGTTAAAATGCAGCTTAAAAAACAATGTAGTTACAAGGGCCAGAAATCTTTAATTGCGATATACTTAAATTCTTTCTAAATGGACTTAGGATAGTTTTGCACCAAGCCGACGATTTATGTTACGCTAGTCGGGAAAATAACCAATTAGTAATCACTTTTAATTAAAAAAATATCGATAAGAATATAACTGAACGAATGACGAACTCAGCTCGCCGTAAAACGTAATGCACGCGAATAGCATAAGGTATGCAAGTACCTAATCGGTAATTGGTTTCGTTGCTAAGACCCGGCGCATAATAAGGACGTCTCTTGAAACATCCGTTCCGATACTAAATTCAATATAAACTGTTTAAGTCCTTTATCCATTAAAATGAGCATTTCTTTCCTAACAAGCAGAAAAAAAGAATAGAGGGTCGTTATATCCATTTGCTTTCGTAACAAAGAGAAAATCATACTTCGAGAAACTGATTTGGTAGATGCTACATTCAAGGTTTCTTTGCAAGTTTTTGTTAAATGAATCTGCTTGCAACTGGGATGCTGATGCTTCTAATAGCTAGGGCGGGTAAAATGGAAAATGTCTTAATATGGAAGGTTTGTTTTAGTACATAGAGAAAATCTGATCCAACAACATAATGCAATTAAAACCAATGTGGTGTATTGTGGTGGACTTGGTATAAGAAGGTTTGGTTGGGAGTGTACGTCGGATAGGCATACTGTGGACAACCCAATTATATATGACACATTTTAGTGGATTTTCGTAGAAAAAATTCACTAATGGGGAGATCCCGACTTTTGAATTTTGAAATTTTTTTGCACATGAGCACGAACTAGGACACCTAGAACCCATATCCGGGGTCAGTTTCAATTTGTATATGCTTATATACATACATACATACACACACACACACACACACACACACACACACACACACACATATATATATATATATATATATATATATATATATATATATATATATATATATATATATATATATATATATATATATATATATATATATATATATATATATATATATATATATATATATATATATATATATATATATATATATATATATATATATATATATATATATATATATATATTTATATATATACAGTGTGGAACAGCCAAATGGAATAAATTCGATAACGGATAAATGAGGGCGTGTTGGGAAAAACGCTTGGACACGTCGATTTGTATTTTCAACTGCGCATCTTTTTCAAGAAAAAAAAATATATATAGGGTGCGTCATGTGACAGTGGCCAATACCAACTTTCTTATTTTAAATACAAGCCCCTGTATATTATTAATTTTTTGGATTCTTCAGAAAATTCTAGACATAATTCATGTACAATGTTCTATACCTATCTTCAACTGTTTCGGAAATATTAAGTATTTTCAGATTTATTACAAAAATTAACATTAAAAATAGAAAATTATTTTATTTCACATATTCGCTACATTGCATTCAATAATTATTTCCCATTCAGCTCTTGATAATGAGAAAGTAAACAAAAACCATTCCTGCGTTTCTTTTTACTGATATGAAATGAAACAAAAACAAAAACAGTTTTCTTTCTGTTCGTATAAAACTCGTAGCCTTAGCAACTTGTTGTCTGCCTGCATGACAGTAGTGATTAGTGTCAGTGCTATTGTCGTTTGAATTTCGTTAACTGTACGTAATAATATTAGAAAAATGGTTCATTTCACAGAAATGCACAAAATAACCATTCTACAAATGATTGGTTATGGAGATAACACACGGACACAGATGGAAGTGTCTCGCTTATTTCACGAAAAATTTCCAAATTTGCCGCCTGTATCCCAAGGAACAATTAGCAAAATAGAAAAGCAGTTTCGCGAGCTTGGTCATGTGAGACAGATAAAAAAAGTAGCTGCCAATGCAGTAAGTGATGATACGAAATTGGATATTACGCTTGAGTTTCAAGAAAACCCACATACTTCTGGTCGACAAGCAGCCCAACTATTCAACGTTAGCCACACAGCAATTTTTCGAACATTAAAGGAAAGTAAAATGCATCCCTATAAAATGATACCAACTCAGGAGCTCATGGAGGACGATTTCGATAGGAGAACGTATTTTTGTGAACAAATGATGGCAATGTTAGATAACAATGTGATCCAATTAGAAGATGTTTTGTTTTCTGATGAGAGCACATTTACACTTCACGGTCATGTTAATCGTCAAAATTGCCGCTATTGGTCTAATGAGAATCCTCATTGGATGAGAGAGGAACATACGCAATATCCTGAAAAAGTTAATGTTTGGGCAGGAATTGTTGGAAATCATATCGTAGGTCCCTTTTTCATTGATGGCAACTTGAATGGGGATAAATATTTAGAACTGCTCCAAAATAATGTCGTGCCAACTTTGACAAACTTATATCCAGATCCAGCAAACCCACAAGTTCCTGCCAATAAAATATGGTTTCAGCAAGATGGAGCACCGCCCCATTACCAAATCAATGTCCGGCAGTACCTGAACCAAATTTTTCCAAATCGGTGGATAGGGAGGCGCGACTTAGAGTTGTACTTCAATTGAACTTCATAAAGTTAAATTTATTTACTTGAAGTTACAGTACAACGATATATATATTAAAATTTAAATAATATAAAAATTACAATAAAATACATATGAGTAATCTAATACCATTAAGGCTGGATGGCAAAGACTAACTGTTGAATCTTAATGTTCGACATATATTTATAGACTATTAATTGCTGATCAATTTCCCCTCGGTAATGTCGCTGCACTTCAACCGGACGCTGAGTCGACGGAAAAGCCGGTGTAGCGCAACGTACCCATATGTGCTGACAGTAGCCTTGGTGTGTGTAGTATACCGGGTGGTGCAACCATAACTCCTCCGGGGCCAGATAGAAAATTTAGGGAAGCTAAATTTTCAAAGTGATATTCTCCAGGGGGATTTCTTCCATGGGGCATCTTTGTTGTTGTTGGTTGGTGTTGGATCTTGGTTCTTTGGTTGGTTTTCTTAGTCTCCATAAAGCATAGACTGCTATCAGGGCAACAATCACGTACAACAGGATGGTCCAGATGCTAGTAGACAGGCTTACTTTCGGATGTTGAACTGCATTCAATAATGACCGTTGGTGTTGTAGTTGATGCTTTGTTTTTTGTAATTCATCCAGATCTATTGATTCTAATTTGATTGGGGCTGTATTTACTACCTCTTGTAGCTGAAAGTTGGTAAGCTTCAACTTGGGTAGTTGGATGTGGTAGGTAGATACTATCTCATTGTGAGATGGGGAGAACATTTGCTTATTTACTGTCATTTGACATCCTTCGGGGATTTGAACCAAGTAGCTTCCTTCTAGA
The DNA here is from genome assembly GCA_964006375.1 of Tillus elongatus. NCBI lineage: Eukaryota > Metazoa > Arthropoda > Insecta > Coleoptera > Cleridae > Tillus > Tillus elongatus. The sequence continues at coordinate 301,874,059 of OZ023262.1, forward strand.
TTTGTGGTTTCTTGTCGGCTACGGCATCGTTGGTGTGCTGTACTTTCACGGGGGAATACCATTATCCATTTGTTTGCACTTATCTTCTGGCTCTTCATCTGCTGTATGTTGACTGGGTGGTGTTCGCAAGTTTCGTATCTGGTGGTGAACTTGACCAATTGGACTTCACAAGGGCTGCTATTACTGATCTGATTCATCGTTTGACCTCTGCATAAGTAGTCTCCAGGGCTGACTTCTTGGCATAGTGTGTTTTGTAAGTTATAGCTTTCATCGTTAAGGGCTAGGTATTTGGATTGAGGGATGATGACGGTATAATTTTGCCTAGGACCTTGTTTCACAGGAAATGCATAAAGGTGGTAATAGTTATAATGTTTAGATTCTACTAATGGAATTTCAATAGCAAACACTAAAGTATAATTTTTGTAGTAACACTTAATTATTGACACCTCCTCGTATAAAGCTACATTATTTGCATCAAGCTTATAGGGGAGATTGGTTACAAAACTCTCAATTCTTTTAAGTTCTATTAGTAAGTCTTCAGGTTCTAATATGGATGGATGCATTGTTTCTAATCTTGCAAAAGTTATTGCGTTAACTAATGTGCTTAAAATGCTTTTAATATTAATGATTTCTGTAATCAATTGTATATACACCATCTGCAGACGCATTATGTGTTCGTTATTAATTTTTTCCTGTTCGAAACCTAAAGTGATCAACTGCAAACGTTCCTCAATTTTGTTTTGGTTTAAAATGACCGAGGATATGGTTTTATCAAATTTTTCTATGGCCTGTTCTGTTAACATGATTTGATTATCAACTATTGTTTTAATTTTGTCTTGATTTGATGTTAATTGAGAAATTGCCGTATCATAACGTTCTGCATCGTCTGCGTCCATGTTGCCTGTTAAGGTCTTTATGATTGTACCTACAGCATTAACTAGTCCTCTTTTATTACGATTATTATTAGAGGGTATAATTTGGTTAAATATTTTTTGTGTCTCCACAATTTGATGGGAAAGGATATTTTGGTAATTTTGTATCTCGTTTTGATAAAGATTAGAATGTGTGGAATTGTGAATAATGTCATGGATATCTTGGGACTGTTTATCTATGGAACGAAACCCATTGAGAAGTGGTGTTAAAGGGATTACTCGAATAATGGTCCATTTGTCAATGGAATTTTGCATTTTGCCCATGTTAATTGATAATAGTCCGGGGTTGCCATTGATCTTGTCTAATGTTATTCTTTGTCCTTGGGTTTGGATAAGGAAGATGGACCTGAAACATTAGGTCGTTTTAGATTTCGTAAATGACGTTTAGACAATTTTTTGTTTTTTCTTAAAGTCATTATATTTTTGTCAGATATGCTTACAACCTCGTAGGGGCCGTCAAATTTAGGGTTATTCTTGTTTCGTTTGTCTACTTTTGTATATACATGTGTTTGATCTCTAAATAAGTCGGTATCATTGGTTCTATTATTAGCGTTAGAAATGGAGCGAAGCTTATTTTTCTCTATTAATTCTTTCACCTTTTCATATAATATTTTTAATTTATTTTTGTGCGATATTAGATAATCTTGTAATAGCTTTTCATGATCATTTATATCGAAAATATCCCTATTAGAGGTGTGTCCAAAGGTTATTTCTAAGGGGGTGTGATTTGTAGATGTATGTATAGTTGAGTTGTATGCCAGAAGGGCGTAGTTCATTAAATATTTTATGGGGTCTTTAGTGTACGTTTGTCGTAATATTCGAACGTGTTCAATTAGTGTTGAGTGTAGTCTTTCAATGGGACCGTTAGAATTTGGATTTTTAGGTGTAGTAAAATGAATTTTAATTTTGTGAAGCTCTAAAAGATTTTGGATGATTTCCGTTCGAAATTCGGTTCCACTGTCCATAATGATGTGTTCGGGTGTGCCATAGTACGTAAAATACTGTATGAATGCATTAGCAGTTTCTACCGGATTCTTACTACTTATAGGTATTGCTGTCCCTAATTTTGAGAAAGTATCAATGATTGTTAAGAATACTTGATTTTCTATTATAAAGGTGTCAGCATGTATAACCTGAAAGGGTTTACTAGGGGTGTCTGTTAGCATTAAGGGTATATTGGGTGGATTTCTATCGTACTTGGCTCGCTTGCAAATTTCACATTCATTAATATAAGCCGTTATTTTTTCACGCATTTTTTGAAAGTAATACTTGTTGGATATTTGTTTTATAGTTTCTATTATACCTCTATGGTTAGTTTTTCCCTCGTGATAATTTCTAATTACCTCGTTAATCTCTTCATCGTCGGCTAAGGGCAGACGATGCTTGGGGCAACTGATAATAATGGGTGCATTGTTGTTAAATATTTCCACATACACTGAACAGAAATCTTGGTATAATTTTTCTGTTTCGAAATTAAAGTAATACCTTTTGCCTATTGTAGTATATTCCTTTAGAAAATTTATGATTGCTTGTCGATTATCATTTCTCGGGATTTGCACCAAATATTTATTTTGATGGTTAACCTTTAGTTGTTTTACTGGTCTTGGATTATTATGTACGGGAGATATATAATATTGGTTTAGTTGTTTTTCTATAGGAACATCTGATATCTGAATACCTATTTTTGGTTCTACATTTACTTGTGAATGATCACTGTCTCGTAAGTCGTTATTTTGTTCAAGTGTTGTTTTGTCTGTTCGGCTTATAGGTGGAATAGTGTTGCTTGAGGTGCTAGGAATTTCTACTGGAATAAAAGAGAGTTCTGGAGGGCTCATTGGCGGAATATATTCGGGTTCAGTTGGTTGCACAACGTCATCAAAATTTGGGGTGTTGAGCTGCCTTTGTAAATCTTGGAGAGGTCTTTCGTCCTCATCAAAATTATTAGCGATTGATGAAATTTCTGCATCCTCTAAAGCATGAACTTGGATGCGGGACAAGGAATCTGCGTTGCAGTTTAGAGACCCTTTTTTATAAATTATTTCATAGTCATATTCCTCGAGTTTTAAACGCCAACGTGTTAATTTTGAATTGGGTTCCTTTAGTTGCATAAGCCATACTAAAGGCCTGTGGTCAGTATATATATAGAACTTACGACCATAAAGATAGGGGCGGAAGTATTTGGTGGCCCAAACAATAGAAAGAAGTTCCCGTTCAATGGTGGAGTATCTCTGCTCTGTTTCATTGAGGGTACGAGAAGCATAACTAATAGGTTTATCATTACCTACTGACCCTTGAGAAAGGACAGCTCCAAGGGCTACATTGGAAGCATCCGTAGTGAGTATAAAGGGTTTTGTGAAATCAGGGTATTGTAATACGGGGTCATTCATTAATATATTTTTGCATGTTTCGAAAGCTTCTATAAAACTACTATCATGAACTATAGTTGCATTTTTTTTTAAGCATCGAGTCAATGGTTTTGTTAATTTACCGAAGTCTTTAATAAATTTTCGGTAGTACCCTACAAGACCTAGAAATCCTTTGATCTCTTTTCTTGTTTTAGGTATGGGGAATTCTCTTACAGCCTTTACTTTATCAGGATTTGGTTTTACGCCTTCGGACGTGATAATGTGCCCGAGGTAGGCTACTTCCTTTTTTAAAAATTCACTCTTGTCAAGCTGTATTTTTAAATTAGCCTTTCTTAACCTTTCGAATACATTTGTCAACCTTTCTATGTGTTCTTGCAAAGAAGTACTGAAAATTATGATGTCATCAAGGTAGGTAAAACATTTTTCATTTTGAATACCCCTAAGGATATTATCCATAGCCCTTTGAAAGGTACTAGGCGCTCCCTTCAACCCGAATGGCATACGCCTGTACATATAGTGCCCCCCTTCAGAGCTGAAGGCAGTTTTTTCCATATCTTCAGGATTCATTTCAATTTGATGATATCCTGAGGCTAAGTCTAAAGTGGTATAATACTGGCTACGACCTAATTTATCCAATATTTCCGAAATATTGGGTAAGGGATACTTATCACCAATAGTTTGTTCATTAAGACGTCTATAGTCTATGACCATGCGAAATTTTTGTTTGCCACTGGCATCTGATTTTTTGTTAACAATCAGGACAGGGCTATTCCACGGGCTGGAAGATGGCTGAATAATTTTTTGTCTTAACAAGTCGTCAATTTGTCTTTTGACTTCTTGCTTTTGAGCTTCAGGTAATCGATATGGCTTAACAAATACTGGGTTAGGATTAGATAACTTAATACTATGTTTAACTTGATTAGAAAATGATAATGGGACACCTTCGCAATAAAATATGTCTCTGTACTCGTAACATAAGTTTTCTATCATGTCTCGTTCTTCGTCATTAGTGTGATCAAGTCTTAATCTGTTTAAATTTTGAATTTGTAATTTGTCAATTTCATTAGCAGTACCATCTATGTTTTCTAAGTCGATATCTTTGTTATGATGAATGGAATTTAATTCGTTAGTTGAAACAGGTTCTGCATAAATAGCTTTATGTATAATCAGCTGTACGGGATTTTCATTACTATTCACTATAGAGGTTATAGCCTGGCCATTTGAAACTGTCACGATAGATGCAGGAATAATTACACCTGACTCGAGTTTTATATTATTTATTATGCCTATGTTGGAACTACAGTCTATAGGAAGTTTGACTATTGTTTCACATCTCGCAGGCAGTATTATGTTATTTAATTCTTGTGGTTTCGAGTTACATTCGCGATGTATGTCGTCGTCACATGGTATATACAAGGGAATGCATGTATGCTTCGTTACCAATTTCCTATTATAAAAATCTATTTTAGCTCCCAGTTGTTTGAGAAGGTCAGTACCAATTAACCCATGATATTGATTATTAATGTTAAATACATAGAATTTAAATTTAGCTCTGCCTGTTTTAAATATACTTGGTAGAGGAATTTTTAGAATTTCATTATGAAAACTGGTTTGGTGAACAGATTTAATTTGAAATTTTTCATGCTCTATAAATTTGGAATAAAAATTATGGGCAATATTTTCACATAACAGCGATTTCATCGAACCGGTGTCAAGCATAAGTCGCATTTGAATTGAGGGGTTGATTTCGACCAGTATATAAGGCAATTTAGGGTGGTTTACAGAATTTATCTGTACTATATTTTTTTGTTTAGTTCGATAACCTGAATAAAATTTTGTTCGATGTTATCTGTTTGTTCAAAAGCTGCTTCAGGTCTAGTTTCTTCTTCGTACGTTTCATGATTCGTTTCGTCAAAGTAACGAGCGTCATCTTCAGGAATTGTATAAGAGTGTGTTTCTGAAGGATAATTTTCATAAGATTCGTCATAAACAGGGTTGTCTGATTTACATTCATGTTGAACCTCTTGATGGTATAATTGGGTAGGTGATGACTGTGCGTTAGGCCCGTTAGGACCTCTCGGATGAGTATTGAAATTTCTAGATGACGTTTCCATAGGTTCGGGCTGGAAATGTTGTCTAAAATTTGGATTGGGACGTGTATGTATCGAGGAATTTTTTGCAGATACCTCCATAGGTGTTGGCCTATAGTTTGGTCTGAAATTTGGATTTGGTCTGAATACGTTTTGTGTCAGCTGTTGTGGGGGCGGATTACGTAAATTTAAGGGCTTTCTGTATGTGGGTTGGTTATGGAATTGTCGGGGGTGCGTAAAATGCGGAACGTTATTTCTATTATTTTGCTGATTCTGTACGTATTGAGGTTGTTTATTTGGTACATTTGAGTTTTTAAAATTTGTGGATTGATTGTGGAGATATTTCATTTGTTTTTCTCCATATTGAAAATTCTCTTCTTCCAGAACAAGCGACATAGCGTGTTCTAGATTAGTCGGGTTTTGTAGCCTAACTGCTAACCCTAGTTGACCACTCAAACCATGTAAATAGGTTTTCAGTGCCACTTTATCGTAAAATTCATTTTTAATTAAACGAAATGCTTCGTTTGCAGTTGTTAGTCTTACTTTTGAAGCTAAAAGACTACGTGAGTCTTGTATTCTCATACCGAATTGGTATGGGGTTTCTCTAGGGTCTGGCTTTAAGAGCAAGAGGTCCCTAGCTAAACAGTCTTCGTCTCTCTGGTCGCCGAAGTATTGTTGCAATAATTGTTTAATACGAGGCCAATTTGTGGCATCTTCCCTACTACCTATCAATGTTCTAGCTCTACCTTCTAATTTACTTATTACTATTCTAAGCATCCATTGGTTATTTGGATTGTCATCATTTGTTCTATCAACAAATGAAGTGAGAAAATTTTCACACGCTGAAATAAATAAAGCTAAAGTATGCTGGTCCCCATCGTATGCGGGAATAGCATTAATGTGATAATTTTGTAATTGATTTGCCATAATTTGATTGTTATTTGAGCTTATTGTATTTTTCTGTTACTATAAGTTTGGGAGGTGCTAAATTTATTTTTACTTTATTATTAAAATTGTCAACTGTCTCTGTTTCAGAGTCTGACATTAATTTATTAATCAATAATTTAAATTTGGGTAAAATTTTAATTAATATTTCCCGTAATATTTGCTTCTAACTTTAATATTTTAGATTAAGGTAGGACAAGGAAATTCAAAGGAACAATGAAAGCACTTACGCCAATGTGAAGATGAAGACGATTTCTGTTCTTCTTTGCTTCAGCATCATAAGATACAGCGAATAAGGCAGACAACTTCGTAGGCAGAAGTTCCGTATCAAACCTTATTTTCTCTTATGATCGCTCGCGCACTCACTGTATTTTTAATTGAAAGTTACTTAAATTATTTTTATCAACTTGGACGATGCTGTTCTTTGTTGACTTTGAAGCTGGTTCTGAGTTTTTAACGATAAAAATCGAAATGCGGACTTTTGCGATTTTTGTCAAAAGGGCACTAAACTCATACTAACGACTGCGCCACTTAGAGTTGTACTTCAATTGAACTTCATAAAGTTAAATTTATTTACTTGAAGTTACAGTACAACGATATATATATATTAAAATTTAAATAATATAAAAATTACAATAAAATACATATGAGTAATCTAATACCATTAAGGCTGGATGGCAAAGACTAACTGTTGAATCTTAATGTTCGACATATATTTATAGACTATTAATTGCTGATCAATTTCCCCTCGGTAATGTCGCTGCACTTCAACCGGACGCTGAGTCGACGGAAAAGCCGGTGTAGCGCAACGTACCCATATGTGCTGACAGTAGCCTTGGTGTGTGTAGTATACCGGGTGGTGCAACCATAACTCGCGGATCGATAGAATGGCCAGCACGATCTCCTGATCTGTCGCTATTAGACTACTTTTTGTGGGGATATGTCAAAAGTATTGTATACAAAACTAAGCCCCTCAACTTAGATGACTTAAAAAGACGAATCACGCTTGCGATTAGATCAGTCACGCCTGAGATGTTGAGTAATGTTAGAAGACATTTCTATACCAGATTAGCATGTTGCCAAGATGTTCGTGGCGAGCATTTTGAACATTTACTACATTGACATTAATTTTTTTTTGTTTTTTTAAATTATTAAGAAATAATCAGTATTTCTTATTAGAATTTGTGAAATAAAATAATTTTCTATTTTTAATGTTAATTTTTGTAATAAATCTGAAAATACTTAATATTTCCGAAACAGTTGAAGATAGGTATAGGACATTGTACATGAATTATGTCTAGAATTTTCTGAAGAATCCAAAAAATTAATAATATACAGGGGCTTGTATTTAAAATAAGAAAGTTGGTATTGGCCACTGTCACATGACGCACCCTAAATAATTTTTTTTTCTTGAAAAAGATGCGCAGTTAAAAATACAAATCGACGTGTCCAAGCGTTTTTCCCAACACGTCCTCATTTATCCGTTATCGAATTTATTCCATTTGGCTGTTCCACACTGTATATATATATATATATATATATATATATATATATATATATATATATATATATATATATATATATATATATATATATATATATATATATATATATATATATATATATATATATATATTACCCCGATAACTCAAAAAATAATATAATATGCCGATTTTGATAAAATTTGGCACGTGCCTTCCTTTTGTAAATGACTTTGAAAAGTTCGTTAGTCAGGAAAAGTGGAAGAGGTTTTCCGCGAAAATTTTGAGTTTTTATTCGAAAAAAATTTATATCAAAAAATAAAAAGCTCGGGACGCAGCAAGTGCGTTATGGTAGTGAATTTTCATAAAAAATGTTTTTAATAGCAAATATGTGTGTTTTTTTTTTAGAAAGCAGGTATCACATTTGATTACCAGTATAACATATATAGTAAAAACAATGTGCCATGTTTCATCAAAATAACTTTATTGTTTGAAAACGTACAAAAATTCCGAAAGTAAACTTAAAGTGTAACCGAAAAAATCCGTTTCTTGGTCAACCTTATAGGTTAATAGCAATTTGAACTTTTCAAATATGAAGCATTTAACCAAATTCGCTACCATAACGCACTTGCTGCGTCCAGAATTTCTTTACTTACCACCATGCATGATATTTCGATGGAAAATGCAAAAACATAAGGCGTTTTCGACTAAAAAAAAATATTTGTATCACCAACGACTTATGGGCCGGCCTGTGATTGTAGAAATATTTTTTAAAGATGTATCTCAAGACACCCTATAATTAATGTAAACATTTTTTTTTTCATATTTTGTAGAATAACGGATATATTGAGCTTTATTCATTTTTTACGAAAATTCGACAAATATTATATACCATTAAACGAACACCTCTATAGCTAAGACTACTGCCAAAGCATCAGAGAAAGGGTCTATTTGAAATGAATTTTCTGTAAACATTTTAGTAAAATGAAGGACAATGACGGTTGAAACTAAGAGTTCAGGGTTTGTAAAACCAAGAGATATTCTACTTTTCATTTATTTTTGTTCTTCATCCAATAGATTTTAAAAACAATAGCGTTTATTTTTATTTATTTTTTTACCCGGAAACGATTGAGTTTAGGTACATTATGCTTCTCATAAATGTTGCTCAAAATTAAGAGAAGGATTGAAATATCGAATAATATATAGGGTGTTCCATTAAAAAAAAATTAATATTGGTGTGCCACCCCTGTATGACCAACCCTGTATAAATGAAATTATCACCGCCTAGTAGACATTGAAGAACCCAAAAACTTTTGTATAAAACTTTTTTCGACACCTTGTATATTTTCCCGGATAATCGACCGTTTCCAGACTTATCAGCGACCCTGTATATATATATATATATATATATATATATATATATATATATATATATATATATATATATATATATATAAATCAAAACTGACCCCGGATATGTGTTCTAGGGGGCCTAATTAGCGCTCATTTGAAGAATTTTTTTCAAAATTCAAAAGTCGGGATCTCCCCATTAGTGAATTTTTTTAAAGAAAATTCACTAAGAAGATATGATAACCAAATTTGGTAGGTAGGTTAACGATATAAAAATAAACTACACCATCTCATATAATTGGACTAAAGAGACAGGCTTAGAATATTGTATATTTGAGTGGAGGGCGCTGTCGTCCGCGTAACTGTGAACTGGGTTGGATGTGCTAGACAGGAGGTCATTGCTGTGGAGAAGAAACAAAGTAGGGGCTAAAGCTGAACCTTGAGGAACTTCCACGACAACAGTAATGCTCCGGTTGGAGAGGAAATTGGCTGTCCAGGTACAGAGTTTTGGTGGTATGCCATAGGCCGGGAGTTTATTAAGCACCGCTGCGTGCCAGACCTGGTCGAATACTTTGGATATGTCTAGAGCGACAATCTGGGATTCACCGTGTAGTTTCATAGACTTGGTCCAAGAATGGGTGACAAAGAAAAGGAGGTCGGCAGTTGATCTGCGCTGACGGAATCCATACTGCCTGTCGTGGATTAGACTGTGTTTTTAAGAAATTTTAGTAATCCGGTGTTTATATACTTTTCTATCACTTTAGAGACGACTGAAAGAGAGAAATATCCCTGTAGTTGCTAGGAAGCGCTTTGGATCCTTTCTTGGGGACGGGTTGTACTCGAGCAGTTTTTCAGTTACTAGAGAATATGCCTCTATTGTAAGATCTCTGAAACAGACGAGTCAGGACAGAAGCAAATTCTGGTGCGCATATCTTGAGAACAATTTCTGGGATCTTGTCAAGTTTAGAGGCTTTCTTGGTATTAAGAGAAGAGAGCATCTTTCGTACCTTTTTAGTTCTGAAAATGGTATCCGCAATTTTATGCGAGACATTGGGGACTGTTGGTGGTTGAACATTTGGAGGTGGGTTGAGAGTAGAATTGCCGGCGAACAACGAGGCAAAAAGTTCAGCCTTGCCCAGGCCGGTAGAAATAATTTCATCCCCTGAGACAAGACGTGGGAACGTGCTCTTGGAGAAATTATTCCCAATACATTTAGCAAGAGTCCAGAAGGGTTCGCTACCGCTGTAGCTTAAGAGGACTTTGTTTTTGATGTGGATATTAAACGACATAGAGGTTTCTTGCGTAGTTAAATGCGTGACGGTTTTCTTGACGGGGATTGTGTAGAAGCGTTTTGTGAGTTTTGACCTTTTCAAGTCTGGCCTTGTCACAGGATTAGGAAAACCAGGGCTTTTGAGTGGCTGCAAAGGTTTTCTGTGTACGTGAAATAAATCATTCCATGCCAGCTTGGATAATTTCGGTGACGTTTTGTGAGATATCAGAGGGGTCAGGATGAGAGAAGCAGACAGACGCCTATGGAAATGAGGAAAAGTAATCTCGCATTTCGTCCCAGTTCGCGGAGTTGTAGTGCCAAACGATACGTGGGTGTGTGACCTCTGGTTGCATTGCTCAGGAAGCAGTGACCATGCTGCAGAAGTGACTGATACCTTATAGCAGTCAGGATTTGTAGTAAGAAGGAGATCCAAGGGATTTAAGCTGTATGTTGGGATGCGAGGAAAGTAAGTAGGTTGCTGAACCATATTGGCTAAAGAATTGCTGACTGCAAAGGCCTCCACTGCTCTTCCTTGTGGATCGGTTTTTGAAGATCCTAGTCATTCCTTATTATGGACATTGAAGTCACCAAGAATAGTGACCTCGGAGAAAGGATATTCAGAAATCAGATAGCTAGCTTTTTCAGAAAGGTAGTCGAACAGATGGACAAAGTTGTTGTCAGAAGGTGACCGGTAAATACAACAGATGATTTAAGTTGCAGCCCTGAGAGAGAGTTTTATCCATAGAATGCATACGCCTCCATGCAATCTAAAGGAAGTAACGAGCTAATACCCCGGGAAATTAAGGTGATTAGTGGCTGTTTTGGCACTGATTTGAGTTCCGCTGAGGAAGAGGAGTTGGGGCTTATTAGCCTGGAGGAAATGGTGGACGGAGTTCAGGTTAGAATTTAGGCCGCATGTATTCGAGAAGGATGTGTTAAATCTTGATACTGGCGCCGCCTGTACACCTCTCTCCCGGAGATCCGAATGGAGGGGTATTTTACCAGGGGTTGGATAAATGTATGCAATTATATATATATATATATATATATATATATATATATATATATATATATATATATATATATATATATATATATATATATATATTATATACTTATGTGTGGGTGTGTGTGGGTGCCTCTATCATAAAATTTATTTATAATTTAGGTATATTTTATATTACCTCCGAGAAAATTGTGTTATCTACGCCCTTGACACCATGTATAGTAAATACAAACCGAAGAGAATGCAATGTAGGAGTGCTAAACTATTGCAATACTACAAATTCAGTGGCAGTTGCATTTAGCTAGGAAACACTTATTTGCTCTGTCGCATGCGGTATTGAACATTGATCATTTACCATCCTTCCTTTTATTTTGTAGCATCGAGCATTGGGAATCGAGATCATCATTCTTTTATTTTCTTTCCAATGTCTCTAATATTGGCTTCAGAAAAGGTTAACATGCGAAAAGCAATAGACTTTTTATGTATAAGGTTGGATCAGTTTGGAAACTCATGAAGTTTTACAGAGCCTTTCATGTATTACCTATAGCTAACGGAAGGAAATAATTGTGCTAGGTTGTCGTTGATATGTTGCATTGGTATAATTCTAGTTCTTGTAAGTTGGTGGAACTAATGAAATATTTAACAACATTTCCTTTATTTAGGAAAATAATGCAAAATGTGTCTGAATCGACGCCTGAATACTAGGGAAAAATGAAAAATGTTCAGTCAAAAAATCACGATTAAGTGGGATGCGCAGTGTACATTAAACAATTAGATTATGTTGGGCTATTTAGTCTTCCAAAGTTCACTTCAATTTATACTGCTGAAGCTGTTGCCATAAAAAAAGCGTTAGTACTAGCCTGTAACCAAAATATGAGTAGCTTTGTTGTTTTGTCCGATTCCCTTTCACTGTTAAGAACTCTATCGAATCTTCAAAATATTATATATCGGTCCAGGGTAATATGTAATATTGCTTATCAATTAGAGGTCTTGGAACAACAGCTCAAAAGAGTTACTTTCATACAGGTAAAAGGGCACTCAAATCTTGAGGGTGATGAAACGACAAAATCGGCCGAATTTTTAGAACCCATAATATCAAAATCATATTCACAACAGAGCAAAAATTGTCAAATCTGATAAAAACTCCCAAGGATACGATACCAAACGAATCCCACGTCGTTTACGAAATTCCTTTTTCTGACTGTTCCCGAACTTATGTAGGACAAACAAATAGACGCATCCACAATAGAATATATGAACACAACCTCGCCGTTAGAAAATCCGACCCCTCATCGGCGCTGGCCATGCATCATATTCACACAGGACACAAAATAGCCTTCGACAATGCCAAAACAATAGGTTTACAACTTCAAAACCAGAATTTTTCGCGAAACAATTCAAATAGAAAAAACTCTGGACGCAGCAAGTGCGTTATGGTAGTGAATTTTCATAAAAATGTTTTTAATAGCAAATATGTTTTTTTAAGAAAGCAGGCACCAAATTTGGTTACCTGTATAATCTATATATTAGAAACAATGTGCCATGTTTTATCAAAATAACTTTATTGTTTGATAATGTACAAACATTTCCGAAAGTAAAGTTAAATTGTTCCCGAAAAAACTGGTTTTCTGGTCAACCTTATAGGTTAATAGCAAATTGATTCAAAATTTGAAGCATTTAATGAAAATTCGCTACCATAACGCACTTGCTGCGTCCCGAATTTCTTTTCTTACAAAGATGTATTATATTTCGATGGAAAATGCAAAAATGCAACAACATAGGGCGTGTTCGATTAAAAAAATTCACTAAAAAAAAAGAAAATTTGAATCACCAACGACTTATGGGCCACCCTGTAATTGTGGAAATATTTTTTAAGATGTAGCTTAAGACACCCTACAATTAATATATACAACTTTTTTTCGTAACTTGCATAATAACGGATACATTGCGCTTTAATGATTTTTTACGAAAATTCGACAAAAATGATATACCATTAAACGATAAAATCTATAGCCAACACTACTGCTAAAGCATCAGAGAAGGGGTCTATTTGAAATGAATTTTCTGGGAATATTTTAGTAAAATGAAGGACAATGACGATTGAAACTAAGAGTTCAGGCTTTGTAAAACATTATTCTTGAGACATTTTCCTTCCATAGATCATATTAATTTCAGGTTCATTGCCTAAATATTAACAATTTTGACGTTTAAAATCGTGACTGACGTTTTGAGGAAAACCCAAATTTATTTTTATTTAAATGCCTGTAACTTTTTTGTCCTTTAACCTACAGCGCTAAATTTTGGTAGGTAGCTTACCTATAATGATATAAATCCGTGTACCAAATTTCGTTGCCCTTACTTTGTTAATTCTGGAGATATAAAAAAATTTCGATTTTTTTCGAAGGAAAACACAAAATTTTCCGGGAAAACCTCGGCGGATTTTCCTGGCTAACGAACTTATCCAAGCCACTCGCGAAAGCAAGGTACTCACCTAATTTGATCAAAATCGGTCCATTATTTTTTTAGTTATAGGTGTGACACATAAATATATAAACATATATATATATATATATATATATATATATATATATATATATATATATATATATATATATATATATATATATATATATATATATATATATATATATATATATATATATATATATATATATATATACATATAAAGTCTGAAACCGACCTCGGATTTGGGTTCCAGGGGTCCTAAATAGCGCTCATTTGAAGAAATTTTTTCAAAATTCAAAAGTCGAGATCTCCTCATTAGTGAATTTTTTTTAAGAAAATTCACTAAAAGGTTCGGGACGTAGCAAGTGCGTTATGGTAGTGATTTTTATTAAATATTTCAAATTTGAATAAGTCAATTTTCTATAAACTTAGAAAGTTTAGTTTTGGTATGTAGTAAGGCCTGTCCTAAGGCAAGACATGCATCAAATTTCATTAAAATAACTTTAATTTTCGGACAAAAAATTTTTTTTGAAAGAAAATTCAAAATTTAAATAACTAAATTTTTATAAGCTAAAAAATTTAAATTTTGGTACGTAGTAAGGCATCTCCCAGGGCAGCATATCCGTTAAATATAATTAAAACAGCTTTGTAATTTTCGGAGAAAAAATTTTTTTTCGAAAGAAAACTACAAATTTTCCCAGAAAACCCTGTTCGATTTTCCTGGCTAACAAACTCATCCAAGCCATTGATAAAAGAAAGGCAGTTGCCGAGTTTCATCGAATTCGTTTAATTATTTTCGGATTTATCGGGTGGATACAGATACATACATACATACATACATACATATATATATATATATATATATATATATATATATATATATATATATATATATATATATATATATATATATATATATCTATACAGGGTGTTACTTAATGATAGGGCGTAATTTCAAGGGCGCGTTCCTGAACCAAATTCAAGTAGAAAAGTTCATATAAGCATGTGTCCTGAAGAGTCTGGTTTTTAAGATACAGGGTGTCAAAGTTAAAAAATATTGTTTTTTATTAATATCTTAATGATTCTTTTGCCCATTTTGTTGAAATCTGGCAGGGTTATTCACTGTAACAAGACGCTAAGTTGGCACTAACTAAAATATAATTATAAGTTCCAGTGGCGTCTCGAGGGGCAGTCTCAGGAATAATATTGACTAAAAAATGTGCGCTACTGAGTTTTTAATTTTAATTTTTTTCAGATTAAGCACCTAAAAATACAACTTTTTTGCCTCTTAATATCTTTTCGTATATTACTTCCTTTTTGAGGAAAAAAATGAAAACAACTTCATTGCATGTCGAATAATTCTTAATATAAAATCAAGTTAATTGTGATTGTTGCTAGGAAACGTTGTTTTGTCATTATGAGCATAATGTTTTTGACTTTCTGTGATTGTTTGTTATTATTTACCTTCTAGTCAAAAGGTTAATTGTGCTATTAAAAAATGGTAAATAACTATTCTAACTTGGAGATGACACAAATGCATTTCCTTTATAGTCTTGCCAATGGTAATTCGGCGGAGGCCAGGCGGCTCTATCAAGAAAGGTATCCTGATCATGTCCTTCCAGGTAGACAAATATTCATAAACATTCATCGTCGTCTGACTTAATCTGGCAGTTTTAAACATAATACCTTTGACGGTACAATTCGAACTCCAGCAGTTGAGGAGGCTGTCCTACATGCGGTCGAAGAGAATCCTGCAACTAGTACCCGAAAAATAGGTAGGGAATTAAATATTTGCTATAAAACAGTATGGGAAATTTTAAGAGATTCCCTGTTGTATCCTTATCACGTGCAAAGAGTTCAGGCACTTCTGACAAGAGAGTTTAAACCGCGTACGCAATTTTGTAGATGGTATCATCAAAGACTTGCAGAAAATCCTCACTTTGATTCCATCATTATGTTTACGGACGAAGCCCATTTTTCCAGAAATGCAATAATTAATTTTCTAAATAATCATAACTGGGCCCAAGAAAATCCTCATGCTATTACAGAGACACATTTTCAGGAACAATTTTATGTTTGCATCGGTATCATAGATGGCTATAAGATTGCACTATTTTTTTTCCCACGACGTCTTAACAGACAATCTTACATTTTCTACAAAAATGATTTGCCTCTGCTTCTTGAAGATGTTCCTTTATATTTACGTCAACAACATTGGTTCATGCATGATGGTGCTCCTGCCCACTTTAGCATATTGGCTCGTGAGTATTTGAATAGAGCTTACAAAAATCGTTGGATTGGTCGTAAACGACCACAAATCTGGCCACCTAGATGGCCTGATTTAAACAGCCTAGATTTTTATTTGTGGGGGCACCTAAACGGTTTAGTTTATGTTACACCAATGAAAACAGAAGAACAACCTAGGAATATAATTGTTGACGGATGTGAAACCATACGTAACACTAATGGAATTTTTGAAAGAGTTCGTCGCTCGATGAGAAAGAGAGCACAAGCCTACATAGAAGCAGAGGTAGTCATTTCCAACATTTTTTGTAAATAGTTATTACTTTTCATTTGTGAGATTTTAAAAAATGGCTTAGAAATAAATATTCTGAACGTTCACAATTAACTTGATTTTATTTTAACAATTTTTCGACATGCAATGAAGTCGTTTTTATTTTTTTACTCGAAAAGGAAGTAATATACGAAAAGACATTAGGAGGCAAAAAAGTTGTATTTGTAGGTGCTTAATCTGAAAAAAAAATTAAAAAAAAACTCAGTAGCGTACATTTTTTAGTCAATATTATTCGTGAGACTGCCCCTCGAGACGCCACTGGAACATATAATTATCTTTTAGTTAGTGCCAACTTGGCACCTTATTACAGTGACTAACTCTGCCAGATTTCAATAAAATGGGCAAAAGGATCATTAAGATATTAATAAAAAACCAATTTTCTTTTTAAACTTTGACACCCTGTATCTTGAAAACCAGACTCTTCAAGACACATGTTTATATAAACTTTTCTACTTGAATTTCGTTCAGGAATACGCCTGTGAAATTACGCATCATCATTAAGTAACACCCTGTATATATATATATATATATATATATATATATATATATATATATATATATATATATATATATATATATATATATATATATATATATATGTATGTATATAAACATAAAAATTGGGACTGGCCCCGGATCTGGGTTCTAAGGGTCCTAGTTCGCGCTCATTTGAAAATTTTTTTGCAGTCTCACCATGAATACCTCTCTATTAGTGAATTTTTTAAATAAAAATTCACTAAAACGCCCCGATTCGTCTCCAGATTACTTGGAAACCTATTATATCAAAAAGACAATAAATTTAATAGAAAAATTTCATTTCCCCATTATCTGTCTCAAGAAATGCCTGTAATCCTCTTAGTCCTCTTGATCCTCTTATATCTCAATCCTCTTAGTCCTTTTAATCCTCTTAATCGTCTTACTCCTCTTAATCCTTTATGACTAAAGCCCCTAACTGTGATCCGACTACTTTCACCGATATCGAAGCAGGTAGACGAAACGATACATACAATACAAGAGTTTGAACGAACTGCCAGATCTCTCTTAGGACTCGGGTTGAACATACTGAGACCTTAGAGACGATCTCCACGAGATTTGGGGAGTAGGCAAATTGAGGCCCCATAATCGAGCTATAATAACCCAACCCACCTTTGAACACCGCCGAGCTACAGCAATCCAACCAACCTTTATCCACCGCTCTAAGAAGTAGGCCGATTGAGGCCTTGGAGTTCGTGTCCTTATATATTTTCTTTACCTCTTGAAAATGATTCTAAAAGAGGAGCCGAAATGTCGAGTTTTAATATATTCTGAACGCGGTTCAACCCGAGAACCAAGTATATATATATATATATATATATATATATATATATATATATATATATATATATATATATATATATATATATATATATATATATATATATATATATATATATATATATATACCAAGAGGTCTCCTATTAGGCGAATTTTTTATACAAAAGTTCGCTAAAAACGATGCCTGCAGCTAATAAAGAAGAGACATTAAAGTGCAGCCATTACCTTACCTCGTTGAACAAAAGCATTGCTTTCAAGGAACTCAGTTTCTTTGGTAGTTTATTATGTTTTATAAACCCTGACCGAATAAATCATTTAATTCATACAAGAACACGAATACATGAATCAAGATGACAAGTTATATGATAATGTAGAGAGATATGCTATTTTGCCTTTTCCATTTCAGACAAATTTATGACTGAGTAAATTACTGGCAAAAATAAACTTTCAGAAATATGTTTTGTCGTTACGAGGACGTACAAAATGTAACGATGTTAGGTACTTCGCTAGTCGATGGGGCGCAGATATATTATTTACTTTTTATTGCAAAAACTGGAGCATATTATACCAGTGACGCTCAGGAAACGTAGAAAAATAAGACGTAATGTGCTATTTGTGTTGGCGGTGTTTTGTGATTTGCGCTTAACCCAGATATTACTGAGGCTTTTTTTTGTGGCATTTTAATTTTTTTGTCAGACACATATAATAAAAAAAGCCTGGACGCAGCAAGTGCGTTATGGTAGTGAATTTTCATAGAAGTGATCTGGCACAAAATATTTTATAACTTTTTTTTCTTGTAACATAGAAATCTAAATTTTGGTGTGTAGTTAACTTTTTATATCGTAAACCTACCTACCAAATTTGGTTATCATAGATCTTTTATTTTTTAAGATAAATTTTTTTTTCAAATGAAAACTCAAAATTTTCCCGGAAAACCTCGTTCGATTTTTTTGATTAACGAACTTATCCAATCCATTTACAAAAGGAAGGTATGTGCCAAATTTTATCAAAATCGGCCTATTATTCTTTGAGATAAAAAATTTTTTCGAATGAAAACTCAAAATTTTCCCGGAAAACCTCGTCCGATTTTCCTGACTAACAAACTTGTCAAAGATATTTACAAAAGAAAGGTACGTGCCAAATTTTATTAAAATCGGCTAATTACTTTTTGAGATAAGAGTTTTTTTCGAATGAAAACTCAAAATTTTCCCGGAAAACCTCGTCCGATTTTCCTGACTAACGAACTTATCCAAGCTATTTACAAAAGAAAAGTACATGCCAAATTTTATCAAAATCGGCCCATTATTTTTTGAGTTATCGGTGTGATACATATATATATATATATATATATATATATATATATATATATATATATATATATATATATATATATATATATATATATATATATATATATATATATATATATATATATATATATATATATATATATATATATATATATATATATATATATATATATATATATATATATATATATATATATATATATATATATATATATATAAACATATAAAAATTGAAACTGACCCCGGATATGGGTTCTAGGGGTCCTAGATCGCGCTCATTTGAAGAATTTTTTTCAAAATTCAAAAGTCGAGATCTCCTCATTAGTGAATTTTTTCTAAGAAAATTCACTAAAAAGCCAATATTTGAATCACTGTCTTCACGCATTAAAAAAAAAGTTGTGTTCTTTTAAAAGGACGATTGTAAAATCCACTATTCAAACATGATATTGCATAAACGATGTGATTACTTACAATAATAAATAAGTCTTAAGTATATAAACTCAAATTACATATTACTGCGTGTGATATAGTTTAAAACAAAATTTCGGTTGCAACGGAATATCACATTTCTTTTTGTGCTGCATATTTCGCATTTTTGATGGTTTTCCTGATAAGTGATCAGGTGATCCAATCCATCGAATCATAAGTATTCTTATGTATTGAAATGCCTTTTTCATGGACTTCTTTTGACATCCTTTTGGTTTGTTTCTGAAATATTTCCAGCAACACACCTTCCAAATTCTAATTTATCCATTTTACGTCTTTAATATGATGCACCTGCCGTGCATTATCCATCGCCATGGCACTGGGCAAATAAGGAAAAATGCCATTTTTTTTACATCTGATAGACACTCCATATAAGCTTCGCCCATGTAGTTATTGTAGGTTTAATATATTCGGCTCTTCGATACGTATGTGCTTTCTTTCCTTTTGGAAAAATCTTCTGACATAGCTCAAAGGAATCATTGACGTAAAGTCGTAGAGTCAATGGTAACCATACCGTTATCATTTCATCGGCACACAGCGATACCTGTTTCATTGTCTTGTCGGTATTCAAACTCCTATCTTCTGAATCTTTTCATTGATGAAGAACTGGCAAGACATTCGGACATTTTAACGTGCGGTTTTCGGGTATAGTGCTTGTAGTATTCAAACCTCCAATTTTCAGTGTATTCAATAAGGAAATTGAAGTTATCAAAACATAACTCGAACTGAATACCACCCCACTTCGATTTTAGGATATCTGCATATTGTAAAACTACACTTGAGTCAGGACCCAATTGTTTATAATTAGTAAGGTAGGGATTCCGATACACTCTGATATGGAAAAAACCACACTTGTCTGTATGTCGTCATTGTTATCGCTAGGTAGCACATTTATTCCAGGGTACAGCTCAGCTAATGGTATGTCTTCATCTGGGCCATATTTAATTACCTCTATATTATTTAGTAGTTGACTGCCTAAAAGATGATTTGGGGCAGTAAATTACTCCTCCCAGAGTCCCGTAACATCGTTATTTGCATTAGCAGATGAGAGCTGTAGGCAGCTGGAGCAGTAGGTATTCTTTAAGGGTGTTCTAGTTCATCCAACAGCTCGTATAATTTCAATGGTCTTTTGAAATAAATTAAACTTTTTGATAATACAGCAGTGTATTCTGCTGCCATCCTTTTAAGAGAACATCAAAGTTTGTCGTTGCTTGGCAACTACCTCATAACATATAAAGTTTTGTAATAGAAAGCATGACATAAATTAGCTTCTAAGCTAACCAATACTATGTACTAAAAGTAGGCATATGTAGTATATGACACAAAAAAGCTTATTGAGCTGTCTGAGATGCTGTCATCACAATTCTTATATTGCTGCCGGTAGGCACACATTTGGAACTACTCTATTGTTTTGAATAGCGGTGTATGACGTTCTCGTGTTTTTTCAAGAGTTTAGTTTGTAAATTGTTTATAAATGTTCCCATTAGTTTAAAATTTGTGAAAATATAAATATAGTAGACAGTAGTTTATCAAATAAAGTACTATCTTTTTAACTTCAAAAATATGCCTACGACGTGTTGTGTTGTGAAATGCGGAAGTCATGGTAATCGCGATAATCAAGTTTTTCAGAATACCGAGTGTACTACAATTTCCGCATAAACCAAAGTTGAATGAGCTCTGCAAAATCCGGAGATTAAGGTGGATACACGCAATTAAAAGAAAATATATAGCAGAATTTACACTCAAGTATAGCAGAGTATGCAGTAAGCATTTTATCACAGGTACAACTTCATTTCAGCTTTGATTTCACGTTTACAAAAGGTATTGCTTAAATTGTAGGAAAACCAGCTGAATTAATAGATCAAAATAATCCTGACTGGGTTCCTTCTCTACTCATGGGATATGGAGAAGATTTAAAGAGAGTGATAAAGCGAGTTGCTATCAATGCTGCAGGACAAGAAAGATCAGAGAAGAGAATGAAATTGGATGAGCAAGTTCTGGAGGTACATAAAAATGATTTAACAATACATTAGTCCTATAAGATTGTATATTTTGAGGTAGCAGCTGAGATTACTAAGGAACCAAACACTACTACAAGCAGAGATTTACAGTATGTAAATCCTGCAGACGAACCAGGTGGCAGTAACATCAACGACAAAGGAACCCAAACAGATGTTACTCTAGAAAATTGTAGCCAGGTTATGCTCTAACTAGAGTCAACTAACGGGATTCAAAGAAAGTTGGAGAAAATTGAAATGGGCTACCATTTTTTGAAAGACAATGACATCAAAGTCAAGTATTACACAGGACTCACTACTTTTAAAAAGTTGGGAAGAGTAATGGATATATTGAAAATACACATAACTTTTCATTCCAACAATACTTTATCCGTTTTTGACCAAATACTGTTGACACTGATTAAACTTAGGCTTAATCTAGATTTTTAAGGATGTAGCTTATCGTTTTGGCATAAGTCCCACAACGGCTTCAACGTATTTTAAAAACATAATAGAAGTCATGTTTCGATCATGTAAGAACATTGTACTTTAAGACACGAAAGCAAGTGCGAAATGTGGCTTACAAGAAGTCATGGATTGCAATTATGATTTAAATAAAAAGTAAATTTATATTTACCTGTGCAACAATTACAACATAAGCTCCAATTTTTCTAGTCTGGCAATTATGAACCAATCCTGCTTCAAAATATTCGTGAGCAGAGAGACTTTTATGAGCTTTCATTTGTTGATTAGTGTAAAAACTGTGGATAAGCACTAAATAGTTAACGATATCGAAAGCATCAACTGGTGGGAAACTATATAGTTCTTCACAAGGAGGCATTGGGTCCGTCGTCAGAGTATAGGGATCAATTCCTTCAACAATACGAATTTTCTCTCGTTATCTTCTAGCAACGTCTTCATTTACATTTTCCAGTGATAATAGATATTCGCTCTTGTCGACACAAGCCATTTTAAACACGCGCAAAGCACAATTTCAAAAGTTAACATCCACGGAACACGAGTTTGTTTGTGTTTGTGTACCTACCAACGGCCGTATTGGTGGTATTTAAATCACGTGTTCTGGGCAGCTTTATCTTCATACAGATATGCCCATTCTTACAACAATACACTGCACAGATTCGGTCAATTTTCAACTAAATGTCAACTGTTCTGCTATTTAGTAATTCACTACCACGTAGACATACATTGAACAGTAGCTCAACTGCACAGAATCAATGTGTAATTAAATTGCCTTTTAAAAGGACGGTAGTAATATCGGGGTTAATATAATAGACCAAATATTAGAATATACAAAGGTATCAAAAATAATCTTGGTCGCAGGTGACAAAAACAACAAAACAGTTAATTAACAGATACTTTTTTAGACAAATGGCACTGGGTTTTATGTAAATAAAATGTATGAAGGCAGCAAGTGCGTTATGGTAGCGAATTTTCATAGAAATATTTGTAATTGTATATACATGAAAAAAATATTAAACTGATCCCTACATGAATCATGGTATGCGACTATAAGTGTAAATCTTTCCAAAACTAGAGCCTTTTGGTATAAGAAGTGTTGTACGAAACCCAGAAACAGTGCGTCTGTCCTTCACTTTTAAAACATAAGGGATGTTCCATTTAAAAAATTGAGTTACAGTTCGGTTGCGGGCCTCCATGTTACCGCTTGTAGCCAAACACTGACGGATGTCGGGTCCAGACGAACTCTGAGGGGAGGTATCTCTCTTTAATCTTTGAATTGGACAAGCCACTTCACTCAGATGGCTGTACACCTGTCAAACCCACTTTCAGCCTCAAAATGATCGCCTCCTGCGGGTAGCTCGACTTGTTGGGTGAAATTTATGCAAACCCTGGAGGGTATCGGGTCTAGACGACCCCGGAAGGAAGCTGAAATTTTTAGGGGTGGATAACGCCTGGAGATTGAGGCCTTCTCTGTAAGCTAGAAGTCAAATACTGACGCATGAGTCCAGACCAATTCGGAGCGAGGTTATCTTTCTTTGAGCTTAGAAACGGGCACTAGGCTTCACTCCTCTGCTAGTATCCTGTCAAACTAACTTTGACCCTCTAAGAATATCTAGCATTTCTTGACCTTTCTGTGCCAAGAAAATCTAAATAAATAAATTTTTGTCTGTAATATCTAACAGATTTTGTAGGTCACACAGATTTTGGTTTTGTGCAATTCTCTGAATACCAGTGGCGCCCATTTCTTTTTAATGCCTATAATTGTTTTTTCCTTCAGCCTAGGAATCTAGAATGGCATGTGGTATACTTGTAACACTATAATCCCATGTACTTATATTAGCTGCCATAGCTTTGTTACTTTCAGAGATACAAAAATTAGTAATAGAGCAAGTGCTTTAAAAAAAAATTGGCCAGATTAAGTGGAAGTAAATTGAGAAACGTAGTCAGGAAGTTAACGGTTGATAGAATTTATAAAAAAGAATATTCAAAAGCAATTTTAAAAACCAGTTGCGCCAACAAGGTAAAACTTTGGAGAATATTGCCGATATAATGAGACTAGCAATATCACCAATTAAAAAAAGTATCAGAAATAAATAGAGCTTATGGGGATCACCAATACAGATGTCGCGTCTACTTCGGCCGTGTCAGGAAAACCAACACAAGATCGTTATATTTTTCAAGGAGTCGAACGTCGCCGAACCATTAATGCTACAAAGAGCTACACCAACTTTCGAGCAACAGCAGGGTTAAGGATCTAGACACAGACAATTCAAAGTAAACTGCACGAGCATTGACTCAATGTTCGCAGACGCGCTGCTTGCCAATTTTTTAAATCCTGCTAACCGAGCTGCAAGGAGAAGGTGGGCGTAAGTATATGCCAACTGCGGAATAGCAGATTGCAGTAGGTGCATGTTCGCGGATGAATGCATGTTTAATTTGTTCGAATCTGATTGGCGAATTTTGGTATGGAGAAAAGAATGAACGGCATCTCGACGAACATATGGATGCTAGAGTACCATTTGGTGGTGTCGGTGTGCTTGTTTTACGCGGTCTTATGTTAAATGGAAAAACGGATTTAGTAATTCTAATGGGAGAAGCGATAATAGCTAAGAGGTACCGTTACAGGTGTATCAATGAAATAATTATTCCCTTTCCTCAAAATATCGAGGACGGTTTTATGTTAGTGGACGATAATGCATGTTCACATATAGCTAAAATCGCCCAAGAAGTTTCGGAAAAGGATAATATTGAACGAATGAATTGGACTGCAAGATCAACAGATATAAATGTTATTGAGCACTTGTGGATCGTTATGAAAAGAAGAGAGAATGAATGAGAGAATGAACTAGTTTGCAGAAATTGCCAAATGCAGTTCGGGCAAACTGGGAGGAAGCAGTATACCAAGAAGGATAGAGGAAATGCAGCGTGTTCATGGTGGTCCCACTCGATATTAATTTTCCTTTTCTTAATTACGCAGTAAACTGTTATTATTAAGTGTGGTTATTATTACTAATTATTCCACAGTAAACCGTACATAAAGTCTATCTGTACAACATACTTTAGCAGATATTGATGATATGATAGCCAACAGCATAAACAATAAAAGTATTAATTTTTAGCCAGCCTGTATAATGTTAAAATCTAAGTTCGACAAAACATCGCGTCCTCTAGTTAGAAGAAAAACTAGTGTATGATATTTTAAACCCGGCCACGCACATTGAAATCCATTAAGGTGTTTTCAAATTGCAGTGATTTCAAAATATCGCTACTGCGAGTTGCACAATTTCTTTTAGTCCAGGGAATAGAGGCAAAAAGGGGTCTTACCTACCAAAAGGCCAAGTAATTCTAATTTTTTGATATGTTGTACAGGCTGATCCCGCGGTTCAGAATGCAAGTTATCGACTTTTAACACTCGTGCGTTCGCGGTGGCGTACTAAAAACTATTGGCGTTCCGACGTTTGGTCGGTTTATCGATCATATATTTTTACTTGTTCACCTTAGAGGAAAATATTATTAACTGAAATTGTAGAGCATTCAATATAAATAATGCTTGTAAAAGGGTTTTTGTACAAAACTATGGAGTGAAAAAATACGACGCCTCAAAGTTTTGATTTCTTCTAAAAATGCTATTTTTTTGTATTTTCGTGCAGTATTTCTTTTCATCATCTCGATAATAGTACATTCTAGAAGAATATGTCCGAAATAAAAGTTATAGAACATTAAATCTGCTACAAGTTTCATACAAATACAAACACATTTTTGTGCAGGACTAACAGAAAAGGGGTTACGCTGCATAAAGCAAAAATTGAAAAATCGCATTTCTGTAATATTTTTAGCGATTTTTCTTTAAAAAAATTCACTAATTAAGAGATCTCGGCCTGAAAAAATTTCTTCAAATGAGCGCGAACTAGGCCCCCTAGAACTCATCTCCGGGGCCAGTTTCAATTTTTATTTGTTCCATGTATATATATATATATATATATATATATATATATATATATATATATATATATATATATATATATATATATATATATATATATATATATATATATATATATATATATATATATATATATATATATATATATATCACACCGTTAACTCAAAAAAGAATGAGCCGATTTCGATCAAATTTGGTGAGTGCCTTTCTTTTTCGGGTGGCTTGGATAATTTTTTTAGCCACGAAAAGCTGCCCAGACTTTCCCAGGAACTGTTGCGTTTCCTTTCGGCAAATTTTATTTCTCTAGAAGTAACAAAGTCAAGGCAACCAAATTTGGCACGTAACACATCGTAAACTCAAAAAATAATAGGCCAATTTCGATCAAATTTGGTGAGTGCCTTCCTTTTTCAGGTAGCTTGGATAAGTTTTTTAGCCACGAAAAGCTGCCCAGGCTTTCCCAGAAAATTTTGCGTTTCTTTTTGGCACATTTTATATCTTTCGAAGTAACAAAGTCATGGCCGTCAAATTTGGCACGTATCATACCGTTAACTCAAAAAATAATGGGCCAATTTCGATCAAATTTGGTGAGTGCCTTTCTTTTTCAGGTGGCTCGGATAAGTTTTGTAGCCACGAAGAGCTGCCCAGGCTTTCCCAGGAAATGTTGCGTTTCCTTTCGGCAAATTTTATTTCTCTAGAAGTAACAAAGCCATGGCAACCAAATTTGGCACGTATCACACCGTTAACTCAAAAAATAATGGGCCAATTTCTATAAAATTTGGTGAGTGCCTTCCTTTTTCAGGTGGCTTGGATAAGTTTTTTAGCCACAAAAAGCTACCCAGGCTTTCCTAGAAAATTTTGCGTTTCCTTTCGGAAAATTTTATATCTCTGGAAGTAACAAAGCCAGAGCAACCACTTTGTATGTTTGAAACTACCTTGGATCTTCTTTTTTAACGAGTGATATTAATCAAACCTGTGGGACGTTGCATCATAACGGTAGTGAATTATAAATAATTAGTACTTTTTATCAAACCATTTTCAAGATTAATACAAATACCCCCGTAGGCACATATTACGCCAGCGAGCTGGTCTATAAACTCCGGGGTTCCAAGTTCTAACAAAAGTAGCGTCACGGGTCGGAGGAGGTGCAATTTATGTGATTATTGTGTCCCTTTCTGTGGACTAGCAATAAACATTTATCCTTGGGAGATAGACGGTGCCCAAGTAGATATGGAAGGCCGCGAGGAAGTCCCGATGAGGAGGATTGGCCTTATTGTGCGCCGGTTCAGCTCTGTCCTAACATTCGTATTAAACTTTAACTCAAAATGTGACGAGGGTTGTTCAAGAATGAAATAATGTACCTTATTGCTCGAATCTAAATTTGATCCTGTTCTATTTAATCGAATTTGGGCACACGTAACGTAATCTGTAAGATAAATTTGCTACTGAAGATCTGAAGTAATATCAGAGTGATTTCACAGGAAAAATTAAGTTTTGAGTTATAGAAATTTCAGGACGCAGCAATTGCGTTATCGTAGCGAATTTTCATTAAATGCTTCAAATTTGTATAACTCAATTTTCTATAAACCTAGAAAGTTGAGTTTTCGTGGAATAAGGTATTCACGAGGGTAACATACCACTCAAATTTAATAAAAATAATTTGGTTACTTTTTGAGATACAATGTTTTTTTCGGAAAAAATATTTTTTTAAGAAAAACTAGTCCGATAGGGCTGCAGCACCCTGCATGCTTCTATGGGGATGAAATATAACAATCAGGCCAAGATATTCATGTAAACAAGGTAGGGTCGTGTTACACATTCTTGTTCAAAAAATATAAACATTTTCCGAAAATAAATATAATTGTCCCGAAACAACTGATCCGATTTTCTAGACAACGAACAAATTTAAGTGATTTACACAAAAAATACACTAGCCAAGATATGATTATTCACAAAAAAGCTTTTTGACAAAAATTTAAAAAAAATTAACACAAAAATTTGCAAACAACCCCTTTTACGAAAATTAACCATTTTCTTACGAAAAGCTGCTTAAATATTCACAAAACTTATATAAAATTCTTTTTACGAAAATTAGCTAGGTAAAAATATTTTACACAATTTGCTAAACAAATTACTTATCAGGAAAATTCGAAAACAGATTTTCCATGTGAATTTACAAACACTTTTTTTACAATAATCTATTGAACAGTACTTGATAATCACTAACACTTCACAATAATTCGACAAAAAATGAATTCTGCGAAAACTGACTTATATATTTTACACGAAAATTTGCTGATAAAATACATAAAACTTAAATTACTTAATCTGTAAATAAATTTTAAATAACATAGGAGCTGCCCGATTTGAAAAACAGTCTCATCCAAGCTATTAATGCAATAAAGATTATATCCAAGTTTCATCAAAATCGGTTAATAACTTTTTGAGTTATCGTGTGGATACATACACACATACATATATATATATATATATATATATATATATATATATATATATATATATATATATATATATATATATATATATATATATATACAGGGTGGCGCATTGAAAACGAAACAAACCGATTTGCGTACAGAGAATTTTTTTTTAAGAAACGCTGAAATAGGTCAATTTTAATATTGAGGGGGACATGTTTGGACATAAAACTCAACTTTGTCACATCAACCCCTAAAGGGTGGTGATAACAACCCTTATATTTTATTTTAAATAGGGAACATGGGTCGAGTGTGACATAATTTGAAAGCTCTTTCTTTTATAAATTCAGCACACTATGTTTTGGAAGTTTTATCAACTCGTTTAAAAAATTTTCACAGTTGTAGTTGCAAGAAAGTATTCCATTCATTGTGATAAGAAATGTACTATTTAGTCAATTTTTCGTTAAAAAAACTAAAAAACAAAATCAAACGTTCAAAAATGTTTATTCAGTTAAGTAAGTGTTCAAATTGTTGACCACCAGCTTCCATACAAAGGTACAAATTTTGTTCAAAACGAGCTTTGACATTCTGGAGCATTTGTGGAGTTATTAGACAACATTCTTCAACAATGCGTCGTCGTGATTCTTCCAGAGACTCAGGTTCTGTTGCGAAAATTCTACTCCTTAAATGGCCCCATAGAAAGAGAGTTAAATCCAGTGATCTAGGGGGCCACTCAATAGCACCTCTACACCCAATCCATTGCTCTGGAAACTCTCTGTTAAAAACCCACTAACACGTTGTGAAAAATGCGGAGGAGTTCCATCTTGTTGAAACACTAATTGATTTTCTTGATAGCGATCATCATTTTCAACAATGTCAATTAGTAGAGGGTAAACGATATCTTCTAGTTACTCCAAATACGTCTCGCCACTGAAATTGCCAACAGAAAAAATTGGTCCGATTAAACAGTCTCGAAAAATGCCAGTTCAGGCGTTCAATTTCTGTGGAGTTTGAGTGTGGACTTCGTGAAAATTTCTTAGATTATTATCTGCCCAATAACGACAATTATGACGATTGATTGTAGAGTTTAATAAAAACGTACACTCGTCTGAAAAACAGATATTGAACAGAAAGTTCCCGTTATCAGCTATTGGCACAGCTCAAATACGGCAGTGTAGACAAATCATGCCTAGCAAAACATCTTTGGGATAATAATCACCACATAGAGAAGGATAATCTGATACTTATCAAAAGTGTTAGATAGCCAGCGGAGTTAGATGCGCACGAAAGTATTTATGTTTATAAAGCAAGAAAAGATGAAACTGCCTCAAACCGAGCTCCACCCTTGACTTATAGCCCTTTATTTACGCTCTTTTTGACATAAAAGGTATTTAGAAACTCGGCAGGTAAATTTATAACGGATGTTCCAAAACCTCTTCCGGCAATTAATATACCATACACAAAAAATTGCCTGCGATTTCGTCCCTCTCTTTTCGCTCTTTACCTAAGACAAATTATAAAAGGTAATGTTTAGTTATAAGTAGTTCAGAGTTTTTCATCCTCTGATGACGCAACTTTGTTAGTGAAACGATCTTCAGATCTTTAAAAAGATGTGTTGTGGAGATTTGGTTTCTCTAAGTGTACTTACCTACATTGGTACAGCAATAATGGTTATTTTAATTAATCATTTAAAAACCTGGAATAATGAACTCACATGAACAGAAGTCAAATAGACTGCTGAAAATGTCCATAATCCAGTGAATATTCATCTATTAGACGTGCTATACTGTCTCTTAGGCGTTGAACAATCTCTTGTTGTTGTGAATCGTATTAAAGCCGTTAATAATGCGCAGCTGCAGCTCTGCAGTATCAATAGGAGTAGCATAAAGAAGTGGTTTGAGGTGACCATGGAATAAAAGTCCGAACGATAAGACCCAGTGGCCATGGGTGAGGTCCACCTCTACCTATCCAATGATCAAGATATTGTTGATCTCAATATAATTTCTGACACCTACTGCAAAGTGGAGCACTGTCATGCATGTATCACATTGAAACTCGCGAGTTTGTATAATGCCCTTTTGGCACTTCAAAACAAAAAAAACTTTATTTCGAAATTACAACAAGTTTAATTATAATTTTAAAACAAAGGAGAAATACACGATGTTTAATGTTGAAACACTCGTAATAAATTCTAACATAATATTGTATCTTACTTGTATATATAAAGTAGAATATGCTTAGCTAACATTATAAAATAAAACAACTTAAACTAAATAATTTGTTGACTATAATTAGTCAGCGGTTTTATTATTTCCGCGGTGAACGACTGCTTCCTACCTATTATTATACTAACACGAGATATCAGTACAGCATTATACAGGGTGCTATAACTCGCGGTCTTAATGGAACTACTTATATCAATTCTGGCAATTCATCTCCAATGAAATTGTAATAGACATCACCATTAGGTCGATTTGAAAAATAATGTGGCTCAACTGACTTATCTCCAATAATAAAATGCAAATGTACGCTGGTGATGTCCTTCGATGATGGCATCAGGATTATCTTCAGCCAAAATATGGTTATTATGAACATTCATAATGTCATCTCTCGAAAAATTCGCTTCATCTGTATATAGGATTTTTTCGAACCATTTGTGACTTAAAATATTTTGTTGGAACCAATTAAAATAACTGATCGAGTTGGAAAGTATCGAGGCAACAAAGCTTGCATTTTTTGTAAGTGATATGCATAAAGTAGATAGCCCTTGAAGATACTCCAAAGTGCGATTCACATTCAACTCGTTTCCGATTTTCCTCGTACTCGTGGCTGGAAATTCTTCGACCATGTTTGAAACATCTTCTTCAGGTTGCGGGATTTTAACTGTATTTATTTATTATATGTTTATATATATATATATATATATATATATATATATATATATATATATATATATATATATATATATATATATATATATATATATATATATATATATGTATGTATCCGTCTGATAACTCAAAAAATAATTAACCGATTTCGATAAAACTTAGCAAGTGCCTTTCTTTTATTAATGGCTTAGATGAGTTTGTTAGCCAGAAAAATCGGACGGGGTTTTCCTGGAAAATTTTGAGTTTTTTTTCGAACAAAATTTTTTCTCCGAAAGTAACAAAGATGTTTTAATAAAATTTACCACATATGTTGCCTCGGTAGAGATATTACCACGTACCAAAATTCAACTTTCTAAGTTTATAGAAAATCGAGTTATTCAAATTTTAAATTTTCTTTCAAAAAAATTTTTTTCTCCGAAAATTACAAAGTTATTTTAATGAAATTCGGTGGATATTTTGCCTTAAGAAAGAGCTTACTACGTACCAAAATTAAACTCTCTAAGTTTATAGAAAATTGAGTTATTCAAATTTGAAACATTGAATAAAAATTCAGTACCATAACGCACTTGCTGCGTCCCGAGATTTTTTTGATTTTTGCAAAGCTACCTGTTTCCTCCAACCTGAAATGCTATCTGGTAAATGTGTCTGGACATGATATCCGTCTATTAGGCGTTCTGCGTATAAACTTCTTGCCTCTCTCGCTTTTCCGTTTGCTACACCATACACAAAATTAATTTGAGCATTTCTTGATTAGCAAAATCAATCATTAAGGAGAGTATGTAGCAGAAATAAATTGCAAAACACTTATAACAGATAGTTAAGAAATGGTGAAGATGAAATGGTAAGATGAATGTCATGAAGAAATTAAATCTGTTTGTAACGGCAATGTCTAATAACTGTTCCTACAATATCGTTTAACATTAATTGATAAAAAAATTTAAAAAGTTTTGTAAACACCCTGTACTTTGAAAACTCAACAACATCGAAAAACTTTTACACCGCAATTTCGTCTTAAAATTAGGTGTGGTTACACCTACTTTATTTTATTAGAAACGTAAGGAAACATCCTGTATATATAGGGTAAAATAAACACTACTTAAGAAATACTATATTCTGGCACATTGCCTCTGTTTCTTATAAAAACTAACAGATATATTTGTAATCAGAAAATTGGTTCTTTGCTCTCTCTCTGTCCGTCTTTTATATATGAGACTTTATACAGAACTCCTCATGTCGTCTTTTTTATATATCTCCATATTCTCACCCGGAAAAGCAATAAAAGATTGGTATTTGTGCGGGTATGTAAATTTTATTTGAGAGTTATTTGATAGGGCTTGTTTCCTAAGATCTACACTGGTCCCTCTTGAGCTTGTGGCCCTTATATTGACAAGCGTGCTATTGCGTTAGCCTTTCCTTCAATAAATTATTACCTGGGTCTTAGTAAAACGTTACTTTAAATTTTTTTGCGTTTTGATTATAGGCGAGCACAGTTTGGAATACACGCGTTCATTTTAGATGATTTAAACGCGAATTAAGAACACTTGTACTTAGGTTCCTTTTTAGTGAATTTTTATTTAAAAAAAAAAAATCACTAATGGAGAGGTATCGATGGTGAGACTTTGCAAACATTTATTAAAATGAGCGCGAATTTGGGCCCCTAGAACCCATACCCGGGCCCAGTTTCTATATATATATATATATATATATATATATATATATATATATATATATATATATATATATATATATATATATATATATATATATATATATATATATATATATATATATATATATATATATATATATATATATATATATATATATATATATATATATATATATATGTGTGTGTGTGTGTGTGTGTGTGTGTGTGTGTATCCAACCGATAACCCAAAAAGTAATTAACCGATTTTGATGAAACTCGGTAAGTGCCTTTACTTTATTAATACCTTGTACGAGTTCGTTATCCAGGAAAATTGAACAAGGTTTTTCGGGAAAATTTTGAGTTTTATTTCGAAAAAAAATTTTTACAAAGCTATTTCAATAAAATTTGGTGATCATATTAATTTTGGAAAGACCTAACTATATAACGAAACTCAGCTTTCTAGGTTTACAGAGAATTGAGATATTCAAATTTGAAACAGTTATATTTAATATCACCGCTTTTTATTGACAATGGTAAAAACTGGTTAATAGGTATATGGGATCTAGTATGTTTGAGTCGTTACCTAGCAACGGAACATTTAATATCATTGCGTAGGTCAGTTACACGCTGTAACTGACGTTTATCGTATATTATTAGATCGGTTATCTGTTGTCAAATTATTTGTGTTATTTGGGAATTTTATTATACAAGTGCAAATTATTCCTTTACGATATTATTAATGTTAGTGGGTGGACTAAACAGTGTTTGTGATGTTTGTCAACTGATATAAAAAATCGAAGTTTTACAAAAAGGGCTGATATGCAACAGGTTAGTTATTTCTCTTTGATGCTTTGGCGGTAGTTTTAAATAAGTTTATGGTTTAACGGTCCATAATTTTTAGCTAATTTTCGTACAAAAAATTCGTCAATGAAGAGACCGCGACTTTAGAATTTTAAAAAGATTTCTTCAAATGAGCGCAAACTAGGCCCCCTAGAATCCATATCCGGGTGTACGTTCAGCTTTTATCTGTTTACATATATACAGGGTGACACATTTCTACGGTAAAGCTCAGTATAATTATTATACAAGAGACGAGTAAAAATTGTATAAGTTAATTATAAGGTGTCTTGAGCTGCATCTTATAAAATTATTTTGACATTCACAGGCTGGCCCATAAGTCGTTGGTGATCCCTACAATATTTTTTTCCGAACACCATTAATTTATTGCATTTTTTATCGAAATATGTGTTTAAGAAAAAAAAACGAGACGCAGTAAGTGCGTTTTGGTAGCAAATTTTTATTAAATGCTTTAAATTGCAATAACTCAATTTGCTATTAACCTAAGGTTTGTTGGCTAGGAAACCAACATTTCGAGTTTATTGTCGGAATTTTTTTAATACTTTTTCAAACAATAAGTTATTTTGATAAAATATGGCACATTGTTTTTACTATATAGGTTATACCGGTAACCAAACTGATGACAGCTTGCATTAAAATGACATTCATTGATTGTTGTTGCCCTTACTTGGTGAAACTTGTCCATACTACATACAGACTAAGAGACTACTTCTCTGGCTTCACTGTTGGTTTTCGTTGGTAAACGACGTAGCCAGCGCGTAAGCTAACTGGAGCAAGTGGCCCTTACGAATTCTCTATGTGCTAGGGTGTTCTTCAACGTTTCTGTGAGTATAGTTTTGCTGCTTGACAGCATTCTCAGACAGATTAAAATTGAATTAGTACGAAATCATGGCAACTACAAATAAATATCTGTTGCTATGTTATGATATGATGTTTTGATAAAAAAAATTATCAAATTGAAAATTAAAATGAAACACAGATGACAGATGAGGCTTTTAAAATGTCTACGTGATGTATGTCAATATTTAACATAAAAATAGAACTAGCCTATAATAACTATGATAACAGTTACAACAGTAAAATAACTAAACAATAACAGTATAAAAGCAGTCTCTATGCAACGAAAATACCGACATACATCAACTCATTATCTTATTACAACTTTTTTGAAAGAATAGTTGAATTTATTTTCTTTGACTTATTTAATTAGAAAGAAGAATATCCAAGAAAGGGGAATTCATTAAATCAGTTTGCTCGTTTAAAGCAAGGTAGCTATTGTCGTGTGTGAGATTTTTGACTTCCAAAGATTCAATAAAGTCTAGTTTACGCTTGTCATTATAAAAATGTTGTAGTTGTATGCCGTTATTTACTGTAGGTCTATGTGCGGTATCAATAATATGTTTTGCAAATGTAGATTTGTCAGCGTGGTTATTTCTAAATGCAGAAATATGTTCTTTGTATCGGGTGTTAAAATTTCTAGAAGTTTGACCTATGTAGATTGCGTTACAATGTGTACAAGCTAATTTATAAACTCCAGCTTTTGTCAGGCCTGTTTGCATTAAAGAGACATATTTGCTATTAAAACATTTTTATGAAAATTAACTTCTATAACGCATTTGCTGCGTCCAGACTTTTTCTTGTACGCACGGACTTTATAGGATGTATCGTCTACCTGTATCTGAGTCCAATAATAATATTGATGACACCAATAACTGTTTTATATTTACTTCCTTTATGTTTTCTCTGTCTTCTGTTTTTACATCAAAATATAATAAATCTAGTTTCGAGCACGAAAAAAATATTACTTGAAACCAAAAGCTGTAACATGATCGCTACATTCAGTTCAGGGCACTAGATCTAATAATTTTTGCCTGCTATTGTAATAATTAGGCATCTCGCATATTCTTCATATGAACCAGCGAGGTCTCTAGCTCTCATAAGAAAAAGCGTTATTGCATTGAATATACTATCAGGGTCCTCCTTCTGACAAGCTTTGCAATTACACTATGTGGAACTCTGTTATGAATGAGGTGAGTAGGTATATATGCTCAGAGATGATTTGATGTGTGTTTTCTTGCTGTCAGATACATAAGCATCATCAAGCGTGTTGTGTCAGAACAAATAGGTGCAGTGTCTGTTACTTCCCTTGAGAATGTGGCCGCCTACGACAAACACAAGAACAAGATATGATTCAGCATTACTAAAGAACGGGAACTTGTGATAGATGAAGCCCCAACATGACAACTCTACACGTATCTTTACTAACCTATATGGGAGTATTGATTTAGCTCCAATTGGCTGCGACATTTAGTGAATTTTCGTACTTGAATTGATTCAGCCGATATTTGATGACAATCTATCACAATTGCTTGAGTAACACACATGGTTAGATTTTCTCTAAAAATCTTTATTTATTCTGATTATAGTTTCGCTATTACAATACCTTCATCAGAGACTACTGTATAAAATTGAGATGCAACAGAAACTTATACAGGCTGGCGCATTAAAAACGAAACAGACCGATTTGCGTCCAGAGAATTTTCTTAAAGAAACGCTCAAACACCAATTTTAATATTGAGGGGGATATCTTTGACATAGAACTTAACTTTGTCACATCAACCCATTAAGGGTGGTGATAACAACTCTTATATTTTAAATAGGGAACATGGGGCGAGTGTTACAACATTTGAAAGCTCTTTCTTTTCTGAATTCAGCACACAAATTCAGCACACAAATGTTTTTTTGAAGTTTTATCGACTAGTTTAAAAATTAATCACAGTTGGAGTTGCAAGAACGTATTTCATTCACTGTGATAAGAAATGCACTAATTAGTCAATTTTTCGCGTATTCAGTTAAGTAAGTGTTCAAATTGTTGACCACCAGCTGCCATACAAAAGTACAACTTTTGTTCAAAACGAGTTCGGACCTTCTGGAGAATTTATGGAGTTATTAGACGGCGTTCTTCAACAATATGTCATCGTAATTCTTCCAGAGACTCCGATTTTGTTGCGAAAATTCTACTCTTTAAATGGCCTTATAGAAAGAAGTCTAAAGTAATTAAATCCGGCGATCTAGGGGGCCACTCAATAGCACATCTACGCCCAATCCGTTGCCCTGGAAACTCTTTGTTCAAAAAATCCCTAACACGTTGTGAAAAATGCGGACGAGATCCATCTTGTTGAAACACTAATTAATTTACTTGATAGCGATAATCATTTTTAACAATGTCAATTAGTAGAGGGTAACCGATATCTTCTAGTAACTCCAAATACATTTCGCCACTCAAATTGCCATCAACAAAAATTGGTCCGATTAAACAGTCTCCAAAAATGCCAGTCCAGACATTCAATTTCTGTGGAGTTTGAGTGTGGACTTCGTGAAAATTTCTTGGATTATTACCTGCCCAATAACGACAATTATGACGATTGACTCCAGAGTTTAATAAAAACGTACACTCGTCTGAAAAACAGATATTGAACAGAAAGTTCCCGTTATCAGCTATTCGTGCAGTCATAACTTCATAAAACTCCAGCCGCCGATCAAAATCATTTTCATTCAGTTGTTGTACACGATGAATTTTATACGGGTGAAATTTATGATGCTTCAATATTCGCTGAATAGTTCTTCTTTTGCTGTTTGAAACAATGGCCAATTTTCTTGTGCTCAAAGTTGGGTCTGCAGCAATTTGTCTTAAAACTTCAATCTCAGTAGTCTTATTTCTAACCGGAAATTCACGTTCAGGATCCCGTTTTTTGTTGACTACTGACCACTTTGTAGAAACTTTGCAAACTCCAAGATGTATTTTCTGTTAAGATGTCTGTTCGGATGACGTTCATTAAACAAATTTGCGGTACGGTTGGCACAGTCGTCGTTTTTGAAAAAAAGAGTAATTATTTCAACTCTTTCTTCTTCAGAATATACCATTGTGAAATTAATTTTCGGTAGTACTATCAAGTATCAAACCGGCCGATAAACTAAAATAATAAACCGCATTTCTCTCATTCCGATAAGAAATGTTCTGATAGTCAATTTTTTGTTTACAAACCAACAAAAAATTGACCATCAGCACATTTCTTATCGGAATGAGTGAAATTCATTTTTGCATCTTCAACTGTGAATAATTTTTAAACGAGTTAATAAAACTTCCAAAAAGATTAGTGTGCTGATTATAGAAAAGAAAGATCTTTGAAATTATGTAACACTCGACCCATGTTCCCTATTTAAAATATAAGGTTTGTTATCACCACCTTTAAGGGGTTGATGTGACAAAGTTGAGTTTTATGTCAAAACATGTCCCCCTCAATATTAAAATTGACGTGTTTCAGCGTTAAAAAAAAATTCTCTGGACGCAAATCGCTCTGTTTCGTTTTCAATGCGCCATCCTATATAACAGGCAGATACTTTTTAAAACAAATTGGTTTTAGTGCAAGAACATGCGTACGTTTTCAAATCATACTACATGATAAACGTAAAATCCCAAGTGATACTTCCCCATTTTTTAGATGTAAAACCAAGTCGTATTAATGCCACTGTTGCGAATCACATGCTAAAAAGAGAAAGATATAATTGGAACTGGAATGCACTAATTAAACAAAAGGCTTTTAGGGTTTGCTATGCTTTGAAATTCGCTCATTCCTTACTTCCAAAAATTACTTTTATTACCCTAATTGGAATTGTTTTCAGTTCTAACAGTATTGATTCGAAAGAGTCTGCGCTATTTCATTTTGGTATTTTTAGACGACTTTGAAAGAAAAAGGCGAGTGTTTTAATTGCATGTGGGTCTTTTTACGTGAATGTTGGTTAATAACTGTTTTTCTCCTTATATCAAGACGGTTTGTTATTTAAAGCTACTAATACAGTAAACACATTTTTACGACTATTTATTATAATAGCAATAGAAATACTACATACAGTGGGCGGCAAAATTATGGAATACATTCATTCAATTTTGAGCGATTTAGGTTTTGACGACACTGTCAGACACGTCAACTCTGGTTTTCAAAGATACACATTGTTGCATAGAATTTGCGTTTCTCTCACTCCTTTTCAAATATGATGCCATTGACTTTTTTTTAATGACAACCCCCCGTTTTTTCTTATTTTGATGGATCATTGAGTTGTCTACATGGTACCTTCGAAATATTGCTGCCTCACATTTTAAATTTTTCGAATAAAAGTCATTTAAAGAGTGGAAAATATAAACTATATTTAAAACGCAAGTTCTAGAGCTAGTCAGCTCTGTAATAGTTGGCTGGTGTGGTATACCTACAATATGGTAGGTAGTAGTGAAATTTTCCTTTACGTGATAGTAAAGGATTATTATCACGCCCGAGGAGGTACCACCTCTTACATCAAGGCGCCGGTGAAGTCCCAACGGACGTTTCCGGTTCTGGTGTATAAGTCGGTTTCCCTTATAAGCAAAAATAATGAGGGCTCCTCCTTGTACAAAAGACTCCGGAGGTAAAATACCCCTCCATTCCGATCTCCGGGAGAGGGGTGCACAAGGGGCGCCAGCATCAAGATTTAACATATTTTATATTTCTCGAATATATGTAATAAATTCTAACCTGAACTCCGTCCACCATTTCCTCCAGGCTAATAGGCCCCAACTCCTCTTTCTCACCGAAACTCAAATCAGTGCCAAAACAGCCACTAATCACCTTAATTTTCCGAGGTATGAGCTTCTTACTTCCTTTAGATTGCATGGAGGCGTGTGCGCGTACGTCCGTAGCAATTTACCCTGCACTAGACTCCCCAATTTAGAAGCTGGAAGAAAAGACATACTATGGATAAAACTCTCTCTCAAGGCTGCAACTAATTTCATCTGTTGCATTTACCGGTCACCTTCTGACAACAACTTTGTCCAGCTCTTTGACTACCTTTCTGAAAAAACCGACCATCTGATTTCTGAATATCCTTCCACTGAGGTCACTATTCTTGGTGACTTCATTGCTCATAATAATGAATGGCTAGCATCTTTGAAAACCGATTCACCAGGAAGAGCAGCGGAGGCCTTTGCAGTTAGCAATTCTTTAGACAATATGGTTCCGCAATATACTTACTTTCCTCGCATCCCAACACACAGCTCAAATCCATTGGACCTCCTTCTTACTACAAACCCTGACTGCTATAAGATATCAGTCACCGCCCCCCCCTGGGTCGCTCAGACCACGGCATGGTAACTGCTTTCTGTGCAATGCAACCCGAAGTAACACAGTCATCACACCCACGTATCGTTTGGCACTACAACTCCGCGAACTGGGACGAAATGCGAGATTACTTTACCTCATTTCCATGGGCGTCTGTCTGCTTCTCTCATCTTGACCCCTCTGACATCTCACAAAACGTCACCGAAATTATCCAAGCTGGCATGGAATTATTTATTCCACGTACACAGGAAGCCTCTGCAGCCACTCAAAAGCCCTGTTTCTCTAAATCCTATGACAAGGCCAGACTTGAAAAGGTCAAAGCTCACAAAAAGCTTCTACACAATCACAGTCAAGAAAACCGTCAAGAATTTAACGACGCAAGAAACCGCTATGTCCGCATTCTTTCTGAGGCAAAAAACTCGTTTAATAACCACATCAAAAACAAAGTCCTCTTAAGCTCCAGCGGCAGCACACCCTTCTGGACTCTTTCTAAATCTAAATCTATTGGGAATAATTTCTGCAAGAGCACGTTCACACCTCTTGTCTCAGGGGATTAAATTGTTTCTACCGGCCTGTGCAAAGCTGAACTTTTAGCCTCGTTGTTCGCCGGCAATGCTGCTCTCAACTCACCTCCAAATGTTCAACCACCAACAGACCCCAATGTCGCGCATCAAATGACGGATATCACGTTAAAAACTAAAAAGGTACGAAATATGCACTCTTCTCTTAATACCAGGAAAGCATCTGGCCTTGACGATATCCCAGCAATTGTTTTCGAAAAATGCGCACCAGAACTTGCTCCTGTCCTGACTCGCCTGTTTCAGACATCTTACAATAGAGGCATATTCCCTAGTAACTGGAAAACTGCTCGAGTACAACTCGTCCCCAGGAAAGAATCCAAAGCGCTTCCTAGCAACTACAGGCCTATTTCTCTCCTTTCAGTCGTCACTAAAATAATGGAAAAGTATACAAACACCGAATTACTAAAATTTCTTGAAAAAATTCAGTCTAATCCACGACAGGCAGTATGGATTCCGTCAGCACAGATCAACTGCCGACCTCCTTTCCTTTGTCACCCATTCTTGGAACAAGTCTATGGAACTACACGGTGAATCCCAGATTGTCGCTCTAGACATATCCAAAGCATAGCGGCTGCTAAGAAATTAGGTTTCCTCTTCCGGGATTGCAAATACTTTTCATCAGCTAATCTCTATACCTTATATACTTCACAAATAAGACCAAACCTCGAATACTGCTCCCACATCTGGGGTGCTGCTGCCGCTTCTACACTCGCTATCGATCGATTACATTCAGAAGAGAGCTATACGTCTCATCGGTGACCCTACCCTCACCCACAGGCTGCCATCTCTTGTTCACCGACGTGCCGTTAGTGACCTCTCTCTCTCTCTCTCTCTCTCTCTATCTTTTATAGATATCTGCACGGGCACTGCTCAGACAGTTTGCTATTTGTGATGTTGATATATTTTACTATTCGATTGACGGATTAATAACAGTTTTTATATAGTGTAAATGTTCCATATATTTATTACTAATATATCTAGTTTAATTTGGAGTTGACATGTTATGTAACTTTGACGACAAAAAAACATTATTATTTTTATTATTATTATGATTATAGACTTTTGGGTGAAGGACTTTCACACTTCCTCCAAGGGGAACATTCACTCATCTCAGGTATTTCAGATACCAAAGGAAGCTCAGATGGAACCCATTACAAGTTACCGGGCTCTGAACGACAACGCTACACATCCTCATTTTCCAGAAATCTCTGCACGGTGTGAGCCGTTGCAAGTATTACCGCTTAGCATGGCATAGCCTTACAAAGGTGCTTCTTAAGGCCCAGCCGCCTAATGTTCTCTCGACAACTTTTAGAAACCACACCAGTTGACGACATAACTATCGGGATCACTCGGACACTATCTGCCCTCCACTGTCTCTTTACTTGCATGTTAAGGTTTTTGTACCTAATGATCTTGTACTTTATCTGTAGATTATTGGTATTCGGAATGCCAACATTAATCAGCGTTACTTGCTTGCAGAACTTATCCACTATTGTATTATCTGGCCTGTTGTGTGAAACTCAAAATTGGTCTCTGAGCACCGTCCGATCCCAGTACCACCTGTACGCTGAGTTCTCTACAACAGGCTTGGGAGTGCACCTATACGTTGTAGTAGGGCACCTTACAAATATTCAAAAGTTCAACTTTTAGAACCAGTTATGGATGGAGTATTCGCTCAACTGCGCCGTGTCTCTTTTTGTATTCTGTTGCAGCAAACGCTCGACATCCTCTGGTAACGTGCTGGATAGTACCTGATGATTGACACCCAAGTCTGCATTTGTCATCTTGGACCGAATTATCTCCAACTATATACTATAAGTAGTTTCTTGTTGGAATAACCTGATCTTGTATGGCCCCCTGTCTCTGGAAACATATGCCCGGACACCAACCTGTAGTTCGACGCCTATTTGTCGACATGTTTCCAGGTGGTCTCATTCAGATGTCGCCGCTGGAGAGGCCTCTGCACCCAAGATTCCAACTTGTCCTGGTCACTTGTAGCGGCGTTGAATCATGTGCCCCGCATATGGCACGGTGTAATTCAGAAGTAACCGCCCTGCTGGTGGAAATATGTACGCAGATTTACTATCTGCTGGCCCGACTTTTTACCAATATCCAACACTCCTCTTCCGCCTGGGTGCCTAGGTAGGGTTACTAGTTTGATGGCAATACGGAGGTAATGTGTTTGGATTTTGTTAGGAGTGTTTTCACCTTCCGTTGTAGATTTTCGATTTCCGTTTAAGTCCAGTTCACAATCCCAAATGAATAGCTAAGTGCAGAACATGTGTATGGATTGAGAGCTTTAGTCGGGTTCTTGCTGTTAAGCTGTGATGGCACTACCTGCTTTACTCGTTTCGTAAACTCATTCGCCGGATCGTTCTTCATTACCGAGTGGTTTATTTTCTAAGCTTGCGTATTTATAACACTCTTCTACAACCATTGAGGCAAATTGTTGGCCATTCTGCATTTTTTTATACACACCTGGTTGTATGTTTCCCCTGACTACGCATAAGGTGCAACATTTATCAAGCCCAAACTGCATGCGAATACCTCTGAAAATATCCACCATTTTAAGCAGTTGCTCGAGGTGGTTCTTTGTGGGGACCATCAGCTTAAGATCATCCATATACAGCAGACGATTTAGCCTCATTTGTTCCCTGCCATTTCGTTTTACACCGAAACCATATCTGGTTGAGTTCATGCGGTTTGGTAGTGGATTGAATGCGAGGCAGATCCACAATGAACTTAGCGAGTCGTTTTGAAATACACCTATTCTAATTGATATCGTGCTGGTTATGATGTTATCACATGTTTGTACGTGTAACTGATTTTTTTTCTCCAGGTAGACATTGTGTGTTCAAGGAAGCTGAGGATATAAGTATCTTATAGATCTTCAGCACACTTATCAGTCATTCGTGTGGAACTGATTAAATAAATTTTTGCAATTCACGTAGGCAGCAAGAGATTTCTTCGTCCATTGTAAGCTTGATTGCACACAACCGAATCAATTATTTGCTGCTCTTTGCATCTCATAGATCCTTTGGCCCACCCTTTTGCTGGCTCGAAATTATGTTGCTTTGTTTGCAGTTCCCATATACCTATGCCTTTCTCAAGGCAGGATGTGATCAACGGAAGTTATTGTTCGGTATCTGTCGGGGTCTTCAGAACGCTGCTGGTCCTTTGGCGGAAGATAATAGAAGATAATATATTACTATTGTTATTATTATTATTATTATTATTATTATTATTATTTGATATAAGCGTTACAGTTTCTCAGTATTGCTACTGGAAAACTTTTAACCGACCCCACGCACGGGACGTTGGGGCTCGGCTCGATGGACGGGGATGAAATTCATCATATCCTATTATGCCGATATTATCATTGCTGTCTGTTTTCCGGTGCTCCAACAGAGCAGACGTGTTTAGCCCGCTACTCAATTGATGAATTTTCGTTGTTTGCAGCAGAATCGCCCTCTGCTCCACGTTGAGGGTGTTATTTGGTAACCCGAGTTCCTTTGGATTTTCCATGAAATTTTTTGTGACTATTCCTTCCGCCCACATTACAAAATATATAGCAACATTCTGGAGTTTCCATACGTTTTTTGTTTCATATGCCAAGTTTTCATACTTGGTAATCTTTTCAGTTTCAGTTTTCTGAATGTTATGGGACAGCGGTACATCAATATATATGATCACAGCAAGCCTCATCTGTTTGTTTATCAGGACAATGTCTGGCCTATTGAAGTCCACAGTGCGCTCCG
Source organism: Tillus elongatus (assembly GCA_964006375.1). Taxonomy (NCBI): domain Eukaryota; kingdom Metazoa; phylum Arthropoda; class Insecta; order Coleoptera; family Cleridae; genus Tillus; species Tillus elongatus. The sequence continues at coordinate 301,918,390 of OZ023262.1, forward strand.
TTATCATGGGTCGGTCCCAGTACAGGAGAAAGTCCGCCGACTCTAGCACCGCCTCTGCAGAATACTTGTAGTAGGCTGGTGTTGTTGTTGGTGGTTGATCTTGGCGAGCTGGTTATGCCTGCTTAAGTAAGCAGAGTCTGAGAGGGCAAGACATGCTGCCATGACGTGTTCAATGGTCCCTCCAACAGCTGGCAGTTTTCAACATTTATCCACCACTTCTAATTTTAGGCACAACTTCTCGTGTTTTTAGTTTTTACAATTCTATCCTGAATGACCATCACAAATTCCTCCGTCTCCTGGTAGAGTTTCCCCCTAACCAACCACATAAGCGAAGAGGTTTTATCAACATTATCTGCCTGCAGGTGTTTGGGGTACCTTCTATGTATAGCTTGGTTACTCCATTGGACTATGCTGTCCTGATCAGTTGGGATGTCCAACTCGTAGTTGCGCTGACCCAGCCAAAGTGGAGTATAATCCTTATCCTCTTACACAACCAACTTTATCAGTTCATCCTGCGATGCAAGAAAACGTTGTCGCATGGTTACTTTTTGCTTAAAACAGAGGTTTTTTTATATGAATTAATTCTCTGCCGCTTTCTTCACGAGGTGTGTAAAGTCTTCTAACAGTTGAGTTGGTGTGAAGGCACCGGAATTTCGTGAGAAGCCTTCTCGTGAGTCTGTCTGTGTTAGACCACTTGACAACTCCAAAAGAGTATGTCAATACTGGTTCCGCCCATGAGTTGATAGCAGCACAGAGATTACCTCCGGAAAGCTTAGTATTTATGAGCTTCGTGACTCTCTTCCTATATTTCTCCTGGAACTCTCGCTTCAGCCGGCTATGATACACGCGCTGATTTTAAAGACTCCTTAGGTAGCGGTATGTCGCTTCAGGCGGTACTTGTCCAATATCGCAGAAGGGCTGTCGGTAACTTTCAACTGCCCCTCTCCTGACGTTGATTATGGCACATTTGTCGAGTCAAAGCGACACTTTAGTATCATTGCTAAAGATTTTAATAGTATTAATTAGTGAGTGGAGTATAGTAAGTATGATATTCTTCTTCGTTTTTTCATATTGAGTTTATA